>JALAZF010000102.1:0-2400000 GCA_022829125.1 Lathyrus tuberosus
AGAAACAAGGATGTCACATTTAAAGAAAGAAAACATAATCTCTGCTCATAAATTTGATACATAACACAAAATGGAATAAACCTAAAAGGGAAATGTTTTCCAACAAAAGGAAAGTTCAATTATGGAATAAAGCGGAAAGATCCATAACTGACTTGTTTTACAAAATAAATTATTTTATAACATCAAAATATTCATACAAAGGTAATACAAAATAGATCCAACAAATGTATACATATATAACAAAAACGTTCCCCGACTCCCGTGTTACGTATCAGAGCAGACATACCGACAAAAGGATGGAGAACTAATCTTCACAAAAGCATCCAAGATACTAATATGCAATTGCCTCATAGAGCAACAAACCACAGCAGAAGGGTGAGAAATAACAACTAAATCAAGATTGCATATTAATATGCAAACACATATAAATTCACATACATAATTATTCTCACCACAAGCATCACATATTAATACATATAGCATGCCACCGATACATAACATATTTCTAATAATCCAACAACATAGCATATATCAATTATACCAACATAATCACATATTCGCACATAAGGCATATCAAAATTATAACATATGGAAACACACCACCACATCACGTATATTCATATATAGCATACCATAGAGAATTAATACAATCATTGTAATGTACAACATCCCCACAAAACATAGCATATGTCTATACATAAAACATATCATCCATAACCAATGCGTTTATCACAAATGCATATCAAATCACTAATGCTATCATGAGCTCAACACATAATCAATCAATTCACAATTTCCCACATATAATCAATCCATTCACAAATTCCCACATTTAATCAATCCATTCATGATTTATGCAAATGCACAGAGACCGGCACAATGACTCTATGCAATGCAATACGGTACCAATCCATCCATCATTCTCATCATTAATTCACTCAGGAATTATTGGAATCATCGCTTGTTACTTAGGGTAACTCCCCGTCGGGCAAACGATGTTCCCCGTCGCTTTAGGTCCTCTCGGTATAAGGCTCACGGCGTTTATGGATCGCTTTAGGTCCTCTTTGTATAAGGCTCACGATCGTCTATAATGTCGCTTTAGGTCCTCTTTGTATAAGGCTCACGACCGTTATAGCAGATTCCCTCTGGAATCATTTCGCCGCTCATACCCACTAGGGCACACGACATCACAAGAATGCATATCATGATGCTTGGCATACAATGACTCATGACAATCAATGCATCTTCACAAATCAACAATATAAATTATCTCATCGTCATTATTCATGCATTGGAAATCAATTCAAACAATGCATTTACTTGCCATAAGGCCACTAAATAACACACATTGAACTTCACATAAACAATGCATTTCATCATAATCCACAAACCACAACAATTAGCATTTTAGCATATACACTCATATCAATTCATATCAAGAATTACTCACCATCAACCACAACAATCCCACAAAACATCATAACGACATACATTGATATTCAATCAAACAATGTATTTTACCACACAACATCATTATCACATGCATCAACATCATATAAATAGCACAAAAGCCCCACATTTATATGACGATAGCATATCGCATCGAACACCAACAAACACAACAAAACCTACAAACCACTAGTCATCCTCTACCAAATATTCTTAGTTAACACATGGTATCACATAACCATTTACTAGCACGTTGGATTCTCTTTCCAAGGCTTCAAGTCCCATATTAATCGGATTCCCGATCCATGAATTTTGGTGGAAACATAAACTACACTTATCACATTCATCACAATATTTAACTCTACAATATCAATCCATGACATAAACATATATTCCTATTCCACTATCATAAATAGCATTGAAATAGCTTTCCAACGCATCCGACCATGCCTCAATCCGAGTTACGGATCAAAAGTTATGAAGAAAACAAAATGGAAAATCTGTCACGTTTGCTTTCCAATTCGCAATGCGAACCCCCAGCGAACCGTGGCAGAGAAAAAACAGCATAAAGTTCGCAATGCGAACTTCTGGGCGAACCTTCGCTTTCCCCTTCGTCGGGGTTCGCAAAGCGAACCTGCGAATAGAGCTGTCAAAACGGGTAAGCCCCGGCCCTAAACGGGCCGGCCCTGGCGGGCCTCGGGCTTTTCCGGGCCGGGCTCAAAAAGCCCATTTTAAATACGGGCTCCTTTTTTACTACCCAGGCCCAGCCCTGTCTGGGCTGCGGGCTACCCAGCCCTAAAACGGGCCCGGCCCTAAACGGGCCCATTTTAAAAAAAAAATTAAAAAATTCATTTTTTAAGTAATATATAATGTAATAGAAATTAATACTCATTTTAATATATAATTTTATAGAAATTAATACTCATTTTAATGATCTTAATGTAATATATTCATTTTAGAATACTGTAATGTAATATAATGTAATAGAAATTAATGTTCGCGTAGTCACTGAAGTGTGTGTGGACCGAACCAAAGATGCACTAACACATTGTATCCAAATGTTTCTTGGGCCAAATTTATTTTTTAGGTCCAATTATATATATTTATTAATTTATATTATGGGCCAAATAGTTAAATTAATTCTTTTAAAAAAAAGTTGTCGGGCTGGCGGGCTACCCATAGCCCATACGGGCCGGCCCATTTTTTTCGGGCTTTTTCGGGCCGGGCTAAAAAAGGCCCGGAATAATATGGGCTTCAAAAATAAGGCCCAAGCCCTAACTTTTTTCGGGCTCGGCGGGCCGGCCCATGGGCTTCGGCCCATTTTGACGGCTCTACCTGCGAACCCAGAACTTCACAGCAGCGTCAATATAGGTCATATGGGACCAAAATTCATCATTTCTTCCACCTAAACACTTCCAAATCACAATATATCAACCAAAACATGTTCCAACATAATCAACAAGTATTCTACGCAGTTTATATCGAGTTTCACCCGTGAAAACATCGATTTCTATCTAATTGATCACAAATTATCAATGAGAAAAAGTTGTGAAACAACCAAAACAATTACAACAAACAACACATATACATACACAAGCAAGATATAATCGAAACTTCTCACCCTTACCCGATTAATCGCGCTTGAAACGGATCTATGTCGATTTTCACCTCTTTTCCTCTTCTCCATTTCTTTCCTCTCCTTTTCCTTCTTTCTCTCTTTCTTTCCTTTCCCTTTCTTTTCTCTCTTTTTCTCTCCACTTTCTATTTATTAAAAATATCTAACCTCTCAAAATGACCATTTACCCCTCAGCTCAAATATCTCACAAACGCTCTCAAAATGCGATAAAACATAATAACGATGAAAAATAATATATTTCCAAATAAAAGTCAAGAATAAAATAATATAAAAACAAAAATAATTAAATCGACTCGATTAAATAAATCGGACAAAACGGGGCGTTACAGTTTTCGGAGGCACTTTGTACGTCCGGCTAAAGCTATAAATTCCCCACATAAATCCAAGGGTGCTTTTGGAGACGTTTTATACGTTTGGATAAAGCAATTAATGCCAACATAAAGTCAGGGATGTTGTCGAAGATGTCTTATATGTCCGACTAATGCAATAATTCCCTATAGGCAATCACAACCCACCCCAGTTTGGCAGCTAGTGATAACGAGAAATCGTATCGTATATTATGGCTCATTACGTATATGTTTCGCTCATTTTTATTTGAGTTTTAATAGTATTTAATCGTGTTTTATGTGTTTTGCAGTTGATAGCTTCATCTGTGGTAAAATCGGGCAAAAGATCGAAAAAGAGCAAAATAAGAAGAAAATCCAGCAAAGAAGTGAAGATTGTGTGTTTTACTGATATGGCGCTCGCCATCGCCAGATGGCGTTCACCATGAGCTTGGTGGCCACGTCAGTTAAAAAGGCCAGGACCATGGCGTTCGCCATGGCCTGGTGGCATTCGCCATCACTGCGCAGTTGCAGAATTTAAAAACTGCAACTGTTTTGGGCAGTTTGACTTTTCCTTCTTTCCCTCCATTTCATGTGCACGTTTTAGCAGTTATTTCTGAGACTTTTCTCTATATATAGGACCTTTCACTCTTGTATTTTGTATCTGATTTTAGACACAGAAGCTCTGTCGAATTCTGTTTAGGCATATGACTACCTTTAGAGCGACAATTACTCACATCGAGGAATTGTCTCAAAACTCTTGTAATTTACTTTGCCTTCCGACGTTTCCTTTTGCAATTCAAGTTCAGTTTTTATTTCTACAGGTTATTTATTCTTGCTTGTTTTTATTTTGAAATTTAAAATTCTTGTCTTGTATGCTATTACCCTTTCCATGTAAATTACCATAATTATGTTTGTAATTAAAACCGAAATATATTGCTAAATTTGCCTGAGTTCGGCGTGTGAGGACCATCGTTATCGATGGGACTCCGTAGAAAATGTAGGCGCGACTTTATGTGATTGCATGCTAGTTTTTGTTTTTATTTCTATTTTTCATGTTTTATTATTCCGACACGAAAGTGAGGAATATGCCAAGTTCGAACCGATAGCGGGAGAGTGTGAGGAAAGAACAGATAGTAGAAACTAGGCACCGATCCTAAAAAACAGCATGAGCGCTTTAGACATTGTTTACGATTTCATTAACTTCCAAAATACGCTTTTCAATTAAAACGGGCGAGTGAGAGCAAAATCCTGTGGTTGTTAGGCGTGGCTTTGTCGATAGCGCGAGAGTGTGAGACCGAGCCTTTAAGTTAGTACTTCCTACGGAATGAAGTGCAGTCGTAATTAGCACCCCGGCTTCTACAAGTCCCTTAGGTACGCGGAATCCACATTCCGGAATCGATTTTAGTATTATTTACCAAAACCTTTAGAATTAGTAATTTTTCCTTTCCGTTTAAAATCCCGTAAATCCTTAGCCTTAGCTTTACACTGCAAGTATAGATTGCATTAGTTTGATTATCCCTTCCCTGTGGGTTCGACAACCTTATTTAAAACTACGCGAATAGCTGTATACTTGCAGTCTTAGCTCGACGGTTACGTTAGTTCCCGCGATACGCATCAGCTAGCCACTCCAGATGCTGTGGTGCATTGGCCACTCGTCTACCTCTGACCGGGTTTTCATCCGGGGGGGAAGAGGAATCATCCTTTGGTTAGGAAAAACCCTAGTGACGTTCAATAAATTTTGGGGGAGACCTCACATGTTCACAAACATCCGGAGTTACGCGTCCAGGATTGTGCCAAATACCTATAAATAGATACCAAAAGTAATAAGTTTGTATTTTATCTTTCATTGTCACATTGAAGATCAATTAACTTCGAGGGAAGACCTTGTACATCCATAAAAATACAAAATTCAGAGTTATGCACTCAGGATAATACAAAAACACCTCAAACATATAACAAAGGAATTCTATTTAATATGGAAGTATTATATATACATTTCCTATTATAGGATATAAACAAACAAGTACCACACAAAAAAGAGCTCTGACTAACCTATGTCCATAGAGAAACGATCTTCCCATCAACGACGACTTGACCCGTCTGGATTCGCTCCTTGGAAAGTGTCAAAGGACAGTAAAAATACTCTACTTGATCCATAGCATTTTCAAATGATTGTGAGACTGTTTCAAGATTTTAACTTGTAGAGTCAACTAACTGATGGGATAACAAAGCATTCTAAGAGCGCAAGAGCTCTAACTCCTCATGAGTATCCCCCATAGTCTTCACCAACTAAGCCACCTGGTCAGAAATAGGGCTAGTGAGATTCAGGGGAAGCATCTTTCACCCCATAAAGAGAGGTAGAAGTTTTCTTTGTTTCACGCAGATGCATGTTCTATTGAAGCTCCAGGTCACAGATGTTGTCCTCCATCCGTTTCTTTTCAACACGTTACTAGTCAGACCAAAATGCCTCTTAATGACCGGTTGTGCCAAGGGCTAAAGCATCTGAAGCGTGTAGAGTATACTTGGCCAGATTGCCAATTTCTTCCTCCAGAATGGGCCAAAAAAGGTCAGAGAGGTAAGCGCAGTACTCGTCAAGAGGAGGAAGTTGATGACGCTCAGAAGAGTGGGAGCCAGGCCCCGTAAGTAAGGGACGAGCAGTCCAACCTGAGGCACTTGGAAAAGCCGACATGTGTTCTCCAGCAACACTATTTCTAGTCAGCCATACCCCCGCTTCAGAAGCTGAATTTGTTCTTTATTACACATGTACTTTTCATAAAATTAATAAAATAATATATACATCAGAGGCATTCAAGGTACCGATATCATAAAGATCAAATTTTTTGAAGTTTACCAAAAATGCTTTTTCTTTCTTCCCAAGAACAGGCTTTTACCAGTAACAAAATGTTAATCAGACGTTTTAAACGTTTCTTATCAGCTTCAGTCCCGGGGGTAACTCTCCGTATATGCCTCGTATTATTGATGAACTTCACCAACTAGCCTTTTTGATATTGCGCCTCTTCTAGAAGTTCATTCTCGTTGTATGTGAAAAAGTTATATCCCAGTAAAAAGTGACCATCAGTTCAATCCTTGGGAAACAGGTTGACACACCGGCCATCTATTCCACTACCAACATAAAAAATTATAGTGTGAGCTTCTGAGCCGACGGGGTTCACCAGGAAAAACTAGTCCAAAAAAGACGGGAGTTCTAGAAGAGGTTCGAAACCATGAAGGATCGGCTTGAAATAGAGTAATCTTGTCGAAGACACCGGGTCTTAGAGACATTTGAAAAGGTGAAGAAAGAGGAAATACAAGTTCTTCACATGCTCACACCAATACTGGTAGAATCTTATATATGCACAACATGAAAGGGTGGAGTTGTGAGGGTGCCACGACTAGATAGTTCAATACCTCTATCTCAAAAGCAATAAAAGGAAGACGAATGTCCGTGATGGAGAAATCATATTCGTAAAAAGGAATGATACAAACACCATACTTGTCACATACTCTTTCGTCTTCAGAAGGAATCCAGATTGAGGTAGACCTGTAGTATTTTAAAAATGAAACCACAAAGAAAATTTTGACTTTTTAGGTTCATTTAATAAATGGTGTATTTGGACATTATATAGATTAGATACATCAATTATTCAATAAATCTAAAAAGTTAAAATTTGTTTATAAAAGAGAATGGAGGGTGTAGTATTTTATAAAAAAATGTATCAACTAAAAATAAATTAGCACAAGGTATTATACTAATAAAAACTCAATAAGTATAAAATTATATATATGCAGTTCGGTTTGGTTTGGATCGGTTTTGAAAAATTAATCTGAAATCCGATCCGAACCGATCGGTTTTTATAAAATGACATCCAAATACATCCAATAATTTTTTATTTTTTGCAGATTTCAATTTTTTTGAATCGATTTACAATTTTTATTTAAATTGATTTGGATTTGAACACTCCTACCTTGCACCATATACACTTCACCTTAAAATAAAAACTACTTCTACTTTTTTTTTTCTCCTATCAAAATCAAACTACTTCTTTTGTATTATCATCATTCTATAAATAGTCACTTTAAGAAACAATTATTAACTTTGCCTACGAAAGCGATGGAATAATGGCGATCCTTTTCCCCTTTTGAGCTCGAAGTTGACACACACCCAATACACAATTCATCATCAACCCCAAAAGCAGAACAACACATAAACAATTCATCGATTCCACGCACCCCCACGGTAACCAGCTATGTCATTGCGCAGAAGAACCTTGCTCAAGGTCATTGTTCTCGGCGATAGTGGGTACGTTCGTTTTTCCCTCTTTTCGCTTCAAAACCGCTTTTTCCTCCTTTGAAATTGTATCAATTTGAGTTCATTCCTTTTCGTTCTTTCTCATTGCCAGGGTTGGAAAAACCTCGTTGATGAATCAGTATCCTCATTCGCCGGTTTTGTGATTTTATGCTTAATCGTTCATCGGTTTTTGTAGTTTTTTTTATCAATGAATGAACTCGCTTAAACACCGATTTTTGTTTATTATTTTTTGTTTAAGTTATCATTTGTTGTTGTTAATTAATGTTTAGGTGCTAATTAGTTGGATCTCCCTTAATCATTTTTTACTGTTTTTATTGGTGTAACTTATAAAAAAAGTTATAAAAAAAGTTTTGACTTTTTTAGATTCAAGCATCTGGTTTGACTCGTTTATAGTTTTGTGTTTGAGGTCCACTTAATTTCTTATTGGGATTTATAGTTTTTGAGGATCGTTAACTAAATTAGATATGTGCACAAGAAGTTTAGTCAGCAATATAAGGCTACAATTGGTGCTGATTTTGTCACTAAAGAACTCCAAATTGACGACAGACTCGTTACTCTACAAGTGAGTTTCGAATTTCAATGATGTTTCTGTATGCTTTTGTTTTGTCTGTTTTGGGAATGTTGTGGAAATTTTGTTTGTTTGAGTGAGTTTGTATGTGTGGTTTGATTGATAGATATGGGACACTGCTGGACAAGAGAGATTCCAGAGTCTTGGAGTTGCGTTTTATAGAGGAGCTGATTGCTGTGTTCTTGCGTATGATGTGAATGTTATGAGGTCGTTTGATTCCCTTGACAACTGGCACGAGGAGTTTCTCAAACAGGTTATTATTGTCTTTTTTTTTTTAAATCACTAGTTTTGTTGCATTTTGTGGTTTGGGTGATAGTTTGCATTTTTGGTCCTGTTTTAGTTTTAGTATTAGTATTGTTATATGATTATACATGTTAGTTGAAGGAATTAGATTTTGCTAGTTTGTTAAGTGCTTATTAGGTCAAATTTTTAGTTGGGACTTGAGAGGGATGTGATAGTTAGAGAAACAAGACGTGTTACGCTGACATGTAACTAAGTAGGATGCAAAGCAGGGTATCTAATCAACCAATAAAGTCTTGGGCCATTTGACTTATGTTCTTTCATTCATCTTTTTTTAACCTTGTGCTAATGCCCTATCTCTTACTGATTAGATTATGTTCTAGCGTCTGCACTGATACACAATGAATTCATATATTGATTAACCTATCACCACCTGATTGGATTTGTCTCATTTTTATATAAAATATACCGGTACTCAACAATCCTATATACGCTTTTGGATTAAAATTTATGTTCTCATTGTGACAGGCAAACCCTTCTGATTCAAGGGCATTTCCATTTATACTGCTTGGAAACAAGATTGATATTGATGGTGGGAATAGTAGAGTGGTAAGCAGATGCTATCTCACTTTTAAGTTTCCATATTTGATCATAAATGTCTAATTATATGATGTCATTTACATCATTATCGCTTATGCAGGTTTCTGAGAAGAAAGCAAAGGACTGGTGTGCTTCAAAAGCGAATATTCCATACTTTGAGACATCTGCAAAAGAAGATTACAATGTTGATGCCGCATTCCTGTGTATTGCAAAGACTGCCTTGGCCAATGAGCATGAACAGGACATGTAAGTTTTCATGCATATATACACTATGATGTGATATGAATTTAAGTTGTGATATTGTATACGTTAAGTTTGGCGAAGAAATAGTACTATGATTATCAATTTATGTTAGGTGAAGAAATAGTACTATGATTATGAATCTACAGGCATGAACCTTTAATTTGTTTAAATATTTGTACCACCCTATTTTATACCCAGAAAATAAATATGAAGATAAGTGTGTATTCTATGGAAAATACCAAGGAAAACAAATATAACCAAAACAATGCTCTTTAGTGAAGATCCCCATTCAGATCACAAGCTAAAAACACTCACAATGAAGAAAAAAAAACTTCTCTCTTGTCACTACCCTTACAAAATATCCCGGCCACGTGGTCTCCACTTCCCAATAACTGGCTTTTCACCTCAGCTTTGTATCCTTGCTGATATAGTTTCTAACCCGTCGAAACCATATGCCCATGAGCCAACTGTTCAGCCTTTTCTCTTCCCTTAGCAGATTTGTGATTAACCTATGTTAATAAGATCACAAGGTTGTGGGATCGGCTGCCTAACTTATCCATTGATTATAAGGCTAGTTCTATGCGGGGTTTAAGTGAGTAACATGTTATAGGCGCATGTGCATCTACTGGCACTCTCTGTTTAACTGTAAATGAAGTGTTAGAAAATAAAAGATGGTTCACTTTTCTACATTGCAGGTACCTGCTTTGGTTTTTTTACTTAATGTATAATATTTCTCCACCTCCTCCCAAAATAAGACGGTCTTTCAAAAATCCTTATGTAAGATATTTTGATTAAGATGGTTTGTCTTCTAACTGTCATTCCCATGAAATAGGTGAAGTGCCTCAAAGTTATCATCATCATAATCACTGTCTTCAATGCATACTGTGGGAACTTGCTTTTGTCACCTTTTCCCATTTTCTTTTGCTCAATCCAAATAGGCCTGTATTACTTAAAGTTACTTGTAGTTGCATCTTAAACTATAAGGTGAACTTCTATTGACTTTGTAATGTTATTCCATGAGAATATTCATCACCAAACTTTTTGAAGCAGTGGATTTGCATGGAAATGGTGAAATGGCATTTTGAAGACAACCGATGCCTAGTCTGGAGTTGGTAAATGGTGGAATGACAGTGGATTTACACAAAATCTCCGTTCTTTTAACTTTTATTTTTTGTCTATGATTTAGTGAAGTCTATGAAAACGTTAAGATTTATTGGTTTAAAAAATTAAAGTGCATAGGAAAAGGTGAGAAGCTGGCAAATGCCAAATGAGAAGGCTTGAAATATGCACTGAAAGACATTTGATCTTTCAATGATATTGCTTTTTTTGAGGAATTGAACCCATTTTCTTTCCAACAAAAGCTATTATGGAGAAATCCAATCATCTTCAAAAAAATTTATTTGAAAGCTATCTGCATCTAACTTGAAAGGAATTGTAAGGAAAAGTTCTATTACAAACATCAGTAGTGAAGATCTTGGCATATGCGACCTTTTAAATTATGATTGAGTTGTGTGCAGGTCGGTGCTTTTCTGAGTTCTGAAAGCATTGTTTCAATTTGAATTGTTGCAGATATTTTCAAGGGATTCCGGAGGCGGTTCAAGAGAATGAGCAGAAGAGTGGTGGATGTGCATGCTGAAATTGAAATACTGAATAATTTCAGACACTCCCCTTATAGCTGTGTTTCAAATTCTATTTTACCATATAGTATACACTATATGCCATGATTGTGTGGGTGAATTATGTGCCTTGATGTTCCCATTTTGATAGTAGTCTTGTTTTGGGAAAAGTATGAGTTTGAGAATGTTACACTCTCCTAGGCAAAAACAATGAAACATGTTCCATTGATTTGATTTACCACGAATTAGTATATAGGTTTAAAGTGTAGTAATTTTTTGTTTTCTTTGGTGTCCAAATTGAGATTTGGCATGGAATGTTTATACTGTTTGAATGATACATACTAGACATTAATTAATTTGAGCGGTGCTTGACACAGTTGAATATATATATATATATATATTTTTTCCCGAGTAAAAATTAATATTAGAATTTTTGAACCGTTAATGTAGGTAAGGTTGGAATGTATGATATAGACTTGTGGAGAATTTATCCCTGCCAACCCCATGCACCCCACATATTTGTATATTGATAAAAATATCCCTTGAATTATTTACTAATAAAAAATTACAATTGGTCAATAATTTTTACTTTTTCTAAGCTTTAATTTTTAAAATTTTCTGTAGTTAAGACAAAAATTTCGGTATGATTTTTTTTCTTCCATTTTATGAAATATTTTCATTTATACTAGAAATATAAGAAAATCTCGTATATTCTAGAAAAAATATGCAATTTTATCGTAATTTTTGAAATTGTCGTTAGAAGAAATACCGGAAAATTTGGAAATTCCGGTCACTGTTTGGAAAAAAAAAATCGAGAATTTTGAAAAATTCGGAAACATCTAAAATTACCGATTATTTCCAAAATTTTGGCATACCGGAATTTTCGCCTACATTGAAAAAATTCGATAATACCGAATAATGCTTTACTTGTGTGGTCCAGAACCAGAAGGTTTATCTACATATTCCTATATAGATTATACGCAGTTTTCCATCACTGATGTTGTATGTTTTCTTTTTAACATGTTCAAAATTTAAAGGTTTTTTAATCTTTATGATATTGATAGTTTACTCTTTATATGTTGTAAATGACATATATTTTCCTTCTGATCTAAAGTATTAGCATGAGCACAGTCCATTGATAAACATCATGATATTATTGTTGTTTGTTCGTTCTGATACTGCAAATGGAATGCGAGGGAGGAGAGATAAATTTATTATGGGTTGTGAGAGAAGAGGAAACTACAAAAGGAAGAATACATATGAAAACAATAATTCCTCGGAAGGCATTTATAGTATGAAAGTCAAATGTCCTTTTAGGCTGAGATCTGTGCCAAGTGGTAGCGGTTGGAAGGTGATGGTTAGGTGCGGGTTGCGCAATCATCAACTATCTAAGGATTTATATGGCCATGACATATTGGGCCTTCTAAAAGATCATGAAAGACAAATTGTGAATGACATGACGAAGTACAATATGACTCTAAGGGTGCGTTTGTTTCGGTGCTAGAAAAAAAGTTTCCGGGAATCTAAGGCTGGAAATAATTATTCCATTGTTTGGTAGATGGGAAAGAAACAAAATGCCTTGGAATAAATAATTTCCAGGAATAAAATTTACTCATGAACTTATGAATATTTATTCCCATGTTAAAGGGTGGGAATCATATATTCCCATGGGAATAAAAAATAACCAACTATAACTACCCACTTTCATATTATTTCAACACATTATTTTATATTTTTAAAATTTTAAAATTATAATTAAATCAATTTCAAAATTATTCCTTGGAACCTTAATTATTTACCAAACAAATTGATGGGAATAAAATTCCTAGGATTAACATTCCTAGGAATGATATTCCTGGGAATATAATTTTAATCTCTCAAACAAACACACCCTAAGGTACATAATTGCTGCTTTGAAAGACAAAGATCCAAAAAACCCCACGAGTATTACCTAAGTGTATAAGGCTAGAGCTACATACAATACGAGCAAGAGAGGTCCATTGATGAAAGTGAAAATGTTGTCGAGTCTCATTTATAGAGAGAAATACATGTGCTAGACTAGAAATAAAGACGACTTAAATGTTGTTACTGATATCTTTTGGACACATCCTAATTCAATGGTGAATATATTTCATTTGGTGTTGATTTTTAATTGCACATACAAAACAAATAGGGAATGGCTACCACAACTTTAAAAATGAATATTTTGATTTATTTGATTGTTGGTAAGCTACTGATTAGTGGGTGTGCATCATGATCCTACAGATACCGACTATCACTACTTGATATTGTTGGTGTTACGTCAACAAAGTTGACGTTTTTGGTTGGCTTTGCCTATTTGGAACATGAAAGGGAGGAAAACATCATATGGGCATTGGAGAAATTCAAAGAGTTATTCTCTTCCGAGAATTTGCTACCAAAGGTTGTGGTGACGGACCAGGAACTTACGCTGATGAATGCCATAGGAGTTGCGTTTCCAAATTCAACTCATATGTTCTATTCATTTTATATTTAAAAAAATGTTAGTATGAAGTGTGTTCTGGACTGGGCCATGACCTGCCCATCAGTCGGGCAGGCCCAAACCTAACGTTCACTTGAGAGAGGCCCATTAGGGCCCAATCATCCCCGTCGTCGGGCACATTCAGCACCCAATGTATAGTCGAGCAGGTCACTACCTGGTACGAGGAGAGACCACGGGTCTTCCCCTCGTCTCCATGTGTCCCCCACGCGGGGACACATCATCAGGCAACTACCCACTTCCTGAAGAACTGGTCAGCTCATATTCCGAAGTTCACGGGGAAGTTGCTCCAGGGCGAAGACTGCGTGCTGGTCTTCCCTACGCCACGTAAGCCCTGGCAGTTATCTGCATTAGGCCTAGTGATCCAACCCAGTGCAGATGACCGTTGGCCCAGCGTTGGGGGCACACTATAAATACCCTCTTTCACTAGAGGGTCAAATATTCTGAATTCTCACTCTCACTACTACCTTTTTGTACTTGCACTCGTTTACTCCATCTCTTACTTTGGCATCAGAGTACTTTGCAGGTACACCCCCCACTTTCTCACCACAATCGGAGTAACGGAGCTCACGACGTGTTGCTGGCCACCGATCTATTTCTGATCAGGTACGATCAGTGGCGCCATTTGTGGGAACCCTTTGCTTCCCCGTTTTTCCCACGTAGAAACCAAAGCAACCTTCAATCTCTGACGATCATGGCCAGCCCTTGAACTAACGTCAATACTCTGGACACCGCCTTCGTCTCATTCAACAACGGAGACGACCACGACCCCAACGTGGCCGTTCAGGTCAAAGAAGGCGACCACGGGGACGGGCACACCGCCTCTCCCTCCTTTGGCGAAGCGGCCTTCAACGCTGCCCGACACGCTGATAGCCTGGCTGTCTACCAGCTAATCCCCACACCACCGAATACTGATCCGAACACGGTGGCTCTGTTCGCAATGATCAATCAGACCAATCTGATGATCTTCCAACAGAATGAATGGATAGGAGTGCTCTAGAGGGGGCGACAACAACTCTCTCCCCCACGGAGACATCGTCACCCCATTTCTCGCAACCCCTCTCCTCCCCCGTGGAGGACGCGACACGATGACTCTAGGAGCCCTTCTCCCCGGATGCCTGGGCGCCACCCGCTTTTGGAACGAACCTAACCCGTGGTTGACCAGAAGCGCGACGGGTCCCCTCCTCAGAGGGAACAATGTTCCCCCCCAAAGAGTCGACCGAGAACCCCCCCCCCCCCAACGAAGCAGGAGCGGCCGGGGTGATCAGTCCCCGTCACGATCACCTGTCAGGAGTGACGAGGACGACCAGCGCACCCCGTTGTCCAGGGACATCATGGAGACTCCCTTTCCCATCGAGATGGAGAAACCTCCACCCTTGGCAATGTACGACGATACGACCGACCCAGACGACCACATCGAAAGCTTCGATGCAATGCTCGATTACCAGAACGTCCAGGGAGCCATCAAGTGTAGGCTATTCACCACTACCCTCTGGAAGGGGGCCATGGCGTGGTACAAGTGTAATACCCCAAATTTGTCCTACCTGTAATATTTTTCATTTGTACTATCCATCCACTAATTCTTACTCAAAAAATTCAAAAAAAATGTTGTCTTCAACTTCATCTCTCTTTTTACTTATTATGCATTTTTATTTTGTAGTCATATCTAGTTTTTAACCTTTTTTTTTATCATTCATCCAATTAAATATCCATTTCAACATATATTTATCCATGTCCATTTTACAAACCCATTAACCATCCTTTATCCATTTCTAATTTTTAACCATATCCATTATCCATTAATCTTTCTTTTAATCCATAGATCTATTATCCATTTTACCAATAACCAAATAACCACTCTTTATAGCCATTATCCATTACAATCCATATTTCAACATCTAGGTCTAAATTTCTAAAACCAAATACATTTCTATGTTACAAATAATGTCATAATCCAAAGTCCATCAAAAAGTCCACAATAAAGCCCATCACTTTTTTGCCTACAACAATAAAAGTCCATATTACATTTAAATAAAAAACTTATGATGCAAAATTACAAAAATAAAATAATAACAATAAAGAAGAGCTCATGAACTTAAATTTCAGCTAGTCACACGAGCCAAGCAGTACATCAAATTCCACAAACCAATGTCCTTCCTCAAGCTTTTTTTTCACGCTGCCATAACACAAACCATGACCATGATTTAAAATTATCAAGACTAGCCATGATCCACATTGCAAGACGCAAAACCTGCAGAATTGTGAACAAAGCCTCCAATTTCCACACAAAAGCCGTCCAAAGCTAGCCACTGTGCAAACCGCTATACAATAGCTACTTGGAAAACCGCATACTCCATATCACCAGCAGCAACAACATAATTGAAAAAAACACAAAATTAAACAAAAGAAAAAACAACAAAACCAGTCATCTCCATATGCAAATGATGCATCGCACCACATTACCATTCAGCATCACTGGTTCAGCAATAAAACTGTTTTCACACAATCCGTACACATAAAAGAAATCACATGACCTGCAGAATATTCCGTACAGACAACACCAATACACAGCTCATCCTTTCCTCAACTCTCCCCAAAATACCCTTCACTACTCTCCTATAAATCACGCCCCTTTCTCCATTCTTTGGGGAGCCCTAGCCGCCACCTTAAACCGCAACCACTCCTCTTCCATATCTCTCAATCGCTCATCGGAAACGTGAGACGCGGAAGGCGTAACCTTTACAACCTTCATCCTCCTCAAAACCCATAAAAAAACCGGCTGCTAACAACCTCCAAACACTCATAGCCTCTCCAAAACTCCTCCATTAATACCTCCACTAAACAGTTTCAACCCCAAATCAAAGTTCAACCCAAATCCCTTCAAATAATTCATTCACCAACCACAAACCAGAAACCCATAAACCCAAATAAACTAGAACCAAAACTGAGAAGAGGAGATGAAACAGAAAACGAATTAAACACAAAACTCAAAACTTGAAACAGAGAGAGCAACCCAGAACGAGAGAAAAAAAAACGAGTAGAAATTGAAGATGTGGAAGAAGAAGGAGACGAGACGGAATCAAAGGAGAAGAATGAGCTAAGATTCACAAACCTGAACGACAGAATTGAAGTACCGGAGAAGCATTCAAGAGAGAGATTCGAAGGTTGAATCCACCGGTCAATTTACTCTTTGTTACGATGATTTTTTTTCTCCATGGTCCCAGTTTTGAACGTTGTAGAGGGTGATTCCTCTGAATGATCGATTTTGATGTTTGACCGTGTTATTTATTTTCTTTTGTTTTAATATTGTTTTTTTTTTAAAATGAGATCTGACCTTTTTTTTAATTATTTGTTTGAAGCTTAAAGAGCTTCTTGGGCTCGATAGCCCATATTACATGATCACACACTCACCCTTAAAACCATGCGCTACCCCTCCCCTCTTCCTACCTTTTTCTTATCATTTTATGTTTTGTTGATTTTCTAGTTTTTTAGAAATTTCTTTTATGAACCTTTTAATGCCAATATGTTGTATGATTCTTATACTTCTTTTAATTTCAATTTTATTTCTCATTTCGATTTTCCTTTTTAGGGCCAATGATATAAAAAATATCATGATTTGTGGATTTATTTCAAATATATCTATAATCTTGATTTATATGAGGCCTACCACCTATTTATTTTTATCTCGATTTATCATTTTATTTCTATTCATTTTGGGTCAATGAAAACCAAATATCAACGATTTCTCGATTAAATCTTGATAAAGGTGAGACCTTTATTCTTTTTCCTATCTATGTTCGATTTTTATTGTCCTTTCATTATTTTTTATTCATTTTGGGTCAATGAAAACCAAGTATCAATGATTTATCGATTTTCGATTTAAAATCTTGATAAAGGTGAGACCTTTATTCTTTTTCTCTTTTCGATTTTATTATATTTTTTATTCACTTTGGGTCCATGAAAACCAAAATACTAAAGATTATCGATTTTTAGATTTAAAATCTTAGTAAAGATGAGACCTTTCTGTATTTAATTTCCATTTTTGTATATTCTTTTAGTTGGTCAGTGAAAGTCAAGTATTAAAGATTATCGATTCCTCGATTAAATCTTGACTAAGACGCGGCCAATTTTATTTCTATTTCGATTTATATTCTTTTATTTTCACTTTTGGTCAATGAAAGTAAAAAAATCGTTGATTATCGATTTCTCGATTAAATTTCGATTAAGACGAGACCAATTTTATTTTATGTCAATATTATACCTTGTTCATATCATCTCGATTATATTATTCATACTCTTATCATATTGTTCATATCCATATTTATTAATTTAACCATTTCATTTTTTCATACACTTAATCAAAACACACTAAAATTATCGAAACGCCTAAGCACTTAATTTTCGATTAAAATACTTAACACACATATTCAAATCGTTTTCATAATTAAATCGCGAAAGAACTGAATTTTTGAGGTCTAGCACTTCTTGGGTTCTTGAGTGACCGCTATTGAGGCGCACGCCTTAGGTAGTGATCATTCGACTTTTCGCTTGTAAAACACTCGTCTTAACTATTTAGACAAAGAAATGCCATTGGAGTCTAGCATTCCATGTGGTACTTTCGTTGTTCATCAAATAATATTTCATAAATCAATCGAATGAAAAAGGTGTCGTTGGGATCTAGCATCCCAATAATGCCCCAATTAATTGGTTGCGAGGCTAACGTCTCGTTTATCGAATAATCGTCATTCTCCCTAAAACACTTAACAAATCAAACCATTTCCGAACCAATTCTCGACTCGTCGTCGAGCCACTCTTAGAAACATTCTCGTAAGTCGAGTGACATTTGCCTCGTCGTCAAATGCACACTTGCACATTTCGTAGGTTTCATTATTAGGAGCACCCCTAGGGACTAGTATCGAACCTCACCTCTTCTTTCAACCAATCCGATTTGATCTTTTTCAAACCATTTTTTTTAATCAACTAACGAAAGGAGGAGATTCTTGGAATCTAGCATTCCTTGTGTCTTCGAATGAATGGCTCTTGAGGCACGCCCTTGGGTTGTTATTCATTCAACTTTTTGTCTTAAAACACTTAACCATTATCAAACATTTTCGCAATCAACTCACGAAAGAACTGAATTCTTGGAGTCTAGCATTCCTTGGATTCTTGAGTGACTGCTCTCGAGGCACGCCCCTTGGGTTGTATGTCATTCAATCTTTCGTCTCCTAAAATTCAAACCCTAACCCCTTTTTTCATGGGTGTACCACGAACTACGACTGCTCTGATTCTTTATTCTCGTCCGAATAAAGATACGTAGACACAAGATTGCGATGATCTTGGGAGCACACTTTTTCTTTTTCCCCCGTTTGCGTCCACACTACCTTTCCTCCATCTTCTGTCTTCCCTCTATCCCTTCCTGCAGTCGAACTACGATTGCTCTAATTCCTCATTCTCGTCCGAATGAGCATACGTAGGCCCGAGGTCGCGATGATCTTGCCGAGCACCCTATCCTAAAACCACCCCTTTCCCTTAGCATCGAAGTCTTTTATCTTTTCGTTTCACATATATCGTTGAGAAGAAAACAAACAAGCTTAGATAACATTCCTCACAATTCGAACTAAGAGGTTCCCGTTGAGTACAACGGACGTGAGGGGGTGCGCGTACCTTCCCCTCACGTAACCGACTCCCGAACCCAGAATGTGGTTGCGACGATCATGTTCTTATCTCCTTAAAGGTTTTCTCGATATTTTCCTTTCCCTCTTTTGGGATAAATAAAGTTCGGTGGCAACTCTGTCCGAACCGTGTTCCGCGCCTTTTGCGCGAGGGTCATGTCTTCGATTAAGTGATTTTTTCGAGGTGCGACAGATGGTGACTCTGCTGGGGACATTTTCTCCATGCAAGAGAGAGTCAAGCCTATCTTAGAGCGATTTGTGAGGAGCGTTGTCTTTGTTTGCATGTTTTTTTTCTCGTTTACGTATTTGTTCTCTTATTTCTTTCTCCTATTATTCTTGGCTGTTGGACCGTGGGATGATATCATGAGTAAAGCTCTACACCCAAGCTTTGGTAAAAGCAAAGGGAACACATAGTTTAGAATTGGATGTCGAGTAGTGTTAGTCCCCAAGGACTCGCTCCTTGCGTGCCTAGCATGAAAGCTCCCCTAGAGTAGACCTTTTCATAGATCTTGTTGTAACACAGCTAGCCTGTTGCACGACTTGATTCATGAAGGGTCCGTGACTCTATGAACCACTCTTAGAACCAAGTTCTATATTGGTGGTCGTGTAGTGTTAGTCTCCAAGGACTCGTTCCTTGTACGCCTAGCATGAAGACCCCGCTCAGGGGAGACTTTGTCATCATTATCGTCGTAATGCAGCTAGCATGTTGCGTGACATTGATGCAATTTATGTCCGTAATCCTAGGAACCTTATCCGTCAACGTAGAAACTATCCCGTGAGTGGGTTTGTGGGTAAAGAACCTAGAACCTTCCTCATAGAGCCTACCTATAGGGTTTCTTTGATCAGAGACTTTGGTCATTTACCCGTGAACGGCCAACCTCAGAACTGTTTGAACCCGTGATCTGCGATCCTGGATCTTGCATCTTGCATTGCATACATGTCATTGCATTGCATTGCATCAGTTATACATCTTGCATTGCATTTCAACATCAGAATCTCACTTCAACTTCCTTCCTTCTCCAGTAAATCAAGCTGATTCCTCGACACCAGTACGCAACTCGAGCCAACACAAGAAGAACGATGGAGCAGATTCAGCAAGAGCAAGCTGCCTTCAGAGAGGAGTTGGACTCTATGAAGGGAAAGATTGATCAGATTCTTGAAGCCATCATGATGGCCAGAAGAGAAGAAGAACTGAGTGAAGCCGCTGCTGCCAACAACACCGCGCCTGTGCAAGGGTTACCCTCAAGGCTCTCAGTTCCTGTTCCCGACCTTATCAATTGCGGGATACCAATGAACTTTACGCCTGCCGCTGAAAGGGCCATTTCTCAACCACTTCCAACATCTGGAGTCGCTATTGGTGTTATTCCGCAAGCCCAACCTGTTGTCACTCAGATTCCTATTCCTCATGCTGAGGAAAATCTGGTAGATCAGTATGATGAGGTACAGAACTAACATACTGCTATTCCAATTGTCAATCCTACTGCTGCTCAGGATTCTGAAGCCATCAAAATGTGTCGTGATCTAACTGAGAAACTCCGAGTCATGGAGGGGCGCAACTCAACTTCTTTGAATGCTCTGGAAATGTGCTTGGTGCCAGATGTTGTCATTCCTCCCAAGTTTAAGGTACAGGAATTCCCGAAGTACAAAGGCCTCAGTTTCCCACACATTCATCTGAAGATATACTGCCGCAAGATGGTTGCCTATGCCAAAGATGAAAAGCTGATGATCCATTGCTTCCAAGACAGCTTGTCTGGGGCATCACTCGAATGGTATATGCAGCTGGAGCGTAGCAATGTGCGGACTTGGGATGATCTAGCTGATGCATTTGTCAAGCATTACAAGTACAACACTGGCCTTGCTTCGAATCGTACTCAGCTTCAGAGTATGGCTCAGAAGGACAACGAATCCTTTAAGGAGTACACGCAACGCTGGAGAGAGCTAGCTGCAAGGGTGCATCCACCTCTTGTTGATCGTGAACTGATTGACATCTTTATGGGTACTTTGCAAGGCCAGTACTATGAGAAGCTGATTGGCAATGTCTCTGTTGGATTCTCTGATTTGGTGATCGTTGGTGAAAGAATTGAGGAAGGTTTGAAGAGCGGAAAGATCCAAGGAGGTTCTAGCAGTCAGTCTCAAGTCAAGAAGCCCTTTAATGGATACAAAAAGAAAGAGGGTGAAACAAATGTCGTCTCTGTTCAGAAAGGGCAAGCTCAACAAGCTCCTGCTCCAATGCCTTTTCAAGTTCCCTACTTCCAGTATCCACATGTTGCTGCTGCACAATATGCTCCAATGCCTTATCAGCCAACAGTTCAAGCAGTTCAAGCTCTAATGCCTCAACAACAGGCTCCTCAGCAACAATCCTACAATCAGCAAGGGTATCAGTATCCTCCTCAACATCAATAACAGAGAGCTGTTCAACAACGTCAGCTTAACCAACAGCGGACAAGGAGGTCAGATAGAGACTTTGATTGCTTACCAACGTCATATGCTTAGATCTTTGCTCAATTACTGGAAAGGAGGGCTGTTACTCCCAGAGACTTAGCTCCTCCAACTGTCATTCCCCCAGATTATGATGCTAATGCTCATTGCGAGTTTCATAAGGGTGCTTCAGGGCATACAATCGAGGACTGCAGAGCTTTCAAACACAAGGTTCAAGACATGATTGACTTAAAGTTTCTCACGTTCAATGGGAGGGCTCCAAACGTCATCAAAAACCTATGCCGCCGCCAAACTAGTGCCAGCATCAAGTCAAGTCAAGTCAAGTTTATTCCCTGAAGAAGGCAGTCATGTTGCCATCCCATCATTTGCATCCTTGTATTTTGTCTTTATTTGTTTAAGTGTTGTATGCTTTGAACATTGCCGTTTGTATTTGGTTTTCTTAATGTAGTAACTATGCATGTTTTGAATCAGTTATGTCGTATTCACTCATTTTTTCCATTTACTACAAAACACCAACACATTTATCCACTTCACTCTCTATATCAAATTGTTGTTAGCAATGATTGAAGGGAGGATGATGACAACAAAATACCCATAAGTTCAAAATGTATGCTTTCGGATAGAATCCCGCCGATGATGTACGGGCATTGTTTCAACCCCAAACACTGGAGAGGCAAGGAGTTAATCCCTAGTAAACTACTTCGAGCCTAGAAGTAGTATTTTCCTTCGGATATTCAAACCCTTACGCTCAACCCGGGGCAGGGTAGTGTTCAATTAATCCAACTAAGCACCTGAATCACACAACAAAATTCCACAAGACATGACTGTTGTTCATTAATAACCATGACTTGGCAGTCACAACCATCCAACAAAACCAAAAACAACAAAATCAAAATCCTGCTAAGTCGAGCACCTCAAAGGAGACTTAGGCAAAAAATCAAGGTTACCCTGATGGACTCGAAAAGCGAAATCAGTTCATGCAAAAGATAGGGATAGAAAACCAAATCAAAAGAGGCCCCCAAATCCTCAACAAAAATAAAATAAGATCCAGGGACCATCATATCAAAACCAAAGAGTCATTGACATCCATAAAAAACAAAATAAAGTGACTGCCATGTCAAGCTTACCTTGAACTATTCATCGCTTACACCGTCAACCCTTTTGGAAGACAAACATGTGCAGATTTAACTGAACGTAGGACTGGAGATCATCACGAATAAGGGGTGGGTACAAATCATACTTTGAGCCTAATATCCTTTGTTTCATAAACCGTAAACCAGACCACGTTACAACCCTCGAAAGACCTAATTGAGGCGAGGTTTATTCTGAAAGCGTACTATTGCAAGGTTGCGTAAACTGACTCCCCATATTTGTTAATCTTCAGCATTGGTGTCGTTCTCTTTGCTATATCTTTCACACCATTAAAATCAGCACATGTTTGGGCTAATGGTCCATTCGTTTCACTATCACGACACTCCAATAAACAACTCTTTTTCAAAACTTGCATGAGTATTGTATTACGATTACTATTTGTGAATGAGCAATTTTAATTGCAAATCAGTGCTAGACATCAAAGCAATTCCAACAAGGGGCGATCAAATAGGAACTTGAACTTTCAGTGGTGCCGACTCGAATCAAGACTCCCTCAAACCCCCAATCTGGGGCAAACTCGTTCAACAGCTCGATCAGGGGCAAGTCATCTCAAAGCACATCAAATCTCAACCTCCAAAGATTAGACTGCTTCAGAATTGGTTAATCAGGGGCAGATCATTACCATGTTCAGACCGGGGCAAGATCCATTGCAGTAGGCAGATCCCTTTGTATCTTTAAGTTAGTCAAGCAGGTTGCCTTGACCATTAAGCATAGAATTGTGGATCTCTCAGGAGTGAACCCACAAGCAATCAAGCTTAAGGCTTCGAGAGCATCTTTGTCAGTTTCAATCATGGCGTCTTCAGCAAACTGAGTGTCGAGGAAATCAAACCCTCCCACCACCCGAAGTCCAATCCGCATTGGAAACTACCCAAAAGTACACCACGCTGGCACCTTCAATATATCCAATCACCCGTCTGCAATCATATGCATCATACGCATCATATGCATCGCATTCAGCATCATGTGCATCATATGCATACCCAAAAAACCAAATTACACTTCCCCAACACTTGCATCTCTGCGCGTCAGCATTTGCATTTGTATTTCCATTCGATATGGAACATCATTACAAAATCAAGCATTCATACATACGCATAAGTCAAGATCCAGGATCAATGTCAAGACTCCAAGGCGATCTTCATCCCAGTCAGGGGCATCTTCTTCAAATCCGTGGGCGTTCCTCACGAAGTTGTTCAACCTTTTGTTGACCAAGCTCAAGACAAGATTTCAAAGCAATCTTCAGCCCAGTCAGGGGAATCTCCTTCAAGTCCCTGGGTGTTCCCCAATGAGTTGTTCTTTTCAACCTTTGTTGACAAGGATGGTGTTCCTCAACAACTTCTTTGCTTCAACCTTTTGTTGATGTCTCCAAATAGGCCTTACTCATCACATCCCCAGTAAACTTGACCTTTTGTCAATTGCCTTACTATCATCCTTTTGGTGATAGCCAAGCCTTGTCAATTCAATTCAACCTGCATCCTTTTGGTGTTGGTAATTCTCAAAATCAGAATTTTCATATCATCTTTTTGGTGGTAGACCTAACCTGCATCCTTTTAGTGTTGGTCTTCGCAAGTGGGAAGTTCCTATCATCCTTTTAGTGGTAGTGGCTTGTATTAATCCGTCATCCTTTTGGTGTCGCCGATCCGTAAACCCTTTGTCTGCGTGCCATCCTTTTGGTGAGTGACAACCTTTGTTATCGTTTCGCTTGCTATTATCCTTTTGGTAGTAGTAAGTTGTGTTTACTATCATCCTTTTGGTGATAGGTCTGTCATCTTTTTGGTGTCAGATAGCTGTGTGTGTGCCCTATTATCCTTTTGGTAATAGCAGGCTTTGACCTTGTTTTCCATCCTTTTGGTGGAAGGGTCTGTGTGTGTGTGTGTGCCCTATTATCCTGTTGGTAATAGCAGGCGTTGACCTTATTTTCATCCTTTTGGTGGAAGGGTCCGTGTGTGTGTGCCCTATTATCCTTTTGGTAATAGCAGTGTTTGACCTCGTTTTCCATCCTTTTGGTGGAAGGGTCTGTGTGTGTGTGTGTGCCATATTATCCTTTTGGTAATAGCAAGCTTTGACCTCATTTTCCATCCTTTTGGTGGAAGGGTCTCTGTGTGTGTGCCCTATTATCCTTTTGGTAATAGCAGACTTTGACCTCGTTTTCCATCCTTTTGGTGGAAGGATATGTGTGTGTGTGCCCTATTATCCTTTTGGTAATAGCAGGCTTTGACCTCGTTTTCCATCCTTTTGGTGGAAGGGTCTGTGTGTGTGTGTGTGTTCCCTATTATCCTATTGGTAATAGCAGACGTTGACCTCATTTTCATCCTTTTGGTGGAAGGGTCTGTGTGTGTGTGCCATATTATCCTTTTGGTAATAGCAAGCTTTGACCTCGTTTTCCGTCCTTTTGGTGGAAGGGTCTGTGTGTGTGTGCCCTATTATCCTTTTGGTAATAGCAGACTTTGACCTCGTTTTCCATCCTTTTGGTGGAAGGATATGTGTGTGTGTGCCCTATTATCCTTTTGGTAATAGCAGGCTTTGACCTCGTTTTCCATCCTTTTGGTGGAAGGGTCTGTGTGCGTCTGTGCCCAATTATCCTTTTGGTAATAGCAGACTGTGACCTCATTTCCATCCTTTTGGTGGAAGGGTCTCTGTGTGTGTGCCCTATTATCCTGTTGGTAATAGCAGGTTGTGACCTCATTTCCATCCTTTTGGTGGAAGGGTCTATGTGTGTGTTCACTATCATCCTTTTGGTGATAGGTCTGTCATCCTTTTAGTGTCAAGTATTTCCTGTTATCATCCTTTTGGTGATAACGATCTTTGCAAGTCATTTAGTGTCTACTCGAGGGGTGACATTGATCCATCATTTTCCATCTCCAAGCATTTCCTTTCTTTTCGGACAAATTCGTGGTCTTCTTCATATCTAATTGTCTTCTACCTTGAGAGATCAAACGCTGCAGCAATTCATCTCACTCGGTTTAAACCAATTATATAGGGGCATCTGTAATACCCCAAATTTGTCCTACCTGTAATATTTTTCATTTGTACTATCCATCCACTAATTCTTACTCAAAAAATTCAAAAAAAATGTTGTCTTCAACTTCATCTCTCTTTTTACTTATTATCCATTTTTATTTTGTAGTCATATCTAGTTTTTAACCTTTTTTTTATCATTCATCCAATTAAATATCCATTTCAACATATATTTATCCATATCCATTTTACAAACCCATTAACCATCCTTTATCCATTTCCAATTTTTAATCATATCCATTATCCATTAATCTTTCTTTTAATCCATAGATCTATTATCCATTTTACCAATAACCAAATAACCACTCTTTATAGCCATTATCCATTACAATCCATATTTCAACATCTAGTTCTAAATTTCTAAAACCAAATACATTTCTATGTTACAAATAATGTCATAATCCAAAGTCCATCAAAAAGTCCACAATAAAGCCCATCACTTTTTTGCCTACAACAATAAAAGTCCATATTACATTTAAAAAAAAAAACTTATGATTCAAAATTACAAAAATAAAATAATAAAAATAAAGAAGAGCTCATGAACTTAAATTTCAGCTAGTCACACGAGCCAAGGAGTACATCAAATTCCACAAACCAATGTCCTTCCTCAAGCTTTTTTTTCACGCTGCCATAACACAAACCATGACCATGACTTAAAATTATCAAGCCTAGCCATGATACACATTGCAAGACGCAAAACCTGCAGAATTGTGAACAAAGCCTCCAATTTCCACACAAAAGCCGTCCAAAGCTAGCCACTGCGCAAACCGCTATACAATAGCTACTTGGAAAACCTCATACTCCATATCACCAGCAACAACAACATAATTGAAAAAAACACAAAATTAAACAAAAGAAAAAACAACAAAACCAGTCATCTCCATGTGCAAATGATGCATCGCACCACATTACCATTCAGCATCACTTGTTCAGCAATAAAACCGTTTTCACACAATCCGTACACACAAAAGACAGCACTAATACACAGCTCATCCTTTCCTCAACTCTCCCCAAAATACCCTTCACCACTCTCCTATAAATCACGCCCCTTTCTCCATTCTTTGGGGAGCCTTAGCCGCCACCTTAAACCGCAACCACTCCTCTTCCATATCTCTCAATCACTCATCGGAAACGTGAGACGCGGAAGGCGTAACCTTTACAACCTTCATCCTCCTCAAAACCCATAAAAAACCGGCTGCTAACAACCTCCAAACACTCATGGCCTCTCCAAAACTCCTCCATTAATACCTCCACCAAACAGTTTCAACCCCAAATTAAAGTTCAACCCAAATCCCTTCAAATAACTCATTCACCAACCACAAATCAGAAACCCATAAACCCAAACAAACCAGAACCAAAACTGAGAAGAGGAGATGAAACAGAAAACGAATTAAACACAAAACTCAAAACGTGAAACAGAGAGAGCAACCCAGAACGAGAGAAAAGAAACGAGTAGAAATTGAAGATGAGGAAGAAGAAGGAGACGAGACGGAATCAAAGGAGAAGAATGAGCCAAGATTCACAAACCTGAACGACAGAATCGAAGTACTGGAGAAGCATTCAAGAGAGAGATTCGAAGGTTGAATCCACCGGTCAATTTACTCTTTGTTACGATGATTTTTTCTCTCCATGGTCCCAGTTTTGAACCTTGCAGAGGGTGATTCCTCTGAATGATCGAATTTGATGTTTGACCGTGTTATTTATTTTCTTTTGTTTTAATATTATTTTTTTTAAATGAGATCTGACCTTTTTTTTAATTATTTGTTTGAAGCTTAAAGAGCTTCTTGGGCTCGATAGCCCATATTACATGATCACACACTCACCCTTAAAACCATGCGCTACCCCTCCCCTCTTCCTACCTTTTTCTTATCATTTTATGTTTTGTTGATTTTCTAGTTTTTTAGAAATTTCTTTTATGAACCTTTTAATGCCAATATGTTGTATGATTATTATACTTCTTTTAATTTCAATTTTATTTCTCATTTCAAACTTCCTTTTTAGGGCCAATGATATAAAAAATATCATGATTTGTGGATTTATTTCAAATAGATCTATAATCTTGATTTATACGAGGCCTACCACCTATTTATTTTTATCTCGATTTATCATTTTATTTCTATTCATTTTGGGTCAATGAAAACCAAATATCAACAATTTATCGATTTCTCGATTAAATCTTGATAAAGGTGAGACCGTTATTCTTTTTCCTATCTATGTTCGATTTTTATTGTCCTTTCATTATTTTTTATTCATTTTGGGTCAATGAAAACCAAATATCAATGATTTATCGATTTTTGATTTAAAATCTTGATAAAGGTGAGACCTTTATTCTTTTTCTCTTTTCGATTTTATTATTTTTTTTATTCACTTTGGGTCCATGAAAACCAAAATACTAAAGATTATCGATTTTTCTATTTAAAATCTTAGTAAAGATGAGACCTTTCTATATTTTCGATTTAATTTCTATCTCCATTTAATTTCCATTTTTGTATATTCTTTTAGTTAGTCAGTGAAAGTCAAGTATTAAAGATTATCGATTCCTCGATTAAATCTTGACTAAGACGCGACCAATTTTATTTCTATTTCAATTTATATTCTTTTATTTTCACTTTTGGTCAATGAAAGTAAAAAATCGTTGATTATCGATTTCTCGATTAAATTCCGATTAAGACGAGACCAATTTTATTTTATGTCAATATTATACCTTGTTCATATCATCTCGATTATATTATTCATACTCTTATCATATTGTTCATATCCATATTTATTCATTTAACCATTTCATTTTTTCATACACTTAATCAAAACACACTAAAATTATCGAAACACCTAAGCACTTAATTTTCGATTAAAATACTTAACACACCTATTCAAATCGTTTTCATAATTAAATCGCGAAAGAACTGAATTCTTGAGGTCTAGCACTTCTTGGGTTCTTGAGTGACCGCTATTGAGGCGCACGCCTTAGGTAGTGATCATTCGACTTTTCGCCCTTAAAACACTCGTCTTAACTATTTGGACAAAGAAATGCCATTGAAGTCTAGCATTCCATGTGGTACTTTCGTTGTTCATCAAATAATATTTCATAAATCAATCGAATGAAAAAGGTGTCGTTGGGATCTTGCATCCCAATAATGCCCCAATTAATTGGTTGCGAGGCTGAAGTCTCGTTTATCGAATAATCGTCATTCTCCCTAAAACACTTAACAAATCAAACCATTTCCAAACCAATTCTCGACTCGTCGTTGAGCCACTCTTCGAAACATTCTCGTAAGTCGAGTGCCATTTGCCTCGTCGTCAAATGCACACTTGCACATTTCGTAGGTTTCATTACTAGGAGCACCCCTAGGGACTAGTATCGAACCTCACCTCTTCTTTCAACCAATCCAATTTGATCTTTTTCCAACCATTTTTTTTAATCAACTAACGAAAGGAGGAGATTCTTCGAATCTAGCATTCCTTGTGTCTTCGAATGAATGGCTCTTGAGGCACGCCCTTGGGTTGTTATTCATTCAACCTTTCGTCTTAAAACACTTAACCATTATCAAACATTTTCGCAATCAACTCACAAAAGAACTGAATTCTTGGAGTCTAGCATTCCTTGGATTCTTGAGTGACTGCTCTCGAGGCACGCCCCTTGGGTTGTATGTCATTCAATCTTTCACCTCCTAAAATTCAAACTCTAACCCCTCTTTTCGTGGGCGTACCATGAACTACGAATGCTCTGATTCTTTATTCTCGTCCGAATAAAGATACGTAGGCACAAGATTGCAATGATCTTGGCGAGCACACTTTTTCTTTTTCCCCCGTTTGCGTCCATACTACCTTCCCTCCATCTTCCGTCTTCCCTCTATCCCTTCTCTTAGTCGAACTACGATTGCTCTGATTCCTCATTCTCGTCCGAATGACCATACGTAGGCCCGGGTTGCGATGATCTTGCCGAGCACCCTATCCTAAAACCACCCCTTTCCCTTAGCATCGAAGTCTTTTATCTTTTCGTTTCACATATATCGTTGAGAAGAAAACAAACAAGCTTAGATAACATTCCTCACAATTCGAACTAAGAGGTTCCCGTTGAGTACAACGGACGTGAGGGGGTGCGCGTACCTTCCCCTCACGTAACCGACTCCCGAACCCAGAATGTGGTTGCGACGATCATGTTCTTATCTCCATAAAGGTTTTCTCGATATTTTCCTTTCCCTCTTTTGGGATAAATAAAGTTCGGTGGCGACTCTGTCCGAACCGTTTTCGAGCCTTTCGCGCGAAGGTCGCGTCCTTTGATTGATGAATTTTTCAAGGTACGACAACAAGAGCCTCGCACCGGAGTCTATCACCGCCTGGAAGGAGCTGAAGAGACAGTTATCTAGGCATTTCACCGCTTCCCGACGCCACCCGAAGACGGAAGCATCCCTGGAAGCCATCATCTAGGGAAAAGACAAATCTCTTTGAGATTACATCGAGATATTTAACCGAGAAGTCGTCCAGGTATCCACCATGGACGACATGAAGGAATTCTTGATCGAGCGAGGGCTACGACCTCGCACCGAGTTCGCCAAGGTTGTTGGCATCGAAAGGCCCCGCACCTTGGAAGAGTTCCTCCACAAGGCCCAAGCATACATCCAGTATGAGGATGTGCCCACGACTCGCGGAATCAAGAGGGCCCCAGAAGCTCCAGGCACGAGGTCTCCATCGCCCTCCGACGAGGGGGAGAAAGAAGAAGAGAGGACCGGCCCCGAGACTCTCGAGAGCAGAGGGGACCAATATGCCGGTTCATAGAGTAGACGCTACTCACCACTCCCCGCGAGCGAATCCTGGCCGAGTGCATCAACTTGGAATTTTAGAAAGGAGGTGTCCGCTTCCTGAAGCTGACACCCCCTAAACTAAACATTGACAAGTCCAAGTCCTGCAGGTTCCATAGGAGCCACGGGCATGTCACGGAGGACTGCATCCACCTTAAGGATGCGATAGAGATCCTTATTAAGGAGGGGCACCTCAAGTAGTACACGAAGAGGAACGACGCTCCCCGACAAGAAGCCTGATAGACGTAAAGGGTCGAGGAGGTGACCCCTTCCTCTGGCGAGAATGGACTACAAGTTGCCCTGTGTGTCACCCGACCAGAGGACTTCTACTTTCTCGACGAGCCTGACATCCTTGTGACCACCCGCATCCCATGGTAAAGTTTCCCCGCTGTAATGGTTATATCCAGCGGAGGGTTCAACAAGGTCTCGGTGGGGTCGTTCAAACGGAAGTTCGACGAGTTAATAGAGACGAGCTCGGCGCAGACCTCCACTTCCGAGGAGGTCCAAGGAAGGTCGAACCCCATCACCTTCTACCTCGAAGAATTGTCGGGTGGCACCCCCAACTCCACCTTCCCCCTCCTGATCAGGGTGCAAATGGCAAACTTTGATGTCCGCCGCATCTTGGTCGACCAAGGGACATCCAACTCAATGAAACACATCTGACCCCCTATGCGGGCTCAGACGTCCAGGTTTTCAATGACGCCACCACCAGACTGTGGGGCTATGTCGAGCTGATGGTTACTTTCGGGAACGACGACACTGCCCGACAAGTAAAGGTCCGCTTCCTGGTGGTGGGGTGCCCTTCCCTGTACCAGTGCATCCTGGGAAGAACCAACTTTGGCCGAACTCACGACGGTACCATCTACAGTCCATCTGAAGATGAAGTACTACACAACCAGAGGTCGGGTCGTCACCCTCAACGAGAATATTGAAGCGGCTAGGCGATGCTTCAAAGCTGCGACCAAGGGTCTGAACTCGATCAACATCAAGTCCAAAACCGCAGAAAAGCCAGCCCTGGACGTAGAGCAGAAGCCACTCCTGCACGTCAACATGTTGGACCTCGACAATCGCTTCCCCAGCGAGCAGGAGCAAGGATAAGTAGTGGACAATGACCTTCTAGCTGAAGGCAATGGACAACCTCTCCACCCAACGCGCCCCATTCCAGATGGAGACTTCGAGCTCATCACTCTCGGGGACAATCCAGACAGGAGGGTGAAGATTGGCACAAGGCTCCCCGACCTGGCGAGGAAGTAGTTGAAGGCCTGCCTCCGGGAGAATACTGACTTGTTCGCGTGGAGCGCGTCAGAGATGCCCGACCTCGATCCAGATGTGGCCTGCCACCAGCTTACAATAGATCCAGCCCCTAGGGCTATAGTGCAACGTAGACGTAGGCAATCTCCCGAGAAAGATGAGGCTGCTGAAAAAGCTGTAAAAGACCTCTTAGAGGCAAACTTTATTTCGGAAGCCCGGTACACAACCTGGCTATCCAACGTGGTACTTATTAAGAAAAATAATGGAAAATGGAGAATGTGCGTTGACTACACCGATCTCTATCGGGCATGCCCGAAATCCACTGCCTAACATCGACAAACTGGTAGACAATTCTGCAGGTTTTAAGTTGTTTTCATTCATGGATGCGTACTCGAGGTGCAACCAAATCCCTATGGCGAAGGCCGACAAACAACACACGACCTTCATGACAGAGTCGGGCAACTACTACTACAACGTAATGCCCTTCGGCCTGAAGAACGCCGACGCGACCTACCAACGGATGATGAGCAAAGTCTTTCGGGGAGAGATCAGTGACATGCCCGAGATCTATATGGACGACATGATCGTAAAATCACGAGAAGAGGTCGATCACACTGCCTGCCTCTAAAGAGTCTTCGACACGGCGAGGAAATGCAAGATGAGGTTCAATCCAGAGAAATACACCTTCGGCGTCCGGGCAGGTAAGTTCCTCGGTTTCTACCTCACAGAACGAGGGATTGAGGCGAACCCCGACAAGTGCAGGGCATTCTCCAAATTCTCGACGCCGGACTCAAAGAAATTGATACAATCTCTAAACGGGATTCTCACCTCGTTGTCCCGCTTCGTGGCCAAGTCGGTGCAATACGCACTTCCATTTTTCAAACTCCTACACAAGGAGCCCACGTTCGAATGGAACAAGGAGTGCGAACAGTGCTCCTTGATCGATCACCATTTCTACTAGTTTTCCGTCAATTATTCGGCATGAATCCATAAAATCGGTAGCACTTTGTTTGTCTTTTCATTGTTTTTAAATTCAATTTTACTTGTCGTATTTTATTCTCGCATTTTATGATTTGTTGTTTTATTTCAATTATGTTGCATTTTATGCTTTGGTTTGGTAGTTTTCAATGGTTTTAGGTCTGAGTGGAAAAGCCCAAAGGACTCGTGCGAAGAAAATGGAAGTTCCGGGGATTTAGAAGAGTTTTTTGGAATGAAACAGAGGATGCTTGGACCTAAAATTCAACAAGCATGGAAAAATATTGGGCAACCAAGTTCCTTGTCTGTACTATGTTGTAGTTCTCCTTATTAGCTTTTCGACGCTTCGAACGGGGACCAAAACAGACTTACGGATCAAAAGTTATGATCGAAACAATTTCGGTTATAAAATCCAGCAAGCTGACATGGCCGGCAGTGTTGGCTGACACGGCCCATGTCAGCTTTGACGCTGATTTCCTGAATTTTTTCATATTTCCTCCATATATTAAGTTGTGGGGGCGCTTTGGGTATTTTCGACCGATCTGAATGATTTGATACTATTTAGACGAGTTTTTAGGAAGGAAAAAAGGACTTTTGACTTTACGAACAAATTTAGAATAGTTGTAGGCGATCAAGGAGATTAGGAGAAGGAGATTGTTCATGAGCGGAAGCGATTGAAGGATCAAATTACTCCGATCAATTTGTAATGTCTTTCTTTAATCCTATTATTGTTTTTGTTTCGAATATTATGAGAGGCTAAACCCCCCAATGCTAGGGGGTGTCCCTAAATTGTGATGTAATGAACCTTTGTTGAATTATTTGATGAATTTATGTTTTCTTACCTTAATCTTTTGTTGTGCAAAATTATTTTATATTTTTCGATCGGTTAAATTGAGAATGATTTACGATTAGGAATTTGGCCTGAAAAACCAATTCGTTGATTTTGCTTAATAACACTACGGTAGATATTGCCTAGGAATGGGGATATCCCGTAGTGACTAAAAACAACTTTGTCAGAACTATTGTTTGATGTTTTTTCTTGATTGCTAAGGAATTAGGGTCAAGGGAGAATATCAAAGGTTTTTCGTTTAAAGGAATTTAAGAAAAATATTTGAGGGTTAGTAAAATTAAGGTTTTGAGACATATATCTCTGACGATAATTTCGGGTTCTTACTAGCAGTTTATACACCTTCCCTAGCATATTTCATCATATTTGTCAAAAGCACTTTTTATTATTCTGCTTATTTTATTTTGTTATTTTAATTCTCTCAACCAAACAATGCACTTACATTGACGCGCAGTCCTCGAGAGACCGACTCTGGGGATAACCCCAATTATTACTACATCGTTAAATAGTACACTTGCTATTTACCGATCAAGTTTTTGGCGCCGTTACCGGGGACTGCTGTTGAATGCAGAATAGGGCAAGCAGCAAAAATATTTATTTTTGGAAGAATTCCCTCCGGGATTTATGTCGTGTCCACAGAGATCGGTTCGAGGGAAAGAATGTCGTTCGACAGTCTCTCGCGTTTATGAGTTTGGGTTTAAAATGGTTTAAAACAAGAAAACACAAAAGTAAATATTAAAACATAAAAATAAATCATTCTTCAGAGAGAAGAAACTTATCAGGCGTGCACATAATCGACTCCTCACAAACTTAAACTTACCGACCAGTTATACTCAACCTACAATACTCCTCAATATCACCCAGCATCGCTCACAACACAGGTTATGTCTAACGCAGAGTTGAGAGAACAACCGTGTTACCATCGCCGATACTTTTGTACGCTAGCTCAAGGCACGGAGGCATTAAGATTCGATGCCTATTGAAGATTTTTAGCCCTAAATCTATCTCTAGAATCCAGAAACTAATAGACAATCATCCTTAATCGAAGTTCGCGAAGGTTATGTCTAACGCAACTCAAACCCCGCGCATAAAGCAAAAATCAGAGACAATCACCAATAAAGATTTGTAAAGCAAGTTTTATACAATGCCATGGGCGATAAATATACATGAGATCATAGTAAATACATATACACAACCCAACCATAAAGAAAAACACAAAGAAAAAGAGAAATGAACCAAACATCTCACGGATTGTCAAAGCCGACCGACGAGAGATCCACCCCGATTCATCCGTATGCATGCTCCATAGTTGTTTTCTAAGCTAAGCCAATGAAAAATGAAGTTTGATGGAGTTGGGATCAAGAAAAACCAAAACCATCCCTAAAAAATTGTGTTTTTATGCCTTAAATGTGTTTCTGTTCGTCAAAATTCGCCTGGCGAAATTCTGGTTCGCCTGGCGAGTTAGGCGGCTAATTCTGGCATTTTTTCCAAGTTTCTGGCTGTCTGACTCGCCACAGACTCGCCTGGCGAGCATGAGGCAAATTTGACAGAACAACCAAAAATCCTGCACTGTTTTATTCGTAACTTTTGAACCGTAACTCCGTTTTTTGCCCGGTTTGAAGCGCTGAAAAGCTTATTCAATGCTCTATACAACAATAGCAAGACATCCTTTATTGGATACCTGCAAAATTTGAGAAAAAATCAATTAAACTCAATGATATTTACACTATACGCAATATATACACTAAAACGTATCGTAAACGTATTTATAAACAAATCGGGTTTTATTCGCACGATATTTACCACAAAGCATTGATAAGTGCAACAAAACATATATACAAAAATAGGTACAATTTGCACTTATCAAACTCTCCCTAACTTACATAATTGTTTGTCCACAAACAAGAATCAAACAAACTTGTCCCCGGCAACGGCGCCATTTTGTTGAATGCACAATAGGGCAAGCAGCAAAAATATTTATTTTTGGAAGAATTCCCTGTGGGATTTATGTCGTGTCCACAGAGATCGGTTCGAGGGAAAGAATGTCGTTCGACAGTCTCTCGCGTTTATGAGTTTGGGTTTAAAATGGTTTCAAACAAGAAAACACAAAAGTAAATATTAAAACATAAAAATAAATCATTCTTCAGAGAGAAAAAACTTATCAGGCGTGCACATAATCGACTCCTCACAAACTTAAACTTACCGACCAGTTATACTCAACCTACAATACTCCTCAATATCACCCAGCATCGCTCACAACACAGGTTATGTCTAACGCAAAGTTGAGAGAACAACCGTGTTACCATCGCCGATACTTTCGTACGCTAGCTCAAGGCACGGAGGCATTAAGATTCGATGCCTATTGAAGATTGTTAGCCCTAAATCTATCTCTAAAATCCAGAAACTAACAGACAATCATCCTTAATCGAAGTTCGCGAAGGTTATGTCTAACGCAACTCAAACCCCGCGCATAAAGCAAAAATCAGAGACAATCACCAATAAAGATTTGTAAAGCAAGTTTTATACAACACCATGGGCGATAAATATACATGAGATCATAGTAAATACATATACACAACCCAACCATAAAGAAAAACACAAAGAAAAAGAGAAATGAACCAAACATCTCGCGGATTGTCAAAGCCGATCGACGAGAGATCCACCCCGGTTCATCCGTATGCATGCTCCATAGTTGTTTTCTAAGCTAAGCCAATGAAAAATGAAGTTTGATGGAATTGGGATCAAGAAAAACCAAAATCATCCCTAAAAAATTGTGTTTTTATGCCTTAAATGTGTTTCTGTTCGTCAAAATTCGCCTGGTGAAATTCTGGTTCGCCTGGCGAGTTAGGCGGCTTATTCTGCCATTTTTTCCACGTTTCTGGCTGTCTGACTCGCCACAAACTCGCCTGGCGAGCATGAGGCGAATTTGACAGAACAGCCAAAAATCCTGCACTGTTTTATTCGTAACTTTTGAACCGTAACTCCGTTTTTCGCCCGGTTTGAAGCGCTGGAAAGCTTATTCAATGCTCTATACAACAATGGCAAGACATCCTTGATTGGATACCTACAAAAATTGAGAAAAAATCAATTAAACTCAATGATATTTACACTATACGCAATATATACACTAAAACGTATCGTAAACGTATTTATAAACAAATCGGGTTTTATTCGCACGATATTTACCACAAAGCATTGATAAGTGCAACAAAACATATATACAAAAATAGGTACAATTTGCACTTATCAACTGCCAAATTATAAGTGTTGATTTTAATTCAATTGGAATTTTGTCACTCTGTGGCTAAAATTGATTCTTGTTATTTTTATTTTTAATTTTTATTTTTATTTTATAACTTTTGGGATTATTGCTATTACTACTAATCTGCGTCTAACCTTTTATGCGAGGAAAATCCTCAGCAAATTTTCTTTTTGACGCAGAAATTGAAAGAACGCTACACGAAAGGCGTAGGCAAGCATAACTTGCAACATCTGAAGCTGAACCTTCGGAGCACTCAAACTCAGGTTCAGAATCGGACAAAGATACAGTGACCATGGCTGCAGAGTAACCAACAGAGAGACTCCTCGGGGATTATGGAGCAGCATATACACCGGTTGGTCAGTTAACAATTGTGAACCAACCAGTGAATGTGTCGAATTTCCAGCTGCATCCTATCACCATCACTCAACTTGAGAGAAGACCTTTCACCGGAAAGGTTAATGAAGATGCCAACAAAAATCTGCAAAGATTTCTGACTATGAGCACCACTCTCAAGATTGAGGGGCACACAGAGGAAGCAAAGAAGTTAAGAATGTTTCCTTTCACTCTGGCGGATGAGGCTGAAGAATGGTTCTACTCGTTACCTGCAGGGAGTATTACCACTTGGGAAGAGATGGAGAAGGCATTTCTGAATGAGTATTTTCCGGCATCTGTTTATATTCGAAAAAGATATGATATTGTGAATTTTAAACAGAAGGACGGAGAATCTCTCGGAGATGCATACAAGAGGTTCAAGAAAGTTTTGGTAGCCTATCCGATTCACAACATGGATCAAACTGAGCAGATGCAGGTGTTTGTCAATGGCCTCCAGATAAAGACTAAGCAACTAATTGATACAGCTGCCGGTGGCTCATCTAATTTTACAACAGCCACTGGTGTCAAAAAGATCATTGAAGCCATAGCCGCTAACGAACATTTGGAGTTATATGATCGAAGTGTGAGTAAATCTGAGGGTGTGATTGACTTGAAGTTGAATAATCAGGTTGTGAAGGTGGAAGATCAGATTACGGCGGAAGTTGAAAGAAGGTTAAAGGCTATGAATGCGGGTACTCAACGTGTGGCACAAGTTCAAATTGGTCAACCCATTAGTTATGAGATTTGTAGTGGACCCCATTATACTGCACAATGTGTTGCGACTCCATAACAAATAGAAGAGATAAAATTCCTGAAGCAGAATAATCCCTACGCTCAAACTTATAATCCAGGGTGGAAGAATCATCCTAACTTCTCCTGGAAAGATTAGAATCAACAACAATACCCACAACAACAACAACCTCCCCAAAAAGCACAATGGGAGATGTCCATTGAGAAGATGGCAGCTCATAACATGCAATTTCAAGAAGAGACCCGAAATAGATATAGGAATACCACAGCCTCCATAAAGAATCTGGAGGTTTAATTGGGTCAGATAGCTTAACAAGTTGCAAATTCTCAAGCACCAGGTGCCATCCCAACCGCCACCATACCAAATCCAAAGAGTCATGAGAATCTTAATGTTGTTACGACAAGGAGCCAGGAAGTTGCAGAAGAAGAAGTCAGACCAACCGGAGAGAAGAGAAAAGAAGCGGTTAAACCTAAAATCAAGTTACCGTACCCCTCAAGAGTGACAAAGAAGGAGACTCCAGAAAAAGACTTTGAGAAATTCAGCTCATTGGTAAAAAAAGTTAGAGATTAATATGCCCTTCTTTGAAGCACTTGAGCAAATGCCTCTATACAAAAAATTCATGAAGGAGGTCATTGGAAAAAAAACCTAGTGGAGAGGAGGTAAAGAGTCTAATTGAGGAGAGTAGTGGGGGATCACAAGGTAGGAGAATTCCAATCAAACGGAAAGATCCCGGTTCTGTGTCAATCCCCTGTACCATAAAGGACAGAACGTTTAAGAGAGTCTTGATTGATTCGGGTGCTAGCGTGAGTCTCATGCCCTTCTCAATTTTCAAAAAGTTGGGTATAAAGAAAATAAGTGAAACGGGAACAAATCTGAAGTTTACCGACCTCACAACCAAGCGGTCGTACGAGTTAGCAGAAGACGTGCTTGTGACTATTAATAACTTCACCTATCCAGGAGACTTTGAGATCATTGAGCTACCTGATGATGAGGAGATGACTATCATACTGGGTCGACCATTCTTGATGACTAGTCGGTGCAGCGTGGACATTAAGGCTGGTACTTTAACCTTGAAATATTTTGAGGAAGAAGTAACCTTGAAAGTGTTGGAACTTGAGAAGCAAGGTCAAGAGGAAAGTAATCACCCCGCAGTTGGAATGATCCGAACAGTGGGAAAAAGCAAAAGCTCAAAACCACTTCTTGAAAAAGTCTCTGGAATAATCCATCAGGTTGCACCATCTGAGTCATGTATTGCACTTAGTAAGACCCCAAAATCCAATCAAGAAGTCAAGAAGAGGAAGAAACATCAAAGAAAGAAGAGAAAGAAACATAGAAGGAAGGATAAGGAAGTTGGAGTTGACTTGAGGCAAGAAGTAGTTCGTATTACTGAACATGACAGGAGCTCTGTTGCGGAAAGGTCAAGCGACAAAAAGTATAAGCTGAAGCATCCCCCATAGCATTGGGGAGTAACCCGTCGAGCCATGCGACGTTAAATGAAGCGCTTCGTGGGAGGCAACCCACGCGTTTTATTGCTAATCGTTTTGTTTTTGTTTGTTTGTCTATTTTGTTTTGTTAGGTACTCACAGATGTAGCACTAGTAGAGCGGAGGAAACAAAGAGAGAGAAAACGAAGAAAATGTCGAAAATACGGCAAAAATGTGAAAAACAGGGGCCTGACACAGCCGCCCGTGTCACCGGACACGGCCCATGTCAAGAGGGCGAGAAAATGCATGAAAAAAGTGAAGAAAAGTTGAATTTCAGTAGGCTGACACGACCGCCCGTGTCAGATGACACGGCCCGTGTCAGCCCAACTGTAACTAAAAAAAATAGTAGGCTGACACGTCCTGTGTCAGGCCTACTGAAAAAAAAATTTCTCTTTCTTTTTTTGTGTGGATTGAGAACAGAATCCTGACACGGCCCGTGTCTGACAGGCGTTCAGTTTGTATAACTTTGTCCCTCCGCAGTGAGGCTTTGTGAGTTCCCCTCTCTAGCTTATTCAAAAACATTGAGGTCAATGTTTAGTTCAAGTGTGGGGGGTTTTATTACTTTCAGTATTTTTATTTATGTTATTTCATCTTCGTACCGTTGATTGGTGTGTTTTGTATTTCGTGTGTTACAGGTTGAAGGTATTTGTGCCTGATGAATGATGAGGCTTATAGCTAGTGGATGAGAAGACGCAACCCCTACTTGATCTCCAGAAAACCCCTGAAAGTTGGTACTGCTGAAGTGAATGATTGGACGCGACTTTCTGACACCAGACTGATACTGGAGTACTGTGCACCCGAGACGGAGATGAAGCTACATCACACTAAAAGTACCTTGAAACCTATAAGTTATACCAAACATGGTGATGATCATAAAAAGCCAAACACGTTATCATCATGAGAGTTCTTCAGGTATGTCTCTGTCACTTTTAGTTTGCGTACTTATCTGTTGGAATTTCAATGCACACGTATACACACTGAGGCACTTGTTTATTTTTAACCTCGAGCCTTTCTAGCCATCCTTTTTTATGTTATCCTTCGTTAACCCCCCTCGAGCCTTATTCCCTTTATTTGTTTATGAACCGCATAATTAAACCATGAGCCCAAACACTCCCTCACCCTGCTCAGATAAGTGTTGTTGATTTTTGATCTGTGAAAAATTCTAAGTTTGGGGTTAGGATACCTATAAGAACTAGGTAAGTGCAAAAAGAAAAAAAGAATGAAAAGTTTTGAAAAAGAAAAAAAAAGAGAAAAGAAAGAAGAAAGCACTTACTTAGAGGAGGATTTAGTTTGAAGAATTCAAAAAGTAAGCTCAAAGAAACAATTGAGTAGAAACTAAAGAACCCTAGCAAAATAGTGCATGATACCCTTGATTGTGAAACAGAACAAATAACACAGTGATAAGAATGACGACACTGACTCTGAGCCAAAAAACCACTCGTTTTTCCCTTTTGCTTTTTTATCCCACCTTGTCCTAAGCCCCGTTACAGCCATAAAAGCCCTCAAAAAGTGTGTGTTGTGTGCGTATGAGATGAAAATAAATGTTATTCAAGCTTATGAGTTGACTTTGCATGCTATGATTATTGAGTGTAAACACTTTAACCCGAGAGATTTGGTGAGAGTGTTAAAAGCTAACAGGTAAAGAGGTACTTTGATGTGGAAGTGTAGCGGACCGTCAAAATTCAGGTAAGAAGGAAATGTTGAAAGAAAAGTGGAAAGATAGTTGCGAAAGATCTCAGCGGTGTTGTGGTAAGAAAATTTTGATTAATTCGGGGGTGACCTTTCTACTGTCTCAAGCATTACTTGAGGACAAGCAATGAGATAAGTTTGGGGTTGTGATCGGTCACCATTTCTACTAGTTTTCCGTCAATTATTCGGCATGAATCCATAAAATCGGTAGCACTTTGTTTGTCTTTTCATTGTTTTTTAATTCAATTTTACTTGTCGTATTTTATTCTCGCATTTTATGATTTGTTGTTTTATTTCAATTATGTTACATCTTATGCTTTGGTTTGGTAGTTTTCAATGGTTTCAGGTCTGAGTGGAAAAGCCCAAAGGACTCGTGCGAAGAAAATGGAAGTTCCGGGGATTTAGAAGAGTTTTTTGGAATGAAGCAGCGGATGCTTGGACCTAAAATTCAACAAGCATGGAAAAATATTGGGCAACCAAGTTCCTTGTCTATATTATGTTGTAGTTCTTCTCATTAGCATTCCGACGCTTCGAACAGGGACCAAAACAGACTTACGGATCAAAAGTTATGATCGAAACAATTTCGGTTATAAAATCCAGCAAGCTGACACGACCGACAGTGTTGGCTGACACGGCCCGTGTCAGCTTTGACGCTGATTTCCTGAATTTTTTCATATTTTCTCCATATATTAAGTTGTGGGGGCGCTTTGGGTATTTTCGACCGATCTGAATGATTTAATATTATGTAGATTAGTTTTTAGGAAAAAAAATGACTTTTAACTTTACGAACAAATTTAAAATAGTTGTAGGCGATCAAGGAGATTGGGAGAAGGAGATTGTTAATGAGCAGAAGCGATTGAAGGATCAAATTACTCCGATCAATTTGTAATGTCTTTCTTTAATCCTATTATTGTTTTTGTTTCGAATATTATGAGAGGCTAAACCCCCCAATTCTAGGGGGTGTCCCTAAATTGTGATGTAATGAACCTTTGTTGAATTATTTGATGAATTTATGTTTTCGTACCTTAATCATTTGTTGTGCAAAATTATTTTATATTTTTCGATCGGTTAAATTGGGAACGATTTACGATTAGGGATTTGGCCTGAAAAACCAATCCGTTGATTTTGCATAATAACATTACGGTAGATATTGCCTAGGAATGGGGATATCCCATAGTGACTAAAAACAACTTTGTCAGAACTATTGCTTGATGTTCTTTCTTGATTGCTAAGGAATTAGGGTCAATGGAGAATATCAAAGGTTTTTCGTTTAAAGGAATTTAAGAAAAATATTTGAGGGTTAGTAAAATTAAGGTTTTGAGACATATATCTCTGACGATAATTTCGGGTTCTTACTAGCAGTTTATACACCTTCCCTAGCATATTTCATCATATTTGTCAAAAGAATTTTTTATTATTCTGCTTATTTTATTTTGTTATTATAATTCTCTCAACCAAACAAACCCCAAAGAAAACTTTTGTTTAATTGAATTAGCATCTGCACTTACATTGACGCGCAGTCCTCGAGAGACCGACTCTGGGGATAACCCCAATTATTACTACATCGTTAAATAGTACACTTGCTATTTACCGATCACTCCTCCACCTCAAACAAGTCCTTTCGCAACCCCCGGTCCTCTCGCGACCAGAAGACGGGGAGACATTGTTCCTGTACCTCACCGTCACGAGCGAAGCGGTCTGCGCAGTTCTAATTCAGGAAACCCCCGACGGGCAGAAACCAATCTACTTCACCAGTAAATCCCTCCAAGGCCCTGAACTTAGATACCAGCAGATTGAAAAGGTCGCTCTGGCCCTCGTCACCGCGGCCAGAAGGCCGCGGCCCATGAGACAGCTCCTCGGCTGACCAGACATGGCGGGTAGGATGCTCAAATGGTCTCTCAAACTCGCCAAGTTTGACATCCAATACGAGGGTAGAAATGCTCTGAAAGCTCAAGTGCTAGCCGACTTCGTCGCGGAGATGACCATCCCAGAACCTTCGGCCGACGGATCCCAAAAATGGACGATCTACGTCGATGGGGTATCCAACTCGATAGAAAGCAGAGCGGGCATCATCCTAGAGAACGGGGAAGGCATCCTGATTAAATTCTCCCTCACATTGTCCTTCCCGACGTCAAACAACCAGGCCGAATACGACGCTTTCCTCGCCGGATTACGACTAGTCGAGGATCTGGCGCCAAAGAAGTGAAAATATTCACTGATTCCCAGCTCGTGGCCTCCCAGGTGCGAGGGGAGTACCAAGCGAAGAATGACAACCTCATCGAATACTTGGCTTTAGTGAAAGAAATGATGAAGAAGTTCACCTCGGCGGAAGTGAGTCACGTCCCACGCGAACACAATACTCAGGAAGACATCCTACCGAAGCTCGCGAGCACAAAGAAAAAAGGCGGAAACAAGTCCGTCATCCAAGAAGTGCTTCCGCGTCCGGGCATCGAGAAATCCATCCCCGCAGCCGAAGTGCATGCCATTGGAGACAACCACTGCTGGATAACCCTGGTATACGAATACCTCAGCATGGGAAAACTACCCGACGACCCCAAGGATGCTGGCATAGTTAGGCGACGTGCCTGCTCATATACTATCATTGAGGACAAGTTATATCGGCGGGGCTTCTCGATCCCTCTCCTCAGGTGCGTTGAGGAGTCTAAGGTCCTTGACATACTATAGGAGATCCATGAAGGGATCAATGCGCAACACCTCGATGGACGGTCCTTAGCTCGTAAAGCATTGTGAGCAGGGTACTACTGGCCCATCATGCAACAAGACGCCAAAGAGCACGTTAGGAAGTGTGACAGATGCGAGTGACATGGGGACATGCACCTGGCCCCGCCCAGTGAACTCAAAACGCTATTGTCCCTGTGGCCTTTTGCTTGGTGGGGGATGGACATCCTCAGACCCTTCACCGTAGGGCCGTACCAAAATAAGTACCAGATTGTCGGCGTCGACTACTTCACTAAGTGGATAAAGGCTGAAGCCTTGACCAAAATCACAGCCCACAATATACTCCATTTCTACAAGAGGAATATACTTGCCCGGTTCGGCGTACCCCAGGCAATTATCACTGACAACGGGACACAGTTCACCGACAAGAACTTTCAGGACTTCGTTACCAAGCTGGGCACGAAGCAACACTTCACGTCGGTCGAGCACCCGCAAACAAACGGGAAAGCCGAAGTCGCAAACAGGGTGATCCTGCGAGGTCTGAAACGGAGACTGGGTGACGCCAAAAGAAGGTGGGTCGAGGAGCTACACAGCGTGCTCTGGGCCTACAGGACAACCCTGCACTCGACTGTTGGGGAAACCCCGTTCCGACTGACCTACAGAGCTGAGGCGATAATCCTAGTAGAAATAAGGGAACCCTCAAGAAGGACCGAGTCTCCCCTCGACGAGGATATAAATGATGAGGTCCTAAGGGAGGAGCTCGACCTGGTCGAAGAGATACGGTCGGGCGCATCCCTCCGTGAATCCTCACTAAAACAGAAGATAACTTTACGCCATGACAACAAAGTTATCAAACACGAATTTTAGGTAGGCACCCTAGTCCTGCGAAGGAACCAGAAAGATTCGTGCGAAGGCAAACTCGCCGCAAACTGGGAGGACCCATATCGCGTTTGCGCGAAAACGGGGACGAGAGCCTACTACCTTGAAAATCTACACGGGGAGGAACTTGCTCGACCATGGAACACTGGAAAACTTAAACAGTACTACAGTTAAACACTGCCCGCGACCTATTCTCTTCGCGACCACGGGAGCGCACTAAGGTACAAGTGCGCCTCCATACCTCGAGACAAGAAGACAAGGGCCCGCTTTGTGTGTACGCGATGACCCTTGATCCGACGGGGACACCTCTGTCGAGCTTCACCTTCGTCGTACCAACTAGGCAGAACGCCCATCTCGCGATGGGAAGTTCATGCCTCGGAGCTAAGACCTCGACCGAGCTCTTAGCTTTGTCGAAGGTCGGAATACGACTCCGACCACTCGACCAGTTTCCTACACTGTCGAGAATCAACGACATCGAGCAAAGGCCCTAAATAATTGGACAAATATGTAAATAGTAAATATATAATCAACACACAAATAGCACATACAAGATATGAAAGACAATGCATTAAGTCGGGAAGAAGCTCATTGTTCAAGCGGTACAAAAAAGCAGTGCAAGCCACTGGCACGCAGGCCATGAAAAAGTCAATTTACAAAATACGACACGCATGTCGAGCTAAACGATAACCAAAAGTGGCGCGCAGGCCAAATAAACTGAACAAAAGAAAATAGAACTAGACAACTACATTCTCCTCGGGTTGGTCGCTCGCCATGGTTTGGTCGTCTTCTTCCTCCTCGGTTTCTAGGGCGACAACCCGACCTTTGACCACCTGGTGGTAAGGGTCAGTTCCCTCGGTGATAAACTGTACACCAGGATTCACGAGCTGGAGCTGCTTCACAGCGGCAGCAAAGCCCACCTCGACAGCCCTCAGAACATCCTGCTAGAGCAGCCGAATCTTCGATACCAGTTTAGCCCGAGTAGCCAGGAGCTTATCCTCGACGGTCTAATCTTTGATAGGCCTGAAAGCTGCCTCCAGCTCAGCGATACTTGCTAAGAGCGTCTTCCTCTCCTCTTCAGCATCCTTCATCTTCTTCTCTATCTCCCCGTGAAGCTTGACCTGGGTCGCGTTCTGCTTTTTGTACTCGTCGAGGTCAGCAGCCAGCTTCTTCATCTTAGCCTCGATAGACGCGAAGTTATTCTGCAATATGGTTAGGTTAACCGATGGGTATGTCTCGTCGTTCAGGGCCAAACCCGTTGCAAAGACCCGCATCATCGCGACCATATCTTCTGACAAGACTTTCCTCCTTGCATTTCGATCAGCGCCCAAGATAGCTTTGGACTCGTCAGCGGTCACAGTCGGGGAGTTAACCCCAGAGAAGAAGTTAGGTTACAAGTAGCAGGGCGAGAGCACGTACTTCTCATCAGACGATTTCTCGATGAGGTCGACATGCACGGGTTCAGTGACGCGCTGCCTCTTAGGGGAACCCTGTGACGTTGGAGACTGGCTGCATTAGGGGGAAGAAGAAGACCCTCCGGGTGTCGAGTTGGGGCCTGGCATCTGCTGAACCAGGGCGACTCGCCCCTTGCTAGCTTTCTTCGGACCTTTGGTGGCCGTCAGCTTCTTCACGCGTTCTTCCAAGCTCGACACCCTACCTGCAAAAGGAAAACTAAACACGTCAGCGAACCAACGACAGAAACATAGATGGGGCCCGAATGAAGGAGATGCCCGCTACCTAATAACCGAACAACTTCCTCGTTGGACTCGCACTCGAGGAGAGCCTTCGTGTTTATCAACTGAGCCTCCTTTAAAATCTCCCCGCGATCGTTGCAGATAAAGCTCCCATCCGGAGCGACCAGTTTTACGGGGGTGAAGCCGGAGACAAACTTGACTAACTTCTGGTAGGCCAGCCGGTCCTCCTCGTCCAATGCACCAGGGCTAATTATGTAACTATCCGTGCCTCTTTATAAATGCTCCTCCGTCCATTCCAAGGGAAACTTCGACTCTAGGACCTCTTCCCTCCGTCCATTTTTCTCCCTGAACACACGGTCGTACAATGAGTCGGCGACCACTTGGGTGATGGGCTTGACGACGAAGTACTAGTATTTGAAATTGCAGACAGAATCCAGGTAAGCCCGAAACAACCTCCTCAGTTGCTTAAAGGACACCCAGCTGTGCCGGCTCTCGGTCGTCTGTCTCTGCAGGTGAAAGATGCGGAAGAAAAAAAGTATCGTGGCCCCAACGGTGAGGTACTGACATACGAGCTCGTATTCCCGCACAAACGCGATCGCATTTGGATTAAGCTGCGAGGGAACTAGACGCAGCCAGGAAAACACCTCTCGCTGGAAATCACTGAAGGGAAGACGCATGCCCGCCCCGAGGAAGGTGAATTCGTACATGGGGAATCTCATTCCTTTGAAGCACGAGCATATTTGATGGTGTTCTCGGGGCTTGTAAACCTTCTAGTTCCGAGGGGAGCCTTCATAACGATCCTCGACAGTGGGGTATGCGCCTGAGTTGTTCGTGGAAAATAAAGAAGGGACGCCCAAAGGCTCCTCCCCGACCCAATCCTCGGGCGTTCATTTTCGAACACCGCTAGTCTGCGCTACCGGTGAGTCGGGCTCGTCGTCGGTCTCAATGACCCCCTCAATCCTTGCAGCCATTTTTACCTAAAAAGTAGAGGAAAACGGTGAATTCGACATTCCAGATCAAATCCACCCTTCCACCGCAAATCAAGTGAAAGGGCGATGAAAGGAGGCGAGGGGTCGCTTGATGAACGTCCTCAACTAAAACCTTCCTCAGGAAACTCGTACACACAAGGAGACTCTGCTCGACACATGGTCGTGAACCCCTTCCTCGAGAGAAGGGCTCCTCGGCGCTTATACTCCCTCTGGCCAAATTACCCTACGGAACCCTGGAGGGGCCTCCTGGCCGGGGGTCGTCCTCGGGACCTCCAACGGACATCCTCGGGACCTTCATCCCACGTCCTCGGGATCTTCGTCCCATGTCCTCGGGACCTTCATTAGGTCTTCGAGTTCTTCATCGTATGTCCTCGGGACCTTAATCAGGTCCTCGAGTGCTTCATTTTATGACCTAAGGATATTCATCCCATGTCCACGGGACCTTCATCGGGTCCTCAAGTCCTTCAACTTATCTCCCCGGGGCATTCATCCTAGGCCCCCGAGACATTCATCGGAAGCTTAAAGAATTTTTGGCGTTATCGCTGGAAACTCCGTGGTTTCCCCAGGAACTTCATCAATTCGCCGGAGGAACCACCGAGAAACACATAAAGCAAAGATGATGGAACTGGAACTTACTTGGACACGACGGTTGTTGGATGACGGTACGACGGTGTGTGGCGGACGAACGAAAATGGAAGCTGAAGAAACGGAAGAAGAGTGGGAAAAGTTCCGAGCAGAAGAGCGAAAGCGTGCAAATGGCACAGACTCAACTCCTATTTATAGTCCTGACACGGGACTCGAGGCGTCCCTAGTCACTTGAGTGCCCTACTCCTAGCTGCCCCAGGCACTGATGGCGCATGACACGTGGTGTCTTGAGACCCCGCGTGCGTCTTTTTAGTTTCCCTTCATGCCCATGTGATGAGCGCGTCCGTTTCATTTCGTCTTCCCCATGTCATTGACCAAGGCACCGAATGGGGACATGCCCCGACAAGAGATGGCCTGTAGGGCGCCAGACTGACAGGTGACCCCGCGACTCCTATCTCGTCAAACATCGCCTGCCCCTAGCCACCTGCATCCTCCACCAACTCGGTATTTCGGGCACGCGGTGCCCACTAAACGGGTCCCCGACGAATGGGTTGACCCTTAAGTCATTACTTCGACGCTTCGGAGCAACGACTTGAGGGGCTCATATTCTGGACTGGGCCAGGACCTGCCCATCAGTTGGGCAGGCCCAAACCCAACGTTCACTTGAGAGAGGTCCATTAGGGCCCAATCATCCTCGTCGTCTGGCACGTTCAGTACCCATTGTATAGTCGAGCAGGTCACTACCTGGTACGAGGAGAAACCACGCGTTTTCCCCATGTGTCCCCCACGCAGGGACACCTCATCAGGCAGCTACCCACTTCCTGAAGAACTGGTCAACCCACCTTTCGAAGTTCACGGGGCAGTTGCTCCAGGGAAAAGACCACGTGCCGGTCTTCCCTACGCCACATAAGCCTTGGCACTTATCTTCATTGGGCCTAGTGATCCAACCCAGTGCAGATGACCGTTGGCCCAACGCTGGGGGCACACTATAAATACCCTTTTTCACTAGAGGGTCAGGTATTCTGAATTCTCACTCTCACTACTACCTTTCTCTACTTGCACTCTTTTACTGCGTCTTTTACTTTAGCATCGGAGTACCTTACAGGTACACCTCCACCTTCTTATCACCACCGGAGTAACAGAGCTCATGGCGTGTTGCTGGCCACCGATCTATTTCTGATCAGGTACGATCAAAGTGTAAGAAGTATGTTAAATAAAAAAGACAAGAACATGTCATGGATCTATGGAACAAAATTATGTATTCAAATAGAGAGACTGAGTTTGTGGAACACTTGAATCACTTTGAGGTTGTTTGAGCTGATATTCCTTTATTTATTAAGTATGTGAGTGAAACATGGTTGACACCTTATAAAGAAATGTTTGTTGCTGCTTGGACAATAGAGTCACTCATTTAAGGAACACAACAACAAATAGGAACATGGGTGTGAGTTTGATGTTATTACATTACTAAATATATTTTAACTTGTATTTCTATTTATGGTTTTTAAGGTGGAGTCTGCTCATTGGAGACTAAAAAACATGTTGACTACGAGCCAGAGAGATTTATGCCAAAGTTGGGATGTTGTGAACATCATGTTAAAGTTGCATCTAGGTTCAATCAGAGTGTCATTTCAAAAAAAGTATTGTCAACTTTGAGCATCGATATAACACTCTATTCTAGGCCAGATTGCACGATTTTGTTTCAAGAAAGTGTATACAACACATTGGAAAGGAGCTATAAAGGGTAAAATTTGTTGATGCCAACAAATATTCATGTGGTTGCTTCATTACAACAACACATGGGTTACCATGTATGCATCAACTTGTCGGTTTCCAGATACAAGGTCATCCTGTTCCTTTAGAATCACCGCGCGACATTGGGTGTTACGAGGTGCGGGAAACTGCTCCTGCTCAGCCAACCATTTTTAGTGTGAACCGGTTAGAACTATTCATCCAACCTGTAGCTGGGAAGACTCAGCCTCAACAGTCTTAACCTGGATTGCACCTCTATCTGTGGTCTTGTCTGCAATGGTTTCATTCTTTCCCTTGTATTTCACTGCAAAAACGAAAAAAAAAACAAAAAAATTAATTATATTCCAGAAATTTCAAAATTTCCTACATTTCATTGGATATTCTGAAATTTCTGGGAAAATCCAATTTTTTTAACTACCGAAAATTCAAAAATTTTCGAAAATGATGCATATGAAAGTATTGAAAATTTTGAAACTTTTTAAAAAAATGTATTTAAAAATACCGAAATTTTTGAAATTTCTGGTATAAATTTAAATGATTTTCACGAAAATTTTGAAATTTTTGAAAAAAATACTTACTGATTTCAAAATTTCTGGGAGAGAATTTGAAAATCTCGATATCGCTCAGAATTTTTGAAATTTGCACAAATGTTGAGTAGATTTTGAAAATGAGTGAGAAATTTCCAAGGATAATATAATCAATTTATTGAGTTTGGGATGTCATGTACTTGGCAAGTTAAATGCTCCAGTTTAATCTATCATCAACACCCATTGAACCCGTTGGACCATTTAGACCCATTTGATCCTTTTTTTCTTATGACACTCTATGGGATGGAAAAACACCTTATAGAAAACTCAAAATACCCCTCAGATTTCGGAGATGCATCTCTAGACGCACCTTGTCTAAAATATAAACATTAACTATTCTGGAGATGCGTCCCCGTAATATTTTAAAACATACACCATGCATTCCACCCACCCTGAAGGAATTCTACAATTAATTATTCCGGAGTTGCAACTTCATTTATTTTACAGAGATGTTCTCCGTAACATATCAGAACAACGAATGTTATGTTTTGCTAATGTTTATTCAGATGAAGATTTATAAACCTTATGTATCATGTTATGTGACGAGATTTAAACTATACAATCGATATACAAAAAATGACATATATAAATTCAGATGGTCCAAAAATGACATATATAAATAAAATTGAAATACACAATAAAGTAGAATGAAGTGAAAATAAAATACAATCCATAATGAATCAAAAGTACAACTACTATATACTACTGCACTACTGTGTATGTCAGACTACATCTCCTCTGCCTCCTCGGCCTTCAATACCCTTTGTCCTCCAACACTATATCCGATACATCAATATCCCATGTGCCTCTGTTATGATGGAATCTAGGACCTGTCTCACATCATACCCATCAGGGAAGATACCTCTGTCAATTCCTGCCTACGCAATCCCCATTATGCGACGACATTTAGGTAAAACATCTTAATCATGATCTAACTGTGTATGCTTCTCCTTTAGTATCTCTTGATGAGCTGACCTTGATGGATCTCCTGGAGCAGCATGCACCATATACGGATGTGACACCCTGAAAAACCACCTGATGTACCCATCGACGTAGCTCTAGTAGCTCTCAGCTATGGTACTCCGTGCCTCATCTGATACCAGATGACTCTCATAATCATCAAACATGGCATCCATCTGTCTACATGTCAAAGCAGGAGGAGCAGGGACAACAGGGTGTCTCCTCATGGCCAAAGTGAACAGGAGCCTCCGAAACCCGACTTTTTTCCTATTGTACTGATGCATATTGTGTAATTCTCCCGTGCCTCTGTCTATCGTGTCTATCAACCATAATGCTTGTAAGTAAAAGTAAATTTGACAATTAGTACTAGCAAGCAACACCACAAGCAAGAAAAGCAAAAAATAAAACTGATTGCTAATTTTCGAAGACGCATCTCCGGTTACTGGAAAACTTAAACGTTGAAAAATTCCGGAGATGAATCTCAGAAATTTGCTGCAACTCTTCAGGTTCGTCAATGGCGGCAATGCATACATGCAAACCCCATAAATAATGGTTCAATCATGATTTTCAACCAACAAACATATTTTATAGCATGTCTAAACTATCATTCATACAATTTCTATTCGTTTCTTATCTTAATTATCAATTTCTACTTATTTACACAAAAACTCTAACTTTTCAAAACATCAAAAAAGTTATAAATTTGGAGTTTACTTCACACTTGAATGATGTCTCTGATACACTTGTTGTTGATTGTAGAACCTCTGAACTTACTTGTTTGATTTGAGAATTGGTTAATTGAAAACACTTTGAGACCGTTTGAGCAAATTTTGTGTTTTTTTTAAATGAGAAAGGAAAAGAGTTATGACATTTACGCTCTAGTACGTTTTAAAAATACATCTCTAAAATATTTTAACATTAAATCAAAATTGAATACTTCTGACGGCGCATCTTTTAAATCTAAGAACATTTTAACATTTTGATAGTTTAGATTTTGTTTAGTCCATCCACCCCTACTCGTATAAATTCATAATCAGATGAGTACGCATCTTTGATTTTTCCTCTTAAGCAAGCAAGTTGCAACGTGGATCTCTGCTGTCCCCGCGTTATCTATTTATTTCCCGAACGCACCCTTCTTCTTATTGTTCCTTCTTTACTCCTATTGCAAAACTCTCCGTACCTCCAACTATCAATGGCGACAATTTCTTTATCAAATGGCTTGAAAACTCTGTTCAGTGTTCTCGGTGCTCTCATGCTTGCTCTCCTTCTTTACACACTCATTACCGACGGTTTCCCCTTTCGCAAAGAACTTCTCACTCCGTAACCTCTCTCTCTCTCTCTGTCTCTCTGTTTCTCTCTCTTGCTAAGTTGCTCTGTTTTCTTTGTTCATGTTTATTTGTATTTTGATAATGATACAATAGAACGATCATAAACAATAGAAACCATACTTTATTTGATTCAGGTGGATGGCAGCAACTTCGATTGACTTCTATATCAACGTTACAATTTTGAGTGTAAGTCTAACTAATTAACTCTATAATCTACTCAGACATGTGAACACGACACGGCGACACTGATAATAAGCAGCTTTTATAAGTTTGATTTTATTTTATATATTGTATGTAAATAACTTATTCATTAACCCTTACATGATAAATGGTTAATTAACTTGTTCATCCAAAGAAAGCTTTAGTCAAGTTGAAGAGACGTGTGATTTTTAGTTGTTTTTTGTGATGTATCCAGTCAATTTTCTTCTGCTGAATCCGCTTACAAATTTTCAAATTTAAAACCATGTTTTCCTTAAAGCATGATTAATGCTTAATAGAAAATTGTCTAGTTAATAATGTGTCGAAATCGCTTTCCAACAGAAGTTTCATTAGCTAACATATGTTTTTCTGTCATATCAGGCCTGGGTTGTGTACAAGGAAGCAAATTGGGTCAGCTCAATTATATGGATAATTTTACTTATCTCCCTTGGAAGGTATCATTTTCTCTCATGATTCGATGTTCATTACTGTTTGCGTTATTAGTTATTACCTCAAATATCACGATTTTACTTATAAAGCCTATCTATAATATAAACAATGAGAGGAATCTCTTTTTAGCAAGATAAATCTAAGCAAGGAGAGGAATCTTTTTTTTTTGTTTCAGCATTACTACATCTGCCTATATTGTGTTGCAATTTTTGAAGCTGTCATCTCAAGAATCTTCACAGGACCCTATGAGCTATGTTCTTTTACGACATCCACACAAGTATGTCTTAAAAAACAACTATTGAGTAATTTTCTCTCTACATCTGATTCACTATAAAGTAATGTTCCATAAATATATATGAAGAAAAGGTGCAGGATGATATTTTAAGAATCCAATTTCATGTTTTAGTATTTAGTTTTCCGTATGATTTTTAATGTTTTGATTTTCACCATCAGTTCTAATATAATGTGACGTTTTCTATACAGGAGTGGCACAGAACCAAAAACAAAGTGTTCTGTTGTTGTGACTCTAAGAATCCTTTTCAGCGTTTTGGGTGTTGTCATGCTTGGAACCTTGGTATACACTCTTGTCACTGATGGTTCTCCTTTCCGTACGGAGCTATTGACTCCGTAAGTGCTTACTATTTGTCATTGTTATTCATGATGTTGTTATCCTTGTTGTCAACATACGGCTGTTGAACCCTTCTGATATCAGCATGAACTGCATGAATGGAGCTTACTTTTTCATCTTGTTAAAAGCAATATTTGTCTCCTGTCACAATACCTAACTTAGGTATTCTGGTTCAGTGGAAAACAATACTCAACATTATTATCACTCGCATTCCACGTTCTATGCACTGTCTTCTATATATTTCACTGAATTTCTCTTTTCTCAAAAAGCTATCAATGATTTTTTACTCTCTTATTTTGGGTTAAATTTTTGCAAATTATTGTGATGGAGTGGCTTCTTCATGAATCACGAACCTTGTAAGACCTTAGAAAAACCGTTGTTTGAAGAAGACTGGCACAAATTTACATGGCATGTGGAAGAATGGCGGCAATCTTCATCATTTTACTTTGGTGCTAAATGCACAACCATCAATACTATATTAGTTTCAAATATTTATATTTCTACAGCTTTTGAAGCCTATTCTACTTTTTCAAGCATCCTCCGGAATTGATCTTAGTAAATCCAAATAAGATAATATTATAATAAATCATCTATAAAAACTTGTTCCCATAATATACTTATAGTATATGTAAACTATCTGTTGGTGAACATTTGAAAGTGTATGCATCGTCAATCGTTAGATCATAATTGGTAAACATAGAGTGCAGTATGGGCAAAATTGATTTGAAGGTTGTGACCTATAAAGTGTATTTTTCTTTCTTCATTTTACTAATTGAAATGCTGACAAAGGCTAAGCATGTTATTTCTGTGTGTCATTCAAGTATATATTTAAGTTGCTGCAGAGCTTCTGCTTGTGGCAGTCAGTTTATCATATAAGTGAACTTCATAAGTTCCAAAATGTTTGCAGGTGGATGAAAGCAGCACTAGTCGACTTCTACATCAATGTTGTGGCCCTAGCAGTAAGTCTACTTTTTTTTTTTTTTTTTTCATCTAAGCTGCTCTAAATTATAAAGAGTATATGAAGTATAAATTTATTTCATTGACTTGGAGGATTAATATTCAAGAAGCCACTTAAAATTGTTTCTGTTTGTCCACAAATAGATTTTAAGACTGTTGACATTATAGCTATTTTTGGGCTTATAAGTTATAGCAGAGACTTAATTTAATGAAATTGTCAATACTCCTCTCCGTGATCTATTTTATGACTGACAAGGGGTCACTAAATGCTATTAAGATAATCAAAGTCAAAAATTTGTGAACAAGGGGTTATGATCAATACTGTATAAATATAAAAGTTTTAATATCAATATCATTATTCAGTACACTTGTTTTCGGTTGGATTTAATTATCATAAGTTCTTAACTATTCATACAATAACAGGTCTGGGTGGCCTACAAAGAATCTAGTTGGATTTATGCTGTCTTTTGGGTTATTCTATTGATATGTTTTGGCAGGTTAGTCCACACTATTTTATGTTTGCTTACTGATCGGTGATTAAAATCATCTATTATTTGTATATAATTTTATTTAGAATGTTAAATAATTTTAGTTTTATGACATAGGTTACAATTTCCATTGTTTAATTTTCGACTGTACTTTGATTTGGACTTCACATTTTGGTTGGTCGTGAGAAAATGATGTATGGTTTATATATTACTAAATACATGTCATTCTACCCTATATTGGTGCTTTTTATTTTGGGGATATTCAAGAAAATGCATGAAAGTAAAAAGACTGTTTTAGAACTGATTATCTCTTATGCCAGTTAACATATACATGTAGGAAGTTGTTGTATAAACTTTTAATCCACACGGCTTAGTTTTCTCTTTCAAATTCTTAAACATGTAAATTTGAGGACTTTCCTTGACCATTAACAACAGCAAAAAGGAGCATAGGGAAAATTAGAAATCAATGTAGTCTCTTTTGAGATGTGGCAACAGGTGCTTCGAAGCAAGTTTCATACCAATTTGGCAAAAGCTCTTTTCTATAACATGATAAATGCTGAATAGCTGGGTCAGGAATGCCAGAGGCAGACTCTATTGAGCAACATCCATTTTTCAAATTGAATTTCCTTATGCTATGCTTGTTTGGAGTTGAGGCTATGCTTCCTTTTTCATTGTTAAAAAATTGAGGCACATAATTCATTCCTAGAGAAGTGGGCTTACAGGGTTCTATTCCCAAAAGCACATTTCGGAAGCAGAGACAAGCGATGTCATTTAGTCATATCATAAATGTCAAATGCAACCGGTCTGTGCGGTGTTAGTTAGATTTAATTCAAAATAATGAAGAGAAGACGAGAAATGTGTGTTAAACATGGAGATTCAAAAGTAAATTTGTAATTTTAGATTATAGCTTTGAAAGAGAAGTGTCATATACACCTTTCATTCTTGTGTGCATGTCCCTTTAATCTTATACCCTCTATCATAAGGTTCATGCTTCATTAGCTTCTAAGTTCTGACTATAACATATTATTATGTGGCTGATGGTTATTTACATTTCCAAATTTTCAGCATCACTTCATGCATCTACGTTGTATGGCAATTGTTCCAAATATCTTATCAGGATCCTGCTTACCTTATTTTAGTGCACCATAGTGACAGGTAAGTATATATAGCAGTTTCTTTTTCTCGATTTTTTATCACTTTTATTTGAGACTGAAATAGCCATGAAGCAACAATATTTTTCAACTGGCAGAATCCTCTAACTGATAAGCTAGTGTTCTGTCTTAATGTGACTATCCTAATAAAAAAGAATCCTTTACTACTAAACAAATAAATGTTCTCTCTTCCTTCTATTAATTTATTTAGAAACGGCAATGGTTATTGATGGTAGGGCAGAAAACAAATATAAGGGGATTTCTGCTGATGCAACATAGCAATGGTGTTAATCAACAAAAAGTGTGCTATACTGGTATGATTATTCAAATCTGTGAGTGATATGTTCTTAGATACTATTTAATAGTCTCTTTGTTATTGTGTGATTGTTATGTGAGTGTCACTAAATTTTTTAGACCTACTCTTTTTGTTGAGACTCACATGAAATTCACCTAATATAAAGTAGTACATTGGAAACAATGTGTTTTTAGTATTTCTGCTGCCTATTGAGCTTAAAATCCGCATTATTGATAATTACAGGAAGTAAAAAGGGACCAGATAATACCTGAGAAAATACTGTGACCACAGAAGACAGTAAATTAACATACTGATGAAATTGATGCCTAAAGATAGTCTCTGAAAACACGAGTTGGCAGTTGGACAATGCCATTGTCCAACTAAATAGATGTTATATCCCTAGTATAGTTTTTTATTTTATAGTTGTGTAATATGTACTTCAAAATACATACACGGTATGTACAATCGACATCGTATTTGTTTATCTCTATTTCTCTCTTGCTTTGATATGTTTTTCACATTTGGGATGCAACTTCATACTTCAACCTCATTTGTTTTAAAATAAAATGGTGCAAAGTATATAGTTTCTCATTACTTACAATTTTCTAAGTAACTTTTAGCTTTATAAAATGGTTTTTCAACTAGTTTGTGCTCTTTTACAATTGCTCAATAAATGAGATAGTGTATTTACAATCAAGATATTATGGCCAAATGTTTTCCAATGGAGTTGGATATAATCAGTTATAAACTGTATTGAAGAGTATTATTATGGTTTTCTGAATTCTTGGACCAAACACTTGCTATTTTACATGATGTTTCCAAGATTTCACTCTTGGCTGTCCAAGAAGTTGATAACACCATTAAGCATGATCAATTTATCATAAAACTTTGTTCAAAGTTTGAGATTGTCAAGAGATACCTTGCCGAATAGAAACTATGTCCCTTCTTTAGATACTAATGCCGGAGAGTTTCTAAGGGAGCAACAAAGTTTGCTTACCCAAAGAACCATGACTAATGATGCTACCAGCCTGTGACAGTTATCTATGTTGTTCATAGTGGTGATAAGGATCGAGATATGTAGGTAGGTTGAATGTTTTTCTTGCAAACAATTTGGACATTGTATCCTAGTTGCAGTAAGTTTTTTAAAGTTCTTTTTTAACTATTACCAGCAACAAAGTCATATCAATTACGAATTTACGACTGTCCCACACGTCCCTCCACGACTAAAACAACGGCCATGTACATGCATTTCATGCTACTATCAGTTTGACGGCTTATACAGTGCATCTGACAGGGACATTCAACAACATGAATTGATTCAACAAATGGTATGATAGGGTGTTGTAAATTTTGCTATTAGTTGTTCCACTTAGAGAAGGAACTATCTCCTAAGAAAGGGGAAAGACTTGGAACTTTTCTGTTGAATTATTTTCTCTTTCATTAATTTGTATCAACAGTACAGATACTTACTCCTAACTGCTTCCTAAGAATTATGATTAGAAGACAGTTTTCTCTTCTACTGAATTAAAGTTTATGCAGTGTTACAGATTCGATGTTGTGCTCGGTCTAGGTTTTGTTTGAGCAGCTGCAATTTTTCATCACGCGTGATTCAAGTCCATCCAGAGATGCAATTTTGGAAGAATCTGCAATACATATGATGTGAGTGTCGATGGAACACGACCATATAGCGCCTGAAACAAGGTCATCCCAATAGCATAATGATGAGATATGCTATACCAAAACTCAGCAAGTGATAGGTAGCATGTCCATTGTTGCATGTGCTTTGCTGACAAAGCAACTAAGATACGTTTCAAGACATTGATCGAGAAATTCAGTCTAGCCGTCTATTTGGGGATGGTAAAAGATGCTAAATGACAAGGTAGTCCCGAGAGGTTTACATAATTCTTTCCAAAATTCGCTTATGAAAATTTATCCCGGTCACTAACAATTGTCTCTTAACACTTGTCTTTAGTATTGCCATGAAGTCATTAAATTTTTAAAAGACCTTTGCAAGCTGCATTGAAGTAGGTAGGCAAAGTTATAAAGTGAGCATACTTATTGAATCGATCAACCACAACCCAGATAACAATTTTGTTGAAGGAGGAAGACATTGGTGATGAAGTCCATGACGATATCCTCTCAAACTTGAGTAGGAACAAGAAGTGGTTGTAAGAGACCATAAGAACTCTGGGTATTGAATTTGTTATACCGGTAAGAAGAGCAGCTATTGATGAAATGCTTCACATCTGCATACATCCCGGGCCGATAAAAATCAGCGGAGAGGCGCTTGGTTTAATTCTAGAGTGGCCACCCAAAGGTGAAAAGTGGTACTCTTCTAGCAAAGAAGGGATCAAATCTGCCTCTTAAACCTCCTGAGAGAAATATTTATTAGACTAGTACATTTCACTACTTGGGCAGCTTATTACCTCCAGAGAATTCAACCAATGAATTTATGAAGCCATTTAAAATCTTTTCAATGTCCTTCTGCCAAGTCTGCGCTTCATTCGGATCATACCTACTTTTGAAGATAGGTGGGTTATTCCTCTGAAACTTTTTTAAGGTTGCGAAACTCATCATTCCCTCTATTCTAGTTGTTATGCATAGTTTGAGCCACTGCTTGTAAAGCGGCAGTAATATCACCATCATTTCTCCCAACCATATTCTCAACAACATCAAGAAATAAGGATTAGAAGAAACTTGATTCAACCGTGTTCACACACTAGTCGTACATTATTGACACATTATAACACCCGGTTGGACGAACCAACCTGCTATGATACCATTATGTAACACCCTACTTTTCAACTCAATAATTAATAAATAAAATATAATTATATCCAAGTAAGATGTTACTTCATAATCCAAGAAGTCTTGATGTTACTTTATTTAATAAAAAATTATAGTCCAAAAAGCGGAATTAAACAAAAGTATGACATCCATAGCCTCAACAAATCACCCACACCAAAAATGGTTCAATAATTACTTTAGATTAAAAGATACTTAACAGAATAACATAAAGAAAATAACATGTTCTCCAGTGTTACGTATCAGAGCAATTCCACTAGTAGACTCGACCGATAGCAACATGAGGTACATCTCTAACTACTCAGGTACCTGATTGTCTATACTTCGAGGGAGCACAAACACAACAAACACAAAAGGGGTGAGAAATTCATACATATAATAAACAATGTATAATAATTGAATGGTATTTATACACACAAATAACATTCATTCACAATCACATTCTCACCACAGCAAATGCACAAACACAACATAATTACATGTAATGGGACCCGAAAATATTACACGATGCACGTGGTACCAATTCTCATCAATGATTCATCATACGAACCCGATTTCCCCGTCGGAATCACGAACTCCCCCTTTTGAGTTTCGGATAAGTCTTTCGTCCCCCTTATGACCTATGATTTATCTCCTTCAACATATCAACAATGAATGCATGACATGGTAATAATGCAATTAACACAACAATTATAATAATATTTAGTGATCCACATTTGATCACACAATTGCAACCATGCTTAACGTAATCCACCCTTCTAGACTACCACCAATATAATCAAAGACACCCTCCAAATCATTCACAACACATCAAATAATTTGTTAATACGGCCCTTGTCCATATTCGTCACCTCATACACTTCTTTCCCCCTGCTACCAACCTTTGATAAAATCGTTAAAAATATTTTATCTTTGAAACAAAGTTATAGCCCTCTATTTAAGTTACCAAACGCTTCAACCTCATCCCAAAATGATTTACGAGTTGAAATTTATGATCCAAACCGTGCACGAAGGCATTACTACAAAGTTGATGTTTTTTCCTAAAATTTCCAACACGGTTTTCATCTTCTTCAACCCCAAAAACGTCCATGAAATCATCACAAAAAATATTCCATAATTTTAAACTCAATCATAAATATACCAATATCAATCATCACTCATATTCATATAATCACACCAATAAATTGACAATTTCATACCTTACCATCATCATAATCATCATCCCAAACCCTTAACATACAACAAACATAAAATTCAGCAACAATTCAAAATTCAACATCAACAAATATCAATTGTTATAGCCACAACAATTACAATTCATTCTTCATAATCGTGGTCAAAAATCAAGAACAATCATAACATGGCATAAGACCAACTTAAAAGGGCAAAGAGCTCTCACTACCCTCTCATGATTAGACACCCTTAGAAGAATAGTTCCCCCTTACCTTAGAATTTTAAGCTCCAAGCTCTTCTACAAAGATGGTCTTCTTCTTCTTCTTCTTACCATTGCCTCTTGCTCCAACTCTCCATTTTCCAATTCTTTCACGTACGTTCCCCACTTTCTGTTCTCTCCTCACCTTCTTATAAGTAGACAAACTAAATCTCTTATTTTTAATTTATTTTTAAATCTTATTATTATTATTACTATAATATAAAATTGATCGTGAAGGCTGGATCAGATCCTGTAGAATCAGGCCGCCAAGTGCGTCAGGGATGCTGGTAGTATGGAGATGAGGGGGTGTACCTGCAAGGTATTCCGACGCTCAAGTAAGAAAGGGTCAGAGAAAAGGGGCAAGTACAAAGTATGAATTCGTAGGGTGAATATTGGATACCTGACCCTCTCAAGCGAGAGGGTTTATATAGAGCCCCCAGCGCGTGGCCAACGGTCCTATTTTCGGGGCGAAATAACTGTTTTCACCAAAGAATAAGTAACTACCCAAACTAGCCGTTACGTCGGGTATGGTGCCCGAAACTAGCCGTTGTGTCGGGCACAGGCATGGTTTCGGGCACCTGCCCTTGACCGTTCGGGGAGCGAGGAAGCCGTGCGTGACGGGCATCAAAATTCGGGGAGGAACGTTGCGTTCTTGCCCGGTTTGAGGGGCAGAAAGGTAACTTTTGTCCCTCTGTGGATTGGACTTAGGCAACTTGGGCCGCTCTGGAGCAGAGGCGGATTGGGCCAATTCTAGCCATTGGTCCAGTCCAGAACAGGAGCCCCTCAAGTCGTTGCTCCCGAGCATGGGAGTGATGACTTAAGGACTGCTCGTTGCTCCGGGGAGCCAGTATGAAGTCGTCGTTTGAGGATGAGGAGGATTGTCTCAAAGTGCTTGTGACCCCAGATGTTCGTGAGATTCGTGGTCGTGACCTTGTTGCCCGGTGTTCGGGGAGACTAATGGTCAGACATAATTGGAAACGTTGGGTTGCCACGTGTGCCTCGAGCTCCTTGTAGCAGTTAATAGGCAATGATGGCTAGTGGGTAGTCATTATGGCCTACGAGCGCGTGTTTGCACGTGCCCCTTTGTATAAAAGGGGGAAATCGTTCTATTTGGAACTTTTCCTTTCTGATTTTTCTTCGCTCTCTACAAGCTCTTGCCCGTCACCGTCTTCTGCCTTTCTGACCACCGTTACAGGCTTCTTAGCAGTATCTTTATTCTACTTAAAACAAGTAAGTTTTTCGATCCTTTGCTTGTTCTACTTCTGTTAGTTGTTGATGGTAGATTGCATGCGGTTAGGGCTAGTTTTAGAGGACAAAATAGGTGGATTTCCGGTGATTGTTGGTGGTAGACGGTGGTCGTGCCACTTTTCCACTTCTGATATGTCGTCGGACGTGTTAGTAAGCTTTGGTTAGGAGGGCGGTTGGCGGCGTCGTCGCAACGGCGACGCTTGTGTAGCCGTCGTGATTTTTCATCTTCTGAGCGGGTGATGAGTTTTCCGGCAGAACGTTCCCAGATTCCGGTGAAGCTTTGCGATTTCTGGCGAAGCTTCAAACGGAAACTGGATGTGACTGCGGGGAAGTTCCTCGGTATGGGATGATTCGTCTCGAGCGTCTCCTCGCGGGGAAGTTCCTCGGTATGGGATGATTCGTCTCGAGTGTCTCCTCGCGGGGAGGTTTCGACTCCATACTTGATGTTAGGGCTTAGGCCGGGGACCTTGTTCTCAGCCCTTTACGCGCCCTTTCACTTGACTTAGCGGTGGAATGGTGGATTTGATTTGTTGTCGAATTCACTTTCTTCTCTGCTTTTCAGGTGATCGACATGGCGACAGGGCCGGATAGAAAAGTTATTTTAGACACCTCTGAGGAAGAAACAGGATCCTCGGTCAACAGTAGCTCGACGGCTTCGAGCTCTCCAAGTGATGTTGGGGAAGAAGAGGTTCGTGACGATATGGACGAGGATGTTGCTGATGATTTCGCAGAGGAATGAGAGGTGGCCGAGCCTGCTGAGCACGTGTCCAAGCTTGTGAGGGACGTTTTTACTGAAGTCGGGCCGGAGGGAGAGTGAAAGGTGCACTTCCCTTCTGAGGACGAGCGGGTCTGCACAAACTTTGGGGACCGCTTTATGATGTACGAATATGCCTTCAAGGAACTGGGCTTGAGGCTGCCGTTCACCGATTTCCAGCAGTCAGTGTTCGAGCATTTGAGGTTGGCCCCCATGCAGCTGCATCCGAACTCTCTGGCCTTTTTCCGGGCGTTTGAGTTGGTGTGCGAGCATCTTGCTATAGGGACTACTCTGCCTCTGTTCTTCACCGTCTTCCATCTTCAGCGGCAGCTGTCGGGGAGGAAGTACGGCTGGGTTTCGTTGAAGCAGCCCCGCAAGCTGTTCAAGCCTTTTTTGGAGTCAATAAGGACGTTCAAGGAACGTTTTTATGTCGTTGAACCCTTGTCCGAAGCTGCCTAGGACATCGCATACGTCTGGGAGATAGAGGTTGATGCGGACGGGAATGAGCTGCACGGCGAGGAAGAGAGGTATATTGGGCGGAGACTTTACAAGTTCCCCATCCACTGGTCACCAGACCACTTCACCAAGGAGCCCAGTGATTATGTCTTTCAACCGGATGAGCTGCTCGGGCAGGACGTCGCGGCGTATGAGGCGCTGGTGAACTGGGTCAACTCCTTCCGGCTTGCTGAGTGCTGGACAAGCAAGGGCAGTCCGATCTTCGAGGAGGATGGGAGCTAGAGAGTTGAGCGTAGATTCATCAATGTTAAGGCACTGCTGGAGTGCAAGACTCCCGCGGACGCTGAGAAGCTGCTCGGTAGTCTTAGTTATTTAGACTTTGTTCATGTTATTTCTTTTCCTCGTATCTAACACGCTCGTGTTTTGTTTGTGCAGGTGAGATGCCTCAGGCTCATGATCGGGTTGTGAGGAACGCTCTGGCGAGGAACAAAGTTGGAACGGCTCCTCCAAAATCTCGATTTGCTGGTGCCCGTGTTCCTCCTCCAACTCAATCTACTGCGGGGACCTCCACTTCTCCCACCCCTGCTTCCCGGGGATCTCCCCTGTCTTTAGCCGGGCGTCCCAAGCGGCCAAGGATCACTGATGTCGTAGACCTTACTCGGGTAGCGGAGAAAGGGAAGTTCGAGCTTCCTCCCTGCATCCTCGATAGGAGGTTTTTCGAAGGCAACTCTTTAGTCGTTCCCCGGGCGGAATCTCTTCGCTTGGAAGGTATGGATCGCCCGAGCAAGAGGGCGTTGGTGGCCCAAGACGCTTCTGCCTTGGTCAGGATGCTAGAGATGGCGGCTGTTTATGCTGAAGGGGACTCTGTAATTAAGTCCGAACTCAATGCTGCCTGTGCTTCTGTGGCATCCCTCAAGGAAGAGGTTAAGGGTGCTGGCGAGGCTCGGAAGAAGGCTGAAGAGGAGTCAGCCAGGTTGAAGGAGGAGAACGTTACGCTGGCCGCGGAGAAAAAGGCTGCCGAGGAGCTGATCAGGGAGCTGAGGGCGGCCAATGCCCCGGGTGTCGACGAGCCGGACGATGTGAGAAGTTTGAAGACTAGATCTGAGCTGGTCGCTCGCATGTTCCTGGCCGAAGATGATGGCATTGTCGTTGCGGAGGAGTCCTTCGGAAATGCCATGGCTCAGCTGCAGGTGGTGAACCCTGGGCTCGAAGTTTCTGCCGAGGGTACTCACTACCTGGCGCGTGTTGAGGATGGCCGTATTGTCGTGCCCGACGGTCTCCTTGCCAGTACCCCCGAGGATCAGCCCGTAGAGGATCGGGGACCCGAGCCAGAGCCAGCCGAGCATGCTGAGGAGTGAGGACTTTGTATTTTTGATGTTGTTGTAATTTGTCCGGCCTGCGTGCCGAGTATTTTGGTTGTAATTTATTTAGGGGGTGTGGCCCCCGTTTGCTGTAACCTCGTACAATTGTGGCCCTTGGGGCCACTTATTATGTTAATTATCATATGCTCGATTCTGTTACTTGCATGATTTTACTTGCTTTAATTTTTGCTAAGTGTTGTGCTTATGCTCGTTGTGAATGTATGTCCGCCCGTGGTAGGGGGTATTTGACTAGTGCAAATTTTTGGGGGGATTGCTCGTAATAGATGCGTTCGGCAGTGGGGGGAACTGGTCGAACGGCCGGGGAATATCCTAGCCGGGGAGCGGAGCTCAGGTCGCGTTTGAGGCCTGAGTTCGCGGCGTGAATGTCCCATCGTGAGCTGGGGTTCTGCCAATCATGGTACCTTGACGACGGCGATGCTCGATCGAGGACCACTGTCGAGCAGCTATCCAGCTCGTTATTGAGCGGGGTTCTGCTTTAATCGTATGCGACGCTTGCACCTAGACGCGCATAGTGGTCGGTAGCTGACGTTCTTCGTTGCGACGGGTCGAACCGAGGATTTAGCTGTAATATTGTTTTAGCTTTTCAGCGTTCTATGGTCGAGCAAGTTCTTACCCAGTGAGATGTTCTAGGTAATAGGCCCCATTTTTCGTTTTTGCTCGGACGCGATAAGGTCCTTCCCGATTGGCTGCTAGTTTGCCTTCGCGAGAGTCTTTGTGGTTTCTTCTTAGAACGAGGCTTCCCACGTCGAACTCTCACCGTATCACCTTGGCGTTGTGCCTGATGGTAATTTTTTGTTTCAGTGAGGCTTCGCGGAGGGCTTCCCCGGTTCGGATTTCCTCGACGAGGTCGAGTTCTTCTCGCAGTGACTCGTCGTTCATCTCCTCGTCTAGGGGCGATTCTGTCCGCCTAGAGGGTACGTGAACTTCGACGGGGATTACAACCTCTGTCCCGTATGCTAGACGGAAAGGCGTTTCCTTGGTCGTTAAGTGTGGAGTTGTGCGGTATGCCCATAGTACGTTGTGTAGTTCCTCGACCCATGCCTTCTTTGTTTCGTCCAGCCTTCGCTTGAGGCCTCGAAGGATGACTTTGTTAGTTGCCTCAGCCTGCCCGTTTGTTTGGGGGTGCTCGACGGATGCGAAGTGTTTCTTCGTGCCCAGTTGGGCGACGAAGTCCTGAAACTTCCTGTCCGTGAATTGAGTCCCATTGTCTGTTACAATCGCTTGGGGAATACTGAAATGTGCAAGGATGTTTCGTTTGTAGAAACGCAGGATGTTGAGGGCAGTTATTTTGGCTAGAGCTTTTGCCTCTATCCATTTTGTGAAATAGTCCACGCCCACTATGAGATATTTGTTCTGACTTGATCCTACCACAAAGGGTCCTAGGATGTCTAGGCCCCACCAGGCGAATGGCCACGGGGAGGACATAGCCTTGAGCTCGTTAGGTGGAGCCAGGTGCAAGTCCCCGTGTCGTTGGCATTTATCGCACTTCTTCATGTGCTCTTTCGCGTCGTTTTGCATAGTCGGTCAGTAGTATCCTGCTCAGAGGGCCTTTCGAGCAAGGGACCTTCCGCCGAGATGTTGGGCGTTGATTCCTTCGTGGATTTTGCGTAGAATGTGCGCGGCCATTTCCTCCTCGACACATTTGAGCAGCAGAATGGAGAATCCCCGTCTGTATAGTTTATCTTCGACCAAGACATAAGAGCAGGCTCTTCGCCTGACTATGCTGGCCTCCTTTGGGTCAGACGGGAGTTCGTCCTTGGCGAGATAGTTGTAGACTAGGGTCATCCAGTAGTTGTTGTCGCGGATCACTTGCACGTCGAGTGTCGGGGAAGCCTTCTCGATGCTGGGTCGAGGAAGTACTTCCTGTATGACGGACTTGTTTTCGCCTTTCTTCTTCGTGCTGGCTAGTTTGGATAACACGTCTGCTCGTACGTTATGTTCGCGGGGAACATGTTTCACTTCCACTGTTGTGAACTTCGCCATTTCCTTCTTTACCAGGGCCAAGTATTCGGTCAGGTTGTCGTATTTGGCTTGGTATTCACCCCGGACCTGGAGGGCCACGAGTTGTGAATCCGTGCAAATGACGACTTCTTGTGCGCCCAGGTCCTTGGCAAGGCGCAGCCCCGCGAGGAAGGCTTCGTATTCCGCCTGGTTATTGGAGGTCGGGAAAGATAGTGTGAGTGATACCTCGACGATCATTCCTTCGTCGCTCTCCAGTATGATGCCCGCGCCGTTTCCTACCGAGCTTGAGGCACCGTCGACAAAGATGGTCCATTTACGTGCTTCGCTCGCGGGGGGGTCTGCGAACGTCATCTACGCGACGAAGTCGGCCAGAGCTTGGGCCTTGAGGGATTTTCTGCCTTCGTATTGGATGTCAAATTCGGACAGCTCCAGCGACCATTTGAGCATTCAGACGGCCATATCTGGTCGTCCGAGCAGCTGCTTTATGGGCTGATCTGTTTAAACCACGATCGTGTGAGCCAGGAAGTAATGTCTTAACCTCCTGGATACGTTGATGAGGGCCAGTGCCACCTTCTATATCTGTTGGTATCTTAACTCTGGTCCTTACAGCGCTTTGCTCGTGAAATAAATGGGCTTTTGCCCGTCAGATGTCTCGCGGATGAGAGCGGCACTTACTGCTTCGGTTGCTACGGCCAGGTATAGGTACAACGTTTCGCCATTGTCCGGGTGAGAGAGGACCGGTGGCTTCGAGAGTGCTCGTTTCAGATGGAGAAGGGCCTTGTCGCACTCCTCGGTCCATTCGAATGCTGTCTCTTTGCGGAGGAGTTTGAAGAATGGTAGGGTGTGCTGGGCGGACTTCACCACGAAACGAGATAGTGATGCGAGCATCCCGTTGAGGGACTGGATGGATTTTTTGGACTTGGGCATAGGAAACTTGGAGAATGCCCGACATTTGTCGGGATTGGCTTCGATCCGTCGTTCCGTTAAGTAGAAGCAGGGGAATTTGCCTGCTCGGACACCGAACGTGCACTTCTCCGGATTAAAACGCACTTTGTATTTCCTGGCCTGTTCGAAGACCTTTCGCAAGTAGGCGGTATGATCGGTTTCCTTGTGGGATTTTACTATCATGTCGTCCATGTAGACTTCGAGCATGTCGCCTATTTCTCCTCGAAACACTTTGTTCATCATTCGTTGGTAAGTTGCTCCGGCGTTCTTCAGGCCGAAGGGCATTACGTTGTAGTAATAGTTGCCCGATTCGGTCATGAAGGCCGTATATTTTTTGTAAGACATTGCCATTGGGATTTGATTGTAGCCCGAGTAGGCGTCCATGAATGATAAAAGTTTAAAACTGGCAGAATTATCAACAAGTTTATCAATATTGGGGAGGGGGTAGGCATCCTTCGGGCATGCCTTATTGAGATCGGTATAATTAATGTACATGCGCCATTTTCCATTAGATTTTTTAACTAATACAACGTTGGATAGCCAAGTGGTGTACTTGGCTTCCGAAATAAATTTGGCCTCGAGGAGCTCCTTTACAGCTTTTTCAGCAACCTCCATTTTCTCCGGAGACTGCTTCCTCCTATGTTGTGCTACGACCTTGATGGTCGGGTCGATGGTCAGCTGGTGACAAGCGATGAATGGATCTAGGCCGGGCATTTCTGCGGCGCTCTATGCGAAGAGGTTGGCATTCTCTCGGAGGCATGCTTTGAGCTGCTTCCTCACGATGTCAGGAAGGTCTGCTCCGATCTTCACTCCCCGTTGGGGGTCTTCGCCGAACAAAACTATCTCGAAGTTGTCATCCGGGATTGGGCGCATCGGATGGGAGCCGTGGATGGGCCGACTGAAGCTGCTCGTTCCTCCTGTTGGTCCTCGGGGAAGCGACTGTCGAGGTCAATAGAGTCGACCTGGGGTAGAGACTTGGCCTCCTCAGAGATGCTTGGCAGTGCTGGCTTGCTCGACACCTTTGGCTTGGGCGCAATGGTGTTGAGTCCCTTTGTAGCTGCTTCGAAACACCGTCGGGCAGCTTCTATATCGCCATTGAGGGTGGCGACCATCCCTCTCGAAGTGTAATACTTCATCTTCAGGTGGACGGTTAAGGGTACTGCTACCAACTCGGCCAGAGTTGGCCTTCCGAAAATGCATTGGTAAAGCGACGGGCAGTCGATTACCAGAAATTGCACCTTGATGGATATGGCCGTTTCAGCTGAACCGAAGGTTACGATAAGCTCGACGTATCCCCACGGCTTGGTCACGGACCCGTTGAATCCCTGCAAATCGGACCCTACGTAGGGGGTGAGGTGTGATTCGTCCAGCTGGAGTGTCAAAAACAGTTGGGAGTACATGATGTCGACCGAGCTGCCCTGGTCGACGAGTATCCTGCGGACGTCGAAGTTCACCATCCGGGCTCTAATGAGCAATGGTATGCTTGAGTTCGGGGAGCCGCCGAGGAGTTCCTCCCGGTAGAAGGAGATGGGGACGAAGCCCTTCTGTGCCCGATCAAGCGTGGTCACTTTGTTGGAGCTTGTGTTGATCAGGTGGTTGAACTTCCATTTCACGGAGCCCACAGTGACTTTGTTGAATCCCCCGCCAGAAATGACCATGGCGGAGGGAAAAGTCTCCCACGGGTTGTGGGCCGCGAAATAAACAGGGGCGTTGAGCCGTGACTTTTGTGGAAATGACAGTATTTTGACTTGTCCACGTTTGGTCTGTTCGGCAGCTATTTGGGGAAGTGGACCCCAGCCTGTTTGAACTCCGAATTGGCACATTCAGACAAAATATTTTCCCTGGAAACGGTCAGGGGAGTGTAGTCGTGGAACTGCCCGGAGGGGCCCTTACTGTCACGGGAATCACGAGGGCGGTATCGCGCCTTCGTTCACCTCGACGAGATGTCGAAGCTTCTTCTCCTCTAGACGCCCGAGCGTTCTCCTGATGGCGTGATGCTCGGAAGTTGCTAGCCGCGATCTTCTCTTCGTAGTGAATGTGTGATTGGGCTTTGAGGAGAAGGGCGTCCAAGTTCCTCGGTGGCGCGAGGCCAATGGCTTTAGAAAACTCGGAGCCTGGGAATTTCTTCATTTCGTCCGTCGTCGGAACCTACACTGCTTCTTTGTTGAACCTCTCGATATATGCGCGGAGAGGTTCGTCTTTACCCTGGATTATGGTTCCAAGAGAGACCTCAGTTTTGGGGTGGCGGCGAGATGCTGTAAAGTGTCGCGAGAACATCCTGCCCAGCTGTCTCCACGAGGTAATGGACTCCTCGGGCAGTTGCTTATACCATGTCATTGCTCCCTTCCGAAGCGTGGTTGGGAACAATCTGCATTTGATGGTGCCCCGTACGTCGCGGTAGTCTAACAGCGCATCGATGTTCTCGATGTGCTCGTCTGGGTCGGTGGTCCCGTCGTATGTGCCAAGTGACGGGGGTTTCTCCAAGCCTTTTAGGAGACGGGTAGCTAAGATCTCCTGGGATAATGGGTCGCGAGGCTCTTCGTCGTCACTAGAACTGGTGTATGATGGGGACCGGACGGGATGCTCGCGTCGGCGGATCCTTCGCGGAGAAGGTGAGCGGTTCCTTCGAGGAGAAGGTGAACGGTTCCTTCGAGGAGAAGGTGAGCGGGCCCGTCCTTTGGACTTGATCGGGGGAGATTGGTCATTCCTCCAAGTCCTCTTGTGGTCATGAGCGTGATGGTCACGGGGGGAGATCTGGTCGCGCTTTCGGGCTACGCGAGGATCAGGTTCTTGGCGCAATCTTCGGTCGATTTCTCTCCGGGGCTGCGGGCTTCTTGATCGTCGCTGGTTCCTCCGTGTAGGAGGGGATCTGGGACGGTGAGACTCTTTAAGTGCCCCGATCCTCTCGTTTTGCTGCAGGATCAGGGTGTTATTTTTGTTGATTGCCTCCAGGAGGGCTGCCACGGCAGGGTCGGTGTTGGGCAGAATAGGAACGGGCTGGACGTCAAGAGATGGTTGATCGTTGTCGCGATCAGCAGGGGTAGGGGAAGGAGAAGCAGTGGCTCCATCCCTGAGGAAACGGGCATCTCGGAGGAGAGATGACTGGCCGTCAATGTCAGACTTGTTGACAGAGAGGATGGTGGTTTGGAGAGCATCCTTAGTGCGATCTTGGGAAGCCAAGATCGTGATGATGTTTGAGAATTGTTTTGATCTTCGATTTCTGAGGAAATAAAGATGAGGAGAACAAAGATTCCTACAGACGACGCCACTGATCGTGAAGGCTGGATCAGATCCTGTAGAATCAGGCCGCCAAGTGCGTCAGGGATGTTGGTCGTATGGAGAGGAGGGGGTGTACCTGCAAGGTACTCCGACGCTCAAGTAAGAAAGGGTCAGAGAAAAGGGGCAAGTACAAAGTATGAATTCGTAGGGTGAATATTGGATACCTGACCCTCTCAAGCGAGAGGGTTTATATAGAGCCCCCAGCGCGTGGCCAACGGTCCTATTTTCGGGGCAAAATAACCGTTTTCCCCAAAGAATAGGTAACTACCCAAACTAGCCGTGACGTCGGGCATGGTGCCCGAAACTAGCCGTTGTGTCGGGCACAGGCATGGTTTCGGGCACCTGCCCTTGACCGTTCGGGGAGCGAGGAAGCCGTGCGTGACGGGCATCAAAATCCGGGGAGGAACGTTGCGTTCTTGCCCGGTTTGAGGGGCAGAAAGGTAACTTTGCCCCTCTGTGGATTGGACTTAGGCAACTTGGGCCGCTCTGGAGCAGAGACAGATTGGGCCAATTCTAGCCATTAGTCCAATCCAGAACATAAATCAAACTAAAAAAAATCAAAATATATATATGTATATATATATATATATATATATATATATATATATAAGGGCGAGAAACACAAGAAATGGGGGTTTGAATTGGGTTTCACCAAATGTGATCTTTTTGTGGAAATTCAACTTTTATGCTAACAAGAGAATAAAAATAAATAGACACAATTATTTTTATCCTGGTTCACTGTTAACAAAGTTACTCTAGTCCACCCACCATTGTTATTTTGCCTTAGACAAGGACTTAATATAACAATCTAGAAAGATTACACCCTCTAAGTGTTAGAAAACAACTTAGCCCTCTCAAGTATTCAGACTAACGACTTAGTCACTTAACGAATCTCCACTTTGAAAAGTGTTACAAATGTGTGTACATGGAAATGCTTCTAGCTAAGTAGATAATACAAGTTGAAGTACAATAACACAAAATTGTTTCTAGCAAGATATGAACAACAACTCCTTGCTAATTTACAAAACTATCTTAAGAATAATCTCCTAGAGATTTACATCGTATCAACATGAGTTTTGTTGAGCTTAAAAGATTCTTTTAATGCTTTTCTCATTTTCTTGTAGTGCAACGCTTTATTTTGGTTGAGCTTCAAGCATTTTCTTTTTGAGCTTACAACTTGGTGATTGCTTCTGCCTTGCACACATACTCTCATGTTTTCTTCAGCTCTTTGGGTATTCTCTTTGTTACTTTGGCTTTTTGCACTAAGGCACTTCGGCACTTGGCTTGCAGCAGCCACGACAACACTTCTTTAAGCTTTCAGATCTTCAATATATAGAGCTTGAGAATAGATTTATTGGAGGGTATAATAGGAAACATATTCCAACTGTAATATCCCAACGTTTACTTAAAAAGAATGGTCAACATCATAATATGGAAGAGATGTCCTTGGGCCACCTATTCTAGGTAGAGGTCACAAACTACTTTGTACTTTTATATTCATTGAAACACGCAAACCATTCTTGATATTCTATCTTCTAATCTTCAGAGGCTTCATATGTGTATTTGATGAAGCATGTGTAGAGAGATTAATACTTGTAACTTTAGAACCTAAGTCTTCAGAATCTCAGATCTTCGTTTAGCAGAACTATCTTAAGAGTCTTTAGCACTTGGTCTTTAGAAGTGATATCTTCATAAACTTCAGATCTTGTTCAGCAGAACTTTGTCTTTTAGAATCTTGAGAACTTGTTCAACACATTCTTGTCTTTAGAGTCTTCAGAACTTAGTTCAACAGAACCTTGTCTTTAGAAACTTCAGAACTTGTTTAGCATATTCTTTTCTTCAAAGTCTTCAGAACTGCATTCAACAGAACATTGTCTTCAGAAACTTTAAAACTTGTACAACATATTCTTTTCTTCAAGGTCTTCAGAACTTTGTTCAACATAACCTTGTCTTCAGAAACTTCAGAACTTGTACAACATATTCTTTTCTCCAGAGTCTTCAGAACTTCGTTCAATAGAACCTTGTCTTCAGAAACTTCAGAACTTGTAGCGATGGAATCATATCTCTTAGAAAGCCTTCAAGGCTTAATTGCAAAGTCATAATTAGAAGCTTTAGGTAAACGTTCTTCAGAACCGTTGTATTAAAAGCATTCTTGAATTTTAACTTAATCTTGTATACAACATATACTTTCTTCTAGAGTGTTTAGATCAGAGTCTGATGACGTCGCACACCTTTCAATCCGAGTCAAATCCTGTTTATAAAAAGCTACACATTAGACAGAAACCATAGAGTACTGAACTGTTCTCTGAGATAACATGTGCAGTTATCATCAAAACCTAATGCCAGATGCAGAACCACTCTTATTCTTACAATCTCCCCTTTTTTTATGATGACAAACAATGTATTTTGATAGAGCAATTCGTATAGGGCAATAACCATAAACCACCGAATCAGAGTTAAGCTAACCAGCTCCCCTTGAATCTGTTACACTAAAAAAATCATTTATGCTTGTTTAGAGTTTCCCATGATCCCAAGAGTCACAAAATAATTTTGAAGTACAAAGTATACAAACAGAGAAGGAATACTTCTCAGAGATGTCTCATCAGAGTCTGACTAGAACTGCATGGTCTTCATCTCAGAGCTAGGTTCTTTCAATATCTTAAACATGTCACCAGAAGGTGCAGAAATCAACATGACATCAGAAGGTTCAAGGCTTGAACATTTCATGAATGACCATTTCTTGATTTTGTATGCATAGGATCCACGATCTTTGAAGCAGTAGAGTCTAGCTACCACGCTTTTAGAAAGTTCACAACTTATGACAAGCCTAAGGTATCAGAGCACTCATAGACGTTCTTTTAGATTGTTCTTTTGCTTCTGATTAACGAGTGGGCAAAAACAATTCTTTATTAAATAATGCATTGCATCAGAGCAAGCTCATTTAGAGCATTCTTGCTTTTTGATTATATCCTCTGATAACCTGTTCTAAAAGATAGTGAACTTTTACAAACTTCCTGATCAAATATTAAACATAGGTTAGTAGTAAAAGCATATTGAAATATGTATTTCAGATCAAGATTCTGAGAATAGGTATATCAAAATCGTTTCACTTTCTCCCCCTTTGTCAGAAATTAAAAAGGTATATAAAAAAAACAATACAGATGAAGGATAAAGAACCAAAATAGAAAAGAAAAATGTTTATCCATTATTGAGAAAAGAGACAAGCAAAATACAATACAGTATAACATAACAACTAGAAGAAATAACAACACAACCAAAACTCTCAGGGTCTGAGGTTTGTAAGCTCCCCATGTGTCAAGTAGTCTTAAAGATCAGGTTTGTAAGCCCCTCTTAAGACCTATTTGTAAAGATGTGAGATTAGTTTATCTTAAGAAAAACACAAAACAAATCTGAAATAAAAAACATAATCAAGAAGGAATTTAATGAAATCAATAACAAAAATAGTAAATTAAAGAAAAATAAATTTTCATTCAACTTTAAACAAACAATACCAAAATAACAAAAAAAACGGGTTAACCTTAAGGTGCCTATGGTAGGGAAGAAAAAGGCGTTCTAGAAATGAGTTGAGTAAGCAAGTTCTAAATATTCTTGTTGAATTCTTCTTGCTTATCAAGTATAGTTTTAAGAAGCTTTTGTTCCTTCTGAATATCTTCTAAAATGTTCATCAGACGATGAAGAAGATTAGAATCAGAATGAGGTGACTTGACAGAATTAACTGCAAGACCCATAGAGGTTTCTGTAGATTCTTTTTCAATAACAATCATTCTGGCAGCTTCTTTCTCCTTTTCTTTAGACAGAATAGACATTGTAGCTTATCTCTTTCTCTTTCTTCTTGAACTTGTTTCTAGATTATGTTCTTCAAGTGCCTTAATCACATTGGTAATTAAGGACATGTCTACCAGGTCTTCACCATGGAAGAGTTTTCCAAATATAATATCCGGTGCAGCTCGAGAATTCAATAGCTCCATAATCTTGCAATCAATTAGAATTGCAGAGATTAATCTTCCATATGGAATCTAGGTTCTCTGATACTTGGAAATTTTCTTAGCATGGTTGAGAGAGAAACAGAGATAGTAGAAGAGACAAGCAGACAAGTTGATTTTATCTCCTTTAGCCAAATGAAATAGCATGTACTTGGTGTATATATCCACGTGATATGCAGAATTTGTTGAGAACCTGTGATAGATGCTACCCATGATAATCCTGAACCAAACCCTTAGATTAGCAAAGAGATTTGTTGCAGAGGTTGAGTCCTTTCCATTTTTGAAAATGGTAAGTGTGATTATTTCGATAGTCTCTGTATAGCTCAACGTAGAGTTAAGCAATACATCAGCTTTCTGGTTGTAACATCGAACACCTGAGTTGTCATGAAGGAGAAATCTAGAAATGTCAGCTTCACTAATGCAGATATTATGTCCCTTGATATTAGATTGAACCATGTTGTCATTCAAAACATATGCATTTTCCCAAAAGTCTTTGACTAGCTCCAGGTAAGTTGGCCCTTTTAGGAGGTTAAAGTAACTCTTCCAGCCTTGAGTTTCCAGTATCTCCGAGAAATCAAAACCATTAGCAGTCAGATCCTTGAAATCTACTATTAATTCAGATAGAACAGTCAAGTATTCTATAGGAAAGGCTAAAGTGATTTGAGGAGTATCATTGTTGTGAAGATTTCCCAAACGTAGTTGTTGTAGATCCATACGTTGATCATTAGACATGTAGTCGACCATTTGACGAAGATAGAAGGGAACAAACACTGGGTTTTTAGGGTTTAGAGAGCGAAAGCATTTGAAAGATTAAAAGTGTGGGAAGTTGTAGCGTAAGTGTGTGATGTGAAATGAGTGAGTATAAAAAGGGATTTTGCAATGATTATAATTAACTAGAGAAGAGAAAATGGTTCAACAAAGAGAGAGTTGAAAAGGTTTATCACATAATCCCAAGAAAATATCGTCTCCCAATGTGTCACATCAAGTACTAAGCGTGGTTCATCAAAAAACAGTTGTCTTATAATGAGATCACAAACTCTTCACTTTCCAGACAACGTGTTAATGAAGTAATCTCTTCAGTTTCCAACGGTCAAAAACAAACTCAATAAAGCATTCTGACGTTGGATACTTCAGATACATGAGAACGTCACTTGTCAGAAGTCTCACATCTCATAAGTAAAACTCTACGAATCAAGCATTAGAAACTTATTTTTCTATTCTAGAGGACACATATTGTAAGATACATCTTTTCATTCTGGACATAGAACAAAGTTCACATGTAAGAATGAGAACAAGTTTAATTTAAGCAAGGAATTTTAAATAGATAACAACCATAAGAAAAGACTGTATCAAAGGGTTTCTAAAATAATAGTTCATTTATGAACATAATCTCAAAGTTTTAATCCTAGAATATAAAAACAGATTCTTAGACAAATAAGCAAAAATATAGTAAGAGTTAGAAAAGCGTTACTCTTAATTATTTGGTAGAATTTTAGCATGATTTGTATCTTGACGAAGTAAGTGTTTCTTCAGAATCAACATGCAGTAAGCTTCTGCAGTTGAGGATGTTGTTGATGAGTGTCTCTAGCTGGACCGCTAGATCAGATTCTCCTTAGAAACTGTCTTCATAATATCTTCTTTCTTCCTTTCTTCGGATCTTGAATGAGATGCATAGGAGTCCTTAAATCTTGTACTGAGACAACATCGTCTTCATAGCTTCTTTGATCTTCTCACTCTGATGGATGAAACATCTCTCCTGATGTTTGTTGTATCTAGATCATCCGAGGGAATTGAGTTATCCCTTTAGTCTTGTGCTTTAGATCAACTGCTTCTATCTTCACTATGCTTTGGTTTTCAGAAATCCAATTGAATCAATCAACTAATTACCAATTCAAAAAATAGAAAACTGGACGCCATATGCAGAGAGAATTATGTTGAATTCTTTTTGCGTTGTCAGAGTTGAAGCTTTGACCAGACACACTTTTGCAACAGATGCAGATATCATCATGAACATCAAACTACAAAACATTTCTTCAGGGGTTTTGAATGTTAATCTTGTTCTTACTGGCTTAGTCTTATCACCAAGACTCAGTACTTCAGAAATTAAAGACTTCTGTCCAAGCTTTCTCAGAGGAGTAAGAACTACGATAGCTTTTGATTGAGCATCTTCTGATTTCTTCATCTTGTACTTCTTCAGCAGCTCCATTACCTTCAGCATCTAAAAAGGTAATCTCCAAATTTGCAATCTTCTAATAAGCTTCAGCTTTTAACTACCAAGCTTATTATCAAATCTGACATCAACTTGATTCATCTGCAGAAGTACTTCAACTCCAAGTACTTTGTAGCCTTTTGAGCATTTTAATCATGATGCATCATAAGAGATCTGGAAATAATTATGTTCTGAATAGCATGCTACAATTCCTTATAAATGCTTTGTCATGATAGCCTAATACATCATGATACTAGCCATTTCTTTACAAGATCCAGTTCTTCCTTTTACATCTGTATCTGATTGTAAAGAACTAGGACATGAAGATTTCATCAAATAGCTTCTCAAGTTGTTTGTTCTCAGTCTGTTGACCAAGATTATTTCAAACCTTGAACATCTTCAGACAATCACTTTTGCACTTTAAAGGATAGAGAACAGAGAAGGATTTGTTAGAACAAGATTTGGTTATGTATCCGTATCTCTAACTTTTGATGATAACAAGTTAGTATTTGTGTGAGAACAATTTTGGTACCCTAATTGTCTGTTATTGTGTATCTTTAGCAAACAACTTTGATTATGACTCTTGAACGTGAAACATTACAAGCTTCTGAATATATTGATCTAAATTATTTCTGCTCAAATTCACGGATGAGAAGCTTCTAAGAAAACTGTATGATGCTGCTGCAACGTTTTCTTGGCTCTTGCTTCTGACGTGTGACTCTGATGAATTTGCTTCTGAAAATTGCTCAAGCTTCCGAAGATCAAACGCTGAAGGTTCAAAAACTCTGAAGAATCTCAAGTCAGATATTTATGTGATCAAGCTTCTGATTGATGATTAAAGTTTCTGAACTCAAGCTTCCGAATATTAAACGTTGAAGGTTCAAAGAACTCTGAAGAATCTCAAGTCAGATATTAATGTGATCAAGCTTCTGATTGATGATTGAATTTTTTAAACTCAAGCTAAATCAACTCTTCTAACTCATGCTTCAAACAACTATTTATCCAGAAGCCACTAAAGAATAGAAGATAAGAACAAGTTTATACGTGGGAAAAATAGTACATGGTACAAGCCAATATTCCTTCCACTAAGCAGATTTCGTGGAGTAAGGAAATTGAGGTAGTACGATTCTTGTCCCCTCCGTATCAAATTGTTACTCAAGTCGCCGGCTCATTCATGAAGAATACTAGATCTACCCTTCAACAGATATTTTTTTCTGGCTATATAAAGACTTGAAGACTTGAAGAATTACTGCAAGCACTATGCGCATGAAGCAAAAAAGCAAGACTGTTGTCTAAATTTGTGCAGAATTTTCTTTAAGTGTATTGTGTTTTTAAATTGTTTATATCTGCTTGTGTAGAAGCAATCTTTCTAAACACAACCTTGTAATCAAACTGTTGTTTGTATTTCCTTAAGGGACCAGTTAGGTCAGAATCCTTGAGAAGACATAGACTGTGTGTCTTTGTGGTTTGTTAGTCACCAGCGGTTGCTAGTGCAGTTGTAATCAGTTGGTTATAGTGGATTAAATCCTTAGGTATAAGGCAAAATCACCTTGGCAGGTGGACTGGATTAACATTGAGATTTTCAAGTGAACCGATATAAAAAACAAAGTGTATTTCTCTTTATTGTTCGTTAGCGGTGTCTTTTATTGAGTGCGAAAAAAGCTTTTGTTTTTGAAAACCCCAATTCAACCCCCCCCCCACCTTTCTTGTGTTTTTCTCACCTTCAATTGGCATCAGAGCTCCGGTTCTGATTGTGATAAAAGTTTATCAAACACTTAATCGTGTTCAGTACCGATTCAGTGTGTGTGTGTGTGTGAGAAACAATGGCAGCCGCCACTATTCTAGTAGAGAAAGATTATTACAATGCCAAACCACCCGTCTTTGATGGTGAAAAGTTTTACTACTGGAAAGATAGAATCGAAAGTTTCTTTCTTGGCTATGATGTAGATCTTTGGGATCTTTTTGTTGATGGTTACAACCATCCTGTTAATGCTGCAGGAGAAAAAGTGTCAAGAAGTGCTATGACTGATCAACAAAAGAAAGATTATAAGAATCATCACAAGGCAAAAACTATACTGCTGAATGATATCTCTTATACTGAGTATGAAAAGATAGCAAACTGAGATACTGCCAAGTCCATTTTTGATTCTCTAAGAATGACTCGTGAAGGAAACGCTCAAGTTAAGGAGACAAAGGCGCTTGCCCTAATCCAGAAATATGAGGCATTCATAATGAAGGATGATGAAACAGTTGAAACTATGTTTTCAAGGTTTCAAATGCTAGTCGCGGGACTCAGGGTTCTGGACAAAGGATACTCAACTGCTGACCATGTAAAAAAGATCATCAGAAGCCTTCCTAAGAAGTGGAGACCTATGGTAATTACCTTGGAACTATCTAAATATCTGAATAATATAAGTCTTGAAGAACTTGTTAGTTCTTTAAGAAGTCATGAGATAAAGCTTGAGGGAGATGAACCTCAAAGGAAAGGAAAGTCAGTTGCTTTGAAATCCAACTCCGAAAAGTCAAGGGCATATCAAGCTGAGGAAATCTCAGGAGATTCTGATGAAGACTCAGAAGATGATGAAATTTCATTTATTTCTAGAAGGGTCAACAGACTCTGGAAGAACAGAAAAAATGGTCAAGGAAAGTTTAAAGGAGCTAGAAGGACTGCCGGTCGTTCTGACCCAACGTCTGGACAAAGGAAGTTGAGTTCTGGAAAAGAAGTTATTTGTTATGAATGCAAAGAGCCTGGTCATTACAAGAATGAATGTCACATGCTCAAGAAAGACAAAAAGCATAAAAATAATTATATGAAAGGCAAGAAAGGACTCATGGCTACCTGGGACGACTCTGATTCAGAAGAAGAACAAGCTAATGTTGCATTGATGGCAACAACTTCTGATGCTGAAGTCTCTGGAGAACCCGAAGACAAAGTATCATCAAACTCAGAAGCAGAATCCGATCATGATTCTGAGGAGACATACTTAGTAGCTCAATTGAAACACCAATCATGGTACCTGGACAATGGTTGCTCGCGACACATGACGGGAAGAAGGCATATGTTCCAAAGTTTGGAACTTAAGCCTAGAGGCGTCGTTGGTTTCGGAGGAAACCAGAAAGGAAAAATAATTGCATCTGGAACTATCGGTAATGGTAAACTTCCCTCTATTACTAATGTTCTTCTGGTCGATGGTTTGATGCATGACTTATTGTCTATCAGTCAGCTTAGTGACAATGGTTATGATATTATGTTTAATTAAAAGTCCTATAAGGCTGTCAGTCAGAAAGATGGCTCAATCCTTTTTACCGGAAAGAGGAAAAACAACATATACAACATTAGACTTTCTGATCTCAGTGAACAAAATGTCAAATGCTTAATGTCTGTTAATGAAGAGCAATGGGTATGGCATAGAAGTTTGGGCCATGTTAGCATGAGGAGGATTTCTCATCTAAATAAGCTTGAACTAGTCAGAGGCTTACCAAACTTGAAGTTTGCTTCAAATGCTCTTTGTGAAGCATGTCAGAAAGGCAAGTTCTCTAAAACTTCCTTCAAAGCAAAAAATTTTGTTTCCACCTCTAGACCGTTAGAACTTCTACACATTGATTTGTTTGGACCAGTGAAAACTGCTTCAATCAGTGGACAGAAGTATGGATTAGTTATCGTTTATGACTATAGTCGTTGGACGGGTAAAGTTCTTGAAACACAAGGATGATTTGTATTCTGTGTTCTCTACCTTTTGCTCTCAAGTTCAAACAGATAATAATTGCAAAATAGTCAAAGTCAGAAGTAATCATGGCAGAGAATTTTAGAACAGATACTTTGAGGATCTATTTGATTCTCATGGAATTTCCCATGATTTTTCCTGTCCTAGAACTCCACAACAAAATGGAGTTTTAGAAAGGAAGAATATGACTTTGCAAGAAATGGCTCGTACCATGATCCAAGAAACTGATATGGCTAAGCATTTCTGGCAGAGGCAGTAAACACAATATGTTATATTCAGAACAGAGTTTCTATTAGACTTATTCTGGGTAAGACTCCTTATGAATTATGGAAGAACAGAAAGCCCAACATATCTTATTTTCATCCTTTTGGTTGTACATGTTTTATGTTAAACACTAAGGAGAATCTTGGCAAGTTTGATTCTAAGGCTCAAAAGTGTCTGTTGTTAGGATATTCTGAACGCCCAAAACACTACATAATCTTAAACACAGAAACACAAATTGTTGAAGAATCAATTCATGTTAGATTCGATGATAAGCTTGACCCTGAAAAGTCAAAGCTAGTTGAGAAACTTACAAATTTAGAAATCACCTTCTCAGAACCTAAGGATAAAGACTCTGGAGATAAAGACACAGCTGCTGAAACTAATGACTCAGAAAAAACTCAATCAGAAACTGTTGTTGGTCAATCACATTAAAAGAAAAGCAGACAAAGAACTTCTCATTCTGAAGAATTAATTCTGGAAGATAAAGACGCACCAGTCAGAACCAGGTCATCATTCAAACCTTCTGAAGAAATTCTTCTTGTCTTGGTCTCTCTCATCGAACCAACCTCTACAAATGAAGCTCTTCAACACAACGACTGGATTCTGGTTATGGAAGAAGAACTAAATCAATTCACCAGAAATAATGTTTGGGATCTTGTTCAGAAACCAAAAGGTTGTCCACGTCATTGGAACCAGATGGGTATTCAGAAACAAGTTAAATGAAAAAGGTGAGGTCGTGAGAAACAAAGCACGACTGGTAGCATAAGGTTATAGTCAGCAAGAAGGAATAGACTATACAGAAACCTTTGCACCAATTGCCAGGTTAGAATCTATCCGTCTCTTAGTTTCCTTTGTTGTAAATCATAACATCACTTTAAATCAAATGGATGTAAAGAGTGCATTCTTAAACTTGTATATTTTTGAAGAAGTGTATGTGCACCAACCTCATGGTTTTGAAAGTTCTGAAAACCCATATTTCATTTTCAAACTTAAAAAATTGTTATATGGTTTGAAACAGGCTCCCAGAGCTTGGTATGAAAGGCTAAGTAACTTTCTTTTGGAAAATATCTTTACCAGAAGAAAAATGGATACAACACTCTTTTGCAAAACCTATAAAAATGACATTCTGGTTGTGCAAATTTACATTGATGCTATTATATTTGGTTATGCTAATACTTCCTTGTGCAAGGAATTTTCTAAGTTAATGCAGGATGAATTTGAAATGAGCTTGATGGGAGAACTGAACTTCTTTATGGGAATTCAAATTGATCAATGAACTGAAGGAACATATATTCATAAAAGCAAGTATACCAAGGAACTTCTAAAGAAGTTCAATATGTCAGAATGCAAGCCAGCAAAAACTCCAATGCATCCTACATGTATTTTGGAGAAAGAAGAGGTAAGTGATAAGGTAGAACATAAGCTATTCAGTGGTATGATTGGATCTCTCCTTTATCTGGCTGCTTCTAGACCAGACATCCTCTTCAGTGTTGTAGCGTGCGATTTTTGTCGGTGACGCGACCACCTTACCGCAATGGTTAGAATTGGGTGTTACTTTCTGATTTCTTATTTAACCTTGCACGCAAATGTTTTCTTTAACAAATGCTAAGAGATTGGGGGGTCCGAGTCAGATTATACAATTGGGAGTTGTCAATTACCCAACGTATATATAGTTATCCATAGATTGTTTGGCATTTTCTTCTTTTATCTACTTACTGGTGTTTATCTGTCGTAAATTTGGGAAAGTTTCTTCTTTGGGAAAGTAGAGAGAGTATTTTTGTTGTTTTTCGGGTTTTTTGATGTTTTTGGTAAGGTACTGGACCTAAAGTTTTTGATATGTGTGCTCGCTAAGATTTCGCAATCTTATGCCTACGTATTCCCGTAATGGAAAACAGGGAAATCAGAGCAATCGTAGTTCCTTCTATTTCTATGGGAGGAAAAAGGTGTTTGGTGTCTTATTTAAAGCCCAAGATTGAAGCTAAAGGTTATTTGTGTCTTGTTAAAAGCCCAAGATTGAGGCTAAAGGTTTTGACGGAGAGAGAATTTGTCATCTCTAAAGGGAGATATCTCATCTATTTATCACAGTTGTTGGGTAACTGATTATAAAGGAGAATTACTTTAACTGGAATGTATGGAATCCACCAATGCCATAATTTCCTTTATAAGGAATTTGTCCTGAAGGAAGAAACTTTAACTCAGTGTAGAGCAATGCCATTTTTCCTTAGAATTCTTCCATGCTAAGAGAGGGACATTGGCTTGGATGTAAATAATCCTGAGGCTTGCCACTTACAACAATTAGATGAAAGAAGGGATTTACCAGGATAAGAGATGGACTACAACTTGGATTTTTGAATCAACAAGTGTGCCACTTAAATCAGTTATCTGGAATTAGGGGTTTGTTTGATTGTCTGTTTTGATGTGTGATTGTATAGAGAAATGTCTTCCTACAGAGAGAACTCTTGATTTCCTCTGAGGGGTGTTGATTTTTGTGTGCCTTGATTAAAGCCCAAGGTTAAAGCTAAAAGGTTGACTCTACTAGGGAGTTTTATATATGTCTTGTACAAAGCCCAAGATTGAGGCTGAAAAGAGATTAACTCTAGTTAGGGAGATCATTATCCAAAGCCTAAGAGGAGTCTAGAAGGAATTGAATCTTTTGGGGAATATTTTGTCTGTCTTGTACAAGGCCCAAGATTGAGGCTAAAAGAATTGACTCCACTGGGGAGGTTTTATATGTGTCTTGTACAAAGCTCAAGATTGAGGCTAAAAGTTATTGACTCAGCTGGAAAATATTTTATCTGTCTTGTACAAAGCCCAAGATTGAGGCTAAAACTGATGAGGGATGATCATTATACAAAGCCTAAGAGGAGCCTGGTTGGGGAATTTCTTATATGAAGCCTAAGAGGAGGCTATCTTCTGCTGAGGATTATTGGGATCCAGAGACAGGTCTAAGTTGGGGAATCAACTCTTGCTAAGGAGTCGAAATATCAGAGACCATGAGGTTCTGATTGAGGGTTTATGGGTTGTAATTTGACCCTAGCTGGGGAAATTTAAATTGAAAGTTTAAAGATTGAGTTTTAAAACCTATGGAGGTTTTAACTCTGCTGGTGATTGATCAAGGTTTTCCTGTGCTTTTAGAAGACTTGAGGATTTCTTTGAGATCCAAGAGGAGATGATAATGTCCAAGTCCACTGGTATGAAAATGTTAGTTCTTAGTTGGAGGATAATCTTTGTATGATGCCCAAGAGGAGGCTGATGTTTTAAGGGATGAGAATCAACCCTAAACTGGTCTGAGATTCTGACTCTCTGGAGGATTGAACTAGCAAAAGATGACTAAGTTTTGTCCTACACCTGTAAGAGGTCTTCGGGTCCTTGTACTAAGCCCTAGAGGAGGCTGAGAACTTCTAAGAAGCCTCAGGGTCCTTGTACAAAGCCCAAGAGGAGGCTGGGGATGCTTTTAGGAAGACTGTGGGTCCAAACCTGAGAAAAGTTCAAGGAAGGTTTCACCGGGAAGAATCCTTTCTTTAGTGAACAGTTCTAGGTGTAGCACCCCAAAATTTGCTCTCTTACCTTAGTACTAACTGGCTTTTGTTTCATTTCATTTTGCATTATCATGTGTGCATATCATTGGTTCTTAGCATGGGGTCAAGGTGCCTGAGGCAGTTCAAGAGGAGAAGGTGTTCTTCAAAAGGGTCAAGTTTCATACCATTTATCAGGAATCAAGGGTTGGTACAAAGTTACTAAATATGGAAATGACCTATAATTTGAAAGTTTCCATTTTTGGCAAGTTTTTACACTACACTCAACTTGACTTTTCACCATCAAGGAAGCTTCAAATGAAATTTTCTCAAACATGAAAGTTGAAGATCTTTTTCTCCCCTTTCCAACAAGTACTAGATGGTCTCCATATCATTTGTGAAACTCAAGTTATGGTCAAAAGAAGGCAAGGTGGTGTTTAGGCTTTTCTCATGGTTCCATTCTTGCACTTTTTGCATTTTGGGACATATGGGCCTATAATTGATTCTATTGCTCCAAGTCACATTCCAACATCCAAGTGCACCTCATGAAGATCATTTTTGGCCTTTGAACCAAGGGATTCCATGACAAATTCATCACTTATTTCGCATTATGCAAAATTGTAAGAAGCATCAAAGCTCATGAATCAAGATGTTTCAAGGCCCAAATCCAATTCAGGTGTGATTAGCAATTGACAAATAAGTGATCCATCATAGAATGCATGGGTGTACACGTATGGAGGAGGGTGTGTGATTCAAAATGCAAATTTGTCAAATTACCCAAAACTCATTAACCAAGGAATTATTAAGACCTAAATGCTAATCAGTGGGATAACCTAATGTATTTAAGCTTACTCATGCACTGATTAGAGAGGAGGCACGTTATTTTGTGGAGAATCCAAGTTTCAACCCTAATCCTTCTCTCCTTCGATTCTCTTAATCCACAAGAGCTTTTCCAAAATTTTTTTCATATTCTGAGTCCTTGGGATCCATAGAATACAAATCACCCACCACTTGAAGCTAACAGCAAGGGCACGTATTGCATAATCTCAGGTTAGTGTCAATTTGCATGACCTTAAAACTCTATTTTTAAATGTGCATAATGATCTGTGATTGTTGCTGATGATTCTGATGTGTTTTATTTTGAGTTTAGACGTGTAATATGGTTATACTATGAGATTTAAGTTTTGGATCCAAACTTTCTTTCCTTCGATTTGCATTATATGGTGATTGTTTGTTGAAAATAGCATGTTATTTGAGATCCTGGTGAAATTCTGATCAGTTTGATATACTCATGAGCCATTTCTGGAAAATTTTTGGTTGGGGCTCACTGGAGAAGGTGACCGGAGCTAGGGCTCCGGCACCTGGTTCTTTTTCCGGCGGGATTAGGGTTTCAGGGAAGGAGATGAAATCTGACCGTCCATTTGCTTGATCCGGTGGTCCACACGTTGCCACATCATTTAAAAAATCTGTTTATTTTTTGGTTTGTGTTTGTAGTTGTTGCACCCCAAAATTTGCCTTCAGTTTTCTAACTCAAGTGGCTTATGCTTCATTTGCATTTTAGCTAGGTCATCGGGTACATACATGCATATCATTTGGCTCTGTGGTTATGGGATCAAGGTTCTCTGTTCAAGCATCGTCAGGTTGCAACAGACGTTTATTTCGTCACTCGACATATGCGCAAAGTATTTCTCCGGGTTACGTAATCAACGGGTCAGCAAAGCTCTTATCAGACATAATTTTTTCATGTCAAGAATCTCAGAGGAAGTCGAAGTTTTCAGCCGATTCAGAATAGTTTGAGCAGAAAATCAGTTTGTTGTGCAAATTTGCAAAATTCATAACTCTTGCTCTGGAACTCGTTTTGGCTGGATATTCAACAGTTAGAACCATCTTGGTATTCTCTACGACCTTTATGTTCGGCTCGGAAGTCAATTCATCAAGGAAAGTGGTGGGAATTATTGGTTTCTGGAATTTCGATTTCGCTGGATAATTGCGTCAGTGGTATTCAAAAGGGCTTAGCTTCTGATTGGATCATCATTTTTTAGCGATTCCTATGCCAAAAGTTCCGTCTGGATATCCTCTCCATCTTTCATGTTTTGGCCGAAAGCTAATTCTTTGAGGAAGATCTCCGAATACGCAAATTCTCTGAGTCGATACAGCAGAAGAACAACGGAAAATAGTGCTGAACCGGTGTATTTCAGACACTAAAAAATTCATAACTCTCAGCTCGTTTGTCAGATTGATACCGTTCTGGTGCCTAAAATTCCGTTTAGATGTTATCTTCGTACCGTGAATTCAGTTTGGGTCAGGTCCGAGCAGAAGGACCCGGAAAATGTGAATTACCAGTGGGGTTCTTTGATGTAGTGCACTGTCTGTCAGATTTTGTAAAATTCATAACTCGGTCAATTTTCATCGGATTGCGTCCGTTCTCGAAGCATTGGTTCACAAATTTTATCATCTTCAAGTTCCAAGACAAGCTCGAGTTCGAACGATGCTCCGAAGATCATCGTTTTGGTTTATTTCGCAAAACGGAAGTGCTGAACCGAAGAAAAAGGCTGAAAGTTGTTTCACGGGAAAATTCATATCTCACTCGTTTTTTGTTCGATCGCTCTCATCTTTTGACACGAGGTCACTGACTCATAGATCTACAACTTTACTGACAAAGTCGAGTCGATATTATGCTCCGAAGAGGTTGATCTCATCACGTTTTCGAGTAGCAGACACCAAATAAGCTGAAAAAAAATGACTTATTCAGTGACGTCTTGCAGCTTAAGCGTATCGAACTCATTCAATTTTGATCGAATAACGTCCGTTCTTTTTGCGCTGCGTCTGTGACTCAGGCGCGGACAATTTCTTAAGAGGCTCAGAGTCGAAATTTTGTACCGGGCAATGTGTTATTTTTGCTTAAGCTGCCGACAAGTTGGAATTTTACCGTTTCACTTTGTTTTTTATCACACTATATATTCAAAATTCTCTCATTTTCACAAACCCTGATTCATAATTCACAAACACTCAAAAATCAAACTTAAATTTCTCTCAAGAATCAACAACAAGGTTTTCATATTCTCTCAAGAACATTCATCAAGTTCACCAATCTTCAAGGACATTCAAAGGCAAATTTCCAAATATCTCAAGATCTCTTCCGATCCGATCTCCCTTGGCCAGACCACCGCCGCGATTTCCGGCCACCCTCCTCAACCGTGAGCGCCGCCGCAGATTCCTTCCTCCGTCGCGTGAGTTTTCGAGCGTCCTCTCCGTCTGCTTCCGACGTTTCTCTTCGGATTCCATCAATTCTTCCTCAGATTCACTTTCTGGTAATAATTCTTCACTTTAATTCTTGAATAATTGTTGAATTGGGTGAATTAGGATTTAATTGATAGTTGATTGTGAATTGAGATTATATTGTTGAACTTAATTTTCTTGTGATAAAATTGTGAATCAAACTTTGGATTAAGCTTTGCATTGGTGAATTAATTTGTGAATTGATTCTTGAATTGGTGAAATATGATTAAATCCGGAATTGGATAGTTATTTCGTGAATTGTTTGTGATTCTTGAATCGAATTATAGTTTCGATATTAATGGTTATGATGTTGTTCACTTTCCAAGAGTTGGATTTTGATTCCGGATAATTAGTTGTTGAATGATATTTAGTTTCGAAACTTGAGAATAGTGCTACCGGTGTGGTTTTGTTGATTTAATGTAAGTGTCGATGTTTGTGTTCATTTACTAATTCTTGTGCAATTCATGAGTTAATATAATTTCTATTCAATTCAAAGCATGGATTATTTCATTTTTGCAAACGAAGAGCTTGAATCGAATGAAATTATATCAATTCTTGAATTTGGTTCTAATACTTGATGCTAGCTCATTTTGGTCATAACTTCCTAACCGTAGCATGTTTTTGCGAATGCGAATAATGTAACTTGACTTTGTTGATGATTCCGGAGCTGTTGGTGGACTTTTTGGTCGATTTCAGACAACTTTTTTTACCGTTTCGCTACTGCCAGCCGACGAAATTGACCTAAAAGTCCCACTTCCGAGCGGAATTAATTCAAACCGAGTTCGTTTTTTAGTCCTTTGGCACGTTTGTGATCAACCGTTCGATTTTTGTTCAATTTCGAGTCGGTGATTTTTAACGCTTATTTTCCGATTTCGTGTTATTTGCCTCCGTTTGTGATGTACTTTGCATACTAATTGCTACTTGATGCATATTCATGTTTACTTAGTGATTTGTGTACTATCGCATTCATGTTCGCTTATTTCGGATTGACTCCATGTACATATTGTGTTTTGACATAACCATTGTCACTTTTCGTGCGATTTCTTGATTTGATATTGTGATACAAAAGTTGCGTTTGCTTGTTATTACTAACTTATGTGCAAGGAGTTTTTCTGAAAGAGTCTCCAATGGTGCTTATCCGCTGGGTGTTCCACTTTATTTGTTGGATACTACTTCGCGTCCGATGCGCTTTCTCTTTGTCTCTCATTCTTGAGACGTGCATATGTATTTGTGGTATTGTGTCTGGATTGCGTTTCTTGCAGGTGTACTGTCTGATTGGGTGGTTGTGTCCGATACACACCACATGCCAGTTGTGATTTATTTTCACACCGACCATGCTTTGACGCTTATGTCGGATATACGATTTCTGACTTGCTTTGTTTGGTGATGCTAGCTTGCTCGAAGTATTCCAGGTTTCTTACTTTGTTTGCTTTTGCTACGGATTGTTATCCGTTTGGTATAGTTTCTTTTCCCTTTTATCTCATTCCGCACTTACTGCTTTCGATGCCATGAGAAGTAGGAATAGAGATGCATGCTTGGAAGTCCATTCCTTTCTTTGGTCGGCATTCTGGAAAAGTCCTCAAGTGAGGCCATGATTGTGCTTGTTTAATATTGTGCCTAAAGACCTCTAAAGAGGCATCCCATTCCCCATTTCCCCTTGTAAGACCTCCAAGGCGGCAATTGACGGAAGGTAGGGTTCGCAATCGACCCCCGTTATTCTAGTTGAGTCGTTCTTAGCTCTCATTACATGATTGAAGCTTTGAACATTACCTACTCTTGTTATCGCGTCGGTCAAGTGGAATGAGGGTTTAACAATCAAACCCCCACACCTTGTCTATAGCTCGCATTGACCGATGCTGATGCTTATGTGATTTTATTCACATCCCCCTTACTCTGCTCTCCATGGTTCTCGATACCATTGGGTGAGTACCCCTATTTCCCATAGCTAGCTTGTTTGCCTCGGTTGATATGACCCCTTGGCTAAAGCTCCCCCCTTTCTTACTTTGATTGTGTGACATTTTTGGTGACTAACATTGTTTATTCTTTAGTTTGTTTTTAGTTCGTTTTGTGATTGATTCATCCTATGTTTACTTGTGTTTGTTCACATGATCCCTTAGGATTCCTAGCTCGACTTAATTTCTGATTAAGTTTGAGGTAGGAGAGACATTAGGCTTTCAATCCTTTGCATGATAACATTAGGACAAAATTCCCTAGGATAGTCTCCCTCCAAACCTCCCCTTAGGGCCACCTTTGCATGATAACATTAGGACAAATTTTCCCCGTAGTGTTTTTATTTTCTTTTGAGTCTCTCTTCTCATCTCAAAGTTTCTTGAAAACACTTAATAAAGATAAAGTGTATTGCGCACGAGCCTTAAGCGTGGGGAATGAGAAATGAGGGGCTTCCTCTCATCTTTCTAGAGTGCTTAACGAGCGTCCTGTCTTGGGACGATTCGTTAAGTATTCGTCCCTGTGCCCTAGACTTTGGTGCAATGCAAGTTATGAACTAACTCAAGTCACTTCTGTCCTAAAAAATAAATACAAACAAACTTCAAACCTTTTTATCCTTCGGGATTGTCAAACTAAAGGCTATTTTCAAAAAGGGCGCGTTACTTTCCGTCTGAGTCGCAAACAGGCATCGACCCTAACTGCCGGACGCGAACTTAACGTCGCTCATAAAAAACACAAAAAGAACTTGGTCCGAACTACGTTGACTCTGAATTTCCCATTGCACAAAGGGAGTACGTAGGCCTAGGACGACGACGTCCTACCGAGTCTGTCTTTGTTTTTCCCCTCTCCCGTCTTAGTACAGCCATAGTTGATAAGATAACTCACCCTTAGAATAGACAACAAGCGTGGATCCCATCGAGTACGATGGACGCATGGGGTGCTAGCACCTTCCCCTCGCGTAACCGACTCCTGAACCCAGGTTATGGTTGCGATGACCATTCCTTTCCCGCTTCCTCAGGTTTATGAGGTGTTCCCTTTCCCTCTCTTGGGATAAATTTACACGGCTGGCGACTCTGTTTTCTGCGCCACTCTCGCGTTTGCACCTGGATGAAAATCTTGGGAGCGACAGTAGTCCATGCTAATTACCATGCACCTCTAATATGGGCCATCCATCTTATTTAATATTTGAGTTGTTGATTTGTTTATAGGCGCTGATCTAATCTGATGGCTATTATAAGGCCAGCGCATTAATGATATGGTATGCTGCTCACGTGCATCCCTTTTTTAGTTTCTGACCGATTGTGTGTGGGTGCGTGCATCATTGTTATGGTGTGCTTGTGATCTGAAGCATTTATCATGTTTACTTGTTTAGTTTGTTAACTGATGGTGTGCGCTGGATGATTTGTATGGTCATGATTGAGTCTGTTGGTTGACTGAAGTCCACGTGTTCTTCTTTTTTTATTTTATTTTTCGCTGATGGGTTTTAGTGTTGTGGGCTTGCTTTCTGCACCCCCCAATTAAGCCCAGTTATCATTTTCAACGTGGATAAGTTGCTATTCATACTCCCATTTGTTTTATTTTCCATTTTATTTTATTTTATTGCGTCATTTGCATTTTATTCTTTTAAAAATAGTTTTGTGCATTAAAAAATTACAAAAAAAATTCATGAAGCATTTTTATAGTTTTATAAAATTTTTACGAATTTTATTTTATTATTTTATTTTGTTTTCAGCATTTGAATTAATTATTTGAGTAATTTCTTTTTGAATTTGTCCCATTTGTGCACATTTCAACTTGCTGATTTTATTTCTCATCATCTATACATGATCTGCATTTCATTCTTTTTGAATTTGTTAGATGACACATTTAATTGCATAAAAACATTTTTCCATTATTTTTAAAATCATTTCATATTGCATTTTAGTCCTTTTGTTTTGCATATTGAACCATGTTTCCTACTTGATCTTTGCATGATTGTTTGAGTGACTTATCTTGTGATTTTTTGCATGAGTTTTTAACATGATGTTTACCCCTGGTTGAGGTGTTTTGAGTTTTAATTTGGTAATTTTAAAAGATGTTTGGCTAATGGTTTGATTGCTTTTTGTTTGAGGTCTCTTTTATGCACATCTTTGATCATGTCTGAGTACTTGTTTGAGAAGGCACTTGTGCCATCATTTGGGATTGCTTCTTTGACTTCATAAACCATGTTTGAATCATTATAGGTCATTTGTTTACAATCATAGGTCATTTGTGTGGGATTGTTGCATTTGTGTGCACATGTTCAATGTTGGATTTACATGCCTCTTTTGACTTATCTTCTCACTTCTTCTCATCCATGCTCATTCATGATTTGTGTTTGGTTTGTGTATGTCATGCCATATCATCCATTTTCATTTAATTTGGTGTATGTTTCTGACCTTGGAGCTTTGCATTCATGTCATATGTTACTCATGTCTCATCTTGCATACTTGCATATGTTTCTCTTACATGTTTCCTTCTCCTTCTTCTAATGATGCTTAATGCCTGGATACTTGTTTGTATGCCTCAGGTGACATTTGCATAGCATGTTTAGGCACATGTTTTGGTCATCCATATTCTGACTTGGATGAATTTCTTTTGGTTTGTAACCATTTCTCTTTGTTCAAAGAAAAAGAGAAAAAGTAAAAGCCTGCTAAGTCGAAAAACTTGAAAGCAAGTGACTTAGGCAAAAGTTAAGGCATCCCGCTGGACTTCAAAATTGAAAACTCAAAAGAGTCAGTCCAGGCAAAATTAGGGAACAAAAAGCAAAAGAATGAGATAGCGAAAAGCCAAAAGGATTACAAAGAAAATCTTTGAGCAGAACAAAGTCGTGTGACTACAAACACAAAAGACAAAAAGGGGTGACTGTAACTCCAAACCCTCATTGGGTGTCGAACCATCAGATGCATTGGTTTCTTTAAGGATCATAAAACCTTTTGAGAGATGAGCGCTTGCGCCGAATTAGCTGAACTTAGGACTGGAGAACGTCATGGAGAATGGGTGGGCACTGATAAACTTTGAGCCTTAAATCTTTCTTTTTCTCAAAACTGCGAACCAGGCCACGATACAACCCTCAAAAGTCCTAATTGAAACAGAGTTTATTCCGACGGCGTACTTCATTGAGATAGCGTTCCTGACTCCTATGAGTTGTGCTAATAAGATTTTTGTTGGTATTGCATGTGCGTATTGTTTTCCATTCAAAAATCAGTGCCACATCCCAGCTAGTGATTCGTTCACGAGGCTTGGTGACACATTTTCAACAAAACTTCAAGGTTAACATATTTGTTGCATTAGAATTATCATTCTCATAAATAACTTGTTCTGCTTGCATACATGTGCCTAAGAATCAATGCAGCTTACACAATGAACATCAGTCGAGAAGCTTGATCCTGCCAAGGTAGGATGCTTGAAAATTCTGAAGGACAGTCATATTAAGGGGCATGCTGCCAAGAGACTCAGTGTAGAGTGGGCTCTCCCCAGTAAGTCATGTTAAAGATGTAGCCAATCTGGGGAAGTCACGTCGAGAAATCTCTCCGAAATTCAGTTATTTTGGGGCATTCATTCTAAGATCAGGGGCAAAGTCACTTCAAAGCTCATATTGAGGCAGGCCTAGAGCATGAGAAGTTGTCCTCTCCAGAAGAAGGTTAATAAGAAGTACCTCTTCAAGGTTCAAAATACTAAAGCAGAGTATTTTAAGTCCTCTCGAGGCAAATCCCTTCAAAGATCATACAGTCTGGGGCAGTTACGTCGAGATCCGATAAATCTCTCCAAGAGTTTGAAGACCGTGGGAGAGTGTGAACGCCCGGTCCTCTGTGAAATCCTCTTGAGATGAGTTCTCCCATTAGACCCTGTGGTTTGGGGCAAGTCAGGAAGGAACCGTTGTTCACTCTTGATGATCAGTATGCAGTGATAAGCAGAAACTTGAAGTACTGAGTATCTCCCTCAGCAAAGAGCCAGATGGTATCCTTCCAGCGAGGTGTTGGAATTGATATTTTTCCCCAAGCAGAGGGTCGTCCTCAAATCGAAAAGGGTTCTTTATGAAGATTCCTTATCCCCGACAGTGCAGGTGGATTCCTCATTCTCAGCAGGGTAAGACGATGGAATATGTTCAAGCAGGTTGAAGACAGTGAGAAGTTAGAGTATTCTCTTCCTCAAAAGTCAGATTCGGTATTTCCCCTCAAGTCAAAGTCCAATGGTTATTGGCAGTCTCAGCAGTTCAAAGTCCCATCTTCATTAGCATCTCCTCGACAGAGTTTGCAATTCAGCTTGCAGTTCCCCTACAGAGTTTACATCACCAGTGGTTATTCGTGGTACAGTTGGTTATCTCCCCACGGGAAATCAGATATTGGTGATCCCTTCCTCAGTGAAGTCTGCTTGTTCTACTCTGCACATTCCCCGGTGGAGTGTCCTCTCATTCTTGCATAGAGTAATCATCATTGCATTGCATCCTCAAAATGCGTAGCATTTCCATTTCGTATGGAGCATTACGCCATAGAAAAAAATTCAAACATGCATCGAAGCATAAGCCAGATTTGGTACCTTGTGCGAAAGCCCAGATCGACCCTCAATCAAAACAGTGATTCCAATCCTCCAAAGAGAGCTCCAACCTCAGAGTTGACGCCCTTTTTTAGCAACCTCAGAGTTGACGTCTTTCTCCAACTTCAAAGTTGTTGCATACCTTTTCTCGACCTCAGAGTTGATGAATAATCCTTTTTTTTCAACCTCAGAGCTGACGCCCTTCTTCCCCAATCTCGGAATTGACGCCTCTTTCCCCAACCTCAGAGTTATCGTATATCTTCTCCCCAATCTCAGAATTGACGCCCTTCCTCCCCAACCTCAGAGTTGACATCTGTCTGTCCAACCTCAGAGTTGACGCCTTTCTCCAACTTCAAAGTTGTTGTATACCTTTTCTCGACCTCAGAGTTGATGAACAATCCTTTTTTCCCCAACCTCAGAGTTGATGCCTTTCGTCCCCAACCTCAGAGTTGTCGTATCTCCTTTCTTCCCTAACCCCAGAGTTGTCGTATCTCCTTTCGTCCCCAACCTCAGAGTTGACGTCCCTGTCTCCAACCTCAGAGTTGATGTCTATCTTGTCCTCAACCTCAGTGTTATTTTTTACTTCAAATTTTCTCAATCTTGGAGCGAATGCCATTTTTCCTCAACCTCAGAGTTGATGGTCTACCTTCTTATCCCCAGCAAAGTCCATTTTCTGTAGGTCTTCTTTTGCGGGTGCAATTGAGGTCTTATTCATATTTTCTTTGTGTGTAGAGTGATTGAGGTCAGTCTTCCTTTGTGGGTACGGTTGAGGTTGTATTCGCTATTCTTCAGCACGCTCCATTTCGTTATCCTCACCATTAGCAAATTTTCGGGTTCTTTCAGTATTCAATCCCCGTGTATCCTGGAATGTCTAAAAGTCGTCGCTATCATACCTTCAGGACCAAGTTGATTGAATAGGGGCAGCTGTAGCACCCCAAAATTTGCTCTCTTACCTTAGTACTAACTGGCTTATGTTTCATTTCATTTTGCATTATCATGTGTGCATATCATTGGTTCTTAGCATGGGGTCAAGGTGCCTGAGGCTGTTCAAGAGGAGAAGGTGTTCTTCAAAAGGGTCAAGTTTCATACCATTTATCAGGAATCAAGGGTTAGTACAAGTTTCCATTTTTGGCAAGTTTTTACACTACACTCAACTTGACTTTTCGCCATCAAGGAAGCTTCAAATGAAATTTTCTCAAACATTAAAGTTGAAGATCTTTTTCTCCCCTTTCCAACAAGTACTAGATGGTCTCCATATCATTTGTGAAACTTAAGTTATGGTCAAAAGAAGGCAAGGTGGATTTTAGGGTTTTCTCATGGTTCAATTCTTGCACTTTTTGTATTTTGGGACATATGGGCCTATAATTGATTCTATTGCTCCAAGTCACATTCCAAAATCCAAGTGCACCTCATGAAGATCATTTTTGGCCTTTGAACCAAGGGATTCCATGACAAATTCATCACTTATTTCGCATTATGCAAAATTGTAAGAAGCATCAAAGCTCATGAATCAAGATGTTTCAAGGCCCAAATCCAATTCAGGCGTGATTAGCAATTGACAAATAAGTGATCCATCATAGAATGCATGGGTGTACACGCATGAAGGAGGGTGTGTGATTCAAAATGCAAATTTGTCAAATTACCCAAAACTCATTAACCAAGGAATTATTAAGACCTAAATGCTAATCAGTGGGATAACCTAATGTATTTAAGCTTACTTATGCACTAATTAGAGAGGAGGCACGTTATTTTGTGGAGAATCCAAGTTTCAACCCTAATCCTTCTCTCCTTCGATTCTCTCAATCCACAAGAGCTTTTCCAAAAATTCTTTCATATTCTGAGTCCTTGGGATCCATAGAATACAAATCACCCACCACTTGAAGCTAACAGCAAGGGCACGTATTGCATAATCTCAGGTTAGTGTCAATTTGCATGACCTTAAAACTCTATTTTTAAATGTGCATAATGATCTGTGATTGTTGCTGATGATTCTGATGTGTTTTATTTTGAGTTTAGATGTGTAATATGGTTATACTATGAGATTTAAGTTTTGGATCCAAACTTTCTTTCCTTCGATTTGCATTATATGGTGATTGTTTGTTGAAAATAGCATGATATTTGAGATCCTGGTGAAATTCTGATCAGTTTGATATACTCATGAGCCATTTCTGGAAAATGTTTGGTTGGGACTCACCGGAGAAGGTGACCGGAGCTAGGGCTCCGGCACCTGGTTCTTTTTTCGGCGGGATTAGGGTTTCAGGGAAGGAGATGAAATCTGACCGTCCATTTGCTTGATCCGATGGTCCACACGTTGCCACATCATTTAAAAAATCTGTTTATTTTTTGGTTTGTGTGTTTGTAGTCCATGCTAATTACCATGCACCTCTAATATGGGCCATCCATCTTATTTAATATTTGAGTTGTTGATTTGTTTATAAGCGCTGATCTAATCTGATGGCTATTATAAGGCCAGCGTATTAATGATATGGTATGCTGCTCACGTGCGTCCCTTTTTTAGTTTCTGACCGATTGTGTGTGGGTGCGTGCATCATTGTTATGGTGTGCTTGTGATCTGAAGCATTTATCATGTTTACTTGTTTAGTTTGTTAACTGATGGTGTGCGCTGGATGATTTGTATGGTCATGATTGAGTTTGTTGGTTGACTGAAGTCCACGTGTTCTTCTTTTTTTATTTTATTTTTCGCTGATGGGTTTTAGTGTTGTGGGCTTGCTTTCTGCACCCCCCAATTAAGCCCAGTTATCATTTTCAACGTGGATAAGTTGCTATTCATACCCCCATTTGTTTTATTTTCCATTTTATTTTATTTAATTGCGTCATTTGCATTTTATTCTTTTAAAAATAGTTTTGTGCATTAAAAAATTACAAAAAAATTCATGAAGCATTTTTATAGTTTTATAAAATTTTTAAGAATTTTATTTTATTATTTTATTTTGTTTTCAGCATCTGAATTAATTATTTGAGTAATTTCTTTTTGAATTTGTCCCATTTGTGCACATTTCAACTTGCTGATTTTATTTCTCATCATCTATACATGATCTGCATTTCATTCTTTTTGCATTTGTTAGATGACATATTTAATTGCATAAAAAAATTTTTCTCTTATTTTTAAAATAATTTCATATTGCATTTTAGTCCTTTTCTTTTGCATATTGAACCATGTTTCCTACTTGATATTTGCATGATTGTTTGAGTGACTTATCTTGTGATTTTTTGCATGAGTTTTTAACATGATGTTTACCCCTGGTTGAGGTGTTTTGAGTTTTAATTTGGTAATTTTAAAAGATGTTTAGCTAATTGTTTGATTGCTTTTTGTTTGAGGTTTCTTTTATGCACATCTTTGATCATGTCTGAGTACTTGTTTGAGAAGGCACTTGTGCCATCATTTGGGATTGCTTCTTTGACTTCATAAACCATGTTTGAATCATTATAGGTCATTTGTTTACAATCATAGGTCATTGGTGTGGGGTTGTTGCATTTGTGTGCATATGTTCAATGTTGGATATACATGCCTCTTTTGACTTATCTTCTCACTTCTTCTCATCCATGCTCATTCATGATTTGTGTTTGGTTTGTGTATGTCATGCCATATCATCCATTTGCATTTCATTTGGTGTATGTTTCTGACCTTGGAGCTTTGCATTCATGTCATATGTTACTCATGTCTCATCTTGCATACTTGCATATGTTTCTCTTACATGCTTCCTTCTCCTTCTTCTAATGATGCTTAATGCCTGGATACTTGTTTGTATGCCTCAGGTGACATTTGCATAGCATGTTTAGGCACATGTTTAGGTCATCCATATTCTGACTTGGATGAATTTCTTTTGGTTTGTAACCATTTCTCTTTGGTTTGTGACTTGCTTGGGTTTCATTTGTCTTAGTGTCACTTATGTCTGTTTTGTACTAAACTTTTATGCAGGGGCTGAGGTAAGTTATTTGAGGGAGTGGATAGTCATCCATGTCCACCCTCACTCTTTCTTTCTCTCATATTTTCTTTTCTTTAGGCTTAGGTTGTCGTCAAACCTCCCCTTAGGGCCACCTTTGTATGATAACATTAGGACTAAATTCCATAGGATAGTCTCCCTTCAAACCTCCCCTTAGGGCCATCTTTGCATGATAACATTAGGATAGATTTCCCCCTTAGTGTTTTTCTTTTCCCTTGAGTCCCTCTTCTCATCTCATAACATCTCTAAGATACTTAATAAGGTCAACTTGCCTTGTACACAAGCCTTAAACATAGGAAATGAAGATTGAGGGGTCCCCCTTCTCTCTTCTAGAGTGTTGAGCATACGTCCCATTGGGGACGACCATGCGACGCATTCGTTCCCGTGTCATAGACTTTGGTTCAAGTTGAGTTATGAACTAACTCAAGTCACTTCTGTCTTAAAAAATACAAACAAATTTCAAATCATTTTTGTCCTTCGGGATAGTCAAACTAAAGGCTATTTTAAAAAAGGGCACGTTACTTTCCGTCTGAGTCGTAAACAGGCATCGACCCTAACTGCCGGACGCGAACTTAACGTCGCTCATAAAAAACACAAAAGGAACTTGGTCCGAACTACGTTGACTATGAATTTCCCATTGCACAAAGGGAGTACGTAGGCCTAGGACGTCGACGTCCTACCGAGTCTGTCTTTGTTTTCCCCTTCCCCGTTTTAGTACAGCCATAGATGTTAGGATAACTCACCCTTAGAATAGACAACAAGCGTGGATCCCATCGAGTACGATGGATGCGTGGGGTGCTAACACCTTCCCCTCGCGTAACCGACTCCCGAACCCAGGCTATGGTTGCGATGACCATTCCTTTCCCTCTTCCTCAGGTTTATGCGGTGTTTCCTTTCCCTCTCTTGGGATAAATATACATTGCTGGCGATTCTGTTTTCCGTGCCACTTTCGCGTTTGTACCTGGATGAAAATCCTGGGAGCGACACTAGGATTTGAAGAAATTCAAGAGAGGGTTCACCGCGAATTAATCCTCTCTGGGGGAATGAATTTCTTGTACAAATTTCTAATAGTGACAGTCTTGAGAAAAGTTTCACCGGGAATAATGCCTTTCCCTGTTCCATATTGTATAAGCCCAAGAGAAGGCAAAATTGTATCTGGAATTTCCTACGGGGAACTAGTTTAGACCGTGTTGAAAGAGTGACCACTGGTTTGATCTAATCCTAGACCTAATTGCCGGGGAAAACTTTAAGCAGATACATACAAGTATATACAGATGAAATATATAAACAAGTATGTTGAAGAGTATAGTAGTACTTACAGGTGAGAAAGCTTCCAGTATTGTAAATACAGTTGTATGGTTAGTTATTCAAGAAATTGAAGAAAGTTTTGATAACAACTATGAATTTGAATCTAAATCAAAAAGGAAAGTTGTTTTAAAAGGAATTTTGGGGCTTATACTCAAGAAGGGGCCTAGATGAATTCTTTTTGAAAAGACGACGACCGAGTCGTAGTTTTGAAAACAACAGAAGAGGCCCAAGGTTTATTTTTGATCGTGAAGGCTGGATCAGATCCAGTTGAAGTGGGCCACTAAGTACGTCTGAGATGCTGGTCGTATGAAGAGAAGGAGGGGGTGTACATGCAAGGCACTCCGACACTCAAGTAAGAAAGGGTCAGAGAAAAGGGGCAAGTACAAAGTATGAGTTTCATGGGTGATTATTAGATATCTGACCCTCTCGAGTGAGAGGGTTTATATAGTGCCCCCAGCGCGTGGCCAACGATCCTATTTTCGGGGCGAAATAACCATTTTCCCAAAGAATAGGTAACTGCCCAAACTAGCCGTTATGTCGGGCAGGGTGCCCAAAACTAGCCGTTATGTCGGGCATAGGCATGGTTTCGGGCACATGCCCTTAGCTGTTAGGGGAGTGAAGACGCCGTGCAGAACGGGCAACATTTCTGGGGAAGAGCTGTGCAGTCCTTGCCCGGTTTGAGGGGCAGAAAGGTCACTTTTGCCCCTTTGTGGATTGGACTTAGGCAATTGGGCCGTTCTGGGAGCAGAAGTGGATTGGGCCATATCTGGCCATTGGTCCAGTCCAGAACAGGAGCCCCCAAAGTCGTTGCTCCCGAGCATGGGAGTGATGACTTAAGGACAGTTCCCAGCTCCGGGGAGCTAGCGTAAAGTCGTCGTTCAGTGACGGAGAAAGTCGCCTCGTGGTGCCCGTGGCTCCCTGGTGTTCGTGATATTCATGTCCGTGTCTGGACTACCCGTCGTGCGGGGAGACTAACGGTTAGGCGGAATTGAAACGTTAGGGCGCCACCTGTGTCTTTAAGCCTTGTGCAGCAGTGACTAGGCAATGAAGGCTAGTTAATAGCCATCATGACCTACGAGGGCATGCCTCCGCGCGTGCCCCTCAGTATAAAAGGGGGAGACCCATTTCATTTTAAACTTTTCGCTCTCGTTTCTCTTCGTCTACTTCAGAGTTCATGTCCGTTCACGCCGTCAGCTGTTCCGGCCACCGTATCAACTCCGGGCAACCAGTTTTCGTCTTCTTAGTCCAAGTAAGTTTGTTGATTTTGTGCTTTTTTCATCCCTTTTGGATGATTACTAGTGGATTGTATGCGGTTAGGACTAGGTTTAGAGGACGATTTGCTCTGTTTCCGGTGGTTGTTGGTGGTGGATGGTGGTTATGCCATTTTCCGCCGCTGGGCTCCTAGGACATTCTGGTGAGGAGGGCGGTTCCCTGCGTCGTCGCGATGATGATACATGTGCAGCCGCCGTGGTCGTTCATATTCTGGGGTGACGATGAATTTTCCGGTTGAGTATTTGCAGTTTTCGGTGAAGTTCCTCATCCGGCAGTGGTTTGTTCCGAGCGTCTCCTCGCGGGGAGGCTCTTGAATTTCCTTTTGAAGTTAGGGCTTAGGCCGGGGACGTCGTCCTCAGCCCTTCGCGCGCCCTTTCACTTGACTAGCGGTGGAAGGGTGGATTTGATCTTTCGTCGAATTCACTTTTTTCTCTGCTTTTTAGGTGATTGTATTGGGGACAGGGCCAGATGGGGAGATCATAATAGATTCGTCTGAGGAGGAAGCGAGCTCCTCGGAAAGCAGCAGTTCGGAATCCTCGAGTGTCCCCAGCGCAGCCGAGGAGGAGGAGGAAATAGAAGAGGATACTGTTGAAGGCTCCACCGAGGAGTGGATGGTGCCTGAGCCAGCTGAGCATGTATCCTTCTTTGTGACGTATCTGGGGAATGTCTTCACGGCCGTCGGGCCAGAGGGGGAGTGGAAGGTGCACTTTCCCTCCGAGGACGATAGGGTCTACAAAAATTTCGAGGAGCGTTTCGATATGTATGAGTACGCTTTCAAAGAACTGGGAGTGAGGCTGCCGTTCACTGATTTCCAACAGTCAGTGTTCGTGCATCTGGATTCGGCCCCGACGCAGCTGCATCCGAACTCGCTGGCCTTCATCTGGGCATTTGAGCTAACATGCGAGTACTTAAGGGTAGGGGCTACTCTCCGCTTATTTTTCACTGTATTTCATCTTCAACGACAACTGACGGGGAGAAGGTACGGTTGGGTTTCGTTGAAACAGCCTCGCAAGTTGTTCAAGCCCTTGTCAGAATCGATACGGACGTTCAAGGAGAGATTTTACATCATAGAGCCCATATCGGAAGCTGCCCAGAATATCACGTATGTCTGGGAGATCGAAGTTGACGAGGAGGGTAACGACCTGCGCGATGAGGCTGGGAGGTTTATCGGGGAGAGACGGTTCAAGTTCCCCTTTCACTGGGGACCTGGCTACTTTACCAAGGAGCCTAATGAGTATGCCGTCCAGCCGCACAACCTAGATGGACTGGATGTCGCTGCTTATGAGACGCTGGTAAAGTACGTTAACTCCTTCCGTCTCGCCGAATGCTGGACGAAGAAGGGGTCCCCGATCTTCGAGGAGGATGGTAGCCAGAGGGTTGAATATCGCTTTATTAACACCAAGGCACTCCTGGAGTGCAAGACCTCTATGGAAGTTCACAAGCTGCTCGGTAGTTTTAGTTGTTTTAATTATCCGACTTATGTTTCCTTCCTCGTCTAACATGTTCGTATTTTGTTTGTGCAGGTGAGATGCCTCTTGCTCACGAAAGGATGGTTAAGAATGCCCTCGCGAGGAACAAGTCCGGGGCGGCTGCTCCCAAGACCCGATTCTCCCAGCGTGCTCCCCCTCCTCCTCAGCCTGCTGCGGGGAATTTTTCTCCCACTCCTGCCCCCCAGGGATCTCCCTTGCCTCTGGCCTCATGGTCCAAGTAGTTCAGGGCTACCGAAGGGGTGGATCTCACCCGGGCGTCGGAAAAAGGGAAATTCAAACTTCCTCCATGCATTCATGACAAGCGGTTCTTTGAGGGAACGTCGTTGGTCATGCCGCAGGCAGAGTCTCTCCGGCTAGAAGGTATGGATCTCCCGAGCAAGAGGGCACTGGTGGCCCAAGATGCTTCTGCGCTGGTCAGAATGTTAGAGATGGCGACCGTTTATGCTGAAGGGGACTCTGCAACTGAGTCTGAACTGAGAACTGCTCGGGCCACCATAGCATCCCTTGAGGAGATGGCGAGGAAGGCCAAGAATGAGGCTAGGAGTTCTGATAATGCCCGAAATAAGGCGGACAAGGAGGTGTCCAGGTTGAAGAAGGAGAACTCCACGCTGGCCGCAGAAAAGAAAGCGACAGAGGAGCTGGTCGAGCAGCTGAGGTCAGCTAATGCTCCGAGAGAAGATGAACCCGAGGACGTGAAAAAGATTAAGACAGGGTCTGAGCTAGTTACCCGTATGTTGGCGGCCGAGGACGACAACATCTCTATCGCGGACGAATCCTTCAGGAACGTCGTGTCTCAACTGTGGGTGGTGAACCCCAAACTTGACTTTTCCACCGAGGGTACCCACTATCTGGCACACATCGAAGACGATCGGATAATCAGACCGGACACCCTCCTCGAAGAGCATGCCGAGGATAAGCCTGTGGAGAGCCAGGAGCCTCAGCCTAACACCGAGCAGACTGACCAGATGGATGAATGAAGATTTTTGTTGTTGTAACTTTGTCCGGCCTGCGTGTCGTGTAATTGTTGTAATCTTATTTTGAATGGGGACGTGCCCCCCTGTTTATGTAACAAGCACAATTGTGGTCCTTATGGCCACGTGTTACTTTTAATTAAGTGTCCGGTCCTTGCGGCCGGTTTTGTCATTTGCATGGCTTTATCTGCTTTAAATTTCGCTAAATGTTGTACTTATGCTCGTTTGTGCATGTATGCCCGCAATAGGGATTACTTTGTTTTGCTTTAAGCTTTGAGGGATTGCTCGTTGTAGATGTGTTCGTCAGTGAGGGGTACTGGACGAACGGCCGGGGAATATCCGGGCAAGGATGCAGAGCTCAGGTCGCGTTTGAGGCCTGAGTTCGCGGCGTGAACCTCCCATCGTGAGCTGGGTGTTCTTCCTGTCGTGGTACTTTGATGACGGCGGTGCTCGATTGAGGGACCGCTGTCGAGCAGAGACCCGACTCGTTCTTGAGCGGGGTTCTGCTTCACTGGCATGCGACGCTTGTACCTAGGCGTGCATCATGGTCAGTAGGTGATGCTCGCCGTCGTGACGGATCGAACCGATAGTTAAGGCCTTAGTTGTAGTATTGTTTCAGTTTTTCGATGTTCCATAGTTGAGCAAGTTCTTCCCCATTGAGTTGTTCTAGGTAATAGGCCCCATTCTCCATTTTTACGCGGACACGATAAGGTCCTTCCCAGTTAGCGGCCAATTTGCCTTCGCAAGAGTCTTTATGGTTTCTTCTTAGGACAAGGCTTCCCACGTCGAACTCTCGTCATATCACCTTGGCCTTATGCGTGATGGTAATTTTTTGTTTTAACGAGGCTTCGCAGAGGGCTGCCCCAGATCGGACTTCCTCGACGAGGTTGAGTTCCTCTCTTAATGATTCATCATTCATCTCCTTGTCTAAGGGCGACTCTGTCCACCTGGAGGGTACGTGAACTTCGATGGGGATCACATCCTCGGTCCCGTAAGCCAGGCGAATGGGTGTCTCCCCGGTTGAAGAGTGTGGAGTTGTGCGGTAGGCCCATAAGACACTGTGCAGCTCCTCGACCCAAGCTTTCTTTGTTTCGTCCAGCCTTCGTTTAAGGCCCCGAAGGATGACTCGGTTCGCCACTTCAGCTTGCCCGTTTGTCTGGGGATGTTCGATGGATGCAAAGTGTTGCTTCGTGCCCAGCTGAGCGACGAAGTCTTGGAACTTCCTGTCCATAAACTGTGTCCTATTGTCCGTGACTATCACTTGAGGGATGCCAAAACGTGCGAGGATGTTTCGTTTGTAGAAACACAGTATGTTAAGGGCAGTTATCTTGACCAGGGCCTCCGCTTCTATCCACTATTAAGTATTTGTTCTGATTTGATCCTACCACGAAGGGTCCTAGGATGTCCAGCCCCCACCAGGCAAAAGGCCACGAGAAGGACATAGCCTTGAGCTCGTTAGGTGGAACTAGGTGCATATCCCCGTGCCGTTGGAATTTATCGCATTTCTTCACGTGCTCTTTCGCGTTGTGCTGTATGGTTGGCCAGTAGTATCCTGCTCAGAGGGCCTTTCAGGCAAGGGACCTTCCTCCAAGGTGTTGGGTGTTGATCCCTTTGTGGATTTTGCGCAAGATGTGGGCGACAGTTTCCTCCTCGACACATTTGAGGAGTGGGATGGAGAATCCTTGCCAGTAGAGTTTATCTTCGATCAGGACATAGGAGCAGACCCTTCGCCTAACTACGCTGGCCTCTTTAGGGTCGGACATGAGTTCGTCCCTAGCGAGGTAGTTGTAAACGGGGGTCATCCAACATTGGCTGTCGCCGACCACTTGTACGTCGAGGGTCAGGGAAGCTTTCTCAATGTTGGGTCGAGGGAGTACTTCTTGTATGACGGACTTGTTTCCGCCTTTCTTCTTTGTGCTGGCTAGTTTGGACAAAACGTCTGCCCGGACATTGTGTTCGCGGGGAACATGCTTTACTTCCACCACTGAGAACTTCGTCATCTTCTTCTTGACCAGGGCTAAGTATTCAGTTAGGTTGTCCTTTTTGGATTGATATTCCCCTCAGACTTGAAGGGCCACGAGTTGTGAATCTGTGCAAATAACGACTTCTTCCGCGCCAAGGTCTTCGGCCAAGCGTAACCCGACGAGGAAGGCTTCGTACTCAGCCTGGTTGTTAGAGGTGGGGAAGGACAGGGTGAGTGATACTTCAACGATGATTCCCTCGTTGCTTTCCAGTATGATGCCTGCCTCGCTTCCCGCCGAACTGGAGGCCCTGTCTACGAAAATGGTTCATTTGCGTGCTCCGTAAGTGGGGGAGTCTGCGAACGTCATCTCTGCGACGAAGTCGGCCAAAGCTTGGGCCTTGAGGGCTTTTCTGCTCTCATACTGGATGTTGAATTCGGATAGTTCGAGCGACCATTTGAGCATTCTGCCGGCCATGTTTGGTCGTCCCAGTAGCTGCTTTACGGGTTTATATGTTCAAACCACAATCGTGTGGGCTAGAAAGTAGTGTCTTAGTCTTCTAGCTGCGTTGATGAGGGCCAGCGCCACTTTTTCTATTTGCTGGTATCTTAACTCTGGTCCCTGCAGTGCTTTGCTCGTAAAATATATGGGCTTCTGCCCGTCAGGCATTTCGCGGATAAGAGCGGCGCTTACTGCCTCGGTTGCTATAGCGAGATACATGTACAAAGTTTCGCCGTTGTCCGGGAAAGAGAGAATGGGTGGTTCTGAGAGTGCTCGTTTTAGGTGGAGAAAAGCCTTGTCACATTCCTCGGTCCATTCGAACGCTGCCTCCTTGCGAAGGAGTTTGAAGAATGGTAAGGCGTGTTGGGCAGACTTGGCCACGAAACGGGACAATGACGCGAGCATCCCGTTGAGGGACTGGATGAACTTATTTGACTTGGGCGTCAGAAACTCGGAGAATGCTCGACACTTATCGGGGTTGGCTTCGATTCCTTGTTCGGTTAAGTAAAAGCCGAGGAACTTGCCTGCCCGGACACTGAACGTGCAATTCTCCGGGTTGAAACGCATTTTGTACTTTCTGTCCTGTTCAAAGACCTTTCTTAGATGGGCAGTGTGATCGGTTTCCTCGTGGGATTTTACGATCATGTCATCCATATAGACTTCGAGCATGTCACCTATCTCTCCCCGGAAGACCTTGTTCATCATTCTTTGATAGGTCGCGCCGGCGTTCTTCAGGCCGAAAGGCATTATGTTGTAGTAATAGTTGCCCGGTTCGGTCATGACGGCCGTGTATTTTTTATCGCTCATTGCCATTGGAATTTGATTATAGCCCGAATAGGCGTCCATGAATGATAAAAGTTTAAAACCGACAGAATTATCAACAAGTTTATCAATATTGGGGAGGGGTAGGCATCCTTCAGGCATGCCTTATTAAGATTGGTGTAGTCAATGCACATTCTCCATTTGCCATTAGATTTTTTCACAAGTACAACGTTGGACAGCCAAGTGGTGTACTTGGCCTCCGAGATGAATTTGGCCTTGAGGAGGTCCTTTACAGCTTTTTCTGCAGCCTCCGTTTTCTCTGGAGACTGCTTTCTCCTACGTTGTGCTACTGCTTTGACGGCCGAGTCAATCGTGAGTTGATGGCAGGCGACAGACGGGTCCAAGCCGGGCATCTCGGCGGTGCTCCAGGCGAAGAGGTCGGCGTTCTCACGGAGGCATGCCTTGAGTTGCTTCCTCGCGATGTCGGGGAGGTCCGCTTCAATCTTCACTCCCCACTGGGGGTCGTCACCGAACAAAACTATCTCAAAGTCGCCATCCGAGATTGGTCGCATCGGATGGGAGCTGCTGCTGGACAGGGTAGACGAGCTGGTTGAAGCTGCTTGGTCCTCTTGCTGGTCTTCTTCGGGGAAGCGGTTGTCGAGGTCAATGGAGTCGACCCGAGGCAGAGGCTTGGCTTCCTCGAAACTGCTGGGCAGGGCTGGCTTGCTCGATACCTTTGGCTTGGAGGTGATGGCGTTGAGTCCCTTCGAGGCTGCTTTGAAACATCGTCGTGCGGCTTCGATGTCGCCGTGGAGGGTGGAGACCATCCCCTTTGAGGTGTAATACTTCATCTTGAGGTGGACGGTTGAAGGCACAGCTACCAACTCGGCCAATGTTGGTGTTCCGAAGATACACTAGTACAGTGACGGGCAATCTATTACCAGAAACTACACTTTGACGAACCTGCCCCTCTCTGCCGATCCAAAGGTTACGATCAGTTCAACGTACCCCCAAGGTTTGGTCACTGATCCGTTGAATCCTTGCAAATTAGACCCCACATAAGGGGTGAGGTGTGATTCGTCCAGCTGAAGTGTCGAAAACAACTGGGAGTACATAATGTCGACCGAGCTGCTTTGGTCGACGAGGATTCGGCAAACGTCGAAGTTCGCCATTCGAGCTCTGACGAGTAAGGGTATGCTCGAGTTTGGAGATCCTCCAAGGAGCTCTTCCCAGTAGAAGGAGATGGGGACGGAGTCCTTCTGGGTTTTGTCGAGCGTGGTTATCTTGCTAGAGCTCGTGCTGATTAGGTGCTCAAATTTCCTTTTCATAGAGCCCACCGTGACTTTATTAAAGCCCCCGTCGGAGATGACCATGGCGGAGGGGAATGTTTCCGACGGGTTGTGGGCCGCGAAGTAGGCAGGAGCACTGAGCTCATCTGGGACATAGAAGTCCTCTGGTCGTGATATGGACATGGCGACCTGGATGTTGGCCTCTTCTGAGGAAGGCACCTCTTCCTCTACTTTTTTGGACTCCTGGGCGTCCTGCCGGGGAGTATCTTTCTTCTTAGTGAACTATTTCAGGTGGACACCCCTTATAAGTATATCGATAGCATCCTTCAAATGGATGCCGTCTTTGGTAGTGTGGCCGTGACTCTTATGGAAATGGTAGTACTTTGATTTGTCGGTGTTGGGTTTGGCCGGTATTTGTTTGGGGAAGCGGAACCCTGCTTGCTTGAATTCCGAACTCGCGCATTCGGACAGTATCTTCTCCCTGGAGACGGTCAAGGGGGTATAGTCGTGGAATCGTCCGGAGGGTCCCCTGCTATCACGGGAGTCTTGTGGGCAGTCTTCGCGCTTCCTTTCTCCTCGACGGGACGTCGAGGCTTCTTCGCCTTTGGAGGCCCGAGCGTTCTCTTGGTGACGGGAAGCTCAGACGGAGTTGGCCGCTTCCTTCTCCTCGTACTGGATGTACGACTGTGCCTTGAGGAGGAGGGCATCCAAATTCCTCAGAGGTGCGAGGCCGACGGCTTTTGAGAATTCTGAGCCTGGGCGAAGACCTTGCTCGAGCAGAAATTTTTTCATCTCGTCCGTTGTAGGGACCTGTACCGCTTCTTTGTTGAACCTCTCGATGTATGCCTGGAGAGGCTCGTCCTTTCCTTGGATTATGGCCCCAAGTGAGGCTTCAGTCTTGGGGTGACTCCGCGACGCAGTGAAATGCCAGGAGAACATCCTCCCCAATTGCTTCCACGATGTAATAGACTCTTCGGGCAACTGCTTGTACCACGTCATTGCCCCTTTTCGTAGTGTGGTTGGAAATAGCCGGCACTTGATGGTGCCCCGGACGCCACAGTAATCCAGCAGCGCATCGATGTTTTCGATGTGCTCGTCAGGGTCAGTCGTACCGTCGTACGTGCCCAGTGCTGGGGGCTTCTCTAGGCCCTTGGGGAGGCGTATTGCCAAGATCTCTTGGGATAATGGGTCGTGAGGCTCATCATCGCTGCTGGAACTGGTTGGTGACGGGGACCGGATGACTAGCTCGCGTCGACGACCTCTTCGGGGGGAAGGTGAATGGGCCCGACCCTTCGACCTGACCGGAGGTGACTGCTTGTCTCTTCGGGTCCTCTTGTGGCCGGGAGAGTGTTGGTTCCGCGGGGAAACCTGTTCGCATTTTCGAATAGCACGAGATTCTGGTTCTTGGCGTAGTCGTCGATCGACTTCTCGCCGAGGTTGCGGGCTCTTGGATCGTCGATGGTTCTTCCTCGGGGGTGGGGATCTTGGACGGGCAGATTCCTCCAATGCCCCAATCCTTTCGTTCTGCTGAAGGATCAGAAGGTTGGTCTTGTTGAGCGCCTCCAGAAGGGCCACCACGGCCGGGTTGGCGTTGGGTGGAGCAGAAACGGGCTGGACGGCCAGCGAGGGCTGGTAGTCTTCGCGATCAGCAGGAATAGGGGAGGGAGAGGCTGTGGCCCCGTCTCTTAGAAAACAGGGATCTCCGAGGAGAGAAAATGGACCGTCAACGTCAGTTTTATTGACGGGGAGGACAACGGACTGGAGAGCACCTTTGGCGTGATCTTGAGAGGCCATAATGATGATCTTGAAATTTTGCTTTGATCTTTGGTTTCCGGGAAAAGAAAGAAGGGGAGAACAAGTTTCCCACAGATGGCACCACTGATTATGAAGGCTGGATCATATCCTGTTGAAGTGGGCCACCAAGTACATTTGAGATGCTGGTCGTATGAAGAAGAGGAGGGGGTGTACCTGCAAGGCACTCCGACGCTCAAGTAAGAAAGGGTCAGAGAAAAGGCGCAAGTACAAAGTATGAGTTTCAAGGGTGATTATTGGATACCTGACCCTCTCGAGTGAAAGGGTTTATATAGTGCCCCCAGCGCGTGGCCAACGGTCATATTTTCGGGGCGAAATAATCGTTTTCCCAAAGAATAGGTAACTGCCCAAACTAGCCGTTATGTCGGGCAGGGTTCCCAAAACTAGCCGTTATTTCGGGCATAGGCATGGTTTCGGGCACATGCCCTTAGCTGTTCGGGGAGTGAAGACGCCGTGCGGAACGGGCAGCATTTCTGGGGAGGAGCTGTGCAGTCCTTGCCCAGTTTGAGGGGTAGAAAGGTCACTTTTGCCCCTTTGTGGATTGGACTTGGGTAATTGGGCCGTTTTGGGAGCAGAAATGGATTGGGCCATGTCTGGCCATTGGTCCAGTCCAGAACAATTTTTATACAAGAGATGGGGCTTACAACTCAAGGAGATGCCCAGATGAAAAACAATGATCGCACCGTTGTTTTGAAAAATCGCATCGGGTCTTAAACAATAATTGAGGCCCAAATGGTTTGTGTGTGACAAGGGACGGGTCTTATGTAACACCCCCAATCTATACCCCCAATTAAAATAAAGCGATAAAAATTTCATCAGAGTATAATTAAATATTCATGGCATAGACGAAGGCGTCACATCAATTGAGACAAAGCACAATAAACCTGCTCATAAAGATATGCAACAATCAGGTAGCAATTAACAGAGGAACTTAGTTCCTACTACCCATAAATCAGAAACAGAATAAAAGCGGAAAATCTGCAACTGAATCTCATATATATATATATATATATATATATATATATATATATATATATATATATATATCACATAAAGAGTTTATCTGTCATACACAGATCCATACATATACAATCCAAAAGATATCTATACATATACATATAAGTCACAACGATCTCCCCGACTACCCGGTGCTACATATCAGAGCCGACCGACAAAAGAATGAAGACCTAAGCTTCACAAAAAGACTTCCAGCAATCTAATCTGCAATGCCTCATAGAGCATTAAAACAGCAGAAGGGTGAGAAACACAATCATAATATAATTGCATATAATTATATAATAACACAAAAATACACACGTAAAATATTCTCACCACAACTTACACCAGAATTCAAATGCAAAACAACACAATGCATATCTCATATATCCATCACTAATGCATATCAATCACGCACAATACAATTATCACCAACACAATATATATACATACATACATCACTCATCAATTCCAATCACAATTCCACACAAAATCAATCCATTCATGATTTATGCAAATGCACAGAGACCGACACAACGACTCTATGCAGTGCAATGCAGTACCATCCATCCATCATCTCAACACTAGTTCACTCAGGAACTATTGGAATCATCGCTTGTTACTTAGTGTAACTCCCCATCGGGCAAACGATGTTCCCCGTTGCTTTAGATCCTCTTGGTATAAGGCGCACGACGTTTATGTATTGCTTTAGGTCCTCTTTGTATAAGGCGCACAATCCGATCGCTTTAGGTCCTCTTTGTATAAGGCGCACGATCGTCTATAATCATCGCTTTAGGTCCTCTTTGTATAAGGTGCACGATGTTATAGCGGATTCCCTCTGGAATCATTTCGTCGCTCACACCCACTAGGGCACATGACATCACAATAATGCATATCATGATGCTTGGCATACAATGACTCATGACATTCAAATGCACACATATATGCAATCATCTCACTCAACAATAATCATGCTTTGCACTCAAGCCCAAAACAATGCATTTAATTGCCATAAGGCCACAAACCCTCATCACAACATTTAAACATATGCATTCACCTCATATAATCAGCACACAAGTCATACAACAGATATCACCAGCACATTGCATGATAACACATCAATTACGCATAATTAAAACGGTAAAAGTCGATAAAATGACACATTTCCCAATTCTCGACTTAGTTAAATCGGTCAACAATCTCAAAACCATCATCATAAGAAAGTACAGTTCAATAGCTATTCAACGATACCAAGAATGTTAAAAAGGGATAATCGGAGCACAAGTTACGGACTGACCAAGAAAATAATCGCGAAAAAACACAATTCTGCAATCTTCCTGGCCATACGCGTATTTCCCTGAGCCATACGCGTATTGCCTTGCTCCCTCGCCCATTCCATACGCGTATTGCCCAACTTGATACGCGTATGGGCAGAGACCAATTCCTCCTAAAAATCCCACGAAAAACTCCAATACGCGTATTGCCCTCAACCTTACGCGTATCATTACGCAAATGGGCAGATGGCCGAGAAAATGAAACTCCATACGCGTATTGCCCTCACTCCTTCAATGCTATACGCGTATTGCCTTAACCAATACGCGTATTGCCTTGAGTGATACGCGTATGGGCAGTGGAAAAACCAGAAATTTCCTGCATAATTTTTCTGCGAAATTCACCCAAAACTCACTCCCAATCTCACCTAAACACCAGAAAATTACCAATAGAATGCCTAACAACATGTATCTATCATGTATCAACAATAAGGGACACTAAAACATGATTTCAGACATAAATTATATCAATTTCTAACAATTCCAACATATTATGGGTTTTACTCTATATTTCAATTTCAATCCAATATCAACCAAAAACATACATACATAATCATACACAAGTATAAGATAATCGAGTTTCGCACCCTTACTCGATTTAATCGTGTTTTTGAAAGTCGATTGATCGATTTCTTAATCCACAAGTTTTCTCTCTTTTTCTTCTCTTCTTTTCCTTCTTTCTCTTTTTCTTCTTCTCTTTTTCTTTCCTTACTATTTTTCTCTCTTTTCTTTCTATTTTCTAACTTAAGGAAAATAAAGCAAAATGACCAAATTACTCCTACACTCAAATATCTCGCAAACGCTCCCAAAACGCGATAAAACATAACGACAATGAAAAATAATATATTTCCAAATAAAAGTAAAAAATAAAATAATATAATAATAAAATAATCAAAACGACTCGATTAAATAAAACTAACCAAAACTGGGGCGTTACATCTTACACTCCATTAGAGGCCCAAAAGTGTTTGAAAAAGAAGAAAAACGGGACTTACAACACAAGGGGAGATTCATATGATTTTTGTTTTGAAAACGACGATCGCGTCGGGATTTTTGAAATCGAGTTGGGACTTATACAATGACTGAGGCCCAAAAAAGGTTTATTTACAAAGGGACGGGTCTTACACTCTATCAAAAGGCCCAACAAATGTTTAAAAAATGTTTTTGAGGGTGAAAATAATCAAAACCCTAATTTGATTAAAAATGTATTTTAATTTGAATAAAAAAAACATTTTAAATGATCAAAATTATCAAACATGTGTGAAAAATAAATTATGATTTTGGATAAATGTTTGAAAAATCATGTTTAATCACATAAAAGATTAAAATTCATTTGAAATGAAAAGATCAATGTGAGAATTTCATTTTAAAATGTTTAAAAACAAATAAAATGAAATTAATTACAAAAATTCTAACTATATTAAATAAATAATATAAATTGAATTTTTTTGTAGAATAAAATAGTTTGACATTTTTGTGACTTTTTAAAAAAAAGAACCAATAAAAAATGATAAAAAAATGAGAGAGAAATTAATTTTTGAAATCAATTAAATAAAAGATCAAAAATTCAAAAGTTTGAAAATTTGAAAAAGGGCGCTAAGAACACTTGTTCTTGCCCGCGTGCCCTATTTTGCCCAGATTTGCTTTTTCTCACTTTTCTCTCTGATTACTCAATGGTTTTGCACGATTCAAACACCAATCTCACTCGTTTTTTAACAAGGATCACACCCATATAGATTAATTGCATTTATATTAAGTATGAAGTGAGAAATCAGAGGATAAACTCAAGAACCCTAATTTTAGCATGAACACTATGAAATTCCATACACGATTCATACATAGCAATTGATTGAGGGTTATCACTCTATATACATGCAGAAACAAGATGGTAACTCAAAAATTCATTTATGATGCATGAAATATGGAGTTTGAAGGCTTCAGGCTTACCTCTTGCAGCTGGTGATCGAATTCTATGTTGGAGGTGTTACAGATGTTGTGTAATGATCTGGACAACTCCAATGGACCTCAAGTAATGTGTTTGAAAGCTTGGAATGGATTGAATTAGCTCAGAACTTTTTGTGGGACCTCAACTGCAAACATACCAAAAGCTTCAGCAAATGGATGGTGACTTTGTGATTCTGAGGTTCCAGATGTGTTTCAAGGCCATGGATCACTCATATATGATGTATATGAGGTGTTGGCATGATGTGTTTGGTTTGGATTGCTTCCTGTTTCAAAATTAGATAGTGACTTTAAAAAGAAGGAAAATCTGGTTTTTTTAGAGTGATTTTGAGGAAAACATCAGTTTGGGTGCTTTGGTGTACTCAAACTGATCACAATTGATGTCTATTTATAGTGCAACAAGTTTGTTTTGGCATCAATAGTGAATGGAGGCTTGGACAACCCCTTGGCCAATGGTGATCAAATGGAATCTCAAGTCTCCTCTAGCCATTGACTTGAGGTTAGGGCACAAGCTATGAGTCCTTTGGTTCAAAGATAAGGCATGACTCAATTCAGTTAGCAATGTCTTGATGCTTGCCACCTTGTGAATCCATTGAATGCATTGAAACAAAATTGGAGTCTTTGAGATTCTTAGCCTTTTTAGGGGACACATAGCTACATGTAGATCCTTGGACTTGGGAGGCTTGTGGATCAGACATTGTCCCTTAGATGTTATCCATTGAGGTGTCCAAATGGATAAAAATACTTGTAATTGTCTAATTTATCCAACTCGAGCAAAATGCACAAATCTGTCTTGTAAAAATCAGTTCTGAATGACCAACTTTCAATGGATGTAACTCTTAGCTCAAGTTGAATTAGAAGGAGTTATTGTACTTTTTGGAAAGCCCTTATGTCATACTCTAACTTTGATGTCCAACATTGGTCTTGGTTCAGCTTGGATCAAGGTGAAAAATAGCCTCAAAGTTTGGAAAAAGTGAAACAGATTCTGACTTGTTGAAAATTTCACTAAGTGTTGGAAAAAGTGGTCATTTTCACTTTTTGTGATTTTCATCAATCCATAACTCAAAATCCATGAGGATTTGGAATCTTTTATAGTTGACACTTTTGAAGTATGTAATGAGAGCTTTCATTTGAGCTTTGGATGGGAGAAAAAGGCCTTGTGGTTTAGGAGTTATGACCTTGCAAAGTTGGTACCAAATCACTTTTGTCCCATAACTTACAAATTTTTTTAGTTTCTTATGGTTGCCCCTTTTGCAAGAAACCTCACCTTTCTTGATTTTTCTTGATGAATGATTATCAAAACCATACATTAACATTGTTTTTGACTTAGGGGAACCATATTTAAGGAAAATTCCAAAAAGTCAAACTTGATTTTAGCCACAGTTGACTTTATGTCAGATGAATTCCAAACTGTGTGATCCTCTATGAAATCAAGTCCTTAACCTAATTAAAACCTAATGGATGGATTCCATAGGTGTTTTAGGGTGTCTTGAACCATGTCTAAAGGTTTGGGAACATGTCTTGGTCAAAGTCAAAGATACAATTGACTTTTTCTTCAAAACCCTAATTGTGGTCTTGATGAAATTGAAACTTATGAATCAAGCTTCTTGGGTAAATCCATTGTTGTAAATGGATCAATGTGGTTTATTTGAGGCCCTCAAATCATGTCTTGAGGTCTTGGTTCATGCCTTGCCTCAAAAGTCAACTTAGGGGTGGATAGGTCAAAAATCCCTAATTCCTATTTTTTTATGAATGCTTCCCCTGAGGTTGTTTTGACTTGATGATTGGGTTCATGAGGTCCCTTTGAGCATCTTGGGTCATGCCTTAAAGTATTGGCTCATGCCCAGATGAAAATTTTCATCTGGAGGCCTTGGTCGACCAAAACCCTAATTTGGTGATTGTCGATCTTGAGGCTTGATCCACTTGGAATGTTGCACTCTTGTGCTTGATTCTTGATGTGGGAGACCTCTTGGTCCTTTATATGTGTTTGAGAGGCTAGACAAGTTGAAGATCATGTCAATTTTTTATTGATCCTTTGTCTAAGTGCTCTAAGAGGGCTTAAAACCCTTATTCTTGATTGTAGTGAATGCTCAACAATCCTTAAGGAGATTGATTAGGCATGATGGTACATCCATATTGTGGTGATGATTCTCACAATGATGGGAAATCTTGGTGGTCAAAATTTGGGGTATGACAAGCGTGTGCCTATGTGCCCGTTTTCAATCAGATCCTAGAGAAACTCACTTAAAAGTTGTTAAGAGAATCTTTAAGTATCTGAAAGGTACTTCAAACCTTGGGCTATTCTATAGAAAATCATCTGAGTACAAACTAGTAGGCTATTGTGATGCTGACTATGCTGGAGACAGAATAGAAAGGAAAAATACTTCTGGAAGTTGTCAATTTCTAGGAGACAATCTGATCTTATGGACCAGCAAAAGACAGCCCACAATTGCTTTATCAATTGCTGAAGCTGAATATATTGCAGCTTCCGGATGTAGCACACAGATTCTTTGGATGAAAATTCAATTAGAAGATTATCAAATTTATAAGAGTAACATTCTTATCTTCTGTGATAATACTTATGCTATTTGTCTATCCAAGAATCCTATTTTGCATTCTAGGGCTAAACATATTGAAATAAAACATCACTTTTTACGTGACTGTGTTCAGAAGGGAATTTTTCATTTAAAATTTGTGGATACAGACCACCAGTGGGCTGATATTTTCACAAAACCCCTTGCTGAGGATAGATTCATATTTATTCTGAAAATTTTATTTATAAAACCGTGTCCAGAATGAATTGATGAAATTTCAATGTGTCAAGTTACCAGAATTTCTGAAATAAGATTCTGATGAATTTACTTATTTATTTATTTGTTTATTTTATTTTTAAGATTACACGTTTGCTTCTGAAACATGAGCTTTATGAAGGAGATTCATGAATTAGAATGTTTCTTTTCAGAAGGAAACCTTTTATTTGTCTTCTGGATTGTGAACAGTTACATCATTAATTGTTGTCCTTTCATCTGAGAACGTGTAAACGCTAGTGGTGACAACTATCCCATTTGATGAGCATGCGTAATCATAATTTGACGCATTGGGTTTTGTAACCTTTGTAAGAGTAGGTTAAATCTTTACGCCTTCCCCCTATAACTATGCATTCATTAGACTTAAGTGAGTTAAAGATTTCTTGAGACTAAGTATTTCTCTTCTCAATCTTTATTCCATGTCAGATTTCTTTTGCCACTTTTAAGTATACATATTCGTATTTATTGATTGATGTCAAGACTTGAAGAACGTATACTTATTTTGTGACCTTTTGGATATTCCGTTTAATAAGAGACTGCTACACTCCTTTCCCATTCTTTGATATCTTTGTCTTTTACTCTGCTTATGTCCTACGTCACTTGTCTGGGAAATGATGAATTTTCGTTTCAATTCATCTAAACTTTTTTGTCATTTATTGTTGATCCATTACTTTTATATATATCAAGTTCTTCCTTACTTCTCTTCCTTAGTCTCTCAAATCTTCCTTGTCCTGTTTTTGACACTATGTCTCTCAAAACTTTTTCTGGAAATTAAGAGGTCTTGAAAGTAATTAATGAGAAAAGGCTTAACTTTCCTAGACTCAGAGACTCGGGTTTGAACATAACTAGAAGCATGCAAATTCAAGGATGGTCTGGTTACTATGCAGTCTTGCACGGACCCACCTATCCTAACCTTGTGAAGGAGTTCTGGAAATATGCAAGGGTTAACGAAGATGACAACACTATCTGGTCTTCTGTTTATGGAGTTCCTTTCATCATAACACCTTCCTCCATTGTTGAAGCCATCAATTGTGTCCAATATGGAGTCACCGTAGAAGATTTTCATCTGAACTACTCATTTTTTGAGAAACTCATTGCCTTTCATGGTGATTCTCTTCCCAGATATGAACCCAACAATCCTAAAGGGCTCCTTCCCACTGCTAAAGTGTGGTTTTAACTCCTGCTAACCAACTTTCGTCCTCGAGGAGTGGCCAAAGATGCTCTGTCTCATGATGACAGACTCTTTATCTACTTTCTGATGTACAACGTCCGGGTCAACCTTCCTTAAACTATCTTTAATCATCTGAAGTATTCTGTTGAAGTTTCCAGAATTCAGCATAAGTCCTTCATTCCTTATGGAAGAATTCTGTCTGAGCTGTTCTTCAAGGATGAAATCATTGGATTAGCCAAAAGTCTTGGACCAGACAATGCTGCGATTGAAGAAAGATGTGAAAGAGTTGATAAGGTGCAAGATTTTTGATGCTTGTTGGGCGAATGTTCTTGTTGGTGTACCAGAATTTGTTCTCTCAGTTTATATGTTTTGTTAACCATCTTGTTGTGTGTCTTGTCTGTGTTTTATTTGATCATGTCCTTGTAACTCGGTTGAACTTTATTAATCTTGAATGAATTCCTTTTTGGTTATATATGATTTATGTGGCTTATGATACACTAAGTCTTAGGATCTTTAGACCCACATATTATCTTTTTGTTGCATTTCATTGCATGTTTTCTTTTTAATTGCTGACAAAAAGAGGGAGAAAGTATTGATTTTGATATACCTATTTTCTCTTAAATCAAACCCAAACATTTCAAATGTTTGCACTAACTCTTGTTTTAAAAGGATATTATGTTAGTTGTTTTCTTTCAGGAAAAACTTACAATATATCAGAAACACCTGAAAAATCAGAACAAAACGTATGAAGCCCAAACTCTGAAGATATGCTAGCTTCTTAAAGTTCTGAATCATCTTGAGTGAGAAAAGACTTCAAAGATTTTTCAATATCAGAAGTAAAACTCATCAGAAGTTGATATGTGTTGCTGTGTGTTAAATCCTTGTTAAAATGCTTAGCAGCAGTAAAGACAAGTTCAAGAAACTTCTAAAAGATAAACCAGTTTTTTTTAACTGAAGGTTTATCTACTCCAACAAAAAGGTTAATTAGGAAAGTGTTCTTTCATGCTGGTTATCTTTTTAGAATTGCTCATCTCAGGGGGAGCTTTGTGCTTCTTTCTGATAAATGTTTTGGTGATTACGCAACAAAAAACTATTAATTAAAATACAGTGTTTTGTCATCATCAAAAGGGGGGAGATTGTTAGAACAAGATTTGGTTCTGCATCTGTATCTCTAAGTTTTGATGATAACAAGTCAGTATTTGTGTGAGAACAATTTTGGTACCCTAATAGTTTGTTATTGTGTATCTTTAGCAAACAACTTTGATTCTGACTCTTGAACGTGAAATGTTACAAGTTTCTGAATATATTGATCTAAATCATTTCTGCTCAAATTCACGGATGAGAAGCTTGTATGTTGCTGCTGCAACACTTTCTTGGCTCTTGCTTGTGCCGTGTGACTCTGATTAATTCGCTTCTGAAGATTGCTCAAGCTTCCGAAGATCAAACGCTGAAGGTTGAAAAGCTTTGAAGAATCTCAAGTCAGATATTGATGTGATCAAGCTTATGATTGATGATTGAAGTTTTTGAACTCAAGCTTCCGAAGATTAAACGTTGAAGGTTCAAAGAACTCTGAGGAATCTCAAGTCAAATATTGATGTGATCAAGCTTCTGATTGATGATTGAAGTTTCTGAACTCAAGCTAAAACATCTTTTCTAACTCATGCTTCAAACAACTATTTATCCATAAGCCACTGAAGAATAGAAGATAAGAATGAGTTTATACGTGGGAAAAATAGTACATGGTACAAGCCAATATTCCTTCCACTAAGCGGATTTCGTGGAGTAAGGAAATTGAGGTAGTACGATTCTTGTCCCCTCCGTATCAAACGGTTACTCAAGTCGCCAACTCTTTCATAAAGAATACCAGATCTACCCTTCAACGGGTCTTTTTTTCTGGATATTTAAAGACTTGAAGACTTGAAAAATTACTACAAGCACTATGCGCATGAAGCAAAAAAGCAAGACTGTTGTCTAAATTTGTGCAGTATTTTCTTTAAGTGTATTGTGTTTTTAACTTGTTTTTATCTGCTTGTGTAGAAGCAATCATTGTAAACGCAACCTTGTAATCAAACAGTTGTTTGTATTTTCTTAAGGGACTAGTTAGGTCATAATCCTTGAGAAGACATAGATTGTGTGTCTTTGTGGTTTGTTAGTCACCAGTGGTTGCTAGTTCAGTTGTAATAAGTTGATTATAGTGGATTAAGTCCTTGGGTATAAGGCGAAATCACCTTGGTGGGTAGACTGGATTAACGTTGAGATTTTCAAGTGAACAAGTATAAAAATCGAAATGTATTTCTCTCTATTGTTCATTAACGGTGTCTTTTATTGAGTGGGTAAAAAGCTTTTGTTTTTTAAAACCCGAATTCAAACCCCCTCTTTCTTGTGTTTTTCTCACCTTAAGGATTCATCCTTGTGTCAAGATCCTTCTGCCATGTCTATTCTTTAGATACTAACAGTAACTGAAAATATACTTCATACCATGGTATTTCACTTATTCAGGTATGTCAGTGTACAGAACTATGTAAGCAGTCAGAGTCCTGGTAACCAGGCCAATGCTTTAACTACACTACTAAGAACTTCTGCAACAGAGATAGTTTCTGCTGAATCAAAAACTACTTCATCTTTAGGAGGGATCTTTATCTTCATACATTTTTACACAAGCCAACAGTGCTATGTTAGCTGGTTCTTCAACTTCGTCATCTTTTAAGAACTCAAAATCATTCCAAGTTGCCAATCAATTTTCTAAGCATTTTAGATCTCTTTCCATGAGATCTTCTTCCATAGAGATCAAATCATATGAGAAAAGTGACAATACATTTTCTTCTCTAATGCTCGATTACTTAGACTGGAAGCCGCTTTGGTCTTCTTTGGCTCTTCTAACAAAGATGTTGTTAAGATCTTCTGCAAACTTGCGAGTAGTTACAAAAAGTATTCATTTGGACAACAAGCTTTTGATAACTTTCTTCAAGTGATCTGACGAAGAGTACCCTTAGTTCAGAAATCAGAGTTCTGCAACCATAGTCATAAAATTTTTTGAATAACATCTCAAACAGTTTCAGCGTTCTTCGTCTTGAGATCTCCATGCTTCTGAATCAAAACATGAGCATTTGTTTCCTTAAATTAAAAGAATTCTTAATGAGTTATTATTAGAAATTCAAATAGATATAGCAGTCTGACTTTGAAAACATTTCATACTCAGTAAGAATTAACTTTCAACTATCAAGGAACTTCTTGCTTTCTGATGATTCATCATTTTCCAACTAATCATTCAGATTTACTTTCAGCCTTTTACCAGTTTCACCTGAGAGAGATGTGTAGTTATCAACTACCATATTCCAATGATCAGTATCACCGTTTAGGAAGAACTTTCTACTTCAACTTTCCAGTACTCAACCTTTTCACCAACAATGGTGGAAGATAGAACTAAGAACATTCGAGACAGGTACAACATGTGGTGGAGTGGAAACCATCAAGGTGTTTCTCAAAGCTCATCAGGATCTTTATTTGACACTGTTAAGTGTTTGATAAACATCAATACCAGAACCGGAGCTCTGATACCAATTGAAGGGACGAGAAACACAAGAAATGGGGGGTTTGAATTGGGTTTCACCAAATGTGATATTTTTGCAGAAATTCAACTTTGATGCTAACAAGATAATAAAAATAAATAAACAAAATTATTTTTATCCTGGTTCACTGTTAACAAAGTTACTCCAGTCCACCCACCAAGGTAATTTTACCTTAGACAAAGACTTAATCCAATAATCTAGAAATATTACAACCTCTAAGTGTTAGAAAACAACTTAACCCTCTCAAGTATCCAGACTAACGACTTAGTCACTTAAGGAATCTCCACTTTGAAAAGTGTTACAAATGTGTGTACATGGAAATGCTTCTAGCTAAGCAAATGACACAAGTTGAAGTACAATAACACAAAAGTGTTTCTAGCAAGATATGAACAACATCTCCTTGCTAATTTACAAAACTATCTTAAGAATAATCTCCTAGAGATTTGCATCGTATCAACATGAGTTTTGTTGCAATCAAAAGCTTCTTTTAATGCTTCTCTCATTTTCTTGTAGAGCAGCGCTCTGTTTTGGTTGAGCTTCAAGCATCTTCTTTTTGAGATTACAACTTGGTGATTGCTTCCGCCTTGCACACATATTCTCGTGCTTTCTTCAGCTCTTTATGTATTCTCTTTGTTACTTTGGCTTTTTGCACTAAGGCACTTCAGCACTTGGCTTGCAGCACCCACAGTAGCATTTCTTCAAGCTTTCAGATATTCAATATATAGAGCTTGAGAATAGATCCATTGGAGGGTATAATAGGAAACATATTCCAACGGTAATATCCTAACGTTTACTTAAAAAAATGGTTAACATCATAATACAGAAGAGTTGTCCTTGCGCCACCTATTCTAGGTAAAGGTCATAGACTACTTTGTACTTTTATATTCATTGAAACACGCAAACCATTCTTGATCTTCTATCTTCTAATATTCAAAGGCTTCAGATGTGTATTTGATGAAGCATGTGTAGAGAGATCAATACTTGTAACTTCAGAACCTAAGTCTTCAGAATCTCAGATCTTCGTTCTGCAGAACTATCTTAAGAGTCTTCAGCATTTGGTCTTTAGAAGTGATGTCTTTAGAAACTTCAGAGCTTGTTCAGCAGAACCTCGTCTTTTAGAATCTTCATAACTTGTTCAGCACATTCTTGTCTTTAGAGTCTTCAGAACTTCGTTCAATAGAACCTTGTCTTCAGAAACTTCAGAACATGTTCAGGATATTCTTTTCTTCAGAGTCATCAGAACTTCGTTCAACAGAACTTTGTCTTCAGAAACTTTAGAACTAGTACAACATATTCCTTTCTTTAGAGTCTTTAGAACTTCATTCAACAGAACCTTGTCTTCAGAAACTTCAAAACTTGTACAACATATTTTTTTCTTTAGAGTCTTCAGAACTTCGTTCAACAGAACCTTATCTTCAGAAATTCCAGACCTTGTAGCGATAGAAGCATATCTCTTAGAAAGCCTTCAAGGCTTAATTTCAAAGTCATAATCAGAAGCTTTAGACAAGCGTTCTTCAGAACCATTGTATTAAAAGCATTCCTGAATTTTTACTTTATCTTGTACACAACATATGTTTTCTTCCAGAGTATTTAGATCAGAGTCTAATGACGTGACACACCTTTCAATCAGAGTCAGATCCTGTTTAGCAAAAGCTACACATTAGACAGAAACCATAGAGTACCGAATTATTCTATGAGATAACATGTGCAGTTATCATCAAAACTTAAGGCCAGATGCAGAACCACTCTTGTTCTTACACACACACACATATATATTTCTAAATCATATCATTATACCAACTATCCAATAAAATAATAATAAAAACAATATTATCCTTATATTATTATTGTTATTTTAAATAAACATTAGCTTATTTATTATTACTACTAAATTAATTTAATTAAATTTAATATTAATATTATTAATCTCATTCTGTCCAACATCCCCTACTTCTCGTTAATTACTAATACACCCTTCACTTAAAATTATAATATTCTAGAGACACTACCCCTTACCCAAGACTCCCTTACTACCTCAACCATTCAAAACACATACAATACAATTAAATTATTCTATAGAATATTATAATTCAAATGGGGTGTTACACTCTGCAACAAAATGATATTGTTGAGCGTAAAAACCGTGTTTTGGAAGAACTTGCTCGAATTATGATAAATGAGATGAGCCTACCTAAGTATTTTTGAGCGGATGCGATTAATATCGCATGCCACGTCTAAGACAGGGTAATAGTACGATGAATCCTAAAGAAGACACCCTATGAGATACTTAAGGGTAGAAAACCTAAAATTTCATATTTTTGAGTTTTCGGTTGCAAATGCTTTATCTTGAATAACGAAAAAGACAACCTTGGAAAATTTGATGCGAAATCTGATGAAGGTATATTATTAGGGTACTCATCTACGAGTAAAACTCATAGGGTTTACAATCATAGGATTGCTTCTATAAAAGAGTCAATTCATGTTGCTTTTGATGAGTCCTCACCCAAAAAGTCGTGGAAAGGTATTTATTCTGATGGTTAAATTATAATAACTGAATGATTGATCAACAACAAAAGTTCATAAGAGGATCCTAATCCAAAAATAAAGGATAAGGACATTACGAAAGATAAAGATGAAATATTATATGAGGATGATAAACAAGAAACCTAGAACCAGCTGCCTCAAGATTGGACAATCGCAAAAGATCATTTATTGGATCAAATTCTGGGAGATATCAAAGAGGAAGTTTACAAACTGAAGCCATTGGTAGAGAAGTATGGTGTTTACTTTAAATGTGCTTATTGACAAAGATAAAAGAGTGGTGGATTTCGATGTAACCAAGCATCGAGGTATAATCGGATCCTTACTCTATTTAACTGTAAGTTGGTCAGATATCATGTTTAGCATGCACATGTGTGCTAGATATCAAGCATCACCTAAGGATTCCTACTTTAAGATCGTTAAATGTATTTTGACATATCTTAACAGAACCTCCAATCACGTCTTTGGTATCCTAAAAGAAGTTCTTGTAGCTTAGTAGGTTATTCTTGTTCTGATTTCGCGAGGTGCAAGTCGGATAAGATAAGTACTAGTAATACCTTCCACTTATTAGGAAACTGCTTAGTTTCTTGGCATAGTAAGAAACAACATAATGTTGCTCTTTCTACCGCTGAGGCTGAATATGTAGCCACCGGTAGTTGTTGTGTATAATAAGTCTTATGGCTTAAGCAACAATTTTTGGAGTACGATTTAAAACTTGATTGCGTTCCAAATAAGTGCGACAATATTATTGCTATAAGTCTTACTAAAAATCTGGTACTACCCTCATAGATTGAACACATTGAGATCCAACAGCATTTCCTAAGAGATCATTTAGAAAAATGAGATATTGTTTTTGAGTACGTTGACACCAAAAGTCAGCTTGCTGGCATTTTTACAAAACCATTGTCATCGGAATCCTTCCAGAAGATTTGTAGGGATTTGGGAGTCTTAGACTCTTCATGCCTTAAATAGAAAGATGATATGGTTTTAGTTTCATTTGCTATATATATTTTGATTGGACTAGCACTATTTTGTAGCAAATCGTAGTTTTTACCAAACCATAATGGTATGTCTCTATAACCCTTATATCTTTTTATGTATTTGTGCTAGAGTTATGCATCGGTTTTCTTATTTCTTCCATATCTCACACATTCATATGTAGCTTATGTCTTTGATTGTTCTTATTTGCATTTAAGTCTTTTAAATGTGTATTGTTAATTATGTGCATTGGAATTGTAGATTAATTATTCATGTTTTATTTATGATTGCCAATGCATACCTTGATTTACTAGTTTAATCACTTTATTGTTAGATGTTAAATGTTATGTTGCATGTTTATTTTCATTGTGTTGCATGTGACATGTCTATCTTCATTGAATATGAGATTATTGTTGTTATATATGCTTCTTAGCTATTTAGCTCTTATGTTCTTTGGAATTATCCGTCAGTGGGTGTTTTCTTAGTTTTAGATGCATTTCAAACTATCAATTTTTGATGTTGTCAAAGGGGGAGAACTTGTAATGAGTCTAGAATTGTTTTATGTGTTTTCATGATGTGATTAGTTTGTGTGCAGTGTTTTAGGGGGAGCATACATGTTATACTCAAAGGTCGACTCAATTTCAAGTGAAAGCTTGCCAAGCATAAAAAAGGGGGAGATTGTAGTTGCATGTTGTAACTACCCGATTTATTTTAATTATTTTTTAGCAATTTAAATTATGTGTTTTTGTGATTGTGTTGTGTTATTAGTGCTTTTAGGATGTTTGAGCTGCCTTGGATTGTGGTAACCGGTTACATTTTGTTAAAAATGTGTTTTTGGGCAAAACTGTGAGGGTGTAACCAGTTACTTGGTTTATGGTAACCGATTACACTGAGAGGCAGAGGCGAGGGATATCTGGTTACAAGGGATGTAATCGGTTACCTCATTTGGAGTAACCGGTTACACTGTGACCATTTTTTAAAAATCTTTGAAAATTCTTAACTTTAGTTCCGCGAGTCCGATTCGGGTGTCGTTTGAAGCGTCGAGAAGCTGACGTGACGAACTTTATTCATAAATTGGTTTTTGTACCAGAGGTTGTATAATTTGATGTGTGATAGTGCAAAAATCATTGTGATGCTTATGTTTTGATGTGACATATTCATAAATGCGTTGTGGTTGATTGTTATATCGTTGTGTTGCTGTTGTTGAACTGTTGTAGCATATATTTGGTGCATGATGGCCAATATTGGCGGAGTACTTTGACTATGAAGATGTTGGTCATTGTGCTTGTTGTTTTTGTTACATGTATAACATGTTGCATGCATTTCATGAGGTTGGACATTGGTCCGTTGTTGTTGAGCCTCAATCCTAGGAGGTGGGGATTGAGTGTCGATAGCTGATTTTGGAGGTGATGAAATCAGTGAGGAGTTACTGGAGGTGATTGTAACAATTGGTGAACTCTGATCCTAGGAGGCGAGGATCGGAGCGGTGAACCTGAGTGTTCATGTATTTGGTACCACATGCATTGAGTCGAGTTTTAAGTCTCATTGCATTGCATTGTTGTTGTGTTTGGATGATTGGATTGTTGATTGTGTTGTAGTGTGTTGTGGAATGGGTGATGTGCATGTAATAATATGTTACTTACTTATTATCATGCTTTCTTTTATATAATTATGATATCTCACCCCTTCTGTTTGAATGTTGCCTTTACACAGGCATCGTGCTGATAACGCGCAGTAGAGGAGTTGATCTGAGTAGAAGATGGAGTCTTCCGTTTTATTTTGAGTGTCAGTGTCTGCTCTTATGTGTAACACCGGGGTTATGAAACATTTATGTCTTTTATGTTTTATGGGAGATTTTTGGATATCTCTTGAGTTGTGGTTATTCATGTTTATTTTGAAAATGTGATTATGTCCTGAATAATTATGTGATAATGACGTTTCCCCTGTTTCAATAAAAGTTGATACTTAAAACATGTTTTGTTGTTATTATTATTAATAATAATTTTTAAAAACTCATGTGTTAAATATCATGTTATATGAGCAGGTGTTTGTTGAGTTGTGACATCCTAAATGTTATTGATTTAAATTTACTATGATAATTTATTTAAATTACGCGGGAAATACTTAGGGTGTTATACATGTCCCTACTTCACTCGGGGGGAGCTTCTATATCCAGTTATTTTGTTGTTTGTCTTATTGCTTTCATCTTTGTTTTTATTCGATTTGTCGAGTCTCCTTCATGATTGCACATCTCGAAATCGAGTATGAAATGATTCATTTTTAGCATGCATAAAACTTTAGTTAGATTTGATCTTGATCAAAATGTTCTTTGATCAATAACATATGTTAGTGGAATGAAATCATTTTGTGTTTTGGTTAAAGTTTGATTCAAGTAAAATCTCAAAATGCTTTTGAAAATTTAAAAATTTGAGATTTTACAAGATTGAATCGAATCATTCAGTTTTACACTGAATTTTTTATCCTGGTAAAATTGGACAAAAGTGGAACGCATGCATTTGATTCGAATCAAATTTTGCATTTGATTCTTGATGACAGATGTTATTTGATTTTATTTGAATCAATATTCGTACATGATTCAAATCAATTTCTTTTTCAAAAATTCAATGTCAGTTCTATTACATTTAATTCGAATCAAATTTTAAACATTGATTCGAATCACGTGGCATTTGATTTAAATCACTTTTTGTCTGATCCGAATTAATTGGCAAATTTTTTCAAAAATCAGTTATTTCTTCTATTCGACTTCACTTGCTCATTTGATTCAAATCATATTTTTCTCTTGATTCAAATCTAACTACCTTTTTTATCGGAGCGGATCAGACTGGATCATCGTGGCCTTCACGTAGGACTGATGATGATGTTTGTAGGGGAGGAAAAGGGGTGGAGGTACCTGCAAGGTACTCTGATGCCAAAGTACGTGTTTGGTCAAAAAGAGAGAGAGTAAGTAAGAGATTTCAAGTATTGGATATTTGATACCTGCCCCTCTCAAGCGAGGGGGTATTTATAGGTGGATCCCTAGCGAGCAAAGTGCCTGGTCTACCAATGAGGAATTTCCAAGTGGAGGGCAGGGCGCGTGGCCCTTTTGACACGGACTAACTGTTTTTGTGATATCTGGAGAAGCAGATAGTCGCGTGAACTACTTTGCGCGTGAAGGGGACATGCCTAACGGCTAGTTTCTGCCCAACGACTAGTTTCTGGCTATTGGGCCTGTCCAAAGGCTGGATTGGATTGGCTCTTGCCCCTCTGGGGGCACAGCGCCTACCCAGCCCAGAATAGGAGCCCCCAAGTCCTTGCTCTGGAGGAGAGTGAGGACTTAAGGCAGCCGTGTAAACAGTCATCTTTGGATGGTACTCGGGGGGGATCTCTTCCCCGTCTATGCGAGTAGGTGTTGTTGCCCGATGGACATATTTTAAAGATGCATTTTCTGTCGAGCACGCTCTTGTAGAAGTGCTCGTTGAAGTGGCGCTTTTGTGTCGGGGACAATTGGTGTGCGCACCGGTGAGGGGATGCGCTTGCAGGATATCAAAAGTCTGGTGCATGTGACGTTCATACTTGGGAATGTCAGACGCTGGAACCTTTTGACACGTGTTGAGCATACAGCCCCTTTGTCAGACCTAGAGCCGCCTAGGTAATGATGGCCTTTGCGATTCCCCACGAGCAAATGCTTATAAAAGGAGGGAGGAGGGACTCATTTGTTCACTTCTCACAAATTTCCTCTCTTCTTTTATTTTTCTCTGCACTTTGTCCTCTCGCCAGAGCCGCCGTAGATCTTCATCGTCTCTGTTCATACCTTCATCTCCAGCTCCATATTCAAGTAAGTTGTTCATTTTTTCTGCATTTTTCTTAAGTGTTATTCATTTTCTGCGCTCTTCATGAATTTTCTGGTTGAAGATTCATGTGTCCTTTGATGAACACATGAATTTCTGGGATTTTCATGAAGAACGTGATGAACATGGAACGGATGTTGTGTTTTTGCATAGATTCTCCTTTGTTTTGGTTAGGATTAGTTTTAGGTTTGTAGTCGGGCACTAGGCCTGTTCGACACAAAGCTCTCGCTTTTCGCGATGAGCTTGCCTTGTTTTGAGCTTAAAGTAACGTAGTTAAGTCGTGGAGATTCGTCCCCGTCCCAGGGGGCAACATCGTCGTCGTATTAGGTCGCGGTGAAAGTGGGCTCGGGGTTGTCCTCGACTTCTTCCTCGCCCTTTCACTTGACTAGTGGTGGAAGGGTGGATTTGAACTTAGTCGTCGAATTCACTTTTTCTTCCTCTTCTTTTCAGGTGAAAATGGATGATCCTTACGATGAAGTCGTACCCGACGCCCAGGCCGCGCAAGAGGAGGCAGAGCAAGCCATCGAATATGCTAACGTTTAGGTCGCGAGGGGGGACCTTCAATGGATTGCGCACGAGCCGTTGTCGACCAAGTCGACGTTTACTGAGGAGAAGGTTCGTGAGTTCCCCTATCTGGAGGATTGGGCCGAGGATGCGCCCACGTAATGGAGGACCATTCATCCAACCGAAAATGACAGGATCTGTTCAATTTACCCGGGGATGCAGTTCCCCATGTATGAGTTTGTCTTTGTGGAGGCTAGGTTTCGGCTGCCTTTCACCGACTTCCAGGAGGCCCTTTTTCGTTATCTCGAATTGTGCCCAGCCTAGCTTCATCCGAACGCGTTGGCCTTCATACGTGCCTTCGAGCTGGTGTGTCGCTTTCTCCGTGTCAGGGCGACGATGGACCTTTTCTTCTGCATCTTTCAGCTCCAGCGAAGTACTACGGGCACGAAGCAAAGCTAGGTGTCATTCAAACAGCAGAGCAGGCTCTTCTGGCCGTACTCCGAGTCTGTTTGTCATTTTAAGGATAGATTCCTAGTCGTGAAGCCTGTTTCGGAGGCGGCCAAGAGATCTATCTCGACGATTGAAACGGTGACCGTCGATGGTCGGCAGGTTAGAAAGCCTGTGTCTAAGTTCCTTTTGGAATGGGTGTTCGCCCACTTCAAATACAGGACTGACCAGTTCCTGATAAAGCACGATCAACTCTGTGAGGCCGAGAAGGAATCCTATCGTGTGCTTCATGCCTACGTGGAGAGCTTTACGCCGGCCTTCGTGGTGGACAGGGATGGTAAGGAACTGATCGGGGATGATGGGGTGCCCATCAGATCAGGCCGTTATATTCCATTAAGGCCCTCCTCGAGTGTGAAAACGAAGACGTGGCCTTCCAGCTTCTTGGTATAACTTGTTCTTGTGTCCACACTTGTTAAGCTTTTTCTGCCTGCTAACTTTTGTCTTTTTGTGTTCGCAGAGAAAATGGCTAACATGAGGGAGCGTTTAATGAAGTTGCAGGTAGCCAAGGTCCAGAAGAAGGTGCCTTCGGTGCCCAAATCCGGAACGGCCAACCAGTAAGCGACGATAGAGAAGTTTGTGTCCGACGCTGGTCCTACCCCAGGGATGACCTCTGTACCGCCAACTCCTGACTCATCCCACAAGAGGAAACGGGATGATATTAGGGTCTCTCCTGCGGGTTGCTAGGGTGGCTCTCCTTGAGGGAAGTTCGTATTGCCCGCATGCTATCAACAAGGGCAGATGTTTGACGAGGGGAGCTCCGTCGTCGTCCCGAATCTGGATGTCTCGGCGATTATGTCCGCCGATCCACAGGTGCGGAGGAAGCTCCTCTGCCAGGATGCCGCTGGGATGATCAGAATACTGGAAGCGGCTCTGGCCCTTGGAGATGCAGAGGTGGCTTATCGTTCCAACCTCAAAGAAGCCAAAACTAGGATCAATGACTTAGAGTGCGAGAACGTGGGGATCTACAATGAGCTGAAGAAGCTGCAGGGTCAGCAGGAGGCCAAGATACTTCTTCAAAAGGAGGTGACCCAAATGAAGGAGGAGGTGAAGAATGTTACTGACGAGAATGCCCGCCTGAAGGCGAGGATTGCGGAGCTGGATGGGTCATCGGCGGCAGGTGAGGACGAGACTGACGATGAGAGGGCCTTGAAGACGAGGAAGGACCTGATTGAGAGGATTCGTGTCCTCGGGGATGACAACCTAGGGGCCACTGAGTTTGGCTTCAATGCTGCTTTGGAGCAGGTGAAGGCCCTCAATTCTGACGTCCAGCTGCTGACCGAGGGAATGGGTCTACTCAACGTGGTCGTCAATGGCGAGGTGGTCCCCCCGGAGGGTGTCTGTGAGGTCGTTTAGTTTGACTAAGACTTTTTTGAATGTACATGTATTTTGTGGGCCTGCGCACCTTTTTGATGTAATGTTTGTCGGGCGCAGCCCCTCTAATGTATACCTGACTTATTCTGGCTTTGTAGCCAATGTTATTAACTTTTTGTTATAGATTTTTGTCGCATTTATTTATGCATGCTTGTTTGAATGGATGTTTGCTCGACTTGTTTTTATTATGCCCGACAGTTTGGAACTTGTTGGGGAGGGCAAAGGAATTTTGCCGGGGATGAGACTAGGATCTCAGTCGAGGTACTAATCCCATAGGCTTGGACTGTTCCCATCGCGAGCTGGGTGTCCTGCCTTATTGGTGGGGCAACGGCGGAGCTCAATTGAGGTGTCCCCGTTGGGCGCAGGGCCCATTCGTCTCATGAGCAGAGGCTAGTCGGCATTGTAAATGAGGGTCATGCTTCACCAAGGCACGATCCTGTGGCCGCGCCGTCTCCCCGTTCGGGGAGATCTTGTCGGCAGTTAGTCCGACCTTGTGATTGGGCTTAACTGTAGTATTGTTTAAGCTTTTTAGCATTCCATGGTCGAGCAAATAATTCTCCACCCAGGGCTTCTAAGTAGTAGGCCCCGGTGCCCGTTTTGGACTTGACCCTGTAGGGTCTTTCCCAGTTTGCGGCCAGTTTTCCTTCGCGCGAATCTTTCTGGTTTCTACGCAGGACCAGGTTGCCAACTGGGAAGTCGCGCTTTATGACCTTAGCGTCGTGGCACAAGGTTATTTGTTGCTTCAGCGAGGCCTCGCGGAGAGCTGCTCCTGATCATTTTTCTTCGACCAGATCGAGCTCTTCTCTCAAGGCTTCGTCGTTTATTTCCTCGTCGAGGGGAGCTTCCGTTCGTCTGGAAGGCTCTCTAATTTCTACCGATATCACCGCCTCGGTTCTGTAGGCTAGTCAGAAAGGGGTTTCCCCAGTGGTGGACTGCGGTGTTGTCCTGTAAGCCCAGAGCATGCTATGTAGCTCCTCGACCCATCTCTTCTTGGATTCGCCCAGCCTTCGCTTTAGACCACGCAGGATCACCCTATTCGCCGCTTCTGCTTACCCGTTGGTCTGGGGATGCTCGACGGAAGTAAAGTGCTGCTTCGTGCCTAATTTGGCGAAGAAGTATTGGAACTTTCGGTCTGTGAACTGGGTTTCGTTGTCGGTTACGAGGGCCTGGGGCACCCCAAACCGTGCGAGGATGTTTCTTTTGTAGAAACGAATTATGTTGAAGGTTGTAATCTTGGCGAGGGCTGCAGCTTCGATCCACTTTGTAAAGTAGTCGACGGCCACGATTAGAAATTTGTTTTGATAAGACCCCATTGTAAAGGGGCCGAGTATGTCCATTCCCCACCAGGCGAAGGGCCATGGCGAGGATAAAGTCTTCAACTCATTTAGGGGTGCCAAGTGCATATCCCCGTGACGCTGACACCGGTCGCACTTTTGGACGTGTTCCTTGGCATCGTGCTGCATGGTTGGCCAGTAATATCCTGCTCGCAAGGATTTTCGTGCCAGGGATCTTCCCCCCAAGTGTTGCACATTGATGTCCTCATGGATTTCTTGTAAAATCTCGGGTACCTTACTCTCCTCGACGCATTTCAAGAGGGGGATGGAGAATCCTCTTCGGTAGAGTTTGCCTTCAACTAGAACATATGAACAGGCTCGTTGTTTAGTTATGCTAGCTTCTTTCCTGTCCTTGGGCAGCTCCCCTTTGGTGAGGTAGTCGTATACGGGAGTCATCCAGCCATGGGTGTCCCCGATGATGTTGACGTCGAGCAGCTCTGATGGTTTCTCAATACTAGGTCGGGCTAGTACTTCTTGTACGACAGACTTATTTCCGCCTTTCCTGCCGGTGCTGGCTAGTTTGGACAGGATGTCTGCTCGCGTGTTTCGTTCGCGGGGGATGTGTTGGACTTCCCATGCATCGAACTTCGTGATCCTTTCCCTCACCAGAGCCAGGTATTCGGCTAGCTGATCGTTCTTTGCTTGAAACTCTCCCCGTACTTGTGACGCTACGAGCTGGGAATCGGTGTAGATTTTTATTTCCTTGGCACCTACGTCCTTGGCCAGGCGTAGTCCTGCGAGGAAGGCTTCGTATTCGGCTTGGTTGTTGGACGTAAGGAAGGACAAGACCAGGGATACTTCTATCAATATTCTTTCCTCGTTTTCGAGGATGATTCCTGCTCCGCTCCCTGAGGGGCTGGATGCCCCATCTACGTAAACGGTTTATTTATGTGCTCCATATGGCGGGGACGGTAGCAGGGTCATTTCTGCCACGAAGTCGGCCAGCGCTTGCGCCTTGAGGGCCTTTCTACCCTCGTATTGAAAGTCGAATTCCGATAACTCCAGTGACCATCTAAGCATCCTGCCTGCCATATCTGGTCGGCATAGCAATTGTCTGATGAGCTGGTCCATACGGACAACTACGGTGTGGGCCAGGAAGTAGTGTCTAAGCCTCCTCGCGGCGGTGATGAGAGCAAAGGAGACTTTCTTTATCTGCGCGTACCTGACTTCTGGCCCTTGCAAGGCCTTGCTGGTGAAATAGATGGGCTTCTGCCCGTCTGTTGTTTTGCGGACGAGGGCAGCACTAATGGCTTCGCTGGCGACAGAGAGGTATAAGTATACGGTTTCTCCACATTCTGGTCAGGAAAGCACAGGTGGCTCGGATAGAGCCCGCTTAAGGTGGGCCAGGGGTTGCTTGCATTCTTCTGTCTATTCGAAACTGGTCTCTTTCTTGAGCAGTTTAAAGAAGGGCAGGGCGTGCTGAGCGGATTTGGCCACGAATCGAGAAAGGGATGTGAGCATCCCATTTAGGGATTAGATGAACTTCTTTGACCTGGGCGTGGGGAATTCTGCGAATGCTCGGCACTTATCTGGGTTTGCTTCTATTCCCCTTTCGGTGAGATAAAACCCGAGGAACTTCCCTGCTCGCACACAGAAGGTGCACTTTTCTGGGTTAAAGCGCATTTTACATTTCCTGGCCTGGTCGAAGACCTTTTGCAGGTGAGTCGTGTGATCGGATTCCTCTTGGGACTTTATGATCATGTCGTCCATATATACTTCGAGCATGTCCCCGATCTCTGATCGGAAGACTTTATTCATCATGCGCTGGTACGTGGCCCCAACGTTTTTTAGACCGAAGGGCATTACGTTGTAGTAATAGTTCCCCGAGGAGGTCATGAATACGATATACCTCTTGTCTTCTTCGGCCATAGGGATTTGATTGTATCCCGAATAGGCGTCCATGAAGGACAAGAGTTTGAAACCTGCAGAGTTATCTACGAGTTTATCTATGCTCGGTAAAGGGTAAGCGTCTTTCAGGCATGCCCGGTTGAGATCGGTGTAGTCAATGCACATGCGCCATTTTCCACTATGTTTTTTCACAAGTACAATGTTGGATAGCCAGGTTGTATACCTGGCCTCCGATATGAATTTTTCCTCTAAGAGGTCTTGTACAAGTTTTTTGGCAGCCTGTGCCTTCTCATCGGATTGCTTTCTTCTCCATTGTGCGACGATGCGGGCAGCTGGATCAATGGTCAAATGATGGCACGCAGTCTCAGGGTCTAATCTGGGCATGTCTGCTGCGCTCCAGGCAAACGGGTCAGCGTTTTCGTCCAGGCATTTCTTCAGTTGTAGCTTGACCTCATCGGGCAATCCTGCGCCTATTTTCACCCCTCTGTTGGGGTTGTTGCTGAAGGTGATGACTTCGAACTCCCCGTCTGGAATTAGCCGCATGAAAGTTGAAGTGGGGGAACTGGTCATCCCTGTTGGCGCGACCTCACCATTGTCTTCCTTGCAGTCTTCTGAAATTCGACTGTCAAGGTCGATGATGTGCATGGGAAGTGCAGGCTTCTTATCCGGTTGGTCATCTCCGGTTGGACGTTCCTCATCCCTTGGCCGCTTGGCTGCTTTCGGTGCTGCTCCGATCTGGTTTTGTCCCCTGGTCGCTGCCTCGAAGCATCTGCGGGTGGCTTCTATGTCCCCATGTAAAGTTGCGACGTGACCTTTCTCAGTATAATACTTTAGCTTGAGGTGGACGATTGAAGGAACGACGATCAGTTCTGCGAGTCCTGGCCTGCCCAAAATGCATTGATACAGCGACGGGCAGTCGATCACCAAAAACTGGATCTTGATCGACCTGTACGCTTCCTCCTCCCCGAGTGTGACCAACAGCTCCACGTATCCCCAAGGTCTGGTCGTTGCTCCGTTGTACCCCTACAGATCGGATCCCACATACGGCGAGAGCTTCTTCTAGTCTACCTTTAGGGCGCGGAACAGGCCCGTGCACATAATATCCACCGAACTGCCCTGGTCGACTAGGATCCTCCAGACGTCGGTGTTTGCTAGTCTGGCCCTGATGAGTAGAGGAATGTGAGAATTCGGAGAGCCCCTGGGCAGCTCCTCACGGTAGAACATGATCGGTTGGGAGCGTCCTTTGATTTTCTCGAGCGTAGACAACCGGTCAGGACTACAATCTATAAGCTGCTCGAACTTTCTCTTGACAGATCCTACTGTCAGCTCATTGTACCCCCCGCATGAGATAACCATGACTGCAGGGAAAGCTTCCCAAGTGCTGTGTGCGGATATCCGGGAAGGCTCTTCGAGGTAATCAAGAATGACGAAGTCCTCTGGTCGCGTAATGGACATGGCGACCGGTGGGGGAGGGCTAGACTGAGACGATTCTGTCTCCTTCTTTGGGTCTGAAGCCTCTCGTCGGGAGGACTCACCTTTCTTTACGTATTATTTCAAGTGACCCTCCTTGATGAGAATCTCCATTGCGTCTTTAAGGTGTACGCAGTCCTCGATTGTGTGGCCGTGGCTGCGGTGGAAGCGACAATACTTGCTCTTGTCGACGTTGCCTTTGGATGTCATTTGTTTGGGGAACCTGACGACCCCCTGCTTGAATTCCGTATTGATCCATTCGGAGAGAATACGTTCACGGGGAGCCGTAAGCAGGGTATATTCCGTGAAACGGCCAGCAGGCCCTTTACCTTCTCGTGGACGATCGTCTCGTCGCCTTTCTTTTCCTTACCGGGATGACTCCAACTCGTCTTTTTTTGGTGCCCGGGTGCTGTCTCGATCTCTCGTGTCCCAGGCATGATAGGCAGCCTCCTTCTCCTCGTATTGTATATACGCTTCAGCCTTCTGGAGAAGTTCTGTCAATGTTCGAGGAGTTTCAATCCCGACGGCTTTACGAAACTCACTTTTTGGTTTCAGGCCCTTTTTGAGGAGATACTTCTTTATATGGTCCGTCGTATGGACCTCCACGACTTCTTTGTTGAACCGTTCGATGTATGCCCACAAGGATTCGTCCTTTCCTTGTATAATAGCTTCCAAGGTGGCCTCCGACATGGGATGTCGTCGGGAAGCTGTAAAGTGTCGGGCAAATCGAGTCTTCAAGTTTCTCCATGATGTGATCGACCCTTGAGGAAGGCGCTTGAACCAAGCCATTGCCCCATTTCTCAGTGTGATCGGGAATAATCTGCACTTTATGGCCACGGTCATGTTGTGGTAATGGAGCATTACTTCTATGTTCTCTATGTGTTCGCCGGGGTCGGTGGTCCCGTCGTAGGTTACTAGAGTAGGGGGCTTTTCTAACCCGCGAGGAATTCTCGTGTCCATGATCTCCTGTGAAAGGGGGCCGTGGACGTCGTCGTCGCTGCTTGAGCTTGGAGAGCGCGAGGAAGAACGGCTACGACCATGGCTTCTCCTGCGTCGCGGAGAATGTCTGAACGTATAGCGGCGCTAATGCCTATCTGGTTGTCGGGGCTTCTTGGACGCCGGGGAGCGTCTTGACTTTTGCAGAGGAGATCTGCGGTGTTTTCGGGCGAGATCAGACGTGGGCTCTTTCGATCTTGATCGTCTTTTCTCTGGGGAGAGACTTCTGGACCTATCGCGTCTCCGTTTCGGAGGGGGAGACCGAGGACGTGGAGACGGGCTGGGTTGTTTCTCAGAAGCGAGCCGCTCTTTGAGGACATGCTCGAGAGCGTTAATCTTTTCTCCTTGCTGGAAGATCAAAAGGTTTGATCTGTTGAGAGAGGCGATGAGAGCAGCTGTACTTGAATTAGCGTTCTGCGGGGCAGGAATGGGTTCGAAAACCCGTTCGGCAGCTGGTGCCCTAGGTTTCATTTCCTCGGGGGTCGGGGAAGCAGTCTTTCCGTCCCGCTGGTCGGTTTCTAGAAGCACATGTCCGCCGACGATGTGGTTGGCGTTATCAGTCACAACGGCAGCAGCAGAGACTTGGTGGGCATCATTCTTGGTGGAGGCCATGATGATCTTTAGAAGATGAAGCTTTGGTCTTTGAAGTGAAAAAGAGAGGATCTTGAAAAAAGACAGGGAAGCTAGTTTCCCACAGACGGCGCCACTTATTGGAGCGAATCAGACTGGATCGTCGTGGCCTTCACGTAGGACTGATGATGATGCTTGTAGGGGAGGAAAAGGGGTGGAGGTACCTGCAAGGTACTCCGATGCCAAAGTAAGTGTTTGGTAAAAAAGAGAGAGAGTAAGTAAGAGATTTCAAGTATTGGATATTTGATACCTGTCCCTCTCAAGCGAGGGGGTATTTATAGGTGGATCCCTAGCGAGCAAAGCGCCTGGTCTACCAATGAGCAAAGTAAGTTAGGAAGAAAGGATGAAACTTAGGGAAGCTCTTTTGGGGCTACAGATACTTTGTGGTACTTTTATTGATATCATCTTCTATGTCTTTTTAGAAGGTGCTAACTGTTAAACGTTAACAGAGTGAAGGTTCTAACTGTGACTGCAACTATTTTGAGTGGTTTGAAAAGGAGTGCAATGATGAAAGGCAACCAGAAATATAGCAGTCTCAATCTTCAAGACGTTCAAAATGTGAGGAAAAGGAAGTAGAAATCAACACACTTACAAGGGCCATTATAAAGATCTATGGAGATGATAAGAAGATTCATGGAAAGGACAAATACCCTAAAGAGATGATGAATAACATGTTGAAGAAGTTGAAATGCTAGTTTTTGTCATAATGTTTTTAGTTATGTTTTTTGTAGTGTTGATGTGTATTTTGATCAATAAGTGGTGATCATGGTTAATGTTAACGTTAGTGTTGTAAGACAATTTGTTAATGTTATGCAGTAATGACTTTCTTCAATGATGATGTTTAGTTTGTGCCCAATTTAATGTTGAAGTAAGCACTTTTAAAGGATATGTTTGTGTCCAATTTGATGTTGTTAGATTCTGTACAATTTTATGTTGCAGTAAGGACATATTTTTTACACTAAAGAAGACTTAAAGGATTTGTTTGTTACACAAAAAGAGACTTCAATAATTTGTGTGTTACAACTCAGTTTACTATAAAAACAATGGACCTGAAAATTGGACAGAATATCACAAGATTCCTTAATTAAGCATAAAAAGCCAATTAACCAAAACAGTGATAAGGCCTTAATATCCTTCATTAAACCAAACAAAATATATTAGTATCCATCCAAAATACATAGTAGCCATACAAAATACATATTTCTAAGTCAGCAACATAGCATCCTAAATACAAAAACACCATCCAAAATACATGATCCTAATTAAACAAAAAAAACAACATCCTAATTGTTTTTTCTCTTTATGGACAACTTAAGTGTGGTTCCTCTTGGTGGTTGAAATATTGCAGTTGGTCCCTGAAATGCTGTAATGCCTCTTATTGGTGATACCTTTGTTTGTAGTCTAAGGGTTGGTTATGTTTGGCCTTGTGCAACTTGGTCTTGGTTTCTTCTTGGTGATAGCCTTGTTTGAAGTCTTGTTATTGGTCGTGTTTGGGATTGTGAAATTTGGGTTTGGGTTATTCTTGGTGATAGTTTAGTTTTAAGCCTTGTGGTTGATTGTGTTTAGGATTGTGAATTTATATGTTGGATTCTTCTTGGTGATATCCTAGTTTGAACTCTTGGAGTTGGTTGTATTTGTGATTGTGTTGATTAGGTTGGTTGTGTTTGGGATTATTCAGGTTATCTTGGTGTTGATGCATTTGGGAATGAGGAACTGTTGTGGCAAAATTTACCACACACTGAGCATATATTTGGCATCCCTTTCATACTAACAATTTTTGTATCTTTTTTTAATCAGTATCTTTGTTTCTTTTTCTGTTAGGCCTCCACGGTGCTCTTATTGATGTTGGTGGTTGTATGTTGGGGGGTATGGGGTCTCTTCCCATAAGTTTTCACCATTGGTTGGATATATGATTGGTCTAAGGAACCAAGCCCATGAGTCTTTAGTCTCTGCTTCAACCACAACTAATGCAATGGGAAACATTTGATCATTAGGGTCTCTACCTAATGTTGCAAGAATTTGTCCATCATAACGAGCCTTGAAAAAACATCCATCAACTCTTACAATTGGTCTATAGACTTGAAAACTTCTCCTAACAGCATAAAGTCACATATATAGTCATTGAAAACTTGGCAATAATGGTTTACTGACATAGTTCTCATGTTGTTGCTCATTTTCCTCAATTTGTGGTTCAATTGGTTGGACTTTCAACTTTATTGTCCTGTTTGGATTTGATCTCAGAAAATCATGTGTGTAGTCATACAATCTAAGATATTGTTCCTTGAATGACTATTCAACATAATTAAGTGTTGCATTTCTTTCCCTATAAACCTTCATCTTACTCATACAAGTATTATATTTCTCATGCAGTTTCTCACATATTGTAGTAAGATTCACAATTGGATTAACTCTATCAGTTGAATACAACTTTTTTCCAAGTCACTTAGTGTTAAACATCCATACATTAAACTACCTATTTCATGTGTGTGTGTGTGTGTGTGTGTCATTTAGTTTTCTCATTTTCCATGTATCCTCATTTTGTAATTTGGAACATAATGCAACTTATTCACACCCTTCCTTGCATCTCACTCTAACCATTGTTTTATTCTTTATAAAGCGTAAATCTCTACCATTACTAACAACATAATTTGCAATTGTATCTTTTAACTCCTCCCTTGTTGAGAACATGGCACCCAATTCCCATTTATAGTCAGCAAACTTCTTAGGCAATGCAAAATTTGGGTATTTTAACTTAGTAACTTCATCTGAATAATTACTACTCATATCCTCATTAATTTCCAACTCTTCTGATATATAATCTGAATCTGACAAATCCCTATGTACCATTTTACCTTTCTTCCTTTCATCAAACCCAAAATCAAGTGTATCTTCCTCACTTGATGGTTCCTTATCTGCAAAAATTCCTTCATCCACCCTTTGTTTTTTTTTGTTCTTCCCATTTTCTTATTGGAACTTCATTTGGCCTTCTTTTTCTTTGGTCTACAACCCTTTCTTTTATTACCTTGAGGTACCTTATCCACTTCTAATTCATCCACCTGTTGGTCATTTTGGCCAACAACAAACCCTCATATTCCTACCAACACATCATCAATTCTATAATTTAATACCTCATCATCAAAGTCATCAAACCTGCACCATAATGCACTATTATCACTTTGTTCATTATGGTCACTCTCGACAATTTTGGAGTTTTATTTAGGTATCTCAGGAAGGGTCTCAAGTATCTCAGGTAGGACCTTAGTTTGTTGTTTAGTGGGCTGGACATAAGTTAAGACAAGTTGGACATCAACTACTTTTACTACATCAGGTTGGGAAATATGGTGGACTATGTATATGTCTACCTTTCCATTAGTCTTGTACCAATTTAACAGTTCTATTGCACCAAAGTCATTTACTAACTCCTTTAATGTACCAGCAAAACTGTACCACATTTCAAGTACCCTCGGATACCCCATTTCTTTAACAACACCCAAAATTTCAAAATAACTCCATCTATCACCATCACACTTTCAATTTGACACTTCCCCTCCTACATATGTACCCTATCATCAAACGGTCCCCCATGATGAAAGTCAACATAAAAAACATCTATTTGGGGAAGGAAGTTGTACGATGTAGAAATCAATATAGATACAAGAGACCACATACAAAACCCTAGACTTCAATAAAGCAAAATTACATTATCCTACACCACCCTACCAATATTGAGAAAATAGACACTCGCATACAATCCCTGGAATGTGAACCAAAAAATTATGAAAAATGACACATAGCTCAACGTCCAATGCTTCGCTTCTGCGTTCCCCTCCTTCAAATATTTCTTCTTCCTTATTCGTTCCTTCTTGTGTAGCTCTCCTCCTTCGTGGATGAATGCCTCTCGATCCTTCTGCGTTCGTAGCTCTTCTCCTTCACGTTTAGGGTTTCATGTTCTTCGTCGCTCCTTCCCTTTCAATTTGGGATTTAGGGATTTCGTTTAGGGATGCATTTTAATACTTTGTCTTTCTTTAATTAGTTAAAGTTAAATAAAAACAAATATATTTCATCAACGTTACAACCATCTAAGCAACGTTACAACTACCTCATCAACATAAATGTCAAATTTGTATTTTTGGGACAAAAATTTTAAAAAATGGCAATAGTGTAGACGTTATGTAACTTAAAGGAATAACTTGTAGAAAAAAATTTAAAGGACCAACCTGTTACAATTGAATAACTTAAAGGATCTATTGTTATGTACAAGTGTGAGTTGAAAGTCCCACATTGCTTAGAGAAGTGGAGGTTGAGTATTTTATAAGTGAGATGACACATACACATATCACCTTCAAGTTTTGGGTGAATATGTGGTGTCTATCTCACTTGCGTGTTGCTCTTGACCTAATGTGGATGCTACTTATGATGACCCGACCAACAGTGGTATCAGAGTCGATGGTTCAATTAAGGAACTGACTCCTTGTATCGAAAATCTTCCTAACAATGTGGTGGTCAGACGATATGTTCCGTAGCATAGTGGATGAACTCACACTTGAGGAGGAGATTGTTGTGTACAAATGTGAGTTCTTGATGCAACATGAATACTCTTCATGATATATATATATATATATATATATATATATATATATATATATATATATATATATATATATATATATATATATATATATATATATATATATATAATTTTTTAATTAATTTATAATTTTTATTTAAATCGATTTGAATATAAACGCTGTCTCTATTCCGTTAAAAGATGTAATCTAATAATTTTTCTTTAAATTCTTCAAAGAGATTTGAAATTATATTACTTGGTAATCATCGTTTAAGCTAGCAATAAACCAATCTCAGTCAAAGCCTAACCATTCAAGCAAACTTTCCTATTACAAATATCTTGTTACAAGTATTTAAGTTAAGGGAACAACTTCATTATCTATCATAAAAAATTGGGTAGTGTACTTTCAACTAATTCAGTAATACTATATCATTTTATTATACTTAATTATTTTTTTAATAATTTAAATTTTGTAGATTTTCAATGCAATGTAATCTAATTTATTCTATGGATAATTTTACCTTAATTTAATAGAGTGCATGACATATTTTACTTATTTTTTATGACACATAAATCTATCAGGCAAACTTTCCTATCCCTGGAACGTTCCACAATATTGCTCCATCTTTTTTTCTGAAGCTGCAAATTGCTCCATCTTAATCATATCCTATCAAATACGCAGTATTTTCCTTGCAAGTTTCTAGTTTTCTGTTGTGATAAGTCCTTTTTGATAAATTAAAAGCTGTTTAGTCAAAGAGGAAATTTACCGTTACTTTCTTTTCAATTCCCAATTTTCTAACCATCCAAACAAAAAAGTAAATAATTTTTTTAATACAATTCTTTGAATTTGGTTATATTATTACTCAATGTTATTTTTTTAATCAATTGAACATTGTTGGTTAGGTGAGCTTTTTTAACTATTTTATTTATTTATTATGTTAGGAGGAAATAAATCAGATATGGGTGCTTATTTCCTAGTAAAGGTTAGGTGATTGCAACGTGATCCCGTAATAAAACTTCTTGAATTTTATCTATTGGACGAATAGTTTTAGTTCATTAACGTGTGAATTGATGTTACTATATTAGCATCTAAATATATTGAAATTACAAAAACATCCTTAGCAATTATTTTATTAATGAAATCTTAATATAAGTTGTTTTTCTTATAAATAAAATATAAATAAAAAAGTGCCATGTCATCATTCCGAAAATGCCACGAATTTAATTCCGAGAAATTCACAAGGAAAACGGGATATTGCGCATTGCACGCACGCGTTGGTTTAAATGTATAAACTATAAAAGCCCAAATTCATCGTTCTTCTTCTAACGCTCTAATCTCTGTTACTGCACAACCAAAAAAACCGGAAAAAAAAAAACAAAAAAAATAAATATTCCCGTAAAACTTTAAAAAATAGGGTTTGCTTTTGATTTTCTTCCAAATTTTCATCCACGTTTGCTGATAACTATTTTCTTCTTCTCAGTGCTCACTTTCATCTCAGTCAATTCACAGTTATTTTTCGCCGGAAAAACGGAATGGCGGCTGCAATTTCTTCACCGATTGCTCAGTCTGCGACTGTTGTGGCTCCGATGACGGCGGCATTAGGCGGAGGACCGTTTGCGAATGCATCGCTTTACGTAGGTGATCTCGAAGGGAGTGTGATCGAGGCACAGCTTTTTGAGCTGTTTAGCCCAGTGGCTCAGGTTCTGTCGATCAGGGTTTGCAGGGATCAGACCATGGGATCATCTCTTGGTTACGCTTACGTTAACTTCACCAACGCTCAGGATGGTGCGTATCACTCTGCATTTTGTTTTCGTTGAAAGTTAAACTGTTAAATTTTATGTTAATGAATTTGTTTGATCTTTTATTGATACTGATTTTTGTGTGTGTTAGACTGAATTATTTTTATTGTTACTGATTAATCATCCTTATATTGTTATCGTCATTCATTATGATCATCAATTTTATTTCATTAAATCTGTTTTTCCGTGTATAAGATTGAGTAGTAGGAGGAAAGCTTTTAAAAAGCATTCACGAAACGGTATTGGAATCGATATCTTTATTAACCGATTTTATATGAAAAAGAAATTGGTGTTAATTCACACCGCGTCGACCACAATCAGTATTACAATCTGTTTTGAGATTAATATCATAGCTTCCCTTGAACATGAATCTAGAATGAATAATTGTAAGGATGATATCTTCTTTGTTTAGAGTCGCATTAATTGACTAATGTTGAGATATATGTTAATGGTCCAGCTCAAATTATAATCAACCTATTTTAATTCATTCATTTAAACAATATGTTAAGTCACAAATTTTTCGCATTCACGCAATTGGATTCGTATAAATTTTAAAGAAAAATAAAAATTGCATTGAATTCTAGACCATCCATTCTTGATATAATCATTGCGAATGTTCCAAATGCTTGAATGTGGCTAATATGTGATGGCATGACGTATTATTGTGCATTGCTCAGACTAGAAATTGTATGACTGGCCGTGGACATAGCTCACACTGAACAGTCCACCTAAAATTTGTGTGCATTTTTCATCTTAAATCTGCTATACTGTTTATTCTCAATTTGCATTCAACAATATTTCAAACGTCTATGGATGAATTTCATTCATAGCATAACAATATTTCAAGCGTCTATGGATGAACAGTTTATTGATTGGGATTTGAATTATGGTTGTGTCTTTGAACTGATTTTTCAGCGGCCAATGCTAAAGAACTTCTAAACTTCACTCCTTTGAATGGAAAGCCCATTCGTATTATGTTTTCTCAACGAGATCCAAGTGTTCGAAAAAGTGGATCCGGCAATGTGTTCATTAAGAACTTGGACGCGTCGATTGATAACAAGGCATTACATGATACTTTTGCTACCTTTGGCTCTGTTCTTTCTTGTAAGGTGGTTCTTGACAGTAGTGGTCAGTCAAAAGGACATGGTTTTGTGCAGTTTGATAATGAAGAAGATGCAAAGAGTGCTATCAAACAATTGAATGGAATGCTAATTAATGGTAAACAAGTATATGTTGGATCTTTTGTTCGCCATCAGGAAAGGACTAGGACAAATGGATCGCCAAAATTCACTAATGTGTATGTGAAAAATCTGTCGGAAACAATAAATGATGAAGAACTAAAGCATATATTTGGCCCCTTTGGAACGATAACTAGTGCAACAATCATGAAAGATACAAATGGGAAATCTAGAGGCTTTGGTTTTGTGAATTTCCAGAGTCCAGATTCAGCTGCTACTGCAGTTGAGAAGTTAAATGGAACCACTATCAATGATGACAAAGTTTTATTTGTCGGGAGAGCTCAGAGAAAAGCAGAACGAGAGCATGAATTGAAAATCAAATTTGAACAAGAAAGAATTAGCCGATATGAGAAATTACAAGGGGCCAATTTGTACTTGAAAAATCTTGATGACAGTTTTAGCGATGAAAAGTTGAAGGATCTGTTTTCTGAATTTGGAGCTATAACTTCTTGCAAGGTATGTTAAAAAAGATTCTTAATGAACGTCTCTCTGGATCTATTTATTTGTTTGTGAACAAGTGCAACCAACTGTGTCCTTGTTTGAGTATGACGATTTGACCTTTTTTTCATGCTGTTTTATTGTTATTATTAGGTGATGTTGGATTCACATGGTCACAGTAAGGGTTCCGGTTTTGTGGCCTTCTCTACGCCTGAGGAAGCAAGCAAAGCTGTAAGTATTCAAAGAGGCGTGACTAAGCTACTTGTTTCCTTATCATAATGGATGCTTGACCTTTCAATCGTTTTTTTTGTTTAGTTGAATGAAATGAATGGAAAGTTGGTTGGAAGAAAGCCTCTGTTTGTTGCTGTGGCCCAACGCAAAGAAGAGAGGAAGGCCCGGTTGCAGGTGATGCTCTTCTTTATATCATTGTTCATATGTGATTTTAATACTTACTTCATTATTAAGTAACCGACTAGCTGTGGCTTATAATTAAGTAGACTTGTTAAATTATTAATTTATGGTTGTAATTTATATGTGTGCTTTTTGTGGAGTGTCATTATAGTTGGCTTAAAGTATTTGGTCTCTTCAATTTTTTCCTTTTCTTTTTTTGGTTTCAGTCTAAGTAATTTTGTTTGGTTGGTTTTATTTCTTGCAAATGGATGTCATTTATGTGACTGATATTAGAGAGAGACCAAAATGAAATGTTCTACTTATTACAAGAACCAATTCAAATATAAGCTAATTTTAGAGTGAGTGAAACAAAAGAATAAGAAGGAAAAGCGAAGTGACCTATATTTACAGGAACCAAAGCCAAACAACCAAAAAGTAGTATGTTTGCTAGTACCAAATGCATATTTAAACCTATATATATTTTGAAAAAATTATACTAGTTATTTGAGTTCTACTATTTTACCTTTCTGATTTCTAGTGGCATATTAAAATTTGACATATCACCCTTAATGGCGAAAGTTGATTCATGTAGCCAACCCCACTTAATGAGATAAGACTTGGTTGTTATTGTTGTACCCTTTCCTCTTAAAATGCTTCTTTACTTTTCTTATTTTTAATGGTAAGTTGATTGTGTTTAGTAGTATGTTCATAAAATCAAAGGGCGTATAGACAAATTTATTTTTCTGCAGGCTCAATTTGCTCAAATTCGTGCCCCCGTTGGAATGGCACCTCTGGCTGCAGGAATTTCTGGATATCATCCAGGGTCTCCGAGACTAGCCCCTCAACAGTTATATTACGGTCAAGGCACGCCTGGTTTCATACCACCTCAGGCTGCTGGATTTGGTTTCCAGCAGCAAATATTGCCTGGAATGCGACCCGTTGTTTCTCCAAATTTTGCTATGCCTTATCAACTTCAAAGACAAAGAATAGGTGCTCGACGAAATGGAAACCTCCAACACGTCCAGCAGAATCAAGTAATTATTCTTTAAATATAAAGTTCGATATTTTTTAAATGATTTACTTAATTGTATTAAAGAATATTTCGATTGAAAGCAGATGCTACAACGTAACTCCAACCAAGTTTATAGATATATGGCCAACAATCGAAATGGCGTGGATACTTCTGGAATGTTGCCCATGACATTTGATGGTCCAGTTACTGCAGCTTCTATTCATAATCAGCGTCCGAGCTCTACATCACTTGCATCAGATTTAGCTTCTGCTACCCCAGAAAATCAGCGTATGGTATGTATAAATTGATATTTTTATATATAGGAACTTTATATAGAGTAAATGAATACCATTAAGTTATTTTGAAAATTTAAATTATAAAATCATATGCATTATTTAAATTTTAAACACGGAGGCATTATTATAAATAAGAACTAAATTGCATATTTTCTATTTTACTTTCTATTTTTCTGAAAGAAATAGAAATAACATATACATATAATTTTAATGATGGAGGAAAAATGTAATTTTTGTTATACACTGTTTTGAATTAACAGATGCTGGGTGAACATTTGTTTCCCCTTGTGAAACATCTTACACCAAACCAATATACAGCAAAGGTGACAGGAATGTTGCTTGAAATGGATCGGTCCGAAGTAATTCATCTTATTGAATCTCCAGATGACTTAAAACAAAAAGTCTCTGAGGCATTGCAAGTCCTTCATGACTCTGCATCCAGATCTGAAGTTGGAGATCAATTTGGTTCGTTGTCTTTGAAAGAATGAAGTAATTTGAGCTATGACTGGTCGTCTCACATATGAGGGATGCTTTTGTGTTTAATTCGTTTATATTATTTTGTTGGGTTTTATATAATTTTGATTTTATGAAATTGTATTTTCTTTGGGTTGGATTAGTCATTCTATTTGTTAAAAAAAATGTAATGTGCTTTTAGAAATGTGCCTTTAAGGACGTTTTTTACTTAAAAGAAATGTAGTTTCATACCACATAAAATATTATGTGTACATCTAAGGATATGTCGAGGACAATAATTGTCTTTAGAATTTATAAACAGCTGAAATATTGGACGGAAGAAGTTTACGAAAAAATAGTGGACAAGAATTTCAATTTTTCTTATTCCATAACACTTACCTATATTTTGTATCTCTAGTATAAAATAAATAAATAAATAAAATATAAGAATTGAGATAGAAAAAATAGAGAGATATGATTTATAAATGCTTTTATAAAAAATGTTAATTAAAACAAGTAAATACAAAACACTAGTTGGGATGAAACATTATAACATAAATTATAATTAATATATATATATACACGTACGTCCTGATATAAATTTGTTATTTTCATGTAGATATACTATATAATGTTTCATAGATGTTCATTTTATCTACAAAATTCATAATTAACACATGCTTGACATAAATTTGTTATTTTTATTTAGTTATACTAGATGATATTTATGAGTAAATATTAATTGTGATACATTATATATATATATATATATATATATATATATATATATATATATATATATATATATATATATATATATATATATATTTGTTATTTTCATGTAGATATACTCTATAATGTTTCATAGATGTTCATTTTATTTACACAAATTCATAATTAACACATGCTTGACATAAATTTGTTATTTTTATTTAGTTATACTAGATGATATTTATGAGTAAATATTAATTGTGATATATATATATATATATATATATATATATATATATATATATATATATAAGAAATGTATCATATGAGAATGTCATTTTTATGTGAAAATATAAGAATGAATCTGAATTATTAGATTTTAAAATAAATGGTGGAAATTATGTGAGTTTTTTTTCTCTCTCCTCCATCATTTATTTTAATAATGGAGGAGAGAGAAAAACAAAAACCACACATAATCTCCACCGTTTATTATAAAATCTAATGATTCATATTCATTCTCATGTTCTTATATAAAAGTGACATTCTTATAAGATATAATATATATATATATATATATATATATATATATATATATATATATATATATATATATATATATATATATATATAGGGTGTACATGAGTCGGTTTGGGTTAAATTTAGCCAAAGCCGTGACCCAACCCATATAGGGTACATTAGTTTGGGTGAGGTAAAATAACCACCCACAACATCATTGGGTCGGGTTGGATAAAACCACAAATTTGTGGGTTGGATTGGTTTGGGTAGTGGGTTACCCAATCTTTTTTCTTTTTTTTTTCCTTCCTTATATATTTATAAATGATTTGTCAAATTTTCTTTTAATAAATAATTTAACTTATTACCGTTATTTTTTAAAATATTAAATGTCTAAATGCATAATAAAATTTATCATAAACATATTTATAAAAATCAAAGTTACATTACAGTAATACATAAAATTTATAAAATACTTACAACTAACAAGAATTAACATCAAAATAATAAAAGTGTGACATCCTAAATAAGTTAAAATCATTACTTATAAAATAAAAGATGTTCAAAGGGTTGTAATTGAAGCAACCAAGATTAAATATATAAAAGTCATCACTCATCAAATTATAAAAAAATAGCTAAAAAATAGTCACACAATAACACATGGGTTTTGTGGGTTGGGTGTGGGTTTACCCAAAACCCAATTATTTTGAATGGTTTTTTATTTTTGAAAACCATGTTCATCCAATGACCCGACCATACCCATTTTTTTGGGTCGGTTTGGGTGAGTTTTACTGGATTTGTTGGGTTTACCCAACCCATGTACACCCCTATATATATATATATATATATATATATATATATTTTCTGTGTTTTGCAATATAGTGCAAATCAAACACACTACACGTGTATTAAAGGTGTAAAAAGTTTCTCCATTAAAGTGGATTGGCCCACAAATAAAGTGAGTTGAAAACTCTAATGATATTCCTTCAAATTTAAGAGAAAAATAGACATTATTTTGAATAAAATAAGATATTGTATGATATATGAAAGATGACAATAGTAGTAAGATATACCATATAATATTTGTCAAGTTGTATCAGACAAGTTGCATCTTGTTTTTTAAAAGTTAGTTAGTTTAGTTGGTGTTCGTTGTTATAACACTCTAATTTTTTCGAAATAATTTATAAATAAAAATTGAAGTAAATTAAAATAATTAACAAATAGGATGCTATCTTCATCATCAACAGCTCATGCAATTGGGTATGCAACCCATATGGAATTTCCAAATAATAATAATAAACAAGTCTGAACTTCACCTTTTTATTAGCAGCGGAAAGACATTCAACAACTGATTAGTTTAATTAATCAAAATATAACCATAACATAATGTAATCATAAATAAATAACAAAAGTAGGAGATACACATAACGGTCTCCATTAAACACAAAATAAAGAAACAACGTTCTTTCCCGCACCCCAGTGTTACATATTAAAGCAGACGTCAACTCAACAAAAGCATAAAGAAGAGTAATCTCTTCCACTCACTTCCACGCTTCTACTGCGAATTATTTGCGCGATGCCCATGTAAATGCAACATTCAAACAGAAGAGGTGAGAAATCACAATCATATAAGAAACTGCATAATAATATATAAGCATATGATTATCACATACATAATCACCCAATCCACAATTCACACCCCACACAATCCAAAAATAATAATACAACATGTATGCAATGCAATGAGACTCAACTCCATGACTCAATGCATGTGGTATCAAATGTGAACTCTCAGGTTCACTTGCTCCCGATCCCCACCATAGGATCAGAGTCTACCAAAAATCGTTACCATCACCATAGGTAACGCTTCACCAATTCCCACCTGGAACCAGTTACCCGCACCCGATCCATCACAATGGGATCGGGGCTCACCAAAGCTCGTTACCAGCACCATAGGTAATGCTTTACTAATCCCTCATAATAGAAATTAGCTACTCGCACCCGATCCATCACCATAAGATCGAGGCTCACCAAAATTAGACTGAACCTTGTACACCATGATGCATGATTCATACATGACATGCTACTAGAACAACAACAACATGTACAATGATGTTCACCTTTACTTTTTATTTTTTTTCCAAATACCGCGCCCATTACTTTTCCAAGTTACCATGGACAAAACGTTTTCTTTCTCCACCTGATACCAAGCTAACCAAGTCTTCAATGATACAGTTTTGAACACTAACTATTGTTCAATTATAATGTCTTACATGACTACATCCATCATTTCAAATTTGTGATTCAGATATTCATCTCTAATACAACTCCATGTTAGTCAATTATACACCTTCATTATCAAGTTGTATGTTCCTCATTTTTACACATTACCAACAAACTACTTTTATCATAATGCATATTATGCAAACGAGTTTGTGACCTTTATATTGTTTCTTCCTATTCATTTGCCTCATCACTTATTCATAGTTGGTTTTCTATCACTTTTTGCAAATCCTGATGTATTATTTGTTCAATGAATATTTTACATTCAAATTTTTTATTTTTATGACTGTGACAATAAACACGTTGACAAAGCTATAGTAACAAGTCTCAAGTTCGTGTTAGATGAGAATAACCCTCATGCAAAAACTTTTCGAATGGCAAGAGACATATTGAAGAATAACACATATCAAGATTTGAAGCATGTGTTTATCTCTGAAAGATCCACCGACGGTCGCGTGTATAAGTGCCCTACTGTGTCAGAAGTTGCAGCTCTAATAGTTAGGGATATAGATTCAATATCAAAAAGAGACATAATTGTACAACACCGTGATGGTCAATTACAAAGGATTGACGAATTTCATCCAAGTTACTTGACCTGTCACTACCCATTAATTTTTCCTTATGGTGAAGATGAATATATGCCTAACATACTCCACAAATATATACATGAAAAGGTTGTTGCCAAGCAAAATCATTAAACCATCAAAGATTGGTTATGTTTCCGGTTGCACCAACGAACTGATGAAGCCAAAAAATTGCTACATTCCAGAAGACTCTTCCAACAATTTTTAGTTTATGAATACATAATGATGAAAACAGAGCGTCTTAATTGGTTGAGGAAAAACCAATCTAATCTAAGAGTTGGAAAGTATAAACAACTTAATGAACAGCGCGAAGGTGGTCTACAAAACCAACAAACCAAAATAGGTAGAAGAGTTGTCTTGCCTTTTTCATTTGTAGGTGGCAAACGATACATGGGTCAACTATATTTTGATGGTATGGCTATCTCCAGCACACTTGGCTTTCCTGATTTATTTATTACTTTTACGTGCTACCCCAATTGGCCTGAGATTACACGACTGTTGTCCAAAGATAATTTAAAGGCACATGATTGACCTGATATTGTTTCCAAAGTCTTCAAGATAAAGTTTAACGAACTCATGACAGACTTAACCAAACAACATGTACTTGGAAAAATTTTAGCATGTAAGTCATCTACAATTTCTACTTCATTATATTTTTAGATGCACATACGGTTTTCATTAATACATAATTTTTGTGCGTTTCAGTTATGTATACAATTGAATTCCAGAAAAGGGGCTTGCCACATGCTCATATTCTTATTTTATTGCATCCATAAAGTAACTATCCTACACCACTAGACATTGACAACATCATCTCTACTGAAATTCCAGACCCTATTCTACATCCAAAGTTGTATCATTTAGTCAAGTCGCACATGATGCACAGTCCTTGCGGTTTGTCCAAAATGTCATCGCGATGTATGAAAAATAGAAGATACTCTAAGTTTTTTTCCAAAAAAGTTCAATGAAGAGTCCATTGTTGATAACGACGGTTATCCACTTAACAAAAAAAGTTCCAAAACACATACTATTGTAAAATGTGGTGTTTCGTTGGACAATAGGCATGTCGTTTCGTACAACACAAGGTTGCTCCTAAAATATGAAGCTCACATCAATATGGAGTAGTGTAACTAAAGTACATCAATCAAGTACCTTTTCAAATATATCCACAAAGGATATGACAGGACCACGACTAGTGTTGTTCCTACTTTGAATTCTTCTTCTAAACAGCAAAACAGAATTGATGAAATAAAGGAATACCTGGACTGTAGGTATGTCTCTCCTAGTGAGGCATGTTGGAGGATTTTTTCTTACAAAATTCATGGAAGAAAACTTGCTGTAAAAGGCATGTTTTACCATATTATAGGTGAGAATGATGTCTACTATGCTGATTTATAAAGGATGGAAAATATTCTGGAAAAAGTAAGTGTAACAGAATCTATGTTCACTTCATGGTTAATTGCAAATGGAAAATTTGAAGAAGCTAAGCATTTAACATATGCCCAATTTTTAAGCAAATTTGTGTATGAAAAAAAGGAAAAAGATCATGGAATCCACGTAAGAAAGATTTTACCATTGACCGCTTGATTTGGATTTCGCCAATTACCGGAGAACTCTTTTATCTACGAATGATGCTCGCCATTGTAAACAGACCAAAAACTTATGAAGACATTCTTATGGTGGGGGAAAACAATATAAATATTTTAGGGAAACACGTTTTGCAATGGGTTTCATTGAGGATGATAGGGAATACATTGGAGCTATTAAAGATGCAATTCACTGGGAGTTTAGACATTTTCTAAGAAAGTTGTTTATCATTATGTTGCTGTCTAGAACTATAAACAACCCCCCCCCACCCCCCCCATGTATGAAATCAAACTTGGACCTTTTTTATCGGATGGTATTTTGCATAAACAGAGAGATGTCGCAAATAATACATGTTTCTCTTATTTTTATTTTCCTGTTACATTACTGCTTACATGAATACATACATTGTATTTCGTAACCAAATTGTATGGACTAATGAAAAACTTTTGTTAATCATTGCAGATCTGCAGTTGACATAACAAGAATTACAAAATTTAACTTTGATTGACATTGAAACTTTACTTCAGGAAAATCACATGTCTCTTAGTGATTTCAAACCAATTCCGTATCCTAATGGTTATGTTCTTCAACAACTGGATAACAGACTTATCTATGAAGAGAGAAGTTACGAATAATACATGTTTCTCTTATTTTTATTTTCCTGTTACATTACTGCTTACATGAATACATACATTGTATTTCGTAACCAAATTGTATGGACTAATGAAAAACTTTTGTTAATCATTGCAGATCTGCAGTTGACATAACAAGAATTACAAAATTTAACTTTGATTGACATTGAAACTTTACTTCAGGAAAATCACATGTCTCTTAGTGATTTCAAACCAATTCCGTATCCTAATGGTTATGTTCTTCAACAACTGGGTAACAGACTTATCTATGAAGAGAGAAGTTACGATATCACCATTGTGAAATCTGAGTTCAATGCTCTTTTTAATGCACATATAGGTATCTCTATCATCACAAATACTTCTTATTTTTTAATTTCACTTTCAACTGTATTAATTTATGGTTGTTTCTTATTGTTTTTAGATGAGCAACGCACCATCTTTGACAAAATAATGTCGGATGTTACAAACAAAATAGGAGGAGTGTTTTTCTTGCATGGCTATGGCGGTACTGGTAAAACATATATATGGAAAACACTTGCAACTTCTTTGAGATCTAAACATGAAATTGTTTTAACAGTTGCATCAAGTGGGGTTGGTTCTCTTTTATTACCTGGCGATAGGACCGCTCATTCTAAGTTTAAAATACATGTCCCAACCATGGAAAATTCAACATGCAAGATTGACTTTGGTGATAACCACACCGAACTAGTTTACCAAACCAAGTTGATTATTTGTAATGTGGCCCCAATGGCTAGCAATTTTTGTTTTGAAGCTATTGATAAAACTTTAAAGGATGCCATGAGTAACTATAACAATTACGATGAAGTTTTCGGAGGTAAAGTTGTGGTTTTCGATGGAGATTTCAGACAGATTTTGCCTGTTATCCCAAGAGGGAGTAGATCTGATATTGTTCACTCAACCATCAATGCATCTTACAATTGGGATTCTTGTGAAGTGTTAACATTAACACGAAATATGCTGCTGCAAAGAGGTCAAACTACTCAAGAATCGACTGATATTGTTGAATTTTCCAAATGGCTTTTAAAATTGGGTGAAGGTAGGATATCTGAACCTAATGATGGTTATGTTGATATTGACATTCCCCCTGAAATACTAATTCAACAATTTGATGACCCTATTGTCGTTATTGTGGAAAATACTTATCTTTCTTTCATGGATAATTATAAATCTTACGACTACTTGAAAAGTCGCACAATTTTAGCATCAACCATTGAAGTTGTTTATCAAATAAACAATCATATTATTCAAATAATGCCAAGTATATTTGCAATAAAATTTCATCATATTCTACATTTCTTTTTTAAACTTTAGCAATCCTTCTTGATTTGTGTCTCATTTTTTATATCATTGCTTATTCTAGGCGAAACCAAGGATTATTGTAACTCTAATTTGGTTGATCGATCTGAAATGCATGATAACAACATTATTGAAGTCCTTAGTCCTGAATTCCTCGGCTCTGTAAGGATTTTTGGGTTGCCCAACCACCACATTAAATTAAAAATATGGACCCCAATCATGCTTATGAGAAACATCGATCAATATGAAGGTTTGTGCAACAGAACAAGGCTAATTGTTACAAAAATGGCTAATCATATTCTTGAAGATGAAATAATGGGTGGGAAGGGCCATGGAAAAGTCATATACATACCACGAATGGATATATCCCTATCCAAATCACCTTGTCCTTTCAAACTAAACAAGAGACAATTTCCAATCAGTGTATCGTACGCTATGACGATTAACGAATCTCAGGGACAATCTTTGGATTGGGTTGGACTATATATCCTAAAAGATTTCTTCAGTCATGGCCAACTATATGTTACATTTTCAAGGGTAACAAGCAAAAAGGGTATCAAAATCTTGATACACGACGAAAACAACAACCAAAAGTCTTCCACTGCTAATGTCGTCTACAAGGAAGTCTTCAACAACATATAGCCGATACTTATATTTTACTTTTCAATATCACGCGATTTACATCTTCTGCACTATTATATTTCACTTTACTATTATAATTCTTCTTTTTTAATCCACTTGACAAATTCATTCATCTTCATTAAGAGTGCTCCTTGAATTTTTAACTTTACTTATTATTATGATACTTCTTTTTTAATCCACTTGACAAATTCATTCAACATTCATCTTTTTGTTACCCTTCGCACAATGAACCTTTGCAGGATAGACCCTCCCTGTGTCATAATCAATCAACTGTATTGACTTCTGGTTCCAATATATGCAACTTTTGGTAACTTCTTTAGGAAAATGTTGTAACATTGGAGAAAAGATTATTACATAACACAATTATTTTCCTATACTACATAAAATTTAAATACAATATTATTCAAACATACCATCACATTTTTGCAAACTTTGTATCCAAAAGTAATGTGCCTTTTCCAATAGAATTCATCATCTAATTCTTCATCGTCTTCGGTTGAATAATCACTGCCTTCCACATTAAATGCCAGAACTTGGAGATCTTTCTTATTTCTTTCGCCATTCCCATTCTTCTTTTCTTCTTCTGATCTTGTGAATCCATGAACCCTACATTTACATAAAACTTACACTTATATTTTTGGACATACAATAACAATCATCAGGAATTAATCCATTTATACACTGACACATCAACAATACATAAACAACTTTTAGAGAAAACGTATAAATATTTTCCTTTCAACTGTCATCAATAAACACCTCATAATGAACATGTCTTTGACTTTTATTGTGTATCCCATATGCATGCCATATATATAACACTTTACAACAATATTGTCAGTGTAAATCTATATTTTTTTATGGAACTCAACCATGTCTTCAATATTCACAATCTTTTTATTAACAATTTTCACAACATGCTTTATGTCTTCATACAGTTAAATTTTAACCTACAATTAACATCACATGTTTTCTGACTTACTATGAACCAACATACCTATTCTTGCATGCAACATTAATTTAAAGAAATTTTTAATTACCTTCCTGTGTTTTGGGCAACTCTGTCATAAACCTTAGAAACTTCACGCATCTTTCCTCCACTGAGATCAACAGGTTCTATGGAAAAAGACACTTTGACGTTTGTTTTCCCCTTCTTATCCCCTCCTCCCTTTGATGCTTCACCATACACATAATGAAGCTTTTGATCAATTGACTCTTTTTCTTTCATCCATGCATCACAGGATCTGCAAAAAAGTATTAAAAGCATTAACTGACTATTTTATACACCACACACATCCAATATCAGTCACTAATAATTATTTACATCAAAACCTTCTTTTTACATGTTTTTTTTCTTCCCACTTTATTATTCCATGCATGTGTTTTCAAATACATTTTCTATACATTCCTCTTAAGTTTACAGCTCTGTCGACACCTTTAACATCACCGATTTTTTCTCCATTCAGATCAACAACTTCAGTGTTGGTGGCAATTCCTTTGCCTTTGCGTTTTTCTTCTTTACTTCCTGATGCTTCTGCATAAAGAAGTCGAAGCTTCTCATCGATAACGCCCTTCTCTTTTAGCCACGTTTTACATGCTTTGAAAAATAGAATACTTGTTTGTAAAATATTATTCATAAACTACTTAAAAAGGAAAATAAGCAAAACCAGATGAGGCACTCATACCCACACTTTTTTTTCTTCCTTTCTCAGCTTCCATTTTTTGAGTTGTTGAAGAGTGGCACATCTATGAAAACAAATTACCACAGACTATTATTTATTGTTGAGTTACAATGACGCTGCTACATTTCACTTACCAATGCCACTATCACCACCTTTTGGTTTCTCCAAAAACACAGGCTTCTGCAAAACTTTACCAAACACGTTACTATTTCCAAGTCATTTATTCAATATTCCCATACTTATTACTATTGATTCTTTTTGTTGTTTCATATTCAGTTTTTAATATATAATTTAGGCAAAATACCCAAATTGGTCCCTTAATTCTACCCTGGGGTCCAATTTGGTCCCTTAATTTTAAAAAGTTTCAAATTGATCCCTTAAGTTTTTAAATGGTGCCATATTGGTCCTATTCGTCAATGACCCTCAAATGTCCGTTAATGTGTGCACACGTGGCTGATTAGTTGGCATGTTGGATCGTCTTCTTCGTTAAGACATTAATGTTGTTCATTTCAGCCCCAAATTGATTCACAAATTTGACCTAGGGCTAGGGAAAACAAAGTGGAGATAGAGATTCAAGCATGAAATCAAGTGGACCTTCTTCATTGCTAAAACAAAAATGCAGAAGGTGGCTATTCTTCGAAGGAAGGTTCAAATCTGTATACAAGCTCCAGTTGGAAACCCTTATGTCATTGTGGGGACCTGACCGTTCTTCGAAGGGCAACAACTGTTAAGAACTATGGAAAACATTTCCGGGGTTGTCCTAATTATATGGTATGTTTCATGTAAATTTGATGTCTGTACTTTGGAAAACACATGTTGCTTCAACTATTTGATTTGTAGCCTATGAATTTTACAAGGATCTATTCAAGCTGGGTGTGGTTTCTTTGGTTAGTTTTATGAAGATGTTGGAGATAAGAAGGAGCGGTTTTGGATGGATAGAATGATAAAAGTTTAATTAAATCGATAGATACAAATTATAGCATACTATTATATCAAAGAATAATCAAATATTATAGGAACGGTGTACCTTGTAGATTTGGAGAAGTTGTCGACAGTAAGAGTGATTATGAAAGGACTACTCCCGCATTGTCGTTTAGGGTTTTCAGAGTATATTAATTGTCTAATGGGGAGACATTTAAATAGGTAAACGGCTGAGGGCAGGGACCTCTCATTGGGCTTAACTGAATGGTCCAACCCATAACGGCCCATTTAGGCACAAAACTCAATCAAACAATTCATCTTTTTAGTGTTTAATAACAATAGACCATAATATAATTAATTATGTCAATCCATATTTGATTAATTAAATAATTAATCTAACATAGAATTGAAAAGCTATCAAAGGCAGTTGTAGAAGGAAAAATGGTGAATGAAGAACTTGGGCAACAACTGATCAATCTTGAAAGTGAAATGAAAAAAATTATGAAATTGAAAAAACTTTGGAATTTGATGTTGTTTATGATTATAATTGTAGTAGTTTTTAGAATGAATTAGGGAAACATTTTATGTGTATCAGTTTGTACCAGTTGAAATGAATGTGTACCAGTTTGTACAATTTAAAATGAATAGACAAGTATTAAATTTGTATCAGTTATTTATATCAGTATGTACCATTTGAAATGAATAGACAAGTATTAATTTTTAAAATTTGTTGTATTAGTTGTTTGCATTGTTGTATCAGTTGTTACAATTTGTTGTTAATGTGTTTTTGCATTGTTCCATAATATGTTCCATAATTCTATTTGTTGTATCAGTTGTTACAATTTGTTGTATCAGTTGTTACAGTTTGTACTAGTTACTGGTAACATTTGAGATAACATTTGTTCCATAATATGATCCATAATCCAAAATGCCAAAATATGCTCCATAATTCAAAATATGATAACGTTTGTTCCATAAGTCATAGCCAAAATACATAGTCATAGCTTGTGATAGATTACATAAGTCATACCCAAAATACATAAGTCATAGATTGTGACAGATTATACAAGTCATAGCCAAAATACACAAGTTATAGCTTGTGACAGATAACAGACATAAACTAACAAAGTGGTAAAGGTTCAAACTTAAACTAACAAAGTGAACATAACAAAATGCCACAGACTTAAACTAAATTTTCCAAGTTGGTGTTGATCTCTTAGTAGGTGTTGATCTCCTTGTTGTTGTTGGCCCAACAACAGTCTTGGCTGCACTCAGTCCTGTGGTAGGTCCTGGTGGTATAAAAGGCTTAGTTGGCCTTCTGATAGGTAACTTCTTGGCCCTTCCATGAGATGCTTGAGATGCTAAAGTAGATGATTGGCCCTTCTTAATTGGTTGTTTTGCTGCATTTCCATCAGATGATTGTTGGGATGCATTACTGGCTCCTTGTGTAACTTGCTGGAATGCATGACTGACTCGTTATGAAGCCTGTGTTGATGGTTGTTGGGATGACTGCTTTGATGGTTATTGGGATGGCTGTTGGGATTCACGAGTGACTCCTTGTGAAGCTTCTGTTGATGGTTGTTGGGATGGCAGCTGGCTAGATGGTGTCACCTTGCAAGTAAGCTTGTTGTGACCTGGTTTTTTACATCTGCTACACTTAACATTGAAACTAGCCATTCTCATTTTTCTTCCTGAACCATCAATCTCACCCTGCTCTAAATTCCTTCTCTTTTTTGGCCTTCCAGGCATCCTCCTATATTTGGGTGGCAGCACATCTGGATACTCAGTCCTTACCCAAAGATTGGAGCCATTAACTAGAAAAATAACATGTTTATACACTTCCATATATCTTGCTTTTCTATAATAATCTGGAATGTAGTCATCAATTATATAGTTCCCACTCTTCATAGCTGACAGTGTATGAACACAAGGTAGGCCTGTCAGTTCCCATCTTCTGCATGAACAACTATGCTCCTTCAAGTCTACTGAAAACTTGTCAGCTTGGTTTTCAAGGTGCCTAACCTTAAAGATATGCTCATCAGACATCCTAAAACATAAATATAAGATCATCAGACATAGTAGTTAGAAACGGTTCATCAGACATAGTATTAAAGTTATATTAAGTTCATGTATCTTACCTGACAAGCTAGAGGTTTGTGTCTGAGTTGGTTTTTTCAATTTTCCTTCTTATGTTTGGTAACACTTCAACATCTGCCATATTTTGAAATCTAAACCTGTTTGTTACCCATATCTCCATCATGCATGTCCTTATTTCTTCCACCATGGTTATCAATGGCTTGGCTCTAGAATCCAAGATTACACTATTATATGCCTCAGACATGTTATTGAGAACATCATCACATTTGTTATGTGTCTTGAAGTATGATCTACTCCAAAATCTAGGTGGGGTGCTCATCATGTGCTTGTAGGCATCTACATTAACATCCTTTATTCCTTTCATCCCTCTTTCCCAGGCTTGGTAGTATGTTGACTTTGTTGCCTTCCAAACGATTTCCTTCAACATCTTACCAGGATATCTTTTCCTGAAATTGTTATAGAGATGTCTGACACAAAATCTTTGCTCAACTCTAGGTAGTAGTTCATCCATGGCAGGTAATAATTCCGATGCAATCAATTTTAAAAACAAATAAAACATAAGTATAACAAGTAAGAACATAAGCATAACAAGTAAGAAACTAAGCATAACTGAAATAACATAAGTATACCTTTTGTTGATCAAATATAAAAGTGTATGTGAGGCACTTTTCTCTCCCGCCAAGGTCATCAATAAGCAGCTCAAAGAACCATGTCTAGTTATCCTTATTTTCACTTTCAACTACTGCAAATGCTATTGGTATCATTTGATCATTTGGATCTCTACCTATGACTGCCTGACCTCCACATAGCCCTTTCAAAAAACATCCATCAAGGCCAATGAAATGTCTGCATAATTTGAAGCTTTCCTTACAAGCTGCAAAGCATATGTATAGCCTTCTAAAATGGGGTCTTTGATCATCAATACCCTCTTGTGCAGGTTAGACATTCAGTTTCACAGTAGATATTGGATTTGATCTCAATAACTCATGGCGGTTAGTTGCCAAGAATCCTAATTAGGTAACTTAACACAATAAACTTCCCACTCCCATCCATCCTTACACCTAACCCTCACTCTAACGTTGTCATTTTTAGTGAACTTCAGGTTCTTGCTAGATTGGACTGCATATGAGGTTATAGCTTCCACTACGCCAAACAAGCCTTTAGACATCGCTTTTTTAGGCCTTAGACAGCGCTTAAAAGCGCTGCCTAAGCTTGCGCTGTCGTAGGTAAAGACAGTGCTTTTGATTTATGAAAAAGCGCTCTCTAAAGTATACATTAGACAGCGCTTTTTCCGTAAAAAGCGCTCTCTAAAGTAGGGCTTTTTACAGCGCTTTTTAAAAAGCGCTGTCTAATGTATACGTATAAAATTTTAACCAATTTTTTTATATACCTTTAGAGAGCACTTTTTCAAGAAAAAGCGCTGTCTAAAGGCCCACTTTAGACAGCGCTTTTTAAAGCGCTGTCTAATGTGTGCCTATAATTTTAGTTATCAATTTTGCTATACCTTTAGAGGGCGCTTTTTAGGAAAAGCGCTTTCTTTTGTGAACTATAGACAGCGCTTTTTCTAGAAAGCGCTGTCTTTTCTATACGTATAATTTTAATGATTTTTTTTAAAAAAATTCATTTTAACCATTTTTTTATGCAGAAACCTGTATAATTCAAGCCATTTCAATAAACCTGTATATTTCACATTTCCATTAATAATTTCTAGTATGGTTCATTAACCATTTCCACTAATCCCATAAATCACATAAACCACATAAACCATTTCCATTATAATTCAAGTTATTTACATTAACTATCCACAAAACTATATAATTACAATCCAAAAACACATAAAGGGCATAAACCATTCACAAAACTATACAATCCCATAAAATAAATCATTCACAAAACTATACATTCACATAATCCCATAATCCTATACCTTATATAGGATTCTTTTTTCAATAATGTATTCGCACAATTCCTCCTTAATATCTTGCAATTTATCCTTCGTGTAATGAGAACACGCGTATTCATCAAAGTACTACATAACAAAACAAAATATGCATGATTTAGTTAAAAATAATAAATTATACGACATACCCGATAAATATTAAAATAAATCCTAAGTTATAAATCCATGCATACCATAATAGGAATCTCTAATCGATTCATTTGAAGGATTTCTCTCCTAAGTTACTAGCCATTTGACCTGTAAGAAAGAAAAAAACAAAAATTAAATGACAAATATAAAAATCCATAATCTATAATCCATTGAATGATATAAGCTATATATAACATGACAACTAATTAATATTATTGAATGATATAAGCTATAATTTTATAACTAGTACCTTTTTCACTAACGTCTCTTTCTTTTCTTGGTTGAAATATGTTCTACCCGTCTCTTAACAACACGGACGGTTGGATTGATCCAAATACCCTCATTATGATCATTTCTTGTATATGATTCATTCGGTATAATATTTTCATCTTGTTCATTTCTAGTAAATGATTCAATATCAACATCAATATCACCTTGATCTCCAATGTTTTCATCAATGACTTTGTTAGATAAAAGCACTATAGACCATTTTGTACTTGTCAGATCAGTGACATAGAACACTTGTTTAGCTTGAGAGGCTAGAATAAAAGGCTCATCTTTGTACCCCATCCTATTAAGATCCACTTGCAAAAATCCTGACTTATCCATTCGTACGTCATTATTATTTTCAACCCACTTGCAACGAAATGTAGGAATCTGAAACTTCTCATAATCAAACACCCAAATGCGCTCGATAACCCCAAAATATGACAGATTTGCAAATTTGGGGTTTAAATCTTTCACACTTGAAATGTGCACTGCTTCAGCTACCACGGTGACACCACTATTTTGCATAGTACTTTTATCATCTTGTTCTTTGGTATAAAATGTGTATCCATTAATTGCGTATGCGCTATAAGAAAACACAACCAAACTTGGACCATATGCTAAACATCTCAACCTTTCTGTTATTGAAGCGGGATCTGAATAATACTTTGAAAAAATATGATCCTTAAACCAAGGTATGAAACTTCGATTGTGCACTCGTACTATCCAATTCTCATTTCTATTCGGATTTAAACCTCGGAGAACATCCTTGTGCATTTCAACATACGGCTCAACCTCATTCTCATTGTGCAGAACATACAAATGCACTTGATCCCGTTCGACCCTTGATACTGTCACAACTTCATTTCCAATTAACTTTTTTCCTTCTTTTTTTTGACAATATGAGATTTGGGGAGTCCAATTGATTGCACATTGGACAGATATTCAGTACAAAACTCAATCGCTTCTTCAACAATGTATCGTTTGGCAATACAACCCTCTGGTCGACTTCGGTTTTTCACATACCCTTTTAATATTTTCATATAACGTTCAGCAGGGTACATCCATCTCATATAAGCCGGTCCACACAATTGTGTCTCTTTCACCAGATGAACAACTAGATGAACCATTATGTCAAAAAACGAGGGAGGAAAAATCATTTCAAGATCACACAAAGTAATAACTATTTCTTTTTGCAATGTTGGTAAGATTGCAGGATCGATCACCTTACTGCAAATTGACTTGAAGAAAAAACACAATTTAGTTATTGCGCTTCTTACTTTTTCTGGCAGAATAGAACGTATACCTATTGGTAGAAAATGTTCCATTATAACATGGCAGTCATGCGTCTTTAAACTCTTTAACTTGAGGTCTTTCATAGACACAAGTCTTCTAATATCGGAAGAGTATCCTTCTGGAACTTTAACTTCACTTAGAAACTTACACAATACCTTTTTCTCTTTTTTAGAGAGAGTATAAGCAGCAGGTGGTAGATATGTTCGTGTTCCTTTCTTCATGGGTCCTAATTCATTTCTTATTCCCAGCGCTACCACGTCCTTTCTTGCTTTAAGGCCATCCTTAGACTTTCCTTGTATATTAAGTAACGTACCAATAACACTGTCAAATACCATTTTTTTCAATATGCATAACATCGAGAAAATGTCTTACATACAACGACTTCCAATATGGCAGTTCAAAAAAAATTGACCTCTTCTTCCACCCACTCTTGACAAGTGTATGTGCAAAAGGCTTTCCAAACTGAGTACTCACATCTTTCACCTTTTCAAAAATTTGATCACTTGTCAACATAGTTGGAACTCTACCTTGTTCTGGCTCTCCATTGAATGCTTTTCTCCACCCACAATAGTGATGATTAGAATTTAAGAATCTACGATGACCGAGAAAGATATTCTTCTGACCAAACTCCAATCGCGTTCAATCTGTTTTATCTTCACAAATAGGACACGCACATTGACCTTTTATGCTGTACCCTGATAGATTTCCGTATGCTGGAAAATCATTAATTGTGCCAAACAACACCGCCCTCAAGTTGAAACTTTCTTTCTTATACCCATCATAAACCTCCACACCGTTCTCCCACAAAAACTTTAAATCTTCAATTAAGGGTGCCAAGTATACATCTATGTCATTCCCTGGTTGTCTAGGCCCAGAAATTAACATAGATAACATCATGTACTTACGCTTCATACATAGCCATGGAGGTAGGTTATAAATCATTATGATCACAGGCCAAGTGCTATGTGAGTACTTTGAAGACCTTGTGGGTTCATTCCATCAGTAGATAATGCCAAGCGAAGGTTTCTTGCTTCTTTTCCAAATTCAGGATAATCATCATCAATTTTCATCCATTGTGGTGAATCTGTCGGATGTCGAAACTTTCCATCAATAATTCTTTCATCTGCATGCCAAGTCAAGTGTCTTGAATCGGTCTCACTACGAAACATGCGTCTAAATCTCGGAATTATAGGAAAATACCATAAGACTTTTGCTGGAGACAACTTTTTCTTATATCGAGAGACACCGCATTTAGGACACTCATTTAATGATGCATACTCATTTCGAAACAAAACGCAATCGTTTGGACAGACATGTATCTTATCATAGCTCATGCCAATAGAGCACAACATCTTTTTGGCCTCATATGTTCGACTGGGAAGAACATTATCCTCTGGAAGCATATCTTTCATAAGGGCCAATAACTCTGTGAAACTTTTATCCGACCATCCATTGCCCGCCTTTAAGTTGTACAACTTTAACACCGCAGACAATCTTGTGAATTTGGTGCAACTATTATATAACGGTTTCTCTGCATCGCTTACCAACCTCTCAAACATTTTGGGACAATCCTTAAGATCTTCTTCAAGTGCTTCTGCAATCTCTTCGACTCGATCAAAATCGTATGTATCTGTGCCATTGTCGTTTGAAGCATAGGTCGTATTATCCCCCGGTTCAACATTCCCGTTAATTTTCTCACCATGCAAATTCCAACATGTATAACTTCTATCAATTCCACTCCTCATTAAATGCGATGCCAACTGAACCACGTCAACCTGACTCCCAAAACAACAACCCAAGCAAGGACATCTCATTCGACTGGGGTCTTTGGCGTGCGCAACAACAAACTTAACGAATTCCGATACCCCATTCTCGTACTCTTTCGACAATCAACTTGAAGACATCCATTTCTTATCCATAGTTATACTAATTAAACTAAACAAAAACAAAAACAAATTTAGTATATAATAGATAAACTCTTCTGTCACTCTTCTATCAATTAATCAATCAGAAAGACATCTGATAAAAGAATGGTGAACATTAATAATTTGAAAAGGAAGCATGTTGTACACACTAGTGAAATTATACTACACTCCACATAAATTTAAAATAATATATAAAATGTTATAAGTTATTTTGATAAAATCTTTTAAGTATAAAAATATCAATTAACTATTTTTAAAATGGTGCCTGGTTTTTGTGTTAGAATAGAATGAGTATGAAACACCAACAACAACATCAACAAATACTACACCAGAAATATCATCAACATCTAACAGCCAACAACAACCACATTATTCCAATATACACCTTAAAAGTTCCATAGCAAACACCAACAAGGAGAACAAACCAAGTATCAGAACCATACATCATCACCAACAATAACACCAACACTACGCGTGATATCACACCCTCTCATTACATTTTTCACACGAATACCATACCATCAACAATACAAGCAGAACGACGGCAACAAACTAAACAAGAACAAGAACAAAGCATATTTATTAGAGCAACAACAACAATGAATCTTAATGCAGCAAGAACACCGTACCTCTTCTTCTTCTTCACGAACGCAATGGCAGTGAACGACGACAATGAATGACGGCAATGAACGACGGCAATGGCGAATGAACGACGACAATCGCGATTGAACGACGGCAATGACGAATGGGTTTCAGCAGAGAAGAAAGCTAGCAAGGGTTTCAGCAGAAAGAAACGCGCGGTCGAGAGAAGAAAATGAATAGAAGTTTCAGAAAATGAAATGAAATGTGTATTATATTTTAATTCATAAATGACCTTAGAGGGCGCTTTCTAAAGTGGGGAGAATTTAAGACCTACAACAGTGCTTTCTGAAAGCGCTTTCTAAGGTTAACCTTTAGACAACGCTTTTCTAAAGCGCTTTCTAAAGTAATACTTATAGCAGCGCTTTCTAGAAAGCGCTTTCTAATGTGGCTTCCATTTAGGGCATTTAACAGCGCTTTTGAAAAGCGCTTTCTAAAGGCTATCTATTACAGCGCTTTTTTTTAGCGAAATTTTTTAAAGACCTATAGCAGCGCTTTGTCCAAAAAGCGCTGTCTTTGTTGCGCTGTCTTTGTCCAGTTTTGGCGTAGTGTTCCTTGAAATCAACTTTGGTAATAAAGTACATTCTAACCTCCCATTTGTAATTGGATATGTCTTTTTGTAACTTGAACATGGGGTACTTTTTTCTCCTCACTCCACTACTATCATCACTATCACACCCACTTTGTAAATCCTCACTTTCATTATCACTACCTTTAAACTCATCTTTGTTTTCCTCCCACTTTTCTTTACCTTTTTTTTTTTTCTGTTCCCCTCTTGGTCATCATCTTTATTCACATAATCAATTAAATTATCCCCTTGATCCTCATCCAAATCATCATCATACTCATCTAACTCATCATCAAATGCTACCTCCATTGCACTATCATAAATTACGTTTTCATCCTCACTATCATCAGAACTAAAAACATCAATGACCTCACCACCACCTTGTCCATTATCAACATTTCCATCAGTTTCCATAACAACGTTTTCACTAATAACATTTTCCCTAATAACATTTTCACTAACAACATTTTCTAAAACAACATTTTCACTAACAACATTTTCCATAACACCATTTTCCCTTGCACTATTCTTACCACTACCATCACCTTCCATCAGCCCAGGTTCCTTCAAACCCTTATTAACTGCTTCCTCATACATTGCAGCAATGACTTGTTCAGTCTCATCAACAATTTTATTTTGCTCTACAACTATTTCATCAACAGGACCATTATGGCAATCAGGCTGTGACAATGTGCGTTGAATATAAATGTCAACACTAAGATGCACCATATAAAGATCAGCAATCTCTAGAGTACCTTTGTCATAAACCAACAAGTTTATCCCAAAGGTTGGATCCCTATAATATATCTTCTCAATCGAATTGTACCCTAAATCCTTAAAACATCCTAACAATTCAAAATAACTCCATCTATCAGCATTTATTTTCAACTCGGCAACCTGACCCTCTTCGTACACACTTATTTCATCATCAACAAATTCACCAGTGTGGTGGATTTTTAGGTTCTAATACTCAGCCATATCAAACTATGTCCTATGTACTAAAAAGAAGCGCAGAAAAAAAGGCAGATTTCAGATACGAAGTTGATAACCCTACAACTATAAAAACCATAAAACGAACAAAATAGAAAAAATTGCACTTAAATCACTAGAAGCCATACCTGATTGTCTTCGATATCAACTTGAAGAGTAGAGATTGCATTAAATCGTAGCAGAATCACCTTCAACATGCAACAATGGCTACGCTAGGGTTCCGCTTCCTTTACTTCATTTCCTTCTTCTGAACAATGACTTCGTTTCAGTTCCCATTTCTTTTTTGGACATACAAATTCCACATGGCATGAATACACATCAGCCCCACGCGTGCGCCAATTATACAATCTCATTGACTTTAACTAATGGTGTTGACAGTAAGAACTAACGTGACACCATTTAAAAACTTAAGAGATTATTTTGAAACTTTTTAAACCTAAGGGACCAATTTGAGTATTTTGCCTATACTTATTAATTTTTAATTTTCTTTAATTCTTTTAATCAAATATAAACATTAACATTATAGTCTCAATTTTTTATGTTTTTATTATCATTTATACCACTAATCAAATCTATGTTAACAATTTAAATCTACATCAATATTCAATTATGTTTTAATTATTTTCTATTTCATATTTTTTTTTTGTTTTTTTTAATTGAAGAGAAAAAGAATATTCACAAAAATATTATGTATACCCAGAAAATATTAATTTTAAATTAATTTAAATACAGTTTGAGAGCAACGCACTTCAACACTCTAATTCTAACCCCTTAAACCCTCAATACACGTCTCTGCTGCTATCGCCATGACTATGCATCCCCACTTAGACAGAATCCTCTGGACCGAAGACCAAATCTCCCACCGAGTCTCCGAACTCGCCACCCAAATCGTCCACGACTTTCCCGCCTCCTCACCTCCTCCCGTCTTTATCGGCGTTGCCACCGGCGCATTCATATTCCTCGCTGACCTAGTTCGCAAAATCGACCTCCCTTTCACCGTTGATCTCGTTCGGGTTCAATCCTACGGTTCCGGAACTGTTTCCAATGGCGCACCTATCATTTCATCTGACTTGAAGGTTGAAGTTAACGGCCAACACGTCATTTTGGTATTCTTTTCTCTCTAACCCTAAAAATGTTCATGCATTAATGGAATATTACCTAATTTTGTACAAGGGTTTTATTATTTCATATTTTTTCTTAAAAAAAATTTCAAATTAATTTTGACTTGTTCTTTTTGTTTTGTAAATGTTGTGACTTATGAGTTGTGATTAGTTAGGGGGAAATTAAATTTCTAACTTATTTGGTCAATTTGTTGACTTTAGTGTTTTAAAGATAGAGAATGATTGATAACAAAAGAGGTATTTTACAAATTAATTTTGACTTGTTTTATTCAATTTGAGTTTGTTAGGTGATTTGGTCTCTTAACTTTGAGTTTTGTTTTTTTTTTTATAATGAAAATTTGACCGTATTGAAATGATGATTAAAATAATACTAATACTATTATTTATATTTTATTTGGATGGAGTGATTTGATTTGTGTATTTTAAAGGAAGTCATAAAGTAGTAGACCATTTAAAGGTAGAATTATGGTCCCAGACTTTATGCAAAAGAGTTTTTATTTTATATAAATTGCTTTTTATACAATCTAGAAATCAATTTTGTTAGCTTAGATAAACAAGTTCATATTATTTTTCTTTATAGTGTTTTCTTTTAATGTTTGGAAATTTAGCATAAGTAGCAAAATAGAAGAAAACAAGTCAATTTCTTGGAAGTTAAGTTGAAGCTAGCTTTGTTAATAAATGTAGCCCGCAACGCCCGACAACTTTGATTATGTAGTATAATGTAGTGATCATGGTTAAGAATTTTATTCCATTTTGAAAGGAGTAAGTAGGAATACGATAATGCTAGACTGTCGTCGGAAGAATATCTTCTTATGCCTTAGTCCACTTCACATTATCCCTCGGAAGAAAGAAGATTCTTGGAGTTGTCGAGGAATAACGATGATGCGGAGATGTCGAGGAATAACAATGGTGGTGGTGGAAAACTTGAGAGAATATACGAGATTATTGTGATTTGGTGAAGATGAAGGAGGAAAGGGGGTGGTGATGACAACGGCGACGACGAGACAATAGGTCGTTTAGGGTTGGGGTTTGGTTTGGAGATGACGATGCAGAGACAGAGAGATTTGAGTGTATCTTCTTCTGTGTGTGTTTTGTTTTGTTAGGGTTTTTGAACGTGAAGTGGACCAAGGAGCCAAAAGATATTCTTCCGAGGGCAGTCCAGCGTTATGGTATTCCTACTTACTCAAGGCTCTCATCAGAATGGAATAAAATTCTTAACGATGAAAACTACATAATCGAAAATCAAGTGTAAATTAACATAAATACTCAAAAATAGAAAAATACACCAAATTAAAGAGACATTCATGCGAAATAATTAAAAAATCTAATGTCCCAAAACAATAAAACGATCTTAACTACTAACATGTTTAATGAAAACAATAAAATTTTCTCTACTTTTCAATTGCAATTGTACTTTCACTCTACTCAATTTTATGGTATTCCTACTTACTCAAGGCTCTCATCAGAATGGAATAAAATTCTTAACGATGAAAACTACATAATCGAAAATCAAGTGTAAATTAACATAAATACTCAAAAATAGAAAAATACACCAAATTAAAGAGACATTCATGCGAAATAATTAAAAAATCTAATGTCCCAAAACAATAAAACGATCTTAACTACTAACATGTTTAATGAAAACAATAAAATTTTCTCTACTTTTCAATTGCAATTGTACTTTCACTCTACTCAATTTTTTCTATCCAGATATGTTTGTCTCTTCTCCCCTCACCATTTTTCCTAATCCTATTGTGTATGTGTTTATTTTTGTTAGTATAAATCTTTTAAATCAGCAAGTTTCAATTGATAATTAGGTTGAAGACATTGTAGACACAGGACATACTTTATCTAGACTCATTTCACACTTGAAGTTGAAAGGAGCATCCTCTGTGTCTGTATGCACTCTTCTTGACAAACCAGCAAGGAGAAAAGTTAATGTACAGCTGGTGGGTGAAGGCAAATTCTACCAGGGATTTGAGGTATGATGCTCTCACTGCTGTGTTTTTCTCTTTAATCAGTTGGAGTGGGACTGTATTTTATGCTTGTAGCTATGCTGCATTTATGATTATTGTAGTTTTCTAATTTTCTGATGTACCAGTTTCTTTATCTCCATAGATGATTTTTGCACCATAAAGCTCGATATAATGCAATAATAACAATGCCTAGATTGTGTAGCTAACATGAAATGCTATGATCTTACTACGAAGCAGTGAGTTTGAGATATACTGATTATGTTTACATGTTTATCTGATGCAGTGTCCAGACTATTTTGTAGTTGGTTATGGAATGGATTTTGATGAACTGTACAGAAATTTGCCTTACATTGGTGTCTTGAAGCCTGAACATTACAGTTGATGCTGTATTTTTGGTAGATGCCGCCACATTTGGAACCACGAAGTGTTGAGTTTGTCTGACACGCTTCCTATTACACACGCTTCCCATTACATTTGCTCACCAAGTTAAACAATAGTATAGCTATAGGAAATAGAAGAAACATAATAAGATGTATTTGCTGTGCCATTTTAAGTTATGTTTTGGATATTTACAGATTTTACCACTATCTTTATTTGCGAAATATGATAGTCTGTCACATGGACTAACAGATGAACGGTTATTACATAAGTAATACAGATGCCAATATAGTGTCTCAATTAAAATATGCTTATTTTTTTCTTCATTTGAGCTTTTTAAGTAAAATATAAATGAATTTGTATGATATTATTATTATTATTATTATTATTTTTATTTATAAAAAGACTGAGCTGTTCTCTTTGCTACTGATACTGGAGGAACTTATTCAAACTTGTAGGAAATTTCTTAACACACCACTCAGCCTTCTTAAGTACTTAGTGCGCTGACGAAAATACCTCTGCGTTCCGGATGTGCACATCCGGATGCACTGTTTTTTTTAAAATTTATCAGTTTTTTTCGGATGTGCACATCCGGAATAAATTTGTATTTGCAAATCCGGAATAATTCTTGAAACAGAACTCCAAAAATTCAGCAATGTTTCTCACAGTCATAAAATTAAATAGGGATTACATTCAGAAATTCGGCATTACATCGACAGAAATTTAAATAGTACAAGATCAATAGCCTGGTGGACGCTTGCACATCTCTAAGATGTCATAGACCGTTCTTCGGATTTTGACGGTCGCCTCGAACTCAAACGGGAACTGTTTTTCGTAACCCAAAAAAGTTTGCCACATGCTCTAACATCGTCTTGATTCTTGAGCTCAACAAGGGTGTAAGCGACGTTCCCTTCGTTGTCAACCGAAGGTGAACGATACTGAAGCTTCGCAACCTTCCGTTTGTCTCCGTAAGGTAGGAGAAGTTGGATGTTGTCAATGAACTGGCCGATGGAGATGTCCCTCGTTAGCGTAAACGTTTTAACGCGTGTTTTGCCGTCGGTGGAAGAGACACTAGCGGCATACCAACGGACCTTGATTTGATAGAATTGAGACATTTTGAGCTTGTGTGAAAGATATCAAAGGAAACCCCTAATTTATAGAAAAGTTAGGGTAGAGTTATATCTGCCTAAGTTCGTTCCGGATGTGCAGATCCGGGCAAACCCTACAAATATTGGTTCCGGATGTGCAAATTTGAAAATTGTCCGGATGTGCAAATCAGAATGTTTTACTGATACAATTTTAAAACAGAATTGAACAGCTTATGCAGCCACTTGGAATATTTTCAGCGCAATAAAATTTGTAACTGTATTAAAAAGAAATATGGATAAAAATACAATATATTTCACTTCAATAATGTACATTGTGTCGTATGATTATACAAAAGAGTTAAAACAAAATTCGCTGTCTAAATCTATTGGAGCTAGAACTTTCGATTTTTCCGCATTTGATGCCTTTTCAATTGCGTGCAATCTTTCGAATTCAAGCATCCTGTCGACAAAATTATCCGGCCAAGAATCGACAATTGCGGTTGCATGCGCCGCCCATTGCGGTGATTTAGGTGGTATCGGGCATCCGGGTTTCAAGATAACTTGTACGAAATGTCTTGATTTCGCAAGCCATTCGATACACATGATGCGATCATTTGGATTCGACGGAGGTGCGGTGTGGAGTGGAAAAAAAGTTTTCGAAAATCCGTATCTCGTCAAGTCGATACACACCATATTGTAGGCGCATGCTATAAGATGACCCATCTCGGGGAAGCTCATCCATTTTGATACCGGTGCCGGACCACTCAACCACAGAACAAGTGACTCGTGAACCTTGTTGTAATTTTCTTGATTTTCATAGAGACGCAAGTATGCTTCTTTATGCGTCTCCAACTCTAGGATAAGTTGATGACGTACAAGTGCATGACCTTCATCTCCTTTACCGAGTAGTGCCGACACGGCTCGGTAACCGCAATTACCATCCCCTACAACATCGATTATACCGTCGATATGCTTGTGCATAAAAACCAGCATCTCGTCAATAAAGGGAATCATACGTGTAGTTGGAGTCGGAGTCCGGACTCATGGAATCGGTGTCGGAGCCGGTTTGGAAATGCGAGCTCCTTTCATGACATTGTGTAGAGATTTAGGAGTCGGAGAGTCCGGAAAGATTTGGTCAACGTGCTCATAATACGAAGGAGACCGAGTTGTTGAGTTGTCATTTGGTGTAAGCTTCAACTTCTTCGGAGCACCCTTTGTCTTAACCGGTTGAGACGACGGTATCATTGCGGTTTTTTTGGGGAAGGCAATCTTCCTCAACTCTTCTTTGATGTGTAGCTTCATATTGTCGTCGGCCTTCGAAAATGAATCGCTTCCAATTCGGCCAAAATAGAGATATCCGGTTTATCTCCTTCCTTACAACCATCATCATCAAAACTAAGTCGCATCCAATGAGGGCAAACTTCGTCAATTTGTATTGGCTCACCTAGTTTCAACTTTTTAGCAATGGCACAAGCACAAGGAAGACCGTAGGTTTTCACAATAGTGCAACCACACTTTGCACTATCGGCACCTATCGTTTCGGCTCGGTTGGCCTCGTGAAAAATATAGCCCAACCCCGCCCGAGACATGTTACCGATCAATTGAGAGTAGAGGAAGTTACCTTTAAACCGATGTTCCAATACCGTGATGCTCCGATCGAAAGTGGTTTGTATCTCATTGTGTTGGTTTTTGATCATTAGATGCACGGAGTCCCAATCCCGACATAAATCCCCATTGCTATTCCCCAACCAATTCTTCAAAGTGGCATGTGCCGACTCAACTCTATTGGTGGTAGTGTTTCCAAGATGTCGTACGTTATCGGTCCACGCACAAACAATCTTTTCTTTCACTTGATCAAGAATGGTGGATTCAACATATTTCAACAAAGCGGGGTACCGTTCACACACTTTCCAGAATTTAATGACCGAATCGGCATATAATTCCGTCGTGGAAGAATTTAGAATATGAGTCCATGCATCCATAATTTTCTCTACAATGGCACCCGACTTGACCACTTTTCCGTCTTCCAACTCCACTTGTTTTGCACCCACCACGGTCTTAACCCGACTTCGCACATTCTTTGTTATGTGAAATCGACAAAGTAGTGCATTGGAAGAAGGAAAGACCTTTGCAACCGCATTCATCAAGGCGTTGTCGCGGTCCGTAACAATTGCTTTTAGCATTTGGACATGTTTCTTCAAAAGTGACCGACACGTCTCCAACGCCCACGTGAAATTGTCCTCTTTCTCACACTCCAAAAAGGAAAAGCCAACGGCATATGTATTATCCGTAGACGTAACGCCAACCATCTCAAACAATGAAAGACGATACTTATTTGTCTTGTAGGTGCTATCGAGAATGAGCACTGTCGAGAATGTGTTGAACAACTTGATGGAATCCGGATGAGTCCAAAAAATATCTCGGACCATAATTCCATCATCGCGATATCTGTACCGAAACACGTAATCGTTGTCCTCCAACACTTTCAACAGTTGTTGCATCTCACTCCTATCTCCCCTAATTGCCTTGTTTGTTTGATACCGAATGTTATATACTTGCTTTATGTTTGCAACATTTTCGGGTTCTTTTTGTTTCAACGTCGCAAGTATATTCTTCGGTTGGACAAGGTTCAAGGTCATGTCGGCTATACATGTCTTCTCTTCCGCCTTGAGCCGACATACACTTGGATGGCCTTGAAGCTTTGAGCACATTTCGTGGTTATGTATACCACAACGGACGGTAAATCTCCATTTCTTGGATACTAACATGTAACCACCAATCTTAAAAGGGCACTCACATCTTCTAGTACCGGTCTCGTCTTTCTTTAACTTCCGTAGAGGGGCTTGATATTTTCCGCTTCTTTCGCAACCCAAAATTACAAAAGATTTTCTTCTATCCGACCCATTATCCGATCTCCCGATATTTACACCGAAGCCAAGCTCATAGCCATCCTACAAATGTATGCGATCATGCTTTCACGATCATCAAAGTCTTGCTTGTTGTTAAAGTCACCGCCGACATCAACCGACTTTACGAGCATGCCTTCATCTTTCGGGGAAATCGGCGCAACTAATTCTTTTGACATGTTATCGGGGTGCACCTTATCTATTTATAAACAAGAATATAACAATTAATATGTATAAATAAAATATATTCGAAATTGCTGAAAATTTAAATTAATTAGGTTCAGGCATTTTTCCGGATGTACACATCCAGAATTGTTCATGCTCAATTCGTTCCGGATGTGCAGATCCGGAGGTAACGTAACTTGTTTTTTAAAAAATTTAGATTGATAATATGAGCAATGTAGTGGATGAAGTTGAATATTTACCTGAAATTCAGTCTTTTCTTGCTCCCTTTGATTTGTTGCACCAAAAACTTGAATTTTTTGAGTGAGAAATGGGATTGATGAAGTAGGGTTTTTTGAGTTGGTGAGAGTGAGTGTAGTAGAAGAAATGTTGAGAATGGGAAGGGGGAGTGATCATGCTGCTTCAAATATATCACCTTTTTTCATCCGGATATACAGATCCAGAGGTCTTCCGGATATGCACATCCGGAACAACTTTTTATTTTTTAAGGATACGGTGCGTCCGGATGTGCACATCCGGAATCAGGGGGCAAAAAAAATAATTTCACGTGGTGCCTAAGAAACTTGGGTGGTGCATTAAGAAATTGCCAACTTGTATTCCAATGAATATGTTTGTTTATTTTTAGCTTTTATTAATTTGGGCGACGTAGTTTAGTTGTAGTTTTTACTTTCCTAATGAAAGATATATCAAATCTTCCAATGATTATCTTGGTATTTATCTCATTTTTTATTATTCTCGATTTACGTTGTTATTCTCTAACGTGTCATGTTATGTTCCCTTTTTTTTGGATTTTTGCGGGCATGGATATTAACCTAATTTTATGTATTTTTAAGTCTAAAAGGTGTCGTATTTGCAAATCCTATCATATTTGCATTTTGTGTGTGTGTGTGGGGGGGGGGGGGGACTATTGTTTTAGATCTACATTGTCAACTATGTCTGTCCCGTCCTATTTCATATTTTTTCGGACTTTTGTGAGACAAGCCTTGTAACACCCCGATTTTCGTAAGAATATTTAGTTAAGTTGTTTAAATATTATATTCGTGAATTTCTGTGATTTTTGGTGGTTGGTGTCGATGTCGGTATTTTTGGTGAAGTTTGGTTATTTTAATTAAATAATAGTATATAATATGAATATATTAGTATTATTATTAATTTAAAATAATATTAGAAGAATTAAGGGTAAGATAGACATTTTAGGAGTATTAGTGAGGGTATTATGGAGAAAGCCCATAGTTGAGGCCCAAGAGTTAAATTAACCAAAAAGGAGGAATTGAGGAGAATTAGGATTCATTTTGTGGAGATTGTGAAAATAAGGAGAAAGTTCAGAGCTCTGAGGAAAAAAGAGAAAAGGCAAGGATTTTCGTGAAGGTTTCCAAAGGCTCAAGAGAGAACTCATCGGATCGACAATCTAAGGTATGGGGAGTTATTACCTTTCATTGTTTTCATTATAGGATTCGATTGATTGAAGTGGATTGTGGGGTTTTGAGGGTTTATAGGTTTTGAGGTAAACTGATGACTTTGAGGGCGTGTTGGGAGATCGATTGATAAGAGTTGAATTTAATCGGTAAAATAGATCTTTGGGGAAAATTTCCCCGTTGTTGTAGTTTTAACCTTGTGGAGAAAGGGATTTATGGGGTTTTGATGATTTTGGGGTTTTGTTGAAGGTTTATGGGATTTTGAGTTAGGATAGTGGAAGTAATCGACCTAAATGTCGTAGGTTTTATGTTTTTGACTTGCCATGATGTCTTGTAAATAACTTGGGGATGTTTTGGGTGAACTGAGGTGGAATTCGTAAGGTGTTTGAGGTCTGTAACGCTACTGATGCGTAGCAGCGATTCTCTGAAATCGCTAGTTCGCAAAGCGAAGGAATCATTCGCAAGGCGAATGTTCGCCTGGACTCGCAAAGCGAGTAACGCAGCGAATGCGCGATAACTGTGATGATTCTGGGATTATTTTCTGAGATGTGGTGTCATGGGTTCGCACTGCGAATGTCCCAGCGAAGGGATTCGCACAGCGAATGTATTGGCGAGGAGAGGCAGAATGTGGGATGTTTTGGGATTCTGGGATTCGCTGGAGCTTCGCAAAGCGAAGGTCTCAGCGAAGGTGTTCGCACAACGAACTCAACAACGAACTGCTACTGTTTGTGAAATTTGTGTATGATGCTGTGATGTTCTGAGACTTTGGTGTTGTGATATTTTTGATGTTTTACTATGATGTTCTTGACGATATTAAGAGGATGAGTTGTGATGGTTTGATGAATATGTGATAACATGACGTATATGAGAACTAATGAATGATGATGCACATTATGATGTTTACTTGACGATGATGAATTATTGACGTTTGTGTATCATACATTCATATGCATACTCTGTGACGACGCTTCATTCCCATTGTGCGGATATGAGGTAATTATGACGTGCTCCGGTTCCGATTTCGGGATCGATCCTATTGACAGGGATCTTTGGAGGGTTGATGGCCTGGTGTCCATCCTTTGTGACGATTGGTACCACATGCATGAGTCTTGTTATGCATAGCATTTTATGTGGCATCGATGAATTTGTGATATGGTGTTTCCTGATGTTTTCCTTGATGATGACCTTGATGACGTCGTTTATGAAGATAATGCCATTTTATGTATATCTTGTTTTATAATGATTATTATGTGTTAGTTCTTGTATTGGCTGGAATTTTGGTAAAACAATCTTGAACAATGTTGATGTCATATGTCTGATGTCATAACATTGGTTCATAACATTAGTTGTTGCAGGGTTTGAGTTTTATTTGCTGATGTTATATGTCTGATGTCTTGACATCAGTTATCAGAACATCAGAACATCAGGATGTGATGTTTTTAGGGCTGCGTGTGAGTGTTTGTTTTATGAAGATCTGTTAGAGAGATTGTGTACGAATATCTTGGAGAAGATATTTTCAGGTACAATCAGATTTGAAGCAGATTCTGTTGCTTTGTTTTAGGGGTTGTTTGATTTAAAAAGATTTGGAGATCAAATCTGTTTTAAAATTCTGTTTTTAATAATAAATCAAATCAGATATTTGGAGGAGGTCCAAGCCCAAGTCAGAATTCTTTTTATAAGCAGCCTCAACCCTAATTGAAGAGGACGAAGACAAGAGAGCAAAGACTGAGAGTCATATTTGTGTTTTCGTGTGTGTTTTGTAAACCTTTCATGTTTGAATAGGTGTTACTATTTTGGGTTGTAAGTGTATTCACTATAGAGCTTTTAAGCAAGAGTGTGGTGTTCTTGATCAAAGCTTTTAAGCAAGATCAAGGTGTGGTTTAAAGTGTAATCTTTGAATTGTATCACTGAGGTGATTTAGGGAGTGAGTGGTTTCTCATACCTAAGTGGTTTCTTAGGTAGAAGTGTCATTAGGTAGTGATTAAGATTAGTAGATGTTAACTGGGATTGTTGAGTCTGTAATTTAATACTACTAATAGGGAATTTCCTCCCTGGCTTGGTAGCCCCCAGACGTAGGTAGTTAGACCGAACTGGGTGAACAATTCATTGTGTTGATTTACTGTAGTTATTACCTTGTTCATATAGCATATTGTGTTGTTGTGACATCACACTTAACATCACACATCTGGTACCAGAATTTCAATTGGTATCAGAGCAGGTCATCCTGCTCTGCATCTGGGTGAGATCTAGGGTTGATACTTTCTGGTGCAATGGACAAGGAGAGTGGTGGATTTGTGAATAGACCCCCTATTCTAGATGGCTCTAATTATGACTATTGGAAACCAATGATGGTTACCTTCTTAAAATCATTAGACAACAGGGCTTGGAAGGCTGTCTTAAAAGAATGGAAAGTTCCTGTTATTGTTGAAAAGGATGGTACAACAAAACTGAAACCTGAGGAAGATTGGACCAAGGAAGAAGATGAGCTTGCACTTGGTAATTCAAAAGCCTTGAATGCCATCTTTAATGGTATTGACAAGAACATATTTAGACTGGTCAACACTTGTGAAGTTGCTAAGGAAGCTTGGGATGTCTTGAAAACTACTCATAAAGGAACCTCCAAGGTCAAGATGTCAAGACTTCAACTGTTGACTACTAAGTTTGAAAATCTGAAAATGAAGGAGGATGAAACCATTCATGATTTTCACATGAATATTCTTGAGTTGTCCAATGCTTCTAGTGCTTTAGGAGAAAGAATGACTGAAGAGAAGCTGGTGAGGAAGATTCTCAGATCCCTTCCCAAGAGATATAAAATGAAGGTGACTGCTATTGAAGAAGCCCAAGACATCAGCAAAATGAGAGTTGATGAGTTGATTGGTTCTTTTCAAACTTTTGAGTTGGGATTGAATGAGGAACCTGAAAAAAGGACCAAAGGCATAGCCTTGGTGTCTGATACTGAAGATGGTATGAAGGAGTGTAATTTGGAAACACAGGAGGAAATGTCAAATGCTGTTGTGATGCTTGGGAGATAGTTTAATAAGGTGTTAAAAAGAATGGACAGAAAGTTTAGACCTAATGTTAAGAACATCACATCTGACATCCACAGGTCTAGTGATCAAGTGAGGAAAACAAGAGATGAAGAAAAGTCCAATAATGACAAAGGAGTTCAATGCTTTGAGTGTGAAGGGTATGGGCATGTCAAGAAAGAATGTCCTACATTCCTCAAAAAGCAGAGAAAGGGGTTATCTGTTTCCTGGTCTGATACAGATAGTGAAAGTGAAGAAGAAAATGCTAAGCATGTGAAGGCATTGACTGGAATGTGTGCCTCTGATGGAGAGTCTAGTGATGGTGAATTAACCTTTGAAGAGCTGGCATCTTCTTATCAAGAGTTGTGTCTGAAAAGTGAAGAGGTCTGTCAAGAAGGGGAGAAGCAGAAGAAGATTATAATACAGCTTGAGACTGACAAAGCTGAACTTGAGAATGAAGTTTTGTTGTTAAAATCCCAGCTTGATCAAATGGTAAAATCCATCAGAATGTTAAATAGTGGAACTGACACTCTGGATAAGATACTTGAAGCTGGAAAAGGGGCAAGTGATAAGACTGGACTAGGATATGTGGGAGAGAAGAAGATATTTGCAGAGGCTAGTTCTTCTGGGGTTAAACAGAACATTCCTCATCATCATGGTTCTGGAGTTAAGAAGGGTGTCCCTCATCATGTGCCACAAAATAATGGGAAGGGTTATGGTCTTGTATCTAAGAAGTTTGTACCCCAACCTAAAGGAAAGACTCATGCTAGTCAGTATATGCCTCCTCAATTCCATAGGAGTATGCAGGCTTCTAGTTTCAAACATAACATGTTCCATCAGATGTCTCAACATCAAGGGAAAATGTATGGTTTTGGTCCTAATAATGCTGTGCCTCATTATTATGGCAGAAGAAAGCCTCATCATCATGGTAGAAGACAGCCTAAAAGACAGACTCATCATTACAGAAGACAGACAAAGTATGAGAGAAGACAGTGTCAATATTCTGAAAGATGGCAGCCTCAGCAGTATGACAGAAATCATCATCAAGGTGGCAGACATTTCAATCACTTCAGAGAAGAGATTCAAAGGGTGAGATGTTACTACTGTGGAAGATTTTGCCATATACAATCTTCATGCCTTAAACTGCATGGTTATCCCAAATCTGCTCCTCAACCTAAACAGAAGCAGAACAGTCCTCTGGCTGTTGAGCAATGGGTTCCTAAAGCTGCTGTCACATGTCTCTTAGCTCACTCTTCTGTTAGAACCCTAACTATGGATGGTTGGTACTTTGACAGTGGCTGCTCAAGGCACATGACAGGTTGCAAGAATCATTTGGAGGATATCAGGACTTACTCCACAAATGATGTAACTTTTGGCAATGGAGAAAAAGGGGAAGTTAAAGGAATTGGAAAATGGAATTGTGAGGCTGGACCTAATCTTGAGAATGTACTTCTTGTCAAAGGATTGATTGCTAATTTGATTAGCATCAGTCAATTATGTGATGAAGGATTCAAGGTTAGCTACACTAAAGATGAATGTTTAGTGACTAATAAGAAGAGTGAAGTCATTATGAAGGGAACTAGATCCAGAGATAACTGTTATTTATGGGTTCCTCAAGAGTCCAGCTCATCATGTAATATCAACGTTGATGTTATGACATCAGGCTGTGACATTGGAAGAATCACCACCCAACCTAGTGTTCTGCAACTATTCAGAGGAAATCTTGAAGAAACTAAGGTCATAAAGGGTGGTCATTCAGATAAGAAGTGTAAAGAAAATTTCCCTAAAGATATGTGTGCTGAAATTAGTAAAGTCTTAAGAAGAAATTTGGGCATGTGGAAAGGTCAACTGAAGTTAATGACTTATGATGAGAATTTATTAAAATTCAAAAATTTAAAAGGAAAGGTGTTTTGGTGGGGAAAATACATTTATTGGCTTTTAAGTGACCAACAAAAGCAGCCCCCTTGCATCAGGCTATCATTCCCTATCGTTATTCTCACACGCAACATCAATCTCCACACTCCGTGTCTATTCAACTTCTCTCCAAAGATCAGAAGGCAAGACACATCCGTGTACATCAACTGTTTCAAAGGAACAATGTCTCAACATGAGTCTTCTTCATCCAAGAAGTCTGCTTCAAAGAGCTCTTCGCATGCAACATCTAGGGTTTCGACAAGAGAAGGTTCAATGGATGAAGCCTTGGACATAGCGCCTAACTCTATGATTCCAGGTTTAGAACAGACAAGACCTGAGAAGTATCAACCTAAGAGGCCGTCAAAAGGTAACACTTCTGATCAATCTACGGGTAAGAAATTTGATGATAGCAAAAGTAGGGCTTTTGTCACTAGTGTGTTGTTTGGAGACAAACCTACTCCTAAGACTCCCACCCCTCTTCCTCAAGCTGTTGAAGAAAGGGTTGATGTTGACAAAATCTTAGGTCAAATTGTCAATAAGATCTTTGAGAAAGGAATTCCAGTGAAGGGTATATCTAGACCTCTGAGACAAATGCCTGCTGATCATTCTGAAAGAGGAAAGAGTGACATGCAATCTTATGAAACCAATCTTCACAGATTGGCTGTCTCAGTCATTGAAGATGCTGAGATAGAAGATGAAGCTGAAGCTGAAAGAGAAAGGGATACGCATGTTGAAGATGAGGTTGATGTTGAACATGATTGGTAGTTCTTGTATTGGCTGGAATTTTGGTAAAACAATGGTGTTGTTAAAGATTTAATTTGTCTGATGTCTTAACATGAGTTCTTAACATTGAGTTGATGTTAAGTTCAGAAGGGTTGCAGTTTTGTATGCTGATGTTAAACCTGATGTCTTGACATCAGTTGACAGAACATCAGAACATCAGTCTGATGTGTTTTCTAGGGCTGTATTTGTTTAAGTGTGTTTTGAGAAGATCTGGTGGAGAGATTACAGGCGAATATCATGGGACAAATATATTCTGTTGCAATCTTATATTGAGCAGATATTGTTACTATTTTCATGCAAAAAGATATGGAGAATAATTAGATTTAATTGAATATTTAATTGAAGATTTAATTGAAGATTTGATTGAAGATCTATTTAGTAGCAGAATCTTTTGCAGATTTGTAGCAGCTGATTTGTTGTGATTTGAAGGCGCAAATCCAGTTGGGAAATAGGTTATAAATAGAAGCATTGTAACCTAGTTTTAGGAGGCCAGCCATCATGTAAATTATAAGGGTTGTGTTGGTTGATGAACCACCGGCTTGTGGGATGGTCATGTTTATCTCTAAACCTGTAGGTAAGAGATGTATTGTTCTTAGAGGAAGCTGTTAAGCAACTCTAAGCATTGTTCTTAGTCATGAGGGTCATGTCTAGGTATTGTTATAGAAGCGTGTCTTCTATTTTTATGTGTTTGGAGAGTTGCTGGAAATCAAGCTGTTGATGCAGTGACTAAGATGTTGACTGCTAGACATCATTGCGATGATTGGAAGTGAGATGAAGTCTCTTACCTAGGGAGAACTTAGGTAGAAGGGTCATTGGGTAGGGATTAAGTGAGTAGATTATCAACTGGTATTGTTGAGTCTGTTATTTAATACTGCTAATAGTGGACTTCCTTCCTGGCTTGGTATGCCCCCAGATGTAGGTTGTTAGACCGAACTGGGTGAACAAATTCTGTGTGCACCTTTCTTTTCAGCAACTTATTTAACTGTCTATAATTGCCTTGCTGTTTATGTCACACCAGATGTCTCGACATCATGTAGGACATCTGGGATCTGTTATACCAGAATTTCAATTGGTATCAGAGCGGGCATCCTGTCTGTTTCTGGATGAGATCTAGGGACGATACTTTCTGGTTCATGAGCAAGGAAGATAGTTTTGCTGAGTTATGGACTTGGTCAGTTCATATAGTTGTTTGTTTGATCCCTTGAAGTGAAGGATGGACTATTTATGATTGGGTATGTATTGGACCTGTCTGTTGTTATCAGGTGTGTAGCTTTGGTGGAGAACTGCTGTTGTGAGTTTGATTTATTTTCAAACATTTTTGACACTTGGATTATGGTGATGGTGTGCAAGGATTATTGAGTAGTGCCTGAAGAGTGTTGAGGAGTTGTTGTGTGTTCCGCTGCATGGTATCTGATATAACCCTGGTTGTTTCTTGTGTGTCTGGTGGTGAGACTTTAGGAAGGTATTTTCTTGGAAAGACTTTAGAGTTTGGTCTCCTCAGTAGAAGAAGAATATATTTCAAATCAGGTATTGAAGACCAATCTGTCCAGAACACTGATTCCTTCCTTCTCAATTTTCTTGATGATGAAAGAAGAGGGTGGAGCCAAAGCAAAAGAGTATCACTGTTAAATCTTTTATGCGGGAGTGAAGATTTTGATAAGTTATCTCTTAAGCGTATTTATGGTGTCCAATGTAGTTCTGGTATATCTGAAGATGAGTTCTCTTATGAAGATACATGTTTCTGAATTTCAAAATCATGAACTGGAGGAAGTTTCATCAAGAAAGAAGCTGAGCTTGATATGTCAATCCTAATGTCTCGACAACACGCTACACATCAGCAGTTTATGGTAAATGCTGAGTCAAAGTCCTATTAGATTGTAGTTGTTTTGAAGGATCACTGAAGCTGTGAAGTTGAACAATTTTTGAGATGCTGTTCATAATCATAGCATCTCAGCTGGAGCTGGTTTAAGAAAAGGTAGTAATCTTGATAGCAGAAGAGAAGGAGATGATCCCTGTTTAAGCTAAAATGTCTGAGGATAATTTTATAGGGAAAATGCATCCAAGAGTTTGTGTGCAGTAGCAGTGTAAATCAGCCTGTGGTCAATTGGTGTATGCGTGAGCTCTTTCAATTTTGTGGCTTGAAGGATTGGAAGTAGCAAATTGTCTATGGTATGTTATCACTCTTAAGTTAGACAAGAGGTCTGAACCTTGTGCTTATAAGAAGAAGCTTCTGGAAGAGTGTGTTATGCAAGTTACTGCAGTTTTGTTGGTATGATCTTGGAAGTTGATCAGATGTTGATATGTTCTCGTGTGTTCGCTGCTAGAGATATGTGTGGATTACTATAGTTGTAGTCTCCAAATCCTAGTAAATGTTTAATGTGATTTAGACTGATGTCGGAACTGATGTTGAAACATCACTTCAGTTCTTTGCTCAGGGTGGAGTGAAAGATCAAGACACTGACCTAACCTGGAAGGCTTTTGTGGTATGAATGGTTGTCATAATGGTTGTCATGAAGAAGATTCAGAAGATGCTAGAATCTGAAGAAGGGTTAAACCACAGGGATTTAAGATCAATTGCTATTTGTGATATTCACAAGTATTTAATTGATTATCCTTGAAAGACAAGATTAAGGATGTTCTGTCAATTGTTTTAACATCTTTTCATCAGAGGTTTGGAGAATCATGGGAGGGGTTCTACATTCGCTCACAAGCCGCCTAGGTGTTGACCTGGGATTATTGCTTAGCATCTGTTCCTAGAAAGTATTGTGAATGACTTGTCCAGATGGTGGTGCTGTTGAAGATGAAGACGGAAGACTATGAAGACATCATAATCTTGTTGGTTTCAGCTTGGATCAGTTTATTTCTGATCTAAGTGATTTGGAGCATGGTGTTTGCTCTGGTTGTGAAGGTCGAGGATAAGTGGCAGTTATCTCTGGCTTTCTACTGACGACTCTACTAAGGGAAGTGACCTTCTTTAGTATTGCTATGGGGTAGTCTTGGACTACTTATTTTTTAAAGATTCAGATGTGGTAGGTTTGAAGTCTTTGGAGTTTCTAAGCAGGATGAAGGTTGTCTACTCAAACTTGATTGTTGAATCAAGTCTATGAGAGCATGGAAATCTATTTCTGCAAAGGGAGGAGTTTCTTCTGAGTGGCAGAAGGTAGAGCTGAATTCAACAGTTGGGTGACATAATGTTCTGACATCTAGCTTAACATCAGAAGTCTCAACTGGTGATGTGGCACATCAGCTTTTGATAGGGTGATCTACAGGAATGAACAATAGGATGCTTCAAAAAGACCGTTCTCATGGCAGTTTGCGGGAGCTGCGGGAAGGAGAAGATGTTACATGACCATGGCTTATGGAGTCTAAGTGTGTTTGCTATTGAGCAATTGGAATATGTGACTTGAAGATCTGGTTTCCTTGGTGGATCAGGATATCTTTGTGAGAGTTCTGACAAACATGAAAAAGGTCAAAATGTGGCATTTGGCTGTTTTCATATGAGGATTCATGCTTGAGGTGATCAAACTGTGGCATTTGGTTGATCTCATAAGTGAATTCGAAGAATCAAGATAATCAGAGTGTGGCAGCTGGTTATTATTGAGGATTGTCTTGGAACAAGTTACTCTTGGGATGAAGGGTGATGAGTTAAAGACTCAAGGAGATTATTTTTCTTGAAGGTGGATGAGAGTTTATTCCTCTGGTTCTTTGGATTACTATGCAAGAGTAAGTCCAGTTGGTGGAGCATATCAAGAATCATGGTGTTGATGTTTTGGTGTGTGGAAGATGGTCTAACTTATGATAGGACATTATCTGGGATGATTACCTACATTGTATCTAAAGAGAATCTACCTAATCATACGGGAGAATGATGAAGTATAAGGTCTGCTTTGGAAGGAGAATATAGAGAAGACTGAAGTAGATCAGGTATTGATTGCTTGAAAGTCTGAATGTGGATATTCATCAATTGATCCAAATGTCAAAGGTAGATGATTGGATGTGTATCGCTAAAGGCAGAAGAAAAGCCTGTGAAGGGGACATAGCCCTATTGTCAAGTCATGCTAGAGAATAGTTGATCAGCCTGGCAAGATGTGGAGTTTTGGAGCATATGAAGATAACAAACCAAAAGGGAATCATGTGAGTATACTAATTTGCAGTATGAACTCTTTTCTTCAGAGAGGGTGTGCGAGCTCATGGTATTCAGGTGTGTATGTTAACCTGAATAAGCTGCTCTGACTGTGTTTTATTGGGAGCTTCTTGAAGGACTTCTATACGAAATGAGTCCTCTGAATGGTAATGAGTAGCTGATGTCCCCAAAAGATGTTGTTGAAGGGTGATGTTGTAACATCATGATTGCTGATGGTTATATTTGGAAGATGATTGAGAGTGTGCGTGTGGAGTTGGATGCTCAAGCATTTTTGTCAAAAGAGATGTTTCTGACTATGTGAATTAGAATGTGGAGATTCTGGTCTTGTTTTTAGTAGTTTGTTTTGGCAAAGCATGACTACTAATTTTGAAGACTTCACTAGTATCAACAACTACTGGTGGATGTAATGGTAGAGGGATTGTGATGTGATCTGATCAGAACATTTTTTTTAGAGAGTTGTTCCTTCTTCTGCTACAAGTATCTCTTGAAGAGATTAGATCTCAGTAAAGCAGAGAATTTGTGGAGTCTGTGAGCAGTGTCAAATAAGTCAGGATACTTGGTTGTGTTCTCCAAAAGTGAAAGTACAGTATGTGAATGTGCTCAGCAAGTGTGCTCAAATGTTCATCTCCATCTGGAGCATTAGTTAACCATGACAGGGGGAGTACTTGTCTATGGATTTTGCAGCAAAGGTGCATATATTGTGAAGCTTGCATGCTGATCAAGCTTGTGGAGATTGGTTGCTTCTTATGAGGAGATAATGTCAGATAACATGTTATGACATTAGGCTGTTGGATGGCATGTTGGTGTGGACATGAATGGTTCTATCCATGTGAAGCTAATTGTTTGTATCATGTGCGCACATGCTTCTGAGGAGAAGTCTGAAGACAATTTTATGCAGTTTTGGAAAAACTTTGTGAAGGTCTTTGTTGACGGGAGATGTCACACTTGTCTTGATGTGTGTTATTAATTCTAAGTAAGAGGAGTTTACTTAGAGTTCACTGGAAGGCATTGTGAGTGTGCTTCAGAACTTGTGGATGATTGTGTGAAGCATTCCTGACTGGATGGATGAAGACTGTGTCTGGATTTTCCAAATGCTATAATGTACTGGTCAAGGAGCATCAGCTGTGAAGTATAAAGGGAGAACTTCTATCTGTACTAGTGTGGTACTTGGATTGTTTGAGGATTAAGCATTTTGTGAATGCGTTCAGTAGGTGTGTTGAATAGAGGGTGCGCTCTTGAAGACATGAAGATGAGTCTTATGTTTTCCATTCATTTAAGGTGTTCTTCTTGCAAAGGAGCACTGGTTATCTTAGATAGGGAGAGTTTATCTTTTGTTGAAGAAGTTGTTTATCTAGATTTTAATGTCAGACAAGATGTCGTGACATTGTGTTACTGGTGAAGTTCATGGTGTACTTGACAGTTTAGACCTGGTTCTATAGATTTGTGTGTCAATGGATTGAATCATAAGTATACATTTACACCAATGTTTGTCAATTTTTGGCCAAAAAAGGGGAGAGAATGTACAGTAGTAGCTGTTGAGTCTGGATTTTGTTCTGAGTATGTTGGTTGGCAGATTCAGAGTTTATCCAATTGTGGCTAAAAAGGGGGGAGTTAGCCTAGCTGTTGCCTAGTTGTCTGTTGTGGTTCTAGGCTTGAGGGGGAGTGTGTAGTTTGTGCAGCTGTTTTGATGGTTGCAGTTTTGAGGGGGAGTTGCTGCTGCTAGTTGTGTGCTGATGTTAGTTTGTATGGTGTTTTTTCGTGGTTGGTATCTCTGGTGTAGGCTGAGATTATTTTAGCCAAAATTAGCCAAAGGGGGAGATTGTTAGTTCTTGTATTGGCTGGAATTTTGGTAAAACAATGGTGTTGTTAAAGATTTAATTTGTTTGATGTCTTAACATGAGTTCTTAACATTGAGTTGATGTTAAGTTCAGAAGGGTTGCAGTTTTGTATGCTGATGTTAAACCTGATGTCTTGACATCAGTTGACAGAACATCAGAACATCAGTCTGATGTGTTTTCTAGGGCTGCATTTGTTTAAGTGTGTTTTGAGAAGATCTGGTGGAGAGATTGCAGGCGAATATCATGGGACAAATATATTCTGTTGCTATCTTATATTGAGCATATATTGTTACTATTTTCATGCAAAAAGATATGGAGAATAATTAGATTTAATTGAAGATTTAATTAAAGATTTAATTGAAGATTTGATTGAAGATCTATTTAGTAGCATAATCTTTTGCAGATTTGTAGCAGCTGATTTGTTGTGATTTGAAGGCCCAAATCCAGTTGGGAAATAAGTTATAAATAGAAGCATTGTAACCTAGTTTTAGGAGGCCAACCATCATGTAAATTATAAGGGCTGTGTTGGTTGATGAACCACCCGGTTTGTGGGATGGTCATGTTTATCTCTAAGCCTGTAGGTAAGAGATGTATTGTTCTTAGAGGAAGCTGTTAAGCAACTCTAAGTATTGTTCTTAGTCATGAGGGTCATGTCTAGGTATTGTTATAGAAGTGTGTCTTCTATTTTTATGTGTTTGGAGAGTTGTTGGAAATCAAGCTGTTGATGCAGTGACTGAGATGTTGACTGCTAGACATCATTGCGATGATTGGAAGTGAGATGGAGTCTCTTACCTAGGGAGAACTTAGGTAGAAGGGTCATTGGGTAGGGATTAAGTGAGTAGATTGTCAACTGGTATTGTTGAGTCTGTTATTTAATACTGCTAATAGTGGACTTCCTTCCTGGCTTGGTATGCCCCCAGATGTAGGTTGTTAGACCGAACTGGGACAACTAATTCTGTGTGCACCTTTCTTTTCAGCAACTTATTTAACTGTCTATAATTGCCTTGTTGTTTATGTCAGACCAGATGTCTCGACATCATGTAGGACATCTGGGATCTGTTATACCAGAATTTCAATGATGTTGAAACATCACCTGCTAGGGATGTTACTCCTAGTCCAAGAGGAAAGAAGGATGCTGATGTGGTGGATGTTGTTGACTTATCTGACAATGAAGTAATTGGTAATGTTGTTCCTGGGATTGCCAAAAGATTGAAGAATAGGAAAGGAAATACTGTGGAATCTTCTCCTAAGATGACAGCTGAAGGCAAGAAGAAAAAGACATCTGTAGTTGGTCCAACAAAATCCTGGAGCAAGGTTGCTGTGACTTCAAAGAAGAGGAAGCTGAGAGAAGAATCAGAATCTGAGTTTGATGTCGAGGATGATGTTCAAGACATCACTCCTGTCAGAAGGTCAATATTGAAAAGGATTTCTGACAAGGTTCCTGAAGTGCCAGTGGACAACATATCCTTTCATTATGCTAGCAGTGCTCCACTGTGGAAATTTGTTTGTCAAAGGAGATTAGCTCTGGAAAGAGAGCTGGGCAAATATGCATTGGAGATGAAAGAAATTATGGAGCTCATTCATGTTGCTGGCCTGTGGAAAACTGTGACTAAATTCTCTAAGTGCTATGGTGGACCGGTTAAGGAATTTGTTGTTAATATTCCTATAGACATTTTTGATCAAAGAAGTGTGGACTTCATGAAGGTGTTTGTTAGGGGTAAGTGCATTAATTTTTCTCCTAGTACCATTAATAAGTATCTGGGAAGAGATGATCAAGAGGTTGGTGAACTAGAAGTGACTGATAATGAAGTGTGTAAAGAGATCACAGCTACTCAAGTAAAGGTTTGGCCTCTGAAGGGTAAATTGACAGCTAGCAAACTCAGTATCAAGTATGCTATTTTGCACAGAATTGGAGCTGCTAACTGGGTACCTACTAATCACAAAACCACCATAGCTGTGGGATTAGGAAGGTTTATTTATGCTGTTGGGAAAAAGGTCAAGTTCAACTATAGAAAGTACATATTTGAGCAAGTTGTGAAGCATGCTGCCACTAATGCTATCAAGATGCCTATATCATTCCCTTCCCTGGTCTGTGGAATGATCTTAGATCAATATCCTGGAATTTTAACTAGTTCAGATATAGCATGTAAGAGGGAGTCAACCTTATCCTTGCATCCCAAGCTGTTTGTTGGGAGTCATGTTCCAGACATTGTTGTAACATCAAGCTCTGGTGTTAAGAAGGCCTGTACTAAAATTGAGTTGATTGAAGAATTGAAGGCAGCTTGTAAAGATCTTGATATGGTGATCAGTACTAGCACTGCTAGGAAGGTGAAAATGGAGCAGATGATCAAATCCTTGGAGCAGGGTGAAGATGAGGAGGGTGTCAATTCTGAAGGTGGTTCTAGCACTGAAGATGAGGATGCTGGAGATGGCACTGATGAAGATGATACTGATGAGAATTGATTTACTGCCTCTGATGTTTCTTGCATTTGTTTTTTTTTGTTTATGCACATTGTGTGCATGATGTGTAACTTGGATAAAAATACTTCTATGTTTTTCTACTTGTATGGTTTTTGATTTATTTTGTCTTGTGGTGCTGTGTTGACTGACAAGGAGAGCTAGTAGGACTAACTGTTGTAAGGTTAGTTAAGTGAGGGCTAACTGGTTGGTAGTTGTCCAATTATGGCTAAAAAGGGGGAGAGTTAGCCTATGTGTTGCCTAGTTGTCTGATGTGGCTCTAGGCTTGAGAGGGAAGTGTGCATGTTTGGACAGCTGGTTTGCTACAGCTGGTTTGTTGGTTTTGAATTGAGGGGGAGCTTTACTGTGTGCAGTTTTTGGTTGTGAATGCTGATGCTGAAGTTTAGGTGGTTGAAGTTTTTTCCGCTGCTGAAGTCTCTGATATAGGCAGAGTTTGTTTTAGCCAAAATTAGCCAAAGGGGGAGATTGTTAGTTCTTGTATTGGCTAGAATTTTGGTAAAACAATCTTGAACAATGTTGATGTCACATGTCCGATGTCATAACATTGGTTCCTAACATTAGTTGTTGCAGGGTTGGAGTTTTATTTGCTGATGTTATATGTCTGATGTCTTGACATCAGTTATCAGAACATCAGGCTGTGATGTTTTTAGGGCTGCGTGTGAATGTTTGTTTTATGAAGATCTGTTAGAGAGATTGTGTGCGAATATCTTGGAGAAGATATTTTCAGGTACAATCAGATTTGAAGCAGATTTTGTTGCTTTGTTTAAGGGGCTGTTTGATTTAAAAAGATTTGGAGATAAAATCTGTTTTAAAATTCTGTTTTTAATAACAAATTAAATCAGATATTTGGAGGAGGTCCAAGCCCAAGTCAGAATTCTTTTTATAAGCAGCCTCAACCCTAATTGAAGAGGACGAAGACAAGAGAGCAAAGACTGAGAGTCATATTTGTGTTTTCGTGTGTGTTTTGTAAACCTTTCATGTTTGAATAGGTGTTACTATTTTGGGTTGTAAGTGTATTCACTATAGAGCTTTTAAGCAAGAGTGTGGTGTTCTTGATCAAAGCTTTTAAGCAAGATCAAGGTGTGGTTTAAAGTGTAATCTTTGAATTGTATCACTGAGGTGATTTAGGGAGTGAGTGGTTTCTCATACCTAAGTGGTTTCTTAGGTAGAAGTGTCATTGGGTAGTGATTAAGATTAGTAGATGTCAACTGGGATTGTTGAGTCTGTAATTTAATACTACTAATAGTGAATTTCCTCCCTGGCTTGGTAGCCCCCTGACGTAGGTAGTTAGACCGAACTGGGTGAACAATTCATTGTGTTGATTTACTGTAGTTATTACCTTGTTCATATAGCAGATTGTGCTGTTGTGACATCACACTTAACATCACACATCTGATACCAGAATTTCATTATGAATTGTGATTACTCACCCTGTCTGTTTGAATGTTGCCTCCACGTGGGTAACGTGCAGGTGATCAGGTTTAGCTGAGGATGCTTCGAGGACCTTGAAGTTATTTTTGCTTTTGGTCAATTTAGAGGGTCTTGCTCTGATAGTGTAACATTGGGTTGGGGTCCTTTGAGTCGAACTATGTTTTTCCTTATTTTGTTGTCATTTGATGATTTGGTTTTGTATGTTGAAAACCTTTTTGGATTATTACGATGTTTGTTGAAAACCTTTTAATTGAGAATTTTGAGTTCCGCAGCCATGTGAAGGCTATTTGAGTAATTTTGAGGAAAACCCTTTTGTTTACAGGGTAATTTGTGTTATTTTGATTTAATGAGAAATGTGCACCCTTGGAGGTGATTTTTTGTATGCCTTACTCTGATTATTTAAGTTGTTTTTGCTGCAACATTTTTGGGGGTAGAAAAGGGTGTTACATTAGTGGTATCAGAGCAGGTCGGTTCGTCTGGCCAGGTTTTTACTTGATGTATGTCCCTGTCAGTCGATGAGTGTGTGTACATTGTCGATGGTTTAGTTCTTCTAACCTTGTTGGTGGTCTACAGGATGGCTAGAAGAAATGATCGTGCGATTGCTGATGCATTGGAATCGGTTACTGATGTGGTTGCGTAGCTGAATCCAAATGGTGGAGCTCCTGACGAGTTTCGAGCTTTGGGTACGTTCCAGAGGAACAACCCACCGACTTTTGTGGGTACGCATGATCCAGCAAGTGCACACAAGTGGCTGAAGGTGATCGAGAAGTTTTTCGAGTAATGGGGTGTTCTGATGAGCAACAGGTTCAGTTCGGAACTCATATGCTGGAAGAGGAAGCTGAGGACTGGTGGGATAACACCCGTCAGAGGCTTACTGATGTTGGCATTGTGATAACTTGGGCTGTGTTTAAGCAGGAGTTTCTGGGGAAGTATTTTCCAGAGGATGCTCGTGGCAAGAGAGAAGTGGAATTCCTTAAGCTGAAGCAAGGAGATATGACTGTGGCAGAGTATGCCGTGAAGTTTGAGAAGCTAGTGAAGTTCTGTCCACACTACAATCGTGCTGATGCTGAGATGTCTAAGTGTCTCAAATTTGAGAATGGGCAAAGACCAGAGATTAAGCAGGGTATTGGGTATTAGCAGATCCGCAGGTATGTTGAGTTGGTGGACAAGAGCAGAATCTACGATGAGGACAGCCGAGCTCGATCTGCTCACTACAAGCAGTTGAGTGAGAAGAAAGGGCAGTATAGGGGTAAGCCTTATACAACTTCAGCTGACAAAGGGAAGCAGAAGGCTTCAGATGAGAAGAAGGCAAGTGGGGGAGCAGCTCCCACTTCTGGAAAGTGTCATAAATATGGTGAGAAAGGTCACCATGCTGATGTGCGTACCAACAATGTGCTGAGGTGCTATAGATGTGGTAAGAAAGGTCATCGAGCTACTGATTGCAAAGATGAGGGTCCAACCTGTTTCAATTGTGATGAGAAAGGTCATATCAGTACTTAATGCCAGAAGCCAAAGAATACTGCTACTGCTGCCCAGACCAGTGGTCGTGTGTTTGCTTTGAGTGGTGCAGAGATGCCAGAGAAGGACAACCTGATTCGAGGTACTTGTTTTATTAATAACATGGAATTGGTTGCTATTATTGATACTGGTGTGTAACACCCCAAAATTTACCCTCTTACTTTTAGCTAACTGGCTTATTGTTTTTTTGCATTTCTTGCATTAGCATTTGTGCATAGTATTGGTTCTTAACATGGGATCAAGGTACTTGGTTCATCTCAAAGGAGTCTCAAGCCTCAAGGTGGTTTGAGGAGTTCATCATATCTTCATAAGGTCAAGAATGACAAAGGATTTCAAGTGAATCTTTCCCTCCTAACCAGAGGGACCAAATTAGGGTTTTTGACCCAAATGACTTCTTGAAGGGCTTTGTGGATTCAAGCATGCTCTCATGGTTTCCATTTGATCACAAGTGCCCATAGAGGAAGGCTTGGCTAGTGGTTCATTGTGGAAGATGTTCAGTGGGTCAGTTACTTGTGAAGTAAGCAAAAGTCACCAGTGAAAGGGGAAGCCAACTGTGGAATTTTGAGGTTCTTTTCATGGTTTTCAAGGTCTCACATCCTCATATGGTCTTCAAGGGTCAAGTTTCATACCATTCATCAAGAATCAAGAGTGTGTGCAAAAGTTACTATTTTTGGAAAATGACCTATAATTTGAAACTTTCCATTTTTGGCAGTTTTTCCACCATATTCAACTTGACTTTTCATTGTTAAGGAAGCTTCAAATGAATTTTCCTCAAACATGAAAGTTGAAGATCTCTCTCTCCCATTTCCAAAAAGTACTAGAACATGTTCATACCTTTTGTAGAACTCAAGTTATGGCTAAGGCAAGGCAAGGTGCATTTTGAGGTTTTCCACATGTACCAATTTTCCACCATTTGCATTTTCATCCAAAAGGACTTGTAATCACTTCAATTGCTTCAAGTCATATTGTACCATCAAAGTACAAGTCAAGAGGAGCATTTTTGACCCTTACTTCATGCCTACCCGTGCCTTATTCATGTGGTATTTAACAAATAAACAATTTGCAAATTGATCCAAATCTCATTATCCAAGCAAATTCAAGGCCCAATTGTTTTTGAAAAGTGATCAGCAAGTCAAGTGTGAGGTATCCATCATGAAAAGCATGAAGGTGCACGAGTAAATTAAGGGATTAAACACAAATTGCAAAATTGTAAAACCACTCAAACTCACTAATCAGGGGTTTAATCAATTGCTAATCATGATGAGAGGTCTAATGGAGAGTATATAAGCTTACTCACACGCACAAAGCTAGGTCATGCACCCTCATTTGTTCAGAACCCATTTTCACCTCCAAACTTTTCTCTCTTCGAATCTCTCTTCTCTTGAGAGTTTTTGAAGTTTTCTTTGCACATTATTAATCAGTGTGGTGAGAGGAACAAGAATCTACCATTGGTTTGAGCTTAGAGTGAGGATTTCATCAAGTTCGTGTTCAACTTGCTCAAGTTCAAAACCTTAGATCCAGCCAATTTCAAGCCTCTATTTGCATTTATTTTGCAAATAGAGCTCAAAAGAGGAAGATGTGCAGCTTTTGGAAGGAGTTCTTAGTGTATTTTGAGTTCTACAGTTCTCAGGTTAGCATACTTTTCATGATCATGTAACTTGTTTTTCTTGCTTGCAAAATGATCTATGATGTTCACTGATGATGCTGATCTATTTAGTTTTGAGTTTGGACGTGTGGATTGTTTGAATTTTGAGATTCAAGTTTTTAGATCCAAACTTATTATGTTCGATTTGGCTTGTGTGTTGGTTGTTTGTGAAAAATAATTGCATATATGAGATCCTTGTTGAATTCTGGTCAAGATAGTATACTTGTTTGCAATTTCTGGAGATTTTTGATGTGCAGGTCACCGGAGAAGACGACGTGAGCTAGGGCTCCGGCGTCTGGTTATGTTTCAGGCTGGTGGAGGTTTCATTGGAGAAGATGAAATCTGGACCGTTGGTGGTCCAGATCTGATGGTCCACGTTCAGCCACCTCATTTAATTTTCACGTTTTGATTTTAATGTGTGTGTGTGCTATTCCACGATTGTTACCATGTACCACAGATCTGGATCACTCATCTTGAATATTTTTTGATTGTTTGACTGATTTATATGTTGGATGAATCTGGTGGTTATTAACATGCCAGCGCATTATAATTGACATGTGCCTCTCACGTGTTTTCTATTTAAATCAGATCATGTTGATTGTGTGTCTCCCCATGTTATTTATCATGTATGTGCAATTTGAGCCCTTCATCTGGCGTGATGTATGATTTGTTGACTTGTTGTTACGCGTGAGATTGATCCAAGGGTTGGTATGAAGTCAAGATGTTTGACTAGGTCCATTATTATTTTTTTTGTTTGGCTGCGCTGATTTTTGTTATGGATTAGGCTTACTACTTGCACCCCCTTATTTGATCCAATTCATTTTATAACGTGTTTGGGCTGCTATTTGAACCCCCCTGAGTTTATTTCTTTCTTTTTATTTTCTTAATTGTTGCATTTCCATTTTTAATTTTTAAAATTAATTAAATGCATCCAAAAATCCCAAAAAAAATTCATGAAGCATATTTAGGGTTTTATAAAATTTTGGAAAATTTTATTTCCCATTTTTATTTTATTTTGTGCCTCTGATTTAATTGTTTAATTAATTTCTTTTTGGATTGTTTCATATATGCACACCATGCCTTGTTATTTTTGTTCTCATCATCTATACATGATTTGCATCTCATTCTTTTTGCATTTTTCAGAGGACATGTTGAGGTTCCTAAAAATATTTTTCTCATATTTTTAAACTCTTTGCATATTGCATTTTAGTCCCTCTCTTTTGCATATTGATGTCATGTTTCTTATGTGATATTTGCTCATTTGTTTGAGGTGCTTAACTTGTGAATTTTTGTGAGATGTTTTGACATGTGATTGGTTTCTGACTTAGGTCATTTGAGTTTTAATCTCACAATTTCTGAGTGTAATTTGATTTATGTTTGTTTATTTGTGCTTAAATGACTTATGCATGATTATATCTTGACATCTCTTTACACAAGTTGACTTGCCATGCCTATTTGCTTGAGTTTCTTCTTGATTCTTTGTATGTGCATTTGATATGATGTTTACCCCTGGTTGAGGTCCCTTGTGACCAAGTTTTTCCATTTATGGATCATGTTTGAGTATGCTTAAGTGTTGGAACTTTGTCCTCTTTTTGTAGCTTTCTTTGGTGCATAATGTTTCATGCTTTGATTTCCTTTTGCACATGTGAATTGTTGATGATAATATGATTTTGGTTCTGACTTGCACTCATCTTCATATATCTTTCTCATTTCATTTTGATTTGAAGTCCATGTATGCTTAATTGTGCATTCCATACAAATATGCTTGCCTTTTTTCATGTTTATCTTTGCATGCTTACTTGAATTGTTTTGCATTGATCTTTGAAACATTTTTGATGATTTGAGTTGGACATTTATGATGTGATGTGCTTGCTGCCGTTTATTGTATCTCATCTTCTCCTTCTCTTTCTCATTCTTCTCTTTCACTCTCTTCCTCCCATGAATCCCAAGACTTAAACAAGTCTTGGATTCTCTCCCTTTAGAGCTACCTAGTCCAACTTAATTTTTGATTAAGCTTGGAGTAGGATTAACATTAGGTTTTAGGTAGTCGTCTCTCATAAACCTCACTAACCCTAGGTTACCCATGCATGATAACATTAGGACTCTTAGTTTCCCTTTAGAGTTTCCTTTGTGTCTTCTCTCTTCTCATCTCAAAACTTCTTGAAAACACTTAATAAAGATAAAGTGTATTGTGCACGAGCCTTAAGCGTGGGGAATGAGAAATGAGGGGCTTCCTCTCATCTTTCTAGAGTGCTTAGCGGGTGTCCTGTCTTGGGACGATTCGTTAAGTATTCGTCCCTGTGCCCTAGACTTTGGTGCAATGCAAGTTATGAACTAACTTAAAACACTTATGTCTAAAAAACACAAAACAAATTCAAATATTTTTATCCTTCGGGATTGTTTGGTTCCAGATCATTTTCAGAAAAGAGCACGTTACCTTCCGTCTAAGTCGCAAACAGACATCGACCCTAACTTCCAGACCCGAATCTAACGTCGCTCATAAAAAACACTTACCCATCCGTGGTCGTACCCACGAACTACATTAGCTCTGATTCCTCTCTCTCGTCCGATTGAGGATATGTAGGCATAAGACATCGATTGTCTTGGCGAGCAACCTTCCCCCATAGTTCCCGTCCGAACTACGTTGACTCTGACTTTCCCATTGCACTGAGGGAGTACGTAGGCCTAGGGCATCGAATTTGTCCTACCGAGTCCGTCTTAGTCACCCCCATTCCCGTTTTCTTTTGTTCAGCCATAGATAGTAGGACAGCTCACCCTCCGTTTAGACAATAAGCATGGCTCCCATTGAGTACGATGGATGCGTGGGGTGCTAACACCTTCCCTTCACATAACCGACTCCCAAACCCGGACTATGGTTGCGATGACCATGTCTTTCCCCCTTTCTCTTCAGGTTTATGCAATGTTTCCTTTCCCTCTCTCGGGATAAATACACATTGCTGGCGACTCTGTGTTTTCCACGCCACTCTCGCGTTTATACCGTTGGATGCGAATCTTTCGGGAGCGACAACTGGCGACTCTGCTGGTGACTCTAGTTGACCTCTTGCTGGTCCATCCCCTTTAGCGAGTCGATCCTAGCGTTTGTTTGTTTTTTGTTGGGTGTTTATTTGTTATGCTTTATTATGTTGTATATTACTGTTTTACAGCTTTTACTGCATCACATTTCATTTTATTACTGTTATACTGGATATTGCTGTGCTGTGCTGGCTGGTTTCTGTTTGGCAGGTTGGGTTGTTCTGAGAGATAAGCCCAATACCCAGGCTTGAGTACACCCTAGGACTAGAGTGGAAAGTAGTGGGACCTACGTGCCAGCTTGGTGCGTTTGTGTGTTCGCGAAATTCACAACCAGACGAGGCTATGTTGGGATGCATTCTGACGTGTGTGTCTTGCGCATGTTAGGGTGTTGATCTAGAGAGCTGTCGAATCTGGTGACCGTTTCTCCTATACCTCAGTTGCGCCTCTCCTCCCGACCTGTGATAATGGCAGACCAGAAATGGCAAACCCATTACGCTTGTCGATCCGAGGACCCAATGCTGAGGGACTCGCATAGGATGACCTTATTTTTTAGGGGAATCAGTTGAGGCCTCCTCAATTGATGATGATGCCAAACCAGAAATGGTGAACGTATCATCATTTCTCGACCTGAGAGCCCGTGATATTGAGGATCCCCGCCTTTCTAGAACCCACATGAGAGATGGGATGGGTGTTTGTAGGCTTGCAGGGAACCGAAACCTTCAACCTACCCAGTTTTCTGGATTTTCTCATCAGTGTTTGATTATCTGGGTTTCTGGTTATCTCAGTGGTTTGGTATTCTGGAATTCTGGTTTTCTGGGTTGTGGTTCTCGTCCAGTTAACAGCACAGCACATCCAGCAGTGATGCCTTGATCCCATGCTTGCATGTGCATATCATTTTTCTTGCATTCTAACGTGTTTGACATTTTTTAGGGCTTGCATCTTACTCTTGATTCCGGTTTTCTGAGGTTGCCTTAACATTGATGTCCAGAGAAAGAAGACTGTTGTTTATTCGTTCCCAGACCCGACCTTGACGTTGATTCATAAGCTGATTAGTATGGCTGGTCCTGGAGTTCGTACAGAGTTCGGTGGAGAGTATAGGAGACTTCTGAAGTTTGTATACAGTATCTCCAAGTATGAGAAGGATGTCATTCATACACTTCTTTAGTTCTATGATTCGTCTTTGCGTTGCTTCACTTTTCCAGACTACATCTTGGCTCCAACGCTGGAGGAGTTCTCATTTATTTTGGGAATCCCCATCAGGCATGACATAGTTTTCTTTTCTGAAGAACGCCCTGAGATAAAAGAAATGGCCATTGCTCTTTATATTGTTGAATCCGTTCTGAGCAGTAATATTGTGGAGAAACAAGGATCTAAGGGTTTCTTATTGAAGTTCTTGTTTGATCAAGCTTGCATACATGTTAAAGAGAAGAATTGGACTGCTTTCCAAGCTATTATGGCTATGTGCATCTATGGGATTGCCCTGTTTCCCAATGTTCCTGATCTGGTGGATATGCATGATGTTAGAATCTTTATTTCAAAGAATCCTATACCTACCTTGCTAGGTGATGTGTATCACTCAGTCCACTACAAGAATGAAAATAGGCGTGGAAAAACTGTGAGTTGCTGTGCACCACTCTTATCTACTTAGTTTCTGAGTCATCTCCCCGAAGCTGGTGCTTTCGTTGATACGAGAGACTCTCTGAAGTGGTCAAAGAGGTTAATGGGCTTGACTGCTGACAACATTGTTTGGTTCAACCATGACTTGCTAGGAATGGAGATTATTTGCAAGTGCGGAGAATTCCCTAATGTACCCTTGATAGGGAGATGAGGTGGAATTAATTATAATCCTTCCCTTGTTATCAGGCAGTTTGGTTATCCTTTGAGAGGTCCACCTGAAGAGCGAGATATCAGAGAGTCCTTATTCTTCAATGGTACTGGGGATCAAGAGATGATAAGGAAGATTGTGAATGCTTGGAAGCAGGTGACCAAGAAGGGAAAAACTTCATTCGGGAAATGTAACAACCGGGCCTTTCCTTCCTATGAAGACTGGATTAAGAAAATAGCAGAAGAGGAGCTTCTTCCTTTCTCGGTGGAACCACCTTTGTATTATTTGATGATCGAGGCTCCCACGACTGTTGATGCAGAGAAGTATGATAAGTTATGGGCTGAGAAGGAGAAACTCCAAGAAGAGAATCGTGAGCTGGGCAGAGAGGTCGGTCAGTTGAAGCACGAAAAAGGCGAAGCTATCCATGTTGCCAGGTTGAAATTAGAACTTTTGGCTGTGAAGGAGAAAGAATTGTCTAAAGAAGCCACAACCAGAGAGAAAGTGGCTCAAGCGTTGAAAAGTGTCAGCAAGATCCTTTCTTCCAAAAAGAAAGAGTTAGCTTATGCTATGTCAAGAATTCACAGGTTCAATGGCCGTCAGAATACAACAATTACTGCCAACAAGTTGAAAGAGGACAAGTATCTGGAACAGATTGAAGGTTTGAAGACAGAGCTTTGGAAAAAGGATAAGGAGATTTTATCAGGGATCTTTGAGAGGAGAACAGTTGAGGAAAAGCTCAAGGAAACCATGGCAGATATGGAACAGCTGAAGATCCAAGCCGAAGTGAAAAGAGCCAGGAGCGGAGGTTCAAGTTCAGGTGGAGCTTCTGGAGAAGATGATTGGGAGTTGCATAGTCGTTATTTAACAGGAATCTTGCATAGGAGAGATCTTCTGATTCAGGAGTTGATTCAGAGACCAGAGCATCCTAATACCAAGAAGCTTCTCAAGGAAGTGCATAATTGGTGCAAAAAGAATGACGAATGGGGAATTCTAGCACGGCTGAGTCTTGATGATATGCCTTAGTTTCCTTGCTGCTGTTTTCTTTGTGTTTCCGGGATCACCGCCAGGCTTGTTGGTTGGGGTCTTTGTTTGTGACTTGTGTTGTAACAGATGCTTATTCTCTTTATATGATCAGGAATTCAATTCTCTTCTATTGTTAAAACTGGAATCAAGGGATAGATCGCCTTGATAATGTTCATACATGTTTGCATCTGCATTTGCATAATCATCTCATTTTGCATAGCAGGTTATCTCGGATTCTCTGGATTTCTTATGGTCTCTTTTTGACAGTCAGGATTGATCAGTAAATTCATCAGTATTCTACCAGCCTCAACCAGAGGATAGCCATGGAACAACTCCGTGCAGAGGTGACTGAAATGAATATTCAGATGAGGCAATTTGGGGAAGATATACTGGTAATGTCCCAAGGACAGAAATTGCTAAGAGAGGAAGTCGATCAGATGAGGACTCAGATGGGCCTGGTCATGGAAATCTTGAACAAGGTGTTAAAGAAGGAAAACAATCATGTGCTCACTTCCACAACAGAGGTCCTTACTTCTCCCATCTCTGTGGGATTTGCTCTAGATCATGAATTGCCTCGTGAATCCCCTCCACGAGTTGAAGTTTCAGAGCTTTCTCATCAGCAATCACTTCCTGCTCCCCAAGAGGATCCTAAGTCAGAGAGTCCTAAGTCAGAGAGGCCTAAGAGGAAGTTTGATCCCATTCCAATGCCGTATGCGCAGTTGCTTTCTTATTTGCTCGAGCTTAAACTAGTCGAGTGTGTCACTCTAGGACCAACTCCGACAGGGTTTTCTTTGGGTTCTAATATGAATGCTAGGTGTGACTTCCATTCTGGGGCACCGGGTCACAATGTTGAGAATTGTACAAGATTCAAGCATAAGGTCCAAGAACTCATTGATTCAGGGGCAATCAAGTTCTCATCAGAAGTGGAGACTCCTCCCCTCTTTGCAGGATCCACCTCATGTCATGGACTTTCTCCACAACCTTTTGCTGCAGAAGCTCTATGTCAGCAACCTTTGTTTGTGCCTCAGCCAAATGTGGAAAGGAAAGTGCAAGCGCAGGTGAGGCGCCCAAATCAGCATCGGCAGCAGAATTATTAGCAGCAGAGGCAATTCAGACCAAGAAGGCCCAAGAGGATATTTGATCCTATTCCTATTCCTTATAGTCAGTTGTTTGCTCGCTTGCTCAAGAGCTCGCTGATCCAGCTGAGGAATGCCATGCCAGTGCCATACCCTATCCCTCCGGACTTTGACATGAACGCTAGCTGTGAGTTCCATTCAGGAACGTTTGGGCACACAATTGACGACTGTAATGCGTTCCAACATAAGGTGCAAGATTTAATCGACTCAAAGGTCATCACCCCAGATGGTACCCCCATGAGGTGAAGCTTCTTTATCAGAGTGAGCACTCGAGGTTGCGAAGACATCATCAGAAGCAATAAGTCCAGACGGAGTCAAGTCTCCTCAACAATGGCAATCATCAGCTTCCTTTACTGCATTTTCATATGTAGCTTTCCTTTGTTTGTTTAAACATTGTCTACATGTAAAAACTTGTTTGTATTTGAATGTGGATTTTAATGCAATGATGTGTTGTTCCTGAAGTATCTTACTTTTATGCACTCATGTCATGTTTATATGCACTGCAATACTATCTTTTTTGCCTAGACTCTTGGAGGGAGGATGACGAAATAAGAACGCAGATTTCTAATGGTACGCTTTTGGATAAAACCCTGTTAAGGATGTACAGGCATTGTTTCCAATTCACAAACACTGGAGAGATAAGGAGATAGACCTTTGTCAACCCCTTTGAGCCTAGTAGTAGGAGTTCTTTCTGAAAACGAAAAACCCTCAATTTTAACCCAGGGGCAGGGTAGGCGTCAGTTAGTTCAACCAAGTGTTCAACTTTCAGAAGGAGTGTACATCTGAGGATCCATTACCTTCCATTCCACTATCAAGAGGTTAAGAGGTGTAGAACCACAATGGTTACTCCTCACCAACCGAAGAGTGAAACAGTCACAGCCCTTTCAAACAAGTCAGGCAAAACGGTGTCACACGACTTGTTCAAAAAAAAAAAAAAGAAAAAAGAGAAAAAAGAAAAAGCCTGCTAAGTCAAAAAACTTGAAAGCAAGTGACTTAGGCAAAAGTTAAGGCATCCCGCTGGACTTCAAAATTGAAAACTCAAAAGAGTCAGTCCAGGCAAAAATTAGGGAACAAAAAGCAAAAGAATGAGAAAGCAAAAAGCGAAAAGGATTACAAAGAAAGTCCTCGATAAGAACAAAGTCGTGTGACTATAGACACAAAAGACAAAAAGGGGCGACTGTTAGTCCAAAACCTCGCCAGGTGTCGAATCACCAGTTGCATGGATTCCTTAGAAATCGGGAAACCTTTTGAGAGACGAGCGCTTGTGTCAAATTAGCTGAACATAGGACTGGAGAATATCATGAAGAGTGGGTGGGTACCAATAAACTTTGAGCCATAAATCCTTTTTTTCTCAAACCGCGAACCAGGCCACGCTACAACCCTAAAAGTCCTAATTGAAACAGGGTTTAGTTTGAAGGCGTACTTCAACGAGATAGCGTTCCTGACTCCCATGAGTCGTGCTAATAAGATTTTTGTTGGTGTTGCATGTGCGTATTACTTTCCTTTCAAAAATAAGTGTCGTAACTCGGTTGTGTGACATTTTTTCAATAAGGACTTCAAGATTAACATATGTGTTGCATTTGAATAATCATTCTCAGAATAAATATTTTATGCTTGCATACATTTGAAGCTTACACGATGAACATCCGTCGAGAAGCTTAAACTGGCCAAGTTGAGGGGCCTGAGACTCCAGAGGACATGATGCTGAAAGATTATGTGGGAAAAAGGCGTTCCCAGCCATTTGTGTTGAGATGTAACTAATTTGGACAATCACACTGGGAAATCTCTTTAATATGTAGCCAAGCTGGGGCATTCAAGTTGAGAAGGTATTTTCAGAATACAATCAACCATGGGGTATTCATGTTGAGAAAATTTCTTCGAACTGGGGCAATTATGTCGAGATCCGATAAATCTCTCCACAAACGTGTGAACTGGGGCAATCACGTCGAGATTCGGTAAATCTCTCGAAGACTAGTCGGTTAGAGACAAATGTACTGCAAGGCTTGTACTGGGGCAGGTCACTTCAAGGGCGCGAGAAATTTTTCCCTTCAGAACACAGTCAATCAATATCACCTCTGCAAGGTTCAGAATACTGTGGCAGAACATTTCAGGTCATTACAAACCCTCTCGAGGTGGTTTACTTCACGAATCATAAAGTATGGGACAATTATGTCCAGACCGGATACATCTCTAAGAGTTTGAAGACCCTGGGGCATTGTTGAACGCCAGGTTTTCTGTAAAATCCTCTTAAGATGATTGCTTCAAGTAGACCCTGTGGTCTGGGGCAAGGTGGAGAATTAAAGGAACTGTGTTTCGCCCTTGACAATCAATATGCAGAAACTTGAAGCACTGAGTTGTTCCCAGTGTGGGACTTTTGGAGTCTTTTCCCTCCAACAAAGAGCCAGAGGGTATCTTTTTCCAGCAAGGTGTGGGAATTGTTTTTCTTCCTCAAGCAGAGAATTGTCCTATGTTCGAAAAGGGCTTTTATGAAGGTTTCTTATCTCTAGCAGTACAGATGGAATCCTCACTCTCAGCAAGGTAAGACGATAGAATATCGTCAAGAAGACGATGAGGAGTCAGAGTGTTCTCTTCCTCAACGGTCAGATCTAGCCATCTCAAGTAATTCAAAGTCCAATCTTCATTGGTACCTCCCCAGTATAGCTGCTCTCTTCAACTTGGAAAGTCCATCCTCCTCAGTAGGTTGTTGTTACCCCAGCAAGAGACTTACAGAATATCTTCTTGGGACAAAGGAGTTATTTTCCCCACAGGATCTGAGCACTCGGCTAGTCAACAAATGTTTTTCTCACTAGCCACGGTATGAGTTAATCCCCTCCGGATGGGCAAGCTCGATGTTATCCGCTAGCAGGGTAGATGTCAGCATCTACCGTTCCCCAAGCCGGTTTGCTGATCATGGCCAGTATTCCCCAGCAGGGTAAAAGTACTAATACTCCCCGACAGGGTAAGGGTAAGAGCATCTCCCAAGCAGGTTCAAAATTATTGACTTGTCTCCCCAGGCAGAGTTTGGCGGTGATCCTCTCAGTGGTTTGTTCAAACAACTATCCCTAGCAGGTCTTAAGCCTAATTGTTATTAGCATCCTTTTAGATCCAGGTAGAAGTCAGTTGGTAATTCTCAGCGGAGAGAGTCTCTCTTTGGGTTCCATCTTCAATATTCGTTCCTAGCCATCCCCAATAGAGTGGGTTTTCTCTCGGAGCTTTCATCTCCAGCAGAATTTGTGATCAATGTCTTCCTCAGTAGAGTGAAGTCTTTATGAGCAGGGTCTCTTATTTCGGAGGACAATTTATGTTGTCGTCCCCGGTGGAGTTTGCCTTCGCCTTCAGCATTTATTTTGTTGAGGCGCCTCTTTTGCATTGCATAAGCATTCTTGCATGGAATCCTCCCAAACGCGTAGCATTTCCATTTCGTATGGAGCATTACGCCATAGAAAAATTCAAACATATGCATTCGAAGCATAAGCCAGGTTTGATTTCCTTACCAGTTCCTTTCCCTAGCAGAAAGTGACATGATTCAGAAGATGTTGGTTAACACCACCGCAACCAGTGGATTCATCCTTCTTGTCGGTCCTTCCTACACTCCCCCGCAGAGTTGTCTGTTTAGATTTCTCTATTCCCCAACGGAGTTATCTTTGTAGATCTGTTGATTCTACTTATCTTGGGTTGGAAAGTCCATCTTCGGCTAGGTCTTTCTTTTCGAGTTCGCTTTCGGTCGTCCTCGCACTCTTTGTTATTTCGTTATCCCCAGTAGAGTTATCCTATATGGTATAACCATTGTTGAAAGGGCGTTTTCGGCCGGTCTTTCTTCTCGAGTCCGCTTTCGGTCGTACTCGTTTATTCTTTTCGAGTCTGCTTTCGGTCGTACTCGTTTGTTGTTGAAAGGGCGTTTTCGGCCGGTCTTTCTTCTCGAGTCCGCCTTCGGTCGTACTCGTTTATTCTTCTCGAGTCCGCTTTCGGTCGTACTCGTTTATTGTTGAAATTCCGCTTTCGGTCGGTCTTTCTTTTCGAGTTCGCTTTCGGTCGTACTCGTTTGCCTTTGTATCCCCACTGAGTTCGCTTTCGGTCGTACTCGTTTGTTCTTTTCGAGTCCGCTTTCGATTGTACTCGTCTGCTGTTGAAAGAGCGTTTTCGGCCGGTCTTTCTTTTCGAGTTTGCTTTCGGTCGTACTCGTCTGTTGTTGGAAGAGCGTTTTCGGTCGGTCTTTCTTTTCGAGTTCGCTTTCGGTCGTACTCGTTTATTCTTTTCGAGTCCGCTTTTGGTCGTACTCGTTTATCCTTTTCGAGTCCGCTTTCGGTCGTACTCGTTTTGTTCTTTTCGAGTCCGCTTTCGGTCGTACTTGTCTGCTGTTGAAAGAGCATTTTCGTCCGGTCTTTCTTTTCGAGTCCGATTTCGGTCGTACTCGTTTATCCTCTTCGAGTCCGCTTTCGGTCGTACTCGTTCATCATTTTCGAGTCCGCTTTCGGTCGTACTCGTTTATCCTTTTCATTACCACCAGTTTGCAAATTTCTGGGTTCTTTTTGTATTCAATCACCTTCTACCTTGAATGTCTGAAAGCCGTTGCTATCATCCCTTTAGGTTCAAGTCGATTGAATAGGGGCAGCTGTAACACCCCAAAATTTGCCCTCTTACTTTTAGCTAACTGGCTTATTGTTTCTTTGCATTTCTTGCATTAGCATTTGTGCATAGCATTGGTTCTTAACATGGGATCAAGGTACTTGGTTCATCTCAAAGGAGTCTCAAGCCTCAAGGTGGTTTGAGGAGTTCATCATATCTTCATAAGGTCAAGAATGGCAAAGGATTTCAAGTGAATCTTTCCCTCCTAACCAGAGGTACCAAATTAGGGTTTTTGACCCAAAGGACTTCTTGAAGGGCTTTGTGGATTCAAGCATGCTCTCATGGTTTCCAATTGATCACAAGTGCTCATAGAGGAAGGCTTGGCTAGTGGTTCATTGTGGAAGATGTTCAGTGGGTCAGTTACTTGTGAAGTAAGCAAAAGTCACCAGTGAAAGGGGAAGCCAACTGTGGAATTTTGAGGTTCTTTTCATGGTTTTCAAGGTCTCACATCCTCATATGGTCTTCAAGGGTCAATTTTCATACCATTCATCAAGAATCAAGAGTGTGTGCAAAAGTTACTATTTTTGGAAAATGACCTATAATTTGAAACTTTCCATTTTTGGGAGTTTTTCCACCACATTCAACTTGACTTTTCATCATCAAGGAAGCTTCAAATGAATTTTCCTAAAACATGAAAGTTGAAGATCTCTCTCTCCCATTTCCAAAAAGTACTAGAACATGTTCATACCTTTTGTAGAACTCAAGTTATGGCTAAGGCAAGGCAAGATGCATTTTGAGGTTTTCCACATGTACCAATTTTCCATCATTTGCATTTTCATCCAAAAGGACTTGTAATCACTTCAATTGCTTCAAGTCATATTGTACCATCAAAGTACAAGTCAAGAGGAGCATTTTTGACCCTTACTTCATGCCTACCCGTGCCTTATTCATGTGGTATTTAACAAATAAACAATTTGCAAATTGATCCAAATCTCATTATCCAAGCAAATTCAAGGCCCAATTGTTTTTGAAAAGCGATCAGCAAGTCAAGTGTGAGGTATCCATCATGAAAAGCATGAAGGTGCACGAGTAAATTAAGGGATTAAACACAAATTGCAAAATTGCAAAACCACTCAAACTCACTAATCAGGGGTTTAATCAATTGCTAATCATGATGAGAGGTCTAATGGAGAGTATATAAGCTTACTCACACGCACAAAGCTAGGTCATGCACCCTCATTTGCTCAGAACCCATTTTCACCTCCAAACTTTTCTCTCTTCGAATCTCTCTTCTCTTGAGAGTTTTTGAAGTTTTCTTTGCACATTATTAATCAGTGTGGTGAGAGGAACAAGAATCTACCATTGGTTTGAGCTTAGAGTGAGGATTTCATCAAGTTCGTGTTCAAGTTGCTCAAGTTCAAAACCTTAGATCCAGCCAATTTCAAGTCTCTATTTGCATTTATTTTGCAAATAGAGCTCAAAAGAGGAAGATCTGCAGCTTTTGGAAGGAGTTCTTAGTGTATTTTGAGCTCTACAGTTCTCAGGTTAGCATACTTTTCATGATCATGTAACTTGTTTTTCTTGCTTGCAAAATGATCTATGATGTTCACTGATGATGCTGATCTATTTAGTTTTGAGTTTGGACGTGTGGATTGTTTGAATTTTGAGATTTAAGTTTTTAGATCCAAACTTATTCTATTCGATTTGGCTTGTGTGTTGGTTGTTTGAGAAAAATAATTGCATATATGAGATCCTTGTTGAATTCTGGTCAAGATAGTATACTTGTTTGCAATTTCTGGAGATTTTTGATGTGCAGGTCACCGGAGAAGACGACCGGAGCTAGGGCTCTGGCGTCTGGTTATGTTTCAGGCCGGTGGAGGTTTCATTGGAGAAGATGAAATCTGGACCGTTGGTGGTCCAGATCTGATGGTCCACGTTCAGCCACCTCATTTAATTTTCACGTTTTGATTTTAATGTGTGTGTGTGTGCTATTCCACGATTGTTACCATGTACCACAGATCTGGATCACTCATCTTGAATATTTTTTTATTGTTTGACTGATTTATATGCGTTGGATGAATCTGGTGGTTGTTAACATGCCAGCGCATTAAAATTGACATGTGCCTCTCACGTGTTTTTTATTTAAATCAGATCATGTTGATTGTGTGTCTCCCCATGTTATTTATCATGTATGTGCAATCTGAGCCCTTCATCTGGCGTGATGTATGATTTGTTGACTTGTTGTTACGCGTGAGATTGATCCAAGGGTTGGTATGAAGTCAAGATGTTTGACTGGGTCCATTATTTTTTTTTGTTTGGCAGCGCTGATTTTTGTTATGGATTGGGCTTACTACTTGCACCCCCTTATTTGATCCAATTCATTTTATAACGTGTTTGGGCTGCTATTTGAACCCCCCTGAGTTTATTTCTTTCTTTTTATTTTCTTAATTGTTGCATTTCCATTTTTAATTTTTAAAATTAATTAAATGCATCCAAAAATCCCAAAAAAAATTCATGAAGCATATTTAGGGTTTTATAAAATTTTGGAAAATTTTATTTCCCATTTTTATTTTATTTTGTGGCTCTGATTTAATTGTTTAATTAATCTCTTTTTGGATTGTTTCATATATGCACACCATGCCTTGTTATTTTTGTTCTCATCATCTATACATGATTTGCATCTCATTCTTTTTGCATTTTTCAGAGGACATGTTGAGGTTCCTAAAAATATTTTTCTCATATTTTTAAACTCTTTGCATATTGCATTTTAGTCCCTCTCTTTTGCATATTGATGTCATGTTTCTTATGTGATCTTTGCTCATTTGTTTGAGGTGCTTAACTTGTGAATTTTTGTGAGATCTTTTGACATGTGATTGGTTTCTGACTTAGGTCATTTGAGTTTTAATCTCACAATTTCTGAGTGTAATTTGATTTATGTTTGTTTATTTGTGCTTAAATGACTTATGCATGATTATATCTTGACATCTCTTTACACAAGTTGACTTGCCATGCCTATTTGCTTGAGTTTCTTCTTGATTCTTTGTATGTGCATTTGATATGATGTTTACCCCTGGTTGAGGTCCCTTGTGACCAAGTTTTTCCATTTATGGATCATGTTTGAGTATGCTTAAGTGTTGGAACTTTGTCCTCTTTTTGTAGCTTTCTTTGGTGCATAATGTTTCATGCTTTGATTTCCTTTTGCACATGTGAATTGTTGATGATAATATGATTTTGGTTCTGACTTGCACTCATCTTCATATATCTTTCTCATTTCATTTTGATTTGAAGTCCATGTATGCTTAATTGTGCATTCCATACAAATATGCTTGCCTTTTTTCATGTTTATCTTTGCATGCTTACCTGAATTGTTTTGCATTGATCTTTGAAACATTTTTGATGATTTGAGTTGGACATTTATGATGTGATGTGCTTGCTACCGTTTATTGTATCTCATCTTCTCCTTCTCTTTCTCATTCTTCTCTTTCACTCTCTTCCTCCCATGAATCCCAAGACTTGTTTAAGTCTTGGATTCTCTCCTTTTAGAGCTACCTAGTCCAACTTAATTTTTGATTAAGCTTGGAGTAGGATTAGCATTAGGTTTTAGGTAGTCGTCTCTCATAAACCTCACTAACCCTAGGTTACCCATGCATGATAACATTAGGACTCTTAGTTTCCCTTTAGAGTTTCCTTTGTGTCTTCTCTCTTCTCATCTCAAAACTTCTTGAAAACACTTAATAAAGATAAAGTGTATTGCGCACGAGCCTTAAGCGTGGGGAATGAGAAATGAGGGGCTTCCTCTCATCTTTCTAGAGTTCTTAGCGGGTGTCCTGTCTTGGGACGATTCGTTAAGTATTCGTCCCTGTGCCCTAGACTTTGGTGCAATGCAAGTTATGAACTAACTTAAAACACTTATGTCTAAAAAACACAAAACAAATTCAAATCTTTTTATCCTTCGGGATTGTTTGGTTCCAGATCATTTTCAGAAAAGAGCACGTTACCTTCCGTCTAAGTCGCAAACAGGCATCGACCCTAACTTCCAGACCCGAATCTAACGTCGCTCATAAAAAACACTTACCCATCCGTGGTCGTACCCACGAACTACATTAGCTCTGATTCCTCTCTCTCGTCCGATTGAGGATATGTAGGCACAAGACATCGATTGTCTTGGCGAGCAACCTTCCCCCACAGTTCCCGTCCGAACTACGTTGACTCTGACTTTCCCATTGCACTGAGGGAGTACGTAGGCCTAGGGCATCGAATATGTCCTACCGAGTCCGTCTTAGTCACCCCCATCCCCGTTTTCTTTTGTTCAGCCATAGATTGTAGGACAACTCACCCTCCGTTTAGACAACAAGCGTGGATCCCATCGAGTACGATGGATGCGTGGGGTGCTAACACCTTCCCTTCGCATAACCGACTCCCGAACCCGAACTATGGTTGCGATGACCATGTCTTTCCCCTTTCTCTTTAGGTTTATGCAGTGTTTCCTTTCCCTCTCTCGGGATAAATACACATTGTTGGCGACTCTGTGTTTTCTGCGCCACTCTCGCGTTTGTACCGTTGGATGCGAATCTTTCGGGAGCGACATGGTGCTACTCATTCTTTTATCTCGCTTGAATGTGCTAATAGATTGGGTTTGAAGTTATCTGAGATGAATGTAATATGGTAATAGAAACTCCAGCTAATGGTTCTGTTACTACTATCCTTGTGTGTTTGAGATGTCCTGTGACGATTTTTGAGAAGAGCTTTGTGATGGATTTGGTGTGCCTACTCTTCCACCAAATTGACGTGATCTTTGGAATGAACTGGTTGGAGTTCAACCGTGTTCATATCAATTGTTATAATAAGACTGTAGAGTTTCCTGAGATTGATGATAGTGGGGAGTTGATGTTCTTGTCTGCTAAGCAAGTAGAGGAACTTCAAGAAGACGAAGCTTTGGTGTTTGCAATGTTTGCATCGTTCCAAATTGATCGTGAAGCTGCGAGTGTGGAGTTGCCTGTTGTCTGTGAATTCCCAGATGTGTTTCCAGATGACATCAGTGATTTACCTAGAGAGTGTGAAGCAGAGTTTGCAGTGGACATAATACCAGGTACGAGTCCAGTGTCGATGGCTCCTTATCGGATGTCAGCTTCCGAGTTAAGTGAATTGAAGAAACAGTTGGAAGAATTGCTGGAGAAGAGGTTTGTTCGACCAAGTGTTTCTCTGTGGGGTGCTCCTGTGTTGTTAGTGAAGAAGAAAGATGGAAGTATGAGGTTGTGCGTTGATTATCGGCAGTTGAATAAGGTGACTATCAAGAATAAGTATCCGCTTCCGAGAATCGACGATTTGATGGATCAGTTAGTAGGTGCTTGTGTGTTTAGCAAGATTGATTTGAGGTCTGGTTATCATCAGATTCGAGTGAAGCCTGATGATATTCCGAAGACGGCTTTCAGAACGAGATATGGACACTATGAATACACTGTGATGCCGTTTAGTGTATCCAATGCACCTGGTGTGTTCATGGAGTATATGAATCGGATCTTCCATGAGTATTTGGATATGTTTGTGGTGGTGTTTATCGATGATATCTTGATATATTCTAGATCTGAAGAAGAGTATGCCGAGCATTTAAGAACTGTGTTGCAAGCCTTGAAAGAGAAGAAGTTGTATGCAAAGCTGTCGAAGTGTGAGTTCTGGTTGAAGGAAGTGAGTTTCCTTGGACATGTGATTTCGAGTGGAGGGATTGCTGTTGATTCTTCTAAGATTGACGCGGTGTTACAGTGGGAGACTCCGAAGTTTGCGACTGAGATACGAAGTTTTCTGGGGTTAGCGGGTTACTACCGCAAGTTTATTTAAGGTTTTTCTAAGTTGGCATTATCTTTGACTCAGTTGACTCTAAAGGGTCAGACCTTTGTGTGGGATGTAGCTTGTGAAGAGAGTTTTGTGGAATTGAAGAAGAGATTGACTACTGCTCCAGTGTTGATTTTGCCTAATCCAAGTGAATCTTTTGTGGTGTATTGTGACGCGTCGAAGATGTGTCTTGGTGGAGTATTGATGCAGAATGGACAAGTGGTTGCCTATGCTTCGAGACAATTGCAAGTTCATGAGAGGAATTATCCTACACATGACTTGGAGTTGACCGCGGTGGTGTTTGTGTTGAAAATTTGGAGATATTATCTATTTGGCTCTAAATTCGAAGTGTTCAGTGATCATAAAAGTATGAAGTACTTATTTAATCAGAAGGAATTGAATATGAGACAGAGAAGGTGGTTAGAACTGTTGAAGGATTTCGATTTTGATTTGAGTTATCATTCGGGCAAAGCAAATGTAGTGGCCGATGCATTGAGCAGGAAGTCATTGCATATGTCGATGCTTATGGTGAAAGAGTTGGAGTTGATTGAGTAATTCAGAGATCTGAGTTTGGTATGTGAAGCGACTCCTAACAGTGTGAAGTTGGGAATGTTGAAGTTGACTAGTAGTATTCTGGAAGAAATCAGAGTGGGACATCAATCTGTTTTAAAGTTGGTTGACCAATTAACCTTGATTAACCAAGGTAACGGAGGTGACTTCCGGATTGACGAGGATGGTGTGATGAGGTTTCGAGGTAGAGTATGTGTCCCAGATGTTCCAGATATTAAGAAGAGCATTCTTGAAGAAGGACATCGAAGTAGGTTGAGTATTCATCCCGGTGCTACGAAGATGTACCAATATTTGAAAAAGTTGTTTTGGTGGCCAGGTATGAAGAAGGATGTTGCGGAGTTTGTTTATGCGTGTTTGACTTGTCAGAAGTCAAAGGTTAAGCATCAGAAGCCTTTAGGTATGATGCAGCCGCTGAGGATTCCAGAATGGAAATGGGATAATATTTCCATGGATTTTGTGGTGGGGTTGCCGAAGACTGCTAAGGGAAATGATTCAATTTGGGTGATCGTGGATAGACTAACTAAGTCGACTCATTTCTTACCGATGAAGATTAATCATTCCATACAGAAGCTAGCCGAGATGTACATTGAAGAGATTGTGAAGTTACATGGGGTACCTTTGAGTATTGTGTCGGATAGAGATCCGAGGTTTACATCGAGGTTCTGGAAAAGTTTGCAAGATGCTTTGGGTACTAAGTTGAGGATGAGTTCTGCATATCATCCACAGACGGATGGTCAGACCAGAAAGGACTATCCAATCTTTAAAGGATTTGTTGAGGGCTTGTGTGTTGGATCATGGAGGATTGTGGGATGGCCATTTACCGTTGATTGAGTTCACGTACAATAATAGTTTTCATGCTAGTATTGGGATGGCGCCCTATAAAGCTTTGTATGGGAGAAGGTGTAGGACTCCTTTGTGTTGGTATGAGTCAGGCGAGAGTGCTGTACTCGGACCTGAAATTGTGCAAGAGACAACTAAGATTAAGAAGATCCAAGAGAGGATGAAAGCTTCGCAGAGTCGTCAGAAGAGTTACCATGACAAGAGGAGAAAGGCGCTTGAATTCCAAGAGGGAGATCATGTGTTTTTGAGAGTGACGCCAGTGACTGGTGTGGGTCGAGCTTTGAAGTCTAGGAAGCTCACTCCACGTTTTGTTGGTCCATACCAGATATCGCAGAGGATAGAAGTGGTAGCCTATCAAATCGCTTTACCGCCGTCACTTGCGAATTTACATGACGTGTTCCATGTGTCTCAGTTGAGGAAGTACATTCCAGATCTGTCGCATGTGATTCATATGGATGATGTACAAGTGAGGGATAATCTGACTGTGGAAGCATTGCCTGTGCGTGTCGATGGTCGAGAGACGAAGCAATTGCGGGGTAAAGACATAACTTTGGTGAAGGTGTTGTGGGGTGGACCAGCTGGTGGAAGTTGGACTTAGGAACGTGAAGATCAGATGAGGGAGTCGCATCCAACTCTATTTCCTTGAGGTAATTTTCGAGGGCGAAAATCCTTTAAGTGGGGGAGAGTTGTAACACCCCGATTTTCGTAAGAATATTTAGTTAAGTTGTTTAAATATTATATTCGTGAATTTCTGTGATTTTTGGTGGTTGGTGTCGATGTCGGTATTTTTGGTGAAGTTTGGTTATTTTAATTAAATAATAGTATATAATATGAATACATTAGTATTATTATTAATTTAAAATAATATTAGAAGAATTAAGGGTAAGATGGACATTTTAGGAGTATTAGTGAGGGTATTATGGAGAAAACCCATAGTTGAGGCCCAAGAGTTAAATTAACCAAAAAGGAGGAATTGAGGAGAATTAAGATTCATTTTGTGGAGATCGTGAAAATAAGGTGAAAGTTCAGAGCTCTGAGGAAAAAAGGAAAAAGGCGAGGATTTTTGTGAAGATTTCCAAAGGCTCAAGAGAGAACTCATCGGATCGACAATCTATGGTATGGGGAGTTATTACCTTTCATTGTTTTCATTATAGGATTCGATTGATTGAAGTGGATTGTGGGGTTTTGAGGGTTTATAGGTTTTGAGGTAAACTGATGGCTTTGAGGGTGTGTTGGGAGATCGATTGATAAGAGTTGAATTTAATCGGTAAAATAGACCTTTGGTGCAGATTTCCCCGTTGTTGTAGTTTTAACCTTGTGGAGAAAGGGATTTATGGGGTTTTGAGGATTTTGGGGTTTTGTTGAAGGTTTATGGGATTTTGAGTTAGGATAGTGGAAGTAATCGACCTAAATGTCATAGGTTTTATGTTTTTGACTTGCCATGATGTCTTGTAAATAACTTGGGGATGTTTTGGGTGAACTGAGGTGGAATTCGTAAGGTGTTTGAGGTCTGTAACGCTACTGATGTGTAGCAGCGATTCTTTGCAATCGCTAGTTCGAAAAGCGAAGGAATCATTCGCAAGGCGAATGTTCGCCTGGATTCGCAAAGCGAGTAGCGCAACGAATGCGCGATAACTGTGATGATTCTGGGATTATTTTCTGAGATGTGGTGCCGTGGGTTCGCACTGCGAATGTCCCAGCGAAGGGATTCGCACAACGAATGTATTGGCGAGAAGAGGCAGAATGTGGGATGTTTTGGGATTCTGGGATTCGCTGGAGCTTCGGAAAGCGAAGGTCTCAGCGAAGGTATTCGCACAGCGAACTCAACAGCGAACTCCTGCTGTTTGTGAAATTTGTTTATGATGCTGTGATGTTCTGAGACTTTGGTGTTGTGATATTTCTGATGTTTTACTATGATGTTCTTGATGATATTAAGAGGATGAGCTGTGATGGTTTGATGGATATGTGATGACATGACGTATATGAGAACTAATGAATGATGATGCACATTATGATGTTTACTTAACGATGATGAATTATTGACGTTTGTGTATCATACATTCATATGTATACTCTGTGATGACGCTTCATTCCCATTGTGCGGATATGAGGTAATTATGACGTGCTCCGGTTCCGATTTCGGGATCGATCCTATTGACGGGGATCTTTGGAGGGTTGATGGCCCGATGTCCATCCTTTGTGACGATTGGTACCACATGCATGAGTCTTATGCATTGCATTTTATGTGGCATCGATGAATTTGTGATATGGTGTTTCCTGATGTTTTCCTTGATGATGACCTTGATGACGTCGTTTATAAAGATAATGCCATTTTATGTATATATTGTTTTATAATGATTATTATGAATTATGATTACTCACCCTGCCTGTTTGAATGTTTCCTCCACGTGGGTAACGTGCAGGTGATCAGGTTTAGCTGAGGATGCTTCGAGGACCTTGAAGTTATTTTTGCTTTTGGTCGATTTAGAGGGTCTTGCTCTGATAGTGTAACATCGGGTTGGGGTCTTTTGAGTCGAACTATGTTTTTTCTTATTTTGTTGTCATTTGATGATATGGTTTTATATGTTGAAAGCCTTTTTGGATTATTACGATGTTTGTTGAAAACCTTTTAATTGAGAATTTTGAGTTCCGCTGCCATGTGAAGGCTTTTTGAGTTATTTTGAGGAAATCCCTTTTGTTTACGGGGTAATTTGTGTTATTTTGATTTAATGAGAAATATGCACCCTTGGAGGTGATTTTTTGTATGCCTTACTCTGATTATTTAAGTTGTTTCTGCTGCAACATTTTTGGAGGTAGAAAAAGGTGTTACAAGCCTAAATGGGACGGACGTGTCCGTTTAACACTACCCCTATTCAAAGGTAGAGAAAACAAGGAAAATAAGGTTATATTATCAAAATTTCAAATCCAACAAATTTTATTAACTAGCTGTTCTTAACCATCAAATTGTTTTTCATAAATAATTTATAATTTGTATGTTTATTAAAATAATTGCTTATAAATAATTTATATTTTGTATGTTGATTAAAATAATTGCTTATATTATGAGGTGTCCTTTAAACTATTATTTAAAGTTTTAGAAGCATTATTTGTTCCATAAATTGTTCCGACATACAATTTTGTTTTTGTAAATTATTGAAAAAAATACATTTTTTTAAAACAAATTTTTTTAGATTAACTTACACAAAGTTATAAGGATATGTAGGTCTCTTTAACAAACAAAATTTGCCTAAACTGGAACTCACGTCCAGGTTTGCCCCGTAAGTATTTGATTTTTGATACTCCACTAGTAACTATAGTATTACAAAATGATTGACGAACTGTTAAGATCTCACTTACCGAGTCTAGTATTACAGAATGCCTGTTCCTACTAGCACTAGGTGAGACTTATGTTCATCTCTGGTCATACTGTCAGGGCTGGACAAACGGGTGGGTCGGATTGGATTCGGGTCCAAACTCTCAATCCGGATCAATCCATGGACAATAAATACAGATCCAATTTCGACCATTAAGGTTTCGGTTTCGGCGATTTTCGGTTTTTTGGATATTGCGGTTTTTCGGATCGGTTAACTCGGTTATGAATTAATTCAAAACAAAAAAAATTACATAAAACTCAAAACATAAAAAACGCAAAAACAGTCCAAGCAATTTCAACATAAAAAGAAAAATAACAGGTAGATGAAATAATTATTGAATACTCCTATAAAAGAAACATTAAAAGAAGAAAAAATATACTCTAGAACAAATCCAGTTCATTATTTTTTATTGAAAAAAAAAACTACGGATTTCAGAATTCAGATCTGATAAAAAAATGATTCAAAGTTAGATCTGATGAAAATCTTTGAAGTTCGAAGTCGCTAAAAATGCATGTCACCCATATCTTGAAATATTTCATAGATGAATGGAATAGAACGAGTTGATTTATTTATCTTTCTATTTCCATTCTCCATGTTTGAGACAGTGAGAAGAAGTACTGAAAGAGGTAGGTAGAAAGAAAGAGAAAAAAGAAATGAAAAGTGAAAAGATGAGAAGTAATGAAAAGTTAAAAAAGAAACTGATTGATAGGAAAAAGAAATACAATTAAAAATTATCCCTTACTGACTACTAAAACCACTATTAAATTTATTCAATTAAAATATTATGAAATTTTTACTGTTTTCGGACGGGTTCAGTCTTTTACGGATGGATTTTTCTCAACCGAACCGATCCATTTGAAACCAAAAGAAACTGCTTTTCTGACCCGCTAAACCCAAGATCCGAAGAGACCCGCCCGCAAAGCTGGTTTTTTTCCCGGTTTTGCCGGTTTACGGACGGGCCGGATGAGTTTGTCCAGCCCTAATACACAATGTCCACAACTCTGATGATCCTTTACAAGGTCATCCTTATCAATACAATACAATTGAATAGATTCGAATTCTAATTTATTGTCCATTCGGGTATTTACATCATACCAGATTAACCAGAAAAGTACGAGCTCTTTGTCTTAATCACTTTACAACATTTTCTCTATCTAGTATATTTTCAATTTACTATCTGTGGTTGAGAACAAACTTTGAAAAGAATCACAATCGATTCAAAACCTAGCCTCTTCACTGGACTCTCTCACTGGATATCTCATATTGTTCACCTTTTTTATCGATTCATTTGTTATACACACCATCTGAAAGTTTCACCGCATTTTGGTAAGAGTCTTGAAGTTCTGGTTCTTTGATTCATGTCTCGGAGACCGAGATTGTCGACTACCTTGCGTCTGCGACACTATCCAAGTCTGTAAATTTTCCACAATCCTCTACTAAACAAGCCTCTGTTGTTTGAGTCTGAGTCACTTCCAATCTTATGTGTCCTCGTGGCGACTCTGTCGGGATCCAGCCTATCACATATTCAATTAGTGAGTTGATCTGGTTCATCAATTGAGTAACATGACATCAAAATCAGGCTAGCAACACACACACACACACATGTGAGGAAGAAGATAAATTTCTAATGATGTCTCATGGCTAGGTCGACGATCAACTTGCTCGGATACCAACTGTAACACCGCGCATAATACTATCTAGAATCATATTACATAAAGCATGAAAATTTGGTACTGAAACAAACATTATCTAAATGAAGTCCCAAAAGGGTATTGTAGCGGGAAAATTTTGAGATTGAGTTATTGATTAACTTAACTCATAAAGCAAGAGTTGCCACCGCACTTTATTTTTTCCATAGGAATGGGAAAAGAGCGAATAAAACCCACAAAAGTTTTAAAATAAAACTAATAAAACAGAGATACGAAAGGTAAGGGGGTTGATTATGCAATGAGAATGTGTTAGCACCCAAAACATCTATAGTACTCTATAGAAACCTCTTGAAAGTATATGTTTGACTTAAAAGGTGTTGTTTGTATAAGATTGAGGAGATGAGAAATATTTTTTAGGGTTTTTGGTGTTTGACAAGACTTCCTGAGCCTCGTGCCTACGTACCCACAAAGTGCAATAGAGGATCAAAATCTCGTAGTTCGTAGTAAAAATAACAAAAATAGTTTGTTTTGGATTGATTTTAAATGGAAAGATAAGTTGTCTTTTTAAGGAGAAAACTTAACTAGTCACCCACAAGTATATGAAAATGGACCTTTGCATCACTATTGAGAAGGGCTCCAACATGGATAGAAATTAACAAGTATGCCACTAACTCTCTCAAGTGGAAAAAAATCAACATCAACATCGGTATGGGGATATGAGAATTACATCTCAACTATGAAAATGGCTCATGTCTAATCCTTAAGAAAAAGCTTTAAAAGAGAAAAGTGCACAAAGGGCACAAAATAGTTTGAATGAGTTGTGTATCTTTATGTCTTTTGAAATGGTCTTGATATGCTTAAGATGAATTAGCATTTATTTAAGAAAAAGAATTTGAAAAACACTTGACAAAGTCAAGGTTTATTCAAAAAGTGGTTCAAGTTTGAAAACAAGAAGGTTTTGAAAAAGTGAGAAAGATAGAAAATTAAAGAAGGGGAGGAGATGAAGAGACTACCCTAAGAAAAGCAATAAAGTGCAAGTGTGCAGGTGAACTAACCAGAAGTTGACAATAGTCAAGACCAAAGTCCCATTCCTCTGGATTAAGCCACAAGCAAGCCAAGTAAGCAACGCACATACCAATGTATCAGATGAGAGAAGAACCCATGCCAAAACGTCAAAACCAAAGTATCAGGGCCAAGTCTTCAAGAAGTCAACTCAATGTCAAAGGTACCAGATGAATTCCAAGGTCTCAAATCACAACGCCAAAGCAAAGGATTCTAGAACCTAAATCTAAGTCCATAAGTCCAATATCTAAGCATGGTATGGTAACCAATAGTCCAAGGAAGCAATTAAGTTTTTTTAAGGGTTTTTCCTTTATTAATGTTTTTATAAGAAAAAGAAAAGTCCAAGTGGACAAAGGAAAAATAAGCATAAACATAAACAATATGAAATGTAAATGATGAAATAAAAGCATAATATAAAGAGCAAAAAGTAAATGACATAAAAGTAAAGGAGCAAGAAAAGTAAATGGCATAGAGTAAAAGTTAGCACACTAATATTGTTAGTATGAATGCTAGAGTTAATAATCCGACTCGGGACAAATTTAGCGCTATGTTAAGCAATCGTAGCACAATCTATAAGGAAGATCATACTATGAGAGGCTAGTCAATAACAATTTATGTACCATACATGTTAGAGATATGATAGAAATCATACTCATAAAACATGTAGTACAAGTAAAAGCTAAGGAGGGATCAAACACTAAGGCAAGAAGATTGGTCCATTACATCAATCAATCCTTCATGACAACTTAGGACAAACTTATGCATCAATCCAAAGTACTTCAAATGATCATTGATCAATTGAATAGTATATTTAAAATGATGAAAACTCATCAAGCATCAATCCAAACATCATGAACAAGATGGACAACAAATCATCCAATTGATCAAGAGAAAAGAAATAGAAAAAGAAGGAGAAGGAAAGATGAAAAGAGTATAAAATTGAATCAAGACTAAAGACCCATTCATTATCAATTTCAATCACCTTTCTTGGTGGATTAGTGCACCAAACCTATCATCAACTCAATGCACCAAAAATGAATCAAATGATTAATTTAAAGATAGATTTGAATTGATAAAGGTTCATCCAACCTCATCAACACCTAAAGTCCATTGAAATTGAAGAGAACCTTAATCAAGAAGTTATGATCCAAGGCAACAACCAGCAAACAAGCCAAAATACAATATCAAACAAATAAAAATGCATGAAAAAGATTTTTAAATGAAAATAAAATGAAGCTTCAAAACAACAAATAAATGTTCAAGAAAATTATGACAAAACAAGAAAAAACTAAGGATCAAGACTTGAAAAGACCATATCCAAAATGTTTGAAAATGATTAAAATAAAAATGATGGAATTTAATTAAAAGAAAATAGCAACAAAAAAAAAGCTAAAAATGATTTTTAAAATCTAAAAAAAAAAAGTGAAGAATGATTTTTAGAAAATTATGAAAAAAATTGGGATGAAAACCAAATTAGGAGCTATTTTTTTTATGATTTTTTAAAGAGAATGAAATAAAAATTGAAATAAAAATGAAATTCAAATAATAAAAAGCACTGGCTAGCACACGCGTAGGGTTCTGGTTGGCTGGAAATTCAAATTTTCGCTCTAGAAGGCGCGAAGGTCATCATCTTCAACCTCTGAACCCTAGCTATAACAAGATCATGAACTATAAGTTTAAGCTTAACTACACACATGGATAGCTTCGTTTTACTTCATTGTTCGTGTCTCCTTGCTCAAGATCAATTTATTTGATACGAGCAAGGAGAATTTGCAGAAATACGCAAGAACCCTAACAGCTTCAAACAAAAATTAAATTCCAAACACGAATGATAAATTGCAAATAAGTGAGGGGAAACACTCAGTGTAAGATGCTGAACAAACTGGTAACGAGTATTGGATGAGAAACTGCTTGTATCTACCTTCTCCAAATGAGCTTTATGGTCTGAAAATGGTAGAATTGGTTTGAGTCTTTCAGGCCACAACTATCTTCTGTCATGCTTTGATTAGCTTCAGAGGGGACCGATGATGAGTTCTAGGCAAAGAATTTGAGTTGAAACAAAGTGAAAATATGGATTCAATTTTCTGGTTTTGAGAGGTTTTGAGCTTCAAAGAAGCAGAGGTTTTTTGGCTATTCAAGATTTGAATTCAGTACATAATGCTTCTCTATTTATAGGAGAATGAGTTGAGGTCATGGTTTGAGTGAAATCAGATCTCAAGCGTGTGAACCAAACTTGGAAAATTCTAGATTCAAGTGTGTGAAATTTGATCATGGAATGCATGACTTGAGCACTGAAATGAGTCGTTTTGCACTCAATGGGATGCGTTTTGCAATTACAAATGAGTTTGAACATGTGTTGTGGTCCCCAAGTTCAATTTTAGGTCATTTCTAAAATCGTAGGTCACGACCAAAACATAGTTCATGTAACCTTGTTACAACTGAGGCCAAATGAAATTCCTTCGTGCATTTTGTGATTTTCTTGAGCCAAATGTTCCTTTCATGGCAAGGATGACAATGCAAAAAGAATAAATTCAATTGGATGTCTCATGATAAAATGGAAATCTTGGAAAGTTGAGGAAAAACCACTAAAAATTAGGTATGGCATTAGGTCAAACAGACCATGACCTAGTTTTGTGCACAAATGACCTTCAAGATTTGAGGTCCTTGGAGCATGAATTGATGTTTGACCTCTAAAGCAAAGTTGTAGAGGATATCAAGAAGGGTATTTGGCATAAAGAAACGCCCATAAATGTTGAAAATTGAAGAAGTTATGATCTTTGGAACATAGGGATGCCATACTTAAACTTTAGGTCAAATTTCACTAAGTCCACAAAATGACCTATAATGTTTCCACACTTTTGATGGCCTTCCAAGCATAATTAGCTCTTGACTTGTAAAGAGAAGATGGAGGGGATGTCAAGGAGAGTTATTCGCCCAATTAAGCACTCAAAAATGTTGAAGTATGAAGAAGTTATAAAGTCTTAAACTTATGCTTGAAATGTTGACCTTTTTGGTCAAACCTCCTTGTACAAACTTGAAACCTTGGACTTTTTATTGCATTTTAAGGCACATTGATGATCATATGAACTCAAAATGATGTACTCTTGATTGTACCATGATGAATCTTGCAATGGCTTGAGGAAACTTGTTGATGAAGGCATGAAAATAAACACATAAACCTTTGAAATTTCTTGAGAAACAAGCTACCAAACCTTGAAACATCTTTGATCATATGAAGTTGAATCATGCTTGAGACTTTATGCTTTGAGATTAGAGGTCATGATTTAATGAATAACTTTGAAAATCAAGAGTTGACCACACTTTGACTTGAGGAACTCAAACCCTAGCTGAGGATACATTCACTTGATGCTCTTGATTCCAAACCCTACCTTGCAAAAGAAACAAAAAGGAACAAAGCATATTTTTTGTATTTTGATTAGTGAATAGTGAATTATAAAACATATAAGTACAAAAATATGTAAAGAAAATACACAAGAGGTGCTTTGTGATCTCTGGAAAGGCAAACCCAAAGGTGGGAGGGTTAAGAGACAAACAAGTTTGTAATCTTGATGCATTGTAAAGATGCAAATGAGGTGGGATCTTAGGGGTAAAAATTAGGGTATGACAGATGCCCCTATTTAAGTTTCTTCTATCTGGAGATATGAAGGTTGACAACTTTGTCTCGACGAGATAGAAGAGACTTAAATACAAAAAACCCAATTTTTGGCCCTAAGATACCGTAAAATGAATATGATATGATATGATATGAATGCAAACATAGATCTTTGTAGAATAAGGTACCACAGGTGACAAACTACTACTGGAGAAACTTGGCAAAGGAAAAAGAAACTCCGCAGGGGAAAAACAAGAAGAGATCCAGTCTGGGAATATAAAATTCCACAAGAGATGGGAAAAGTGCGTAAATGAAGCTACAACTTGAAATTGCTGACGATAAAGAGGAAAGGGGATATGGACTACACTGGGGAATATCAAAGGGAAAAGTCATTTTCTCTATTGGAGAAAAAACTCTTAGGTAGACAAAGATTAACAGGATAATAAGCTTCCACTATTAGAATAGTGCTCAACTTCTTCTTTAATCAAGTTTTAAACTTGAAAAGGGTAACAAACCTGCTTTACAAAGGATAGCCACTTGCTAGTAACAGACAAGCTTCAGAAAGGATAGCCATTTACTGAAGATAAACAATAACTTTGCCGGAGATACTAAAAAGAGATGCGAGCAGGTCATATCGCACAACAAACTTCTCAAATAAAGAGAGAACAATCCATTGGGGATGAAAGATTCATTGGATCGCAGCAGGATTCTCATTTAAGGAGATAAACACCTGTTCAAATAACGAACCAAGTTGAATTGATAACAAGCTTCCACTATTAAGATAGGGCTCATCTTCATCAAGTATCAAACTTGAAAAAGGACCAACTACAAGTTGTCTCTGCTAAAGGGACTGCCACCTACTAAGAATTAGGAATCAATAACTCTACCGGGGATCTTCAAAGGAGATACGGGCAGGTTAGATTTCACGACAGACTTCTCAAATAAAGAGACAGCCCTCTGTTGGGGATGAAAGATTAATTGGATTGCAACAGGATTCTCATTTAAGGAGATAAACACATGTTCAAATAACGAACCAAGTTAAATTGATAACAAGCTTCCACTATTAAGATAGGGCTCAACTTCTTCTTTAATCAAGTCTCAAACTTGAAAAGGACCAACTAAAAGTTGCCTCCGCTAAAGGGACTGCCACCTGCTAAGAATTACGAATCAATAACACTATCGGGGATCTTCAAAGGAGATACGAGCATGTTAGATTTCACGACAGACTTCTCAAATAAAGAGACAACTATCTATTGACGATGATAAAGATTTCACTACAAACTTATCTGAAAGGAACATACCGAAGAGATGCCATTTGATGGAAAAGTTGATGGAGTCGCAACAGGCTTCTCAAATAAAGAGATTCCACCTATTTAAATAACGAGTCCAGGATTTCACTTGATTGGACGAGGATCAAGGATTTCGCAATAAACTTCTCTGCTGAGGATAAACTAGAGAGATGCCATTTAATGCGAAGATACAAATTGATATTTGGGGACATACAAGCTTCTCAAATAAAGAGACCACCACTTGAAGTCACACAAAAGTTGAAAATAACAAACAAACTTCTCAAAGAGACTGCCACTTGTAATTGAAAAGGTTGAAGAACTACCAAGAATGGATAAACTTCTCAAGAGAGACTGCCACTTATTTTTGAAAAAGTTGAAATAGCAAAACTAGCTTCTCAAAGAGACTGCCACTTGTTGCCAGGAAAGATTAACCATGCTGGGGACATACAAGCTGTTAGTTCTTTAAGTTTTAGGGTTGGCATTAATTTTGTAAAACAAATAATAACATTAATATGTTAGATAGGATATTTTATCTTGCTAAAGAAGAACAGGTTGAGCAAGAAGTCATATTGTGCAATGGAACATGTTGAGTTAAAGTGGTTTCAACATCTGGAACAACATGTCGTATTAAGATGTCCCATGAAGGTCCATTCGACATCGCGCCAGAACTGAAGTGAATTAAAGATTCTGTTATGTCTTAACAGTTGTAGAATATTCAGGGAATACTATGCAAATTCTATGTGGCGCTGAATTAAAAGGTCTGAAGATTCAAATTTGAAATTGAGAAGAATATTGAAAAATATACACTTTCTAAATATGGAGATATTTTAGGAAGTTAAAGATTGAAGACCTATTTGTATGCAAGATCTGTTGCAGATTTGTAACAGCTTTAAGCTGCGATTTTGAAGGCCCAAATCCAGTTGGGAATAGGTTATATATAGATGCATTGTAACCTAGAATTGTAACTCAACCAAAGATGTAAAAGTTCTATTATTAGGGTTGGTTCCTGTACCACTCGACATGTGAGTTGGACAGTTTGTTAGTGTGATCCTCGAAGTTGTTAAGTAAGAGGAGTATTGTTCTTGGAGGAAGCTTTTAAGTAACTCTAAGTTGTGTCTTGGATGTGTGTCTTCCTTGTTGAATTGTTGTATAGGTAAAGAGCCATTGATGCAGTGGCGGAGTGTTGACTGCTAGACATCATTGCGATGATTGGGAGTTAGAAGGGTTTCTCATATCTAGAGAGGATCTAGGTAGAAGGGTCATTGGGTAGTGATTAAGTGATAAGCTATAAATGGGGAGTTTAGCTTTGAATTGATACTGCTGATAGTGGACTTCATCCCTGGCTTGGTAGCCCCCAGAGTAGGTGTGTTAGACAGAACTGGGTTAACAATTCTGTGTGCGTTGTTTTTATCTTTTCAGTACCGTGCTTATACCTTGCCATGTGTGTTCATGTCAGACCAGATGTCAAATGACATGTTATAGGACATCTGAATTCTGCACATGTATCAGAATTTCAATTGGTATCAGAGCCTGGTTATTCTGTTCTGTATCTGGATGAGATCCGAGGGAAGATACTTTCTGGTTCATGGTCAAGGTAGAAGCTTTCTACTGAAAAGTTGTTTGGACTTGGAGAAGTTTATATAGTTGTGAGAATGGTCCCTAGAAGTGGAGGATGGACTGTTCGTGACAGGCAGTGGCATGTGCTGAAGGCTTGGAGTTTTGGTTGAAAAGCTGCTGTGTTGTGGTTATGTTAGGTTTGATTTATTTTCAAACCTGTGGTATTGTGGTGTCACCTGGATTATGATGCTAGGGCTGATATGTGACACTTGAAGGTTTTGAGGAGTTTGTGTTTTCATCCGCTGCGTATCTATCTGAAAACTCCTAAGGTTGTAACTGAGAAGGTTGTTCTTCTCTGAATGTATATCCTATGGTGATGGGATATATGCAAGACTGCTTCAACTTACTTTGTCAACGATACTTGAAGATTATTGTTCAAGTCCACTCATAAAGGCATTGATAAGTGAAGTTGTAAGGAAGAGATCTGAAGATAGTGAGAAGTAATTTACTTTTGCTTCTAAAAAGGCTAATCTCCAGTCTTTGATCTCTTGATGTGTTCCTTGGAATGATGTCCTATCTTGTGTTAGAACATCACGTCAGAATTGTGCAGAATTCTATTGTCTGAAGGAATGGCATAGCAGATGCTATGGGTGCTAAACTAATGTGGTTTGATCACATGGGTTTAGAACCTACTCCTGATCTGGAAGAGGAGGCATCTAGGTGGTATGTCTAAGAAGTCTCTGGCCCTGGAACTTATCTTAGATGTGTGAGTTGGTCAAGGTGTGATCAACATGTTATTTACTCCTGAGGTCAGTTTATTTCTGGTCCTTGCTGCAGGAGTGGAGAACCTGAGATTCAAGAAGTATTATCTCTAGCAGACTTCTTGGACATGAAGGTCAAAGATAAAAAAGTCATGATTTTTCTCTGTTATTTGGAAGCATTATCTGAATGATCTTGTGAAGCTAGATAAGTATTGATTGTGTGTGCTTAAGGATTGATATGATCTAATCACAGTCTGTGCTGCAATTAAAAGGGAGAATGTATGATTCTCTGAAGTGCTTTTGGCAGATTCTGAGGGAGAGCACCTGATGTTTTGTAAGACCTTGAAGACATGTCTTGACATCATTGTATTAAGAATTTATTTTCTCAAGCTGTCTGGATGAGGTTTCTCTGATTCAGGATGGAGGTTGTTTACTCAAACTTGATGACATTTATCAAGTCCATGAGAGCATGGAACTCTTGTTCTGGTGTAGTGGAGAACTTTCAAGGGTCAAGCACTGTGGAGTTGAATCAACCGGTGGGGTTGATTGGTGTCTATGTGCTTGGAGTATCATCCAAATTATCTGGGATGAGTTTGGCTGAAGGATTAGAAGAGGCAGATTGGTTGTGGAATGTTGATGACATCCAACATCTCAAAGTCAGACAAGATGCTTTGATTTAAGCAGAAGACTCTTGAGATGTTCCTGCTGCTGAATATGTTTGTGATATGACCTGGAAGCTTGATCAGCTACCGATGGTTGATCCTCGTGTGTTCCCCTGCTAGAGCTTTACTATAGATGATATCTTCAAAAAAGCTCTGTGAAGATGTGTGACTGAGATTTATTCAGGTGGTTGTTGCTTGTTCAGCCAAGGTTGTTTTGCGCAGAAAGAAGTCCAAGATCAAGCCATTGATCCAAATAGATGTCATGACAATTTGTCATAAAGAAGAATCAGAAGCTATCAGACGTGTGCAGAAGAAGATGTCAAACAAATTGTCATACCTTGTGTGAGAAGGTAATCTTATTCTGACTAATAGTAGATACTTTGACGGAAGACTTAGTATTTGTCTATTATTGATGTTATGCATAAGGGTGAATACTTTGACGGGAGACTAAGTATTTGTCTAGAGAATTATGCAAGTCTGCAGTCTGGATATTATGGTTCAGGAATTTATTTTATCTGAGTGGCTGTGATTGAGTAGATTGACATTTGAAGATGACAACCTGAGGTAGCCTTATTAGCTGACTGTATCAGAAGTGTGTGAATGAAGAAGTGAGCATCATCTGTTGTTTGTTTGTGAATCTTTCCTGGATAACAAAGACATTGTTGGGATCTTGGTAGTTATCTGATGTGTGGATGCAATTCAGATTTCTGAATTGTGTGAGAGTTTATTTCTCTCTGTTGTGATCAGGTGGTTGTGATTACCTGAATAAAATACAGAAGGTGTGATCTTTTATCTAATGATGATGTCCTACATAATGTTTGTTGTGTATCCTGGATGAAGGTCTGGGACTGTGCTTGTGGAGTTGGAAGAAGCAGCATTATTGTCTGAAGTGGCAGTTCTGACATAATGTGGATTAGAATGGGCAGATTCTGATCTTGATGTTATGTAGTTTGTTCTGGAAATACATGACTACTTTCATGATGAAGACTTCATTAGGTGCTTGTGAATGTAAGGACAGAAGGTTGTTGTCAGTGGTGTGATCTGATCTGAATGGCTGAAGATAAGGAGGTTTCTTCTAATAAAAGTAAAAGGTGGTGGCAGTCCTTATCTTGTGTTGCAAGAAATCTAAAGACATTTGTTATGGAATATGTGAGAAATTCCAAATCAAGTGGGCTTTTATATCGGACTTGGCAGACCATGTATCTGAAATAAACATGGTGAGATTATGCTCAACAAATACAAGAAGTGGCAGTTCTTAATGTTGAGAATGTGACAATATCATTGTGCTATTGTAATACCCCAAAATTTTCCCTCTTTTTTCTTCATATCATTTAGCATGAGCTTTCATTGCATTGCATTGCATTGCATTGCATTCAAGCATAGAAATTAAGCATCAAGCATTTAGCATTGCATCTTGCATAAGGGCATGTGATCAGGTGATCCTCCAAGGTGTTGATCATCCAAAGAAGAAGACCAAGTGTTTCTCACAAGCCTCAAGGATCTCTTATATCCTATTTCATCTCCATTTTCCCTCACAAGTCATAGGGAGAGGAGAGTTCACCAAGAAGATTGGACAGTGCATGATCTCCTACACAAGGCAGTCAAAAGTTGGGATCTGACCCCCAAATGTGCAATCTCTTTGAGTTTTTATCATCTCCAAAGGACATATCTCATCTTTGTTTGAGAGGATACACAACATATTCAGAGGAATTGAGATTTGGAGGATGTGTTTTTTCCTCCTAACCAGAGGGGGCCAAAACTAGGATTGGACCTAAAATCAGTTTATTTCTGATTTCTTGGGCAAGACTTGATCTCATGGCATTCCTTATGTCCTCAAGTGTCTAGGGATGGAATATTACCCATCAATTTGTCTCAGAAGGTTTTCAATTGATCAGAAATTTCAAAATCAGGAGAATTGGGAATGAGGTCAACTGTGCAGTGGAAAAGTCAACCCTTGACTTTTTGAGGTCAACATCATAATTTTCAAGTCAAATATGGTCCATGGACAAGATTTGATCAAGAAATGTTCAAGGATTCATGAAAAATCAAGAAAGTTGCAAAGTTGCCATTTTTGGAAGAAACTAGGTTTTAGAACTTACTATTTTTGGCAACTTTTGCATGTTTTAGTAGTTACTTTCAAGGTCAGATTTCTCCATGATCCAAGCTTCATTTCAATTTTTCTCAAACATGAAAGTTGTAGAGCTTGTTCCAAGATTTCTAACCATGTAAAGTTTGTCTCATTTGGATTATTTTTGAGAGAGTTATGATGTTTTAAAGATGGAGGTTTCAAGTTGGATAATTGAAAAAACTTAGAATTTTTTCTAAGTTACTTTTGACAGCTTGGTACACCAATGTACTTGACCAATTTAGAGCTATTTCTAAGCCATAAATCAAGATACTTCTAACATGAAAAGTGTAGAGGGCAATCCCCTCTTTCCAAAGGATCCAAGTTTGTGTCATTTGAGCCATTGTGGTGAAAGTTATATTCCTTCAAAGATGGTGTCATCATGTGGTCAATTTGTGTTCATGACTTGAAGTTTTTATTCAATTTTGGCAGCCGTGAGAACCCACATTCATGGTTTATTTCCACAAAGTTCGAAGCATCATTTCTCTTCTTTTTCAACATCAATTTTCCTCCTTGTCATGCTAGCTTTGCAATAATCCCAAGATCCTTTTGTTTGGTAAAGAATTCAATGATTATTGGTGGTTCAAAGTGCACCCATGGTTGAATTTGGGACGTGCTTTTCAAGTTGCTATTTATGCACATGACATTATTCTCATCTTGCATGGTCATGTATGTGCATTTCTACGCATAACAACCTTGCCTAAATTAGCCAAACAATGTCATTTTCTTACCATGCACATGTTTGTACTATCATGCAAAAAAGTAGGAATTGAAAGAATGGAATTACCACATGCTAGTACTCTCACGTGCCATTACTTTTTCATGACCATTTTACTCACCAAACCACATTCCAAAGCAACAAAAACCTCACTCCAAACCATTACCCGTACCATGCACATGTGAAGCTCCACCCTCATTTCTCTTTCCAAACCAAAGATAACCACTTCAGGTCATATGCTTCGTTTCCAGACCTCTCTCCAACCCTAGAGTGCACCATATATAAGCTAATTCACTCCAAAAATCACCTCATTCACCACACTTTTCAGATCTGGATCAAATATTCTCTCAACTTCTCATTTTCGAATCCTAAAATTCCTGAGAGCTTTTGAGTTTTCTTTGGCTGAATCACCATCCATCAAGCATTATCTTGCTTCTGTTTGCAAGAATCACCATCTGAATCCACCATTGGAGGTTCTGCAACTTCATTTTCCTTCATCACTAACTTGGATCTGGTAGAGAAATTGTAGCAACATTCTGAGTGGTTCGAGTTTCGATCTATAATCTACAAGGTTCAAGAAGGTATTCTGCAGCTTTTAGTGATCTTGTTTGAAGCATTGGAGAAGCAGTGGACTTGCCTCCACTAGGTAAACTTCCTCAAACTTTTGATACATCATCATGTAGATCTAAATGCGTTAATCTTAATCATATATTGCATATGTTGAAGCCTGAAATGATGGCATTGTTTGAATCCTTGGGTTTAATGTGGTTGTCATTGTTGAATGTGTGTTGTTGTGTTTGAACCCGCATTTTTGAGCTTATTTTTATCTGTGTTAGAGTGCGTGTTTTAGGATTTGAAGAACATCATGTTGATCTATGATTCTTGAGCTCCATTTTAGTGTTTTGTTTTGTGTGATTTGGTTGAGTTTCCATGAAGAAATTGATGGAGCAAGTTGTTGTGTTGATGCTGCGGTTCTCTCATTTTCACGATGCATGAGCTGGGTTTTTAGGGTTTATTATGAAGAAGATGATGACGTGTTGTAATGTGAATGGTTGGGGTTAATTTTTTGTCCTGTAGCGTTTTGAGTGAGGTGTACCGATTGATAAAGTTCCCACATGATTCAGCGTTACATTCCCTTTCTTTTCTTATTTTTATTTCATTTAAAAATTTGAGGGTATATTATTATGGTTTGGGATTATGTATCTTTGCTTCTCCCACCCCCATCGCTTTGAGCCCAATGGCGTGTTGACCTATTTCCTTTGTTGCTGGATTCATTAATACACCCCTGGCATCATTTCATTTCAATTTTATTTTCTATTTTCATACAATTTCATAATTAATTTTTTAAAAATATTTGCATATACTAAAAAACTCCAAAAAAATTCATCATGCATACTCATTCATAAAATTAATTTTTCACATTTTATTTCATTATTTTTGCATTAAAATTGCATTAAATATTAATTTTCCAAATTAATTTTTCTCATTTGCATTTCATATTGCATACTTCATATTGCATCATTTATTTCTCTCATTTGGAAAGTGATTTGATCCTGATTCTTTTTGGGTTGTGTTCATAACATGTTGAGGTATGTTTGAGATTTTTGGGATGATATTTAGGTCCTGTTTGGATGACTTTTGATGTGTTGCTTTGAGTATGAATGTATGAAACTCTAATGATGCTTTGACCTAATTGTTGATTGACATTGGTTCTGATTCATTGCTTGTGGCTTTGATATGATAATTGTACATGTTTGAGATGCTTGAATACTGAATGACATAATTTTTGAGGCATGTTTGTTATTTCTTTGAAGCATGAAATCTAACTTGTCCAATTTGTGAATATATGCTTCATGTTTGGTTTGCTTGATCATGAAGGCACTTGTGCCATAATTTGAGGTCTTGTTTGAGGATTGATAGCATGTTAATTGACTTCTGGTTGTGATATTTGAATCTCATCTTTGCATGTTTGATGTTTGCCTTGCACCTTAAGTAACTTGTTTCACAAGTATGAATCATGTTTCACTTCACTTCACTTCTTCTTCTTTGCTTCTTAATTGATTGTGAAAGTGTTTGTATGACTTGAATGATGTTTGAAGATCATGTTTAGGCACATGTTTAGGATTGTGTCACTTCTGGACTTGGTTTACTTTGTGGAATTTTTATTTGGTTGCTTCACATGATCACTTCCTTTCATCTCACTCCTTCTTTAATGACTTGAATGATACTTGAATGACTTCTCCCTTTTCTTTTTGACAAATTGTGCATGACTAATATTAGAGGTCAGTAGGACCATTAGGTTCTGAACTTGATGTTTGATTTACCTTAGAACTTGTTTCTTTATTGCCTTATGCTTGTTTGAGTTTCATTTTGTCATATGTGAATACTTCAAACACTTTCAGGGGGAAATGGTAAGTTGTTTGAGTGTGGATATGCTTCCCCATTCTACCTTCTTCCTTTATCTTTTAATTTTCATGCTTATGTTTGAAGTGGGCTTAGGCCACTTGTATTTCACTTCTCATCTTCCCTTTCATGGAACAACTTAACTTCTCTTGAGAAGTAAGTTGATTCCATTCTTCTTTCTCCTCCTTTCTCTTTTCATTTCTTTCACTCTTTCTCATCCCATGAATCTCAAGACTTGTCCAAGTCTTGGATTCCTTTCCCCTTAGAGCTACCTAGTCCAAATTAATTTTTGATTAAGCTTGGAGTAGGATTAATATTAGGTTAGGTTGTTTTTTCTCCTAAACCTCACTAACTCTAGGATATCCGTGCATGATAACATTAGGACTCTTAGTTTCCCTTTAGAGTTTCCCTTGCGTCGTTTCTCTTCTCATCTCAAAAGAAAAATAAAAATACTTAATAAAGGTTAACGTGTATTGCGTCCGAGCCTTAAATGTAGGAAATGAAGAACGAGGGGTCCCCCCTCCTCTTCTAGAGTGTTTAGCATACGTTCCATTTTGGGGGCGACCATGCGATTCACTCGTTCCCGCACGATAGACTTTGGTGCAATGCAAGTTGCAAGCTAACTTAAAAAACACTCCTGTCTAAAAAACTTCAACAAACATCAACGTTTTTCCTTCGGGAATTCTTTTTCTCATCTCACTCACTCTCAGCGTACGAACGCGCTCCTACTCGTTCTCTTGCAAGATGGTAACGCACTCAGACCAGCGAGCCTGCAACACCTGAGCTAGAACGTTAGCCATTCCCAAAAAACACAAACGAAGCGACCCTCGTTGAGGGGAACTACGTTGCTCTGATTCTCATGCTCCCGATGAGATACGTAGGCAGTGGGGTAGGGCCCATTCGAGCACTTCTTTTATTTTCCCTACATTTGTTTCTTCTTTATCTCTCTGTTTCTTTTCCTTTTTCCTGTTCTTTTTCCTTTCCAGTAGCAGTGGAGTTCCAGTTGACGACACCCTTTGATCGAGACAAGCAAACGTGGATCCCATCGGGTACGATGGACGCGAGGGGGTGCAAATACCTTCCTCTCGCGTAACCGACTCCCGAACCCAGTTCTGTTGGTCGCAAGGCCATGCTCTTTTCCTTCTCTTCAGGTTTACGCGGTGTTTCCTTTCCCTCTCTTGGGATAAATACACATTGCTGGCGACTCTGTTTCGGTGCCACTTTCGCGTTTGTACTTGGATGAAAATCCCGGGAGCGACAGCTGGCGACTCTGCTGGGGACCCGAGCCCAGAATCTCTGGTTTCCTTAGCGAGTCAATCCTAGTGCTTGTTTGTTTTCTCTCATAGGGTGTTTTTTCTGTGGTGCTCTGCTTTGTTGTATATTACTGTATTGCTATTTACTATATTTTTACTTTACTGCTTTACTGTTTTTACAGCTTTTATTGCATTGCACTTCATATTATTACTGTCATACTGGATATTGCTGTGCTGTTCTGCTGCTGGATTTTCTGTTTGCAGGGTGGGTTGGATTCATGAGAGAAAAGCCCAATACCAAGGCTTGAGCATACACCTATGCTTAGCGTGGAAAGTAGTGTGACTTGTTTGGCATTTGGCCAGACGAAGTATACATGAAAACTCCACATCCAGACGAGGTTTTCTTGGTAATATTCTGTCCTGTCCATTTGGGGCAGACGATGGAATATACCCTGGAAAGCTGTCGACTCTGTCGACCATTTCCCGAGAACTCAGTAACGACACTCCTCCCGAGACGTGATAATGGCAGACCACGCTCTGTGGCAAAACCATTACGCTTATCGATCCGAGGACCCAATACTGGGAACTTGCTATAGGGTTTCCTTTTGGAAAGGAATAAGTGGAAGCACTCCTCGATTGGCGATAGTACTGTACCCTGAGGGATGAATGTACTATTGCTTCTCGACCTCAGTGCCGAAGCTGAAGACTTGCCATAGGATGTTTTCTTTTGAGGGGAATCAGTTGAGGCCTCCTCGATTGGTGATGATGCCAAACCAGAAATGGTGAACGTATCATCATTTCTCGACCTGAGAGCCCAGGATATTGAGGATCCTCGCCTTTCTAGAACCCACATGTGAGAGGGGATGGGTGTTTGCAGGTTTGCAGGTAACCGAGACCTTCAACCTACCTGGTTTCTGGGTTTCTCATCAGTGTACTATTATTATCCTGGATTTCTGGCAGTTTGATTGGGTTGTTATTCTGGATTTTTGGGTTTCTGGTATTCTGGGTCTTATTCAGTCAGCAGAACAGCAGCAATTTGAGCATTTTGGATACCTTGATCCCATGTCTGCATTTTGCATCATCTTTTTGCATTTTGACATGTTTGTTCATTTGTAGGGTTGCATCCTAACTTTGATTCCGGTTGTCTGAAGACTGTCCATGATGAGTATTAGCACTGAAGAAAGAAAGAACATCATCCTGTACAAGTTCCCAGAGCTTCATCTAGATGCTGTGCACAAGATCTCGGCTATGGAAAAACCCGAAGTATTGGCAGATTTCAGAGGAGAATATGGGAGGATTATGAGTTTCGCCCGGAATGTTACCAAATATGAGTTCAGGGCCCTGCACACTCTGGAACAGTTCTATGACCCTCAACTCCGGTGTTTTCTATTTTCTGATTATCTTTTGGCTCCTACGTTGGAAGAATTTGCTCTTATTTTGGATGTTTCAGTCAAAGAAGGAGCTCCCTTCTATCCTTCTAAGGAGTTTCCTGATCTGGAAAGGGTTGATGCTGCTTTACGTTTGGATCAGTCACTGTTGAAGAAAAATATTGCTAGTAAAGGGGGTTATCAAGGTTTTCACACGAAGTTTTTGATCGAACAGGCTGCTACTTGTGCTAAGGCTAAGTGTTGGTCAGTGTTCAATGCAATTCTGGCTATGTGTGTTTATGGAATGGCGTTATTCCCTAATGTGAAGGATTTTGTAGATGCACATGCTGTCCGGATATTCACCACAAAGAATCCGGTACCTACCTTACTTGGGGATCTGTATTATTCGATGCACTATAAGAATGAGAAAAGGAGAGGTGGACCTCTTTATTGTTGTGCTTCAATTTTCTATAAGTGGTTTGCTGATCGTCTTCCCAAATCTGGGGCATTCGAAGACACTAAAGAAACTTTAGATTGGGTAAAGAGATTAATGGGGTTAAGGGTTGACAACTTGGTTTGGATCAATCGTGATTTGTTGGGCCGAGAGATCCTGGTTAGTTGTGGAGGTTAACCAAACGTACCCTTAATAGGAAGGAATTGGGGAATTAACTACAACCCCATTCTTGCTATTAGGCAATTTGGGTATGCTTTAAAAGAGCCGCCAAAAGGCCAAGATGTGCAAGAGTCACTATTTTTGGGTGAGGAAGCCAATCTGGAGGTGTTGAAAGAAGCTGCAAATGCTTGGAGAGATCGCCATAAGAAAGGAAAGACTTCTTTTGAAAAGTGTAACAACAAAGCTTTTCCTGCGTATGAAGACTGGGTTCAGAGCAGAGTAGAGAGTGTACTTTTGCCATTCTGCAGGGAACCTCCCTCTTACCCTTTGCTGATTAAACCTCCAACCATGATTGAGATGGAGAAGTATAACCAATTATGGGCTGAAAAGGAGAAATTTCGAGAGGAAAACCGTGAGTTGCAAAAGGAAATCTACCAATTGAAACATGAGCGAGGTGAGGCTGTTTATATTGCCAAGCTGAAGACAGAACGTCTCGCTGAGAAAGAAAAGGAGCTGGTTGAAGAGATAGCAGCTAGGAAAAGGGTAGGACAAGCTCTAAAAGGCGTTTGCAAGACTCTCAAATCCAAGAAGGATGACCTAGCCAAGGCTTGGGCGAAGATTCACAGGTTCAATGCTTACCGAGATACTTCAATCACAGCTAACAAGCAGAAAGAAGATAAGCATTTGGAGCAGATTGAGAGTCTGAAGTTGAAGCTCAGGAAGAAGGACGAGGAGATCTTGTTAGGGACGTTCCAAAGACACGCAGTCGAGGAACGGCTCAAAGAAGCCATAGCAACCATGAAAGAGCTGAAAATACAAGCAGGAGTGAAGAGGTCTAAGTGGGAGTGCTCTAGCTCAGGCAGTGGCCCTCATACGGTGCAAGATCCTTGAAGGGAACTCTACTCAGTAGTTTGTACTTTGTTCTTTCTTTGTATTTTGGGTCACCACCAGAATTGTTGGCTGGGACCTCTGCTTATTTTTGCTTCAGGCTATTTTTTGGTACCTTGGGTTGTAATTTCTGACAGTGATTCACTCTGATTTATATGAGCAGCAGTTTCATCCTATTTCATCTTTAAACTGGAATCAAGGGGTGGATCACCCTGCGAATATATAAACATGTTTGCATTTGCATTTGCATAAGCATAAGCATTTTTTGCATAACAGGTACCTGTTGCAGGGGATCTCTAACCTTTATTTGGTTTCAGGAACTATAGCTGAGAGTCATATTCATCGTTACTCAACTCGAGGAAATCAGGCTAGAGCTATGGATCAAATGCAGAGTGACTTGGCTGAAATGAGGGCAAGAATGTACCAGTTCATGACTCTCATGACTGGAATGGCACAAAATCAAGAAAGATTGAGGCTTCTGGTCGAGTGTCCAGAGGGCACGCTTGGAGTTAATCAGAATGGCAATGGCACTCCTCCTCCTGTTGGCAATCCCCCTCCTGTGGGTAATGTGGGTAATGGAAATGGCAGAAATGTTGGTGGTGTTTAGGAAGATGGTCAAGAAGACCAATTTACTCTGATGGATGTTAAGATGGGTGCTCCTAATGACAAAAGGTATGATGAGTTGGCTGAAAAGATACGGGCTATGGAATGCAAGAATTCTATGGGTATTGATGTTACTAGTTTGGGGCTCGTACCAGGGGTCAGGATCCCTCCAAAATTCAAGCCGCCTACTTTTGATAAATATCATGGCAATACGTGTCCCCGGACACATATCCAAGCTTATTATGGGAGGATCTCAACTCATACAGATGATGAGAAGTTATGGATGCATTACTTTCAAGACAGTCTAGCTGGAGCTTCTTTGACCTGGTATATGAAATTGAACAGAGCTGCTGTGAGAAGTTGGAAAGATCTGGCTGAAGCATTCCTAAAGCAGTACCAGTACAATATTGACATGGCGCCCAACCGCACTCAATTGCAGGGGCTGTCACAGAATGCTAAGGAAAGTTTCAAAGAATATGCACAGAGGTGGAGAGAGATGGCTGCACAGGTCCAACCTCCTTTGTTGGATAGAGAAATGGCAGACATATTTATGGGCACCCTGCAAGGGGCATATTTTGAAAGACTAGCTGCTTGTCCATCAACCGGATTTGCTGAGATAGTGATTGCTGGAGAAAGAATAGAGAGCTTGTTGAAGCTTGGAAAGATTCAAGATGTGAGTGCGGCTGGATTTTCTGGGGCGAAGAAACCGTTTGCTAGTGGTCAGAAAAGAAGAGAAGGTGATACAAATGCTGTGTTTAGAGGGCGAGGCAGAGGACGTTCTCAGGGTTATCATCAGGTGGGTGCAGTGACAATCCCAGCACCGTCTGCTCAGCAGCAACAACCCCAACATCAAGTTCAACAGCAATAGTAGCAACCTCCTTTCCAACAGAGGTCTAGGCAGAGGGATCGTAAGATTGACCCTCTCCCTTTGACTTATTCTGCGTTGCTACCACAGTTACTCCAGTTGAAGTTGGTTGAGCTCCGCACTATGAGGCCTCCTGCCCCTGACAACGTGCCTCCTAATTTTGATGCTAACGCACGATGCGAGTTCCACTCAGGTGCTCAGGGGCACTCCATTGAAAGATGTTGGGCTTTTCATCATAAAGTGCAAGACTTGATTGATGCCAAGGCAATCAACTTCTCTCGGCCTCCTAATATTATTCAGCACCCCATACCTAATCATGGTGCGGCAAATGTGCATGCTGCGGAAAATGTGCATGCTATCGAAGATGGAAAGATATTAAATTTGGTAGCAGACATCAGTCAGGTGAAGACTTATTTATTGGTTGTAAAAGATCGTTTGTTGAAGGGACAGGTGTTCCCGGGCTGTAATCAAGATTGTTCTGAGTGTATGAATCAAGAGAATGGCTGTGATAAGTTGAAAGCGGGTTTGCAGAATCTGATCAATGAAGGATGTATACAGTTTGACAGGGTTGTGAAAGAGACTGCTGAGGTATCAACTATGACCATCTATTATACTCCCGCCGAGATCCAAATGCCTGCTAGTACAGTTCCTGTAGCAAGTGTTGTGCAACAAAGACCTAGTCTTGTTACCATCATGGTGCCAGGACCAGTTCCGTTTACAACTACACAGGAAACCCCGTGGCACTATGGAGCAGACGTATATTATACTCCCGCTGAGATCCAGGTGCCTGCTAGTACTGTTCCTGTAGCAAGTGTTGTACAACAAAGACCCAGTCCTGTTACCATCACGGTGCCAGGACCAGTTCCGTTTATAACTACAAAGGCAATCCCATGGCACTATGGAGCAGACATATATTATGAAGGTAAAAAGCAAGAAGTTGGGTCATCGGCCGGTTCGAATATTGATAATGTGGGTGGTGTAGGTGGTTTTACAAGAAGCGGAAGATTGTTTACTCCCCAAACTTTGCGCAGTGATCAAGAAACTGAAGCCGCTGCAAAAGCTAAAGGAAAACAGGTGGTCGAGAGTGTGCCTGTACCTGAAACTGAGAAAAAGATTACTTTTGATAATGAGATGGAAGAGTTCATGAGGATAATCAAGAAAAGTGATTATAAGATTGTTGATCAACTGAATCAGACCCCTTCGAAGATTTCAATTTTGTCACTGTTGATGTGTTCTGACGCGCATCGGGAGGCTTTGTTGAAAGTGTTGAAGTGTGCATATGTGCCACAGGAAATCACTGTAAATCAGCTTGAAGGTGTAATTTCTAATGTTAATGTCAGCCATGGTCTGGGCTTCACAAGTAGGGATTTGACTGCTGAAGGAAGAAACCACAATAAAGCTTTGCACACCACAATGGAGTATAAGGATCCAGTGTTGTCTCATGTACTGGTGGACACTGGTTCCTCACTCAATGTCTTGCCTAAGAAGGCACTAATGAAGCTGGAAGTTGATGGTTTGATTTTAAGGCCAAGTGAGTTGGTAGTCAGAGCATTTGATGGGACTAAAAGATCTGTGTTTGGTAAAGTTGAATTGCCCGTACAAATTGGACCGCAGGTGTTCAAATCCACATTCCATGTGATGGACATCCAACCTGCGTATAGCTGCTTATTGGGTCGCCCTTGGATTCATTCAGCTGGGGCTGTTACATCCACCTTACACCAAAAGCTGAAGTATGAGTTTGAAGGACAAGTTGTGACAGTGTGTGGTGAAGAAGATATCTTTGTGAGTCATTTGTCCACGTTTAAGTATGTGGAAATGGACGGAGAAATTCACGAGATGCTTTGCCAATCATTTGAAGCGGTAAATATTGACAATGTGCCTGAGTCTTCCACTGCACCAGTTGGAGCCGGTACCTCAATTTCATCCTACAAACAAGCTTTTGAGGTCGTCAGAGCCGGCAATGCCCAAGGCTGGGGCAGGTTGATAGAGACACCAATGAAGGAGGACAAATTTGGCATTGGTTATCATCCCTATATGACTTTAGAGGCGGAAAGCAGTGGACCCATCACTTTCAGTAGTGGGGGAATTATTTTCACAGATCAGTCTTGTGCAGCTACAGAAGATGGTGGTGACAGTGACTGTGACCTGGACAACTGGGTACGCCCACGTGCTCCGGGACAACAAGTGCAGAACTGGTCTGTTGAAGAAGTCGTTCGGGTTACTCTTCAGACAGAGTAATTTTGTATTTGTTTTTCTAATCATAATGCATGTCAAAATCTTGCGCTCTGCCCAAGGCGTATAGATTCATTTGTAGGGCCACCCTATTTGCATTTGTAATTTTAATCATCAATAAAGGACGTTTTGCACTCAAATTTTTGTTCTCTGTCTTTCAGTTTTTATTTTTGCACAAATTTAATAAAATGGCAATGTTTTTTTTTTCCGTTTGTTTTACAATAATTTCTAAAATAAAGCATGAATCCGTTCGTGCAGACTTGATCCTCCGGATTCCATTGATAACGATTTTGCTATGGCTATGAATGACTTTGACAAACCGATTTATCAAGCCGAAGAAGGGGATGAGAAGGATTGTGAACTCCCTGAGGAACTGGCCAGATTGTTAAAACAAGAGGAAAGGGTCATCCAGCCTCATCAGGAGACTGTAGAGATCATCAATATTGGTACTGAGGACGTTAAGAAAGAGATCAAGATTGGTGCCTGCCTGCAAGCAGATGTGAAGAGAGCTTTGATTGAGTTGTTGTGTGAATATGCTGATATCTTCGCCTGGTCGTATCAAGACATGCCAGGGTTGGATACTGATATTGTTGTACACAGGCTGCCACTGAGAGAAGAATGTCCGCCCGTTAAACAGAAACTTCGTCGGACTCACCCCGTCATGGCCATAAAGATCAAAGAAGAAGTTCAGAAACAATGGGATGTAGGATTTCTTGCTGTGACTCACTATCCTCCCTGGGTTGCCAACATTGTGCCGGTACCAAAGAAAGACGGAAAGGTTAGAATGTGTGTGGATTATCGAGATCTTAATAAAGCTAGTCCGAAAGATGATTTTCCACTGCCACACATTGATGTACTGGTCGACAATACGGCTCAGTTTTCAGTGTTCTCGTTTATGGATGGTTTCTCCGGGTACAACCAGATTAAGATGGCACCTGAAGATATGGAGAAGATCACGTTCATTACTCCGTGGGGTACATACTGTTATAAGGTGATGCCTTTTGGGTTGAAAAACGCAGGGGCAACGTATCAACGGGAAATGGTAACTTTGTTTCACGACTTGATTCATAAAGAGATTGAATGTTATGTGGATGACATGATTGCCAAGTCGAGAACAGAGGAAGAACATCTGGTTAACTTGAAAAAGCTGTTTGAAAGGTTGAGGAAGTTCTGCTTGAGATTGAATCCAAATAAGTGCACTTTTGGGGTGCATTCTGGAAAGCTGCTGGGTTTCATTTTGAGTGAAAAAGGAATTGAGGTTGATCCTGCCAAGGTGAAAGCAATACAAGAAATGCCTGAGCCGAGAACGGAAAAAGAGGTTCGTGGTTTTCTGGGTAGATTGAACTACATTGCAAGGTTCATATCTCACCTAACAGCCACGTGTGAACTAATTTTTAAGCTGCTAAGAAAAGATCAGACGGCCAGGTGGAATGACAATTGCCAGTTGGCATTCGATAAGATAAAGGAATACTTGCAGGAACCTCTAATCCTCATACCTCCAGTTTAAGGAAGACCTTTGATAATGTATTTGACAGTGCTTGAAGGTTCTATGGGTTGTGTTCTCGGTCAACACGACGAGACAGGTAGGAAGGAGCATGCTATCTACTACCTGAGCAAAAAGTTCAATGATTGTGAGTTCCGTTACTCAATGCTTGAAAAGACATGCTTTGCACTTGCATGGGCCGCAAAGTGATTGAGGCAATATATGATTAGGCACACAACCTTGTTGATTTCCAAAATGGATCCTATCAAGTACATTTTTGAGAAACCAGCACTAACAGGCAGAATTGCACGGTGGCAAATGGTTCTGACAGAGTATGATATTCAGTACACCTCCCAAAAGGCCATCAAAGGAAGTGTCTTGTCAGACTATCTTGCGCAACAATCGATTGATGATTACCAACCCATGAAGTTTGATTTCCCTGATGAGGACATCATATTTCTCAAAGCCAAAGACTGCGAGGAACCACTCCCGGAGGAGGGGCCAGACCCTGAATCCAAATGGAGTCTGATGTTTGATGGGGCCGTCAATATGAATGGATGCGGAGTTGGAGCAGTTCTTATCATGCCGGAAGGTGTTCATATGCCTTTCACTGCCCGAGTAACTTTCGAGTGCACCAACAATGAAGCAGAGTATGAAGCTTGTATAATGGGAATTGAGGAGGCGATTAATTTACGGATTAAGACCCTAGATATCTTTGGTGATTCAGCTTTGGTAATTAATCAGGTAAAAGGGAGTTGGTACACGCACCAAGCAAATCTGGTTCCGTATAGGGATTATACAAGAAGGTTGCTGACATTCTTTACAACAGTGAAGCTGTACCATATTCCTCGAGATGAGAATAGGTTTGCAGATGCCTTGGCCACATTGTCCTCCATGATCAAAGTGCAAGGATGGAATCATGTACCTAAGATCGATGTGTCTCGTCTTGACAGACTTGCATTTGTGTTTGCTGTTGATGCAACGTCTGATGACAAGCCATGGTTTCATGATATCAAGTGTTTCTTGAAAAGTCAAGAGTACCCTCCAGGGGCATCTACTAAAGATAAGAAGACGTTGAGAAGGTTGTCTGGTAGTTTCTTCTTGAATCAGGATGATGTGCTGTACAAGCGGAATTTTGACATGGTTCTCCTCAGATGTGTGGATAAATATGAGGCAGACTTGTTAATGCAGGAAGTACATGAAGGCTCTTTCGGTACCCATGCCGGAGGACATGCAATGGCTAAGAAATTGTTGAGATCAGGATATTACTTGTTGACTATGGAGTCAGATTGCTGCAAGTATGCCCGCAAGTGTCACAAATGTCAGATCTATGCAGACAAAGTGCATGTTCCTCCAAACCCGTTGAGCGTCATGTCCTCTCCTTGGCCCTTTGCCATGTGGGACATTGATATGATCGGAAAGATTGAGCATATTGATTCAAATGGCCATCGTTTCATCTTAGTCGCCATTGATTATTTCACCAAATGGGTTGAAGCAGCATCTTATGCCAATGTCACTAAGCAAGTGGTAGCTCGTTTCCTGAAACGGGACATCATTTGTCGCTATGGAGTGCCCGAGAGAATCATTACTGATAATGGTTCTAATCTGAATAACAAAATGATGGCTGAGCTGTGCCGGGACTTCAAAATTGAACACCAAAATTCTTCTCCATATCGCCCGAAGATGAATGGCGTTGTGGAAGCGGCCAACAAGAACATTAAGAAGATTGTGCAGAAAATGGTGGTCACCTACAAAGATTGGCATGAGATGTTACCATTTGCTTTGCATGGGTATCGAACGTCAGTGCGCACGTCCACTGGGGCAACCCCATTCTCACTTGTATATGGTATGGAGGCAGTACTGCCGGTTGAAGTGGAGATTCCATCCCTCAGAGCCATGATGGATGTCAAGTTAGACGAGGCTGAATGGGTGCGCACCAGGTTTGAGAAGTTGAGCCTTATTGAGGAGAAACGACTGGCAGCTGTGTGTCATGGACAGTTATACCAACGGAGGATGAAGCATGCATTTGACCAAAAGGTGCGTCCTCGGGTTTACAAAGTGGGAGATGTGGTACTCAAAAGGATCTTTCCTCCAAGTACAGATCACAGGGGCAAATGGACTCCTAACTATGAAGGCCCATTCGTGGTTAAGAAAGTTTTCTCAGGCGGAGCCCTGTTACTTACAACCATGGATGGCGAAGACTTTTCATCCCCTGTCAACTCAGACGTAGTCAAAAAATACTTCGCATAAAAAGACCCGCTGGACAAAAAAAAAAGAAGAAAAGTCAAGGCAAAAAAGGGCATCCCGATGAACCACAAAAACAGAATAAAAAGGTTCGGGCAAAAATTAGGGATATAAAATAAAAAATTGTACACCCGGTGAGTTGAAAATCCGCAAGGACAACTCAGGCAAAAAAGGGTATCCCGGTAGATTGAAAACCCGAAAGGGTGGTCTACGTAAAAGAGGGATTTAAGCGAACGACTACGATCTGAGTTTATCTGCACTGCATCATCCGTTTCAACAACTGACATTCCAAAGGGTAGAAATCGGTCTGATCATTCCTCAGAAGGCAAGGTCGGGGAGTCTTGAAGACATACTGGCCATAGCAGAATTGAAACTCAGTGGAACACCGTTTTTACATTGCCATTAGGATAGTTTCTTTTCTCAATTTTCAGGGATCACCTCTTTCCAGGGATTGCTTCCTGATGTAATTGCCTATTCTGGGCCTTTTGATCAATAAATTGAATTTCAGTTAAAAGCTTCTTATTTTGTTTCACTGCTTTGTTTGCAAAAACATCCGAATTTTTGATAAAACATTGCATTTGAAAACATGGTGGCTTCACAATAACACGTGCAGAAAAACATTTAGAATTACTTTGAATGTTGAATAATCCTGGATGGTGGATTCAAAACACGCTATATTCCGGGGCATGTGTGTGTCTTCTTTTGTTGCAGGTAACAGATACAGATGATTTCAAGCACAAGACGAGTGATCACCTTTTCCCACGCAGGAGACTGGGGCATTCGTGTTCGGGAAAGGGTTTATTTGTTACCCTTTTGTCACAACGTTTACTGATTGAGTCCATCAGAGTATCGTTATACCTTACTAAGTCGATTCTCTCATTCAGTGCTTCCAACAGCTACAAGCTTTTTTGTGTCGATAATGGTTGCGAATTCCCAGTAGAGTTGTTTCGCAGACACCGAAGTTGATGATTAATACCCAGTGAAGTCGTTAGGAGTTTGAAGATGCTTGATCTTCTGTAAAATCCACTTAGGGTGTTTCTTCAGGTAAGTCTGATACCATGGAGCAGGAAGCAAGTTGTTGACCTTCCCAGGCATGGGGGATTTTGGATTTCCCCAGCAAGAGATGTTCCAAATTTATTATCCCCAGTAGAGTTTGAGGACGTTTGGTCTTCTGTAAAATCCTCTCAAAAAGGGATTCCCCAGCGTGAGACGCTTTAAGGTGGTTTTCTCCAGCAGAGTCGGTTATAAACTCATCACCCCAACGGAGTCGTCGAACGGAAGGTTCGCCCAACATGGGGCATTGTAGCACTTATCTTAGGCTCAACAGTCTTATGCCTCAGCAGATTATCATAGAGTTGCTTTGGGTTTCCCAGCGGATATCTAAGGACTCTCTCCCAACAAGGTGCAGTGAAATGTTCTGACCAGGATTTACATATCCCCGACAGAGTAACCTTGATTCCCAGCAGGATCGTATCTCTGGTATTGGCATCCCCACAGAGTCCGGCATTGAATCTTGTCAACAATACTCCCCAGCTGATTTGTTTTTGTCCCCACAGAGGCTTATTGACCAATAAAATCTATTCCTCAGCAGAGTGATAGTATATTCTTGCCCCAGCCGGGTTAGAAGGTTGATTCTCCCCGCAAAGGATCTCAGGTTTGATAGATCCTCAAGCAGAGTTTTGATGACTTTTCTTCCCTAGCAAGACGTCATGCAAAGAAATTCTCATCCCCAGCGGAGTTGCTGTGACCAGAATTCATCCCAGACAGATGAAGTAATTCCTGGCAGAATCATCATTTCCCCATGTTTCAAAGTCCAATTTATTTTTGGCAAACTTGACAATTTGAAGCAGACGGATTGTTTATTCATTCTCCAGCAGAGATATTATCCTTTCGGGAATCTCCGAGGTCAAATCATTGATTGTTGTTCCTCAGTAGAGTCAGCAGAGATGTCTGACACGGATGTAAAGTGTAATCCAAAATTGGAATTGCTAAAGTCCACCCGTAGTGTGGCAGGCCAGTAGTCGTCTGGCATTGTTAAAAGACGTTATCAAAGTCCAACCGTAGATTGGCGAAAGGTTCATCCAAGGGTGGCATATCATTGGAAAGTCCAACCGTAGATTGGCGAAAAGTCCATCCAAGGGTGGAAAATCATTGGAAAGTCCAACCGTAGATTGGCAAAAGGTCTATCCAAGGGTGGCAAATTCTTAAAGTCCAACCGTAGATTGGCAAAAGTCCACCCGTAGTGTGGCAAGTCAGTAGTCGTCTGACTCCCTTTAAAAGACCGCAGCTAAGTCCAACCGTAGATTAACGAAAGACCATCCAAGGGTGGCAGATAATCAGCTAAGTCCAACCGTAGATTGGCAAAAGTCCCCCGTTGTATGGCATCTCAGCTGCAAAGTCCAACCGTAGCTTGGCAAAAGTCCACCCGTAGTGTGGCAAGCCAGTAGTCGTCTGGCGTTGTACAAAAAACATTGTTAAAGTCCACCCGTAGTGTGGCAAGCCAGTAGTCGTCTGGCGTTGTACAAAAGACGTTGTTAAAGTCCACCCGTAGTGTGGCAGGCCAGTAGTCGTCTGGCGTTATATAAAGGACATCTCTCAAGTGGTTTTCTTCATCGCCAGAGTTTTCTTCGAGCAGAGTTCGTTTGGTTGGGTTTATCCCTTTTCTTCTTCCCTGCAGAGTGCAAATTTTTGGGGTTATTGTCAGTATTCAATCCCTCCATACCTTGAAAGTATAACAGCAATCGCTGTCATCCGTTCAAGTCTACAGTGATTGAATAGGGGCAGCTGTAATACCCCAAAATTTGCCCTCTCTTTTCTTCATATCATTTAGCATGAGCTTTCATTGCATTGCATTGCATTCAAGCATAGAAATTAAGCATCAAGCATTTAGCATTGCATCTTGCATAAGGGCATGTGATCAGGTGATCCTCCAAGGTGTTGATCATCCAAAGAAGAAGACCAAGTGTTTCTCACAAGCCTCAAGGATCTCTTATATCCTATTTCATCTCCATTTTCCCTCACAAGTCATAGGGAGAGGAGAGTTCACCAAGAAGATTGGACAGTGCATGATCTCCTACACAAGGCAGTCAAAAGTTGGGATCTGACCCCCAAATGTGCAATCTCTTTGAGTTTTTATCATCTCCAAAGGACATATCTCATCTTTGTTTGAGAGGATACACAACATATTCAGAGGAATTGAGATTTGGAGGATGTGTTTTTTCCTCCTAACCAGAGGGGGCCAAAACTAGGATTGGACCTAAAATCAGTTTATTTCTGATTTCTTGGGCAAGACTTGATCTCATGGCATTCCTTATGTCCTCAAGTGTCTAGGGATGGAAGATTACCCATCAATTTGTCTCAGAAGGTTTTCAATTGATCAGAAATTTCAAAATCAGGAGAATTGGGAATGAGGTCAACTGTGCAGTGGAAAAGTCAACCCTTGACTTTTTGAGGTCAACATCATAATTTTCAAGTCAAATATGGTCCATGGACAAGATTTGATCAAGAAATGTTCAAGGATTCATGAAAAATCAAGAAAGTTGCAAAGTTGCCATTTTTGGAAGAAACTAGGTTTTAGAACTTACTATTTTTGGCAACTTTTGCATGTTTTAGTAGTTACTTTCAAGGTCAGATTTCTCCATGATCCAAGCTTCATTTCAATTTTTCTCAAACATGAAAGTTGTAGAGCTTGTCCCAAGCTTTCTAACCATGTAAAGTTTGTCTCATTTGGATTATTTTTGAGAGAGTTATGATGTTTTAAAGATGGAGGTTTCAAGTTGGATAATTGAAAAAACTTAGAATTTTTTCTAAGTTACTTTTGACAGCTTGGTACACCAATGTACTTGACCAATTTAGAGCTATTTCTAAGCCATAAATCAAGATACTTCTAACATGAAAAGTGTAGAGGGCAATCCCCTCTTTCCAAAGGATCCAAGTTTGTGTCATTTGAGCCATTGTGGTGAAAGTTATATTCCTTCAAAGATGGTGTCATCATGTGGTCAATTTGTGTTCATGACTTGAAGTTTTTATTCAATTTTGGCAGCCGTGAGAACCCACATTCATGGTTTATTTCCACAAAGTTCCAAGCATCATTTCTCTTCTTTTTCAACATCAATTTTCCTCCTTGTCATGCTAGCTTTGCAATAATCCCAAGATCCTTTTGTTTGGTAAAGAATTCAATGATTATTGGTGGTTCAAAGTGCACCCATGGTTGAATTTGGGACGTGCTTTTCAAGTTGCTATTTATGCACATGACATTATTCTCATCTTGCATGGTCATGTATGTGCATTTCTACGCATAACAACCTTGCCTAAATTAGCCAAACAATGTCATTTTCTTACCATGCACATGTTTGTACTATCATGCAAAAAAGTAGGAATTGAAAGAATGGAATTACCACATGCTAGTACTCTCACGTGCCGTTACTTTTTCATGACCATTTTACTCACCAAACCACATTCCAAAGCAACAAAAACCTCACTCCAAACCATTACCCGTACCATGCACATGTGAAGCTCCACCCTCATTTCTCTTTCCAAACCAAAGATAACCACTTCAGGTCATATGCTTCGTTTCCAGACCTCTCTCCAACCCTAGAGTGCACCATATATAAGCTAATTCACTCCAAAAATCACCTCATTCACCACACGTTTCAGATCTGGATCAAATATTCTCTCAACTTCTCATTTTCGAATCCTTCAATTCCTGAGAGCTTTTGAGTTTTCTTTGGCTGAATCACCATCCATCAAGCATTATCTTGCTTCTGTTTGCAAGAATCACCATCTGAATCCACCATTGGAGGTTCTGCAACTTCATTTTCCTTCATCACTAACTTGGATCTGGTAGAGAAATTGTAGCAACATTCTGAGTGGTTCGAGTTTCGATCTATAATCTACAAGGTTCAAGAAGGTATTCTGCAGCTTTTAGTGATCTTGTTTGAAGCATTGAAGAAGCAGTGGACTTGCCTCCACTAGGTAAACTTCCTCAAACTTTTGATACATCATCATGTAGATCTAAATGCGTTAATCTTGATCATATATTGCATCTGCTGAAGCCTGAAATGATGGCATTGTTTGAATCCTTGGGTTTAATGTGGTTGTCATTGTTGAATGTGTGTTGTTGTGTTTGAACCTGTATTTTTGAGCTTGTTTTTATCTGTGTTAGAGTGCGTGTTTTAGGATTTGAAGAACATCATGTTGATCTATGATTATTGAGCTCCATTTTAGTGTTTTGTTTTGTGTGATTTGGTTGAGTTTCCATGAAGAAATTGATGGAGCAAGTTGTTGTGTTGATGCTGCGGTTCTCTCATTTTCACGATGCATGAGCTGGGTTTTTAGGGTTTATTATGAAGAAGATGATGACGTGTTGTAATGTGAATGGTTGGGGTTAATTTTTTGTCCTGTAGCGTTTTAAGTGAGGTGTACCGATTGATAAAGTTCCCACATGATTCAGCGTTACATTCCCTTTCTTTTCTTATTTTTATTTCATTTAAAAATTTGAGGGTATATTATTATGGTTTGGGCTTACGTATCTTTGCTTTTCCCACCCCCATCGCTTTGAGCCCAATGGCGTGTTGACCTATTTCCTTTGTTGCTGGATTCATTAATACACCCCTGGCTTCATTTCATTTCATTTTTATTTTCTATTTTCATACCATTTCATAATTAATTTTTTAAAAATATTTGCATATACTAAAAAACTCCAAAAAAATTCATCATGCATACTCATTCATAAAATTAATTTTTCACATTTTATTTCATTATTTTTGCATTAAAATTGCATTAAATATTAATTTTCCAAATTAATTTTTCTCAATTGCATTTCATATTGCATACTTCATATTGCATCATTTATTTCTCTCATTTGGAAAGTGATTTGATCCTGATTCTTTTTGGGTTGTGTTCATAACATGTTGAGGTATGTTTGAGATTTTTGGGATGATATTTAGGTCCTGTTTGGATGACTTTTGATGTGTTGCTTTGAGTATGAATGTATGAAACTCTAATGATGCTTTGACCTAATTGTTGATTGACATTGGTTCTGATTCATTGCTTGTGGCTTTGATATGATAATTGTACATGTTTGAGATGCTTGAATACTGAATGACATAATTTTTGAGGCATGTTTGTTATTTCTTTGAAGCATGAAATCTAACTTGTCCAATTTGTGAATATATGCTTCATGTTTGGTTTGCTTGATCATGAAGGCACTTGTGCCATAATTTTAGGTCTTGTTTGAGGATTGATAGCATTTTAATTGACTTCTGGTTGTGATATTTGAATCTCATCTTTGCATGTTTGATGTTTGCCTTGCACCTTAAGTCACTTGTTTCACAAGTATGAATCATGTTTCACTTCACTTCACTTCTTCTTCTTTGCTTCTTAATTGATTGTGAAAGTGTTTGTATGACTTGAATGATGTTTGAAGATCATGTTTAGGCACATGTTTAGGATTGTGTCACTTCTGGACTTGGTTTACTTTGTGGAATTTTTATTTGGTTGCTTCACATGATCACTTCCTTTCATCTCACTCCTTCTTTAATGACTTGAATGATACTTGAATGACTTCTCCCTTTTCTTTTTGACAAATTGTGCATGACTAATATTAGAGGTCAGTAGGACCATTAGGTTCTGAACTTGATGTTTGATTTACCTTAGAACTTGTTTCTTTATTGCCTTATGCTTGTTTGAGTTTCATTTTGTCATATGTGAATACTTCAAACACTTTCAGGGGGAAATGGTAAGTTGTTTGAGTGTGGATATGCTTCCCCATTCTACCTTCTTCCTTTATCTTTTAATTTTCATGCTTGTGTTTGAAGTGGGCTTAGGCCACTTGTATTTCACTTCTCATCTTCCCTTTCATGGAACAACTTAACTTCTCTTGAGAAGTAAGTTGATTCCATTCTTCTTTCTCCTCCTTTCTCTTTTCTTTTCTTTCACTCTTTCTCATCCCATGAATCTCAAGACTTGTTCAAGTCTTGGATTCCTTTCCCCTTAGAGCTACCTAGTCCAACTTAATTTTTGATTAAGCTTGGAGTAGGATTAGCATTAGGTTAGGTAGTCTTTTCTCCTAAACCTCACTAACTCTAGGATATCCGTGCATGATAACATTAGGACTCTTAGTTTCCCTTTAGAGTTTCCCTTGCATCGTTTCTCTTCTCATCTCAAAAGAAAAATAAAAATACTTAATAAAGGTTAACGTGTATTACGTCCGAGCCTTAAATGTAGGAAATGAAGAACGAGGGGTCCCCCCTCCTCTTCTAGAGTGTTTAACATACGTTCCATTTGGGGGCGACCATGCGATTCACTCGTTCCCGCACGATAGACTTTGGTGCAATGCAAGTTGCAAGCTAACTTAAAAAACACTTCTGTCTAAAAAACTTCAACAAACAGCAACGTTTTTCCTTTGGGAATTCTTTTTCTCATCTCACTCACTCTCAGCGTACGAACGCGCTCCTACTCGTTCTCTTGCAAGATGGTAATGCACTCGGACCAGCGAGCCTGCAACACCTGAGCTAGAACGTTAGCCGTTCCCAAAAAACACAAACGAAGCGACCCTCGTTGAGGGGAACTACGTCGCTCTGATTCTCATGCTCCCGATGAGATACGTAGGCAGTGGGGTAGGGCCCATTCGAGCACTTCTTTTATTTTCCCTACATTTGTTTTTTCTTTATCTCTATGTTTCTTTTCCTTTTTCCTGTTCTTTTTCCTTTCCAGTAGCAGTGGAGTTCCAGTTGACGACACCCTTTGATCGAGACAAGCAAGCGTGGATCCCATCGGGTACGATGGACGCGAGGGGGTGCAAATACCTTCCTCTCGCGTAACCGACTCCCGAACCCAGTTCTCTTGGTTGCAAGGCCATGCTCTTTTCCTTCTCTTCAGGTTTACGCGGTGTTTCCTTTCCCTCTCTTGGGATAAATACACATTGCTGGCGACTCTGTTTCGGTGCCACTTTCGCGTTTGTACTTGGATGAAAATCCCGGGAGCGATAGCTATCAGCTGGTGTCAAGTGTTCATCTTCATAATGAGCATTGGTTATTCATGTCAGGGGGAGTTAAGGCTGTTGTCTATGGTCTATTACTGCAAGGGTGCAAATTTTTGTGAAGCTTGCGTGCTGTCCAAGTTTGTGTAGAGTGATGTCAAACAACATGATGGGACATGTACTGTTGAGTGTGGTTGGGTGTTCCTAAGGCTGGTGTGCTATCCTAGCTGCGTGAAGCTAGTGCTTATGCAGGAGGAGTCTGAAGAGCAGAATTGTTGTATCTGGGAGAATTTATTTTTCTCTGCTGCTCTGAAGGAATCTAGAAGGGATTGTGAGTTGTGCCGATTGATAGAAGTCGTCTCAGAATCCAACAGAAAAGAAAATGTGCTTGTGGTTTGGAATGTATAATTTTATGTGGAGTCTTGGGTTAATAATGTTGTGAGCAAGCAGACATTATCTGATAAGATGTTAGAACATGGTACAGGACATGTTTTTTCTTGAGCCAACCAAGGTATTATTCTGGACGGTGGTGTAAGGATAAGGTGAAACACGTGTCTTTGACTATGCATGGAACTTTATTGGCACAATTTATGGCAAGAATCAGTTAAGAAGCAATAAAGGCGGTCAAGACTGTTTTGGACGGTAGACATTGAATTTGGATGGAGTTTTTAGTACCTAAAATAGCATTTCTTTGACCAAGAACTTTGACATATTCAAAGCTCGTTAATTCCAAAGTAACTGGTAAGCTATTTATAGGGGTTATTCTTTTCTCCTTCAGCCAGTGAGTGTTCTTGTTTCATAAGTCTTATGGCTTTTGTTCGTTTTGGGTGAGCACTACTTGGGTCTGGTTCTGTGAGGGCTTTCTTTGCCAATTTTTGGCTAAAAAGGGGGAGAAAGGGTTTGCTAAATGGTTTGCGCAGATGCTATGTTTGGAGTCTGTAGTTCCAGATGTGTTTCAGAGATGTCGAAGAGGATGTCATATCCTTAAGTTGGTGTTGAGTCTTTGTGACTTGTGTCCTGAGTTATGAACACAGTTGTGACTTGTGTTCTGAGTTACCTGGGGTGGCAGATTGGCACTTCTTAAGTTTCATCTTATGCCATAGGTCGACTAGGGGTGTCTGATTAAATAAGGTGTGCATAAATCTCTTATGCCACTATTGGTTTTTTATGTCAAGACAAACGTGTCTTTTCTGGAGGAGTCTTCTACATTTGTTCTGGGTCTATCCTGGAAGGAAAAAGAAATGTGTTGTATTGAGGGGGAGTGTCAGATATCTTCTTCCTCATGTGCACCAAATGACTTCAGGACTTTCTACCTCTTAGGTCCTAATGTGCTGCCTGAAGTTGTTGTGCTGTGGTGCTCGGAGGTGATGTTATGGAGCTCATAGAGTATGCTGGAAAGAGCTGTCAAACATGATGTCCTAACATCATTCAAGATTTCCCAAGAAGATGATTCTTCATGGTTGCTGTACACAGTAGCTACTGATGGTTACTGTTAGGTTCAGTAGTTGCTGATGACTACTGACAGTAGTATAGGGTTGTAATTGCTGCTGTAATCTGAGTTGTAATGTTTATATATTTGTTTTAGCCAAAATTTGCCAAAGGGGGAGAATGTTAGTTCTTTAAGTTTTAGGGTTAGCATTAATTTTGTAAAATAAATAATAGCAGCAATATGTTAGATAAGATATTTTATCTTGCTAAAGAAGAACAGGTTGAGCAAGAAGTCATATTGTGCAATGGAACATGTTGAGTTGAAGTGGTTTCAACATCTGGAACAACATGTCGTATTAAGATGTCCCATGAAGGTCCATTCGACATCGCGCTAGAACTGAAGTGAATTAAAGATTCTGTTATGTCTTAACAGATGCAGAATATTCAGGGAATACTATGCAAATTCTATGTGGCGCTGAATTAAAAGGTCTGAAGATTCAAATTTGAAATTGAGAAGAATATTGAAAAATATACACTTTCTAAATATGGAGATATTTTAGGAAGTTAAAGATTGAAGACCTATTTGTATGCAAGATCTGTTGCAGATTTGTAACAGCTTTAAGCTGCAATTTTGAAGGCCCAAATCCAGTTGGGAATAGGTTATATATAGATGCATTGTAACCTAGAATTGTAACTCAACCAAAGATGTAAAAGTTCTATTATTAGGGTTGGTTCCTGTACCACTCGACATGTGAGTTGGACAGTTTGTTAGTGTGATCCTCGAAGCTGTTAAGTAAGAGGAGTATTGTTCTTGGAGGAAGCTTTTAAGTAACTTTAAGTTGTGTCTTGGAAGTGTGTCTTCCTTGTTGAATTGTTGTATAGGTAAAGAGCCGTTGATGCAGTGGCGGAGTGTTGACTGCTAGACATCATTGCGATGATTGGGAGTGAGAAGGGTTTCTCATATCTAGAGAGGATCTAGGTAGAAGGGTCATTGGGTAGTGATTAAGTGATAAGCTATAAACGGGGAGTTTAGCTTTGAATTTATACTGCTAATAGTGGACTTCATCCCTGGCTTGGTAGCCCCCAGAGTAGGTGTGTTAGACCGAACTGGGTTAATAATTTTGTGTGCGTTGTTTTTATCTTTTCAGTACCGTGCTTATACCTTGCCATGTGTGTTCATGTCAGACCAGATGTCGAATGACATGTTATAGGACATCTGAATTCTGCACATGTACCAGAATTTCACAAGCTTCTCAAATAAAGAGATCGCCACTTGAAGTCAGGCAAAGATTCCAAAGAGTGTTATCGCAACACTGCTGGGGAAACAAATTCTTCATCTTTTGATGGGGAAACATAAATAAATTCCTGTTGAGGAAAATAAATCCTCAAAGGTGCAAAATAAATGCCCTTTCATCATAAAGTTTTCACAACCTAGAGAGCTTCAAAATAATTTTTGCAGGAGACCAAAGTTTGATCAAGGAACAAACTGGAGATAAACGGCCAAACAAGACTCCACCCAATGAGGAAGTAACTCAACTGGGGGGTAATTCCATCCAGATAAATGAGCTGGAAAGGAAAACTAAAGTAAAACCCTCCCACGAGGAATAAACTCAGTGGGGAATTATAAAGGGTATGCACTTTCTGCTTAAGGTAGACACTCTAATGGAGAGAAGATACACACACTCTATGGAGATAATAACACCAAAGAGAGTATGTGAGAAACACCAAGACATGCAATACGAACATGAATCTTAATTTGGCTATGCATGATGTATATACGAATGAATGAATGTGTGCATGTATGTAAGTGCTGACAAAACAATCACAAAAATAAACTAGGGATGGCCAATCACCACAATACAAGAGGTTGTTTTTTCAATGTCACGTCCACTATTGTTCGTCTTTCTCTCGTGTTTGAAATAGAGGAATAATGCATCTTATCAAGATTTCGTAAAACTATGTCGGGGAGGTGGTAACTACAGGTTCCTCTTATAATATGCAAGATATATTTGACAAATAAGGATCACCCCTTTAAGAGCGAACCTTTGTTTGTTGGAAGAAAGAGCTTTAGGAGAGTTAGAGTTTTTAATCAACAATGAGTTAGATTCGTTAAAAGAATGGTTTGTGGAGGTGAAGAAGTGGATACCATACATGTTGGATGAAGAATAGGTGTCGCGGGTCCGTGTTTTTGGTATTCCATATCATGCATGAAGTCTTTTTATGTTTAAGTTCATATGCAAACCTGTGGGGAAGTTTCTTAGTCCTGATGATGAAACACGATTTGGTTTGAAGATGGATGTATCGAGGTTTTTATTGAAGTCCAAATGTGCATATGTTATAAATGAAACTTTTAAGGTTTTGATCAACGGTGTAACTTTTAGATTGAGGATGGTGGAGTATACTTATGGGCCTCTTAGAATTTCTGTTCCGATGCTGGTAGAGGAGGACTTTCAGTCAGAATCAGAAAGGGATGATGGTGGTGTTGGGAAAGATGATGACGTGGATGGGGCTAAGATGGATGGTGTTACTTTTGAGGAAATAATAGATCCAAAGGTTCAAAGGGTTACTAGTGATAGTGACTCTTCAGGTACAAAGAGGTTTGTCCTTGCAGTGGTGGTAGGTTCTAATTTTGGTGGGACCACAAATTTATTCATAACATATGGCGGGTTGAGTGTTTCAAGTCCTGATGAAAAAGGACCGTTGGAATCTAGCATTTTGGTGGAACCCCGAATAATTGATCCCGAGGCTCATGTCTCATTCTCATCAAACGTTCTTCATTCATCTATAAAATACATCCAACCAATCAAACTTCTGTTTCTCGCCGTCTTGCGATCTCACAAACCTTTTTATAAACAAAAGACATTTTGTCTTAAGATGATGCAAAGCAATGCTTCATCGATAATCGTTGAGTTGAGATAAGTGACATTTTCCCGTGAGTGTTGATTTGTAAATCCATTCAATGTGATGCAAACGTCTGCTCCTCACCTATTTTGGGTAAAACAATGTTTTTCGTCGATTAATACAAGATAGATTTTGCTAAAATCGACCAAAACACAAACATTTTCTACCCAGAACTTCGTAAGCCTTGAATTATCTATTGCACTTGGAGATACGTAGGAGCAGGATTGCGAAATCTTATCAGACTCCCTAATAATAATTTTTTTAGGCCCTTTCTTCTTTGCGCCCTAATAAAAAAATTCTTTTTTAGCCCTTAGCGCATTAATAAAAAATCCAGAAACATTTCTCTTATCTCTTTTTCTATCCCTCAAATAAGTAGAAGATTGCAAACTAACATAAGCTAACACTCATTTGATAATAACTAAATGATTCCCGTTGAGTACAACAGACATGAGGGGTGCTAATACCTTTCATTTGCGTAACCGACTCTTAAACCCTAATATTGGTTGCGATGACCATATCCTTATCTTTCTTTTAGGGATTTTATCAATATTTTCTCTTTCCATCTTTGGGAATAAATAAAGTTCGACGACGAATCTGTTAAATCCATCCCGCAAGCGTGCGATTGCACTTCGCGAGCGCCGTGTTCTCATTTTTGGAAGTACGAAGAATCTGTTAACTCATGCTTAATATAGTAACAATGAGTTTTTAGTTCCCATGATTAGTACTTTGTATCTGGATGTGTGATCAGATGAATAGTGAGTAATACTAATCCCGATGAGATTTGCACTGTAAGTCCCAAAAACAGGAAGACGGGTAAATTCGTAAGACCAATCCTTGAGAGAAATTAGTTCTCAACAGTATGCCAACAAGCACTACTACAAAACGACCAAAAAACAACGCCAGGTTTACAACAGCATCCTATACACTAGTGCGTACTGGATGCGCACGCATTATTTTAATTAGAAATCTCAAGGGTATAATAACGGTTGTTATGAAAACCGTGGTGATACAATCTAGCTATCATGGGTTCGAACCTCATCGCCCTCAAATAGTTTATCCCTTTGACGTAAATGCTCCCTTTTTAAGTTTTATTAATATTTAACTAAAAAATAATAAGGATATCACGACAGATTTTTCTCAAAACTGTTGTTACAAATTGAAGCTTCTTTTTATGTGTTTTAAACACCAAGTATATATAACAATTTATCCATTGAAAAAAGAAACAAGACGAAACAACCCTAACACTAACGCCGTCACCATTGTCGGGAAGAAGACAACAACAACAACAAAGTGTTCTACTTTAAGGTGTTGCAATGTTACATTTGAATACAAAATCATCCAAAGGTGTTTCTACGTCTTGTTCCAGTGTAAAATCTCGATCTGGAAATTTTTGTGGTTGTGATGGTCGTATGGTTTCGTATCAATGCAAGAAGGGACAAAATAAAGGAAGGCTTTTTTGGAGATGTCCATTTTGGAGGAGTGATGAAACATGTAATTTGTTCATATGGGATGAAGACGTGGGAGAAAGAGATGGAAATGACGATGAGAGCATTATGAAGTCAGAGTTGGAAGTTGTGGGCTATCTGAAGGTTATGTATGAGGATTTAAAGAAAAAGAACAAGAATTTGAAGAACAAACTGAAATCAGAGATATTTTTTGGAAATATCAAGATGTTATGTTTTTTTGTCTCCTTTATGTTTAATATTTACTTTGTTATGAAATATAATAGTTGAATTAGGGATCGAATTACATTGTTGATGTTTAAACTGCAGATGCATTGTGAATTACATTGTTGATGTTTAAACTGCAGATGCATTATGAATTACAATGTTGATGTTTAAACTGCAGATGCATTAAGTTAGAAGTTAAGGTGCACCTTTTCTTTTTTATTTATTTTAAAATTCATAAATAAAAGGGTTATCACTACGGTTCTTCTGGTTAACCGTAGTGATATATTTATAATAAATAAATACCTATGTATAAGGTTTTTATTTATTTTAAAATTCACAGATAAAAGGGTTATGACTATGGTTATTCTGGTCAACCGTAGTGATATATTTATAATAAATAAATACATATCTATATGATTGTTATTGTTAACCGTTGTGAAATAGTTTACCCATATATAAGCGAAATAACTTTCACTTAATTGACAGTAACGCCGTTGCCTTCAAAGTGAAACCCTAGATCCCATTTTTTCTCTTCGTTTTCACCATTAGCCGTGAATCTTGTGCTTCATACATTAAGGTATTCTTCTTCTTCCATCTATTGTTAGATATTTCCCATTATCTCGTTTGTTGCATGTTGTTTTGTTGATTGTTCTCATTTTTTCAGATTCATTTTCACTACCTTAACAAAGACCATACTTTGGAAACTTCATAATGTTTGTGTTGCTATGGAAAAATGTATAAGAAGCATGAAGCTATGATGGAAACTTCATCCACCTTGTACTTTTTTTTCATAGCATCACGAACAAGAAGTTACTAAATGAAGAAACAACAGTGTAAGCAAATTTTATCTAGTTTTAGAAGCAATGAAAAGAAGTATAAGAAGTATGAAGCTTTTGTGTAAGCTTCTTCCTCCTTATATTTCTTTTTCATAGCTTCCCAAACTAGTTCAACATCATAATTGATTCCTGTTCCACGATTAGTTTCATTAAAAGGTGCGTTATTCCTGTTCCTCTCTTTACTCATCACTGGATTATGGTTTTAGGGTTTGTTTTCAACTGAGGATGCTCATTTTTGAAGTTTGCTTTGTTTCCTTTCAGGTTAAGGGGATGATGCAAGGTGATGATGCTGGTGAAAGCAAGCGTATTATATCAGTTTATAATTTCTAGATCTGGTATAGAATGTTGTTTGAGTTTATCATATTCTATTTACATTGTTTGTTTAACTAACCCTCACTTAAAGTTTGCTGGTGGTAGCAAGCGTATTATATGAGTTTATAATATCTGGATCTGGTATAGAATTTTGTTTGAGTTTATTATATTCTATGTAGATTGTTTGTTTCACTAACCCTCACTTAAAATACATTCAGTTAATTTGACATAGATACTTATAATCTGCAAATTAAGTTGTATTTAAAAACCAACTGAAACAAACCAATGTTGTTTTCTGATTGCACGCCTCTCATCATTTATCTCACGTTCTTTTATATATAGATTATGGTATAATGATCTGGCTCCTTAGATGCATCGCCATCTTCCATTATAGTTAAATCAAAGATGAGGCAAACTATCCAATGTCTTGTTGATCTTATGGAAATTTAACTATAATCGAAGATAGCGATATATCGAAGGAGTCAGATCAATAAACCACAATATATGTAAAAGAGCGTGATATGCACGATGAGACGAATGCAATCAGAAAACAACATTGGTTTGTTTAAGTTGGTTTTCAAGAACAATTTAATTTGCAGATTATAGACATCTTTATCAAATTTAATCCATGTATATTTATTTAGTGAGGTGTTTGGAAAACAAGCAATCTACATTTAATATAATAAGCTTAGGGTACTTACAACAACGGTTATCTATTGTAACCGATATCATAAGTAATTTATGTTTTATATAAATTCGCTACTGATGGGTTTCGAACCCAGAACCTAAGTGTATGTATCACAACGGTTTATTATCATAACCGTTGTGATATATGGCGCGCATCTTGCCTTTCAACAACGGTTTCCAGACCGTTGTAGAAACAGCAAACTTACAACGACAATCTATATAACAACGCCTTCGCCCGCGTCATTATATGTCATTTCCAACCGTTGTTAAATGGGTTTTTCGTAGTAGTGAAGTAACCCGTGAGACCAATCCTCGAGTGCAATGTCATAATAAATTCAACTAAGCAAATTATGTCTCAAGAGTAGACCGACATATGATCCATAAAACTAATACTTGAGAGAAATGAGTTCTCTAAAGTAGGTTGACATGTAATCTGTAAGACCAATATTTGAGAGACATAGTCTCCCCAAATGCAGGAATTCACATGGTTGTCAAACACGCGGGTAGACTCATAAATTCGTACGAGTTTACGAGTCTAGGAAGCAAAAACGAGTAGACTCATGCATAGAATATTTTTTTGATACACTCGAGTAAATTCGGGTAGACTCGCACAAACTTGCATAGACTCGCGAGTCTATGGCGAGTTTACGAGTTTAAAAGTTTTTCTGAATTTTCCTTTTTTTTTTGAAAAAACCCAAAAAAGGCCCAAATTCCCAAAAATATATTTTAAAAGAAAAACCCTTATTTATTGCTTGTATGAGAATTAGAAACATCTTTCTCCAAGTCTTTTCTTACAGCAAAATTTCTTCCTCCCTTCATCCTTGGTGTGGTTACATTTGTCTGTCTCTAGTTGTGTTTATGTTCGTTTACATAAATCAATCATTCGTTGTGTAAGTGTTATCTTATATGTTTCACTTGAATGCTTCTCTTTTATGTTCCCTTGTATGTTCTTTTGTGTTATATTCTCTTATGTAAAGATGATGCACCATTTCATCTCAATCAGATCCGCTGATCACCGATTCCCATATATCAATTTGCACATGACAAACTGGTTTAAAAGATTTATGATTTACGACAAAACAAATTTTTGTCTGTCATGCAATAATCCATTGCTCACATGATTTTTTTACAGCTTTTACTAATTAATTATTAATAATAATTATAAAGAACCTACACATACAAGTGTTGTAAGGATGTTTGAAGCCATTACAGTATCTTTTTTATGCGTTTTTCTTTATATAGTATTTAATTAAGAATTAATTAATACTTTAAGTATTTAACAACTTACTTTGCTATTTTGTTTGTTCTATTATCGAGTTTTTTTTATAAGTTTTTTTATGGAGTATGAAATTAAAATTTTGATGTTAATTGGCGTTATATTATATATATTTTTGTCATATATGAGGTAATTCCAGGTTTATAAATATATGAGTATGTCATATATGTGTCACTTACAGGTTTTTAGAAGTCATTTTTAATTTTCCATAGACTAGTACGAGTTTGCGAGTCGAGTCTACAAACCCTTTACGAGTTTGAGTAGACTCGTGAGTAGACATGTAATTCGTAAGACCAATCCTTGAGGGATGTAATTCTCGATAGTAGGCCAGCAGGTAAGAACCGAAAAACCTAACCTTGAGGGGAGTAGTCTTACAATTCTCTGTGATATGTGACTTGAGTAATTAATTAACTAGTATAACGTGCAGAGCTTGAGAGGATGACCCGTAGGTTGAGTATTTGCGTATTTACCCATGGTGAGGTGTCCATTTGGTGAACAAAACTTGTGTAGTAGTTAGAATACCACTCTTTCTAGGAAAGGTAATATGAAACACGATATGGAATTACCGTAGTGTAATTCCATCGCATTCTCCTCCTGTGGGTTAGGGAATGACTGTAACTTCATTTCCTAAGTTATGCTTTAAAGTAAGACCCGATAAGGATATGAAAGTCTTCGTCGAGAGATTTTCCTCAATTCTCCATTAGGATATGGAATCTCCGTATTTGGATAATCTTTCTCTCCTACAGGATATGGAATCACGATGATGGTATTCCTCAGTTTTCCTTTATTGGGCAGCAGGTCAGAGGTATTAATTATGATATTGTACAGTGGTACTACCCATAGTTTCCATCGTCTACCAGGCATAGAGAACAATATAACGCGTCTTCACGTGTGTTGCGAAGCAGAATAAGATTCATCGACATTTTTTTATCAGAGTATAAGTGTGTAGTACATAATATGTATAAGACTGGTAAACCCTGTAGAGTCGAGTGGACCCAAGATAGGGGAACTCCACTAAGATTTAGTAATATCACCCCAATCACATTGTTGTTTTCAGGTTAGCTACACAAGCTAGAGTTTTGGCAAGAAGACCTGAAGGTTGAAGATTTGGATGTCTGAGGAATATGTTCCACTGTGTCTTTCTATTTCGTATATTTAGGACATCTTATGTATTATATACCTTGATATAATACACTTTTGGGATGTCATTTAGACAATGTTTGTTTAAATACCAAGTTTTAATGCTTTCCGTAATACGATTCTAGATAGTATTATGTTGCGTTACAGTTGGTATTAGAGCAAATTGATCATCAACTCAGCCATGAGACATCATTAGCAATTTATCTTCTCCTCACATGTGTGTGTTGCTAGCCTGATTTTCCTGTCATGTTATTCAGTTGATGAACTTGATCAACTCAACAACTGCGTATGTGATAGGCAGGATCACAGCAGAGCCGTCACGAGGACGTGTAAGATCGGAAGTGACATAGACTCAAACATCAGAAGCAGGTTAAGTAGGGGATTGTGGAGAATCGACAGATGCAAAGTTGTCGACAACCTCGGTCTCCAAGACATGAGTCAAAGAACTAGAAGTTTAAGATTCATACCAGAATGAGGTGAACCTCTCAGATGGTCAGTGTAGTAGATGAATCAATCGAAAAGGAAAATAAAACGAGATATCCAGCGAGGGAGTCCTGTAAAGAGACTGGGTTTTGAATCGGTTGTGATTCCTTTCAAAGATTGCTCTCAACCACAAATAGTAAATTGAAAATAACATTGTCAGGTGATTAAGACATAGAGGTCAGACTTTTCTGATTAATTTGGTATGTTGTAAATACCCAAATAGACGATGAATTAGAATCAAAATCTATTCAATTGTACCGTATTGATGAGGATGACCTTGTAAAAGATCATCATAGTTGTGGACATTGTGGCTTCTGCACTGTGTCTGACCAGAGAGAGACATGTCTCACCTAGTGCTAGTAGGAACATGTATTCCGTAATACTAGACTCGGTGAGTGAGATCTTAACAGTTCGTCATTCATTTTGTAATGCTATGCTTACTAGTGGAGTATCAGAGAAATCGAGTACTGTCCGGCAAACCTAAACGTGAGGTCCAATTTAGACAAATCTTGTAGTGGAATTGGCTATTGTATACAATTTTTCTTTGAATTGCTGAAGCCTAGTAGATAATGGAATTGGCTATTGTATACAATTTTTCGTTGAATTGCTGAAACCTAGTAGATAAATGATAACAATTGTTTTTAACTGAAGATACTCTTTTCAAGCTTCTACACTTTTGCCGAATCAGAAAATGTACAACGTTAAAGATCACTTTGCACATTGATCTCAGGCTCAGCTAAATATGGATTAACATTCCATGCAGCAATAATAAAATCTTGTAATTACACGCTATAAAAGTATTCCAAAATTCTCCTTTAAAAATCATTTGAATATTATCAATTTCCGTAATTTTAAATTTATGTTTCCAATTTTGTTTTTGCAAAATTAGGTGAGTAAATAAAAATATAGTGTGATGATAATGCTATAATGTACAGCTGAGGAAAAAACAGAACATGTAATAATGTTAATTAACATTTTTGTTTTAGTTTTTGCACAAAATAAAGTGAACATTAAGTTAAGTTAATTCGTGAAAATCAAATGAAAATTTGGTGTTAATTCTAACAACGACATTGATGAGCAAACAATAGAAAAAACTTCATAGAACAAGGCAACACTAGGCTCTCAAAGTAAACAAACTGTTCTCAGAGACCCTTCCCACTCTGAAACATCCTTCGCCTTGCATCTCTTCGAGAATTCAGAAAAGTAAAAAGAAAAAATACCTTGCGCATCTGACTTTACTATCCGATTGCCGGTTAAAAAAGAGTCCCAATTGAGTGCCCAATTTCTGAACGCTTTCTTCCTCACCTCCGTCCACCCTTCCTTCCGATGAAAAAACCCACCGGCCATGGATAAAACTCAACCCTAAAATTTTGAAGAAATTTGATGACAGTTTGGCGGAAATTTCTGCTCACAGTATTGATGCAGGTGGAAATAATAATTCAGTGGTTAAATGCTCTTTGGCTGAATCCCTTAGAACTAGGAGGCCGAAAAAGATGAAATATCTGTTTTTGGGTGATTTTGTTGGTGGTAGAAAAAAGAATATCAAGCAGGCAGTGAGGAGATTTAAAAGAAAAGGGACGGAAACACAGAGATCTAAATCTGCGAGTTTATTGAAAGTAATGTTGGGGGAAAGCTTTGGTCGGCGATTGAGGCTTTGGGGGTGGTCGGAGTGGACGGTAGGAAGGATTACACAAGTATAATTGAGATATTGGAGAGAATAGATAGAGAAAAGAAGGATGTTCGGAAGGAGAATATCAACCGGTTGAAATAATCATCGGTTCTCTTAATATTAGAGAGGGAGGCAATGCTCTTAAAAGAAGAAGAATTAGTTCTTTGATTAAAAAGGGAAAAGCCGATATTTTCTTAGTGCAAGAGACAAAATTAAGTAACATTCATGGTTCGTTAGCTAATAGTTTTTGGAGAAATACGGAAATTGGCTATTCGTTTTCTAACTTATTGGGTATGTCGTGAGGACTTTTAACTTTATGGAGAGAAGACGTCGGGGAAGTTTTAAGTAGCTTCAGGGGGGATGGCTATTTGGGGATTAAGTTATGTTGGAAATCTCATTTTTATTATGTGGTGAATGTGTACTCTTCTTGTTCCTTTTCTAATAAGAAGTTGTTGTGGGGTAAGTTGTTGGATTTGAAGGAGACATATAACGATGAAGAGTGGATTATAGGAGGGGACTTCAATGCGGTAAAGAGTAGGAGAGAAAGAAAAGGGAGATCGGAGTCGGGGGATAATTTTGAGATGAGATCCTTTGCAGAGTTTATAGAAGAAAGTTGCTTGGTGGACGTTCCATGTAAAGGAAAGAAGTACTCTTGGTATAGTGGTGATGGCAAGTCTATGAGTAAAATAGACCGGTTTATCTGGTCGGATGTCACGGTGAATAGGTGGGGTATAATTGGGCAATTAATTGGTCAAAGAGATTTGTCGGATCATTGTCCTATTTGGTTAGTTGTGGATAACGAGAATTGGGGGACTAAACCTTTCAAATTCAATAACAAATGGTTTGCTTTCAATTCTTTTATCCCTTTTGTAGAGAAGGAGTGAAGGGAGTTCAAGATCGAAGAAAGAGGAGATTTCGTTTTAAAAGAAAAACTTAGACTTTTAAAAGAAAAGCTTAAATGGTGGAATATGGAAGTATTCGGGAGGATTCATTTGGAGGTGAAAGAGGGGGTCGATTGTAACGCCCCGATTTCGATTATTCCAATTTTTGTTGAGTCCTTTATTTAATTGGATGTTAAATTATTTTATTTATGACTTTGGTGTGATAATATGCTTTTATGCTATGTTATGATGTATTATCTCGTTTGAGAGCGTTTTCGGGAATTTTGGGCTTAAGGGCATTTTGGTCATTTTATACCTATTAATGAGTTAGAGAAATTTAAGGAAGTAATTTGTAGAGGAAATTTATTAGAAAATGAATTAAGTGTAGAAATTGAATTAGAGGAAATATTGTGTAGAAATAGAATTATGTGGTAAAAATAGAAATGAGAGAAAAAGAAAATAAAAGAAAAGAAATAGGAATAAGAGGAAGGAAATAGGAGAGAAAGAGAAAAAGGGGAAATAGAAAGAAAAAGAAGAGAAAGAAAGAGGAAGAGGGAAAAAGAGAAGAAAAGAGGAAAAAGAGAGGAAATCATCAAGAACAAGAGCTAGATCATTTGGAATCCGGGTAAGGGTTAGAAACATTGTTATCTTGTCTATGTGTGTAGTTATGTATGTGTATGTTTGTGGATTGAAAGATTTTTATGAGTTTTTGGAAAACCCTAAATTGGTGAAATGTTGTTGATGATGATCCAAATGTGATTTTGTGTTTATAAATGTGTTTCTAATGATGTTTACATGTTGGGTAATGGTTGGGATGATGTCTATTGGAGTAGGACTGATTTTGATGGGGTTTTGGGTTGAAAATATCGATTTTGGGGTTTCAACAGCGCTGAAGGATTCTGAGTTCTCCTTGGTTTGCCTAGCGAACCTGGGGCGAAGCAGTAGCGAGTGGTGTTTTCGCGGGTTCGCCTAGCGAACCAGTTAGCGAAGGTCAGCGAAGGTCGCTGAGTTGTTCGCCTAACGAAGTTTGGGTGTTTTTGAATGTTGGTAGTTGCTGCCTTGGTTTGCCAAGGGGTTTGCCTAGCGAACTTTGTGTCTGTTTTTATCTAACAGTTGGTTCTCTGGAACATTCGCCTAGCGAAGGAGCTAGCGAATGCTCGCGAGGGAGGTTCGCCCAGCGAACAGTGCTGTTCGTGTAATTTTGTTTTCTGCATAACTTTTGATCTGTGGTTCGGTTTGAGGCGTGGTTCGATGCATTAGAAAGCTTATGGAATGTTCTTTCTTATTTTGATGACTTGGAAATTGTTAGCCGATTTAATTATGTCGGAAAGTCAGGAATAGTGTCTTGTTGCGACTTTTTCCATTTTGAATGTGAATCATACAATAGTGCACTGATGTGAATGTATATAGATTGTATGTGATTGTATGAGATGAATGCATGAATATATTGTGAATATGTATGCATTTCAAGAATGTATTGAGTCATTTTGCATGTGAAGCATAATGAAGTACATTCTTGTGTTGAGCAATTCTAATGAGAATCCGTTGTATCGTCGTGTGCCTATGTGTGGTGTGAGCGATGATTACAAACGATTGTGTGCCTAGGTGAGGTGTGAGCAATCAGATTGTGTGCCTAGGTGAGGTGTGAGCAATGGGGTCATGTACCCGTGTGGGGTGTGAGCGATCCATAAACATTGTGTGCCCATGTGGGGTGTGAGCAATGGGTGAACATCGTTGGCCCGATGGGGTGTTACTTCTGTAACAAGCAATGGTTCCAATAGTTCCTGAGTGAACTAGTGATGAGTCGGTACCGCATATGTAATTGCATAGAGTCGTTGCGTCGGTCTCTTGCATTTACATGAATCATGATTGCATTGTTATATGTGGAAAGTCATGATTGATTATTTGTGTGGAAAATGGTGATGTACATTTATGATAAATGTATTGTGCATGTTTGATATGCATTAATAAATGGTTGATTTCATGATTGAGCTTATGATAAGCCTTGGGAAATTGTTGTGCAATTGTGTTGGATGTAGTGAATTATAATTGATATGTTTTGTGTATAAACGTATGCATTTTCTGAGAATAGGTGATTATGTGCATGAATGATATGCTTGGGTTGTGATATATGTTATAAAATGAAATTGGCGAGTAATAGTGTATGTGGTAATAAATGTGTTATGTGTATTTTTATGTTGAAATATATAATTATATGCATCGATATTATGATAATGTTTCTTACTCTTCTGCTGTTTTATAATGCTCTATGAGGCATTGCAGAGTAGGTTGCTGAAGGTATTTTGTGAAGCTTATGACTTCATTTTTTTTGGTCGGTCGGCTCTGATATGTAGCACCGGGTAGCTAGGTTTACATGATTATTTGGTGATGCATTTTGTATATGTATCTTGACTTGAATTGTTTATGTAAACATGATTCCGTGTTGACGGATAGTATTTGATATATATATATATATCTATATATATGATGTTATTCAGTATTTAGATGTTTCCGCTTTTATTCTAAATATTGAGATGTGGGTGTAAGGACGAAGTTCCTCTGTGCAAGTTACCCCACTGTTGCATATCTCTGTTGAGCAGGTGTTCATTGTTTTAATTTCAAGTATAATGTGACATGCTTCTTTTATGCCATGCTTTGTAATTATACTCTGATGAAATTTTTAATATATGCCTAAATGATTAATATGTGTTTATTTGGGGGTATAGAAGGGGGTGTTACATTAAGTGGTATCAAAGCCAGTGTTGAGTCAGTTTGTGTCTGTCTTGTTGTTATTGTTGGTTGAACTATTGTTTAACCGTGTTGTCGTTGTTGAGAATGATCAGAATATGGCTGGTAGGAACGACAATGTTATTGCTGCTGCTATGGAGTCTATGGCTAGAGCTGTGCAAGGTGCAGCGAACATGAATGCGAATGATGAGTTTAGAAAGAATCAACCGCCGGCCTTCAAGGGAAGATTTGATCCGGATGGTGCTCAGATATGGTTGAAGGAAATTGAAAGGATTTTCCGAGTTATGGGCTGTGCGGAAGAGAACAAGGTAAGGTTAGGAACTCACATGCTGAAGGAAGAAGCCGACGATTGGTGGGTCGGTATGCATCAAATTCTTGAGATTGATGAGGAGGGAATTACTTGGGATTTGTTTCGTACTGAGTTTCTAAGGAAGTATTACCCTAAACATGTTAAGGGAAAGAAGGAGATGGAATTTCTAGAACTAAAGCAAGGTAGTATATCCGTTGTGGACTATACTGCGAAGTTTGTGGAATTGGTACAATTTCATCCTCACTATGCGGCGATTACTGCTGAGTTTTCCAGATGTGTGAAGTACGAGAATGGTCTACGCCCTGAGATTAAACAAGCCATTGGTTATCAGAGGATAAGAAGGTTTCCCGACTTGGTGGAATGTAGTAGAATCTTCGAGGAAGATAGCAAAGCTCGTTCTGCTCACTACAAGAGTATGAATGAGAGAAAAGGGAAAAAAACAAGCTCGTGGTGGTCCTTATGTGACACCCGTTGATAAGGACAAGCATAAGAGTAACTTTGAGAAGAAGTCGAGTGGAGGGGGTTCTAGTGCTCCGAAATGTTTCAAATGTGGAGAGATTGGTCATAAATCGTTGGAATGTAGGAAGACTCTTGAGAAGTGTTCCAACTGTGGAGGCTTGGGGCATGCTGTCGCCGATTTAGAAGGAACAGGGTGAAGTGTTACAATTGCGGGGAATCGGGTCACATTAGTACTAATTGTGCTAAGCCGAAACAAGCTCAAGCGGGCGGAAAAGTGTTTGCATTGGCGGGTACAGATACTACTGATGCGGATCGTTAAACTTCAGGTACTTGTCTTATTAATGGTATGCCTTTAGTTGCTATTGTTATTATCGGAGTGACTCATTCGTTTATTTCACATGAGTGAGTGAAGCGTTTGAATTTGTTGTTTGTTCCTTAGTACCTGATGGGTGTGTGAAACACGGTCAGTACTTTTTGGTTTTCCTGTTCGGTGGTCAGCAGGTGTTAGGATGAGATAAGTGGGGGAGAAGCTGGTACTTCTCCGTGTTTCCTCGGGTGTGGAACGTTAAGTCGGTGTGTTGTGGATTGTGAGATCGTAAGTGTTATTTGGATAGAGTAGTTTCCGGTTTCAGGAAGGATACAGAGGTAAAATTTATGTCGACTAAGGATTTGTGCCTTAGGTAGTTTTGTGCACGGGATGCAAGAAAGGCTATTATAGTTAAGTGAAGATGGTTTATGCCCCATCATAGTTGTCGGATGTCTATTGACAAATTGAGGAACTGATCACCCTTAATCTATTGTTGATAGCAGACGGGAATTGTGTTGGATGGGATAGACGTATCTTTCCGGCTTTAATAGTGAAATGGAATACATTGTTCGGAATTAATGAAGGATTATGGATTGATTTTGATGAGTTGATGAAGATTTTCATATTTGAAGACGAGGCAGATTAGAAGTTTTAGTATGTTGGGAAGCGGAGAATTCATGAAAGGATTAGTGCTATTGTGGAGTTGGAATTGGTTACGGTTGTGTTGTGTTGGAGTATTGGAAGTATTATCTGTATAATTTGGAAATTCGAAGCGTTTAGTGATTTCAAGAGTATTGAGTACTTGTTTGGTCTGAAGGAATAGAGTATGAGACAACAAAGACGATTAAGATTCATGGCGAGTTATGAATTTGGTTTGGTTTTGGGAGAGGCAGTTGTTAGGCCTGGTGTGTAAGTCGAAAATCTTTATGTATGTCGGTTTTGATGGCAAGAGAGCTAGAATTGTTGAGCAGTTCAGAGACTTGTACCTAGTGAGAGAGGGTTAGACTTTGGAAGCGAGATTGATGGACTCGATAGTTTTGAGCAATTAGAGTGCGCAGTGGAAGCGTGATGTGATCCATTTTGTATGAATGTGTGATACTTGTAAGAGTTCATAAGTTAGACATTAGAGACATGTTGGAATGATGAAATTATTGGACGTTCAGGAATGGAAGTGTTAAGTGAAAGGTTCAAATTTATTTCGTGGACTACAAGGTAGATGGATGTGTTGGTAATATGTTCGATTGGTGAATCGTAGCATAGATATGTGAACAAAGAGGTTGTTCTTGTGGCTATGTAGGAGTTCGTGAACGATGTTGTGTCATGGAACTTCCTGCCCTTGTTTGTGTTGTTGCCTCGTCTCCATTGAATTGGTTCGAGTGCGAGTAGTTAATTCCTGTGTGAGGAATTAGTGTTGTGTTACCTACGGCGATGGTAACGATCTTGTTGTGTTTCGGTTCAAGAGTGAACTTGTAAGTCGTGTTTGTGTATTCTTTGAGTTGCGAGTCGGTCGTCAAGTGCATTGTATGGGCTTTGCATCTTTTCGTTATTGTCATCGTGGTCGTGTTGTCGTGGTTGTTGCTGTTAGCTAGGTGGTTTGTTAGTTGTGTTATTCATGGTGTGCCTTTCATTGGCCTATTGTTTTGTTGGTCGGATGCGAGAGTTGTGTCCGGTGTTATTCGTACCAGTATATTTTCGAGGACGAAAATTCCTAAGTGGGGGAGAGTTATAACGCCCCGATTTCGATTATTCCAATTTTTGTTGAGTCCTTTATTTAATTGGATGTTAAATTATTTTATTTATGACTTTGGTGTGATAATATGCTTTTATGCTATGTTATGATGTATTATCTCGTTTGAGAGCGTTTTCGGGAATTTTGGGCTTAAGGGCGTTTTGGTCATTTTATACCTATTAATGAGTTAGAGAAATTTAAGGAAGTAATTTGTAGAGGAAATTTATTAGAAAATGAATTAAGTGTAGAAATTGAATTAGAGGAAATATTGTGTAGAAATAGAATTATGTGGTAAAAATAGAAATGAGAGAAAAAGAAAATAAAAGAAAAGAAATAGGAATAAGAGGAAGGAAATAGGAGAGAAAGAGAAAAAGGGGAAATAGAAAGAAAAAGAAGAGAAAGAAAGAGGAAGAGGGAAAAAGAGAAGAAAAGAGGAAAAAGAGAGGAAATCATCAAGAACAAGAGCTAGATCATTTGGAATCCGGGTAAGGGTTAGAAACACTGTTATCTTGTCTATGTGTTTAGTTATGTATGTGTATGTTTGTGGATTGAAAGATTTTTATGAATTTTTGGAAAACCCTAAATTGGTGAAATGTTGTTGATGATGATCCAAATGTGATTTTGTGTTTATAAATGTGTTTCTAATGATGTTTACATGTTGGGTAATGGTTGGGATGATGTCTATTGGAGTAGGACTGATTTTGATGGGGTTTTGGGTTGAAAATATCGATTTTGGGGTTTCAACAGCGCTGAAGGATTCTGAGTTCTCCTTGGTTCGCCTAGCGAACCTGGGGCGACGCAGTAGCGAGTGGTGTTTTCGCGGGTTCGCCTAGCGAACCAGTTAGCGAAGGTCAGCGAAGGTTCGCTGAGTTGTTCGCGTAGCGAAGTTTGGGTGTTTTTGAATGTTGGTAGTTGCTGCCTTGGTTTGCCAAGGGGTTTGCCTAGCGAACTTTGTGTCTGTTTTTATCTAACAGTTGGTTCGCTGGAACATTCGCCTAGCGAAGGAGCTAGCGAATGCTCGCGAGGGAGGTTCGCCCAGCGAACAGTGCTGTTCGTGTAATTTTGTTTTCTGCATAACTTTTGATCTGTGGTTCGGTTTGAGGCGTGGTTCGATGCATTAGAAAGCTTATGGAATGTTCTTTCTTATTTTAATGACTTGGAAATTGTTAGCCGATTTAATTATGTCGGAAAGTCAGGAATAGTGTCTTGTTGCGACTTTTCCCATTTTGAATGTGTGTTTTGAATGTGAATCATACAATAATGCATTGATGTGAATGTATATAGATTGTATGTGATTGTATGAGATGAATGCATGAATATATTATGAATATGTATGCATTTCAAGAATGTCTTGAGTCATTTTGCATGTGAAGCATAATGAAGTACATTTTTATGTTGAGCGATTCTAATGAGAATCCGTTGTATCGTCGTGTGCCTATGTGAGGTGTGAGCGATGATTACAAATGATTGTGTGCCTAGGTGAGGTGTGACCAATCGGATTGTGTGCCTAGGTGAGGTGTGAGCAATCGGGTCGTGTGCCCGTGTGGGGTGTGTGCGATCCATAAATATTGTGTGCCCATGTGGGGTGTGAGCATTGGGTGAACATCGTTGGCCCGACGGGGTGTTACTTCGGTAACAAGCAATGGTTCCAATAGTTCCTGAGTGAACTAGTGATGAGTCGGTACTGCATATGTAATTGCATAGAGTCGTTGCGTCGGTCTCTTGCATTTATATGAATCATGATTGGATTGTTATATGTGGAAAGTCATGATTGATTATTTGTGTGGAAAATGGTGATGTACATTTATGATAAATGTATTGTGCATGTTTGATATGCATTAATAAATGGTTGATTTTATGATTGAGCTTATGATAAGCCTTGGGAAATTGTTGTGCAATTGTGTTGGATGTAGTGAATTCTAATTGATATGTTTTGTGTATAAATGTATGCATTGTATGAGAATAGGTGATTATGTGCATGAATGATATGCTTGGGTTGTGATATATGTTATAAAATGAATTTGGCGAGTAATAGTGTATGTGGTAATAAATGTGTTATGTGTATTTTTATGTTGAAATATATAATTATATGCATCGATATTATGATAATGTTTCTTACCCTTCTGCTGTTTTATAATGCTCTATGAGGCATTGCAGAGTAGGTTGCTGAAGGTATTTTGTGAAGCTTAGGACTTCATTTCTTTTGGTCGGTCGGCTCTGATATATAGCACCGGGTAGCTAGGATTACATGATTATTTGGTGATGCATTTTGTATATGTATCTTGACTTGAATTGTTTATGTAAACATGATTCCGTGTTGACGGATAGTATTTGATATATATATCTATATATATGATGTTATTCAGTATTTAGATGTTTCCGCTTTTATTCTAAATATTGAGATGTGGGTGTAAGGACGAAGTTCCTCTGTGCAAGTTACCCCACTGTTGTATATCTCTGTTGAGCAGGTGTTGATTGTTTTAATTTCAAGTATAATGTGACATGCTTCTTTTATGCCATGCTTTGTAATTATACTCTGATGAAATTTTTAATATATGCCTAAATGATTAATATGTGTTTATTTGGGGGTATAGAAGGGGGTGTTACATTAAGTGGTATCAAAGCCAGTGTTGAGTCAGTTTGTGTCTGTCTTGTTGTTATTGTTGGTTGAACTATTGTTTAACCGTGTTATCGTTGTTGAGAATGATCAGAATATGGCTGGTAGGAACGACAATGTTATTGCTGCTGCTATGGAGTCTATGGCTAGAGCTGTGCAAGGTGCAGCGAACGTGAATGCGAACGATGAGTTTAGGAAGAATCAACCGCCGGTCTTCAAGGGAAGATTTGATCCGGATGGTGCTCAGATATGGTTGAAGGAAATTGAAAGGATTTTCTGAGTTATGGGCTGTGCGGAAGAGAACAAGGTAAGGTTAGGAACTCACATGCTGAAGGAAGAAGCCGACGATTGGTGGGTCGGTATGCGTCAAATTCTTGAGATTGATGAGGAGGGAATTACTTGGGATTTGTTTTGTACGAGTTTCTAAGGAAGTATTACCCTGAACATGTTAAGGGAAAGAAGGAGATGGAATTTCTAGAACTAAAGCAAGGTAGTATGTCCGTTGTGGACTATACTGGGAAGTTTGTGGAATTGGTACAATTTCATCCTCACTATGCGGCAATTACTGCTGAGTTTTCCAGATGTGTGAAGTACGAGAATGGTCTATGCCCTGAGATTAAACAAGCCATTGGTTATCAGAGGATAAAAAGGTTTCCCGACTTTGTGGAATGTAGTAGAATCTTCGAGGAAGATAGCAAAGCTCGTTCTGCTCACTACAAGAGTATGAATGAGAGAAAAGGGAAACAACAAGCTCGTGGTGGTCCTTATGTGACACCCGTTGATAAGGACAAGCATAAGAGTAACTTTGAGAAAAAGTCGAGTGGAGGGGTTTCTAGTGCTCCGAAATGTTTCAAATGTGGAGAGATTGGTCATAAATCATTGGAATGTAGGAAGACTCTTGAGAAGTGTTCCAACTGTGGAGGCTTGGGGCATGCTGTCGCCGATTGTAGAAGGAACAGGGTGAAGTGTTACAATTGCGGGGAATCGGGTCACATTAGTACTAATTGTGCTAAGCCGAAACAAGCTCAAGCGGGCGGAAAAGTGTTTGCATTGGCCGGTACAGATACTACTGATGCGGATCGTTAGACTTCAGGTACTTGTCTTATTAATGGTATGCCTTTAGTTGCTATTGTTATTATCGGAGTGACTCATTCGTTTATTTCACATGAGTGAGTGAAGCGTTTGAATTTGTTGTTTATTCCTTAGTACCTGATGGGTGTGTGAAACACGGTCAGTACTTTTTGGTTTTCCTGTTCGGTGGTCAGCAGGTGTTAGGATGAGATAAGTGGGGGAGAAACTTGTACTTCTCCGTGATTCCTCGGGTGTGGAGCGTTAAGTCGGTGTGTTATGGATTGTGAGATCGTAAGTGTTATTTGGACAGAGTAGTTTCCGGTTTCAGGAAGGATACAGAGGTAAAATTTATGTCGACTAAGGATTTATGCCTTAGGTAGTTTTGTGCACGGGATGCAAGAAAGGCTATTATAGTTTAGTGAAGATGGTTTATGCCCCATCATAGTTGTCGGCTGTCTATTGACAAATTGAGGAACTGATCACCCTTAATCTATTATTGATAGCAGACGGGAATTGTGTTGGATGGGATAGACGTATCTTTCCGGCTTTAATAGTGAAATGGAATACATTGTTCGGAATTAATGAAGGATTATGGATTAATTTTGATGAGTTGATGAAGATTTTCATATTTGAAGACGAGGCAGATTAGAAGTTTTAGTATGTTGGGAAGCGGAGAATTCATGAAAGGATTAGTGCTATTGTGGAGTTGGAATTGGTTACGGTTGTGTTGTGTTGGAGTATTGGAAGTATTATCTTTATAATTTGGAAATTCGAAGTGTTTAGTGAATTCAAGAGTATTGAGTACTTGTTTGGTCCGAAGGAATAGAGTATGAGACAACAAAGACGATTAAGATTCATGGCGAGTTATGAATTTGGTTTGGTTTTGGGAGAGGCAGTTGTTAGGCCTGGTGTGTAAGTCGAAAATCTTTATGTATGTCGGTTTTGATGGCAAGAGAGCTAGAATCGTTGAGCAGTTCAGAGACTTGTACCTAGTGAGAGAGGGTTAAACTTTGGAAGCGAGATTGATGGACTCGATAGTTTTGAGCAATTAGAGTGCGCAGTGGAAGCGTGATGTGATCCATTTTGTATGAATGTGTGATACTTGTAAGAGTTCATAAGTTAGACATTAGAGACATGTTGGAATGATGAAATTATTGGACGTTCAGGAATGGAAGTGTTAAGTGAAAGGTTCAAATTTATTTCGTGGACTACAAGGTAGATGGATGTGTTGGTAATATGTTCGATTGGTGAATCGTAGCATAGATATGTGAACAAAGAGGTTGTTCTTGTGGCTATGTAGGAGTTCGTGAACGATGTTGTGTCGTGGAACTTCCTGTCCTTGTTTGTGTTGTTGCCTCGTCTCCATTGAATTGGTTCGAGTGCGAGTAGTGAATTCCTGTGTGAGGAATTAGTTTTGTGTTACCTACGGCGATGGTAACGATCTTGTTGTGTTTCGGTTCAAGAGTGAACCTGTAAGTCGTGTTTGTGTATTCTTTGAGTTGCGAGTCGGTCGTCAAGTGCATTGTATGGGCTTTGCATCTTGTCGTTATTGTCATCATGGTCGTGTTGTCGTGGTTGTTGCTGTTAGCTAGGTGGTTTGTTAGTTGTGTTATTCATGGTGTGCCTTTCATTGGCCTATTGTTTTGTTGGTCGGATGCGAGAGTTGTGTCCGGTGTTATTCGTACCAGTATATTTTCGAGGACGAAAATTCCTAAGTGGGGGAGAGTTATAACGCCCCGATTTCGATTATTCCAATTTTTGTTGAGTTCTTTATTTAATTGGATGTTAAATTATTTTATTTATGACTTTGGTGTGATAATATGCTTTTATGCTATGTTATGATGTATTATCTCGTTTGAGAGCGTTTTCGGGAATTTTGGGCTTAAGGGCATTTTGGTCATTTTATACCTATTAATGAGTTAGAGAAATTTAAGGAAGTAATTTGTAGAGGAAATTTATTAGAAAATGAATTAAGTGTAGAAATTGAATTAGAGGAAATATTGTGTAGAAATAGAATTATGTGGTAAAAATAGAAATGAGAGAAAAAGAAAATAAAAGAAAAGAAATAGGAATAAGAGGAAGGAAATAGGAGAGAAAGAGAAAAAGGGGAAATAGAAAGAAAAAGAAGAGAAAGAAAGAGGAAGAGGGAAAAAGAGAAGAAAAGAGGAAAAAGAGAGGAAATCATCAAGAACAAGAGCTAGATCATTTGGAATCCGGGTAAGGGTTAGAAACATTGTTATCTTGTCTATGTGTGTAGTTATGTATGTGTATGTTTGTGGATTGAAAGATTTTTATGAGTTTTTGGAAAACCCTAAATTGGTGAAATGTTGTTGATGATGATCCAAATGTGATTTTGTGTTTATAAATGTGTTTCTAATGATGTTTACATGTTGGGTAATGGTTGGGATGATGTCTATTGGAGTAGGACTGATTTTGATGGGGTTTTGGGTTGAAAATATCGATTTTGGGGTTTCAACAGCGCTGAAGGATTCTGAGTTCTCCTTGGTTCGCCTAGCGAACCTGGGGCGAAGCAGTAGCGAGTGGTGTTTTTGCGGGTTCGCCTAGCGAACCAGTTAGCGAAGGTCAGCGAAGGTCGCTGAGTTGTTCGCCTAACGAAGTTTGGGTGTTTTTGAATGTTGGTAGTTGCTGCCTTGGTTTGCCAAGGGGTTCGCCTAGCAAACTTTGTGTCTGTTTTTATCTAACAGTTGGTTCGCTGGAACATTCGCCTAGCGAAGGAGCTAGCGAATGCTCGCGAGGGAGGTTCGCCCAGCGAACAGTGCTGTTTGTGTAATTTTGTTTTCTGCATTACTTTTGATCTGTGGTTCGGTTTGAGGCGTGGTTCGATGCATTAGAAAGCTTATGGAATGTTCTTTCTTATTTTGATGACTTGAAAATTGTTAGCCAATTTAATTATGTCGGAAAGTCGGGAATAGTGTCTTGTTGCGACTTTTCCCATTTTGAATGTGAATCATACAATAGTGCACTGATGTGAATGTATATAGATTGTATGTGATTGTATGAGATGAATGCATGAATATATTGTGAATATGTATGCATTTCAAGAATGTATTGAGTCATTTTGCATGTGAAGCATAATGAAGTACATTCTTGTGTTGAGCAATTCTAATGAGAATCCGTTGTATCGTCGTGTGCCTATGTGAGGTGTGAGCGATGATTACAAACGATTGTGTGCCTAGGTGAGGTGTGAGCAATCAGATTGTGTGCCTAGGTGAGGTGTGAGCAATCGGGTCGTGTGCCCGTGTGGGGTGTGAGCGATCGATAAACATTGTGTGCCCATGTGGGGTGTGAGCAATGGGTGAACATCGTTGGCCCGACGGGGTGTTACTTCGGTAACAAGCAATGGTTCCAATAGTTCCTGAGTGAACTAGTGATGAGTCGGTACCGCATATGTAATTGCATAGAGTCGTTGCGTCGGTCTCTTGCATTTACATGAATCATGATTGCATTGTTATATGTGGAAAGTCATGATTGATTATTTGTGTGGAAAATGGTGATGTACATTTATGATAAATGTATTGTGCATGTTTGATATGCATTAATAAATGGTTGATTTTATGATTGAGCTTATGATAAGCCTTGGGAAATTGTTGTGCAATTGTGTTGGATGTAGTGAATTGTAATTGATATGTTTTGTGTATAAACGTATGCATTGTATGAGAATAAGTGATTATGTGCATGAATGATATGCTTGGGTTGTGATATATGTTATAAAATGAAATTGGCGAGTAATAGTGTATGTGGTAATAAATGTGTTATGTGTATTTTTATGTTGAAATATATAATTATATGCATCGATATTATGATAATGTTTCTTACCATTCTGCTGTTTTATAATGCTCTATGAGGCATTGCAGAGTAGGTTGCTGAAGGTATTTTGTGAAGCTTAGGACTTCATTTCTTTTGGTCGGTCGGCTCTGATATGTAGCACCGGGTAGCTAGGATTACATGATTATTTGGTGATGCATTTTGTATATGTATCTTGACTTGAATTGTTTATGTAAACATGATTCCGTGTTGACGGATAATATTTGATATATATATATCTATATATATGATGTTATTCAGTATTTAGATGTTTCCGCTTTTATTCTAAATATTGAGATGTGGGTGTAAGGACGAAGTTCCTCTGTGCAAGTTACCCCACTGTTGCATATCTCTGTTGAGCAGGTGTTGATTGTTTTAATTTCAAGTATAATGTGACATGCTTCTTTTATGCCATGCTTTGTAATTATACTCTGATGAAATTTTTAATATATGCCTAAATGATTAATATGTGTTTATTTGGGGGTATTGAAGGGGGTGTTACATCGATGACATTAACTTAAGGGACTATAGAGCGGAAGAGGAAGATGTTGATTTGCTCCTAGAGATTATCATTAGTAGGAAGGAAGCGACTAGTCGCTTTTGGAGGAATTTGAGGATTAAAGAGAATATGCTTGTTCAAAAGTCTGGATTGAAGTGGTTAAAAGATGGGGATTCCAATAGTGGCTATTTTCATAAGGTGATGAAAGAAAGAAGAAGACATAATCATATTGGTCCCATTCTTTCTTCGGTCGGTTTAGTGGATACGGTTGAGGAGGTGAGGGAGGAGGTTTGGCACCATTTTTCTAATAAGTTTGTTGAATCGGATAGGGAGAGACCTTCTTTGGAGGGAATCTCTTTTAAGTGTGTTAGTGGAGAGGAGACTATTTTCCTTGAAAGACCTTTTCTTGAGAAGGAGATTAAGGAGGCTGTTTGGGGCTGCGGAGGTTCTAAAAGTCCGGGACCGGATGGTTTCTCTTTTATTTTCATCAAGAAATGTTGGTATTTTCTTAAAGAAAATTTTATTCGTTATTGCAATTGTTTTCACAATGGTAATGTAGCTTCTAAGGCGGTCACTTCCTCCTTTCGATCTTTGGTCCCTAAATTTCCAAACCCGGTTAGTTTGGATGATTATATGCCCATTTGTCTAGTTGGGTGCATGTACAAAGTGATAGCTAAATTGTTGGCGGGAAGATTGAAACGTGTGCTTAATTCTATTATTTCTCCTTGTCAAAGTGCCTTTGTTTCGGGTAGGAAACTTCTTGATGGGATTTTGGTGGCTAATGAAGTGGTTGATTATGCTAAGAAGGAGGGAAAGAGTTGTCTCCTCTTTAAAGTGGATTTTGAAAAGGCTTATGACAAGGTTAGTTGGAATTTTTTGAGATTCATGTTGTTGAAAATGGGATTCGGCCCTTTATGGAGGAGGTGGATGGAGATGTTGGTTTTTCAAAGAAAGATGTCGGTGCTTGTTAACAGGAGTCCTACTAAGGAGTTTGTTGTTGAGAGGGGATTGAGACAGGGTGACCCATTATCGCCTTTTCTTTTCGTCTTGGTTGCGGAAGGTTTGTCGGGGTTAGTTAAAAAATCTTGTGATAATGGAGAATTTAGTAGCTTCGTAATTAAAAGGAAATGCTCGGTTGATGTCCTTGAATTTGCGAATGATACTTTATTAGTGGGTGAAGGGAATTAGAGGCATGTTTGGGCTTTAAAGGCGGTTTTGAGAGCGTTTGAAATTGTCTCGGGCCTTGGCATCAATTATCATAAAAGTAAGTTGATAGGAATCAATTCCAACAACAACTTTTTGGAAGCGACATCTTATGCTCTCTCTTGTCAAATTGAGGATAACAATTTCTCCTTTCTTGGTATTTCTATTGGATCCAATCCTAGGAAGCTTTCTTCTTGGAATCCCTTATTGTCGAAGATGAAGAAGCGGTTGTTGGGTTGGAAGAATCGTTTCCTTAATCTTGGTGGAAGAATTACTCTTTTAAAGTCTATTTTATGTTCTTTATCCATTTTCACAATGTCTTTCTATAAAATGCCTTTGAAAGTGGTTACAGAAGTCATAAAGTTGCAAGGTAATTTTTTATGGGGTAGAGTGGAGGATAAAAGAAAGATTCATTGGGTTAGTTGGAAGAAAGTTTGTTTACCTTTTGAGAAGGGAGGGTTAGGTATTAAAATCTTGGTGGATTTTAATTTAGCACTTTTAAACAAATGGCGGTGGAGAATTCTACAATCTCAAAAGGCACTTTGGTATGAAATTTTGAAAGCCCGGTATGGAGATAATGAAGGTTCTTTATGGTGAAGATGTTAAAAAAGTTTCTTATTCTTACTCCTTTTGGTGGAAGGATCTTAGCTTAATTGTTAAAAATCCCTACAATGACCCTATTGTTGCTAATAGTAGGTTCAAAGTTGGAAAGGGGTACACCATCTCCTTTTGGGAATCAAAATGGTTGGATGATAAGAGCTTGAAGGAGGAGTACCCGGATCTCTATGAGGCATCGAGATTGAAGTGTGTTTCGATTTGGGCAATGGGGGGATGGAGAGGCGGTGGTTGGCATTGGGAGGATTTTGGTATTTCCGACGCGTTGAGTCGGATTCTGAATTCGACGACGTCGATGTCTTCTTTGTCATCTCGACTTGTTACTCACGAAATGAAAGAAGATAGTAAGGATGGTATTTTTTGGGTCTTGAACCCGACGGAGGATATTCGGTGGCTTCTTGTTATGATTTTTATGCTTCTTTCAACATTCCTTATGGTCCTTTAAATAGGAATGAAGTGGCTTTGGGCTTGGTTTGGAGGATGGAGGTTCCTTTTAAAATAAAAGGTTTTGGTTGGAGAACTTTTGTGAATAGGCTTCCTACGAAGGATCTTTTCGTGCATAGAGGTATTCACTTTAACAATGTTGATATAAATTGTGTTTTTTGTGGGAATCATCCGAAAACTTTGAAACATTCTTTCTTTAATTGTTTTGTGGTGAAGAAGATATGGTGTGAAATAGCCAATTGGTTAGGTAAATCGAAGGATATGGAGGAAGAGTGCCTTTCGTCTTTTATGGATTGGTATTCATTTTGCCGTGTAAAAAAAAGTTAAAGAGGACAAATTGGGGATGGTTTGGCTAGCCATTGTTTGGAGCTTATGGTTATTAAGAAACGATGTTTGTTTCCGGTAGAATGAGTGGAATATTAACAATACGATGTGGGGTATAAAAGCTTTACTTTGGAAGTGGTATTTTTGTGGAGAAATTACTCATCCCAATTGTAGTTTCTACGAATTTAGTAAAGATCCTTTACTATTTATTTCGTAACTCTTTTTGGTTTGTAATCTCTTTTGTTTCGGGTCATTCCCGTTCTTGTAATTCCCGTTCTTGTAGTAAACATGTTGGAGAACCCTTAGTTCTTCTTTTTAATACAACTTGCTTACTTAAAAAAAAAACATTTGGACATGCATGCGGCCAAAAATCTTAAATTCCATATTCATAGCTAAAGCATAGACATTTTCTCAAGACAACTAATATCAAGGCCTTGCAACATAGTTTTTAAACATAGTTTTTAAATTTTGTTAAATAGAACAAAAAGAAGATCACTGCAAACATGAACTACATAGTTTCTAAATTCTACTAAGTACAATAACATGGAGATTGTTGCTAACATGAACTAAATTCCTACAAAACAGACTTTAACTCAACCAACCATCAACATTACTGAAAAATAACAAGAGATAAACTAATTTTAGTCAGAAGTGAAGTAAACCTAGGAAGATTCCACAAATGTGATTTACCATTGCGGTGAGATCAAACTCTCCCGATGAATATGTAGATGAGTATCTTCATTGAATCCAATTGCACTAGTTATCAAGCGATAATCCATCCCACCACTATTTAAGTTATATTGGACAAATTGAGAAGTCGATTTGTTTGCCAGAAGTAGAGCACAACCATTGTCTAAAATGAACAAGGGTTCAACACATGCAAAAGAAGGTTGATTCTCACCGGTGATGATGATCTGTTTAGTCCATGATTCAGTAACACCGTACTCTTTCATCAACCACACATCCCATTGATGTTCTTTAGTGAAATACATGTCACACACACAAAGGCAATTACTCAAAACACACAGATAAAGAGTTTCCTTGTCAAAATCATTTTGAGGCAGCAACACTTCCCTGTAAGTCTCCTTCTCCACATCAAAGGAAAGAATTGAGCTTTCATTAAAACTAAAACCATACACTATCCAATTCAAAGTGCCGCTCACAAATTTTCCTAACCACTGTTTAGAGTTAATGGGTATAGGGGAAAATTTGGGAATGGCTTTCCAAAGATTTTCACCAAAGGTATAAATTTTTGTCAAGGATTGACTAACATCACACTTATTTTGTGCAACCACAAGCACCTTGTACTTGTCATTAACTTGATCATATCCAAAGCCAAATTGCATTATCTCCCAATTATGTGATACTGGTACTGGAGATTTTTTGGATTTGAACCTCATAATAGGGTTGCACAGTCTGACACGATTTTGATATTTATAATACAGACACAACAGCCCATTGCATGAACCTATAATACAATAGGTGTGAATATTCACAATGAGGAAGGTATCCGGATTAACAGGGGTTGATGAGTTTTCGAAAAATGATTTCAAAGAGTAAGATACGATTTCATTGGGTTCTTCTGTATCGGAAAACACTAATTGTTGGTTGGTCAAGTTTGGGATTCGAAAATGGTTTTTTGCGAATTGGGAATCGGATATTAGTGTTTTCCATAATTTGCAGACGCACTTAAATTGAAGGAGAGACTTCACCGGAAGCCTCAGGAGGATCTCGTTGATGAGTTCTTCCGGTAAAACAGGCGCTGGAATGGCAGCTGCTTCGAGCACCGATGGAATGGAAACGATGTTGCTTTGATGGGTCATTCAGTGTGTTTGTGGTTTGTAATGTTCCTTCAATGTACTGATAATAGAATCTTTATTCCAAAGGTTATTTTGGCTCTTCATCTCTTATGCAGTTATTTTTGGCTCTTCATCACTTATGCAGTTATTTTGGCTCTTCACCACATTCTTTACTGCATCTTTTTAATAATGAAGTGATACTAACTGTGTTTTTAAAATAATTTTTTTTATATTTAATAAATAAATTGAAGAAATTAAATTTACTAGATAGTATTTATATAATATTATTTTGAAAAATAAATATTCATTGGTTGAAATATGTAAATATATTTAAATAAAAGATAAAATTAAATACAAAAATTGATAACACATGAGTAACATCTATGGTGTTCGGATAAACATGTTTCTTTATATTTATATCTGATAAATATAAAAAAATTGTAAACTACTCTTTTAACACTTTTTTATAAATTATTTTTTATTAGATTGACACTACAAAATATGTTGTCTGTCGCAAACCATGAAAACACGTCAGTACTCGTTTTTTGTGACGTGAGCTTCTACGTCGCGGGAGAGCGCGTGGCAACTCTGTTGCGACGTGATAAACATGTCACAAAGTTGACACGTGATATTCACGTCGCAATAAAGTTGATAGAAATCCCTTCAGACAGAGTCAGAGCAGGTGTGCAGAGGTGAGTCAGAAAATGCAGAAAGTTATTTGCGACGTGATTTTCACGTCACAAATTAGTGACATGAAAATCACGTGGCAAAATGTTTTTTTTTATTTGTACGCTGTGTTTTGCGACGTGGTTTTCACGTCACTAATTTGTGACATGTAAATCACGTCGCAAATGATGTATTTTAAAAAAAAAAAATATTTTATGTTGTATTTAAATAATTTTTTATTATTATTAAATATAATTTCTATTTTATTTAAATATAATTTTCTGTTTTAAAAAAATTATATTATTTAAATATAATTTTCTGTTTTATTTTCTGTTTTATATAATTTCTGTTTTATTTAATTAAATATTATAATTTATATTACTAAATTCAATATTATAAATCAAATTTATAAAAATAAAACTAAATATTTTTAAATATATAAATTAATAAGCTTAATATAATAAAATTAATAAACTAAAATTTAAATTTAATATTTCTAAATATAAAATATAATTATAAATTCATTAGTACACAAATTAAAAAGTAAAAAGAAAATAAAAATAAAACTAAATAATTGGATCATCCGGGTCGGAATAGTCGGTAAAGTCAACATCATTTTGGTTGTTATTATTCCTCGATTGACCACCATCGTTGCGATTTTCACCAAATGCTTGCATAAATTGCCGCATTTGCTCCTCCATATCAGCCTGCCTCTTCGCCATTGCCTCCATTGCTTCCGTGTGGGCCTTCGTTGTCGCCTCCATTTGGGCCTTCAATGCCGCCTCACGTTCCTCTGACTCGCGTCTAGCCAATTGTCTTACCGTTTCTAACTGTTGCGGTGTCAAATTTGTTTGACGTGACCCTCCTTCATCGTCCATAGCTCTTTGATACAGAGTTCTATCCCCACTCTTCAAGGTGCCCGCCAAATTTCCACCACCAAAAAAGCACCCGTTATCCCGCTTTCCCCCAATAGCTTGACTCCAAATATAGAAATCCACACCTGGATGAACCGGTTGTCCTGAAGGAGGAGTATACTGGGGATTATGGGTCAGAAATTCCGCCATCAAGACCTGATAATCGTTCTACACATACAATTAAAAAAATCAAGTTAATATAAGTTAAATTAAATTAAATTAAATTAAATAAAAATAAATAATAAAAAAATATAGCCACGTGATTTTAACGCCACAACTTATCAGTTGCCACGTGATTCTAACGCCACAACATCTCACTTGCCACGTGAAAATCACGTCACTAAGTTGCTAATAAATTTAAAAAAAAAACAACATAAATTTACTTACCAAAGCATTTTTTGTACGCTCGTCAACAAAATCCCCCGATTTCTTTGTCCGAGTTTAGGTAACCAGCTCAATCATCAGTGGTTGTCTCCCCAAACGCTTAGCCTAAATAATAAACTTAACTTAAATTAATAATATATGTTATAAATCAAAATATGACTTTAAAAAGTGGTAATAATTACCATGCGTCGAGAATGCTCTGCAGTACTAATACTTCCAACAACATTAAGGCAACCCCCGTTTTCTGATGCCCTCATCTTCTTTGCATTTTCAGATTTAGCCTTAAATTCATCTGTTTCCCAATACTTAAGAAGGTCATCAAAAATTTCTTTGCTTATCCATTTGGGACGGATGCCCAACAGTACAAAACGCTCTCTAACACGTCGTAGCATGTCAGAAAGTCGTCTTGAACTCCTGCCAAAATATTTTTTTTTACTTTTTCATGGTTCAGTGGATTCCAAACACATTTCTCCTGCAATGTTGTATGACATTAAAATAAATAGTTAGATAAATTATAACAATAATAAAAAAGTCATTTAAATAACAATAACTTAACAAATAAATTAATGATACCTGAAATTGCTTAAACCATTCGTCTTTGTCCTTAACTTCTCCAAAAGTCTTATACAATTTCTTATAATTCTGCTGAATTATATAACTTATAACATTGGCAGCAGTCCGACTCGGCCCGAAACTAAACAACAATAATTGAATTAGCATTAATTATATAAATTTATATTTAAAATGGAAATGTGTACTTATGAATAAAAATCAATAAATAAGAAACTTACGAGTTTCCTTCAGGCCAAATCCAAAATCTCCCATCAATGGTATGAATCTCACTCGGATCATCATCCCCTCGAAGATCTCTCCCATCTATCTCATCATCGTCCACACCAATATCGCCATCACCCAACTCTGCATGATCATCGGATGCAGGTACATGTGTGGGATGTGGGGTGCGACCAGTCTGTGTGGGCCGTGAAGAGGTGGATCCTCCAGTCTGCTGGACGGATGAGGGCATCTGTGTAGGAAGTGGGGTGTTGGATCCTCCAGTCTGCTGGACGAATGAAGGCATCTGCGTGGGAAGTGGAAAATTGTATCCTCCACTCTACTGGAAGGATGAGGGCACCTGACTCAGCTGGAATGGAAAACCAGGTGGCCTAACAAAAGATGGGGCCTCAGATGGACTAATAAAAGACGGACTCCCAGATGGGAACTGAAGAGGATACTGAGAGGAGAGTAATGGCGTAAAAGGCTGAGTATTATCCATGGACATAGGATGAACCTGACTCTGCGGGGGAGGACACATGGCAGAGTGAGGTGACTGGCATACTACTACCCTTGTATGCTTGGACTCCTTACCACTATCCTTGGGTGGCATTTTACCTATTTATAGAGAATACACAGTTAATATATATTAATTATTAACTCATTCAATAGATGGTTCATTAAGTAGAATTACAAGAAACATTTCTCATTAATACATATTCACTATTCTAATACATATTCATTAACTCATTCAATAGATGGTTCATTAAGTAAAATTACAAAACACATTTCTCATTTAATACATATTCACTATTCTAAATCGTCATGCTCGTCATCCATATCATCCTCGTCATCTGATGTGATATTGTCCTCGGATCCAGAATCTTCATGATCTTCATCCTCATCAACTTGATGCCCCTCAACCATTGTATCAGACAAACTTGTAGTGTGTTCATCTGGAATCACATCATTAATTTCTTCAACTTCATCAACTTGGTAAGCAAGATCTTCCACTAGATCGTCAGTTTCACTATGACCCAATGGTTTTGTTTTTATTACAACACAACACCCTCGTTTACGTGGCACAAATGAAGGATAAGGAACATAATTAACTTGCCTAACAATATTTGACATTATGAAAGGGTCATACTCTTTGTACCTCCGGTCCATTTGAATCTCAACAGTACCATATGTCATATCTATTTTTGTGCCTCTAGTTGGATCATACCATTCACAATAAAACAATACAACTTTATTTTCTGAGTCCAAGTAGTTGTATACTAACTCGTAGATATGTTTAACAAAACCATAGAAGTCATCTTCACCACCATCTGTAACTCCTTTCACAAATACGCCACTGTTTATGGTCTTTTTCCCTTTAGTCCATTCCTGAGTGTGAAATTTATATCTGTTCACGAAGTATGTGTGCCATTTATTTACGCTTTGACAAGGGCCATTAGACAAGTTTCTCAAATGGAGTATTTATGTAGTCAGTGCAACAACCCTATACAACTTCTCCTTGAACCATGTTGGAAATTGGGCATGAATGACACCTGATGTTGATTGTACACCGGTACTATGAAAATAGGCGTTGTTAAATTCCCTAAAAAAACACACTATAAGTTTCAAGGTAATAAGTTTTATATTTACACTGTAAAGAAAATTAAAAAGTTGGGTTATACTTACTCAAGATATGGTTTAACTTTAACACAGTTGATCAAGACATGAACATGTGCGGATTGCATTTCTTGTTGGGTCAACCAATGCTCACCCTTCTTTCCAGAGGGACGACCTGGAAGCCCAAAGACTGATAAGGTGTACTGACTTCTTTCGATAACATTTACAGGATTCCTTATGATTCTTGGAGTTAACGTCAAGTGCTTGAAATACTGACTGCAAAAATGTGAAGTTTCTCGATGCAAGTAATGTGCACATATTGATCCTTTAACTCTAGCTTTATTTTTCACTGATCCCTTTGAATCACCCATGAACCTTTCAAACAGATACATCCACCTATATTGAACAAGTCCTCCTAGATAAGCTTCATATGAAAGATGCATAGGTAGATGTTCCATGGAGTAAAAAAAACCAGGCGGAAATACTTGTTCCAACTTACAGAGAATGACTGGAATATTTTGGTCCAACTTAATGATGTCATCCACTCTTAAAGCTGACGCACAAATATCAATAAAAAATTGACTAATTTCAGTTAGTGGATTAAGCACATGTTTGGGTAGAGAACCGAACGCAATTGGTAGCAATTGTTCCATAAAAACATGGCAATCATGACTTTTCATACCATGCAACTTCCCAGTGTTAGCGTCGGCACACCCTGCTAAATTTGAAGAATACCCGTCGGGCATTCTCAAACCTTTTAACCATCCACAAACCGCTTTAGCTTCTTGGGGGGTTAGACTGAAACAAGCCTTGGATTTAAATAATTTTCCATTTGGTTGAGGCTTTAATTCCAACTCTTTCCGATTACACCAAATTTCCATGTCTTGTCTAGCCTTCACATTATCTTTTATTCTATCTTTAACATCCATCACTGTGTTAAATACATTATCAAAAAATTTCTTCTCAATATGCATAACATCAAGATTATGGCACAATAAATTATCTTTCCAATACGGGAGGTCCCAAAATATACTTCTTTTTGTCCAATTGTGTGTGGCCCCACATCCTTCAATTCTACAGGCTTTGCCAGTATCTGTAAACTTTGGAAGTTCACAAACTTGGTTCCATATAACAACTGGTGACAATCGAGGTGGAGGTAGATCTGTTACCCGTTCGTCTTTTTTGAAATTTGTCTTGTTTTTTCTAAAGGGATGATTTGATGGTAAGAATCTGCGGTGACAGTCAAACCACGAGCTTTTCCCCCCTTTATCCATTGTAAACGCCTTGGTGCATTCCATGCAATGCGGACAACCCATTCTGCCATGTGTACCCTAACCAGACAACATGCCATATGCTGGAAAGTCGTTAATGGTCCACATCAAGGCAACTCGCATTAAAAAGTTTTGTTTACGGGATATATCATAAGTCCATTCTCCATTAATCCACAACCTCTTCAAATCATCAATTAAAGGTTATAAGTACACATCAATTCTGGCTTTTGGACTCGACGGTCCTGGAATGACACACGTCAAAAACATGTATGGTTTTGTCATGCACATCTCAGGAGGGAGATTGTAAGGGGTTACAATGACTGGCCAACAAGAATACGCACTTCCAGACGCTTGGACATATGGAGCAAAACCATCAGAGCATAATCCAAGCCTGACATTCCTAGGTTCCGCGGCAAAATTGGGATGTACCTCATCAAAGTGCTTCCATGCATGGCCGTCAGATGGGTGTCGCATAGTGCCTGGGCTTGTTTTGTTTGTATGATGCCATGTCATTTGACTTGCACTGTGCATTGAAGAAAACATTCTTTTTAACCTTGGTATTATCGGAAGATAAAACATGGACTTTACTGCTACACGTTTTTGCTTACTGTTAATGGCTCTATTGCGAACTTTATATCTTGGACTCTGACAAAACTTACATTCCTCCAACGATCCATCTTAAGTACCAAACTCATTGTCATAAAACAACATGCAACCATTAATGCAACAATCAATCTTTCTTACTCTTAAACCCAACTTTGACACCAACTTCTTTGCATCATAGAAACTCGCAGGCAAGTTGTCTGTCGTTGCAGTTGAGTCCAACATCATTTTTGCGAAGTGCTCCAAACACTGATCAGGAACATTCTAATTTGACTTGGCGGCCAATAATCTCACACACATTGATAGCTTTGAGTCTGACGTCCCCTCAAACAACGGAGTATTCATCTCATTCAACAACTGATAAAATCTCTGCGCTTCCTCATTCGACAACTCTTCCCCGTCAAAATCTTCTGGTTGATCATAGGTCACGTTAACACCAAAAGCATCCTCAACCATGTCACCGATCAGATTAAAGTTTTCCTCAAATTCCATAGGCGGTTCCATAGGCGGTCGACTACTTGAAGCATGCGTGTTGCTAGTCTCTGGTACGTTACTCGGCAGTGTTTCACCATTATACGTCCAAACCCAATAATTTTCAATGAAACCTCTTCTATGCAAATGACGTGTTATTTCCTCTGGGTCACTAATTATATATCTACATCCACATTTAAGACAAGGACACCTAACTCCTCCTTCGCTTCGACAACATTCCTGAGCAAACGTCCACGTGATAACACCATTAACTCCTTCTATAAAATTGGGTTTAAGTGCGCGCCTTCCTGGATATAGTCTATCGTACATCCAACTACGATAATACCGATAATATTCCATTTACTGCAAATTTATATAATCAATACCTTTTTAATTAGAAATATTAAATTAATCAACTTAATAATAGTCCTAAACATATTGTTCTTGTTCTTACTACTAAAAATATACTATATATATACTATTTAACATTTTAACATACTATATTAATGTTTGATATAATATACTATAATGTTTTATAACATACTATAATGTTTTTATATATAATATTTTTTAACATACTATATAATACTTTTTTATTATAAAACCGTTTTTATTAACATTCTATTTAATACTTTTTAACAATACTACATAAAACAGTTTTTATAAAACACTATAATAATAATAATTATAAAACAGTTTTTTATATATATGTTTTTACATAAAATAGTTTTTTTACTATACTTCATAAAACAATATAATATATAATAGGGTTAATAGTCATTTTGCCCCCTGCCATATAGGCGCTTTTCGAAAAATCCCCCTGTAAAAAAAAACTTGCAAAAAAAACCCTAACATTTGAAGATTCTCTCAATTTTGACCTTCATCACATTCAGTCATCAAAAACCTGCCATTTTGGCAGCGTTTTTATTTTGACCCCTGCCATTTTGGCAGCGTTTTCATTTTGACCCCTGCCATTTTGGCAGCGTTTTTATTTTGACCCCTGTCATTTTGCCATTTTTGGTGACTGGATGTGATGAGGGTCAAAACTGAGAGAAGCTTCAAATGTTAGGGTTTTTTTGCAAGTTTTCTTTTTACAGGGGGATTTTTCGAAAAGCGCCTATATGGCAGGGGGTAAAATGGCTATTAACCCTATAAAATAATTATAAAACAGTTTTTATATAATGTTTTTGTTTATAAAAAAGTTTTTTATGTATATGTTTTTACTCAAACAATTTTTTTATAAATGTATATAAAAAAAATATTAACAATAAAATTGTTTTTTATAAAACATTTTTATATATGTATATATGTTTTTAATCACTACATAAAATACAATATTTTTTATAACATATTAAATATATTAAATATATTTTCTTTTTTTATAATTAACTTTTTTTAAATATATAACTTTTCATAATATTCTTTTAACCTAAAATATAAACATATTAAATATATTTTCGTTTTATATATATATATATATATATATATATATATATATATATATATATATATATATATATATATATATATATATATATATATATATATATATATATATATATATATATATAAATATATAAAATTATTCTGTTTTTATTAAATGTTATTATATATTATATATTATTCTGTTTTTATAACATTTATAACTTAATAAAAATTTTAGAAAAAAAAATTATATATAATATGTTAAAATAGAATTTATATATAATTTTTTGGAAAACAGAATTTATATATAATTTATATATAATATGTTAAAACAGAATTTATATATGTTAAAACAGAATTTATATATAATATGTTTATATTTTCGTTTTTTATATATATAAATATATAAAATAATTCTGTTTTATAAATTCCTAACAAAATATATAATTTGTTTCTAATAGAATAAAAAATTGTTTAAAAATTATAACAAATAAATTTTGAAAATAACATATATACTATTAACCTAACTAAATTGTTTATAAATTATAACAAATAAATTCTAAAAATAACCAAAATAAATTATAACCAAATTTGTTTCTAACATATATACTATTAACCTAAAATAACCAAAATTCCGAAAATACTTCCAATATAAAAAATAAATTGCAAAAAATACCTCTTCTTCAATCTCCTTCAATCTTCTAGTCTAACCTATTTTTGACTCTTGAATCTTCAATCTTCTTGAGTCTTGAATCTTGAATCTTCTTCTATTCAATATCATAAAAAAAATATTAATAATAACCAAAAAATATGATAAAACAAATTACAACTTTGAAATTATAAAGATAAAATCAAATAACATACCTTTAAAATTATGGAAGTGTGTAATACCCCAAATTTTGACCACTAGAGTTTCCCATCATTGTGCAAATCATCATCACAATATGGATGAATCATCATGCCTCATTAGTCTCCCCAAAGATGGGTGAGCATCCACTACAATCAAAATTAGGGTTTCAAGCCCTCTCTGAGCTTTAGACAAAGGCTCAATCAAGAAATGACTTGATTTTCAACTTGTCTAATCTCTCAAACATCCTTAAAGGATCAAAAGGACTCCCACTTCAAGGATTAAGCACAAGGTTGCTCCCTTCTAGGTGGATCAAGCCTCAAGATCGCCAGTGTCACCAAATTAGGGTTTTGATCACCCAGGGCCTCCAGATGAAAAGTTTCATCTGGGAACAAGCCATTGATCCAAAACATGACCTAATATATTTCATGGAACCTCATGAACCCATGCATCAAGTCAATTTTGCCTCAAGGGATGCATTCATCAAAAATCAGGAATTAGGGTTTCTTGATCTAATTCACCCCTAAGTTGACTTTTGGGACAAATCATGAGCCAATACCTCAATAGATGATTTGAGGGTCTCTAATATACCATATTGATCCATTTGGGACAATGGATTAATCCAAGAAGTTTGAGCAACAAGTCTCAATTCCATCTGCACCACAATTAGGGTTTTAAGGGAAAAGTTAACTGTAACTTTGACTTTTGACCAAGACATGCTCCCAAACCCTAATACATGATTGAATATACCCTATGACACCCATGGAACATGTCCATCAAGTTTGATTTAGGTCAAGGACATGATTTCCTGAAGAATTGCACAGTTTGAAATTCATCTGATAAAAAGTCAACTGTGCACAAAAGTCAACTTTGACTTTTTGAGATTTTTCACCAAAATGGATTTTTAACCCTAAAATGATGTTAATGTATAATTTGAATCATCATTCATCAAGAAAAATCAAGAAAAGTGAGATAACTTGTAAATGGGGTAAGGGTACCAACTTTGAAGGACCATACCTCCTAAACCACAAGGCCATTTTTTCTCATCCAAAGATGGATTTGTAGCCCTCATTATCACCTACAAAAACTTCAACTACAAGTCATTCCAATTCATTAAGGATTTTGAGTTATGGAGTGATCAAAGTGGCTAAAAAGTGAAAATGTCACTTTTTCCAACACTTAGTGAAATTTTCACTAAGTCAGATTCTGCCTCACTTTTTGCCAAATGTAGGGGGATTTTTCACTTGGAATCAAAAGAGATCAAAACCAAACTTGTTCAAACAGTTGTTGTATCATGTAAGAGCTTTCCAAAATGGCCAAGAACATTGCCAAATTCAACTTAAACCATGAGATATGACATTGGCAAGTTGCCTTGCTGAAATCTGTCAAGGCATGGCAGAATTTGCAACTTTGGTCGATTTGCCAAAATCAGCCAAATTCAATTGCTCCTATCCACTTGGACACCTCAGAGGATTGAATCTAAAGGGGACAATCATTGAGCCAAGCCTCCAAAGTCCATGGAACAAGAAATAACATGTTGAACCTAGAATGGCCAAAATAGGGACAAGACTTCAAATTTGGAATGAGGCATTCAATGGAACCATCAAGGTGGCATGGACTGAGCCATTCTCATCTGAAATCAGTCAAGACTTATCCAAGACCAAGGGAACCAAAGCTCTGTGCCCTAACCTCTAGTCAATTGCTAGAGGAGACTTGGATTTTCATTTGCCAACATTGGCCAAACCTACTTACCAGCTGCCATGCACTATTCCTTGCAAAACAAACTTGCTCTACTATAAATAGAGCTCAATTGTGGTCAGTTTGAGTACACCAAAGCCATCTAACAGATGCTTTCCTCAAAATCTCTTTTTTCACTCCAATTTTGCCTTCTAAGGCAAGTCACTATCGGGTTTTGAGTTTGAGAGCAATTCCAATCAAACCAATCACTCACACACCTCACATACATCACATATGAGCTGATCAAACATTTAGATTACTTCTGAAACATCAATTTCACAAAATCACCAGCTGGTTGCTCAAGGTTTTAACCAAAGTGCAGCTGAGGTACCACAAAATGATCCAGCCAATTTCAATCAAGTCCAACCATCCAAACACAATCCATAGGGTGTAGGGAAGCTGTTCAGATCATCACAACTCATCTGTAACACCTCCAAATCAAAAATCACATTGCACTTGCTGTCACGGCTTGGAGGTAAGCACATGCTTGGTCATCTCTCAATCTATGCATATTTCCTCGCACCATAATTTGGCCATATGTTCATAATCATGCATGGAATGTTTTCCCTCAATTAATTGGATTGTTTGAATCGTGTATCAAAAATCCTAGCCTTCATGCAGAAATTAGGGTTCTTGAGGTCTCTTCGTGATTTCTTGTTGTATGTTTAATTTAAATGAAATTAAAGTACATAGACATGATCGTGAGGTTGAGACGAGCATAATGATATGTGGATTGCATGATATGATTACGTATTCATGGAGATTGGATAGAAAATGCAAATCTGAGAAACCAAGAACACGCGCGTGTTCTTCAGCTTGTTCTTGGCGCCATTTTTAGAAATTCAAATATTTGAATTTTGTGATTTTGTTTAATTGATTCAAAAATTAATTTCTCTCTGAGTTTTAATGATTTTGAGTTGATTCTTTTTTTAATAATTCACAAAAATGTTAAAATATTTTATTTTCCCAAAAAATCCCAAAAATATTATTTATTTCATATAATTGATATTTTTTGCAAAGAATTAATATTTTGATTATTTTTGGCATTTTAAATATTTTTTCTACATTGATTTTGCAACTTTTAATGCTTTCTAATTATTTTGTAGGTCAATACTTAATTTTTGAAGCATTAATCCAAGATCACAATTTGTTTTCCATGTGTTAAACAATTTTTGATCATTTTAATTGAATTTTTATTCAATTAAATACATTTTGAAAATAAATTAGGGTTTTGGATTAATTCAACCCTCATGAATAATTTTCAAAACTCTTTGGGCCTCTTGAGAGAGTGTAAGACCCATCCCCCCTTGTACAAAAACTTTTTGGGCCTCACTCATTGTATAAGTCCCTCTGTACAAGTAAACGGCGCGATCGTCACCCATTTAAAATAAAAGAATCATCTGGGCCTCTCTTTGAGCTATAAGACCCATTCAAAACACTTTGGGCCTCTATTAGAGTGTAAGACCCAATCCCCCTTTTAACCAAACATCTTGGGCCTCACTTATTGTATAAGTCCCTCTGCGTTAAAAGAAAACCTCGGCGCGATCGCCATTTTTAAACGAAAAATCATTTGGGCCTACCCTCGTGTTATAAGCCCCTCTCTTTTTTTTTCTCTTTAAACCTTTTTGGGCCTCTTGAGAGAGTGTAAGACCCATCCCTTTGTACAGAAAACCATTTTGGGCCCCAGTCACTTGTATAAGTCCCGCTGTACAAAGTCAAACAGTGCGCTCACTGATAAAACCCTGGGCCTCTCCTAGAGCTGTAAGCCCCAAATCTTTCTTTCTTAAAGCACATTCTCCTTTGATTTTGAATATACTGTTGTTTTCAATCTTTCTTTGTTGAACAACTAACCAAACAGCATGGAAGCACTCCAACCGAGTAAGTGGTTATCGCTTTCGTTTACTGCTTTCATATTATAAACTGTATTGTGGGGCTGCTCACTGTAAGTCTCCTTTCAATAAACTCATATCTACTGTGTAATAATAGTATAGATATTTCGAGTTTCCCCGGCTACTACGTCTAGAACTAGGTGACGCCGTTTCATTTATTCGTAGAAATAGACGCCTAGATCCCCAATAGGAGCACCAGATACAGTCTTCTCTTCGGCTGTCCTCCTTAGGAATCGTCAAGAAGCTCTACTCCCCAAGATGAATGTATTCTTCGTGAATGGCATCTTTGAGTTTCTTCCAAATTCTCGAACTTTCTTGACTTGATCTATGCCTTGTGGATAGCTTGCCTTGAATGTCTCGGGGTTTGGGTACCCACTACGGTCATAATCTTGGACCTTAACTAAGGAACCCTCTTTAAAAGCTAAAAGTCGCTGGATAGTAAACCTCGCACGTTTACCAGTGGTTTGTATCTTTAAAAGAGTTATCTCTCCTAATGGAAAGGAAGTGATAGACCCCACGGGCTTCTTAAAAGCATCGGCCTCCTCTTGGGCATTATTCAAGGACCCTACGGCTTCTTAGAAGTATTCACGGCCTCCTCTTGGGCATTATTCAAGGACCCGACGACTTCTTAGAAGTATTCACAGCCTCCTCTTAGGCTTCGTATAATGATCTCTTCCTCCGGGAATGATAGCCTCCTCTTGGGCTTCGTACAAGGACCCGTCGGCTTCTTAAAAGTTTCCAGCCTCCTCTTGGGCTTCGTACAAATTGTCCCGACGACCTCCTAGAGGTATAGGAACAAAACCTAGTCATCCTCATAGAACAGTCTTTTCATAGAGTCTACTACTGTTTCTCAAAGCATAGTACAAAAGATAAGACTCTAGACACGGACAGTCTAACTTCCTTGAGTCTCAAAAGACATTCTCAAGTGACCCCTTCGTTAAATAGGAAGGAAACCCGCAGACTCGGACAGTCTCAACACCCTTTGGATTTCCAGTTTCCTCAAAGAAGAGGAAACAACCCCGATCCTCAGACCTAACCCACGAGTACAGTGATGCTCATATAAGAACTGATTTTCTCTTTCAAAATCAGTATACTGGACCTGTCACTTAACTGACATGGCCTCCATCTCGAGCTTCGTACGAGACACAAAGACTCCCTCGTTGAGTCAAACAAACAATAGCCTCCATCTCGGGCTTCGTACGAGACACAAAGACTCTATCGTCGGGTCAAAAACTTTTAGCCTTTCTCTCGGGCTTTGTACGGGACACAAAATAGCCTCCTCTTAGGCTTTGTATAAGAAAACCACTGGTTGATCCAATCAACCTTTTAGCATCAAAGCTGTGCCTCGTTCACAGTACACAAACATCAACAACTCCTTTCCCTTCATCTAATCGCTGTAAGCGGCAAGCCTCTGGATCATCTATGTCCACGCCACTGTCCCTCTTTTAGTATGAGAAATTCCTAAGGAAAGATGGCATTGCTCTACACTGAGTTAAAGTCTTCTCCTTCAGGTTAAAACCCTTTCTTCAGAAATTATGGCATTGGTCGGATCCGCGTATCCCAGTTAAAGTAATTCTCCTTCTCCCCTCTTTAGAGATGACAAATTCTCTCTAAAACCGAGGTCTTTCAGCTTCACGTCTTGGGCTTTGAACAAGACACAAATAGACCTTTCAGCTTGACATCTTGGGCTTTGAACAAGATACAAACCGCCTTTCGCTTCACGTCTTGGGCTTTGAACAAGACACCAAAACAACCATTTCCTCCCATAGAATAGGAGGAACTACGAACGCTCTGATTTCCCTGTTTCGGTAAACGGGAATACGTAGGCATAAGATCGAAAGAAAAGATCTTAGCGAGCGCAATCAACAAAAAACCCAAATCCCATATCTCCATCAATCAAAAAGCAGTAATTCAAAAGCATCAGTACTAACATCCTAATCCTTGTTCCCCGCCAGAAACCTTCTGCCCAGGTAAAAAAGAAAGAAAACAGTATTGGCGAAAATACAAATAACCAGTACAAGGCCCCCCCACATTGATAGCATTCGTAACCTAACAGACCGCTGTTTAAACTCAGTATGCAAAGCAGGGTTAATTGGAGACATCTATTTCCCTTCCTTATTCAGCTCACAATAGGATAAAAAATGAATCGACCTGTAGTCAAAGCTCAAACCGCAGAGAGCGACCAGCGCTTAAGAACCGCGTCCAAAATCACTCGCTACAGAAAAGTGGCGCCCACCGTGGGGCCCTTCAAAGTTAGATCTAGGCACGATCTTCTTTTCACCTCTTGTGTATACCACAGATTGGGGCTTCCGCCGGGGAACCCATTTCTATCAGGAACTTAGGAATCATAGCTTTATAAGTCTAGGATGATTAGGACAAATATATATACTGCTTTTCCTAATTGCTATACATGTTTATTTTTCTGCTACTAGGAATGCGTGTGATGCCGCATGTGGTGAGAATGAGTATACACTTAAGATAAGTGATGGCGACGGGGTCGACCATCAACCTCAGTGGAGGCTGACCAACGTAACCCATTCACTCTTCTAGCCAATGGGCCGGTTGTTAAGTCTGAGAAGCTGAGGAGCCAAACCCTTTCGTAGTGCGGAAACTATCGGAAATAGTTGTTATGCGATACTACCCTCATTTGAGGCTGGCGATCTATTCTCGGTGAATGGCACTTACTCTAAGATTGCTTTACAACTCGCTGGCGATCCGCTTGTTGTCTTGCTTTCCTGGGAGGAGCTGATGATAATGAGTACAGGTATAAAAATCACCCTAGTATAAACCTTTGGGGATGGGTAGAGCCTTGACTTCATGACAACGACCCTTTGACCCCATGTTTTTTCTATTTTTTTGTGTGCTGCATTCATGCATCCATTTAATAAAACATTAAAACATTAAAAAAAACTTCTCTTCTAGTCTCTCTGTTTTTCAAATTAAACTAAGACTGTGATTGCAAATATCAGAGAAAAAGATTGCATTAATGGATTTCGGTAGAAGGAGAACTCACCAGTATACCTTCAAGGTTCCAAAGCTAGCGGATTTGAGAAAGTTAGCGAGGATGATCGTTAACCCAGAGGCTTTCAGAGCCAAGCACGGTGGTTTGCTACCACTGTTAAGAGTCCATGTGATTAAGGGGATCATGGACGCGCTCATTCAGTTCTACGATCCGGTTTAGCATTGTTTCACATTCCCAGATTACCAGCTTGCACCAACGCTGGAGGAGTATTCTCATCTGACTGATTTACACATTACAGATCGAGCTCCATTTTCTGGACTGGAAGAAATTCCAAAGAATCAGACTATTGCAATAGCAATTCATTTGGACGAGTCTGAGGTCAAGACTCACATGACCACTAAGGGTGGCATCCAAGGTTTGCCAGCCCAGTTCTTGACAAAAAAAGCTCTATACTTCGCTAGTATAGGGAACGAGACTGCTTTTGAAAGCATATTTGTCTTTCTCACCTACGGGTTATTTTTGTTTCCCAACATCAATAACTTCGTCGATATCAATGCCATTAAGGTTTTTCTCATTGGAAACCCTGTGCCGACTTTGCTTGCAGATGCGTATTATTCTGTACACTTAGGAAATTTGTACAGCGGAGGGGAGATCACATGCTGTGTGCCTTTGCTCTACAAATGGTTTATCTCTCACTTGCCCAAGTCTGCTGCTTTTTGGGATTGCAAGAGTGTCTTACGTTGGTCGTAGAAGATCATGTCTCTCACCAATTCCGATATAGATTGGTGTAATAGGATTTATGAGGGAATCAGAATCATTGACCGTTGTGGAAACTTCCCCAGCGTACCCCTCATAGGAACTAAAGGAGGAATCAACTATCATCCGATATTGGTTCTTCGTCAATTTGGATACCCGATGAGACACATCCCACTGGGTGTTCATCTGGAAGGTCTTTTCTTCAAAGAAGGAGAAAATGACGGAGCACTAAAGATGGAAATAGTGCAAGCTTGGAAACATGTTCATAAGAAAGGACGAGAGTCTCTGGGAAAACCGGACTGTGTCTCGGTGGAGCCTTATCTCCATTGGGTACAAACTAGAGCTCTCAAGCTAAAGATGCCTTATCCTCGTTACGGAATTCTTCCACCGAGGGAAACTGTCATGTACTTCATGACGAAAACTGAAAAGCTTCAGGTTACTCTCAACAAAGTTCAAAAGGAAAGAAGGTCTTGGAAGAACAAGTACCGCACCCTCGACGTAGAGTGTATCCAAATACAACAACTACTGAAAGAGAAAGATGCCCTGATTGAAATTTTGGAGCAGCATGCTGTAGAGAACCAAGATGACCAAAGGAATTTGGTCGCTCCTTTCACCTGGCAAAGGAATGATAACCCGACAACGGCCCAAGCGCCCCGGTCAAAGAAGAGGACTCGGGACCCATTAGTTTAGGTTTCTGTTTCTGCACTTTGTAATCTACTGTATTTCCATTTCTGTAATCCTTTGGAATTCAATAAAAAGGGGTTTTCCCCACTGTTTGATATTTGCAATCTAATTGTCGAAGTTTATTTTGATTAAAAAAAAACAACAATTAATATAATCATTGCATTCATCATTCTCACATCGCGTATTCTTCTTACCTACGAATCTCACGTTTGTGTCTCGATTCTAGAGTCTAACCATCTCATTCGTATAATACTCGGGCTAATCGTCAAAAAAAGATGGATGATCTTGAGGAAGAAAACAGAGAGTTGAAAGAAGAGATCGACGCTCTGAGAGAGGATATGAGAAAGCTTCGTAACGACATGCAAGCCATGGCAGAAGCTCAGCTACAAAGAACTGTGATCTCAGAGATCACCTCAACGCCCATCATAGAAAAGTATGATCCTAGGTATCAGATGCCGAAAGATCGTCCTTGGGGCATGCCTGTTAACTATATCCCGGAAGGATATGTTCCGCCGATCACTGAAGATCAGGGAATCACAACAGAATCTGCTGGGCCTGAAGGTTACAAACTTCGGGAAAGCGAAGATGCCAGGGGCATACTCAAGACTCCTGAAGGTTACAAACTTCGGGAGGTGCCAAGACTTGCTGCCGTATTCACGGTACCACCCCCTGTGGTGCACACTGTCCCGGAAGGACAGATTCCACAGACACCTTCTGGTAAGAAGGAAACTATGTTCGATAGAATGGATGAATTCCAGGAGTAGTTCTTGGAAATGCAGAAAGAACTGCAGGCCATTCGCGGTCAGGATCTATTTGGAAAGGACGCCGCAGACCTCTGCTTGGTCCCAAATGTGAAAGTCCCGCACAAGTTCCAAGTGCCCGACTTTGAACTCTTGCCCTCAGAGCCATCTGGTGATGTACGCTCGGCGGATGTCAGCTCATACGGAGAATCAGGACCTGCTGATTCACTACTTTCAGGATAGTTTAACTGGTGCCGCACTCAAATGGTACATGGGTTTAAACCTTACTACGATCAGTACATTCAGAGATCTTGGTACTGCCTTCGTCCAACAATACAAATACAATTTGGACATGGCACCCGACAGAGATCAACTCAGATCAATGTCACAAAAGGACAAGGAAACCTTTAAGGAGTATGCTCAAAGGTGGCGTGAAATTGCCGCTCAAATTTGTCCACCTCTTGAGGAAAAAGAGATGACAAAGATCTTCTTAAAGACCTTAAGCTCATTTTACTATGACCGAATGGTTGCTAGTGCGCCCAGTGATTTCACCGAGATGGTCGGCATGGGTGTACGTCTTGAGGAAGCCGTCCGAGAAAGACGTTTGGTAAAAGACACTGGATCAACGAGCGGTACTAAAAAATACGGTAGTGCTCTCCCTAAGAAAAAAGAGCAAGATATTGGGAATATCTCTCTCGGAAAGCAAATACGACGTTATCAGCCAGTAGCAGCTGTTACTCCTGCTATCGGCCCCGCGCCTATTCCTATGTATCAACCTCAGGTTGCGCAGAGCCAACCTGACCAACAAAGGACACAACAGCCTCTTCAGCAGGCTCGTCCTCCATATAACAACAACCGTACAACACGACCATCAGGATTTGATCCTATACCCGTATCGTACGCAGAACTGTTTCCGTTACTACTAGCCAAGGGGCACATTCAGACTAAGTCCCCTCTTACAGTTCCAGAAAATCCACCTTTTTGGTTTAAGGCGGATCAGACGTGCCCTTATCATCAAGGAGGTTCAGGGCATAACATTGAGACTTGTCTTAATTTCAAGTCCGACGTGCAAAAGCTTGTTAGGAGCGGGCTCTTATCTTTCAAAGATACGAATCCTAATGTCCTCACGAACCCGCTGCCTCAACATGAGAAAACTGCAGTCAATCTGATCGAGAAAGAGACTAACAATGTCTATCAAATTCACGATGTACTCTTGTTGAAAACCAATCTGGTCAAGATGCATTGTAGACAGAGTGGATATGGCCATGTGCCACCTCATAATTATCACCAGTGTGATATCTGCTCTAAAGACAACCAGGGATGTTCTGTGGTGCAAACAGCTCTACAGGAACAAATGGATCTTGGATAGATCCAAGAGCACCGAGTTCGTGGAGTTAACATGGTTTACACGAATTCCAACGTCATTCAAAACCACGACATCCATGCGATGAATGTCAACTTGGTGGCGATGCACTCAAGGCAAAGCCAGTATCATAATCTGCCGCGGCACGATTACAGTTCCTGTCTGATTTGCTCGGTAAATAAACAGGGATGCTCTTTCATACAAGAGGCCCTCCAACGTCAGATGGATCTTGGATGGATCCAAGACTACCATGATAGGAACTCCTATCAAATCAATATGGTTCAGATCTTCGATATCCGCGTAATGAATACCAACCTGGTAGAGTTACATGCTGAGCAGGTCCGACTTGGATTCTTAATATCACATGACTATCAAAGCTGTAAAGCGGGTTGCGAAAACGATCGAGGTTGTACCCTTGTCCAGGAGGCACTTCAGCACTTGTTAAATCACTGGTGGATGCCAATCTATATGGACGAAGATACTCAGCAGATTAGTATCAATAACAGGAATCCTACTCGTCGTCAAAGTCAGGATGTCCGATCAATGGGAGGTAACCTAGTGAGGTTACATTGTATTCAAAGTGGGCGTGGCCAGGTGCCACCACACAACTATAACCAAGGGTGTTACCTTGTGAGAGCAGCTCTTCAGGGTCAGGTCGATCATGGAGAAATTCGTCCATATCCAGGTTCAGGACCCATCATTTGGTCGCCGAACTACCTTACCGAGCAAGTTGAGGATGTTGTCATGATCTCTGGTCATCACAGGACCAGGGATGTTTTTGCCATCATCCCTCTACTTGACGAATCTAGAGTTCCCAACCCGGAACGGATCAAGGTTACTTATGATGGTCAGAAAAATCAGAAGGTTCCCATAGTCATCTATCTACTGGGGCCACTACTGTATAAATCAGCTAAGGCAATCCCTTACAAATACGGTGCAACAATAATCGAGAATGGAAAGGAAATTCCATTACCCTCCGTCGTGAATATTGCAGACATCAGTCGTGTAACACGGAGCGGTCGAATCTTCAACCGAGGGGTTGGAGAATCCAACAAAGAAAAGGAACTTCAGGCAGAAATTCCTGATCCGCCAGTCGGTCAATCTAGTAATCCCGACTTTTCAAAAGACAAAGATGAGATGCTAAAGCTCATCCAAAGGAGTGAATATAACATTGTTGATCAACTGTTACAGACTCCTTCAAAGATCTCAGTATTATCACTGTTACTCAGTTCAGAAGCACACAGAGAGGCTCTACAGAAAGTCTTGGAGCAAGCCTTTGTGGAACAGGATGTAACAATCAGACAATTCGATAGCATTGTCTCTAACATCACTTCCTGCGATAATTTGGGATTTAATGATGAAGAATTACCTGAAGAGGGTCGCCGTCATAACATGGCGCTCAACATTACAGTCAACTGCCAGGACGATGCTTTAGCCAACATACTGGTAGACACAGGGTCAGCCCTGAATGTTATGCCGAAGTCCACTTTGATGCAATTATCATTTAAGGGCCCTCCGATGAGAGTCAGCGAGGTCGTCGTCAAAGCATTCGACGGATCCAGAAAAACAGTTATCGGCGAAGTTGATCTTCCCATAACTATTGGTCCTCACACTTTCCAAATCACTTTCCAGGTCATGGACATCCGGGCAACATACAGTTGTTTATTAGAAAGACCTTGGATATATTAGGCTGGAGCGGTTACTTCAACCCTCCACCAAAAGCTAAAGTTCGTCAAGAACGATCAACTTATCACGGTTTGTGGGGAACAAGCCTTGCTTGTGAGTAACCTAGCATCATTTACTTGTGTGGAACCCGAGGAGGTTATTGGAACTCAGTTCCAAGCACTATCGGTGAGCAAGGACAATCATTTCAAAGGAGGAACCTCGATTTCCTTATACAAAGATGCTATCAAAGTGGTCGAGAGTACCGATACGACAGGATGGGGACAGCTTGTCATTCCCACTGACAATAAAACAAAGAAGGGTCTTGGTTTTTCTGCAACCTGTACCCAGACAACTGCTAGCGATGAAAGTCTTCATCCCCTTCAGAACTTCTTCCACAGTGGAGGTTTTCTTCACCCAGTGTCTCAGACAGTTCATCCTATCAATGAGGAAGATCCCTCTGACACAGATGAAGAATGGAAGTCCTACCTTAACAAGGACGGTTATATGTCTCAGGAAGAGGTGCCTATGCCTTTTTGCTTTCCTACAGAAAGTCCGAGATTTATACCAAGATCAGATGTCGAAATGATCTACGGAGATTGTGATCCGGAAGGATGCCGTGCTCCGCCAAATTCATTAGAGGAAGACACTCTGATGAAAGACAACTTTGACCACAATTACTATGGCCCGATGGATGGCCTGCCAATGTGGCAGCCTTACCCAGGAAACTTGGGGCAAGAGAGTCAGCCGAACAATGAAACTCAGCTGAGCGTCATTGAACAGAATACCTATGTCCCCACCATGTCATGGGATCAACACTCAGGTCATTCGGAAATTACTCAACATGACGATGAATTCGCAACGTTTGCAGGACTTGAATTCATCAACTATACTTTTCCCGAGGTCAACGTCATCGAGAGGGATGACTTCTCCAGTTCCAAAGAAGTTTGGGACACTCTGGGACAACCAAGTGGAAAATACGACTTTATGGTCAAGTACACTGCTCCTGAAAGCTCTCGTATCAGGCTCGAAGATATCCAGCCAACTGGATGGGGAGATACAGCTGAGAGCACCAATGCTATGCAAAATACAACTGAGGAATTCTCCTACGACAATTCTGCTTGGGAGACAGATTCCAATGATCCTGCTCCACCAGAAATCAACGTCATTTCTGAAGACAAATCAAGGAAGGTGCCAGACTTTGTGATTCACCGAGGAGTTCACCGCCAATGGGTTGCTGTCGAGGTTCCGAAGGTCGTTCGCCAGTCAAAGTAATTGCCATCTTTAAGCCTTTCACCCTGCCCAGGTGAAACGGATGTTTTGATAAGGCTCGCTTTCTGTAAATTTCCCTCTTCGCTTTGCCCGAAGCGAGTGAGTTTTGTTTTATAGGGCTGTAGTTTCAAGAATCGACTTGTGCATTAATAAAATAACGTCGTTCTGTAATTTCTGCATTAATTACTGTTTTCTCTTTTTGCTTTTTCAGAAAATGGTAATCCTAAAAAACATTCAATGATAAAAACAAGCAGTAAAATAAATACACTGCACACACTTGCATTTCTCTCTATCTCTTCTAAACACGAATCATCACATCATGCAGATTGCTTGTTTTAAACCCCGTTGAAACATACGATCCGATGCCTTCTTCCGACTTTGAGTTCCCGGTATTCGAGGCTGAAGAAGAAGTTGACAACGAAATTCCAGAAGAGATCTCCCGACTACTCAGACAAGAGGAAAGGTCCATTGAACCTCACAAAGAACCGTTGGAAACGGTAAACTTGGGTTCAGAGCAAGAGAGAAAAGAAATCAGGATTGGGGCACTGCTCAGTCCAACTGCCAGAAAAGATCTGATAAAGCTTCTCAAAGAATTCCCCGATGTATTCGCTTGGTCCTATCAGGATATGCCAGGGTTGGATACCAGCATCGTGGAACATCATTTACCGTTAAGATCAGAATGTCCGCCAGTAAAGCAAAGGTTGAGACGCACTCACCCGGACATGGCCATCAAAATCAAAGAGGAGGTACAGAAACAGATTGACGCGGGTTTCCTTGCTACATCTGAATATCCTCAATGGTTAGCCAACATCGTACCCGTTCCCAAAAAGGATGGAAAGGTTAGAATGTGTGTCGATTACAGAGATCTGAACAGGGCAAGTCCAAAGGACGACTTTCCTTTACCACACATTGACATGTTGGTTGACAGCACAGCAAAGTTCAAAGTATTCTCCTTCATGGATGGATTCTCGGACTATAACCAGATCAAAATGGCGCCGAGAGACATGGAGAAAACTTCGTTCATTACCCCATGGGGTACCTTTTGTTACAAGGTAATGTCATTCGGTTTGAAGAACGCCGGGGCAACCTATCAAAGGGCCATGACTACTCTGTTTCATGACATGATACACAAGGAAATCGAGGTATATGTCGATGATTTGATTGCAAAATCAAGAACAGAGGATGAGCACGTTGACCATCTTTCAAAATTGTTCGAACGTCTAAGAAAATTCAAGCTCCGCTTGAATCCCAACAAGTGCACATTCGGTGTCCGTTCAGGGAAACTACTAGGGTTCATCGTCAGCCGGAAAGGAATTGAAGTTGATCCTGACAAGGTCAAGGCCATTCAAGAAATGCCTTCTCCGAAAACTGAAAAACAAGTCAGAGGATTCCTGGGACGTTTGAACTACATCTCCAGATTCATATTCCTCATGACCGCGACGTGTGCGCCGATTTTCAAATTACTCAAAAAGAACCAGGATTGCGTTTGGTCAGAAGATTGCCAAACCGCCTTCGATAGTATCAAGGAATATCTGTTGAATCCTCCGATTCTATCACCTCCAGTGGAAGGAAGACCACTGATCATTTACCTCACAGTCCTAGAGGACTCAATGGGATGTGTACTTGGCCAACAAGACGAAACCAAAAGGAAAGAGTCTGCCATTTACTATCTAAGCAAGAAATTCACCGACTGCGAGACTCGGTACACAATGCTTGAGAAAACTTGCTGCGCTTTGGCTTGGGCAGCCAAACGTCTTCGTCAATACATGATTCATCATACTACTTGGTTGGTCTCCGAAATGGATCCAATCAAGTACGTCTTCGAAAAACCTGCTCTCACGGGAAGGATTTCCCGTTGGCAGATGTTGTTATCAGAATATGACATAGAGTACCACACTCAGAAAGCCGTTAAGGGAAGTATTTTAGCCGATCATTTGGCTCATCAACCGATTGATGATCAAGAATCAATCGGGTTTGACTTCCCAGACGAAGATGTCATGTATGTAAAAATGAAAGATTGCGATGAACCATTACCCAGTGAAGGGCCAGAACCAGGTTCCCAATGGGGACTAATCTTTGACGGAGCAGTTAATCATTATGGAAACGAAATTGGGGCAATCATTGTTACCCCTCAGGGTACCCACATTCCTTTCACCGCTCAACTTACGTTCAAATGTACGAACAACGAGGCCGAATACGAAGCTTGTATCATGGGTCTCGAAGAAGTGATTGATTTAAGGATCAAAAACTTGGACGTATACGGCGATTCAGCCTTGGTTATTAACCAGATAAAAGGAGATTGGAACACATACCAATCAGGATTGATTCCTTACAAAGACTATGCAAGGAGGTTGTTACCCTTCTTCAACAGAGTCGACTTTCATCACATTCCTCGTGATGAGAATCACATGGCTGATGCATTAGCCACTCTCTCTTCCATGATTAGTGTAGGTCGATGGAATGACATACCTAAGATCGACATCATGCGCCTTGAACGGCCCGCTTACATCTTCGCGATTGAAGCAGTCACAGACGACAGACCTTGGTATCACGATATCAAATGCTTCCTTCAGAAACAAGAGTACCCATCTGGGGCACTCAGAAAAGACAGGAAAACCCTCAGAAGATTGGCTGGAAACTTCTTCCTGAGCGGGGACACTCTTTATAAGAGAAATTTTGACATGGTCTTGCTCCGATGCGTCGACAGACCAGAAGCAGACATGCTCATGAAAGAAATTCACGAAGGATCCTTTGGCACTCATGCCAACGGACACATAATGGCGAGAAAAATTCTCAGGGCCGGGTACTATTGGTTGACAATGGAATCCGACTGCTACAAGTACATGAGGAGGTGTCACAAGTGTTAGATATACTCCGACAAAATTCATGTACCGCCATCACATCTCAAAGTTCTTTCTTCCCCGTGGCCATTTTCCATATGGGGAATCGATATGATTGGTATGATTGAGCCCAAGGCTTCAAACGAACATCGGTTCATCCTGGTAGCCATTGACTATTTCACCAAGTGGGTCGAAGCAGCGTCATTCGCCAATGTAACCCGACAAGTGGTGGTCCGATTTATCAAAAACAATATCATCTGCCGTTATGGTGTTCCAAGCGAGATCATTACTGATAATGGATCTAACTTGAACAATAAGATGATGAAAGAGTTGTGTGCAGAGTTCAAGATCGAACACCATAACTCATCTCCCTACCGACCCAAGATGAACGGAGCGGTAGAAGCGGCTAACAAGAACATCAAGAGGATTGTTCAGAAGATGGTTGTAACCTACAAAGATTGGCACGAAATGCTACCTTTTGCTCTTCATGGTTATCGAACATCTGTCCGCACTTCAACAGGGGCAACCCCTTTCTCTCTAGTATATGGCATGGAAGCAGTCCTCCCCATAGAAGTAGAGATCCCATCAATCCGGGTATTGATGGAAGCTAAGCTTACGGAAGCTGAATGGTGTCAAAGTCGACACGACGAACTGGACCTGATCGAAGAGAAGCGAATCACGACACTATGCCACGGTCAGTTGTATCAGCAAAGAATGAAGAGGGCGTTTGACAAAAAGGTCCGACCTCGTGTCTTCAGGAAAGGAGACCTTGTGCTCAAGAAGATACAATCATTTCTCACTGATTCTCGGGGCAAATGGACCCCGAATTATGATGGCCCCTATGTGGTCACGAAAGCTTTCTCAGGCGGCGCCGTGAGACTTACAACCATGGACGGAGAGGAATTTGCCTACCCCACGAATGTTGATGTAGTCAAGAAATATTTCGCCTAAAACTAAAAAAAAAACGTCTCGGTGGATTGAAAACCCGAAAGGGCGGTCCAGGCAAAAGTTAGAGACATGAAAAAAATCATCCCGATGGATTGGAAATCTCATAGTACAATCCAGGCAAAAGTTAGGGATAATGGCAAGTAACTATGTTCAACAGAGGCAAGTCCCTCAGCAGCAACAGTAGTTGCATCATCTATCGGAGGAAATCTCCAGTCAAAGGTCATCTTCAACGGAAGCTCAGGATGTCCCGAACTCAAAGTTGGTAGAAGGGTAGTGGTCGTTATGTTTCAACGTAGCCCTTTTCCCTGTAAATTACCATTTTCTAACTTTGTATATACTCTTTGGAATCACGCATTTGGCTGATCTCCATCTTATCAATAAAATTTGAGCCCTTGTGCTTTTGTTTGTAATTCTTTACTTGTTTTAGCTTTACAGAACGACGTTGTTTAAACTTAATCAGCGATTCTTGAAATAAAATAAAAATAAATTTACTTGTTAAACTTTTTCTGCTTTTAAATTAAAGATGGCATTTCTTTTGACTGTTGAACATCAGAAGAACATCGATCGCTTCTCCCGAAGTAAACGAACTTCAAAGTGCAGAATCAAAGTACTCCTTCTAGACCAGTACTCCTGAATGAAGGATCAATAATGTCAGAGACCATGTTTCGTCTGACATCCTCGGTCGAGTTCTCATCTCCTAAGCCCGATCAACATAGCTCCCAACGGGACTATCTCTCCTAAGCAAGGTGGAATTGCTATTTTGAATCAACGGTACTTCTTCGCCCCGCGATGGCCGAGTATCCAATTGTGTTCATCCATTAGTCTGTATGTCGCGTCTGTTTTGTCAGCATATACATACATACATCATGCATTTTTTATTTTGCATTCACATTTCATATTGCATCACTATCACTCTAGTCGGTCTTGTCCCCTAGTGGTAGAAGTCCTCTCAATCGAGTTGTCAGTTCTTGCCTCGTCAGGAAATACTGTGTCTGAACAACCTCGCTTCCAGTTTAATTCTGGAAAGAAGTTGGCCCTTGACCACTTTGATAACTTGAACCTCTGAAAAGCCAGAAAAACTTTCAATAAACATCACTCTTCGCCATTGAAGATGATATCCTTGCTTTCCCGGATTAAGGAAAATCCACAGAGAAAGCCTCGTGATCAGAGATTCGGCAGCACGCCAGTTTTGCTCCGAAAAAACACTGATGAGAAGGTCATTGGCACCTCAAAATTGGATCCCATCATATGGCATTTCTCCGGGAAGATCCCGAGAAAAGTATGATGTAACCCCAAACGAAAACAGTCTCTCAAGAGACTCGCTTTCCCCCAGTAGAATCGACAAATGGCGTCTCCAACAGAGAAGTTTGTGCACCTCTACAACTCAGACGACTGGGTTCCCCAGCAAGTCTGACATCAAAACTTTTTCCACTTAAATGGCATCTCCCCAGGAAAATTCGGCGAGAAGTTTGAAGGAAAGCCGCTACGAATAGCGTCCCTTGTCAGTAAAGTTTATTGACAAAAGAAACTAAGACCAGTTCCTTGGTAGGAAACCAGGATCGAGGGGAAGTTTATTTCAGAAACTAAGACCAGTTCCTTGGTAGGAAACCAGGATCGAGGGGAAGTTTATTTCAGAAACTAAGACCAGTTCCTTGGTAGGAAACCAGGATCGAGGGGAAGTTTATTTCAGAAACTAAGACCAGTTCCTTGGCTGAAGACCAGGATCGAGGGGAAGTTTACCTTTTCTAAGCATCATCGCTTAGCTAAAGAAGATGAATGCGTAAGCTACCATTCATAACCACCATCAAAATTTCGGGTATTCCGATATTTAATCCTCTTGCACCCCGAATGCCCGAACACCTTCGTCATTCACACCTTCGGGTCCAAGAAGATTAAATAGGGGCATCTGTAATACCCCAAATTTTGACCACTAGAGTTTCCCATCATTGTGCAAATCATCATCACAATATGGATGAATCATCATGCCTCATTAGTCTCCCCAAAGATGGGTGAGCATCCACTACAATCAAAATTAGGGTTTCAAGCCCTCTCTGAGCTTTAGACAAAGGCTCAATCAAGAAATGACTTGATTTTCAACTTGTCTAATCTCTCAAACATCCTCAAAGGATCAAAAGGACTCCCACTTCAAGGATTAAGCACAAGGTTGCTCCCTTCTAGGTGGATCAAGCCTCAAGATCGCCAGTGTCACCAAATTAGGGTTTTGATCACCCAGGGCCTCCAGATGAAAAGTTTCATCTGGGCACAAGCCATTGATCCAAAACATGACCTAATATACTTCATGGAACCTCATGAACCCATGCATCAAGTCAATTTTGCCTCAAGGGATGCATTCATCAAAAATCAGGAATTAGGGTTTCTTGACCTAATTCACCCCTAAGTTGACTTTTGGGACAAATCATGAGCCAAGACCTCAAGAGATGATTTGAGGGTCTCTAATATACCATATTGATCCATTTGGGACAATGGATTAATCCAAGAAGTTTGAGCAACAAGTCTCAATTCCATCTGCACCACAATTAGGGTTTTAAGGGAAAAGTCAACTGTAACTTTGACTTTTGACCAAGACATGCTCCCAAACCCTAATACATGATTGAATATACCCTATGACACCCATGGAACATGTCCATCAAGTTTTATTTAGGTCAAGGACATAATTTCCTGAAGAATTGCACAGTTTGGAATTCATCTAATAAAAAGTCAACTGTGCACAAAAGTCAACTTTGACTTTTTGAGATTTTTCACCAAAATGGATTTTTAACCCTAAAATGATGTTAATGTATGATTTGAATCATCATTCATCAAGAAAAATCAAGAAAAGTGAGATAACTTGTAAAAGGGGTAACCATAAAACTTAGAAATTTTTCTAAGTTAAAAATAAAGTGGCAAGGGTACCAACTTTGAAGGACCATAACTCCTAAACCACAAGGCCATTTTTTCTCATCCAAAGATGGATTTGTAGCCCTCATTATCACCTACAAAAACTTCAACTACAAGTCATTCCAATTCATTAAGGATTTTGAGTTATGGAGTGATCAAAGTGGCTGAAAAGTGAAAATGTCACTTTTTCCAACACTTAGTGAAATTTTCACTAAGTCAGATTCTGCCTCACTTTTTGCCAAATGTAGGGGGATTTTTCACTTGGAATCAAAAGAGATCAAAACCAAACTTGTTCAAACAATTGTTGTATCATGTAAGAGCTTTCCAAAATGGCCAAGAACATTGCCAAATTCAACTTACACCATGAGATATGACATTGGCAAGTTGCCTTGCTGAAATCTGTCAAGGCAAGGCAGAATTTGCAACTTTGGTCGATTTGCCAAAATCAGCCAAATTCAATTGCTCCTATCCACTTGGACACCTCAGAGGATTGAATCTAAAGGGGACAATCACTGAGCCAAGCCTCCAAAGTCCATGGAACAAGAAATAACATGTTGAACCTAGAATGGCCAAAATAGGGACAAGACTTCAAATTTGGAATGAGGCATTCAATGGAACCATCAAGGTGGCATGGACTGAGCCATTCTCATCTGAAATCAGTCAAGACTTATCCAATACCAAGGGAACCAAAGCTCTGTGCCCTAACCTCTAGTCAATGGCTAGAGGAGACTTGGATTTTCATTTGCCAACATTGGCCAAACCTACTTACCAGCTGCCATGCACTATTCCTTGCAAAACAAACTTGCTCTATTATAAATAGAGCTCAATTGTGGTCAGTTTGAGTCCACCAAAGCCATCTAACAGATGGTTTCCTCAAAATCTCTTATTTCACTCCAATTTTGCCTTCTAAGGCAAGTCACTATCGGGTTTTGAGTTTGAGAGCAATTCCAATCAAACCAATCACTCACACACCTCACATACATCACATATGAGCTGATCAAACACTTAGATTACTTCTGAAACATCAATTTCACAAAATCACCAGCTGGTTGCTCAAGGTTTTAACCAAAGTGCAGCTGAGGTACCACAAAATGATCCAGCCAATTTCAATCAAGTCCAACCATCCAAACACAATCCATAGGGTGTAGGGAAGCTGTTCAGATCATCACAACTCATCTGTAACACCTCCAAATCAAAAATCACATTGCACTTGCTGTCACGGCTTGGAGGTAAGCACATGCTTGGTCATCTCTCAATCTATGCATATTTCCTCGCACCATAATTTGGCCATATGTTCATAATCATGCATGGAATGTTTTCCCTAAATTAATTGCATTGTTTGAATCGTGTATCAAAAATCCTAGCCTTCATGCAGAAATTAGGGTTCTTGAGGTCTCTTCGTGATTTCTTGTTGTATGTTTAATTTAAATGAAATTAAAGTACATAGACATGATCGTGAGGTTGAGACGAGCATAATGATATGTGGATTGCATGATATGATTACGTATTCATGGAGATTGGATAGAAAATGCAAATCTGAGAAACCAAGAACACGCGCGTGATCTTCAGCTTGTTCTTGGCGCCATTTTTAGAAATTCAAATATTTGAATTTTGTGATTTTGTTTAATTGATTCAAAAATTAATGTCTCTCTGAGTTTTAATGATTTTGAGTTGATTCTTTTTTTAATAATTCACAAAAATGTTAAAATATTTTATTTTCCCAAAAAATCCCAAAAATATTATTTATTTCATATAATTGATATTTTTGCAAAGAATTAATATTTTGATTGTTTTTGGCATTTTAAATATTTTTTCTACATTGATTTTGCAACTTTTAATGCTTTCTAATTATTTTGTAGGTCAATACTTAATTTTTGAAACATTAATCCAAGATCACAATTTGTTTTCCATGTGTTAAACAATTTTTTATCATTTTAATTGAATTTTTATTCAAATAAATACATTTTGAAAACAAATTAGGGTTTTGGATTAATTCAACCCTCATGAATAATTTTCAAAACTCTTTGGGCCTCTTGAGAGAGTGTAAGACCCATCCCCCCTTGTACAAAAACTTTTTGGGCCTCACTCATTGTATAAGTCCCTCTGTACAAGTAAACAGCGCGATCGTCGCCCGTTTAAAATAAAAGAATCATCTGGGCCTCTCCTTGAGCTATAAGACTCATTCAAAACACTTTGGGCCTCTATTAGAGTGTAAGACCCAATCTCCCTTTTAACCAAACATCTTGGGCCTCACTTATTGTATAAGTCCCTATGCGTTAAAAGAAAACCTCGGCGCGATTGCCATTTTTAAACGAAAAATCATTTGGGCCTACCCTCGTGTTATAAGCCCCTATCTTTTTTTTCTCTTTAAACCTTTTTGGGCCTCTTGAGAGAGTGTAAGACCCATCCCTTTGTACAGAAAACCATTTTGGGCCCCAGTCACTTGTATAAGTCCCGCTGTACAAAGTCAAACAGTGCGCTCACTGATAAAACCCTGGGCCTCTCCTTGAGCTATAAGCCCCAAATCTTTCTTTCTCAAAGCACTTTCTCCTTTGATTTTGAATATACTGTTGTTTTCAATCTTTCTTTGTTGAACAACTAACCAAACAGCATGGAAGCACTCCAACCGAGTAAGTGGTTATCGCTTTCGTTTACTGCTTTCATATTATAAACTGTATTGTGGGGCTGCTCACTGTAAGTCTCCTTTCATAAACTCATATCTACTGTGTAATAATAGTATAGATATTTCGAGTTTCCCCGGCTACTACGTCTAGAACTAGGTGACACCGTTTCATTTATTCGTAGAAATAGACGCCTAGATCCCCAATAAGAGCACCAGATACAGTATTCTCTTCGGCTGTCCTCCTTAGGAATCGTCAAGAAGCTCTACTCCCCAAGATGAATGTATTCTCCGTGAATGGCATCTTTGAGTTTCTTCCAAATTCTCGAACTTTCCTGACTTGATCTATTCCTTGTGGATAGCTTGCCTTGAATGTCTCGGGGTTTGGGTACCCACTACGGTCATAATCTTGGACCTTAACTAAGGAACCCTCTTTAAAAGCTAAAAGTCGCTGGATAGTAAACCTCGCACGTTTACCAGTGATTTTTATCTTTAAAAGAGTTATCTCTCCTAATGGAAAGGAGATGATAGACCCACGGGCTTCTTAAAACCATCGGCCTCCTCTTGGGCATTATTCAAGGACCCTACGGCTTCTTAGAAGTATTCACGGCCTCCTCTTGGGCATTATTCAAGGACCCTACGGCTTCTTAGAAGTATACACGGCCTCCTCTTAGGCTTCGTAGAATGATCTCTTCCTCCGGGAATGATAGCCTCCTCTTGGGCTTCGTACAAGGACTCGTCGGCTTCTTAAAAGTTTCCAGCCTCCTCTTGGGCTTCGTACAAATTGTCCCGATGACCTCCTAGAGGTATAGGAACAAAACCTAGTCATCCTCATAGAACAGTCCTTTCATAGAGTCTACTACTGTTTCTCAAAGCATAGTACAAAAGATAAGACTCTAGACACGGACAGTCTAACTTCCTTGAGTCTCAAAAGACATTCTCAAGTGACCCCTTCGTTAAATAGGAAGGAAACCCGCAGACTCGGACAGTCTCAACACCCTTTGGATTTCCAGTTTCCTCAAAGAAGAGGAAACAACCCCGATCCTCAGACCTAACCCACGAGTACAGCGATGCTCATATAAGAACTGATTTTCTCTTTCAAAATCAGTATACTGGACCTGTCACTTAACTGACATAGCCTCCATCTCGGGCTTCGTACGAGACACAAAGACTCCCTCGTTGAGTCAAACAAACAATAGCCTCCATCTCGGGCTTTGTACGAGACACAAAGACTCTATCGTCGGGTCAAAAACTTTTAGCCTCTCTCTCGGGCTTTGTACGGGATACAAAATAGCCTCCTCTTAGGCTTTGTATAAGAAAACCACTGGTTGATCCAATCAACCTTTTAGCATCAAAGATGTGCCTCGTTCACAGTACACAAACATCAACAACTCCTTTCCCTTCATCTAATCGCTGTAAGCGGCAAGCCTCTGGATCATCTATATCCACGCCACTGTCCCTCTTTTAGCATGAGAAATTCCTAAGGAAAGATGGCATTGCTCTACACTGAGTTAAAGTCTTCTCCTTCAGGTTAAAACCCTTTCTTAGGAAATTATGGCATTGTTCGGATCCGCGTATCCCAGTTAAAGTAATTCTCCTTCTCCCCTCTTTAGAGATGACAAATTCTCTCTAAAACCGAGGTCTTTCAGCTTCACGTCTTGGGCTTTGAACAAGACACAAATAGACCTTTCAGTTTCACATCTTGGGCTTTGAACAAGATATAAACCGCCTTTCGCTTCACGTCTTGGGCTTTGAACAAGACACCAAAACAACCGTTTCCTCCGATAGAATAGGAGGAACTACGAACGCTCTGATTTCCTTGTTTCGGTAAACGGGAATACGTAGGCATAAGATCGAAAGAAAAGATCTTAGCGAGCGCAATCAACAAAAAACCCAAATCCCATATCTCCATCAATAAAAAAGCAGTAATTCAAAAGCATCAGTCCTAACATCCTAATCCTTGTTCCCCGCCAGAAACCTTCTGCCCAGGTAAAAAAGAAAGAAAACAGTATTGGCGAAAATACAAATAACCAGTACAAGGCCCCCCCACATTGATAGCATTCGTAACCTAACAGACCGCTGTTTAAACTCAGTATGCAAAGCAGGGTTAATTGGAGACATCTATTTCCCTTCCTTATTCAGCTCACAATAGGATAAAAAATGAATCAACCTGTAGTCAAAGCTTAAACCGCAGAGAGCGACCAACGCTTAAGAACCGCGTCCAAAATCGCTCGCTACAAAGTGCTTGAAGAAGAAGAGAGGAAGCAGATGAAAAATGTGTCTGCGAAGAAGAGGAAAATGGAGAGGAAAAAGGGTTCTTAAGAAAAAATGGGTCTGAGGGAGAGGAAACGAAACCAATTAATTATATAAGCCCATTAGCGACGTGAAAATCACGTCGCAACTTTGCCACGTGATAATCACGTCGCAACCAGCCAACGGTCATAAATTATATACCCACTACCTGCAAAAGCCTGCATTCAGTCAGAATTAAAATTTTAATTTTCTCTCTAAAAAAGTTGCGACGTGATATACACGTCGCAAAAAAAAAATTTAAATTTTCAACATTCCCAACATCTGCACGCTACAGGCTTTTGTTTTTAAAAAATTATTTTATTTGTTGCGGCGTGGTTTTCACGTCGCAAATAATATTTTTAAATTTTAAATTCTGACATTCCATGTGCTAACGTTACATTTTTTATTTTATTATAAAATAATGTAGCGACGTGATTATCACGCCGCAACCAACTTTTTTTTGCCACGTGATAATCACGTCACAACTTCACGTGGCTATAGACTGATTTTCTTGTAGTGTGAATTCCATACTTTTGAAATTCTTATGGTATACAGTGATAAAATTCAAATAAATATCACATAATAAAAGATTGAATATTATTAAAATTATTACAAAAGTTGTTTCTAACGCTATTGTTTTTTTTAGAAACCGAGTATTCTCTGCGCACAATTGTAAGAAAATTTTAGCATTGTTGGGTGTTTAGAGCTGAGTTCAAATACAAGACTCTTAGTTAAGCTAAAAGACGTCTCTTATCATCTCATCCAAATGTTCTTGAGTGTTAACATTACTTCTTTTAACTCAACAAAATTAGGTTGTTTGCTTTACTGATGTAGGTTGATCCATTAAATTGAAATATAAAAAAAAATCTATTTTAACTTTTTATTTATTTATAAGTAATTTATTTTTACCAGAGCTAAGATTTCGTTTGGAATCCATCCTATCTTCTTCCTGTCGCATACCTTTTGGTTGAGCTGCTCCTATTATTCCTTTTGGATTGGCTTCATTAGGCAAAACAACATATGTACAAGATGTATTTTAGGCAACATGTGGAACAAGATGTTCTAGCATATGTTCCAACATATGGTGCCAAAAAGAGTTGTTGGCTAAAGTGCTTGACATAACTAGTTAAGCAGGAACTGATTAGCTAAAGTGCTAGACAAACCAGTTTAGCAATATGCTTAAGGGTTGGAATCTGGTTGTCTTTTGATGTCATTCAGAAGTGGTGAAGTGTTGACTTCTTCAGATGATGTAGAGTTTTTCTTTTGGAAAGAAGGTTGTATTGATAATCCAAAATCAACTGTCAAAGATTTGGAGTTGTTTCAGTCAAAGAAGATTTGATTGAATGTACCTTCAAGGAAGGTTTAGTCCAAGGACTACTCTACAAAGAAGACTCATTTTAGATGCCCTAGTGTAACATGTGGAACACGATGTTCCAACAAGTTTGGTGCTATATCTAGTCTCTGTCAACAAGACATATGTTATTTTTGGATGCAACATCTGTTCTCTTGCAACATACATATGGTATTGTAGATTGGGTTTTATCCAAGATTCACTATACATCATAAGATCTAATAAATTTGGATGTACTAGTGCAGAAGAGACATGTGTTGAACACAATGTCACAAAATGTTAGTACGACATCCAAGCATTGCTCAATAGGCCAGATTGTTGTGTTTTGGAACGAATTTTCTGTTGAAGGTTTAATTATATTTTATTGTTTTTATTTAGAAATATGATTATATGATTTGTTGGACACGTGCGAAGATCAAATCTAGTTTAAATGTGATTTAAATTTGAAGTTGAATTAATCAAATCATATCTTTTTGTCGGAGATATTTATGGAACAAATAATATCCAACTAATTTTGCAAAGATCTTGGACGAAATAAAATGCAGATCCACAAGAAGAAAACCCCTAAATTGGATTTCTATTTAAGGAGACCCAAACCTCACTTTTGAGGTGTGCAAGGCATGAATTTTTTGAAGATACCTAGTGTTAAGGTTTTCCTTTTGAGTCTTTGTATGTGCATCACTCTAGCTCCTCCTTTCATGTCACAAGAGTTTGGTCTCATTGTGGTACAAACCTTGTTTCAAGATGTTAAGTCTATAAGCTTGTGAACATTGTGTTTCTTATATGCTACGCTATTACCATAACCGAATTAGTGCAAAATCTTTGTGTACACCTCTATGTTTTAGTAAATTGGAATAGAAGGTTTGTCTAGTTGAGTGCTAATATTCAACATTGATTATTGAGTTGTAATCTACAATCACGGGTTGTGTGATTAAAACAAAGTGAGAGGGTTTCTCATATTTTGGGGGATACCTAAATAGAAAGTCATTGGGTAATTTTAGGAAGAGACGTTAAACAACATAAGGTTTGTTGTTGTTTGTAAGACTAAATGTACTAAACTACTAATAGTGAATTTCCTTTCTTAGGTATAGTTCTCTCTAGACGTAGGTGTTGTTTGCACCGAACTAGGTTACCAATTATTATGTTATTATTGCTCTTTTGCTCCATCGTCATGTACAAGTTAAACTTTGTTAATTGTGTGGATTATGGTATAAGAAGTCGAACCAATTGTCTAGGCATCGTATTAGACATCTGCCCCATGAGGAATATAATTTCAATTGGCATTAGAGCAAGCACCCTGTTCTATTTGTGTGAGCTCTAGGGAGATATTATTTTATTCAAAATGAAGAACTTTAAAGAAAGAGGAGTTGTTTATCAACCAAAAATTTGTCATGATTCTAAGAATCTAAAGAGTGTTGACAGCTATGAAAATTGTGATGTTCAGCAGAATGTAATTCTGAAGAGAGTCTCAAGCTTGCTAAAAAGTTTAGCAAAGTCTTAAGATAAGTTGACAAGAGATCTAGGAAGAATGTCCCAACCATTGTCAATAATATTAAGTAAAAAAAGAAGGATAGTGAAAGACAAAATCTCAATTATTCCCATAGGTGGAAATGTATCAACTGTCTAAATTGCAAAGACTTTGGTCATATTCAAGTTGAATGCTCAAGTGTTCCAAGGGAACAAAGAAGAATCGTCAATATCTCGAATGATGAAGAAGGTGAAGATGATCATGGAAACAATGATGATTTTTTCAAAGATATGTATACTGATGAGCAATCAAATTCAAAGAAAATGTCCATTGCTCCTATTCAGAAACTAGAATATAGAATTTCAGGTAACATGTTTCAGCATTGGGTCAACCATGAGTACTGATTTATTAAGGATGTCTCCTCCAAGGTGTATGGTAGGAAACCACACTGTGAACATTGGTATCTTTGGTGGAATGAGAAGTTTCAAAGACAACATCTGCAAGTTTGGCTTGTAAAACCTAAAATCCTCACTATTTGTTTCTTCCTCAAGGAGTTCTCTCGTGAAGATTAGTATCTTAGCTGCATTAGGCAGATGATTGGAGAAATAAATTTTGTTGCTCCTTGTGATAGCCATAGTGAAGGGAAACCGCGATCCAAAACGCAGCGGAAAATAAAAAATTTCCCTTTAGTAATCCTTACGAATGGTAATGATTAGTAATAAAATGGTTACCTCTTGTGGCGATGAAACCTTTTATTCTAAATCGAAGGAGTGATCACTAGCGATGTATGATGAGCAGTTCCTGTACTCAGTCCACACGAACATATTCCTTCAGTCTCAGTGATAGCTGCTACAATTGAAGGCTATGAGTGAGAGAGAAAAAGAGAGAAATACGGCCAGGGTTTCACTAACTGAATTTCATCAAGTTCAGAAAGCTTCTACTCAAGGGTTGTATTTATAGAACCACTTGTCTGGGATGCAAGCTAAAAAGCTCAACTTAAGTGCACCATATAATAATAATAATAATAGCCATTATTATAATAAACATATTTTATTATTATTATAATTAATAACTATAATAATAATAATAATAATAATATTAACTCTTTATATTATACGATATTCCATATTTCACTTAAGTACACCGTACCTTACGGTGTTCCATAATTCTCTCAAGTACACCGTACCTTACAGTGTCCCTTATTTATTCTATCTCTCATTCCTTATATGTGTGACCTTTTAGGTTCTCGTGACGTTGACAATTATATTAAATCATATATTTAATATAATAAACAGTAAGCGATATCTAGCAACACATCACTGTTACCCAAGTCATGAAAATGTCATGTGATCTGACAAAACCTTTTATGATAGAACTTGTGTGTACAATTACCCTTTTGCCCTTATGTCTATATTCAACATAAGGCATATATCGTGTCATCCTTGTTCAGTTCAATATTGGGCCCTTAGACATTTATCCTGTTATGCAGAATGGTAAAATTCCATCTAGGTCACTCATGTCCGTCAACATGCTTTGTGGAGTACCCATCAACTGTCTTTATGGTCATCCAGTTACGGACAATGTTAGATCAGTAATAAAGTACTTGACTCTACATCTAGGATCCATAGTGGTTTTAGGTCGAAGGGTGGCAGACACCACTATCATCGTGAGAATAACTTATGAGACTTTGCATAACATTATATGTAGTACTCTCATAGTGGGTCAATCCAATATAAATATTACTCTTAATATTCATACCTATGTTAAAACTTGATAACTCCTTATCAATAATCCATGAGATGTGATCATCAGTCTATCAACATAATAGTCTTAATGCTTTAAGGTTATCCCACTTCATAGTAATGCTCGGCTACATATACTTTAAGAATAGTGTCCTTATGTTTAATGTGATCTCATGATTAAGTCACACTTAATATTTCATTAAACAAACTAGCTATTATTGGGACTTTATTATTCTGGAAAAACAACCATAATAACGAAATGCCTTTTATTAATAATAAGTAATTCGATACAAGTACCAAAAGTATTGGCCTCTAGGCTTACACCAACAATCTCCCACTAGCACTAGAGCCTATCAGGCATACCCCTAATACCCATAGATCTAGTATGGCCATCATGCTTTTGCTGCGCAAGAGGCTTTGTTAGTGGGTCAGCAACATTGTTAAGTGTAGGTACTTTGCATATCTTTACATCTCTCCGATCTATTATCTCTCGAATGAGGTAATGACGCCTAAACATGTGTTTGGATCGTTGGTGAGATCTAGGCTCCTTAGCTGGTGCTATAGAACCATTGTTATCACAATAGAGATCAATGGGATCCACAATGCTAGGGACTATGCCAAGTTCACTAATGAACTTCTTGATCCAAACAACTTCGTTTGCTGCATTTGAGGCAGCAATGTACTCGACCTTAGTTGTAGAATCAGCAATTGTTTCTTGCTTTGAACTTTTCCAGCTTACAACGCCACCATTTAAGCAGAACACATAACCAGATTGCAATCTAAAGTCATCATTATCAATCTGGAAGCTAGCATCGTTGTATAATTAAAGCAAGCTCTTCTTGACCTCCATATACCAAGAATGATTCCTTTGTCCTTCTCAAGTACTTAAGGATATTCTTAACAACTACTCAATGAGCATCACCGACATCAGATTGGTACCTACTCATTGCACTTAAAGCATACGAGACATCTGGTCGAGTACATAACCTGGCATACATGATAAATCCTATTGCAGATGCATATGGAATCTTATTCATGCGGTCCATTTCTTCCTTAGTTGAAGGGGATTGTGTTTTTGATAGACACAAGCCATGTTGCATAAGTATGAATCCTTTCTTGGAATCATGCATATTAAAGCATCTCAGCACTTTGTCTATGTATATACTCTGACTTAGGCCAAGAAGTTTTTTTTGATCTATCCCTATAGATCCTGTTTCCTAATATATAGGCCGCTTCACCAAGGTCTTTCATAGAAAAACATTTCCCTAACAAAGTTTTCACCTGTTGCAAGGTAGGGACATCGTTTCCAATAAGTAATATGGCATCTACATATAATACCAGGAAGACGATCATGCTCCCAATAACCTTCTTGTAGACACAAGGCTCATCTTCATTCTTTATGAATCCATATTGTTTTACAGTTTCATCAAAACATAGTTTCCAGCTTCTGGAAGCTTGCTTCAATCCATAGATTGATCGCTGTAACTTGCATATCTTTTGGGCTTCTTCTAGTATATCAAATCCTTCAGGTTGTGTCATGTACACGTCCTCAAGATGATTCCCGTTAATCATGATATCCATCTGCCATATTTCATAATCATGATATGCAGCGATATCAAGTAAAATCCGAACAGATTTAAGCATTACAACTGGTGAAAAGGTTTCATCATAGTCTACCCCATGAATTTGTTTATAGCCTTTAGCAACCAGTCTTGCCTTATAGGTATATACCTTACCATCAATGTCAGTCTTCGTTTTGAAGACCCACTAACATCTTTTTAGGATTAACTCCTATATAAGGATCTATGCTAGTGCGGTGAAATGGCAAGAAAATATTAATTAAGTACCTGATTTTTGTCGTCTCCACAGGGATTGATTCGAGGGAAAGAATGTCGTTCGACAATCTCTACATATCTAAGCTTGGTTTTAAATGGTTTGAGAGTAAAGAGCCAAAAGAAAAACACATGAACAAGAAAATAAATACATTCTTTAGAGAGGAGAAAACTCGACACAAGTTGTATTTCCGTCTACCCTCAAATACGTAATCTAACAATCAGTTGTACGCAACCTAAAACACTCGTCAATATCATCACGTATTCTCTCAATACCTGATCGGTGGTTTTTATGCTTTATTATACCGTTAAGTTTAGTTAATCTTACTATATGTTTAGTTGCATTTTATTTCCGTTTATTGCATTTTATGCTTTGGTTGTGTCTCTTTACTGTTTTTGGAATCAGATAAGCATTCACGAGGAATCGGAGCGAAAACATGGAAAAATCGCAAGAATTCAAAGAAAGTTTTCTACACGTGCCAGGAGACCTGACACGGCCGCCTGTGTCAGCTGACATGGCCTGTGTCAACTGACACGACCCATGTCAGGGAAGCAACAAAGTTGAAGAAAAGTCAGAGGCCTGACACGGGTGCCCGTGTCAGCTCACACGGCTCGTGTTAGGATGCCAGTGCCAGAAAATAAACAATTGCAGTTACAGAAGCCTGACACGCCGCCTGTGTTGGCTGACACGGCCTGTGTCAGCTTGTGATGCTGATTTCCTGATTTTTTATATTTTTCTCCATAAGTTAAGTTGTGAGGGCATTTTGGGTATTTCCAACCAATCTAAGTGAGTGTTTGGTATTTAGAAAATTTTTTGGAAAGAGAAAAGGGACTTTTTGGACGGGAGGAGAATGAGATGATCAAGAATTGAGCGATCAAGAGAAAAGGGAGAACTGAAGATTTTCATGCACGAGAGCAATTGAAGATCAAAGTAATCCAAAATTCTTGTAATGTTTAATCTTATTGTTGAATTTTCTTTGAATACTATGAGTAGCTAAACCCCCAATGCTAGGGGGTGTCCCTGAATTAACTCTGTAATGACCTTGATTTCCTTTGTTCCGTTACTTCAGTGCTTTTTCATAGTCATTTTTATCGTGCAATGTTTTTAACTCTTTTTCTATCGGACAAATAGGAACTGATTTACAGTTAACTTTTAGGTCGGACAAACCATTGTTAATGCTTTTTGTGCGATAATGCATCAATAGATATTACCCAGGACTAGGGATACCCTATTGCACTTGGAACGCTGTTGACATTATAAGACTTGATTTCAAATGTTATTACCTATGGACAGAGTAATTAGATTGAGAAATCAAAGGTTTTCTCACTAAAGACTTAGGAGTAAACAACTTAAGATCAAGAAATTGATTATTTTAAGCCATGTCTCTAAAATAAGGATTAAGGTTGTTAAAAGACAATTCATACACCTGCCCTAGCATGCTTCTCATATCTGTTAAAAACTCAATTTTCTTATTCTGTTTTATTTTCTCACTGTTAGTTTATAAATTTCCAAACAAAACCCAAACCCCAAGTACTTTTTGTTTAATTGAATTACTACAAGAACTTATATTCATACGCAGTCCTCGAGATCGATACTGGGGATAAACCCCTATTTTAACTACATCGGCGAAAATAGTACACTTGCTATTTCACCGATCAAGTTTTTGGCGCCGTTGTCGGGTACTGCCAAAATATAAGTTTTAATTTTAGTTCAATTGAAATTTTGTTGCTCGTCAACTAAAATTTTATTTTCAGTCTTATTGTTATTATTTTTGTTCTATTACTACTAATATGCGTCTAACATTTTTATGCGAGGAGAACCCTCAGCTAATTTTCCTTTTGACGCAGAAATCGAAAGAACTCTACATGCAAGGCGTAGACAAGCAAGACTTGCAACTTTTGAAGAAGAACCTTCAGTTCCAGCACTAGAAGAAGAAGAAGAAGTTTCTAATCATTCAGAGCATTCAGGTTCAGAGTCAGATAAAGACGTTGTGATTATATTTGAAGATCCACCAGCAGAGAGACTCCTTGGTGATTATGGTGTAGTAAATGCACCGGCTGGTAGATTAATAATTGTGAACCAACCGGTGAATGTTACGAATTTCCAGTTGCATCCGAGCACAATCACTCAACTTCAGAGGAGACCTTTCATCGAAAAGGTTAATGAAGATGCCAAAAAATATTTGCAAAGATTTTTGACTATGAGCACTACTCTCAAGATTGATGGGCACACCGAGGAAGCGAAAAAATTGAGAATTTTTCCTTTCACTCTTTCTGAAGATGCTGAAGAGTGGTTATACTCGTTACCTGCCGAGAGTATTACTACTTGGGAAGAGATAGAGAAGGCTTTTCTTAATGAGTGTTTTCCTGCCTCTGTTTATATTCGAAAAAGATAAGATATTGTGAATTTTAAGTAGAAGGAAGGGGAATCACTCGGCGATGCCTACAAAAGGTTCAAGAAGGTTTTGGTAGCATGCCCTACTCACAACATGGATCAAACTGAACAGATGCAGATGTTTGTGAATGGCCTCAGGATGAATACTAAGCAACTCATTGATACAACTTTCGGTGGCTCATCAAACTTTACAACAACCACAAGTATTAAGAAAATTATTGAACCCATTGCTGTAAATGAGCATTTGGAATTGTATGATATAAGCGTAAGTAAACCTGAAGGTATGATTGATTTGAAATTGGCTAATCAAGTGGTAAAGATGGAAGATCAGATTGTTGAGGAAGTTGAAAGAAGACTCAATGATATGAAGGTGGGTACTCAAACTGTGGCATAAGTTTAAACTGGTCAGACTGTGAGTTGTGAGATTTGTAGTGGACCCCATTATACTACGCATTGCGTTGCGACTACGCAACAAATTGAAGAGATAAAGTTTCTGAAGCAAAACAATCCCTATTCTCAAACTTATAACCCAGGGTGGAAGAATCATCCTAACTTCTCCTGGAAAGAGCTTAATCAACTCCAATACCAACAGCAGCAACAGGCTCCTAAGAAAGCAAAGTGGGAGATTGCCATTGAGAAGATGGCAGCTCATAATATTCAATTCCAGGAAGAGACCCAAAATAATAAAAGGAACACCACAACTTCTATAAAAAATCTTGAGGTTCAGATAACACATCAACTTGCCAATGCTCAAGCACCAGGTGCCCTCTCGAGCGCAACAATACCAAATCCAAAAAATCATGAGAATGTTAATGCTGTCACAACAAGAAGTCAGAAAGTTGTGGAAGAAGAAGAAGAAAGGGCAACAAATGATTATCATTATATAGAGGTGGAGCTGGAAGTGAGAGAAAACAAGAAAGAACCAGAAAGAGCTATACCACCCGTAAATCCAATTGAAGAGAAAAAGAAAGTAGAGGCTAAACCCAAGATCAAGTTACCTTATCCTCCGAGAGTGACAAATAAGGATCCAAAAGAGAAGGACTTTGAGAAATTCAGCACAATGTTCAAAAAGTTAAAGATTAATGAAGGAGGTAACCGGTAAAAAAAAGACCTAGTGGATAAGAGATGGAAAGTGTAATCGAACAGTGCAGTGAAGCGTCACAAGGTAGGAGAATCCCCATCAAATGGAAAGATCCTGGATCTGTAGCAATCCCATGCAGTATAAAAGACAAAACTTTCAAAAAGGTCCTTCTTGATTCGGGTGCTATTGTGAGTCTCATGCCTTTATCTATTTTCAAAAAGCTGGGTATTGGAAAAGTGAGCGATACGGGAACAAATTTGAAGTTTGCCGACCACATATGTGCTAGCAGAAGATGTACTGGTGACGATTTATAACTTTACATTTCTAGTTGATTTTGAGATCGTGGAAATTTCGGAAGATGAAGAGACTCCTATCATACTTGGTCGACCATTCTTGCTTACTAGTCGGTGCAATGTTGATATTGAAACAGGTACTCTAATCTTGAAATATTTTGATGAAGAAATAACTTTAAAAGTGCTGGACATCGAGAAGTAAGGTAAAGAGGAAGACAATCACTCTTCAGTTGGAATGATCCAAATAGGGGGAAAATGCAAAAGTTCAAAGCCATCGCATGAAAAAGTATCAGGCATAATCTCTCAGGTTGCAGTAGCTCAGTCATCTATGGCACATAGAAAGACTTCAAGGTTCATCCAAGAAGTCAAGAAGAGAAAGAAAAAGGAACATCAAAGGAAGAATATGGAAGTTAGAGGTGACTTGAGACACAAAGTAGCTCTTATCTCTGAACCTGACCGGTTCTTTATTGCGAAGAGGTCAAGCAACAAAGTGTGTAAGCTGAAATACCCCCCATAACAATGGAAGTGAACTGTCGAGCCATGTGACGTTAAACGAAGCGTTACATAGGAGGCAACCCACACTTTTAATGATTGATCACTTTCTTTTTGTTATTTGTTTTGTTTCGTTAGCAGGTAATAAACAAGACCTTATGGGTGCAAGCTATGATGTAGCAGTTGGTGTTGCATTACCTTCCACCTCCTCAGTAAGGATATATGTGAGTAACCTCTCTCGTTCTTGTTCTAACACATTAGGGTAATGTGTGGTTAATGTTTGGGGGAGGATTTACTGTTTTTAGTTCTTTTGTTTAGACTTGTTATTTTTGTTTTTTTGTGTTATTTTATTGAAACAACTTTGAATTCTCCCCGAATTAGAGCCGTAAAAATTTTTCCTGTGAATAGTGTGTTGTTGAGGTAGTCAAGAAAGTATATAGAGTTGGAGGAAAGCGGGGCTAGAATTAGGGACTTTGGGAATGTTTGGAAATTAAGTGTTATTTCTGTGCTTTTGTGGTTGGCATTTATTTTGCTAAAACTATTATAGCAGCAAGATGTTGAATCTTATTGTTCTAAGTGGCTGCTTTCAACATGTCGAATGAAGATGTTCCATGGCAGCTCATAGGACATCGTGCTGTGAAGACAATGTTAATGCAAATTCTGTTACTATGATTTGTTACTGAATATTCTGTGAATATTTGGTTATCCTATGTGGCATCCAAAGCATTTTTGGATTATGGTTATTTGTTGGTTTTCGGATTTGTTGCCGTTTCTAATTATGGAGACATAATAGGAAACTTTGGATTGAAGACCTATTTTGTTGGAGTTAATTTTGTAGAATTGTGAGCAGTCTATTTGCTGCGTTTTTAAAGCCCAATTCAGTCCAGATTAATTGCTATATATTGACTGATGTAAACCTAGTTTTAGGTGTCGAACTTACATGTATTTTTAGGGTTGTGTGCTTGTATTTTGTGAGCCTAACTGGTATCTTATGATAACAGTATAAGGACTATAGTGTAAGTTGTATAAGGTTGCTCATAAGCTTTTAAGCATTGAGTGGCTGTGTGTTAATTCTCATAAGCTGTGAAGTATTGAGAATTTGTGTTTTTACCATGTTACTTGTCTTGTAAGGAACCAGTCACGGGTTGTGATTGTAGAGGGATTTGAGGAGGGCCTCATACCTAGGGGAGTCTTAGGTAGAAGTCATATGAAGGGTAGTGATTAAGTGAGCTGATTGAACCGGGTGTGGTTATCAGTGAGTTGATACTATCGAATATTGATTTCATCCCTGGCTTGGTAGCCCCCAGATGTAGGGTAGTTAGATCTGAACTGGGTTAACAATTTCTGGTGTTTTTTACATTTTCTGCACACTATTGTATTCATCTTGTTCATTGTTATCGTATATCAGTGTCTCGACATCTCGATAGGACATCTGATATATAGGCCAGAATTTCAATTGGCATCAAGAGCTTGCACCCTTATTTGGTTCTGGGTGAGATTCAGAGAAGGTACTTTCTGGTACAATGGACAAGGATGGAGGATTTCTGAACAAACCACCTCTGCTTGATGGTTCCAACTATGACTATTGGAAACCAAGGATGATAGCCTTCATCAAATCCATGGATGATCAGGCATGGAAAGCTGTTATAAAAGGATGGGAGCCCCCTAAGGTTAAAGATGAAAAAGGTACCCCTACTGATGTGGTGAAGGAAGAGGAAGACTGGGATGATGCAGATTACGAAGGGTCCGTAGGAAATTGCAAAGCCATGAATGCATTGTTCAATGGTGTTAACAAGAATATCTTCAGGTTGATTGAACACTGCACCATTGCTAAAGAGGCATGAGAGGTCTTGAAGGTTGCTCATGAAGGGACTTCAAAGGTGAAGATGTCAAAGCTTCAGCTTCTCACTAGCAAGTTTGAGAGTTTGAAGATGAAAGAGGATGAGAGCATTCATGATTTTCATATGAACATTATTGAGATAGCTAATGCCTCTAGTGCCCTAGGTGAAAAGATGTCTGACAGCAAACTGGTCAGAAAGATCCTCAGATCTATACCTAAGAGATTTGACATGAAAGTGACTGCTATAGAGGAGGCTTAGGATATAGACAAGATGAAAGTGGATGAACTGGTGGGATCTCTTCAAACATTCGAATTAGGGATCAGTGAAAAGTCTGAAAAGAAGAAGAGCATAGCTTTTGTGTCAAATACTGGTGACTCAGAAGATGAAGGTGACCTGGTCAGAGATGAAGGGGTGTCTAAAGATCTGGTATTACTTGGAAAACAATTTAACAAAGTGTTGAAAAGGATTGACTGGAAGTCGAGAGCAAATGCTTAGAACAAGTCACTCGACATCAGTAAGAACCAGGATGGAGGCAGAAGATCTTGAACTGAAGAAGACTCCAATCAAGGGAAGAGAGTTCAGTGCTTTGAATGTGAGGGATATGGGCACATAAAGACTGAGTGTCCCACGTATCTCAAAAGGAAGAAGAAGGGCCTATCCATGTCTTGGTCAGAAGGAGAGTCTGAGAGTGATGTTGAAGAAGAATCAACAAAATTGGTGATAGCTTTGACTGGAATCTGTAAGGCTGATGGAGAAACTTCTTGTGAATCTGACTCTGACAAAGAATCCTATGTTGGAGAACTCACCAAGGAAGAAGTACTCACAGGGTTTTCAGAATTGTGTATCAAGAATGAAGAAAGGTGCCAGATTATATTGGAACAGAAGACTTTGATAGCTCAACTAGAAGCTGAGAATGAAGAACATCTATCAACCATTGCTGATCTGAAGGAGGAGGTTGAATGGAAAAAGTCAAAACTTGACAATATGACCAAATCTATAAGAATTCTGAACAATGGTACCACGCAGCTGGATGAGATCCTTCAGAATGGGAAAGAAGCTGGAAATGTGCAAGGCCTTGGTTTTAACAATCAAGCAGAGACTTCCAAGAAGATTGTATTGAAGTTTGTTCCTAAAAAATTAAAGCAAGAAGCGGGGATGTCAAATCACATGTTTCAACATCAGATAAAGCATCAGAAAAGAGTTTGTAGATCAAAGTATCGAACATGGAGATGTCATTACTGTGGAAATATTGGTCACTTAAAGTCCTTTTGCTACAAGTTGCACGGCTATCCCAAAACTGCTCAGCAACAAAATAAAGGACAAAGTTGGGGTAAAGTGAAGAGAAGATGGATTCCTAGACAAATGGTGGCTAGTTTCATAGCACATACCTCTCTTAGAGCACCTGTAAGAGAAGATTGGTACTTTGACAGTGGTTGTTCAAGACACATGACTGGTGTGAAGAAGTTCTTGTCAGATATCAAGCCTCACTCCACCAATTATGTCACCTTTGGGGATAGATCAAAGGGTGAAATAAAAGGGGTTGGAAAGCTAGACTACACAGGACAACTAAATCTGGATCGTGTTCTACTTGTCAAAGGGCTGACCGCAAATTTAATCAGTATAAGCCAACTGTGTGATGTAGGCCTCAAAGTAAATTTCACCAAATCTGAATGTCTAGTAACCAATGAGAAAGATAAAGTTGTTATGAAGGGAACCAGGTCTAAGCATAACTGCTATCTTTGGAATCCTCAAGAACCTGAAAATCTGTCTACTTGTTTGATGTCAAAGGAAGATGAAACCAAACTGTGGCATCAGAAATTGGGTCACTTACACCTGAAAGGGATGAAGAAGGTTATGTCAAGTGAAGCTGTTAGAGGTATTCCCAAGCTGAAGATTGATGAGGACAAAATATGTGGTGAATGTCAAGTTGGGAAGCAAACAAGGGTGTCACACAAGAAGCTTCAACATCTTACCACAACTTCTAGAGTTCTAGAACTTCTTCACATGGACTTAATAAGACCTATGCAGGTTGAAAGAATTGGTGGGAAGAAGTATGCCTATATTGTCGTAGATGTCTACTCCAGATTCAGTTGGATAAGTTTTATCAAAGAAAAGTCTGAAGTGTTTGCAGCCTTTAAAGAATTGTGTCAAAGAATTCAACAGGAACAGGATTGTGGTGTTGTTCGAATCAGAAGTGACCATGGGAAAGAATTCAAAAATAGCAGGTTTAAAGAGTTCTACTTATCTGAGGGAATCACTCATGAATTCTCATCACCAATCACTCCTCAGCAGAATGGTGTGGTGGAACACAAGAACAGGACCATACAAGAATGTGCAAGACTCATGATTCATGCCAAAAAGCTTCCATATCATTTTTGGGCTGAAGCCATGAATACTGCTTGCTATATACACAATAGGGTGACTATCAGATCAGGTACTTCTGTCACTCTTTACGAGCTATGGAAAGGTAGAAAGCCAAATGTGAAGTATTTCCATGTGTTTGGTAGTAAGTGTTATATCTTAGTGGACCGTGAGCAAAGGCGAAAGATGGATCCTAAGAGTGAGGAAGGAATATTTTTGGGTTACTCTACAAACAGTAAAACATATAGGGTATTTAATTCCAGAACTCAGGTGATGATGGAATCCATAAATGTGGTGGTTGATGACTCTGGCAAAGATGAAGATGTTCCAGATGATGTTGGAGCATGTCTGCCCATGAACAATGAAAAATCTCAAGACAATGAGTCTGTAGAAGATAGTGCTCAAGAAACCAACACCAGACCTGAGAATGAAGAGGTAGAGGATGCTAACAGGGGACCCTCTATAAGGATTCAGAAGGATCACCCTAAGGAATTAATTATTGGAGATCTGAATGAAGGTGTAAGAACCAGAACAAGGGAGACTGTGTCAAATGCTTGCTTTGTGTCAAAGATCGAACCAAAGAATGTCAAAGAAGCATTGACAGATGAGTTCTGGATAAGTGCTATGCAAGATGAACTGTGTCAGTTCAAGAGGAATGAAGTTTGGGAACTGGTACCACGACCAGCAGGAACAAATGTAATTGGAACAAAATGGGTTTATAAGAATAAGTATGATGAGCAAGGAGTTGTTACTAGGAACAAAGTCAGATTAGTAGCTCAAGGATATACTCAGATTGAAGGAGTAGACTTCGATGAAACATTTGCACCTGTGGCTCGATTGGAATCCATCAGATTGTTGCTAGGAGTGGCATGTTTGTTGAAATTCACATTGTTTCAAATGGATGTCAAGAGTGCTTTTCTGAATGGCTATCTTAATGAGGAAGTCTATGTTGAGCAGCATAAAGGGTTTGTGGATCCAAACTTTCCTGATCATGTTTACAAGCTGAAGAAGGCTTTATATGGGCTGAAACAAGCTCCACGAGCTTGGTATGAAAGACTGAATGAGTTCTTAGTTAACAATGGGTACAGGAAGGGTGGTATTGATAAAACTCTTTTTGTCAAGGAGAAGGATGAGAAACTAATGATTGCTCAGATTTATGTAGATGATATTGTGTTTGGCGGGATGTCGGATGAAATGGTCCAACATTTTGTCACTCAAATGGAGTCTGAATTTGAGATGAGCTTGGTGGGTGAATTAACCTACTTCCTTGGATTACAAGTCAAGCAGATGGAAGACTCCATTTTTATCTGTCAGAGCAAATATGCGAGGAACATTGTGAAAAAGTTTGGACTGGATAATGCCAAGCATAAGAGGACCCCTGCTCCTACTCACTTGAAGTTATCCAAAGATGAAAAGGGAGTGAATGTTGAACAAAGTCTGTATAGAAGTATGATTGGCAGTCTGCTGTATCTTACAGCAAGTAGGCCAGACATAACTTTTGCTGTTGGTGTGTGTGCAAGGTATCAAGCAGAACCCAAGTTCAGTCACATTAATCAAGTAAAGAGAATTCTAAAGTATGCAAGTGGTACATGTGATTATGGGTTTCTTTACTCCCATGACTCAAGTCCCATTTTATTAGGATATTGTGATGCTGATTGGGCTGAGTGCTGACGATAGGAAGAGTACCTCTGGAGGATGCTTCTTTTTGGGAAATAATCTTATTTCATGGTTTAGCAAGAAGCGGAATTCAGTATCCCTCTCTACTGCTGAAGTTAAGTACATAGCAGCTGGTAGTAGTTGTGCGCAACTGGTATGGATGAAGCAGATGTTGTCTGAGTATAATGTCACACAAGATGTCATGACACTATTTTGTGACAACCTGAGTGCTATTAATATTTCCAAAAATCCCATTCAACATAGCAGGACTAAGCACATTGACATCAGGCATCACTTTATCAGAGAACTTGTGAAGGACAAAGTCATAACTCTTGAGCATGTAAGCACAGAAAATTAGCTTGCTGACATATTTACCAAGGCTCTGGATGCAGTTCAGTTTGAAAACCTGAGGAGCAGACTTGGGGTGTGCATTCATGAAGAACTATAGCAATCAATGTTCCTTCTGGCTGCCAGATTGAAAAGACTAAAGGAGGTTCTGGTAGTGCAGTGTGTGAATGAAGGGAAAATGCTGAAGTTTGTGCATGACTTTTGGGCATGTGATATGGTGTGCATCTACTCTCTGATGCAGTTTACTCTGGATTAGTTTTACTTTGACTTGTTCTACTTGCCTTTGTCATATTTATGGATAAAAAGGGGGAGTAGTATGTTGTGTGGATGTTTGTGTGGGGAGTGCTTGTGTGCTGCTGCAGTAGTTGAGGGGGAGAATGTGGAATGTTGCTGCTGTTGAGGGGGAGTTTTGCCCGTTTGCTATGATGAGGTGTTTGTTGTACTGAGTGTTTGTTTGCAGCTGAAGGGGAGTGCTGCTATGCTGGATTTTTTTTGGTGTTTTCGCTGCTGTCTGATATATGGATATTTTTTTTGGCTATTTGTGCTTCTTTACAAGTTTGTTTGTGTGTGTGTAGTTTTAGCCAAAATAAGCCAAATGGGGAGATTGTTATTTCTGTGCTTTTGTGGTTGGCATTTATTATGCTAAAACTATTATAGCAGCAAGATGTTGAATTTTATTGTTCTAAGTGGCTGCTTTCAACATGTCGAATGAAGATGTTCCATGGCAGCTCATAGGACATCGCGCTGTGAAGACAGTGTTAATGCAGATTCTGTTACTATGATTTGTTACTGAATATTCTGTGAATATTTGGTTATCCTATGTGGCATCCAAAGCATTTTTGGATTATGGTTATTTGTTGGTTTTCGGATTTGCTGCTGTTTCTAATTATGGAGACATAATAGGAAACTTTGGATTGAAGACCTATTTTGTTGGAGTTAATTTTGCAGAATTGTGAGCAGTCTATTTGCTGCATTTTTGAAGCCCAATTTAGTCCAGATTAATTGCTATATATTGACTGATGTAAACCTAGTTTTAGGTGTCGAACTTACATGTATTTTTAGGGTTGTGTGCTTGTATTTTATGAGCCTAACTGGTATCTTATGATAACAGTATAAGGACTGTAGTGTAAGTTGTGTAAGGTTGCTCATAAGCTTTTAAGCATTGAGTGGCTGTGTGTTAATTCTCATAAGCTGTGAAGTATTGAGAATTTGTGTTTCGACCATTGTTACTTGTCTTGTAAGGAACCAGTCACGGGTTGTGATTGAAGTGAGATTTGAGGAGGGCCTCATACCTAGGGGAGTCTTAGGTAGAAGTCATAAGAAGGGTAGTGATTAAGTGAGCTGATTGAACTGGGTGTGGTTATCAGTGAATTGATACTATCGAATATTGATTTCATCCCTGGCTTGGTAGCCCCCAGATGTAGGATAGTTAGATCCGAACTGGGTTAACAATTTCTGGTGTTCTTTATATTTTCTGCACACTATTGTATTCATCTTGTTCATTGTTGTCGTATATCAGTGTCTCGACATCTCGATAGGACATCTGATATATAGGCCAAAATTTCATTAAGGTATAACCTGAACACCCTAGATTCCCTGGAGTAAGGAAACGAGTCCAACATGTAGATTTGTGCCATAGTACTTGGATTTGAGAAGTATTCCCTGATTAGTTCATCGTGATAGTCTGGCATGATTAAAAAGAATTGCATGTATAGGGTTGATTGAGAGAATGACTTATGGCACAAAAAAAAAGATGAATAAAGGCGATAAAGACAACTAGTCCTTCTAAGTTGGGTAACCCTCACCTGGTTACTTAGCCTAACAGAGGTTGAGCCTCAATTGTCATCCTAAAATGGACTAATAAACGCCAATGAGCGAGAAAAAAAAGAATAAAGGTGCCTAGAAAAAATTTCGATCGATCTTGTACATGTGAGGGAAAACAATCATAAATGCCTTAATCTGATTATCCGAATGAAAGCGTAGAAAATCGAAGAAAATACTTAATCCTAAAGAATAGTTGGATAGGTGACCAAAAGGGGGATTTAGGTCCGTGGTTTTACCGCGGTAATTGTTTATGTAATACCTTGTTAACGAACAATTACTAAGAGAACTAGTTTTAGCCGATCGGAACAAAGGCTCACGTATGAGTATTGACACACCTTACCTTCATAGGTTTTTTATTTAATGTGTACTGTTTGATCTGAAAAATCTTTATGCAAGCTTGTTGCTTGAGGTCAAGCAAAGGTTTAAGTTTGGGGGAGTTTGATCGGTGGTTTTTATGCTTTATTTTACCGTTAAGTTTAGTTAATCTTATTATATGTTTAGTTGCATTTTATATTCGTTTTTCGCATTTTATTCTTTGGTTGTGTCTCTTTACTATTTTTGGGTTCACACAAGCATTCAAGAGGAATCAGAGCTAAAACCAGGAAAAATTGCAAGAATTCAGAGAAAGTTTTTTGCGTATGCCAGGGGGCCTGACACGGCCGCCCGTGTCAACTAACATGGCCCGTGTCAGGGAAGCAGTAGAGTTGAAGAAAAGTCAGAGGCCTGACACGGGTGCTCGTGTCAGCTGACACGACCCGTGTCAGGATGCCTGAGCCATAAAATAAACAATTGCAGTTACAGAAGGCTAACACGGCCCGTGTCAGCTTGTGACGCTGATTTCCTGATTTTTTATATTTTTCTCCATAAGTTAAGCTGTGAGGGCATTTTGGGTATTTTCAACCGATCTAAGTGAGTGTTTGGTATTTAGAAGAGTTTTTGGAAAGAGAAAAGATATTTTTTTAGACAGGAGAAGAAGGAGACGATCAAGAGAAAAGGGAGAACTGAAGATTTTCATGCGCGGGAGCAATTGAAGATCAAAGTAATCCAAAATTCTTGTAATGTTTAATCTTATTGTTGAATTTTATTTGAATACTATGAGTAGCTAAACCCCCAATGCTAGGGGGTGTCCCTGAATTAACTCTGTAATGACCTTGATTTCCTTTGTTCCGTTACTTTAGTGCTTTTTCATTATAATTTTTATCATGCAATGTTTTTAACTCTTTTTTTATCGGACAAATAGGAACTGATTTACGGTTAACATTTAGGTTGGACAAACCATTCTTAATGCGTTTTGTGCGATAATGCATCAGTAGATATTACCTAGGACTAGGGATACCCTGTTGCACTTGGAACACTGTTGACATTATAAGGCTTGATTTCAAACTTAATTACCTATGGACAGAGTAATTAGGTTGAGAAATCAAAGGTTTTCTCACTAAGGACTTAGGAGTAAACAACTTAAGATCAAGAAATTAATTATTTTAAGCCATGTCTCTGAAATAAGGATTAAGGTTGTTACAAGGCAATTCATACACCCTGCCCTAGCATGCTTCTCATATCTGTTAAAAACTCAATTTTCTTATTCTGTTTTATTATCTCACTATTAGTTTATAATTTTCCAAACAAAACCCAAACCCCCAAGTGCTTTTTGTTTAATTGAATTACTACAAGAACTTATATTCATACGCAATCCTCGAGATCGATACTGGGGATAAACCCCTATTTTAACTACATCGGCGAAAATAGTACACTTGATATTTCACCGATCAATACCGTCTATGTCTAGAGCGGTGTGGTGAGAAATATTGTATCCATCGCTATACGATTTCTCTATATAACAACTGATACAATAAGCTTTAATTTCAACACAAAGCAAATATCAACAACAAATTGATTTCTCCAATTTGTGAATTGATAGATCAATTTCCCAGATCCGGATTCGAAGAGGATATGTCTACCACAACTCAAATCCAAACATAAAGCGAGTAAAACAAGGATAACACCGATAAAGATTTGTAAAATAGCTTGTATACAACACCGTGATCAATACATATACATAAAATCAGAGTAAAACTTACATACAAACCCCACAAATGGAAATTACAAAGGGAAAAAAGGAGAAGAATCAAAATCTCTCGCGCTGTCAATCACGATTAAAGAAGCTTCAATCCCGAATCATCGAGTTACAACCTCCATTGATGTTGTTAAAGTTCTCTAAACTACTAAAGAATGTGTTTGATGAAGTTGGGAAAAAATTTTCCCAAAAACATAAACTAAAAAATATCTAAAAATTGACTTTATAAGCAAATTTGGGGTCCCGTGTTGGCCCAGCAAAGTCCCATTCGTCCAGCAAACATATGCCGCCTTAGCTACTTCCAAAACAATGTTTTCCACACTTTTGAGCACTTTCTGTTCGCCTAGCGAACATGACAGCAAACAAACACTTGTTTCGACCATAACTTTTGAACCGTAACTCTGTTTTACACGCAGTCGGAAGCGTTTGAAAGCTTACTCAATGCTCTATAAGACAATGAAAAATATAATTGCTTGTATACCTATAAAAATGAGAGAAAAACAATTAAACTCAATGATATTTACACGATACGCAATATATACACTATAATGTAAACATTACAACATATGCACAAAAGTTGAGGTTTATTGGTTGGATTAAGCCAATAAGTGCCAATTATTCACACTCAATATCACTCTAATTTAGCACTTATCATACTCTTCCCAACTTAAACTTGTTTGTCCTCAAACAAGAATCAATCAACTCGAAGAAACAAAAGCAATAATCAAGAAATAATGCTCAACAAGTTTTTACAAACAGAAAACACACGTAGGGTACAAATATCAAAAGTACATGCAAAGCAATGCTTACCACTAAACTACAACGATGCCACGATTATGAAACAAAGTCTAAGCACAAAACACAGGTAAAAAATTCTAAAGTAATACAAATGTTCAAGAATGAATCACACCTAACACTCATCTTTAGAATAAGGATGAACAAATTTACGCGTTTGCAACCGCGGTATAATTACACTCATCTGAACACAATGCTAACAACAGTTCGATTCATACATTCATCTAACAACAATAAATGAAATCATGGAAGCAAATAGATCACTAAGGGCTTGAAAGGTTGTAGCTTGGCCAGGTTTCACAACAAAGGGACATTTCTTAGGCTATTGAATCGAAGTTTCCACGCAAAAGAAACATACACTATACATGGTATTTACACATCACAACTTCATTCACCAAATTCTTTTCTCTATTGCTCACCCTTTCCAAACTTCCTTTACACAATTATTTTTCATTCTCTATTTTTTTTCTTTTCAAACAAGCATTTTTTTTTGTTTTTCACATTCATATTCACAATTTTCTTTTCTATGTACTTGAAATTTTTCAAAAATTTTGAGCAACTCACCACTTTCTTTTCACTCTCCCCAACTTGAATTCAACCAAACCTCTAGTGAATGCTCCTTGCTTTTTATGGAAAGGAAATAAATTTAAAACATTGTTTAAAGGTTCGGGAATTTTTTTTAGAATCCCACAAAATTCAATTATGAAGAGAGATTTCATCACTAAATTAGGATCTAATCTAGTAAGGCTCCAAGGGGCTAGCAAATTCTCCTTACTCACGGGTAAGTTACTTTTGGTTATGGTTGTGCTCACTATCAACAAATACCTTTATCATTTCTAATGCTTCCACAAAAACACAATAATCAAAAGATTAAGCATGAAATAAATGAGTTAAACAAAGTTATCAGTCATCCTAAGCATTTAGTAAACAATGGAGGTTTCTCACAATTTGTGGTTTTTGGACCTAAGTGATTCAAAATTGAACAAAAATTGCAACAGAATGAATGACATGTTATTTGTACAAATCCTAAGGTTCATAAACATGTTATGTTCTAGAAAAGCAATAGACGCAAACCTTAGCCATGTAAATCCTTTAGACTTTTCACATTACCATAACATTTTCTTGTTGAAATAATCAAACTTGAACTCACAAATTGCATCGTCAAGCTAATAAAAAATAAAGCTTGAGACAAAACACAAAAATTTCCTGACAACCTAACAAAATTGAATCAAACTAAATAAACATAAAGTTATACAAACTCAAAAACCGTTGGGTTGTCTGCCAACCAGTGCTTGTTTCACGTCGTTAGCTCGACGCCTTTATTGTGCTTTACTAGTAACTTCCTCACATACATGCCGATGTTTTGTCAAAGCGCCAACCTAAAGAAAGTGTCCTAACAAAAAACTTGAACAAACGTTACGGGAACAAACAACACTTGAACAAACATAATGGAAGATAAAAGCAAAACAAGTATCTATACAATCATATATACAATTATGTGCAAAGCTTAGAAATATAGAAACTATCGCAATGTGATTCAATCACTATACGATTTATCCATATAACAACCGATACTATAAGCTTTAAGTTCAACAAAAAGCAAATATCAACAACAAATCGATTTCTCCAATTTGCAAATCGATAGATGAATATCCTAGATCCGGATTCGAAGAGGATATGTCTACCGCAACTCAAATCCAAACATAAAGCGAGTAAAAACATGGATAACACCGATAAAGATTTATAAAATAGCTCGTATACAAATCCCTGATCAATACATATACATAAAATCAGAGTAAACTTACATACAAACCCCACAAATGGAAACTACAAAGGGAAGAAAGGAGAAGAATCAAAATCTCTCACGGTGTCAATCACGATTAAAGAAGCTTCAATCCCAGATCATCGAGTTGCAACCTCCATTGATATTGTTAAAGCTCTTTAAACTACTAAAGAATGTGTTTGATGAAGTTGGGAAAAAAGTTACCCAAAAACATTAACTAAAAAAATCTAAAAATTGACTTTATAGGCAAATTTGGGGTCCCGTGTTCGCCCAGTGATGTCCCATTCTCCCAACGAATATATGCCGCCTAGCGAACATGACAACAAACAAGCACTTGTTTCGACCATAACTTTTGAACTGTAACTCTGTTTTACGCGCGGTCGAAAGCATTGGAAAGCTTATTCAATGCTCTATAAGACAAAGAAAAAATATCACTGCTTGTATATCTACACAAATGAGAGAAAAACAATTAAACTCAATGATATTTACACGATATGCAATATATACATTATAATGTAAACTACACAACATATGCACAAAAGTTGAGGTTTATTGGTTGAATTAAGCCAATAAGTGTCAATTATTCACACTCAATATCACTACAATTTAACACTTATCAATCTACCAAGGTCTAAACTTGGTTTGTGTACATAGAATCCATTTCAGATTTCATGGCTTCTAGCCACTTCTCAGACTCAGGACTAGTTATGGCCTCTTGGTAGGTTACAGGCTCATCTTGATCCATGAGTAATACATCACCTTGATCAGTTACGCGATATCCATATCGCTGTGGTTGGTGACTTATCCTGCTCGACCTACGTTGGTCTTGTTCTACTTGATCAGGTTGCTCTTCCATAACTACTTGTGATTCTTGCTCTAATTCCTCCATAGGTGTATCAATGCTTTGTGATTCTTGAATTTCTTTAAGCTCTACTTTCCTCTCACTGATTCCTTTTTAAATAAAGTCCTTTTCCAAGAAAACTCTAGTTTGAGCGACAAACACTTTGCCCTCAAAAGGATTATAAACACAATACCCTTTTGTTTCCTTAGGATACCCCACAAATAAGCATTTGTCAGATTTGGGCTCAAGATTAGTTGAAATTTTTCATTTCACATAAACTTCATAACCCCAAATCTTCATGTAAGACATATGTGGTTTCTTACCACTCTATATCTAATATGGTGTCATCTTAACCTTTTTGGATGGAACACATTTAAGTGTGTAAGCTGCTGTCAGAAGTGCATGACCCCAAAAGGAGTTTGGAAGATCGGCGTGACTCATCATAGAACGGACCATGTCTAACAAGGTTCGATTTCTTCTCTCAGATACACCATTCCATTGTGGTGTTCTAGGAGGAGTGAGTTTGGATAGTATCACACACTCTTTTAGATGACATCAAACTCTAGGCTTAAATATTCACTGCCTCGATCTGATCGAAGAGTTTTAATATTCTTATCTAGTTGGTTTTGTACTTCATTCTTGAACTCCTTGAACTTTTCAAAGGATTCAGATTTTTGTGTTTTATTAAATACACATAACCATATCTACTGAAATCATTAGTAAATGTGATAAAGTATTGAAAACCTTTTCTGACTGGTATGTTCAGTGGTCCACATACATCAGTATGTATGAGGGCCAAAAGATCATTAGCCCTTTCACCTTTTCCTGTGAATGGGGACTTTGTCATCTTTCCAATTAAACAAGATCTGCATATATCATATGATTCATAATCAAAAGAGTCCAATAGTCCATCTTTATAGAGTTTGGAGATGCGTCTCTCATTTATATGGCCTAAGCAACAATGCCAATGGTAACTTGGATTTAACTCGTTTCATCCTTTTAGTATTAATGTTATAAATTGGCATTTCAAGATCATGGACATACAATCCATTGTTCATTTATGCACCATCATAGAATATATCATTCAAATAAATGGAGCAACAATTGTTCTTTATTTTGAATGAAAAACCAAACTTATCCATACAAGAAACGAAAATAATATTCCTGCTAATTGCAGGTACATAATAACAGTTCTCTAACTGAATTATTAAACCACCAGGTAAAGTCAATACATAAGTTCCTATAGCTAAAGCAACAACCTTTGCTCCATTGCCAACTCGCGGGTCAACTTCACCTTTTGCCAAATCTCTACTCCTTTTTAGCCCATGCACAGTAGTACAAATGTGAGAACCACATCCAGTATCCAATACTCATGAGGCAGAAGTAGATAAATTTATTTCTATAATAAAAATACCTGAAGTCGAAGTCTCCGCTACATTCTTCTTATCTTATAGGTACTTTGGGCTGTTTCTCTTCCAGTGTCCAGTCTTACCGCATTAAAAGTAAGTGCCCTCCTTTGTTATGCCTCCTTTGGGCTTCAAAGCATGAGCAGTAGGTTTGGGTCTGACAACTTCCTTGCCTATCCCTTTACCACCCTGCTTGGTGGGCCTTTTGTTATGCTTCTTTCCATTACTGACCATCATAATGGACTTCCCTTTTGACTTCAGATTTTGTTCAGCAGTTCTTAACATGCTTAGCAGTTTTGGAAAACTTTTGTCCATATCATTCATGTTGAAATTCTAGACAAATTGATTGAAGCTCTCTGGCAACGATTGCAGGATAAAATCGGTCGCAAGCTCCTTTTTTAGGGGAAAACCCAAACCTTCAAGTTTCTCCACATACCCAATCATTTTAAGTACATGGGAACCTACTGGAGCTCCCTCAGCTAGCTTGCCTTGAAATTGGGCTTCTGAAACTTCAAATCTCTCATGCCTTTCCTGCTCTTGATAGAGCATCTTCAGGTGTTCGATTATATCGAACACTGCCTTTTCATGTTACTTTTGCAATTCAGAATTCATGGTAGACAACATGAGGCAAGCAGTTTCATTGGCATCATCGACATGTTTCTTATAAGCATCACTTTCAGCCTTAGGAGCAGAACTAGGAGGCTCCTCTTCAGGAACAGGTGTCTCGAAGACATACACCTTTCTATCATGTTTGAGGACAATCCTCAGGTTTCGGTGCCAATCCAGAAAATTTGTCCCAGACAATTTTTCCTTATCAAGGATTGATCGCAAAATGTTGTTAGAGGTGTTTGTTGTCATAATAATCTATATAAAAAAATGTGAAATTATAAGTATCAATTAAAACTAACATACTCAATTAGGACTTTAATTAAATATGCTCTCACTATTTTACTCAAACCAAATGACCCTCACCATTTGATTCGGATAATCCCATTGGAAGATTTTCTAGTGGACCGAGATCCATATTTCACTTTGTTTTAAGTCAGCGTTAGGCTGATTACACATAACACAGTTATTTAGGTTGGAACTCCTTCCAATTGTATCTAATACAATTCTCTAATATTTTTAGTTGGGTGAATAACTCCTTATTCTAATCCATCATATGGATCATTCCCAACTCTTACTTCTAAACCTATATAATCTTATTGTAATTTGTTTAGTTAAATTTGACCCATTGTTTTAGAAATTGGATATTACATTTATCCCATCGCACCTTACCAATATAGAACATGCACCTCGCATTAGGCGAAACCTACATTATTCGATACTAGTCTTGATGAGATCTAAAACTTGAAAAGCATAAACTTAATATTAAATTTTGAGGGAATTTTCAATTAGTTTGATCTCACCGGCTTATTTATCATATAAATCGTCTCTCACATGCATCAACATACATTCATATGCATCAACATACATACAAAATGAAACAGTTATGGCCCCTAGCACAATTGTTCTCCCAAGCCAATGAGAGAACCTAAGCTAAACCTAATAACGATCTACACTTCTCTAAGCAAGATCTCCATGTACTCTTTTGATCTTGTATTCTCCTCTTTCTTCATAACATTACATTACATCAAAGAATACTCGTTTTACATACGAGGGAGTGAGATAAGAAAAGAAGTTACATCAAGAGATTAAAAGAGAGGCACGATACACATGTCGTATTTTAAAATCCCAAAACAAAATAAAGGAAAACTAAGGCCATAACTGATCACCACAAGAGAACAATAATAAACGCATTATTATTTTTATTATTATTAATTTAATTCAAGTTAATTAAATAAATCAAAATAAATTTGACGAATGATCACACTATTCAGAGATAGCCGGGGGTTCCGCTGTTTTTTGCATCAACACTTGATACTTTGCATAAACCTTAAAGCACAACTTTTGTGCCATCGCAACCCTAATTGCATACCTCTTTGACAGCACAACCCTTGTGTGTCATATACCCTAATGCAACAATTTCATACCGTCAAAACACCATGATCGAAAATTTAGTATGATTGATCGACATGCCATTGCTTCACCATACTAATGTCGGATTCCGAAGCAAATGAACATGGATCGCTCAAAGGAATAACAATCATTTTGTGATTGAATGGACGAAATAGAAACAGTATATCCAATATATCATCTTTGCATCAGAGTTACTTATATCACATATAAAAATTTGATCGATCATATTTGCATAACTTAAGAACGATCGATATATCGCTGCTTCACCATACTAATGTCGCATTCCAAAGCATAGTCAATATCGACCATCCAAATCGTACACAACCTGATACCAAAAGTCAATTACTTGATTATAATGAATTTATTTTCTATTTTAATCAAATTAAAACATAAAGACAAAAAATAAATAATTGTCAGATGCATGGTTTCATAAGTGGCTCTGATACCACTGAAGGGAAATCGCGATTCAAAATGCACCGGAAAATAAAAATTTACCTTTAGTGATTGTTACGAATGGTCATGATCAGTGATAGAATGGTTACCTCTTGTGGTGAGGAAAGCTTTGATTTTAAATCGAAGGAGTGATCACAACGATGTATGATACACAACGCCTCTACTCAGTCCACACGAACAGATTCCTTCAGTCTCAATGCTAGTTGCTACGATTAAAGGCTTTGAGTGAGAGAGAAAAAGAGAGAAATATGGTCAGGGTTTCACCAACTGAATTTCGTCAAGTTCAAAAAGCTTTTATACATGGGTTTATTTATAGAACCACTTGTGTGGGCTGCAAGCTAAAAAGTCCAACTTAAGTGCACCATATAATAATAATAATAATATAATAAACATTATTATAATGAACATATTATATTTAATAACTATAATAATAATAATAATAATATCAACTCTTTATATTATACGATCTTCCATATTTCACTTAAGTACATTGTACCTTACGGTGTTCCATAATTCACTCAAGTACACCGTACCTTACAGTGTTCCTTATTTATTCTATCTCTCATCAATATGTCCTTTTGTGTGTGACCCTGTAGGTTCTCGTGACGTTGACAATTATATTAAATCATATATTTATTATAATAAACAGTGAGTGGTATCTAGCAACACATCACTGCTACCCAAGTCACAAAAATGTCATGTGATCTGACAAAACCTTTTGTGATAGTACTTGTGTGTACAATTACCCCTTTGCCCTTATGTATATATTGAACACAAGGCATATACCGTGTCATCCTTGTCCAGTTCAATATTGGGCCCTTAGACATTTATCATGTTATGCAAGATGGGCAAATTCCATCTAGGTCACTCATGTCCCTCAGCATGCTTTGTGGAGTACCCATCAACTATCTTTATGGTCATCCAGTTACGGATAATATTAGATTAGTAATAAAGTACTTGACTTTACATCTAGGGTCCATAGTGGTTTCAGATCGAAGGGTGGCATACACCATTATCACCATGAGAATAACTTATGACACTATGCATAACATTCTATATAGTACTCTCATAGCGGGTCAATCCAGTATAAATATTACTCCTAATATTCATACTTATGTTAAGACTTGATAGCTCCTTATCCATGACCCATGAGATGTGATCATCAGTCTATCTACATAGTAGTCTTAATGCTTTAAGGTTATCCCACTTCACAGTAAAGCTCAACTACAAATACTTTAAGAATAATGTCCTTATGTTTAATGGGATCTCATGAATAAGTCACACTTAATATTTCATTAAACGAACTAGCTATTGTAGAAACTTTATTATTCTGGAAAAACAACCATAATAAAGAAATGTCTTTTATTAATAATAAGTAATTCGATACAAGTACCAAAAGTATTGGCCTCTATGGCTTACACCAACACATAGGAGAAGCAAACTTGTAAAGATGAAGATAGTGGCTGCCTCTGCATAGCAGATTGTTAAAGATCATGTTTCAAAAATCATGGAAGACATGTTAGAAATTGAAATAAGACGTGGCATATAAAACTTGGGGATTTTTGCAGAAAGAGATATCACATATGAATTGATCTAAATGCTGAAGAAGGAAGTAGCTATGACGTTTGCCACCTTAAGAAGCAAACCAAGATGTCCTACCAGATAGTTCAACATATTTCTCATGCTTCAACTACAATAAATAACGCTTTTCATGACGAAACTTTCACCTTAAGCAATAGAAAACCAAGGCATAAAGGCAATGCGCACTATTTTTTATCATTTAAAAAAATAGAAAACCATACATTCCCTTGGTTTTTCATAACACCAGGTGAAAAAACAACTCAATACAAGTTTCGATTCCCAGCTATCGCAGTTTATGATTTTATTTGTTTATAAGTGTAAACAAAATGTTCTAACCCTTCAGTTTTCTATTTTACCGAGACATACAATAATAAGATTTTACTATAAAAACACTCGTTAAACAGATTTTATCCTAATCCTTACTAATATGAAGTCTCCCCAAACTCGCAAGTATCATTCTTTGGGATAAATTGCAAAACTGAAAAAATTTTCAATGTTCTTCTATCTTAAAAAAATATTTTTTTCTTCCCTTGTGTAACATCCCAGTATTTTGTTAAATTATAAAAAAAATTCTAATAACTTTTATTATTTATTCGTTGAATTGTTATGTATAAGAAATTTAATGAAACTATATCACCCTTGATATTTCTAACTTATTATAATTAATAGTATAATTATTTTATTAAGGGGATTTAATCTCTTTACTCTGAGCTGATTTAAAAAAAGAATTAAATTCTATTTATTTATTTATTTATCAATCAATTTTATTTGACTTTAATGATTAAATATTATTGACATAATTTAAATTATGACTTATTCTTAAATATTAATAGTTAATATTTTAAATATATATTTCATATGATATAATTTAAAGGAGGAACATTCTTTTATTAATATAGTATATTCGATTACATATTTATTTTGTGATTACTTAGATCTTGTGGATTAGGATTATAACCCTCTCTATTTTATAATGTGTAAAAAAAAATGTTTTTAATTAAGATATGAATTGTTCTACTATTTATGCGTGTGAAGTTGTTTATTCTCATTACGTTATTGGTTATTATCATGTGTTTTTATTCAAGTAGTCATATAATTTATTTATATTATGATAAAATAATTACAGTAATAATAATTAAGATAATATTCTTCTTGTTGATTGATTATTATTTAGTAAAATAAATAATTGTGTGTTTAAATGATCAATTGTAAAAAGATAAATTATATGTTATTTTATTTTAAGATGGATTTATTTAATTATAATTGGTAGAGATGATTCAAACTATTAATTGAATTAATTTAATTTGATAAAAATTTATTTTAGTTAATATTAGATTTATCATAAAATAATTATTTAGATTTTATTATGATGATGGGTTACTATTTAATTAATGGGGGGTTTGTTTAAGCCTTTTGGTCTCAAATTGAAATTGACTCATTTGGTTTTGCCCTAGATACAAAATTAGATTGAGAGAAGAAGGAAAACAACTTCATTTTTCTTTCTTCCTTCAAGAACGAAAAATAGAACACAATTGTTCTTCTCCAACCGGTAACTGCCACCACCATCTTCTCCGATCCTACCTCCTTGATTGTTCCCACCCCCAATGGGAAGACATATTTCATATTCACTCTTCATTTCATGTCCTTTGTGAGAAAACTACATAGTTGTTGTGCTTTCAATCGAGTTTTGTTTGTCTGACCCACATCGTTTCATCTCGAAGATTAATCGTCTCCGCCGCGACTTCCTCTATTTTTGACTTCGACTGCCACACATCAAATGGAAGGAAAGCAACAAACTTTGTGTGTCTCATCGTGGTTTTTTCCTCCTGAACGAAATGCTTCGTCTTGTTCAAATCACCACAATCACAGCCGCATCCCCTGTGCTGGTATGGTTTTTTTCAGCCATCAAACTCTTTTTCCTTCTTCTTCTTATTTTATGCTTCCCCTTATTGGTTTTGAGTGCTTTGTTCCTGTAGTTTTGAAGAATAAAAAAGTTGTGGAAAAGAATTATCACGTCAGTTTGCTTAGGCCACTGCAAGATTGTCTTCTTCAAGGGTGAGTGTCTTCCTTGATTTTTCTTTTGGTTGACATTTTGTGGTTGAAAAGAATCAAGTGGTGTTAAAACTCTAATCTTCACCTTTGAATCTAAATTTGGATCTGTTTGGAAATGTCTAGTTCACAAATTTGCTTAAAAATTAATCTTGACATGTTTTGGTGTGTGAAAACCTTGACACTTTATTTTCGTTAAAACTCTAATTCATTTTCTCAAATTTTGAACTTTCCTCTGTTTTAGTTAGAGTTCGACTGCTAATATTGTTAGGATTATCCCTATTCTAATTTTATAGGAAAAACCTTGATTTTCTCTTTTGTCTGAAATCGAATTTGACTCTTATTTGAGTATTTTGAGCAGGAAAAATTGGAACCTCAACTTACCCCATGTCTTAAGCTTTAGTAGAAAATTGTGAACATCTTAGGTTTTGTTATAATTTTGATTTATCTCCTTAACTCCAAACCCGATTCTACTTCTAATTACTTAACTATTTGTTTTTTTGGTTGGTTTTAATTGATGTTAAAAGTGCTTAAGCCTCAAGGTTATTTTTTGTGTTGGGAATTTTTTTCACCTAATTTTGAAATTGTCACTTTTAGTGTATAACGAAACAATTGGAGTACGAGGAATGAAAGGAGCGAAAAATATTCATGTTGACTCAAATTAGTATGCAGAAGCATGATAAAGATATCTCACTTGTGGTGACAATTAATACGGTTGGGAAGAAAAACATCTAAGGTAAGGGCTCTTCCTCATACTGATTATAACGTAACTAATAGTTAGATATTATAGAATAAAACTATATAACGCATAATTATTCTGAAGAGAGAATTGATATATAATTATATTTGATTTAAATACTAGTTTTATACATTGTGTTTTTTGGTATGATTATGTGGTGTGAATGAATTTTTGTTTTATTTGTGAACGTTATTATTATGTGTGGTTGTGATGTGAATCAATTATGATTGTATATTGATGATTATGTGAAATAAAAAGATGATGTGCTTGATGATGTGATACTATATGGTTGTATGATTGCCTAAGTGTTAGACGATGGCAATGATCTAGAAGGGGGGTTGAGTAGATCACTAATTTTTAACAAAAATCGGCGCTTAAAAATGTTTTCAAAATTGTGCGGAAGCGGCCGTGGATTGTAAATCTTCTAAAAGAGTCGTTATTGGTAAGATCGGATTTGCGAAACCGAATGGAATAAACTCAATAAGAACACGAATCAATACATTGCCAATTAATCAATACAAATAATGATCACTTTGTATTAACCGGTTTCCAATGGATTATAAGATGTAAAATTAAATTGGCAATTTCACAACACAGTTTGTGTGCAATCAATATGTCGAACACTTGGTGTGCGCAACACCCCAAGTTGAATTTCCTATGAAATGATAGTGCATAATTTTTCATAATTACGATCCAAGTGATTGTAATGAGTTTTCAAAACAGAATTTCAGCACTACAAAACAGTGGAAATTTATCGAACAATTAATATCACACAAACTTTAACAACAAAAATTAAAGAGATGAGAAAGAGAGAATGACACCCGATTTGGTTAGGCAGTTCCCCTTTTGTCCTCGCTTAGGGTACGTCTGCCCCCAATTCTAAAACTATAATTGAGATATGTATTATCAAGTTGCAAAGTTTGTACAAGAGAAGTTATAGTTACCACACACTCAAGCCTAATTGTTGATGTTGATATTATCCACTTTTCTCCCCTTGATTCAAGCCAAATCAAGTGCATCAAACGCTTCGAACAAACCTCCAGATACTGCTACTCACTAGAATCTTCAAGTCTTTCGCTCGGCTGATTTTGATAGCAAGACGTTTGACCCCAAATCTTTCAACACAATCCTCCGGTTACCGCTACTTGTTTGAACGAACCCACCATTCTTCAAACCTTTCACTCGGATGAATCTGTGAAGCAAAGATTTTTGCAACCCCCCCCCCCCCCCCCAACCCCAAATCCTCAAGATCTTGGAGAAAAAAACCCCAAAGGTTTTATTCAAGAAAAACCCGCTGAATTCTCAACCCTAACTACACAAATCCTCCTGGACAATGCAAAGATCAACAAAAATGATGATGTGTAATTGTTGAAGAAAGCAAGTGTGAGAATGAAGATGATAAGCAAAATCAATGTATATTTTCACTTTTCTTGTTCTATTTTTTTTTACAAATGATGAAGCATATGAATATTGAAAGCTACTGTGGTATGACTAAATTTTGGTTAAAACTTGATGAAGAACAAGATAATCAAACATGAAGAATTCTGCCAGAAAATAAAGATGTCGGATGAAATGTCCCAGCATGAAGACTCGACATCTGGACTGATATAGCAGGTTTTAAATTTGTTCCAAGATTCAAGGAGCGGTTTTGCAGTGGATCAAGGAAAGAAGATTTGAAGCCCAAGGTAGCATAAGGCTATAAAATAAGACCAAGTCCTAGGGCAGAAAGGAGAGAGAATGACAACGACTTAGGAATCCTATTGTAATACTTTAGTAAAGTAGAAAATAAGGTTTAGGGTTTTGAGAGTCACAGGACTTTCTTGTGTAGTAAGTTTCCCTCTTTATCTATTTGATACACTGTGGTAGACATAATTGTTTATACAGATTCAGAAACCTTTAGGTAATGAATTGTATATTGTTCTTGGATGAAGCTTTGAAGCAAATCCAATAGAATCTGAGTAGGATTGTTAGTCAAGGTAGCTTGGCTGAACTTTGCATTGAAAGAGGAGTCTTTCAAGTTGGATGATACAGTTATTGTGACTATAACTGTTAGATATGACATATTGTGATTTAGGGAGTGAGATTGGTTTCTGTTGAACTATAATGCAGTAGCAAGCAAAAATTAATTTAAGTAACCCAGTTTTGTCGTATCCACAGGGATCAATGAGATGGAAAGAATGTCGTTCGACGGTCTCTACATTTCTAAGCTTACGGTTCAAAATTTTTGGTTTAAAAGATTTACAGAACCAAAATTAAAGACATAAAATGTAAAGACCGAAAATATAAAGTAAATACTGAAGTATAAACGGGGCCTTGTTGGAATTGGATCTCATCAATTGATAACACATGTATTCTTCTATCCATATTAAACATAAATCAATCATTCACCGAATATCCTCGCGTATCACCCACGACAGAGGTTATGTCTAATGCAACGTTGAGAGATCACCGAATTGCCTCATTGGTGATGTCTCACACAACCAAACCAACACAGAGCATTAAGAGATGATACTCATGCAAGTGTTAAGCCTAAATCTATTTATAGAGTTTAGAACAAAATAAATAATCATCTTAAATCCAGGTCTGAAGAGTATATGTCTATAGTGGTTCAAATCAAAGATAAACAGGTAAACAAATATGACACCCAAATCAGATCAATGACTGCTTCATATAAAATGCCAATGATCAGAATACGTGCATACGTTTAACCCTTTTTACATGTATTCAACTAATTTGCCAAATGAATGTGACTATCGTTCTTCATCATAATTATCACGCATCCTCGCAATACCGTATCGATCCTACTCATGCTAGCCATGCTACTTAATCAACACAATACAACAAAAGATACAATGAATATCAACTCACAAAACCATATCAAAAGTTTGTTCATTGATAGATGAAAATCTAAGATCAAGGATTTGTAAAGGTTTTGTCAAGCCACAAATAATCAATCAAAGACAATAAACAATAGAGAATCAAAACATATTAAAAAACATACATTAGATGAAATACATAAGGTATCAAAAGATTACATCCAAACCCAACAAGAGATTGAAGATCCTACCCTTTCCCTCTTGAAATGAAGAGATATAAAGTTCTGATCTTTTAATTACAAGTTATAATATTTCTCTCAAGTCTATATCTTCATATCTCTCTCAAAAGTGTGAAAAATCTATTTATAATACATTCAGGAAATTCGATGTTCGCAAAGCGAACGTTTCACTCGCACAGTGAATGGTAAAAAATGGCACTTGAGGTGCCTCTGATAGTTAAACCGCCACAAAATTTCTTTATGAGTTCGCAATGCGAAGGATAGTTCGCAAAGAGAACACTCGCTTTCAAGTTCGCAAAGCGAACTTTAGTGCCTTTTTCCCCTGCCATAATTCTGGGACTATTCGCTGGGACTTCGCCAGCCTTCGCAGGCTAGTTCGCAAAGCGAACTTCTTGAAGTTTTCCTCTGTTCTTTGACAACTTATACCATTTCTTGTGTCTTACAACTTTGATCAATTTATGCCTTTTTTTGCACAATAACACACATATTACAAGCACCAAAGGTATATTCTCAATGTTAGAAGAATAACAACAATCATGAGTAAAACTAATGAAAACATGAGAATTTAGTAGAAAAAGTGCAGAGAAAGATGTGTCATTTTAAGGTAAAATATGCACTTATCAACTCTCCCCAACTAGATTTTTGCTCGTCCTCAAGCAAAGTATGCCCCTCATTAAAACAAGAGGATTTGCTCAAGCTAAGATTCAACCAAAGTCAAGCTTAAAAATGCGTACAAGCAACGTTCACCACTAAATAGAATCGAACAATGACAAAGAATTAAGTTCTTAAACAAATATCATGGAATGTTTCAAATGAAAACTAAATTTTCGTACTTGAATCACTCTAACACTCCTCTTCAGAATAAGAATGAATAAATTAACGCGTTTGCAACCGCGGGGAAATTTCGCTCACCTGACAAACAATGCTAATAGCAACTCAATTCATACAACATCTAATAATTGAAAAATGAAAACATGGAAGAAAAACGATCACTAAGGGTTTTAAGGGTTGTTGCTTGGTCGGGTTAACAATAAAGGGACATTTCTAAAGGCCATTGAATCGAAATTGCCGATAAATTGTATTTACACATCACAACTTCATTCACCATTTTCATTCCTTTACCACAAACCTTCTCCAACTTCCTTATGCACAAGTATTTCTTCTCTGTTTTTCTTATCAAACAAGCATTCTTTTTATTTTGTTTTTCACATTCATATGCACACTTTTTCTTTTCATGCTTATTTGAAATTTTTCAAAAGTTTTAGCAACCTACCATTCTTTTTTTTCATTCTCCCCAACTTAAATTCAACCAAACCTCAAGTGAACGCTCCTTGCTTTTTAAGGCAATGAAATCAATAAAACAAAGTTCAAAGGTTCAAGAAGAAATTTTTAGAACCTCACAAAATTCAATGATGAACTAAACTTTCAAATTATGTACATAAACCAAGTTCATCACTAAAATGAGATCTAAACTATTTAGGCTCAAAGGGGTTAATGAATTCTCTCTACTCACAGGTAAGGTACTTTTGGATACGGTTGTGCTCAATATAAACAAATGCCTTGATCATTTCTAATGCTTCCACAAAATCACAATAATCAAAAGATTAAGCATGAATCAAACGAATTAAACAAAGTTATCAGTCATCCTAGCATATAGTAAACAATGGAGGTTTCTCACAATTTGTGACTTTTGGACCTAAGTGAAACAAGCATTCAAACAAGTTGCAAAATGAAACAAGAATACACATTTGCATAAAGCACAAAATTATTAAATCAATCTAACATTCTATAAAGCTGTACAATTTACCTCACATACTTTCAACGCTCAACATCTATCCAGAATCGGTCGAAGCTTCATTGAATAATTTTATACAAATAGCAACCAATCTAGGAGTTCTCATCATTCCTGATCACACTAAAGAAAACATAAAAGAAAACAACTACATACAATATAAACAAATGTACAAAGCTAAAAAATATAGAAACTATCGCAATGCAACTCAATATCTAAACATCGATCCCCGACAACGGTGCCATTTTGTTGAACTGTGATATAGCAGCAAGCAAAAACTAATTTAAGTAACCCAGTTTTGTCGTATCCACAGGGATCAGTGGAGGGAAAGAATGCCGTTCGACGGTCTCTACATTTCTAAGCTTACGGTTCAAAAGTTTTGGTTTAAAAGATTTACAGAACCAAAATTAAAGGCATAAAATGTAAAGACGGAAAATATAAAGTAAAGATTGAAGCATAAACGGGGCCTTGTTAGAATTGGATCTCATCAATTGATAACACATGCATTCTTCTAATCATATTAAACATAAATCAATCATTCGCATAATATCCTCACGTATAACCCACGACAGAGGTTATGTCTAACGCAACGTCGAGAGATCGACCGTATTGCCTCATTGGTGATGTCTCACGCAACTAAACCAACACAAAGCATTAAGAGCTGATACTTACGCAAGTGTTAAGCCTAAATCTATTTCTAGAGTTTAGAACAAAACAGATAATCATCTTAGATCCAGATCTGAAGAGTATATGTCTATAGCGGTTCAAATCAAAGATAAACAGGTAAACAAAGATGACACCCAAATCAGATAAATGACTGCTTCATATAAAATGCCAATGATCAGAATACGTATATACGTTTAACCCTTTTTACATGTATTCAACTAATTTTCCAAATGAATGTGACTATCATTCTTCACCACTATTATCGCGTATCCTCGCAATACCGTATCGATCCTACTCATGCTAGCCATGCTACTTAATCAACACAATACAACAAAAGATATAATGAATATCAACTCACAAAACCATGTCAAAATTTTGTTCATTGATAGATGAAAATCTAAGATCAAGGATTTGTAAAGGTTTTGTTAAGACCACAAATAATCAATCAAAGATAATAAACAATAGGGAATCAAAACATATTCACAAACATACATTAGATGAAATACATAAGGTATTAAAAGATTATATCCAAACCCAACTAGAGATTGAAGATCCTACCTTTTCCCTCTTGAAATGAAGAGATATAAAGTTCTGATCTTTTAATTACCAGTTATAATATTTCTCTCAACTCTATATCTTCCTATCTCTCTCAAAAGTGTGAAAAATCTATTTATAATATATTCAGGAAATTCCATGTTCGCAAAGCGAATGTTTCACTCGCATAGCGAATGGTAAAAAATGGCACCTGAGGTGCCTCTGATAGTTAAACCGCCACAAAATTTCTTCATGAGTTCGCAATGCGAAGGATAGTTCACAAAGCGAACACTCGCTTGCAAGTTTGCAAAGCAAACTTTAGTGCCTTTTTCCCCTACCATAATTCTGGGACCATTCGCTGGGACTTCGCCAGCCTTTGCAAAGCGAACCTTCGCTGGCTAATTCGCAAACCGAACTTTTTGAAGTTTTCCTCTATTCTTTGACAACTTATACCATTTCTTGTGTCTTGCAACTTTGATCAATTTATGCCTTTTTCTGCACAATAACACACATATTACAAGCACCAAAGGTATATTCTCAATGTTAGAAGAATAACAATAATAATGAGTAAAACTAATGAAAACATGAGAATTGAGTAGAAAAAGTGCCAAGAAAGATATGTCATTTTAAGGTAAAATCTGCATTTATCAGTTTCTCTTATAAATTAGATGTGACTTCTAATGATAAAGTTTTGATTGGGTAGTGATAGGTAAACCGAAGATTGTTTACTGTAAACCAGAGGTTGTTTACATAAAACTATACTACTAATAGTGGATTTTTCTTCCTGGCTTGGTAGCCCCCAGATGTAGGTGATTTTCACCGAACTGGGTCATCATATTCCGTGTTGTTTATCATTCTGCAATTTATAGTTCAGTTTTGATTAACATGTTGTAACAGATGTCGAAACATCTGTCTTGCTGTTGTTGCTGATATTCTGAATATCAGTTTGTTTATTCTGCCCTTGTTTTAAAGTTATGCAGAGAATAATGTTGTGACATGTGTTAGGACATCTGCTATCTGCTATGCCAAAAATTCCATTGGTATCAGAGCAGGCATCTTGTCTGGTTCTAGATTGGATATTGGGAGATACTTTTTGTCACTTTAAACAAGAAGGAGTTTGGGAGATCAGATCATTCACTCGGACATACTCAAGGGTATTAATGGATGGGATGGATGTTCTGGATCAAAGGTAACAACTACTGATGATTGTTCAAGTTTTCTGAGGAGTTTCTATAGCAACTGCAGGAGGAGTGGCTAGTTCTCCTGTATGGTGTCTTATAAGATGTTTTGACATCTTATTAGGGCATGTTGAAGATGTTCCTTGGTGGTCCACTGCATATGTTTCTGATGGAAGAACTCTGATATTTTTATGATTCTGGAGTCGTGATAGAAGAAAGATGGTGGAAGATCTTGATTGTTGGCTTCTATTCTTGAAGATATCAACATCTATGAAAGCTCTAGTCGTTCCAAAGTCGGGAGCAATAGAATGGAGAGATTTATTGGTTGATGTCTGTCATGTTGACTTGGTACTTGGAAGTTTGGTTCTATCTTGTATCTCAAAGTCAGTTTGAAGAGAAGGTGAGTTGAGATCGTGTTTATCAAATTCATGATCTATGAATTTGGTAAATATTCTTTTCGACAAATTTGCCAAAGATACTTGAGTCTCCACTCAAGTCCACTCATAAAGGCATCTCTGGTCATGTTTAAGAGCTCTTTCAGAAGGATAATTTAGTTCTCATGCTGAAGATGATTTTTTGAAGATCTCTGGTGCTGATGGATGTTATTCAACTTGGAGAAAATGGGAGGTGATTTATTTTCACCATTCATGATTTGCAAGGATTCTATTAGCAAAGGAAAGTCATAGGCAGGTTGAGTCAAGGGTGACAGACTTGATGTCTCAACATGTTGTTTGACTAGAAAGATGTTGACATATTTGTGTTGATATCTGGTAGATCATACATCCTGAAAGATGTATGGTTTTGTGGACAAGAATTTAATATCAATTGCTATTTGTGGAATCCACAAATATTCAATTGATTATTCTTGTATTTTGAAGATCAAGATTGCTGGAGTCATATGGTTCATCAGGAGGTGCATCACTACAACAGCTCAAGGACTATCATCAAGTGGAGGATCCAAGAAGGTTTCTCTTATAAGGATTTAAGATTCATTGCTATTTCTGATAGTCACAAGTATTTAATGGATTATCCTTAGTTGGCGATCATAGAAGAAGAAGTTGAGGTGTTTCATTAGTTGTTACACCATCAATTTTCGAGTATCTAGTCCTTGGATCTGTCTGGGCTTCCACAGGGATCTGATGTCCAACCATATGTTGAAACATTCTATCAATATAGATTGTGCAAAATCTTGTTGATTCAAGGAATGAATCTCTAGAGCAAAGGAGTTATAGCTGATGATCTTGGTACCATACACGTGTGTGCGGTAGGATATATCTTTATTCTGGTGTTACAAAAGCACATATAATGACTAGGAAGTTTCGTGGCAGGAAGCTTATCTAGAACGTAGTGCTGATGGAAGTGAAGATGAAGACTTTCTTTTTGGATTAGTTTATTTTTGATCTAGGTGCATTGGAGTGCAGCAGGGGTGTTCCTGTTTCTACTCTATGAGCATGTGATCTTGCTCGTCTTGGAGGTCAAGGATAAGTGGCAGTTATCTCTTATTTTTTTGAAGAAGTCTCTACTTAAGGAAAGCGCGATTCCTTTTGTAAAGATCTTGTGTGACTAATCTTTTCTGAAGAATTAAGCTTTGGCATGTTTGGTTTCTCTAAAAACGAAGTGGTTGTTGTAGTACAGTAAAGCAGGATGGAGGTTGTCTACTCTAACTTGATATCATCAATCAAGTCTATGAGAACATGGAACTCTTGTTCTGTTATAGGGAGGAAGTTCTTCTAAGCGGTAGAATGAAGGACTGAACTCTCCAGCTGGATGTCTGATCAGATTTTGTGTCATCAAGCAGAAAATTCAGGGTCTTAGTTGATGTTGTGGCACATCATCGTAAGTTAAGTTTATCTTCTCAGAAATAAATGAAATTAATGCTTCAAAAAGGTCCATCTCATACAATTTGTGGAAGCTGCAAGAAGGAGTAGATGTTATATATCTGAGTCTTGGTGTATCTAAGATGGCTTGCTATGGAGTAGGTGGAACATTTAACTTGAAGATTAGGTTTCATTGGTGGATCAGAAGATTTTTTTGAGCTCTGAAGAAAGCTGAGATTAACCAAACAGTGGCATTTGGTTGATCTCTAATGTGAATTCAAGCAGTGTGCTTGGAACTAATTACTCTTGTGCAGAAGGGTAGTTCATATCTTGGAGCTTGTGGTAGAAGCCCTAAGTTGCTTATGAAAGATTACCTTTTTTTGGGAGATATATGAGAGTTTATTTCTCTCTTTGGGTGTTTGGAGTTCTTATTGATCAAGCTGGTGGAGCTGTGTTCTTTGAAGATCTTCAGTTGGATTACTATGCAGATAGTAAGTCTAGAGGTGATTGTATCAAGAACCATAGTGTATGGTGTCTGTGATATAATCAGGATGTCCTAACTTATGTTAGAACATCATCATGCCTTCTGAACTTGAAGTTCAGATTGTGAAAGCTAATATTCACCAGTTGAATCAGAAGTGTTCTATCTTATCATATGGGAGAATGATAAATGGAAGACTGTCTTGGATCATAGGGTGTGTATCTGGTAGTCTGACTTTTGCTGAGGTCAGAATGCTTGTGGATAGGTGGTTTCTTCTGCTACAAGTAACTCTAGAAAAGTAGATCAGTTTGGGGCTTGTGAAGCAAGTAAGCTGAGGATTTCTGGAGCATGTATTTGATGTCTTTCAAGTGTGAAGAACATCTAGTCTAGCTAACAAACTAAGGGACTCTGTATGTCTCTTTGAGGAATGTGAAGAATTCCAGATTCAATTGGATTTATTATCAAGGAACAAGGATATCTATGGCTGTAATATTCAAGGTGGATTTGTATAGGGATCAATGGTAATTTTGGTCTCAATCCAAGATTTTGTTAGTTGTGGTACAAGGATGTGATCCTGGTACTCTCTCACTATATGATCATGAAGTTGGTCATGTGTTATCATATGGTGATGTTGGATCTTTCTTGGAAGGAGCATCATTTCTGAAAGATAGGGGGAGAACTTCTATCAGTTAGGTGTACTAGTATGGTACATAGATTGCTTAAGGATCAAACCGGGTGTGGTAGAAGTCATAGGAAGGGTAGTGATTAAGTGAGCTGATTAAACCGGGTGTGGTTATCAGTGAGTTGATACTATCGAATATTGATTTCATCCCTGGCTTGGTAGCCCCCAGATGTAGGGTAGTTAGATCTGAACTGGGTTAACAATTTCTGGTGTTTTTTACATTTTCTGCACACTATTGTATTCATCTTGTTCATTGTTGTCGTATATCAGTGTCTCGACATCTCGATAGGACATCTGATATATAGGCCAGAATTTCAATTGGCATCAAGAGCTTGCACCCTTATTTGGTTCTGGGTGAGATTCAGAGAAGGTACTTTCTGGTACAATGGACAAGGATGGAGGATTTCTGAACAAACCACCTCTGCTTGATGGTTCCAACTATGACTATTGGAAACCAAGGATGATAGCCTTCATCAAATCCATGGATGATCAGGCATGGAAAGCTGTTATAAAAGGATGGGAGCCCCCTAAGGTTAAAGATGAAAAAGGTACCCCTACTGATGTGGTGAAGGAAGAGGAAGACTGGGATGATGCAGATTACGAAGGGTCCGTAGGAAATTGCAAAGCCATGAATGCATTGTTCAATGGTGTTAACAAGAATATCTTCAGGTTGATTGAACACTGCACCATTGCTAAAGAGGCATGAGAGGTCTTGAAGGTTGCTCATGAAGGGACTTCAAAGGTGAAGATGTCAAAGCTTCAGCTTCTCACTAGCAAGTTTGAGAGTTTGAAGATGAAAGAGGATGAGAGCATTCATGATTTTCATATGAACATTATTGAGATAGCTAATGCCTCTAGTGCCCTAGGTGAAAAGATGTCTGACAGCAAACTGGTCAGAAAGATCCTCAGATCTATACCTAAGAGATTTGACATGAAAGTGACTGCTATAGAGGAGGCTTAGGATATAGACAAGATGAAAGTGGATGAACTGGTGGGATCTCTTCAAACATTCGAATTAGGGATCAGTGAAAAGTCTGAAAAGAAGAAGAGCATAGCTTTTGTGTCAAATACTGGTGACTCAGAAGATGAAGGTGACCTGGTCAGAGATGAAGGGGTGTCTAAAGATCTGGTATTACTTGGAAAACAATTTAACAAAGTGTTGAAAAGGATTGACTGGAAGTCGAGAGCAAATGCTTAGAACAAGTCACTCGACATCAGTAAGAACCAGGATGGAGGCAGAAGATCTAGAACTGAAGAAGACTCCAATCAAGGGAAGAGAGTTCAGTGCTTTGAATGTGAGGGATATGGGCACATAAAGACTGAGTGTCCCACGTATCTCAAAAGGCAGAAGAAGGGCCTATCCCTATCTTGGTCAGAAGGAGAGTCTGAGAGTGATGTTGAAGAAGAATCAGCAAAATTGGTGATAGCTTTGACTGGAATCTGTAAGGCTGATGGAGAAACTTCTTGTGAATCTGACTCTGACAAAGAATCCTATGTTGGAGAACTCACCAAGGAAGAAGTACTCACAGAGTTTTCAGAATTGCGTATCAAGAATGAAGAAAGGTGCCAGATTATATTGGAACAGACGATTTTGATAGCTCAACTAGAAGCTGAGAAGGAAGAACATCTATCAACCATTGCTGATCTGAAGGAGGAGGTTGAATGGCAAAAGTCAAAACTTGACAATATGACCAAATCTATAAGAATGTTGAACAATGGTACCACGCAGCTGGATGAGATCCTTCAGAATGGGAAAGAAGCTGGAAATGTGCAAGGCCTTGGTTTTAACAATCAAGCAGAGACTTCCAAGAAGACTGTATTGAAGTTTGTTCCTCAGAAATTAAAGCAAGAAGCGGGGATGTCAAATCACATGTTTCAACATCAGATGAAGCATCAGAAAAGAGTTTGTAGATCAAAGTATCGAACATGGAGATGTCATTACTGTGGAAAGATTGGTCACTTAAAGTCCTTTTGCTACAAGTTGCACGGCTATCCCAAAACTGCTCAGCAACAAAATAAAGGACAGAGTTGGGGTAAAGTGAAGAGAAGATGGATTCCTAGACAAATGGTGGCTAGTTTCATAGCACATACCTCTCTTAGAGCACCTGCAAGAGAAGATTGGTACTTTGACAGTGGTTGTTCAAGACACATGACTGGTGTGAAGAAGTTCTTGTCAGATATCAAGCCTCACTCCACCAATTATGTCACCTTTGGGGATGGATCAAAGGGTGAAATAAAAGGGGTTAGAAAGCTGGACTACACAGGACAACTAAATCTGGATCGTGTTCTACTTGTCAAAGGGCTGACCGCAAATTTAATCAGTATAAGCCAACTGTGTGATGTAGGCCTCAAAGTAAATTTCACCAAATCTGAATGTCTAGTAACCAATGAGAAAGATAAAGTTGTTATGAAGGGAACCAGGTCTAAGGATAACTGCTATCTTTGGAATCCTCAAGAACCTGAAAATCTGTCTACTTATTTGATGCCAAAGGAAGATGAAACCAAACTGTGGCATCAGAAATTGGGTCACTTACACCTGAAAGGGATGAAGAAGTTTATGTCAAGTGAAGCTGTTAGAGGTATTCCCAAGCTGAAGATTGATGAGGACAAAATATGTGGTGAATCTCAAGTTGGGAAGCAAACAAGGGTGTCACACAAGAAGCTTCAACATCTTACCACAACTTCTAGAGTTCTAGAACTTCTTCACATGGACTTAATAGGACCTATGCAGGTTGAAAGTCTTGGTGGGAAGAAGTATGCCTATATTGTCGTAGATGTCTACTCCAGATTCAGTTGGATAAGTTTTCTCAAAGAAAAGTCTGAAGTGTTTGCAGCCTTTAAAGAATTGTGTCAAAGAATTCAACAGGAACAGGATTGTGGTGTTGTTTGAATCAGAAGTGACCATGGGAAAGAATTCAAAAATAGCAGGTTTAAAGAGTTCTGCTTATCTGAGGGAATCACTCATGAATTCTCATCACCAATCACTCCTCAGCAGAATGGTGTGGTGGAACACAAGAACAGGACCATACAAGAATGTGCAAGAGTCATGATTCATGCCAAAAAGCTTCCATATCATTTTTGGGCTGAAGCCATGAATACTGCTTGCTATATACACAATAGGGTGACTATCAGATCAGGTACTTCTGTCACTCTTTATGAGCTATGGAAAGGTAGAAAGCCAAATGTGAAGTATTTCCATGTGTTTGGTAGTAAGTGTTATATCTTAGCGGATCGTGAGCAAAGGCGAAAGATGGATCCTAAGAGTGAGGAAGGAATATTTTTGGGTTACTCTACAAACAGTAAAACATATAGGGTATTTAATTCCAGAACTCAGGTGATGATGGAATCCATAAATGTGGTGGTTGGTGACTCTGGCAAAGATGAAGATGTCCCAGATGATGTTGGAGCATGTCTGCCCATGAATAATGAAAAATCTCAAGACAATGAGTCTGTAGAAGATAGTGCTCAAGAAACCAACACCAGACCTGAGAATGAAGAGGTAGAGGATGCTAACAGGGGACCCTCTATAAGGATTCAGAAGGATCACCCTAAGGAATTAATTATTGGAGATCTGAATGAAGGTGTAAGAACCAGAACAAGGGAGACTGTGTCAAATGCTTGCTTTGTGTCAAAGATCGAACCAAAGAATGTCAAAGAAGCATTGACAGATGAGTTCTGGATAAGTGCTATGCAAGATGAACTGTGTCAGTTCAAGAGGAATGAAGTTTGGGAACTGGTACCACGACCAGCAGGAACAAATGTAATTGGAACAAAATGGGTTTATAAGAATAAGTATGATGAACAAGGAGTTGTTACTAGGAACAAAGCCAGATTAGTAGCTCAAGGATATACTCAGATTGAAGGAGTAGACTTCGATGAAACATTTGCACCTGTGGCTCGATTGGAATCCATCAGATTGTTGCTAGGAGTGGCATGTTTGTTGAAATTCAGATTGTTTCAAATGGATGTCAAGAGTGCTTTTCTGAATGGCTATCTTAATGAGGAAGTCTATGTTGAGCAGCATAAAGGGTTTGTGGATCCAAACTTTCCTGATCATGTTTACAAGCTGAAGAAGGCTCTATATGGGCTGAAACAAGCTCCACGAGCTTGGTATGAAAGACTGAATGAGTTCTTAGTTAACAATGGGTACAGGAAGGGTGGTATTGATAAAAATCTTTTTGTCAAGGAGAAGGATGAGAAACTAATGATTGCTCAGATTTATGTAGATGATATTGTGTTTGGCGGGATGTCGGATGAAATGGTCCAACATTTTGTCACTCAAATGGAGTCTGAATTTGAGATGAGCTTGGTGGGTGAATTAACCTACTTCCTTGGATTACAAGTCAAGCAGATGGAAGACTCCATTTTTATCTGTCAGAGCAAATATGCGAGGAACATTGTGAAAAAGTTTGGACTGGATAATGCCAAGCATAAGAGGACCCCTGCTCCTACTCACTTGAAGTTATCCAAAGATGAAAAGGGAGTGAATGTTGAACAAAGTCTGTATAGAAGTATGATTGGCAGTCTGCTGTATCTTACAGCAAGTAGGCCAGACATAACTTTTGTTGTTGGTGTGTGTGCAAGGTATCAAGCAGAACCCAAGGTCAGTCACATTAATCAAGTAAAGAGAATTCTAAAGTATGCAAGTGGTACATGTGATTATGGGTTTCTTTACTCCCATGACTCAAGTCCCATTTTATTAGGATATTGTGATGCTGATTGGGCTGAGTGCTGACGATAGGAAGAGTACCTCTGGAGGATGCTTCTTTTTGGAAAATAATCTTATTTCATGGTTTAGCAAGAAGCAGAATTCAGTATCCCTCTCTACTGCTGAAGTTGAGTACATAGCAGCTGGTAGTAGTTGTGCGCAACTGGTATGGATGAAGCAGATGTTGTCTGAGTATAATGTCACACAAGATGTCATGACACTATTTTGTGACAACCTGAGTGCTATTAATATTTCCAAAAATCCCATTCAACATAGCAGGACTAAGCACATTGACATCATGCATCACTTTATCAGAGAACTTGTGGAGGACAAAGTCATAACTCTTGAGCATGTAAGCACAGAAAATTAGCTTGCTGACATATTTACCAAGGCTCTGGATGCAGTTCAGTTTGAAAACATGAGGAGCAGACTTGGGGTGTGCATTCATGAAGAACTATAGCAATCAATGTTCCTTCTGGCTGCCAGATTGAAAAGACTAAAGGAGGTTCTGGTAGTGCAGTGTGTGAATGAAGGGAAAATGCTGAAGTTTGTGCATGACTTTTGGGCATGTGATATGGTGTGCATCTACTCTCTGATGCAGTTTACTCTGGATTAGTTTTACTTTGACTTGTTCTACTTGCCTTTGTCATATTTATGGATAAAAAGGGGGAGTAGTATGTTGTGTGGATGTTTGTGTGGGGAGTGCTTGTGTGCTGCTGCAGTAGTTGAGGGGGAGAATGTGGAATGTTGCTGCTGTTGAGGGGGAGTTTTGCCCGTTTGCTATGATGAGGTGTTTGTTGTACTGAGTGTTTGTTTGCAGCTGAAGGGGAGTGCTGCTATGCTGGATTTTTTTTGGTGTTTTCGCTGCTGTCTGATATATGGATATTTTTTTTGGCTATTTGTGCTTCTTTACAAGTTTGTTTGTGTGTGTGTAGTTTTAGCCAAAATAAGCCAAATGGGGAGATTGTTATTTCTGTGCTTTTGTGGTTGGCATTTATTATGCTAAAACTATTATAGCAGCAAGATGTTGAATTTTATTGTTCTAAGTGGCTGCTTTCAACATGTCGAATGAAGATGTTCCATGGCAGCTCATAGGACATCGCGCTGTGAAGACAGTGTTAATGCAGATTCTGTTACTATGATTTGTTACTGAATATTCTGTGAATATTTGGTTATCCTATGTGGCATCCAAAGCATTTTTGGATTATGGTTATTTGTTGGTTTTCGGATTTGCTGCTGTTTCTAATTATGGAGACATAATAGGAAACTTTGGATTGAAGACCTATTTTGTTGGAGTTAATTTTGCAGAATTGTGAGCAGTCTATTTGCTGCATTTTTGAAGCCCAATTCAGTCCAGATTAATTGCTATATATTGACTGATGTAAACCTAGTTTTAGGTGTCGAACTTACATGTATTTTTAGGGTTGTGTGCTTGTATTTTATGAGCCTAACTGGTATCTTATGATAACAGTATAAGGACTGTAGTGTAAGTTGTGTAAGGTTGCTCATAAGCTTTTAAGCATTGAGTGGCTGTGTGTTAATTCTCATAAGCTGTGAAGTATTGAGAATTTGTGTTTCGACCATTGTTACTTGTCTTGTAAGGAACCAGTCACGGGTTGTGATTGAAGAGGGATTTGAGGAGGGCCTCATACCTAGGGGAGTCTTAGGTAGAAGTCATAAGAAGGGTAGTGATTTAGTGAGCTGATTGAACTGGGTGTGGTTATCAGTGAATTGATACTATCGAATATTGATTTCATCCCTGGCTTGGTAGCCCCCAGATGTAGGATAGTTAGATCCGAACTGGGTTAACAATTTCTGGTGTTCTTTACATTTTCTGCACACTATTGTATTCATCTTGTTCATTGTTGTCGTATATCAGTGTCTCGACATCTCGATAGGACATCTGATATATAGGCCAGAATTTCATTAAGGGAGAAAAGATATTTTTTTAGACAGGAGAAGAAGGAGACGATCAAGAGAAAAGGGAGAACTGAAGATTTTCATGCGCGGGAGCAATTGAAGATCAAAGTAATCCAAAATTCTTGTAATGTTTAATCTTATTGTTGAATTTTATTTGAATACTATGAGTAGCTAAACCCCCAATGCTAGGGGGTGTCCCTGAATTAACTCTGTAATGACCTTGATTTCCTTTGTTCAGTTACTTTAGTGCTTTTTCATTATAATTTTTATCATGCAATGTTTTTAACTCTTTTTCTATCGGACAAATAGGAACTGATTTACGGTTAACATTTAGGTTGGACAAACCATTCTTAATGCTTTTTGTGCGATAATGCATCAATAGATATTACCTAGGACTAGGGATACCCTGTTGCACTTGGAACACTGTTGACATTATAAGGCTTGATTTCAAACTTAATTACCTATGGACAGAGTAATTAGGTTGAGAAATCAAAGGTTTTCTCACTAAGGACTTAGGAGTAAACAACTTAAGATCAAGAAATTGATTATTTTAAGCCATGTCTCTGAAATAAGGATTAAGGTTGTTACAAGGCAATTCATACACCCTGCCCTAGCATGCTTCTCATATCTGTTAAAAACTCAATTTTCTTATTCTGTTTTATTATCTCACTATTAGTTTATAATTTTCCAAACAAAACCCAAACCCCCAAGTGTTTTTTGTTTAATTGAATTACTACAAGAACTTATATTCATACGCAATCCTCGAGATCGATACTGGGGATAAACCCATATTTTAACTACATCGACGAAAATAGTACACTTGCTATTTCACCGATCAATACCGTCTATGTCTAGAGCGGTGTGGTGAGAAATATTGTATCCATCGCTATACGATTTCTCTATATAACAACTGATACAATAAGCTTTGATTTCAACACAAAGCAAATATCAACAACAAATCGATTTCTCCAATTTGTGAATTGATAGATCAATTTCCCAGATCCGGATTCGAAGAGGATATGTCTACCACAACTCAAATCCAAACATAAAGCGAGTAAAACAAGGATAACACCGATAAAGATTTGTAAAATAGCTTGTATACAACACCGTGATCAATACATATACATAAAATCAGAGTAAAACTTACATACAAACCCCACAAATGGAAATTACAAAGGGAAAAAAGGAGAAGAATCAAAATCTCTCGCGCTGTCAATCACGATTAAAGAAGCTTCAATCCCGAATCATCGAGTTACAACCTCCATTGATGTTGTTAAAGTTCTCTAAACTACTAAAGAATGTGTTTGATGAAGTTGGGAAAAAATTTCCCCAAAAACATAAACTAAAAAATATCTAAAAATTGACTTTATAAGCAAATTTGGGGTCCCGTGTTGGCCCAGCAAAGTCCCATTCGTCCAGCAAACATATGCCGCCTTAGCTACTTCCAAAACAGTGTTTTCCACACTTTTGAGCACTTTCTGTTCGCCTAGCGAACATGACAGCAAACAAACACTTGTTTTGACCATAACTTTTGAACCGTAACTCTGTTTTACACGCAGTCGGAAGCGTTTGAAAGCTTATTCAATGCTCTATAAGACAATGAAAAAATATCATTGCTTGTATACCTATAAAAATGAGAGAAAAACAATTAAACTCAATGATATTTACACGATACGCAATATATACACTATAATGTAAACATTACAACATATGCACAAAAGTTGAGGTTTATTGGTTGGATTAAGCCAATAAGTGCCAATTATTCACACTCAATATCACTCTAATTTAGCACTTATCAGACTCTTCCCAACTTAAACTTGTTTGTCCTCAAACAAGAATCAATCAACTCGAAGAAACAAAAGCAATAATCAAGAAATAATGCTCAACAAGTTTTTACAAACAGAAAACACACGTAGGGTACAAATATCAAAAGTACATGCAAAGCAATGCTTACCACTAAACTACAACGATGCCACGATTATGAAACAAAGTCTAAGCACAAAACACAGGTAAAAAATTCTAAAGTAATACAAATGTTCAAGAATGAATCACACCTAACACTCATCTTTAGAATAAGGATGAACAAATTTACGCGTTTGCAACCGCGATATAATTACACTCATCTGAACACAATGCTAACAACAGTTCGATTCATACATTCATCTAACAACAATAAATGAAATCATGGAAGCAAATAGATCACTAAGGGCTTGAAAGGTTGTAGCTTGGCCAGGTTTCACAACAAAGGGACATTTCTTAGGCTATTGAATCGAAGTTTCCACGCAAAAGAAACATACACTATACATGGTATTTACACATCACAACTTCATTCACCAAATTCTTTTCTCTATTGCTCACCCTTTCCAAACTTCCTTTACACAATTATTTTTCATTCTCTATTTTTTTTCTTTTCAAACAAGCATTTTTTTTTGTTTTTCACATTCATATTCACAATTTTCTTTTCTATGTACTTGAAATTTTTCAAAAATTTTGAGCAACTCACCACTTTCTTTTCACTCTCCCCAACTTGAATTCAACCAAACCTCTAGTGAATGCTCCTTGCTTTTTATGGAAAGGAAATAAATTTAAAACATTGTTTAAAGGTTCGGGAATTTTTTTTAGAATCCCACAAAATTCAATTATGAAGAGAGATTTCATCACTAAATTAGGATCTAATCTAGTAAGGCTCCAAGGGGCTAGCAAATTCTCCTTACTCACGGGTAAGTTACTTTTGGTTATGGTTGTGCTCACTATCAACAAATACCTTCATCATTTCTAATGCTTCCACAAAAACACAATAATCAAAAGATTAAGCATGAAATAAATGAGTTAAACAAAGTTATCAGTCATCCTAAGCATTTAGTAAACAATGGAGGTTTCTCACAATTTGTGGTTTTTGGACCTAAGTGATTCAAAATTGAACAAAAATTGCAACATAATGAATGACATGTTATTTGTACAAATCCTAAGGTTCATAAACATGTTATGTTCTAGAAAAGCAATAGACGCAAACCTTAGCCATGTAAATCCTTTAAACTTTTCACATTACCATAACATTTTCTTGTTGAAATAATCAAACTTGAACTCACAAATTGCATCGTCAAGCTAATAAAAAATAAAGCTTGAGACAAAACACAAAAATTTCCTGACAACCTAACAAAATTGAATCAAACTAAATAAACATAAAGTTATACAAACTCAAAAACCGTTGGGTTGTCTGCCAACCAGTGCTTGTTTCACGTCGTTAGCTCGACGCCTTTATTGTGCTTTACTAGTAACTTCCTCACATACATGCCGATGTTTTGTCAAAGCGCCAACCTAAAGAAAGTGTCCTAACAAAAAACTTGAACAAACGTTACGGGAACAAACAACACTTGAACAAACATAATGGAAGATAAAAGCAAAACAAGTATCTATACAATCATATATACAATTATGTGCAAAGCTTAGAAATATAGAAACTATCGCAATGTGATTCAATCACTATACGATTTATCCATATAACAACCGATACTATAAGCTTTAAGTTCAACAAAAAGCAAATATCAACAACAAATCGATTTCTCCAATTTGCAAATCGATAGATGAATATCCTAGATCCGGATTCGAAGAGGATATGTCTACCGCAACTCAAATCCAAACATAAAGCGAGTAAAAACATGGATAACACCGATAAAGATTTATAAAATAGCTCGTATACAAATCCCTGATCAATACATATACATAAAATCAGAGTAAACTTACATACAAACCCCACAAATGGAAACTACAAAGGGAAGAAAGGAGAAGAATCAAAATCTCTCACGGTGTCAATCACGATTAAAGAAGCTTCAATCCCAGATCATCGAGTTGCAACCTCCATTGATATTGTTAAAGCTCTTTAAACTACTAAAGAATGTGTTTGATGAAGTTGGGAAAAAAGTTACCCAAAAACATTAACTAAAAAAATCTAAAAATTGACTTTATAGGCAAATTTGGGGTCCCGTGTTCGCCCAGTGATGTCCCATTCTCCCAACGAATATATGCCGCCTAGCGAACATGACAACAAACAAGCACTTGTTTCGACCATAACTTTTGAACTGTAACTCTGTTTTACGCGCGGTCGAAAGCATTGGAAAGCTTATTCAATGCTCTATAAGACAAATAAAAAATATCACTGCTTGTATACCTACACAAATGAGAGAAAAACAATTAAACTCAATGATATTTACACGATATGCAATATATACATTATAATGTAAACTACACAACATATGCACAAAAGTTGAGGTTTATTGGTTGAATTAAGCCAATAAGTGTTAATTATTCACACTCAATATCACTACAATTTAACACTTATCAATCTACCAAGGTCTAAACTTGGTTTGTGTACATAGAATCCATTTCAGATTTCATGGCTTCTAGCCACTTCTCAGACTCAGGACTAGTTATGGCCTCTTGGTAGGTTACAGGCTCATCTTGATCCATGAGTAATACATCACCTTGATCAGTTACGCGATATCCATATCGCTGTGGTTGGTGACTTATCCTGCTCGACCTACGTTGGTCTTGTTCTACTTGATCAGGTTGCTCTTCCATAACTACTTGTGATTCTTGCTCTAATTCCTCCATAGGTGTATCAATGCTTTGTGATTCTTGAATTTCTTTAAGCTCTACTTTCCTCTCACTGATTCCTTTTTAAATAAAGTCCTTTTCCAAGAAAACTCTAGTTTGAGCGATAAACACTTTGCCCTCAAAAGGATTATAAACGCAATACCCTTTTGTTTCCTTAGGATACCCCACAAATAAGCATTTGTCAGATTTGGGCTCAAGATTAGTTGAAATTTTTCATTTCACATAAACTTCATAACCCCAAATCTTCATGTAAGACATATGTGGTTTCTTACCACTCTATATCTAATATGGTGTCATCTTAACCTTTTTGGATGGAACACATTTAAGTGTGTAAGCTGCTGTCAGAAGTGCATGACACCAAAAGGAGTTTGGAAGATCGGCGTGACTCATCATAGAACGGACCATGTCTAACAAGGTTCGATTTCTTCTCTCAGATACACCATTCCATTGTGGTGTTCTAGGAGGAGTGAGTTTGGATAGTATCACACACTCTTTTAGATGACATCAAACTCTAGGCTTAAATATTCACTGCCTCGATCTGATCGAAGAGTTTTAATATTCTTATCTAGTTGGTTTTGTACTTCATTCTTGAACTCCTTGAACTTTTCAAAGGATTCAGATTTTTGTGTTTTATTAAATACACATAACCATATCTACTGAAATCATTAGTAAATGTGATAAAGTATTGAAAACCTTTTCTGACTGGTATGTTCAGTGGTCCACATACATCAGTATGTATGAGGGCCAAAAGATCATTAGCCCTTTCACCTTTTCCTGTGAATGGGGACTTTGTCATCTTTCCAATTAAACAAGATCTGCATATATCATATGATTCATAATCAAAAGAGTCCAATAGTCCATCTTTATAGAGTTTGGAGATGCGTCTCTCATTTATATGGCCTAAGCAACAATGCCAATGGTAACTTGGATTTAACTCGTTTCATCCTTTTAGTATTAATGTTATAAATTGGCATTTCAAGATCATGGACATACAATCCATTGTTCATTTATGCACCATCATAGAATATATCATTCAAATAAATGGAGCAACAATTGTTCTTTATTTTGAATGAAAAACCAAACTTATCCATACAAGAAACGAAAATAATATTCCTGCTAATTGCAGGTACATAATAACAGTTCTCTAACTGAATTATTAAACCACCAGGTAAAGTCAATACATAAGTTCCTATAGCTAAAGCAACAACCTTTGCTCCATTGCCAACTCGCGGGTCAACTTCACCTTTTGCCAAATCTCTACTCCTTTTTAGCCCATGCACAGTAGTACAAATGTGAGAACCACATCCAGTATCCAATACTCATGAGGCAGAAGTAGATAAATTTATTTCTATAATAAAAATACCTGAAGTCGAAGTCTCCGCTACATTCTTCTTATCTTATAGGTACTTTGGGCTGTTTCTCTTCCAGTGTCCAGTCTTACCGCATTAAAAGTAAGTGCCCTCCTTTGTTATGCCTCCTTTGGGCTTCAAAGCATGAGCAGTAGGTTTGGGTCTGACAACTTCCTTGCCTATCCCTTTACCACCCTGCTTGGTGGGCCTTTTGTTATGCTTCTTTCCATTACTGACCATCATAATGGACTTCCCTTTTGACTTCAGATTTTGTTCAGCAGTTCTTAACATGCTTAGCAGTTTTGGAAAACTTTTGTCCATATCATTCATGTTGAAATTCTAGACAAATTGATTGAAGCTCTCTGGCAACGATTGCAGGATAAAATCGGTCGCAAGCTCCTTTTTTAGGGGAAAACCCAAACCTTCAAGTTTCTCCACATACCCAATCATTTTAAGTACATGGGAACCTACTGGAGCTCCCTCAGCTAGCTTGCCTTGAAATTGGGCTTCTGAAACTTCAAATCTCTCATGCCTTTCCTGCTCTTGATAGAGCATCTTCAGGTGTTCGATTATATCGAACATTGCCTTTTCATGTTACTTTTGCAATTCAGAATTCATGGTAGACAACATGAGGCAAGCAGTTTCATTGGCATCATCGACATGTTTCTTATAAGCATCACTTTCAGCCTTAGGAGCAGAACTAGGAGGCTCCTCTTCAGGAACAGGTGTCTCGAAGACATACACCTTTCTATCATGTTTGAGGACAATCCTCAGGTTTCGGTGCCAATCCAGAAAATTTGTCCCAGACAATTTTTCCTTATCAAGGATTGATCGCAAAATGTTGTTAGAGGTGTTTGTTGTCATAATAATCTATATAAAAAAATGTGAAATTATAAGTATCAATTAAAACTAACATACTCAATTAGGACTTTAATTAAATATGCTCTCACTATTTTACTCAAACCAAATGACCCTCACCATTTGATTCGGATAATCCCATTGGAAGATTTTCTAGTGGACCGAGATCCATATTTCACTTTGTTTTAAGTCAGCGTTAGGCTGATTACACATAACACAGTTATTTAGGTTGGAACTCCTTCCAATTGTATCTAATACAATTCTCTAATATTTTTAGTTGGGTGAATAACTCCTTATTCTAATCCATCATATGGATCATTCCCAACTCTTACTTCTAAACCTATATAATCTTATTGTAATTTGTTTAGTTAAATTTGACCCATTGTTTTAGAAATTGGATATTACATTTATCCCATCGCACCTTACCAATATAGAACATGCACCTCGCATTAGGCGAAACCTACATTATTCGATACTAGTCTTGATGAGATCTAAAACTTGAAAAGCATAAACTTAATATTAAATTTTGAGGGAATTTTCAATTAGTTTGATCTCACCGGCTTATTTATCATATAAATCGTCTCTCACATGCATCAACATACATTCATATGCATCAACATACATACAAAATGAAACAGTTATGGCCCCTAGCACAATTGTTCTCCCAAGCCAATGAGAGAACCTAAGCTAAACCTAATAACGATCTACACTTCTCTAAGCAAGATCTCCATGTACTCTTTTGATCTTGTATTCTCCTCTTTCTTCATAACATTACATTACATCAAAGAATACTCGTTTTACATACGAGGGAGTGAGATAAGAAAAGAAGTTACATAAAGAGATTAAAAGAGAGGCACGATACACATGTCGTATTTTAAAATCCCAAAACAAAATAAAGGAAAACTAAGGCCATAACTGATCACCACAAGAGAACAATAATAAACGCATTATTATTTTTATTATTATTAATTTAATTCAAGTTAATTAAATAAATCAAAATAAATTTGACGAATGATCACACTATTCAGAGATAGCCGGGGGTTCCGCTGTTTTTTGCATCAACACTTGATACTTTGCATAAACCTTAAAGCACAACTTTTGTGCCATCGCAACCCTAATTGCATACCTCTTTGACAGCACAACCCTTGTGTGTCATATACCCTAATGCAACAATTTCATACCGTCAAAACACCATGATCGAAAATTTAGTATGATTGATCGACATGCCATTGCTTCACCATACTAATGTCGGATTCCGAAGCAAATGAACATGGATCGCTCAAAGGAATAACAATCATTTTGTGATTGAATGGACGAAATAGAAACAGTATATCCAATATATCATCTTTGCATCAGAGTTACTTATATCACATATAAAAATTTGATCGATCATATTTGCATAACTTAAGAACGATCGATATATCGCTGCTTCACCATACTAATGTCGCATTCCAAAGCATAGTCAATATCGACCATCCAAATCGTACACAACCTGATACCAAAAGTCAATTACTTGATTATAATGAATTTATTTTCTATTTTAATCAAATTAAAACATAAAGACAAAAAATAAATAATTGTCAGATGCATGGTTTCATAAGTGGCTCTGATACCACTGAAGGGAAATCGCGATTCAAAATGCACCGGAAAATAAAAATTTACCTTTAGTGATTGTTACGAATGGTCATGATCAGTGATAGAATGGTTACCTCTTGTGGTGAGGAAATCTTTGATTTTAAATCGAAGGAGTGATCACAACGATGTATGATACACAACGCCTCTACTCAGTCCACACGAACAGATTCCTTCAGTCTCAATGCTAGTTGCTACGATTAAAGGCTTTGAGTGAGAGAGAAAAAGAGAGAAATATGGTCAGGGTTTCACCAACTGAATTTCGTCAAGTTCAAAAAGCTTTTATACATGGGTTTATTTATAGAACCACTTGTGTGGGCTGCAAGCTAAAAAGTCCAACTTAAGTGCACCATATAATAATAATAATAATATAATAAACATTATTATAATGAACATATTATATTTAATAACTATAATAATAATAATAATAATATCAACTCTTTATATTATACGATCTTCCATATTTCACTTAAGTACATTGTACCTTACGGTGTTCCATAATTCACTCAAGTACACCGTACCTTACAGTGTTCCTTATTTATTCTATCTCTCATCAATATGTCCTTTTGTGTGTGACCCTGTAGGTTCTCGTGACGTTGACAATTATATTAAATCATATATTTATTATAATAAACAGTGAGTGGTATCTAGCAACACATCACTGCTACCCAAGTCACAAAAATGTCATGTGATCTGACAAAACCTTTTGTGATAGTACTTGTGTGTACAATTACCCCTTTGCCCTTATGTATATATTGAACACAAGGCATATACCGTGTCATCCTTGTCCAGTTCAATATTGGGCCCTTAGACATTTATCATGTTATGCAAGATGGGCAAATTCCATCTAGGTCACTCATGTCCCTCAGCATGCTTTGTGGAGTACCCATCAACTATCTTTATGGTCATCCAGTTACGGATAATATTAGATTAGTAATAAAGTACTTGACTTTACATCTAGGGTCCATAGTGGTTTCAGATCGAAGGGTGGCATACACCATTATCACCATGAGAATAACTTATGACACTATGCATAACATTCTATATAGTACTCTCATAGCGGGTCAATCCAGTATAAATATTACTCCTAATATTCATACTTATGTTAAGACTTGATAGCTCCTTATCCATGACCCATGAGATGTGATCATCAGTCTATCTACATAGTAGTCTTAATGCTTTAAGGTTATCCCACTTCACAGTAAAGCTCAACTACAAATACTTTAAGAATAATGTCCTTATGTTTAATGGGATCTCATGAATAAGTCACACTTAATATTTCATTAAACGAACTAGCTATTGTAGAAACTTTATTATTCTGGAAAAACAACCATAATAAAGAAATGTCTTTTATTAATAATAAGTAATTCGATACAAGTACCAAAAGTATTGGCCTCTATGGCTTACACCAACACATAGGAGAAGCAAACTTGTAAAGATGAAGATAGTGGCTGCCTCTGCATAGCAGATTGTTAAAGATCATGTTTCAAAAATCATGGAAGACATGTTAGAAATTGAAATAAGACGTGGCATATAAAACTTGGGGATTTTTGCAGAAAGAGATATCACATATGAATTGATCTAAATGCTGAAGAAGGAAGTAGCTATGACGTTTGCCACCTTAAGAAGCAAACCAAGATGTCCTACCAGATAGTTCAACATATTTCTCATGCTTCAACTACAATAAATAACGCTTTTCATGACGAAACTTTCACCTTAAGCAATAGAAAACCAAGGCATAAAGGCAATGCGCACTATTTTTTATCATTTAAAAAAATAGAAAACCATACATTCCCTTGGTTTTTCATAACACCAGGTGAAAAAACAACTCAATACAAGTTTCGATTCCCAGCTATCGCAGTTTATGATTTTATTTGTTTATAAGTGTAAACAAAATGTTCTAACCCTTCAGTTTTCTATTTTACCGAGACATACAATAATAAGATTTTACTATAAAAACACTCGTTAAACAGATTTTATCCTAATCCTTACTAATATGAAGTCTCCCCAAACTCGCAAGTATCATTCTTTGGGATAAATTGCAAAACTGAAAAAATCTTCAATGTTCTTCTATCTTAAAAAAATATTTTTTTCTTCCCTTGTGTAACATCCCAGTATTTTGTTAAATTATAAAAAAAATTCTAATAACTTTTATTATTTATTCGTTGAATTGTTATGTATAAGAAATTTAATGAAACTATATCACCCTTGATATTTCTAACTTATTATAATTAATAGTATAATTATTTTATTAAGGGGATTTAATCTCTTTACTCTGAGCTGATTTAAAAAAAGAATTAAATTCTATTTATTTATTTATTTATCAATCAATTTTATTTGACTTTAATGATTAAATATTATTGACATAATTTAAATTATGACTTATTCTTAAATATTAATAGTTAATATTTTAAATATATATTTCATATGATATAATTTAAAGGAGGAACATTCTTTTATTAATATAGTATATTCGATTACATATTTATTTTGTGATTACTTAGATCTTGTGGATTAGGATTATAACCCTCTCTATTTTATAATGTGTAAAAAAAAATGTTTTTAATTAAGATATGAATTGTTCTACTATTTATGCGTGTGAAGTTGTTTATTCTCATTACGTTATTGGTTATTATCATGTGTTTTTATTCAAGTAGTCATATAATTTATTTATATTATGATAAAATAATTACAGTAATAATAATTAAGATAATATTCTTCTTGTTGATTGATTATTATTTAGTAAAATAAATAATTGTGTGTTTAAATGATCAATTGTAAAAAGATAAATTATATGTTATTTTATTTTAAGATGGATTTATTTAATTATAATTGGTAGAGATGATTCAAACTATTAATTGAATTAATTTAATTTGATAAAAATTTATTTTAGTTAATATTAGATTTATCATAAAATAATTATTTAGATTTTATTATGATGATGGGTTACTATTTAATTAATGGGGGGTTTGTTTAAGCCTTTTGGTCTCAAATTGAAATTGACTCATTTGGTTTTGCCCTAGATACAAAATTAGATTGAGAGAAGAAGGAAAACAACTTCATTTTTCTTTCTTCCTTCAAGAACGAAAAATAGAACACAATTGTTCTTCTCCAACCGGTAACTGCCACCACCATCTTCTCCGATCCTACCTCCTTGATTGTTCCCACCCCCAATGGGAAGACATATTTCATATTCACTCTTCATTTCATGTCCTTTGTGAGAAAACTACATAGTTGTTGTGCTTTCAATCGAGTTTTGTTTGTCTGACCCACATCGTTTCATCTCGAAGATTAATCATCTCCGCCGCGACTTCCTCTATTTTTGACTTCGACTGCCACACATCAAATGGAAGGAAAGCAACAAACTTTGTGTGTCTCATCGTGGTTTTTTCCTCCTGAACGAAATGCTTCGTCTTGTTCAAATCACCACAATCACAGCCGCATCCCCTGTGCTGGTATGGTTTTTTTCAGCCATCAAACTCTTTTTCCTTCTTCTTCTTATTTTATGCTTCCCCTTATTGGTTTTGAGTGCTTTGTTCCTGTAGTTTTGAAGAATAAAAAAGTTGTGGAAAAGAATTATCACGTCAGTTTGCTTAGGCCACTGCAAGATTGTCTTCTTCAAGGGTGAGTGTCTTCCTTGATTTTTCTTTTGGTTGACATTTTGTGGTTGAAAAGAATCAAGTGGTGTTAAAACTCTAATCTTCACCTTTGAATCTAAATTTGGATCTGTTTGGAAATGTCTAGTTCACAAATTTGCTTAAAAATTAATCTTGACATGTTTTGGTGTGTGAAAACCTTGACACTTTATTTTCGTTAAAACTCTAATTCATTTTCTCAAATTTTGAACTTTCCTCTGTTTTAGTTAGAGTTCGACTGCTAATATTGTTAGGATTATCCCTATTCTAATTTTATAGGAAAAACCTTGATTTTCTCTTTTGTCTGAAATCGAATTTGACTCTTATTTGAGTATTTTGAGCAGGAAAAATTGGAACCTCAACTTACCCCATGTCTTAAGCTTTAGTAGAAAATTGTGAACATCTTAGGTTTTGTTATAATTTTGATTTATCTCCTTAACTCCAAACCCGATTCTACTTCTAATTACTTAACTATTTGTTTTTTTGGTTGGTTTTAATTGATGTTAAAAGTGCTTAAGCCTCAAGGTTATTTTTTGTGTTGGGAATTTTTTTCACCTAATTTTGAAATTGTCACTTTTAGTGTATAACGAAACAATTGGAGTACAAGGAATGAAAGGAGCGAAAAATATTCATGTTGACTCAAATTAGTATGCAGAAGCATGATAAAGATATCTCACTTGTGGTGACAATTAAATACGGTTGGGAAGAAAAACATCTAAGGTAAGGGCTCTTCCTCATACTGATTATAACGTAACTAATAGTTAGATATTATAGAATAAAACTAATAACGTATAATTATTCTGAAGAGAGAATTGATATATAATTATATTTGATTTAAATACTAGTTCTATACATTGTGTTTTTTGGTATGATTATGTGATGTGAATGAATCTTTGTTTTATTTGTGAATGTTATTATTATGTGTGGTTGTGATGTGAATCAATTATGATTGTATATTGATGATTATGTGAAATAAAAAGATGATGTGCTTGATGATGTGATACTATATGGTTGTATGATTGCCTAAGTGTTAGACGATGGCAATGATCTAGAAGGGGGTTGAGTAGATCACTAATTTTTAACAAAAACCGGCGCTTAAAAATGTTTTCAAAATCGTACGGAAGCGGCCGTGGATTTTAAATCTTCTAAAAGAGTCGTTATTGGTAAGATCGGATTTGCGAAACCGAATGGAATAAACTCAATAAGAACACGAATCAATACATTGCCAATTAATCAATACAAATAATGATCACTTTGTCTTAACCGGTTTCCAATGAATTATAAGATGTAAAATTAAATTGGCAATTTCACAACACAGTTTGTGTGCAATCAATATGTCGAACACTTGGTGTGCACAACACCCTAAGTTGAATTTCCTATGAAATGATAGTGCATAATTTTTCATAATTACGATCCAAGTGATTGTAATGAGTTTTCAAAACAGAATATCAGCACTACAAAACAGTGGAAATTTATCGAGCAATTGATATCACACAAACGTTAACAACACAAATTAAAGAGATGAGAAAGAGAGAATGACACTCGATTTGGTTAGGCAGTTCCCCTTTTGTCCCCACTTAGGGTACGTCTGCCCCCAATTCTAAAACTAGAATTGCGATATGTATTATCAAGTTGCAAAGTTTGTACAAGAGAAGTTATAGTCACCACACACTCAAGCCTAATTGTTGATGTTGATACTATCCACTTCTCTCCCCTTGATTCAAGCCAAATCAAGTGCATCAAACGCTTCGAATAAACCTCCAGATACTGCTACTCACTTGAATCTTCAAGTCTTTTGCTCGGCTGATTTTGATAGCAAGACGTTTGACCCCAAATCTTTTAACACAATCCTCCGGTTACCGCTACTTGTTTGAACGAACCCACCGTTCTTCAAACCTTTCACTCGGATGAATCTGTGAAGCAAAGATTTTTGCAAACACCCCCCCCCCCCTCCCCCCAAACCCCAAATCCTCAAGATCTTGGAGAAAAAACCCCAAAGGTTTTATTCAAGAAAAACCCACTGAATTCTCAACCCTAACTACACAAATCCTACGTTTGGACGTTATCACCTGGACAATGCAAAGATCAACAAAAATGATGATGTGTAATTGTTGAAGAATGCAAGTGTGGGAATGAAGATGATGAGCAAAATCAGTGTATATTTTCACTTTTCTTGTTCTATTTTTTTTACAAATGATGAAGCATATGTATATTGAAAGCTACTGTGGTATGACTAAATTTTGGTTAAAACTTGATGAAGAACAAGATGATCAAACATGAAGAATTCTGCTAGAAAATAAAGATGTCGGATGAAATGTCCCAGCATAAAGACTCGACATCTAGACTGATATAGCAGGTTTTAAATTTGTTCCAAGATTCAAGGCGCGGTTTTGCAGTGGATCAAGGAAAGAAGATTTGAAGCCCAAGGTAGCAGAAGGCTATAAAAGAAGACCAAGTCCTAGGGCAGAAAGGAGAGAGAATGACAGGGACTTAGGAATCCTATTGTAATACTTTTGTAAAGTAGAAAATAAGGTTTAGGGTTTTGAGAGTCACAGGACTTTCTTGTGTTGTAAGTTTCCCTCTTTATCTGTTTGATACACTGTGGTAGACATAATTGTTTATACAGATTCAGAAACCTTTAGGTAATGAATTGTATATTGTTCTTGGATGAAGCTTTGAAGAAAATCCAATAGAATCTGAGTAGGATTGTTAGTCAAGGTAGCTTGGTTGAACTTTGCATTGAAAGAGGAGTCTTTCAAGTTGGATGATACAGTTATTGTGACTATAACTGTTAGATATCACATGTTGTGATTTAGGGAGTGAGATTGGTTTTCTGTTGATCTGTAATGCAGCAGCAAGCAAAAATTAATTTAAGTAACCCAGTTTTGTCGTATCCACAGGGATCAGTGAGAGGGAAAGAATGCCATTCGACGATCTCTACATTTCTAAGCTTACGGTTCAAAATTTTTAGTTTAAAAGATTTACAGAACCAAAATTAAAGACATAAAATGTAAAGACGGAAAATATAAGGTAAAGACTGAAGTATAAACGGGGCCTTGTTAGAATTGGATCTCATCAATTGATAACACATGCATTCTTCAAATCATATTAAACATAAATCAATCATTCGCAGAATATCCTCACATATCACCCACAACAGAGGTTATGTCTAACGCAACATCGAGAGATCGACCGTATTGCATCATTGGTGATGTCTCACACAACCAAACTAACACAGAGCATTAAGTGTTGATACTCATGCAAGTGTTAAGCCTAAATCTATTTCTAGAGTTTAGAACAAAACAAATAATCATCTTAGATCTAGATCTGAAGAGTATATGTCTATAGCGGTTCAAATCAAAGATAAACAGGTAAACAAAGATGACACCCAAATTAGATAAATGACTGCTTCATATAAAATGCCAATGATCAGAATACGTGTATACGTTTAACCCTTTTTACATGTATTCAACTAATTTGCCAAATGAATGTGACTATCGTTCTTCATCACTATTATCACGCATCCTCGCAATACCGTATCGATCCTACTCATGCTAGCCATGCTACTTAATCAACACAATACAACAAAAGATACAATGAATATCAACTCACAAAACCATGTCAAAAGTTTGTTAATTGATAGATGAAAATCTAAGATCAAGGATTTGTAAAGGTTTTGTCAAGACCACAAATAATCAATCAAAGACAATAAACAATAGAGAATCAAAACATATTCAAAAACATACATTAGATGAAATACATAAGGTATCAAAAGATTACATCCAAACCCAACAAGAGATTGACGATCCTACCCTTTCCCTCTTGAAATGAAGAGATATAAAGTTCTGATCTTTTAATTACAAGTTATAATATTTCTCTCAAGTCTATATCTTCCTATCTCTCTAAAAAGTGTGAAAAATCTATTTATAATACATTCAGGAAATTCCATGTTCGCAAAGCGAACGTTTCACTCGCACAGTGAATGGTAAAAAATGGCACCTGAGGTGCCTCTGATAGTTAAACCGCCACAGAATTTCTTCATGAGTTCGCAATGCGAAGGATAGTTCGCAAAGCGAACACTCACTTTCAAGTTCGCAAAGTGAACTTTAGTGCCTTTTTCCCCTACCATAATTCTGGGACCATTCGCTGGGACTTCGCCAGCCTTCGCAAAGCGAACCTTCACTGGCTAGTTCGCAAAGCGAACTTCTTGAAGTTTTACTCTGTTCTTTGACAACTTATACCATTTCTTGTGTCTTACAACTTTGATAAATTTATGCATTTTTCTGCACAATAACACACATATTACAATCACCAAAGGTATATTCTCAATGTTAGAAGAATAACAACAATCATGAGTAAAACTAATGAAAACACAAGAATTGAGTAAAAAAGTGCCAAGAAAGATGTGTCATTTAAGGTAAAATATGCACTTATCAACTCTCCCCAACTAGATTTTTGCTTGTCCTCAAGCAAAGTATGCCCCTCATTAAAACAAGAGGATTTGGTCAAGCATAAGATTAAACCAAAGTCAAGCTTGAAAATGCGCACAAGCAACGTTCACCACTCAATAGAATCGAACAATGACAAAAAATTAAGTTCTTAAACAAATATCATGGAATGTTTCAAATGACAACTAAATTTTCATACTTGAATCACTCTAACACTCCTCTTCAGAATAAGAATGAAGAAATTAACACGTTTGCAACCACGGGGAAATTTCGCTCACCTGACAAACAATGCTAATAGCAACTCAATTCATACAACATCTAATAATCAAAAAATGAAAACATGGAAGCAAAAAGATCACTAAGGGCTTTAAGGGTTTTAGGTTGGTCGGGTTAACAATAAAGGGACATTTCTAAAGGCCATTGAATCGAAATTGCCGATAAATTGTATTTACACATCACAACTTCATTCACCATTTTCATTCCTTTACCACAAACCTTCTCAAACTTTCTTATGCACAATTATTTCATCTCTATTTTTCTTATCAAACAAGCATTCTTTTTCTTTTGTTTTTCACATTCATATGCACACTTTTTCTTTTCATGCTTATTTGAAATTTTTCAAAAGTTTTAGCAACCTACCATTCTTCTTTTTCATTCTCCCCAACTTAAATTCAACCAAACCTCAAGTGAATGCTCCTTGCTTTTTAAGGCAAGGAAATCAATAAAACAAAGTTCAAAGGTTCAAGAAGAAATTTTTAGAACCTCACAAAATTCAATGATGAACTAAACTTTCAAATTATGTACATAAACCAAGTTCATCACTAAAATGAGATCTAAACTGTTTAGGCTCAAATGGGTTAACGAATTCTCTCTACTCACGGGTAAGGTACTTTTGGATACGGTTGTGCGCAATATAAATAAATGCCTTGATCATTTCTAATGCTTCCACAAAATCACAATAATCAAAAGATAAAGCATGAATCAAACGAATTAAACAAAGTTATCTGTCATCCTAGCATATAGTAAACAATGGAGGTTTCTCACAATTTGTGACTTTTGGACCTAAGTGAAACAAGCATTCAAACAAGTTGCAAAATGAAACAAGAATACACATTTGCACAAAGCACAAGATTCTTAAATCAATCTAACATTCTATAAAGCTGTACAATTTACCTCACATACTTTCAACGCTCAACATCCATCCAGAATCGGTCGAAGCTTCATTGAATAATTTTATACAAATAGCAACCAATCTAGGAGTTCTCATCATTCCTGATCACACTAAAGAAAACATAAAAGAAAACAACTACATACAATATAAACAAATGTACAAAGCTCAAAAATATAGAAACTATCGCAATGCAACTCAATATCTAAACACCGATCCCCGACAACGGCGCCATTTTGTTGAACTGTGATACAACAGCAAGCAAAAATTAATTTAAGTAACCCAATTTTATCGTATCCACAGGGATCAGTGCGAGGGAAAGAATGCCGTTCGACGGTCTCTACATTTCTAAGCTTACGGTTCAAAACATAAATCAATCATTCGCCTAATATCCTCACGTATCGCCCACGACAAAGGTTATGTCTAACGCAACGTCGAGAGATCGACCGTATTGCCTCATTGGTGATGTCTCACGCAACCAAACCAACACAGAGCATTAAGAGCTGATACTCACGCAAGTGTTAAGGCTAAATCTATTTTTAGAGTTTAGAACAAAACAGATAATCATCTTAGATCCAGATCTGAAGAGTATATGTCTATAGCGGTTCAAATCAAAGATAAACAGGTAAACAAAGATAACACCCAAATCAGATAAATGACTGCTTCATATAAAATGCCAATGATCAGAATACGTACATACGTTTAACCCTTTTTACATGTATTTAACTAATTTTGCAAATGAATGTGACTATCATTCTTCATCACTATTATCACGTATCCTAGCAATACCATATCGATCCTACTCATGCTAGTCATGCTACTTAATCAACACAATACAACAAAAGATATAATGAATATCAACTCACAAAACCATGTCAAAAGTTTGTTCATTGATAGATGAAAATCTAAGAACAAGGATTTGTAAAGGTTTTGTCAAGACCACAAATAATCAATCAAAGATAATAAACAATAGGGAATCAAAACATATTCACAAACATACATTAGATGAAATACATAAGGTATTAAAAGATTACATCCAAAACCAACTAGAGATTGAAGATCCTACCTTTTCCCTCTTGAAATGAAGAGATATAAAGTTCTGATCTTTTAATTACAAGTTATAATATTTCTCTCAACTCTATATCTTCCTATCTCTCTCAAAAGTGTGAAAAATCTATTTATAATACATTCAGGAAATTCCATGTTCGCAAAGCGAACGTTTCACTCGCATAGCGAATGGTAAAAAATGGCACCTGAGGTGCCTCTGATAGTTAAACTGCCACAAAATTTCTTCATGAGTTCGCAATGCGAAGGATAGTTCGCAAAGTGAACACTCGCTTTCAAGTTCGCAAAGCAAACTTTAGTACCTTTTTCCCCTACCATAATTCTGGGACCATTCGCTGGGACTTCGCCAGCCTTTGCAAAGCGAACCTTCGCTGGCTAGTTCGCAAAGTGAACTTCTTGAAGTTTTCCTCTGTTCTTTGACAACTTATACCATTTCTTGTGTCTTACAACTTTGATCAATTTATCCTTCTTCTGCACAATAACACACATATTACAAGCACCATAGATATATTCTCAATGTTAGAAGAATAATAACAATCATGAGTAAAACTAATGAAAACATGAGAATTGAGTAGAAAAAGTGCCAAGAAAGATGTGTCATTTTAAGGTAAAATCTGCACTTATCAGTTTCTCTTATCAATTAGATGTGACTTCTAATGATAAAGTTTTGATTGGGTAGTGGTAGGTAAACCAAAGGTTGTTTAGTGTAAACCAGAGGTTGTTTACATAAAACTATACTACTGATAGTGGATTTTTCTTCCTGGCTTGGTAGCCCCCAGATGTAGGTGATTTTCACCGAACTGGGTCATCATATTCCGTGTTATTTATCATTCTGCAATTTACAATTCAGTTTTGATTAACATGTTGTAACAGATGTCAAAACATCTGTCTTGCTGTTGTTGTTGATATTCTGAATATCAGTTTGTTTATTCTGCCATTGTTTTAAAGTTATGGAGAGAACAATGTTGTGACATGTGTTAGGACATCTGCTATCTGCTATGCCAGAAATTCAATTGGTATCAGAGCAGGCATCTTGTCTGGTTTTAGATGAGATATTGGGAGATACTTTTTGGCACTTTAAACAAGAAGGAGTTTGGGAGATCAGATCATTCACTCGGACATACTCAAGGGTATTAATGGATGGGATGGATGTTCTGGATCAAAGGTAACAACTACTGATGGTTGTTCAAGTTTTCTGAGGAGTTTCTATAGCAACTGCAGGAGGAGTGGCTAGTTCTCCTGTATGGTGTCTTATAAGATATTTTGACATCTTATTAGGGCATGTTGAAGATGTTCCTTGGTGGTCCGCTACATATATTTCTGATGGAAGAACTCTGGTATTTTTGTGATTCTGGAGTTGTGATAGAAGAAAGATGGTGGAAGATCTTGATTGTTGGCTTCTATTCTTGAATATATCAGCATCTATGAAAGCTCTAGTCGTTCCAAAGTCGGGAGCAATTGAATGGAGAGAGTTGTTGGTTGATGTTTGTCACGTTGACTTGGTACTTGGAAGTTTTGTTATATCTTGTATCTCGAAGTCAGTTTGAAGAGAAGGTGAGTTGAGATCGTGTTTATCAAATCCATGATCTATGAATTTGGTAAATATTCTTTTCGACAAAGTTGCCAAAGATACTTGAGTCTCCACTCAAGTCCACTCATAAAGGCATCTCTGGTCGTGTTTAAGAGCTCTTTCAGAAGGATAATTTGGTTCTCATGCTGAAGATGGTTTTCTGAAGATCTCTCGTGCTGATGGATGTTATTCAACTTGGAGAAAATGGGAGGTGATTTGTTTTCACCATTCATGATTTGCAAGGATTCTATTAGCAAAGGAAAGTCATAGGCAGGTTGAGTCAAGGGTGACAGACTTGATGTCTCAACATGTTGTTTGACTAGAAAGATGTTGACATATTTGTGTTGATATCTGGTAGATCATACATCCTGAAGGATGTAAGGTTTTGTGGACAAGAATTTAATATCAATTGCTATTTGTGGAATCCATAAATATTCAATTGATTATTCTTGTATTTTGAAGATCAAGATTGCCGGAGTCATATGGTTCATCAGGAGGTGCATCACTACAACAGCTCAAGGACTATCATCAGGTGGAGGATCCAAGAAGGTTTCTATTATAAGAATTTAAGATTCATTGCTATTTCTGATAGTCACAAGTATTTAATGGATTATCCTTAGTTGGCGATCATATAAGAAGAAGTTGAGGTGTTTCATCAGTTGTTACACCATCAATTTTCGAGTATCTAGTCCTTGGATCTGTCTGGGCTTCCACAGGGATCTGATGTTCAACCATATATTGAAACATTCTATCAACATAGATTGTGCAAAATCTTGTTGATTCAAGGAATGAATCTCTAGAGCAAAGGAGTTGTAGCTGATGATCTTGGTACCATACACGTGTGTGCGGTAGGATCTGTCTTTATTCTGGTGTTGCAAAAGCACATATTCTGACTAGGAAGTTTCGTGGCAGGAAGCTTATGTAGAACGTAGTGCTAATGGAAGTGAAGATGAAGACTTTCTTTTTGCATTAGTTTATTTCTGATCTAGGTGCATTGGAGTGTTCCTATTTTTACTCTAGGAGCATGTGATCTTGCTCGTCTTGGAGGTCAAGGATAAGTGGCAGTTATCTCTGATTTTTTTGAAGAAGTCTCTACTTAAGAAAAGCGGGATGCCTTTTGTAAAGATCTTGTGTGACTAATCTCTTCTGAAGAATTAAGCTTTGGCATGTTTGGTTTCTCTGAAGACGAAGTGGTTGTTGTAGTACAGTAAAGCAGGATGGAGGTTGTCTACTCTAACTTGATATCATCAATCAAGTTTATGAGAACATGGAACTCTTGTTCTGTTACAGGGAGGAAGTTCTTCTAAGCGGTAGAATGAAGGACTGAACTCTCCAGCTGGATGTCTGATCAGATGTTGTATCATCAAGCGGAAACTTCAGGGTCTTAGTTGATATTGTGGCACATCATCGTAAGATAAGTTGATCTTCTCAGAAATTAATGAAATTAATGCTTCAAAAAGGTCTATCTCATGCAGTTTGTGAGAGCTGCAAGAAGGAGTAGATGTTACATGTCTGAGTCTTGGTGTATGTAAGATGGCTTGCTATGGAGTAGGTGAAACATTTAACTTGAAGATTAGGTTTCATTGGTGGATCAGAAGATTTTTTGGAGCTCTGAAGAAAGATGAGATTAACCAAACAGTGGCATTTGGTTGATCTCTAATGTGAATTCAAGCAGTGTGCTTGGAACTAATTACTCTTGTGCAGAAGGGTAGTTGGTTGAAAATTAAAGGAGGTCCTGGTTCTGTTCATATCTTGGAGCTTGTGGTAGAAGCCCTAAGTTGCTTATGGAAGATTACCTTCTTTTGGGAGATGTATGAGAGTTTATTTCTCTCTTTGGGTGTCTGGATTTCTTATTGATCAAGCTGGTGGAGCTGTGTTCTCTGAAGATCTTCAGTTGGATTACTATGCAGATAGTAAGTCTAGAGGTGATTGTATCAAGAACCATAGTGTATGGTGTCAGTGATATAATCAGGATGTCCTAACTGATGTTAGAACATCATCATGCCTTCTGAACTTGAAGTTCAGATTGTGAAAGCTAATATTCACCAGTTGATTCAGAAGTGTTCTATCTTATCATATGGGAGAATGATAAATGGAAGACTGTCTTGGATCATAGGGTGTGTATCTGGTAGCCTGACTCTTGCTGAGGTCAGAATGCTTGTGGATAGGTGGTTTCTTCTGCTACAAGTAACTCTAGAAAAGTAGACCAGTTTGGGGCTTGTGAAGCAAGTAAGCTGAGGATTTCTGGAGCATGTATTTGATGTCTTTCAAGTGCGAAGAACATCTGGTCTAGCTAACAAACTAAGGGACTCTGTATGTCTCTTTGAGGAATGTGAAGAGTTCCAGATTCAATTGGATTTATTCTCAATGAACAAGGATATCTATGGCTGTAATATTCAAGGTGGATTTGTACAGGGTATAGATGGTTTCTGGATGAGAGGGATCAATGGTAATTTTGGTCTCAATCCAAGATTTTGTTAGTTGTGGTACAAGGATGTGATCCTGATACTCTCTCACTATATGATCATGAAGTTGGTTATGTTTTATCATATGGTGATGTTGGGTGTTTCTTGGAAGGAGCATCATTTCTGAAAGATAGGGGAGAACTTCTATCTGTTAGGTGTACTAGTATGGTACATAGATTGCTTAAGGATCAAGCAGTGAGTGAATTTGTTCAGCAGGTGTGCTGAACGGAAGGTGCGCTCTTGAAGACATGAAGATGAGTTTTATGTTTTCCATTCATTCTAAAGTGTTCTTCTTGCAAAGGAGCACTGGTTATCTACGACAGGGGGAGTTGGACTTCTGTTTTGGATCTATTGCTACAGTAGTGCAATTGTTTATCAAGAGTGTTTGTGGTTTCAAGCAGTCTATGATAGAATTCCTCTGGTGAGGGTGTAATGTCAAACGAAATGTCGTGACATTGTGTAACTGTTATAGTTCACAAAGGACTTGACAAGTTGATTCTAGTTATGTCATTAGATGTCTATGGATTGAATCAGAGTGGTACAAGCATCTTAGGAGTGTCTTGAGAGTTGTTGCTTGTATCTGGGAAAATTTATTTTTCTCTGCAGATGTAGATAAAGCTTCTTGGGAGTCTTTATTGCTAACTGGTAGATGTTTGAAGAAATATCTTAACATCTTGGTCAATGTTATTTTCTTCTGGTTGATAGGATTATTCTTGGGGTTCTTTGAAAGGCATTGTGACTATGCATCAGAGGTTACAAGAGGGACTAAACATAGTCTGACAAGGTGTTAGAACATTGTTTAGGACATGTGACTATTTGCAAAACTGATTATCTTGAACGGTGGAGAGTGTGCCTTAGAAAAGACGTGTTAAACACGTGTCTTGAGACGTGCTCACTATTTGGATGGTTCCTATTAAAAGAAGAAACAGTCAAAAGTGTTTTGGCCTGTACTTTCTTTTTGGAAGTTTCGTTCCTCATTTAATGTTTGTATTGAATTGACCTTCGTTATTTTCAATGGTTCGTTACATCCTAAGGAAAATGCTCTGGTATATAAAGGGGGTTCTTGGCTTCGACTTGTCTCAGGTTGTCTGTTCTGTTGTGTTGGGTTCTCATGGGATTTATCCGCTTTTGGGTTTGTTCAATTTGGGTATGGGTCTGTCTTGGACATGTTTGTCAATTTTTGGCTAAAAAGGGGGAGAAAAGTACAGGGGTTGAGTCTGTCCTTGCAGTTGGTTTGCAAGGATGTTGGACAGAATGTTCTGACATTCTGTCTAAGTCTCAAGTTTCCCTTCTGTTCTGAGTCCTTCCTTCATGTCATGTGATCTGAGTTATGAACACATTCGTGTCCTGTGTTCTGAGTTACCCACGTTGGTGTTTGGTTGCTTCAGTAGCAAAATTCTTCCTCTCAGGTGAAAAAGTATAGATTCATGGGGTAAGGGGGAGTGATTCATCCTCTTCCTCAAGTACACCAACATGAGTGGAGTCACATTAGTATTCCAATCATAACCGCCACTCAGGGTGAAGAGACGTCAGAAGCATCCTGGGTTTATTGTCCAAAACGAGTTTTAGCCAAAATTTGTCAAAATGGGGAGATTGAAAGCTCCTGTGGTTTGACTAAATTTTGGTTAAAACTTGAAGAAAAACAAGATGATCAAATATGAAGAATTCTTCCAGAAAGTAAAGATGTCAGATGAAATGTCCCAGCATGAAGATTCGACATCTGGACTGATATAGAAGGTTTTAAATTTGTTCCAAGATTCAAGGCACGGTTTTGCAGTGGATCAAGGAAAAAAGATTTGAAGCCCAAGGCAGCTGAAGGCTATAAAAGAAGACCAAGTCCTATGGCAGAAAGGAGAGATAATGGCAATGACTTAGGAATCCTATTGTAATACTTTTGTAAAGTAGAAAATAGGGTTTAGGGTTTTGAGAGTCGCAGGACTTTCTTGTGTTGTAAGTATCCCTCTGTATCTGTTTGATACACTGTGGTAGACATAGTTGTTTATACAAATTCAGAAACCTTTAGGTAATGAATCGTATATTGTTCTTGGATGAAGCTTTGAAGAAAATCCAATAGAATTTGAGTAGTATTGTTAGTCAAGGTAGCTTGGTTGAACTTTGCATTGAAAGAGGAATCTTTCAAGTAGGATGATACAATTATTGTGACTAAAACTGTTAGATATCACAGGTTATGATTTAGGGAGTGAGATGGGTTTCTCTTATCAATTAGATTTGACTTCTGATAATAAAGTTTTCATTGGGTAGTGTTCTAGACTGGACCAATGGATAGAATTGGCCCAATAAGCCTCTGCTACAGAGCGGCCCAAGTTGCCTAAGTCCAATCCACAGAAGGGAAAAAGTTACCTTTCTGCCCCTCCTACCGGGAAAGGAACATAACGTTCCTCCCCAGACATTCTGCCCGACACACACAGCTTCAGTGCTCCCCGAACAGCCATGGGAAGGTGCCCGAAACTAAGCATATGCCCGACATAACGGCTAGTTTTGGACACCCTGCCCGTCGTAACGGCTAGTTTGGGCAGCGACCGATTCTTTAGGGAAAACGGTTATTTCGCCCCGAAAATAGGACTGTTAGCCACGCACTTAGAGCCCTATATAAACCCTCTCACTTGAGAGGGTCAGGTATCAAATATTCACCCTACGAACTAATACTTTGTACTTGCCCCTTTTTTCTGACCCTTTCTTACTTAAGCGTCGGAGTGCCTTGCAGGTACACCACCACCTCTCCTCAATCACTTACCGGACAGCTAGTACGACCAGCACCCCTCCGGGCACCTCCATAACGACCAGCCCGCGTGGACCAGTTCGTGAACATCGGATCAGTGGCGCCGTCTGTGGGAACTTCTTGTTCTCCCCTTCTTTCATTCCTCCTCGGAAACCGAAAGATCAAAACATATTCTCTTTGATCCGCCCACGTATGGCTGCCCAGAATTCCGCGATAGGTGCTGACACCACTGTTCTCGTCCCCGTCAACAAGATGGACGTTGACGGCCATTCTTTGTTACTTTTTGACCCCCATTTCCGTCGGGACGGGGCTACTGCATCTCCAACTCCTACTGCATACGTACAAAGTGGAATCCCGCTCAAATAAATGAGCCGGAGCTCCGCTCGTCGGCGGTCCTCGATCGAGCACCGCCTTCGCCCAAGTACCATGATTGGCAGAACCCCAGCTCGCGATGGGACGTTCACGCCGCGACCTCAGGCCTCAATCGCGACCTGAGATCCACAACCTCGCCAGGATCTTCCCCGGCTGTTCGACCAGTTCCCTGCACTGGCGAATTCATAACGCAACGAGCAATCTGTCAAAAATAAGCCTTGTTGACAAACACACCCTCCGACGGGCAGTCACACATGCACAACTAAAACAAAGTACAACAGTATAAACAGAAGTTGAATAAATTAACCGGGCATTAAATTAAAAGGCCACAAGGGCCAAAGATTGTGCTTGTTACATTAAAAAGGGGGCCACGCCCCCAGAACAAAAATAAGATTACAACGAGTTCAACGGCACGCAGGCCGGACAAGATATAGCTAAGCAACAAAAACTCTTCAGTCTTTCACACGCTCGGTTGACGCAGCTTCAGGCCTCGGTTCCTCCACGGGCTGATCCTCGATATATTCCTCGGGAGTATCGAGAACAAGACCCTCGGGCAGGACAATGCGGCCACCCTCCACACGAGCTAGGTAGTGAGTACCCTCGATCGAAATCTCGAGCTCAGGGTTCACCGCTCGCAACTGGGCCACCGCACTGTCAAAAGACTCCGCGGCCACAGCAATACCATCATCCTCGGCCTGCAGAATGCCAGCGACCAGCTCTGCCCGAGTCTTCAACACTCTTATCTCCTCTGGTTCGTCATCACCCGGGGCATTGGCCGCCATCAACTCCGCATTCAACTCCTCGAACGCCTTCTTCTCCGACCTTAGCTTGGTGACTTCCTCCCTCAGCGTTGTCGCCTCTTCCTCGGCTTTCTTCTTCGCCTCACGGGCACGCCGAACCTCCTCCTTCAGCGTCGCTTCAGAGGCCCAAGCAGCAGTAAGCTCAGCCTCGAGCACGTGGTCCCCCTCAGCGTACACAGCTGCCATCTCGAGCATCCTCACGAGGGCAGAAGCATCCCTGGCCACCATCGCCCTTTTGCCCGCGCGATCCATGTACCCCAGGCTAAGAGATTCAGCCCGAGGAACAACCAAGGTATTACCCTCGAAGAACCTCATATCGTTGATGCACGGAGGAAGTTCGAACTTCCCCTTCTCAGCTGCCCCCCTCAGATCCACCGTATCTGTTGTCCGGAGGCGCTTCTGTCGCCCGACCAAAGGCAGCGGAGAATCCCGTGGACAGGGAGTGGGAGAACAGGATGTCCCCGGGGCGGTTTGAACAGCAGGAGGTGCACGAGCACCAGCAGCAGCCCGGGTCTTGGAGGGAGTCGGTCCAGCTTTGCCCCTCGCCATGGCGTTCCTCACCACACGGTCACGGGCCTGAGGCATCTCACCTGCACAAACGAAACGAACACATCAGTCATCAGGAAAGGAAATAACACAAACAAGATATAAATAACTATGACTACCGAGCAGCTTCGTTACGTCCGCAGAAGTCTTGCACTCCAGCAGTGCCTTCACGTTGATAAACCTCCTCTCAACCCTCTGACTCCCATCCTCCTCGAGGATAGGATCATTCTTGCTCGTCCAACAGGTCGCGAGCTGAAAGGAGTTGACCCACTTCACCAGGGCCTCGTAAGACGCAGCATCTTGCACGCGTAAATCGCTCGGTTCAAAGACATAGGCGCCGGGCTTCTTTGAGAAGTGGTCGGGCGTCCAGCGGATTGGGAACTTGTACACTCTCTCCCCAATGTACTTCCCTTCCTCGTTAATCAACTCATCCCCGTTCTCATCACATTCCACCTCCCAGCAGTACGTGCTGTCCTTAGCAGCCTTGGACTACGGCTCAACAATGAAGTACCGCGCCTTGAAGTGCCGGATGGACTCCGAGAACGACTTGAACAGTTTCTTGGGCTGCTTAAAAGAGACTCATCCATACCTCTTCCCCGTCAGCTGCCGCTGAAGGTGGAAAACAGCAAAGAACAAAGGGATGGTGGTCCCCAAAGCAAGGTGCTCGCACACCAACTCAAAAGCCCGTATGAAGGCCAGCGAATTAGGGTGGAGCTGGGAAGGCGCCAACTTCAGATGGTCGAACACCGACCGCTGGAAGTCGGTGAAAGGCAACCTCAGCCTCAGTTCCTTGAACGCATACTCGTACATGGAAAAGCAGTCCCCGAAGTCCGAGCAGACCCGCTCTTCCGTATTTGGCAGAAGCACTCTCCACTCCCCAGCTGGTCCTACCTCGGTGAAGACATCCCCCGCGTACCTGGCAAACAAGGACATATGCTCGGAAGGTTCCGCCACCTCCCATTCCTCCGGGCAAAAGCCATCAGTGTCCTCCTCCATCACGTCTCCCTCAACGACGTCTAAGTCCTCCTCCTCCTCGGCTCCATCAGCTCCCCCCTCGACTTCGCTTGCGGAACTCGAGGCCGTCGAACTCGAGGACGCGGAGCTCGAGGCTGTTGCATTACTACTTTCCTCAGAGACAGTTTCCTCCTCGGACGTAACGGGTATAACCTCCCTCTCGGGCTCCATCGCCACTATGATCACCTGAAAAAGCAGAGAAAGACAGTGAATTTAGAGCCGTCAAAATGGGCCGAAGCCCATGGGCCGGCCCGCCGAGCCCGAAAAAAGTTAGGGCTTGGGCCTTATTTTTGAAGCCCATATTATTCCGGGCCTTTTTTAGCCCGGCCCGAAAAAGCCCGAAAAAAAATGGGCCGACCCGTATGGGTTATGGGTAGCCCGCCAGCCCGACAACTTTTTTTAAAAGAATTAATTTAACTATTTGGCCCATAATATAAATTAATAAATATATATAATTGGACCTAAAAAATAAATTTGGCCCAAGAAACATTTGGATACAATGTGTTAATGCATCTTTGGTTCGGTCCACACACACTTCAGTGACTACCCGAACATTAATTTCTATTACATTATATTACATTACAGTATTCTAAAATGAATATATTACATTAAGATCATTAAAATGAGTATTAATTTCTATAACATTATATATTAAAATGAGTATTAATTTCTATTACATTATATATTACTTAAAAAATGAATTTTTTAATTTTTTTTTAAATGGGCCCGTTTAGGGCCGGGCCCGTTTTAGGGCTGGGTAGCCCGCAGCCCAGACAGGGCTGGGCTTGGGTAGTAAAAAAGGAGCCCGTATTCAAAATGGGCTTTTTGAGCCCGGCCCGAAAAAGCCCGAGGCCCGCCAGGGCCGACCCGTTTAGGGCCGGGCTACCCGTTTTGACAGCTCTAAGTGAATTCGACAGGAAATCAAATCCACCCTTCCACCGCTAAGACAAGTGAAAGGGCGCGCGAGAGGCTAGGAACTACGTCCCCGGCCTAAGCCCTAACATCAAACAAAGAAGGACAAAATATACCCGCGAGGAGATGCCCGAGACCCTTCCACTTCCTACGAGCAACCTCCCCGCGCCTGTACCCAGATTCCGTCGAAACTCTACCGGAATCTGGAAACGTCCTAACGGGAAACTCACCAAATCCATCAACGGATGATAGGACGCGATGGTCACGACTCGCAACCACCACGTGGGCTACCACGACCACCAAACGTGCTACCTAATCCGGCGAGACATTTGGTACAGAAAAAAGGCAGAACCTCTACCCACCATCAACACTCGCCGGAAATCTACCTATTTTGCCATCTAGAACTAACCCTAGCCGCATGAAATCTACCACTAACAACAAAAGGAAGCAAAACAAGCAAAAAATCAGGATACTTACTTGATTTTACTAGAAGAAAGTGGAAGAAAACGGCTGCTCGAAACTTGTCACGGTGGTCGGCACGGCGGTCGGCTGCTTGAAGAAGGTGACGGGCAAACGCACTGGTGACGAGGAAGAATCAGAAGAAGGAAAAGTGGAAAATGGGACGGTTTCCCCCATTTTATACCAAGGGGCACGTGCACACACGCGCCCGTAGGCAATAATGACGGCCCACTAGCCATAATTGCCTAGGTAACTGCTACACAGGTCTCGATGCACACGTGGCGACCCAACGTTTCCCATTCCATCTGACGCGTCACCTCCCCGAATACCGGGCAAGATGGAATCGACCACGAATATCGCGGACACGGAGAACCACGAGCACCTCGAGGCAGTCGTCCTCGTATCCAACGACGACTTCATGATAGTTCCCCGGGACAACGAGGAGTCCTTAAGTCATCACTCCCATGCTCGGGAGCAACGACTTGGGGGGCTCCTGTTCTGGACTGGACCAATGGATAGAATTGGCCCAATAAGCCTCTGCTACAGAGCGGCCCAAATTGCCTAAGTCCAATCCACAGAAGGGCAAAAGTTACCTTTCTGCCCCTCCTACCAGGCAAGGAACATAATGTTCCTCCCCGGACATTCTGCCCGACACACACAACTTCAGTGCTCCCCGAACAGCCATGGGCAGGTGCCCGAAACTAAGCATATGCCCGACATAACGACTAGTTTTGGACACCCTGCCCGTCGTAACGGCTAGTTTAGGCAGCGACCGATTCTTTAGGGAAAACGGTTATTTCGCCCCGAAAATAGGACCGTTAGCCACGCACTTAGATCCCTATATAAACCCTCTCACTTGAGAGGGTCAGGTATCAAATATTCACCCTACGAACTAATACTTTGTACTTGCCCCTTTTTTCTGACCCTTTCTTACTTGAGCGTCGGAGTGCCTTGCAGGTACACCACCACCTCTCCTCAATTACTTACCGGGTAGCCAGTACGACAAGCACCCATCCGGGCACCTCCATAACGACCAGCCCGCGTGGACCAGTTCGTGAACATCGGATCAGGTAGTGATAGGTAATCCAGAGGTTGTTTACTGTAAACCAGAGGTTGTTTACATAAAACTATACTACTGATAGTGGATTCTTCTTCCTGCCTTGCTAGCCCCTAGATATAGGTGATTTGCACCGAACTAGGTCATTATATTATGTGTTGTTTATCATTCTATAATTTATAGTTCAGTTTTGATTAACATGTTGTAACAGATGTCGAAACATCTGTCTTGCTGCTATTGCTGATATTCTGAATATCAGTTTGTTTATTTTGCCCTTGTTTTAAAGTTATGCAGAGAACAATGTCGTGACATGTGTTAGGACATCTGCTATTTGCTATGCAAGAATTTAAAATATATATGTGACAAAGACCACATAACTGAATTAACAACTTTTTGAAACACAAAGAATCAGAAAAATGTGTTTAAGTGAGCGAGAGGTCGACCAAAGCACTTTGTGGGTCGACCTGAACACACCCGAATGCAAATCTGCGCAAAAATTCAATCCATGTGTCAACCTGAACCAAGCCATGCATCGACGCAAGGGCACCTGAGAGCAGAGGATTCTTTTCTTACAGTATGTGTCGACCTCAACACATCTGTAGGTCGATGTAAGGACACCCGAGAGCAATAACTTGCTTTATTCAACAACATGCGTCGACCTCCACACATCTGTGAGTCGACGCAAGGACACCAGAATGCTACAAACACATTTTTGTAAGTATTTGAGTCGACCTATAGCCCTTTATGATTTGACCTAAGGTATCCAACATGATCCAATGCACAATTTTCATATATGGGATGCTCCTATATACATAGACACGCGTATGTGGATTATTTTAAGCATATTAGAGGATGAATGCAATCTAAGACGCGATGATACCGTCCAAAGTACACAAGTACAAGATATCTCTAGTTTTGACATCATTAAAATAAGGACTAAGGAACCTTTCCCTCACACTAAGTGGCGGGATTTGCCTAAGTGGAGGGATTTGCATTTGCATCATCATGACATGGCATATGCATTCTTTGTGGTGCCTTAGTGGTGGGTTATCTTCCCCATTATTATGGGATGAATTTTGTGTGGTGCCTTAGTGGCAGGATAATTATATCTGGATCATTTAGATTTAAATGCATGCATATAGTTATAAAAGAATGATTATTGTGGATTGTATTTCTTGTAAGCTTTTATGTTTTGTATGATTTGTTTTATAATATTTTACTATGTGTTTTGTTTGATTTGATATGGACGATGGAAGATTGGCCCTTACAAATAACATGTTAGGTATGAAGAATTTGAAGATATGAATTGATCGTGATATGATGTGATAGGATGTTGCATGTCCTTGTGGGAATGAAATCGGGTTTAAATTGCATTTCTAAATTTGTAATAAGATTTATTTTTTTATCAAAATTTTACAGACGAAGATTTGTAACGTCTTAAATAGTTTATTTTAATAATTTTCATTTTATTATGGTTTTTAGAATTTATCATGGATGATAACATTGTAAAACAAAATCAAATTTTTAAAAGTTTATGAGAATTTTAAGTGATATCTTGGATAAAAAAATTGAGATGTTACACCTTGCAATCTATCTCACATAATGGTGTTGATGTTCTCATTGTTTTTTTTTGGAATAACCCTTAGTTAAAGAAGGGAGCTCAACCTTTGAAGATTACTCAGTTGATAAATTGCAAGTGCAAAAAATCATTCTTGCTTCAAGTTACACAAAGAAGGGAGCTTAACCAACAAAGAAGGGAGCTTAATCAACAAGGAGGGAGCTTAACCTTTGAACAAAGAAAGGAATGCAACTAAATCTAGATAGCATCGAAGATATTCAATAATAAGAGCAAAAGTTTGTTGTAAACAATTTGTTTTAATATTTTGTGTAAACAATGTAATTAAAAAAAAAGTTATTCACCTCAATTTTCGTCATCACCTTGGTGATAGTTAAAAGGAGAAGATAAAAAATCTCGGTTTCAAAACCGAGGTGTTTAATAATCATATTTTACTATAAAAGCACTCGTTAAACAGATTTTACCCTAAGACTAACTTATATGTAGCCGTCCCAAAGAGAGGAAATATTCACCACCGTCTATTTGAACATGAGCTGCTACTATAGATCTCTAAGATGGATTGTAAGTGTAGAAAATAAAATTTTCATTGAGAAACAGATCTCTAGTATCTTGCATGGGACCTGAACATGGAAAATAAAAACTCTCATTGGGAAATAGATTTTACAATGTATTTTTAATATTTTGTGTAAACAATGTAATTTAAAAAAAAACAACTTATCCACCTCGGTTTTCTTCGTGGCCGAAGGGATAGTTAAGCTTTTTTTTTACTATATTCAATGCCCTTAAACAAATCGTTGTCGTCCATTTAATGTTTATCAATGCTCAATAATCTGCCATTAGTGATCTGTGTGAAACCTGATGGACATCTATTATAAAAGCATGTTGAATATTGAAAATCTAACCTATATGGAACATGAAACGCTTGAAACATAAAAACGTTTGGAAAAGTTCTCTAAGATGGATTGCAAGAGCAGAAAATTACTTGGGTTTAACGTTTGTTTTCCTAAATATTTATTTGAGCACAAAATCATATATTTGAATATTGATTTTATTTATATAACCCTTATTTTATTTTGCTTCATAATCAAATGCATGCAAAGTCTTGGAGAATATATTTGCACCAACATTTGATCTTCACTCACCTAGGGAATTTGATTTTTGTATAGATATATAGGGAATTTGATTTTTATTTTAATATTTTGTGTAAATAATGTAATATTCTGGGTAATCAATTTGGGTGAACCATATAACGATTTTCTTTTTTTTTTAAAAAGAAATAATCTTACTCATTGATTTTATTTGTAAACCGAAAGGTAAGATAAGCTAATTTTGAAAATAATAAAAGTACAGTTAATAGGGCTCGAACCTATGTCCATATAACTTTACCTCTCGGTTTTAATTCAACCGAGGTGATAAGTGACGAGTTTTCATGTCGCCCTCCTTTACCTCGCTTCTTTAGCCGAGGTATTATGTATTTTGCGTCAGAGGTAAAAAGCGCTTTTTGTAGTAGTGTTCTCAATTACCACGTATGAACTTTATGAGACTCAAGCAAGGGTTTGTCATTGAAGGGGAGGGTGATGGTCAGGCTGGAGATCCTCCCAATCCCAACAATGAACAACCAATGGTGGTTTAGAAGAAGGAGTTGGAGAAGAACTGAAATTGTGGAAATCCTTCTCATATGTCTAGAGTTTTGATTAACCAAAATCATGATAGTGAATTTGGTGATGCAGGAATTGGTGTTACTCATAGTATTTGGAAGTCCAGTCTCAGGCGGTATGCCAAGAAATATGTTCCACATGTTGAAAAATCTGATATAGCTATTGGTGGAATTGTGATTAATGTCCCTCATATGTATGGGCCTATGAAGAATCGTCATTTCATTTAGGTGTCTTTTGGTTAAGAGACCCAAGTAACCATTATGGAAATTCATAATGATGTTAACGATATGCCAGACAACCTATTTGAAATGTTAACACAGTCTCAAATTCATAAGGAGAATGATGATCATGAGGTTGATGTTGTTGTATCCAATGATTGTGTTGATAATAACCATAAGAATGAAGTAAAATGTGTGGAGACTTGGTGTGAAGATTTGATATGTAAGGATGTAAGTTTACTTCTGGTTTGTTGAAGATGTTAATCTTAGATGATATAACTCCTATAATGATGAAGATGTTGATCTTAATGGTCTTTCTATGAAGCAAGTTGTTACCGATAAATCAGGTAACCCTATACTACCTGCTAAAGAAGATGAGAGTATGTGTGATGTTGATACTTTTGAAACCATCAGTTTAAAACCTAGATTGTCATGTATCCTGAAGCTCAAAATTAAAAAGATGGATGAACAAAGTACCTTCCTCAATAGGAACTTCAATGTGAAAATTGAAGACTTACTTCGTGTTATCATGATGAAGAAGAACATGAAGATAATGAACAAGAAAGTTCATGATGGGTCTGAACCTGTCAATGAAGATGATGATCTTTATAACTTGCCTCTCCTTTTTGAGGATATGGTGTTCAAGTGGAATTATTTAGCCCTTTATAGGATGTTGTCAAGAGAAGCGTTGACAGTTAAAGTGGTTATTCAACTGTTGGATAAATTCATTGTGAAAGACAATGATGGTATTGAGAGAGCTCTCATGTGTGTTGATGTCTTTTCAGACAACATGGTGAAGCATGTGGTTCATCAAATGCAGTCTGATCTTGAGCTAACCTTGGTAGAAGATGCAAGCTACCTTCCTGTTTTTCAAGTGAAGAACTACTCTTATGATTCTCAAGGTACATCTGCTGAAAGAATTTGCACTTATCTATTTTGGAGCAACCAAATAATCAATGATGTCACAAAAAAGGATATGAAGATATCAACTTGGATGTTCCAGACAACATGTGTGACAGGTTATTGACTGAGGTTCAAACTCATAGGAGGGACGAAAAAGGTGTCCTTGTTAAATCTGAAGTGGATAACACATTTGTTCAAGCAAGGGATTCTAAAACAAATGGTGAAGTAAAAGTCCAAAACCTTGTGTCCACCTTAAGGAGAAAGGTTGGGGGAAAGAGATTTCATTTGTATGTCACCTCTTCTCATACGGATAATGTGTCATTCCATCCTGAAATAATTTTGTAGAAGTGAAAGTATGCTCTTCAAATAAAAATTGACGCTGAAGGGAAGCTATGAGAAGAAACTATTGATTGCAAAGAAAACATGAAAGCTACTATGCTAATGAAGATTATTACTGATGATAGTCCTAAGGTGATCAAGGAATTTATAAAGGTGCATGATAGAGGAAATTTTGTGAAACTTTCACCACAACTCTTAATTGATTGAGCAGAATCAAGGTTCCCTCTATTGACAAGTGTTTGACCAAGAAAAGGAGAACTAAGGAAGAAGAAGAATTTGCAGAAGATTTTGTTGGTGAAGCTTCATAATTATCAGTTTTTAAAGACAGAGTTGGAGCTTGTTATCTTAATTTGATGAAGGAGATTGATTTTGCGATAATGGTCTTCCTCATAGGAAGCTAAGGACCAGTCACAAGCTGAATGTTGAGAAGGATGTCTCAACATCTGTGTACAACTTGATTAATCTGATTTGGTTTTTAATGAAGAAGTATTGTAGCTTCCTTAGAGCTTTTGTTGTATAAGTATGTTAGTCTTAACTCTTATAATAACCGTTATTTCCATTCCTTTGCCTAATTATGGAAAAAAGGTGGAGTAATGGAGTTTATTAGAGTCGATCTCTTGATGTATAGCAATCACCTAATTTTTGTACTACTTCTGCTGCTGTTGTTGTTTTCTATGATGATTCTATTGGGTGATATGATGTACTATTGGTGTTACTTCATGAAGAACATGTCTTGTAGTTGCTTTTGCCAAAAAAATTGAAAGAGGGAGATTTTTATTTCTTTTGGATTGGCTGTATTAGGAAAAACAACATATGTACTAGATCTATTTTAGGCAACATTTGGAACAAGGTGTTCTAGCATATGTTCCAACATGTGGTGCCAAGAAGAGTTGTTGGATAAAGTGCTTAACATAACAAGTTAAGTAAGAGCTAATTGGCTAAAGTGCAAAGAATTGATTGGCTAAAGTTCTTTATAGAACCAGTTAAGCAATATGCTTAAGGGTTTGAATTTGATTATCTATTGATGTCCTTTAAAAGTGATAAAGTTCTGACATCTTCAGATGATCTGGAGTTTTTATTTTGGTAAGAAGGTTGTGTTGATAATCCAAAATCAACTATCAAAGATTTGGAGTTGTTTCAGTCAAAGAAGATTTGATTAAATGTACCTTCAAGGAAGGTTTGGTCCAAGAACTACTTTACAAAGAAAACTCATTTTGGATGCTCTGGTGTAACATGTGGAACAAGATGTTCCAACATGTTTGGTAAGACATCTGATCTCCATCAACAAGACAAGTGTTATTGTTAGCTGACACATCTAGTTTCTTTCAACAGACAAATGATATTGAAGGATGGGTTCTATCCAAGATTCACTCTACATCTGAAGATCTAATGAATTTCGATGTACTAATACAAAAGGGACGCATGCTAGACGAGATGTCACAACATGTGGGTATGATATTTGAACATTGCTCAATAGGCTTGATTGATGCGTTTTGGAACAAATTTTCTACTGAAGTTTGATCTGTTGTCGCGTACGGATTAAAAACTAGTATTTTTGAAAATATAGTTACAGTAACGACAACTCGAGTATCATTCTCAAGGATTCTTGTATTGTTGTTAAACTACCGATTGGACAATGGGGGTTTTGAATTTTGATTAACAGAAAAATAGTGCAAATAAATGATTAAAATAAGTGATTATAAAAATAAGTCAATCTACTGTTTCGGTTTCCGACTAATCACTGGTTTTTTTCCTTACCAATTCCCTAAGCGTCTTCGATCTCTATTCGATTTCAATATCAAATGACAAGCGCACTAAGATATCAAACAGATTGACATTCCTATATTCCGAATTAAGCAAACGGATAAACACAATCATGAATTAAGCACACACGATATAGAACCGCGATTTAACGACAAAGCGACGTAAACAACGATTAATAGTTACGAATAAAATCATATGAATTAAATCAAAACATTCCACAAAATAAAAGATTAAGCGAATGCAATTTCATAGAATAGAATTGAAAGAGAAACGAAATTGAATTGATAGAATAAAAACCTCAAAGCGTTGGAAACGCGATTACAATAGATCGACTCTGGATGATTAGTTCTTCATCGTATTCGTACAAAAACAACAACCAAAATTGTGAATAGTGAAAAATATAATGAACAATAGTGGCTGCTACTAGGTATAGCGTAACACACAAAATCCGGTTATAACCCAACTGGGTCGAAAAACATAAAAAACCCGGCCCAAAACTAAATATTCCTAAAGGTAGAATTCAGGTCCTGACTTCAATGAGTTATTCGAGCCTGCTACACTCGGAATCAACTTCTGCGTAAAGCATGAAAGTTGTAGCTCTTTGTCTCAGCTTTCCAGCGATTAGTGGAACACGCAAATCCGATTCTCGAAGCTCCAGTTATGATTCGAACAGTGGACAAGTATCAAATAACCACTAAAGCTGAAATTAAGTTGCGAAAATAGATTAACGGCAAACAAAGGCTTAATTATAAAAACATAATAAAACAGTAAAATAAACGAAACAAACTAAGGAAATGCCTAAGTACAAACATAAGAAAATATGCATTAAAATTCACTGATCAAATTCCCCCATTGAACTTTTGCACTCCGAGCAAAATAGTATTAAGACTCATGAAAAACAATAGCATTCGGATACTCATTCTAGGCTACAAACTCTTCTTCGGTCAAGATTGTATCGATAGGTACTAATTTTGCACACTAAGGATATCGTAAGAACACAAATCCGCAATTGTGCGGTCATATACCTCCCTCCTATACAAACCAATCTGAATCATGTTATTATGCTTAAGCCAAACTTACTCATCCTTCGTTTTACTCTCTTTCATTCTAATGCAATCACATTAAGCCCGTTAACTATTCACATACATGGTAAATAAGCTTATTAGTGACTATGATCCATATCTTTTCAACAATTCAAAATTAACCATTTCTTTTTCTTTTTTGAGGGTTCAAAACCGTTAGCCTAAGTGACCGGGTGAGGGTCACCTAACTTAAAAGGCGGATTCCTATTTAGATTTATTATTAAGCACGAGATTATTCACTTATTTGCATCAACTTAATTACTTAGTGTGTACTTTTTAGATGATGTTGACTGCTAGATAAACTACTTAAGAGCTATTAAAGGATAAGAACTCAAGGCTATGTCATAACAAGTATTCAAAATGATTTCCATATTCAGGAGACTTAAGGTGTTAAAACGATATCGATCTTGTGGAATTTTCCCAAGTCTCCACAACTAACCTCAAATTAATCTATGGCCTAAAACTTAAAAAAAACGCCTAGTGATTCTAAAACAAAACAAAACAAAATAAAACAAACAAAACAAAAACAAAGAAAACAAAGAAAATAAATGATTCCCTCCCCCACACTTAAAACAAGCACTATCCTCAATGAAAGGACATAACTATTAAAGTTGAGAGAAAGGAAAGAACACACCCGAGTAGTCAAGGTGGATAGGTGATCACATAAGCAGCCTTTCTTAAAGAGAGATCTTTTACGTTTTCCCCTTTTATCAATGTGGGGCTCTCTTTTATGCGGTGAAATTTGAAGTTATTATCAGAGCTCTCGTTTTCACTTTGTATTCCAAGATAAAAAAAATATCCTAGAAAAGTGGAAGTGTGGTCCATCCAATTAAATCGCTTTTGGGGCTGCCTAAACTCAATAATGCTAACCAAGGTCCATCCAATGCCCTTCTTATGCTCCTGCAATGATTTCTTTTCTTGCACAAATTCAAATAAATGATTAGGAAGTGGCTTCAGCTCTAAATATGGTGGTTTCTCGATGGATGATTTATTTCGGGCAGGCGGGGTATCGAGAGCTTCATCTACATGAACAACTTCATTTGCAACCTCATTTGCAATAAGAATATCAACTTGCAAGGCAACCTCAATTTCAGCACAAACAGAGCAAATTTTAGTGTCAGTACAAACATCACAAGAGTAAACATCATCAAAATCAGACAATGATGGAAAATCAGCTGCAAACAAATCAATACAAGTATCATCAACAGTTTCAGAAGACAACTTTATTTAAAAACAGAATGCTCTTCCAAGGGTTGTTAGTTTGATCCTTGAGCTTGCTGCATGTCATTCATTGAAGTGGCAAGTTGTCCAATCTGTATTTCCAAAGTCTGAAAATTAGAATCTATTTGTTGTTGAAACTTGATATTATTTGTAGCCATTTGGTTGACAAGGTCCTCTAGTGAAGGTTCGAAAGGTGCAGAGCACACAACTTCTAATTCCTTCATATGCTTATGTGGATCCTCACCTGCAAGACCATTAAACCTTGGCAACAAGTGTATTAAACCATATTTGAATTCAAAAGGTACATCAACATCAGGATATTCAATACATAAAGCATTATAATTCATAAGTGCAACCACTTCTCTCAGAGTTCTTTGATCAGCCATGATAAACTCAAAATAAGAATCACCCAAAGAATGAGAAAACACAAGATCAAGATTAAGATCAAAATCAAACAAGCAATGCAGTAACAACTAAGAAAATACCGACAATGTCCGTGAACAACAAAATAGATGGGAAACACTAAACAAAACGATTAAAATAAAATTAAAAAAAAAACAAAAACACGAATATAATCTAATTAGTCAATTAAAATTTTTGAGATTTTTTTTTCGGATTTTTCTGAAACTATGAAAACAATAAACAATTCATAAAAAATAGAAAAATGATGAATTTTGGATTTTTAGGTCAGCGTCCACTATTTAGTTTCTAAATAGAGGCTTTTGATCCCTCATTTTTTTCTAATGAATTGATCAAGAATCGAACAAATCTGAGACGATTTTCCTAAAAATCGATTTTTTTTACTAGTTCGGACGCGATACGGGGTGTTCGGACGCGAAAACGGTAAAACAGCAAAACGAAAGTTCAAAACACACTAATCGACACATATGATTCAACTAACGGTTAAAAACGACAAGAATCCCCGGCAACAGCACCAATTTGATCCGCTGTCGCGCACAGATCAAAAACGAGTATTTTTGAAAATATAGTTACGGTAACGCCAACTCGAGTATCGTTCTCAAAGATTATTGTATTGTTGTTAACCAACCGATTGGAAAGTGGGGGGTTTGAATTTTGATTAACAGAAAATAGTGCAAATAAGTGATTAAAATAAGTGATTATAAAAATAAGTCAATCTACTGTTTCGGTTTCCGATTAATCACTGGTTTTTTTCCTTACCAATTCCCTAAGCGGCTTCGATCTCTATTCGATTTCAATATCAAATGACAAGCACACTAAGATATCAAACAGATTGACATTCCTATATTCCGAATTAAGCAAACGGATAAACACAATCGTGAATTAAGCAAACACGATATAGAGACGCGATTTAACGACAAAACGACGTAAACAACGATTAAAAGTTAGGAATACAATCATACGAATTAAATCAAAACATTCCACAAAATAACAGATTAATCAAATGCAATTTCATAGAATATAATTGAAAGAGAAACAAAATTGAATTGATAGAATTAAAACCTCAAAGCGTTGGAAACGCGATTACAGTATATCGACTCTGGATGATTAGTTCTTCATCGTAATTGTACAAAAGCAAAAACCAAAATTGTGAATAGTGAAAAATGTAATAAATAGTAGCACGGCTGCTACTAGGTATAGGGTAACACACAAATTCCGGTTCTAACCCAACTGGGTCGAAAAACATAAAAAACCCGGCCCAAACTAAATATTCCTAAAGGCTGAATTCGGGTCCTAACTTCAATGAGTTATTCGAGCCTGCTACACTCCGAATCAGCTTCTGCATAAATCATGAAAGTTATAGCTTTTTGTATCAGCTTTCCAATGATTGGTAGAATGTGCAAATCTGATTCTCGAAGCTCCAGTTATGATCCGAACAGTGGACAGGTATTAAATAACCGCTAAAGCTTAAATTAAGTTGCGAAATTAGATTAACGGCAACCAAATGTTTAATTATAAAAACATAATAAAACAGTAAAATAAACGAAACAAACTAAGGAAATGCCTAACTACAAACATAAGAGAATATGCAATAAAATGCACTGATCAGTATTGTAGGATGGGTTCTATCCAAGATTCACTCTACATCTGAAGATCTAATGAATTTGGATGTACTAGTGCAAAAGGACGCATGCTAGACGAGATGTCACAGCATGTGGGTATGATATTTGAACATTGCTCAATAGGCATGATTGATGCGTTTTGGAACGAACTTTCTATTGAAGATTTAGTTAGGTTTTATAGCTTTTATTTAACAATATGGTTATATGATTTGTTGGACAGATTTGAATATCAAATCAAGTTTAAATGTGATTTAAATTTGAATTTGAATTAAACCAAATCATATCTTTTTATTGGGGATATTTATTGAACAAATACTATCCAACTAATTTTGCAAAGATTCTGGATGAAATTGAATGCAAATCCACAAGAAGAAGAATTTCATTGTTATTTAAGGAGACTCAAACCTCACTTTTGAGGTGTGAAAGGCGTAAATATTTTAAAGATACCTAGTGTTAGGGGTTTCCTTTTGAGTCTTTGTATGTGCACCACTCTAATGTTCCCTCAATGTATTGATAATAGAATCTTATGACAATTGTTTATTGGGATCTTTCATTTCTTATGCGGTTAGGCCCATATTCTTTACTGCATCTTTTTAGAGGAATCTTCCTTCCACCCCCTAAATTCTATTGGCACCCTCACTCCCCGTATACTTTTACCATAATACCCTTTTTTATTTTTTATGGTTTTGAAAATTTGTATGGTTTTCTGAATTTTTTAATTTTTTTTAAGTTTATACTGGATTTTTGAAGAATTTCACGAGTTTCTACCATAATACTCTTAAGGTACGAATAGACAAACCAAATTGGGTTTTATTTAGAGATAAAAAAATTTAAAAATATAAAATAATTCAAATATATTCTTCATTAAAAATAACCAGGTGCGCCATGAAAAATCATCAATAAATGTTACAAAATACATAGACTCAAAAGTAGATATGGTACGCGAGGGACCCCAAACATAGAAGTTAACTAAAGCAAAAAGGGATGAAGCCCATTTATTGACTTGATCGAGAAAGTGACTACGAGTATGTTTCTCTAACTGACAAGACTCGCAATGTAAATTAGATAATTTTGATAAACTGGGAACTAACTTTTGTAGCTTGGGAAGACTTGGATGACCTAACTGCACATGTACAGTGAGAGGAGAATTTTTGGTTAAGCATGTGGTAGATGACGCAGTGAAGTATTAAAGGCTTTGAGACTCACATCTAACGCCAATCGTCTGTCCCAAACTTCGATCCTACAAGTCAACATTACTATTAGTAAAGGTGATATAACAATAAAGGAAATGAGTTAAATGACTAACTGAAAGTATATTAAATGGCCAAATAGGTACATATATAACAGAGGTAACAGAGAAAGGTGGTAGGATTTGAATAGTACCAATCCCTTTGGATTGGGTTTGAGAACGAATTGTAGCAATTATACTAGGTAAGAAACCATAGGTAGAGAGGGAAGAGAAAAGAACTTTATTATCGGTAACATGATCAGACACACCATAATCAAGGACCCAAAGGCCAAGAAGAGATGATTGAGAGAAGCAAATAGATGAATTACCACTGTGTACAACCGAAGCCATGGAACCAGAGTTCTAATTAGTCTGACACAATCTAAGGAAATCATTGTAGCTTGGTGTATAGATCTGGAGAGAAGGTGAGGTCTGCAGAGTGTTATAATGATCGATTTAAGCTACATTCACTAGGCATGGAGGTTTTCTATGCAACTTCCAGTAATAGTCATTTGTATGCCCAAGTGGATTACAATGGTCACACTTGGGACGAGGTTTGGAGTTGGATGATGTTAAATTCCAAATTGTGCATATTTTAGATAGTATTTTGTGGCCCTTTTCAATTGTTTCTTTGGTGTTTTAGTAGTAAATACATATGTTTTGGTGTAAATATGCCAGTTTCCATTTTCGTATGTAAATATTGTGAATTATGATCGTTTTGATATTTTTTGACAGGTTTTCTTGCTGATATATAATGCTTGGAACATGTGGTGGATGGAAGAGGGAAGAGAAGATAAATTTCCCGACTTTTTGACAGCAACTCGCGCTTAGCGCGCTTTTCAGCTCAACTTCAACGCCATTTTGGAGCAGTAGCTTTGGGGTTCAGATCGCGCTTAGCGCGCTCTGTTCTTAGCACGCTTTGTGTTGAGCACGCTCGGAGCTAAGCACGCTCTGAGCTGAGCACGCTTTATGATGAGCACGCTCCGCGCTGAGCGCACTCCGGGTTAAGCACACTCTGTGATGGCTTAGCGCGGTGCCACTTATAGGCACTTTTTGGAACTTGTATAAAAATCACTTTATATATATTTTGATTTATTATTCACTTTCAGATTTGTATAAGATCTTTTTAGAGAGAGAAACACAAACCCTAAGAGAGAGAAGTCCAAATCCAAGCAAATCGGAGCTTGATCTTTGAGTAAGTGCTTCAATATCTTGTTGGGGTTAGATGTAATCTATTGGTACCTTATGTATTTATTCTAATCTTTGTATTGTGAACTAGTTTTGATTCAATATTGACGTTGTCTTTGATTTTATGTTTGCGGGTTTGAGTGGGTATTAGGAAATATCTTTCAAATCTTTTTTTTTTTAATAAGCAAGTTAGTTGTATAAAATTAGGAATCACTAGTCTATCAATGAGCAAACTCTAGACATAGATTTGTGATTTGATATTCACTTGTATCAAGCTTTTATATTATTGTGTTGATTGTTAGCATAAGACATCATCTAGTGATTAATACGGTAAAGCCCACGATAACGCTTTAGACATAAATGGTATTGTGAGGATGCGTGATAATAGAGACGAGGAACTATGTTCACATACTTAAATTAGTTGAATACATGTAAAAAGGGTTAAACGTATGTACTTATTCTGATCATGGCATTTAATATGAAGGAATCATTTATCTGATATGGGCGTCATCTTTGTTTACCTGTTTATCTTTGATTTGAACCGCTATAGACATATACTCTTCAGATATGGATCTAGGATGAATACCTGTTAGGTTCTAAACTCTAGACATATATTTAGGCTTAGTATTTGCGTGAGTATCAGTTCTTAATGCTTTGTGTTGTTGAGTTGCGTGAGACATTGTAACACCCCGATTTTTAGTAATTAATTATTTATATTAATTATTGAGTGATTTTATGAAATATTGATTCATGTGATTTATCTAATCTATTTGAATTATTTGATTTAAATGAATTACTTGATTTAGTGAATTTATATGAATTGTTTGATTTATATAATTTATTGAGTTTATATAAATTAATTGATTTATTTAATTTGTGTGAATTAATTGATTTAGTTGATTAAATTGAAATGTGTGATTTATTTGGTTATTTGAAAATAATTGAATGGTTGGATTTATCTAATTATTCATTTTAATTAGATTATTGGTATTAAGTAACTATTTAATTTGGTCTATTTAATAGGATTTTATAATTGCTAGAAATTAATTGGGCTTAAGGGGCGGTGTTGATATTAAGTATAATGGATTAAGTTAAGCCCATTTGGTTTATGAATAGTTAGGGTTTTATAGATGAAGTTAGTAAGAATATTGAAGGAGAGAATTAGAAGAGAAGAGAAGAAAGAGTAGAAAGGAAAAGAGGAGAGGAACTCAAAGAACTCAAAAACAAATTCATCAAGAAATCCAAGGTAAGGGTGAGTTTTCTCTCATTATTGAGATTATTAGGTGTTGATTATTGAGTAGAAATGGAGTTAATGAAAAATCCCCAAAACTTTTCTATGAAATTGAAATTAATTAGGTTAATGATTATTTCTGAAATTATTAATTTTTGATGTTTGGAAATTAATTTTTGATAATAGTTTAGAGACACATTTAATATTTGGGGTACCCATTGAAGTTAATAGTATAGTTTTAATAAGAGTGAATGAACCAACCCCTGTTTCCTTGGAAGTGTGCTCATGAACTACTACTGATAAGCTAATGTTGTTCTATTTAATGAACTACATTCATGTAGCCTCAATAAATATTAATTTGGAGTAGTATCATTTAATTGGATAGGTAATGTCCTAATTAATTGGCCATGATATATCAATATACAATTATAAAAAGAATAGTACCTGAAATTACCTAAATTAATCCTTTCTTTAACAACTAAACCTTTTCTTATTCCGGGGACATTTTAGTCTTTTGAAAACTATCTCTATTCTTATGCATCCAGCAATAAATGCGACTGATGTGGCATTCATATTTTTTTTTTAGCTTAATTTCAATTAAAAAATTAGACATTGAAAAGCTGAAAAACTAAAGAGTCATTTTGAAAGTTGGAATTCATTAACTTTCCTTGGTGAATCGATTTAACTGGTATTATTGACACAAAGGGTTAAAAAACCCTAAATACATCAGATTACCTCCTCTCCTCTATTTTCTCCCATGCGCTGTCCATCTGCTTCTTTCACCTTCATTCATCCTCTTCAGTTTCTCATACATTCACTGGCGCCTTCAATGTTCTTCCTCATCCACATCGCGCCGTAACCCTCACAACACCATGGCAAGGTTCTTCTTCGCAGCCGATCGCAACCGATTGCAATACAAGTCGTAACGGACATAAGTTTACTCTACGACGCGCAATCGAGAACGGTATCTGACCTGTGTCACTCCGACGTTAATGTTGACCTAACGGTAAGCTCTCACTCTCGTGATCTTCTTCTTACTCAGTGATTGTTGTTGTTGTAAATCGCTTCTGGTGCTGATGCGAATCTGTTGTTATGCGGTTGTAGTTCTTGATTTGATGCTGATGAACTTGAATGTTGGTGTTCTTCTTTCTGCAGGTGAAGATCTTGATGAGAACCAAAGTTGATTGAAGACACATTTCCTGTTGAAGGTGAACCTATTATAAGTTATACCGGTGGTATTGATGAGTTTGAAGCTACTGCTGTGGAATCTGATGAGAAGATTGATACTACCAGGTACTTAGTTTCTGTGTAAATTTAGACACTAAGTACATGTTAATCGATTTTTGAAAAAGCTTATTCAGTTCATGATTTAGTTGATTGAGTTGATTGAGATGAGTTTTGTTGTTGGGGAAAATAGTGTTATAATCATCACCTAAGTTCTTTTATGTACACAGAATTAATGTGTTGTTTTCTGTTTTACTATGTTATGAATTAAGAAATGGATTTTGGCAAATGTGGTAACTTGACTCTTATACATTCTGTTAAAATTCTTGAGTCATGTTTAAGAGTTTTGCTTATGTACTCTGATTCAACAATTTTAGTGTATGCTCTTTGAAAGATTTTAATATTTATATTGATTAGAATTTAATGATTATATCCATGATTTAATCTGTTATTTTATCTTGCAGTCCAAGGCAATGACACTGTTATGCTACAGGTTTGCTTATTTATCTTGGATGTGCATAGTGGTTACAATGTCTTACAATAATTAAAGGTGCTTATAAAAGTTGTGTTTGTATGCATGTATTGTTATTCAATAGGCATCTGGAACAACAAAATCACCAAAAACCCTTTCATCTTTGCTTCTTCTCGGGCCTCTTTCTTTAGGTACGCGTTACTTTTCTTTTGGATAAATTATTATAGATATATTATGTTTCATTTATTTCAATTGATAGTGATCGTTCAATATCCTTTTAGATCTATTATGTCTTATAATTTCAGTTGATAGTTATCTATTTTATCACGTGTGTCAATGTGGTTCCTAATAAGTTGAATTCTCCATTTATTCATGTGATATCCATTTCAGGTGTGTACAACAAATTAATAGAGGCAGCGCTGGAAAAGTAAGTCTTGAAGAGGTAAAGGATAGATAGGTTTTGTTATATAGTTTGAAAATTCCAATAAGAATTTATAATTTAAATGTGTTCTATATATTTATAAGAGTGGTGTTTATATACATGTATTGGTTGACTTCCAGGAAAAATATTTTATTTTAAGGACCGAGTATTGCTAAAGCTGATTCAAACATGGACAGAGAAGTTCATTTTGATTGTGACAAAATTGGATGTACTTAGTATTCAGGTACCAAAGGGGAGAAGAAAGTTAAGATTGAACCAAATAATTGTTGACATTTAAAGCATAAATTTTGACTTTTGAAATTTTTGGTCGGGAAACTTTATGTATTTAGGATAACTTATTTTACAATGTTTGCTATTGTTCGATATCTTTGTTTTGTTCGTAGACATCTGTATATTGCAATTCTTAAGTCATTTTCCAAAATTTTGCTTATGTACTCTGAATCAACAGTTTGAGTGTATGTTCTTTGAATGAATTTTATGTTTACATTTATTAGAAGTTGATGATTGTATTCTTATTCGTTGTTGCAACAATCTCCTTCACAGTATCAGTAGAGCAAAACTCACGATATCAGTAGAACAAAAGGTACCATATAGATCTATTCTCTTTTAAATAAAACTTATCTTACAATGTTTTCAAATTTTAGATATCTATATTTTGTTCTTACACATATGTCTGTTAAAATTCTTGAGTCATGTTTAAGAGTTTTGCTTATGTACTCTGATTCAACAATTTTAGTGTATGCTCTTTGAAAGATTTTAATATTTATATTGATTAGAATTTAATGATTATATCCATGATTTAATCTGTTATTTTATCTTGCAGTCCAAGGCAATGACACTGTTATGCTACAGGTTTGCTTATTTATCTTGGATGTGCATAGTGGTTACAATGTCTTACAATAATTAAAGGTGCTTATAAAAGTTGTGTTTGTATGCATGTATTGTTATTCAATAGGCATCTGTCACAACAAAATCACCAAAAACCCTTTCATTTTTGCTTCTTCTCGGGCCTCTTTCTTTAGGTACGCATTACTTCTAAGATTGTTTGAGAAATCTTATGGAAACAACTTATAACAATCCTCCTATTTTCCTTTCTCTGGCAGTCATACAGCTTCTATTGCAGCAGGAAATAATGGAATTCCTGTGCGGATGCACGACCATGAATTTGGGAAAGCAAGCGTCATGGCTCCACGTGCAAGGTGAGAACTTATACCCTTGATTTATAAATAATTCAGAACTACAGACCTTTCTGTTGCATTACATATTTGGTGCATTTATGTTCAGGATTGCTGTATACAAAGCACTATATAGACTCTTTGGTGGGTTTGTTGCAGATGTAGTTGCTGCGGTCGATTAGGTATGCAAGGATATGATATGTTTACGCAATCTCATTGTTTTATTTTATTTCAAAGATATAAAGGATAATATAAAGAAGAATGAACATTAATTATTCCATTTAATATGTTTACCCAACCTGTCTGAATGCAATTCAGAATAGTCTCAAGTTTATTTCAATTATTCCCACTTCTCTAATTCATCCTCACTCCGCCACTCTTGCCAGCATCAACGCCGATTTCAACTTTAAGGGATCATTTTGTCACTTAAGCCACCATTTTTCTATGTCTTTCACGATAACAAAATGAATCAGACAGTTGTTAGTTGCTCAAACTTACTGCACTGTGTCTATCACGGTTCTGCTTCCGATTATCTGACTTTGTTAGCTTATTTAGTTTGATTGTTGGTTTTGCAGGTGTGGGTTCGTTATAATACCTGATTTTGAAGATAATTCTGTATGAATGTGGACCAATTGTGTTGTTTATTATTTTTTATTGGGAATACTATGTTTAAATTTATGTTTTTCTGCAGAATTGTTTTTTTTGTGTTTCAATGCATTGATTGGATTTTTTTATGGTTGCAGATTTTGCGGTGGAAGTAAAATTGATATGCTGACAAAAAAATATCGTTGAGATACATAGTAAGGGAACTCAAAGAAATGAGGGATATGATTGGTAACACATTGAGGCCAAGTAGAATAATACAGTTTGAAGCAATTGCTACTGTTTTGTGTTAAGGACTTATCATTTTACAAGTATTGTATTTACTAATTCTTAGGATGTTGCAACTAGCTGTTGTATCATAATTTATTTTAGTTTGGATGATGCTTGAATTATGGGTTCTCTAATATTATTAGCTTTTGATTTGTAAGATACTACTGTCTATTGATCATAGAAATTGAAATAGTTAATAATCTTTCCATTGTGATCTTCAATACACATTTATGCTCTCTACATTCTGAGGTAATGATTTATATGCTTTAGTTTTTTCTTTTTTTCTCCATGTAGCATCTCATGTGTTAATGGCTTACTTAAAACTCCAGAAGTACTCCCACTACCAACCATACTTTCACCTCTTGGAAAGGCTCGTGCTAGGATGGGTAAAAGAAAAAGTCTCAATAATTATTAAATAATACTAAATATATTTTTATTTTATTTCAAAGATATAAAGGATAATATAAAGAATAATGAACATTAATTATTCCATTTAATATGTACATTTAAGTTTTTTTACATAAATATGTTCATTTATGTAAATCAAATTCTGACTACTATAGAGATTATGTAAAAAACCAATAGAGATTATAATTTTTTTAAACTTATAAAATTTCTAAAACAAAACAAAATATAAAAAAAAAATGATAAATGGTAGTCATAGAAAAATAATGATAAATAGTAATCATGAAAAAAATAATAATAAATAATAATCATGAAAAAAATGATGATAAATGGTAAAAATTTATTGATACAATCATTTTTATAAATGGGAATAAATTGCAAATATTTTATAAATGAGAAAAATTCAACTATTGATACAATTATTTTTACTTTTACTAGAAGGGTTCAACTAAGACCAATTTATATTTTTACTATTAAGAGTGAATTTATAAACGAGAATAAATTACAAATATATTTATAAAAGGGAAAAATTCAACTATTGATACAATTATTTTTATAAACGGTAATAAGTTTTAAATATTTTTATAAAATTTGACGGGGAGCTGTCATATATTGTAGGTTTGTAAAAATTATAAATATGATATAATAAGAAGGATTTAAAACTGATATTTGACAGAAAGCTGTTGTAAATATTAGGCTTGGAAAAATGGACTAATATCTAAAAAGTAATGTTATTTAAATTGGAAAAATTATTTTATTCAAATCTGTTGTTTTAAAATTAAATCGGATTCAACTAAGTTTTGTTAACTCATCTGGATTCACGGGTAGATGTAAACATATCTATGAGAGATTATGCTGTAGATTGTTCATTTTAATGTCCATCTTTTGAAGTTAGAGAATTGGTTGTACGATTTATTGTGAGTACGAATCAATGCTTAAAAGTTGCTGCATATTATTAGCATATATTTGTAACTATGTCAATGTTAACTAATTGAAGAATGAATTCAAACTTTACAAATAATAGTTTGGTAGACATGCGATGTAAATCTAAACAGGACCCGTTCGATAGCACGGGTTTCTTACTAGTATGGGTATACAAGAAGTGGCGCAGGGAGACCATGAATTGGGTCAATAATGAACTAATGCATTTAATGCATAGTGCACTTTGGTTTCATTATAATAAAAGACACATGTAGTATACAAGAGCCTTGATTTACTGGCAATTAGTTAGTAACTGTTAGGAGGTTCAAAGCTGGGTGTATTGGTCTGTGAAGTTACAAACTGGCTATAAACTGGCTATGAATGTTAGTTATGCTAGGTTAGTAAAACAATTAGAGGTTTTGTCAAGTTGAATGCTAGTTAGGTCTGTTAGATTGAGTTGAGACTCAATAAGTTCTATTATGAACTGTTAAAAATTATTTTTTGGATCGGTTAGTTAGATGCAAAGTTGTTAGATGCCTGTTATCAAAACTAGACCAGTTTGTATGGTCAATTGGATTGTAATATTTGAAATTGGATATTTATTACAATATTGGAATATTTATTTAAATTATTAAATATTTATTAAATAGAAATTATTTATTGAATATTAAATTGATTATTTATTTAATTATTAATTATTTATTAAATATTGGTTATTTAATTTTAAATATGGATTATTTATTTAAATATTAATTATTTATTTAGATATTGACTATTTATTTTGATATTGGTTATTTATTTAGATATTGATTGATTATTTAAATATTGATTATTATTGATTGAATAGTGGAATTATTATTGAATATTGGATTATTTAATTGAATATTGAATTATTTATTAAATATTGACTAATTATTAAAGTATTGGTTGTTTATTAAAATATTGATTATTTATTGAATATTGAATCTAATTATTAATAATGAATTAAATATTCTATATCCAAATTTGTGATGTGTGATTTGTGAATTGAGATGAAATTGTATTGATCCTTGTGTATTATTTGCTAATTATAGTGATGATGTTTAAAGTATGAGTACCTTGATTATGGAAATGTGTTTGTGTGCAATTGTGTGGTAATTCAAGTGTGATGAATTATTGATGATATTCTTGGATATTAAGATTAGGGAATGGTCTTAATTGCATATGGTTGTTGATTGCATACACATCATTTGTGTCAAGAGGCAATGCTTGCTAGTTCCGTGGGAGCTAGTGACTTATCCCAAACCTAGAGTGGGATTTGTTCGCTTTGCGAGGTCGGGATTTCCTGCAATCGCTGCTACGCACCAGTAGCACATCAGACCCCAAAAACCTTATGGGTTCAGCCCCAATTACCCCCAAAAACATCCCCCAAAACATCCCTAAGGCATTATGGCATTAAAGGCTCAAAACCTACGACTATTAGGTCGATTTATTACACTATCCTAAACTTCAAAATCACCTAAACCTTCACAATTTCCCAATATCCCCAAAGTCTTCACAGCCTCTTCACATTCGTCATCAACCCACTAATACATCATAATTTTCTCAGTTTACTCATAAACCCACAAAATCACATAAACCTCACTAATACATCATAATTTCCTCAGTTTACTCATAAACCCACAACATCACATAAACCTCACTAATACATCATAATTTCCCCAGTTTACTCATAAACCCACAACATCACATAAACCTCAAAATCCACTTTAAATACATTGAATTCCTATATTGAAAACAATGAAAGGTAATACTCCCCATACCTTAGATTGTCGATTCCAAGCCTTTCTCTCTTGAGTTCTTGGAAACCTTCTCGAATGCTAAGCTTTTCTCTCTTTCCTCAGAGCTCTGGCCTTTTCCTTCTTTTCACGATCTAACAAAATGAATCTTATTCCTCTCAATTTCTCCTTTTTGTTAAACCTAACCCTTGGGCCTCTAAATTGGGCTTTTCCTAATTTACCCTCACTAATCCTCCTCAAAAGTCCATCTTACCCTTAATTCATCTAATATTATTTAAATTAATAATAATACTAATATATTCCATATTATATACTATTATTTAAATAAATAACCAAAACTCCACAAAATTCCACACATAGCCCAAACCACCAAAATTCACCAAAAATCACGAATATTATATTTAATAATTTTAATAAATATTCTCACGAATTTGGGGTGTTACAACTCTCCCCCACTTAAAATAATTTTCGCCCTCGGAAATTTCCTCAAGGAAATTGAGCCGGATACGACTCCCTTATCTGATCTTCACGTTCCCAAGTCAAACTTTCGCCAGCTGGTCCACCCCCACAACACCTTCACTAAAGCTATGTCTTTACCCCGCAGTTGCTTCATCTCTCGACCATCAATTCGCACAGGTAATGCTTCCACTGTCAGGTTATCCCTCACTTGTACCTCATCCATCCGAATCACATGCGACGGATCCGGAATATACTTCCCCAACTGAGACACATGGAACACGTCATGCAAATTCGCAAGTGACGGCGGTAAAGCAATTCGATAGGCTACCTCTCCTATCCACCTGCAAGATTTGATATAGACCAACAAAACAGGGAGTGAGCTTCCTAGACTTCAAAGCTCTACCCACACCAGTCACTGGCGTCACCCTCAAAAACACGTGATCTCCCTCTTGGAATTCAAGTGTTTTCCTTCTCTTATCATGGTAACTCTTCTGGCGACTCTGCGATGCTCTCATCCTTTCTTGGACCATCTTAATCTTCTCAATCGTCTCTTGCACAATCTCAAGCCCGAGTACTGCACTCTCGCTCGACTCATACCAACACAAAGGAGTCCTGCACCTTATCCCATACAAAGCTTCATAGGGCGTCATTCCAATACTAGCGTGAAAGCTATTATTGTACGTGAACTCAATCAACGGTAAATGGCTATCCCAAGATCCTCTGTGATCCAACACCTAAGCCTTCAACAAATCCTTTAATGATTGGATAGTCCTTTATGTCTATCCATCCGTCTGCGGATGATAGACAGAACTCAACCTCAACTTAGTACCCAAAGCACCTTGCAAACTCTTCCAAAACCTCGACGTAAATCTCAGGTCTCTATCCGACACAATACTCGACGGTCTCTCATGCAACTTCACAATTTCCTCAATATACATCTCAGCTAGCTTCTGCATAGAATGACTAATCTTCGTCGGTAAGAAATAAGCTGATTTAGTTAATCTATCTATAATCACCCAAATAGAATCATTCCCTTTCTCAATCTTCGGAAATCCCGACACAAAATCCATGGAAATACTATCCCATTTCCATACTAGAATATTCAACGGTTGCGTCATACCTAAAGGCTTCTAATGCTCAATCTTCGACTTCTGACAAGTCAAACAAGCATAAACGAACTCAGCAATATCCCTCTTCATAGAATACTTTTCTCGATTCTGGAACATCTGGAACACACACTCTATCTCGAAACCTCATCACACCATTCTCATCAATCCAGAATTCACCTCTGTTACCTTGGTTATTTAACGTCAATTGGTCCATCAACTTCAAATCCACTTGCTGACCCACTCTGATTTCCTCCAAAATACCACTTGTCGGCCTCAACATTCCCAACTTCACACTATCAGAGGTCTCTTCACATACCAAACTCAAATCTCAAAATTGCTCAATTAATCCCAATTCTTTCACCATAAGCATCGACATATGCAATGACTTCCTGCTCAATGCATCAACCACTACATTTGCTTTGCCCGGATGATAACTCAAATGAAAATCGAAATCCTTCAATAGCTCTAACCACCTCCTCTGCCTCATATTCAATTCTTTCTGATCAAATAAGTATTTCATACTTTTATGATCAGTGAACACTTCAAACTTAGAGCCAAACAGATAATGTCTCCAAATCTTTAACACAAACACCACACCGGCCAATTCTAAGTCATGTGTAGGATAATTCCTCTCATGAACTCGTAATTGTCTCAAAGCATAGGCAACAACTTGTCCATTCTGCATCAATACTCCACCAAGACCCATCTTCGATGCATCACAATACACCATAAAAGATTCGCTCGGATTAGGAAAAATCAACACTGGAGAGGCCGTCAACCTTTTCTTCAATTCCACAAAACTCTCTTCGCATACTACATCATACACAAAAGCTTGCCCCTTTCGAGTCAACTGATTCAAAGGTAATGCCAACTTAGAAAAGCCTTCGATAAACTTGCGGTAATAACCCGCCAATCCCATAAAACTTCGTATCTCGGTAGCAGACTTCGGAGTCTCCCACCGTAACACAACATCAATTTTATAGGGATCCACAACAATCCCGCCACTTGAAATCACATGGCCAAGAAAACTCACTTCCTTAAACCAGAACTCACACTTGGACACCTTTGCATACAACTTCTTCTCCTTCAGTACTTGCAACACAGTTCTCAAATGCTCAACATGTTCTTCTTCAGATCTAGAATATACCAAGATATCATCGATAAACACCACCACAACCTTATCCAAATACTCATGAAAAATACGATTCATGTACTCCATGAACACACCAGGTGCATTGGATACACCAAATGGCATCACAGTGTATTCATAGTGACCATACCTCGTCCTGAAAGCCGTCTTCGGAATATCATCAGGCTTAACACGAATCTGATGATAACCAGACCTCAAATCAATCTTACTGAACACACAAGCGCCCACCATTTGATCCATCAAATCATCAATCCTCAGAAGTGGATACTTATTCTTGATCATCACTTTAGTCAATTGTCTATAATCCACACACAATCTCATAGTATCATCTTCCTTCTTCACCGACAACACAGGAGCACCCCACAGGGAAACACTCGGTCGAACAACTTCATCCCAAGTAACTCTTCCAATTGTTTCTTCAATTCTCCTAACTTAGATGCAGACATCCGGTAAGGAGCCATTGACATCGAACTCATACCTGGTATCAAATCCGCCACAACCTCTACCTGATGCTCTGGAGGCAAATCACTTACGTCATCGGGAAACACTTCCGAAATTTCACAAACAAAAGGCAAAACACCAACTTCTCCACCTTCACTAATACTCAAAGGTGCCCTCAACATAAACATCTCAGCACCATCCTGCATCGACTCATCAAAACAATCTGTAAGCACTTGGCTTAACTCCAAACAATTCACTGCGCACACCACTTAAGCTCGTAAGACACGTCTATCCCATCCAACATGATCCCGTCTATTATCAACAAGAGATTAATCCCATCCAACATGATCCCGTCTATTATCAACAAGAGATTAAGGGTGATCAGTTCCTCAATTTGTCAATAACAGCCGACTATCATGAGGCGGTACAAACTATCTTTACCAAACTATCATAGCGTCCAACACCACACTTAGCCACCGCTCCACACTTGAAGCAACTTGGAGAAGCACCATCTTCTCCCCCACTTGTTTCATTCCCAACCTGCAATGAAAAACAAAACAAGCATCGACAGTGTTTTCACGCACATGTCGCACACTAGGGAATAGACAATATTAGACAACCTTGCCGGACTGACTGACCTGCTCTGATACCACTAATGTAACACCCTTATCTACCCCACAAATAAACACGACAAAATACACAACTTATCAGAGTAAAAATCAGAACCACCTCAAAGGGTGCACATTTTCTCAATAAACTCAAAATAAATAATTGCTCCGTAAACATGGGTTTTCCTCAAAATATTCAAAAGCCATCAAAAGTAGCAGCGGAACCACCATAACCACAATAATCCAAAATCAAAAGGGTTTTGAAATAAAAACCATAATAATCAAATAACAACAAAATGTCAACATAACATGTTTCGACTCAACGACCCAACCCGATGTTACACTATCAGAGCAAGACCCTATACGTCAATCAAAAGCACTAAAAACTCCAAAAAGTCCTCGAAGGCATCCAGCTAAGTCTGATCACCTGCACGTTACCCACGTGGAGGCAACATTCAAACAGGCAGGGTGAGTAATCACAATTTATTATAATCAATATAAAAACAGGATATGCATAAAATGACGTCATTATCATATACAACATCATCAGGATCATCACAAAGGAAAACATCATCAATCACGATATCCTAATTCACATCAATGCCAAAAATATGCAATGCACAACAAGACTCATGCATGTGGTACCAATTCGTCAAAGTCGATAGACACTAGGCCATCACCCTCCAAAGATCCCCGTCAATAGGATCGATTCTACACAAGAACCAGAGCACGTCAAAATACCTCATATCCACACAATGGGATTGAAGCCACCATAGACCGAAGTCTAACCTGCTGGACCAAAGTCCTATAATCGTCGATAGACCGAAGTCTAAATGCTATGAATGCATGATACATAACGTCAATATCATCATCATCAACAAAAAGTCATTACGTGCATCATCATTCATCAAAATCTCATGTTAGTCCATATCATCATTTAATCATCAAAACATCATGAATCATCATCTCATAATCATCAATATAACTCATGGTAATTCACATCAAAATAGTCATGTATCATCATCTCATAATCATCAATATAACTCATGGTCATTCACATCGTCATTTAATCATCAAACATCATGTATAAACATCTCATAATCATCAATATACTCATAGAAATTCATCAAAACAGTCATGTATCATCATCACAAAATCATCAATATACTCATGGTAATTCATCAAAATTGTCACAGCTCAAAACATCAAGACAACACAAGAATCATAAAACAATTCGCGAACAGCAGCCATTCGCTGGCATGTTCACTTTGCAAATCTGGAGCGAATGTTCGCTTTGCGAATGATTTGTTCACTTTGCGAGGTCGCGACTTCCTGCAATCGCTGCTACGCATCAGTAGCACATCAGACCCCAAAAACCTTACGGGTTCAACCCTAATTACCCAAAAAATATCCCCAAAATATCCCTAAGGAATTATGACATCAAAGGCACAAAACCTACGACTATTAGGTCGACTTATTACACTATCCTAAACCTCAAAATCACCTAAACCTTCACAATTCCTCAATCTCCCCAAAGTCCTCACAACCTCTTCACATTCGTCATCAACCCACTAATACATCATAATTTCCTCAGTTTACTAATAAACCCAGAAAATCACATAAACCTCACTAATACATCATAATTTTCTCAGTTTACTCATAAACCCACAACAACACATAAACCTCACTAATACATCATAATTTCCTCAGTTTACTCATAAAGCCACAAAATCACTTAACCCTCAAAATCCACTTTAAACACATCGAATTCCTATATTGAAAACAATGAAAGGTAATACTCCTCGTGTAACGCCCGTTTTTATTTAATTATTATTTGTGAATATAATGATGAGTTGTTGTAGTTGATTGTATGTTGTTGTGTATTTGTTATGTTTTATGTACCCGTAGTGAAGAGTAGTGGCCTTAAGATTGAGTCTTGAGGGTCGTAGGGGTGTATGACCGAAAGCGTAGAAGTTGGTAGTGTGAAGACTAAAATTAGTTAGGCTTATTTAATTAATATTTGCTTAACCATAGTGTAAAATGGACATTAGTAGAATGATATAATTGACGAGAATTATTATTATTAGTATTTAGTTGGATTCAAAAATATTACTAATAATGTAATGACATAAATAGAAAATAAGGTGTGTAGATAATTGAGGGGCAAGCTCGTAATTGTAGAAGAGTAAGTGAGGGTAAAAGAGGTAATCCATAATGAGGGACTTTATAAAGAAAAATTAGAGAATGAGAAGGGAGTTTTAATCATACGTGAAAGTGAAAGCAAAAGGGAGAAGAGGCTAGGGCAAGAAGAGGGAGAGGAACCCATTAAGGAAGAGGAAAGCTCATCAATACAAGGTAAGGGTGGGATTTCTTTAATCGCTCAAGGGTTAGATGATGTAGGTATGTGGGTAGGAATCATTAGGTTGATGCCATGGATTGTTGTTTGTGGATTAATTGGGTTTTTTGAGAAGAATCTATAACTAAAATGTTTGAAATTGACGAAATTGTTGTATTCGAATTGTTGAGATTGTTGTGAATAATGTATATGTGGTATAAATGGGTTTTAATGACTTAAAATGGGGTTATTGGGGTTAAAAATGCAATTTAAGGGTGTGAAATCGCAGTGGGAGAAGTGTTGTCAACGCAGGCACTTTTGGCTGAATCGCAGAGCGGGCTTAGCCCAGTTTTTGGCACTTAGCGCGGTCCCCTCGGGCAGCTTATTTTAAAAACTTCGAAAATTCATAAATTTTGACTCGTAAGTCCGTTTGGGTCGCCGTTCGAATCGTTGGAAAGCTGACTTTATGTACTTTATGTTAAAATTATTTCCAATGAGAGATTTCTAACTATTCGAGGCGCCATATGAGTTTCCGTGTAGGTTCCGATGTGTTGAAATGTGAAATGTGGGAGTTAGCCGTAGGAATGTGTGTTGTGATTGTTGCTTATGATGTTGCGTGAGGTTGTTGAGGAGTTGTTGTAGCATACCATATGATTGTAATCTTTGTTGCTTATAATATTGTGTGATGATATTGTTGACTATTTATGGTATGATGTGTTGTGACTTAACTGATAAATGCAATAGTTGTTGTTTATGAAGTTGCATGATGTTGTTGTTGAGTTGTTGTGACGTAACTTGTAAATGCACTAGCCGTTACTTATGGGGTAGTATGATGATGACGTTGAGTTGTTACAGCATGTTATGTGGTAGGCATGTTTTGATGAGTTATATTGATGATTACGAGATGTTGATTAATGAGGTTTTGATGACGTATTTGATGATATGATGAATATGTGAGTCTGATGGATGATGACGTACATAATGACTTTTGTTGATGATGACGATTAGGATGTTGTGCATCAAGCATTCATAGCATTTAGACTTTGGTCTATTGATGATGTTAGGACTTCAATCCAGTGACGATGTTAGGACTTCGGTCCAGTGGTGGCTTCAATCCCATTGTGTGGATTGAGGTGTTTATGACGTGCTTCCTTGTAGAGGGTTGATGGCCTAGTGTCCATCTTTTGTGACGATTGGTACCACATGCATTGAGTCAAGTTGGTGTCTCATTGCATTATGTAAGAGTTGTGTTGCATTATGAAATGTGTGATTATCTGTTTGTGTTGAAATTAATGAAAGTTGTGTTGAAGGGTGAATTACTTGATGATTTATGCTTTCATATTTATATCATATGTTTCTTTTGTTGATTTGAGAATCTCACCCCTTCTGTTTGAATGTTGCCTCCACGTAGGTAACGTGCATATAATCCGTAGTAGGAGATCGGATGTGAGTGAAAGATGGAGTCTTTCGTTTATGCCTTTGTGTCAGTGTCTGCTCTGATATGTAACACTGGGGTCATGGAACATTATGTTTTCTTAGGCTATGTTTTGCTTGAGATTTTAGATATCTCATAATTTTAGTTATTTATTTAATTGAAATACTATGCTTATGTTGTAATGAATATGTGTTGATGTTTCCGCTGTTTTAATAAAAAGAAAATGAAGTTAGAGATCTTTTATCATTATCGTTGTTGTTAAAATAATTTTAAAATGATGTGTTGCATATCAAGTATATGAGCAGGTGTTTGATGAAAGTAGCATCCTAAAATGTTTGATATTTTATTTTACTCTGATTTTATTTATATTACACGGTGGATTATTTAGGGTGTTACAAAGTGGTATCAGAGCAGGTCGGTCCGTCCGGCCAGGTTGTCTAATTATGTTGTTCCCTAGTATGCGACATGTGTGTGAAAATACTGTCGGTGCTTGTTCTGTTTTCCATTTGCAGGTTGGGAATGAAACAAGTGGGGGAGAAGTATATGCTTCTCTTGGATATTCCAGTGGTTGAGGGATTGGATATCATGTTGTCGCATGAGGGAATGCAGTGTTGGATTGTCCAACTTTTTGAGAATGGTGTGATCCTTGAGGGAAGACGATCAGGTGTTTTCGTTGTTCGCTTCCTTGTGAGGGGGAAGGCGATGTTGTGGCTAGAGATAGTCCGGTGATGTGTGGAGTATCTTGACGTGTTTCCTTAGGAGGTGTACAGTTATCTTTAGTTGGAACAAGATGATGTCATTTTTGGGACGAGTTGGTGGAGATAAACCATGTGTTTACCAATTATTTAGATGAGTGGTGTAGTGTGTTGTTGAGACAAGTGTAGCTCCGGTGTTATTAGTTAAGGAGAAAGAAGGTAGTACGAGATCGTGTGTGGATTAGTGACAATTGTGTAAGGTAATGAGTGAGAATAAATATCCATTTCAACGGGATTGATGATTTGATGGACCAACTGGTGGGCTAGTGTGTTTTCGGTATAATGGAATTGAAGTCGGATTACCTTCAGATTTGGGTGAAAAGTGAGGATAGTTGGAGAATCTTAGAAGTAAGAGAAAGAGGTGGAACTCATGTTCACCATTTCCAATCTTCATTTTCGCACTTAAGGAACAACCTACACTAAACATGTGATAACTTTTTACTCGTAATTCGGATTTAAGCGTTTCTTGAATTTCTGGGATCTACAGAAAATTCCCTTCATTTTGGCATATAATTTTGTATCAAGAAGGTCTGTATTGAAGGAGATAATTGCGTTTGAAGTTGAGTGAGTCTTGCTAAAAGTGGGTAAGATGAGGTCAGATATGAGATGTTTAGTAACAGGACGGAGGTGAGGACCTCAGAGAAACACATGGAGATGCGGCATATGCTAGTTGAGAATGATTAGAGTGGAGAGATTTTTGAGGAATGGAGAAGGTTAAATAGTAACATGGATTGTGTGTCATTGATGACATGGTGTCAACATGTGTCAGGAAGATTTTGGAAAGTTTCTATCACCAACCTGATGATGAGATGGTACTGTTAAGATTGTGATTAGGATGAGACCAAATGTGAAACTATACGGATCATCGAGATTGTGAAATTAAAGAAAGGACGCTATTGTAGTTGGATAATGACGATTTATGCATCCGTTATGGTTGTCGACTACCTATTGACAAATTGAGGAACTGATCACCCTTAATCTCTTGTTGATAGTAGACAAAATCATGTTGGATGGGATAGACGTGTCTTGCCAGCTGGTATAGTATGTACATTGAATTGTCTGAATTCGAGCCAAGTGCTTATGGATTGTTTGATTAGTCGATGCAGATTCCTATATCTGAAGATGAGGCAGATTTGAGGCTTTTGTATGTTGATCAGATGATGTTGATAGTTACTTATCAGAAGTAGAGAATAATGTGCTGACTAAAGATATGCCAAGGGTGTCTCCGTGGAGAACCTTATTATTATTAGTAAAGAAAAGCTTGACAGCATGAGGTTGTGTGTGGATCGGTGAGTAGTATAGAAACTCACAGTTGTGTCTGGGGTAACTTGAGTTCTGATTTGAGATGAATCGAGAATCCGATAGACATGAGACTTGAAGCATTGGAAAGATGATCCAGTGAGGGAGTAAATGGAAATGCAAGACCATGATTCAACCAAGGATGTTTGGTAGAGGATAATAGTGACTAGTACGCCTTAAAGTGTGTGTAGGGAGTATGGATCGTATCTTCCATACTTATTTGGATAAGTTAGAACTGGTGTTCATTATGGATGCTCAGATCTATTATAAAAATCGGAAGAAGAACGTGTAGAGTAATTGAGAATTGAGTTACAAGTATTGAAAGAAGTGGAGTTATATGTTAAATTATCAAAGTGTGATTTTTGGTTAGTAGAGATGAGTTTACTTGATTGTGTTAATTCAGAGGAGGGTATTGTTGTGGATCCATCCAAGTAGATGTAGTTCTACAATGAGGAAGCTCTGCAGTGGATTAAGGGGAGTATAATATTCTTGGACTTAGTCGGTTATTATCACGGAGTTTGGCAGCAGGAATCGCGAAGGGCGCTTAGCGCCGTTGAGCGCGCCCAGCGCGGTCTGGAAGACTCTCGCCCTCTCGAGGCAGAAGCGAGCGCGCTTAGCGCGAGTCGAATCCCGCTTAGCGCGGTCTGGGAGTGGAAAGGGTGATTTTTCTTGTCAAAATTAATTGGAAATATGTATCCTTATACAGTTATGGCATTGGGATGTTGTTGTGTGTTTAAGATGAATTTAGACAATGTGATAATATAAGATGGTGAAGTTGTAGCTTATGTTTTACGATAGTTGGAGATTCATGAAAGTATCTATCCTATTCAAGATTTGGAATTGGCTGAGGTTGTAATTGTGTTGGGTATCCGAAGGTATTATTTTTATGAATCTAGGTCCGAAGTGTTTAGTAATCACAAGAGTGTAGAATACCTGTTTGGTCGGAATTCCCGATGAATTAAGTAGAAAGTCGTTTCTTATGTCTGCTTTGATGGTCGGAAGTTGGATGTGAACTTGGTAGATTTGATAGTTGCGAGTAATTCGAGTGCGCAGCGAAAGCATGGTGTAGTGCAGTTTGTTCGTACGTGGGTAACAACGATGTTGGTAATTTGGTTACATTGAGGTTGTGTTATGGACTTTTGTGTTTTTATCCTTGTTGTTGCCTCGTTACCTATGGTGATGGTTTGAGTGCGAGTAGCTAATTCCTATGATGGGGAATTAGGGGAGTGTTGCCTATGGTGATGGTAACGATTGTGTTGTGTTCTGGTTCATAGTGAACCTGTGTGTTTTTAACTTGGGTATTCTTTGTTTCTTGAGTTGGTCGTCGAGTGCATTGCGTGAGCATTACATCTTGTTGTTATTGTCGTTAATAAGGTAGTTTGTTGTTTTGTGTTAACCGCGATGTTGCCTTTCATGGCATGGGAATTGATTAGTCAGATACGAGGATGTATTCGGGGTAGTTCGCATCAGGTGAATTTTCGAGGACGAGAATATTCTAAGTGGGGGAGAGTTGTAACGCCCGTTTTTATTTAATTATTATTTGTGAATATAATGATGAGTTGTTGTAGTTGATTGTATGTTGTTGTGTATTTGTTATGTTTTATGTACCCGTAGTGAAGAGTAGTGGCCTTAAGATTGAGTCTTGAGGGTCGTAGGGGTGTATGACCAAAAGCGTAGAAGTTGGTAGTGTGGAGACTAAAATTAGTTAGGCTTATTTAATTAATATTTGCTTAACCATAGTGTAAAATGGACATTAGTAGAATGATATAATTGACGAGAATTATTATTATTAGCATTTAGTCGGATCCAAAAATATTACTAATAATGTAATGGCATAAATAGAAAATAAGGTGTGTAGATAATTGAGGGGCAAGCTCGTAATTGTAGAAGAGTAAGTGAGGGTAAAAGAGGCACTACTGCAAAACGGCCAAACAACAACGTCAGGTTTACAACGGCATCCTATACACCGTTCTTATAGTGCGTACTGGGTGCGCGCGTATTATTTTAATTAGAAATCTCAAGGGTATAATAACGGTTTTTATGAAAACCGTGGTGATACAATCTAGCTATCATGGGTTCGAACCTCATCGCCCTCAAATAGTTTATCCCTTTGATGTAAATGCTCCCTTTTTAAATTGTATTAATATTTAACTAGAAAAATAATAAGGATATCACGACGGATATTTCTCAAAACCGTTGTTACAAATTGAAGCTTCTTTTTATGTATTTTAAACACCAAGTATATATATCAATTTATCCATTGAAACAACCCTAACACCAATGCCGTCACCATTGTCGGGAAGAAGACAACAACAACAACAAAGTGTTCTATTTTAAGGTGTTGCAATGTCACATTTGAAGACAAAATCATCCAAAGGTGTTTCTACGTCTTGTTCCAGTGTAAAATCTCGATCTGGAAATTTTTGTGGTTGTGATGGTCGTATGGTTTCGTATCAATGCAAGAAGGGACAAAATAAAGGAAGACTTTTTTGGAGATGTCAATTTTGGAGGAGCAATGAAACATGTAATTTGTTCATATGGGATGCAGACGTGGGAGAAAGAGATGGAAATGTGGATGAGAGCATTATGAAGTCAGAGTTGGAAGTTGTGGGCTATCTGAAGGTTATGTATGAGGATTTAAAAAAAAAAGAACAAGAATTTGAAGAACAAACTGAAATTAGAGATATTTTCTGGAAATATCAAGATGTTATGTTTTTTTGTCTCCTTTATGTTTAATATTTACTTTGTTATGAAATGTAATAGTTGAATTAGGGTTCGAATTACATTGTTGATGTTTAAACTGCAGATGCATTATGAATTACATTGTTGATGTTTAAACTGCATATGCATTAAGTTAGAAGTTAAGGCGCACCTTTTCTTTTTTATTTATTTTAAAATTCACAAATAAAAGGGTTATTACTACGGTTATTCTGGTAAACCGTAGTGATATATTTATAATAAATAAATACATATCTATGTGGTTGTTATTGTTAACCGTTGTGAAATAGTTTACCCATATATAAGCGAAATAACTTTCACTTAATTAACAGTAACGCCGTTGCCTTCAAAGTGAAACCCTAGAACCCATTTTTTCTCTTCGTTGTCACCATTAGCCGTGAATCTTGTGCTTCATACATTAAGGTATTCTTCTTCTTCCATCTATTGTTAGATATTTCCAATTATCTCGTTTGTTGCATGTTGTTTTTGTTGATTGTTCTCATTTTTTCAGATTCGTTTTCACTACCTTAACAAAGACCATACTTTGGAAACTTCATAATGTTTGTGTTGCTATGGAAAAATGTATAAGAAGCCTGAAGCTGTGATGGAAACTTCATCCACCTTATACTTTTTTTTCATATCATCACGAACAAGATGTTAGTAAATGAAGAAACAACAGTGTAAGCAAACTTTATCTAGTTTTAGTAGCAATGAAAAGAAGTATAAGAAGTATGAAGCTTTTGTGTAAGCTTCTTCCTCCTTATATTTATTTTTCATGGCTTCCCAAACTACACTACAAGAAAAATGGCCTACTGCCACGCCAAAATGTTCCACAGCTCAAAAACTGTGGCTACATATATGCTTTGGCCGGGGTTTTTAAACCATGGAAATATGTTTTGAAATATTGAACCCAGATTGTGAAACGGTAGCATTTTCTTAAATTGCCACGTTTACAAAATGACAAATATATTTAGGCCACACTTAATAACCGCGGCTTATAATTTTCGATTCAAACTGTGGCCTAAGCCCACATTTTATACCCCGCCAAACTTTTCCTCTTTTTTTTTTTCAGTTTCCCTCTTTGTTTTTTATTTTATTTTCTAATTATATTTTATTAAAAAAAAAAAGAAAAAGAAATAGAAAAACTCTCTTCACTCTTCACTCTTCCGTCTCTTCACTCTCCCAACTCCCTTCTCGCTTCTCCGAAACACGACCTTCTCCGTTTCTCAGCCATCTACTCCGGTCAACTCTCTGCGTAAGTTTTCTGCTTCTCTCTTCATACCTTCGCCTGTTCTCACACATCTTCGTTCGCACCTCTGCATGTTTCCTGCACACATCTCCGTTCCCACATTCATCTCCGTTCCTCTTCTCTCTTCAAAGTCCAAATCCAAAATTTGACCTAATCCCCAAATTTTGTTTTGCATGCAGTTTTGATTTTGTTGTTGAGGTGTGGAGCGGAAGCTTTCAGTTGGAGCATTGCAAGGTTTTCATCTTTACCCTTATTTTTAGATTTTGTTATGTTGTTTTGAAACTGAGTTTTTTAGGGTTTCTTCTGTTGATGTTAGTGAACTGATCATTGAGTATGTTAGGATTGTATGATTTAGGGTTTCAATTAGTTAACTGATATGAAACCTTAAATTGATTTTCTGTTTGGATTGTATGATTTAATATATGTTTGGTGATGTGAACTGAACTAAAATTGTATGTTAGTATTTCTGTTTGGATTGGATTGTATGATTTTCATATTTGTTCCTCTAATTGCTGCCTTGACAAGCTCACTAGGGTTTTCTTTTCATATCTGATAATTTGTGTCTAAGTTTTAATACTGAAAGTATGTCGTTTTGATACACGATTGCCCGCGATACGAACTTCATTTGATTGAACCTGATTTTATCTAAATTGTTTGTTTCATTATTGAAATTGGGTTATAAGCAAATTTTTATCAGTATTGGAGTGATGGTTTTAGGTGTTTAAATCTTAAGGTTAACATTCCGATATTAGTGTTATTTGGTTGATGTTATCTTAATTTTGTTTGTTTAGATACTAGGAGTTACGAATTTATCTATCGAATGATATGGATTATGTGCTTTGGTACTCGTTTCTGTTTGTTTAGTTATAGATAAAAAAATCTGTGTGGATTTAAGATTTGGATTTTTGAATATCATTGTGATCTGATTTTAGTGTGGAATTTGAGGTTGATGAACCTTGATTTAAGAAGTTGACTTTCTGTTTGGTATTTCTGTTCTTGTAATGTAAAAATGTTCAGTTTGTGATTGCTTAGTTTGTATATTCCCATGTTTTGGTTCTGTTTTGTATATTCACATGTTTCTGTTTGTATATTGCTTCTGTTTTGGTTCTGTTTCGGTTTTGTATAGTGTGTTCTGTTTTGGTTCTGTATTGGGTCTGTTTTGGGTCTGTTTTGAATCTATTTTGTGTTGTGTGTTTCAAATATTTATATTATAAAGAGATGGACAAAGAGTGGACTAAATTTCCATGGTTTAGTCAAGAGTACATCAACGGTGTTACTCGATTTTTAGACTTTGCCTACACTAACGGTAGACCTCAAGGAGATGAGGTTTTATGCCCTTGTTCTATGTGTAAAAATTTGTATTGGAAAACAAGAGATATTATTAGGGATCACTTAATAGCCAAGGGTTTTCTAAAAGGTTATGACGTATGGTTGCACCATGGGGAGAAAGTACAAAGGTCTATGGAAATTGGTGCTGCGATGGAAGATCAAGAGGAATCACATGACGACATCCCTGGCTTAGTGCATGACATATATATCGATAGGGCAGAAGCACACGGAGTTCATGAAGGTCCCAATGACGATGCTAGGAAGTTTTACAATTTGATTAAAGAGGCGGAAAAAGAACTGTACCCTGGATGCAAAGATCTTGAGGAGGAATGCAAATGCAAATGCAAGTGCAAAGCAGAGTAATACAAAACGGGCAGTGCAAGATGATGGAAATTCAATGACAGAGCAAGGCAGTGCCCTAAAGAAGACAAAAAGAATCCCAATGTGTAGATCGACTTCCGTTCACTACCACAAAAAAGACCTTAGACAGCGCTTTTTTTGCCCTTAGACAGCGCTTTTAAGCGCTGTATAAACCTGCGCTGCTATAGGTTTAGACAGCGCTTTGGGTAATACCAAAAGCGCTGTCTAAAGGGGGGTCTATTTAATGAAAAGCGCTGTCTATGGTACCTTTAGACAGCGCTTTTTGACATTATAAGGTACACCTTAGACATCGCTTTTGGAAAAAGCGCTTTCTAAGCCTCACCTTTTTTGACATTTTTTTGGTATACCTTAGACATCGGTTTTGGTGAAAGCGCTGTCTAAGGTCAACCTTTTTGAATTTTTCTAGGTATACCTTAGACAACGCTTTTGTCATAAGCGCTTTCTAAGCCCTACCTTAGACAGTGCTTTTTACAAAAGCGCTGTCTAATCCCTACCTTAGACAGCGCTTTCTCCATAAGCGCTGTCTAAGGTATACGAAAAATTTTATATAAATTTTTTTAAACCACAATTTTTACCAGGTTTTTTCAACCAGAATTTTACCTGTTTTTCAACCAGCAATTTTTTTCAGAAATTGGCAATTTACACCAAAATTATATATGCAAAACAATTGGCAATTCAAACCAATATATATATTTAAAATTACAAACCAAAATTATATATACACCTATTTATAATTACAAATCATTACATTTTTTCTACAAATGCACATATTACTTATACTAATACTTTTGCATTCAACCAAAGCATTGCTTCAAATCTACATTATAGGTCCTGAAAACACAAAGATTGTAATTCAATTAAAAGAAAATATGGATAAATCCTAAGTTTTATCAAGTAGCATCACTAATATAATAAAACATGTGATAATTAATATACCTTCACATAATTCCATGTAATAATGGGGTTGACTCTCCGCTGTGGTTAATTGTGACCAACAACCAATGTCCACTGTAAGATTAAACAAGTGTAAGATTAACAGCTATATATCATATAATTTGTTAGATGAAGTATAAGATATCCAATTTAACATTTTCTATGCATAAATATCATATAATTGTGATGTACCTATTTTTTTGAAACAACGGACTCGGTATGCTCCGGAATCCGGTTATCCTTTGTTTTGGATCTTGTTGGAGTCTAAATAACATTACCATGTAAAAAATGAAAATAAAATGCTCTTTCACTAATATATAACAAATATGACATAACATATAACAAATATAATAAAGAAATCAAGTATATAACAAATTTTACCTCTTTCACTAACATCTCTTTCTTTTCTTGGTTGGAATATGAATTACTTGTGTCTTAGCAATGCGGACGGATGAATGGATCCAAATTCCCTCGTTATGGTCATTTCTGATATATGACTCATCCGCTATAAGATCCTCATCTTGATCATTTGTATTCAACTCATTCCGTCTAATGCATGACTCATTCTCAACATCAATATCACATTGATCTACACCGCTATCATCAACCACTTTGTTAGATAGAAGCACTATAGACCATTTCGTAGTCGTCGGGTCAGTGACATAGAACACTTGTCTAGCTTGAGATGCTAGAATAAAAGGCTCATCTTTGTACCCCACCCTATTAAGATCCACTTGCAAAAATCCAGACTTATCCATTCGTATGCCACTACTATTTACCCAGTTGCAACCAAAGATTGGAATCTGAAACTTCTCGTAATCAAACACCCAAATGTGCTCAATAACTCCAAAATATGACAGATTTGCATATTTGGGGTTTAAGTCCTTCATACTTGATATGTGCATTGCTTCAGCTAGGACGGTGACACCACTATTTTGCATAGTACTTTTATCGTCTTGGTCTTTGGTATAAAATGTGTATCCATTAATTGCGTATGCGCTATGAGAATACACATGCAAACTTGGACCATATGCTAAACATCTCAACCTTTCTGTTACTGAAGCAGGATCTGAAGAGCGCTTCGAATAAATATGATCCTTTAACCATTGTATGAAACTTTGATTGTGCTCTCGTACTATCCAATTTTCATTTCTGTTCTGATTTAACCTTCGGAGTACATCCTTGTGCATCTCAACATATGGCTCAACCTCATTATCATTGTGCAGAACATACAAATGCACTTGATCCCGTTCATCCCTTGATACTGTCACAATTTTATTTCCAATTAATTTTTTACCATCCTTTTTTTCAAAAATATGAGCTTTGGGGAGTCCAATCGACTGAACATTGGACAAATATTCAGTACAAAACTCAACCGCTTCTTCAACAATGTATCGTTCAACAATACACCCCTCTGGTCGACTTCGGCTTTTCACGTACCCTTTTAATATTTTCATATAACGTTCAGCAGGGTACATCCATCTCATATAAGCTGGTCCACACAACTGTGTCTCTTTCACAAGATGAACAACTAGATGTACCATTATGTCAAAAAAAGAGGGAGGAAAATACATTTCAAGCTCACACAATGTAATAACTATCTCTTTTTGTAGTGTTGGTAAGATATCGGGATCGATTACCTTACTACAAATTGACCTAAAGAAAAAACACAAATTAGTTATGGCGCTTCTTACTTTCACTGGCAAAATAGAACGTATACCTATTGGTAGAAAGTGTTCCATTATAACATGGCAGTCGTGTGTCTTTAAACTCTTCAACGTGAGGTCTTTCATAGACACAAGTCTTCTGACATCTGAAGAGTATCCTTCTGGAACTTTAACTCCACTCAGAAACTTACACAATATTTTCTTCTCCTTTCTAGACAGAGTAAAAGCAGCAGGTGGTAGATATGTTCGTCTTCCTTTCTTCACGGGTGCTAATTCAGGTCTAATCCCCATCGCTTCCAAGTCTTTTCTTGCTTTAAGGCCATCCTTAGTCTTTCCTTTTATATTGAGTAACGTACCAATAACACTTTCAAATACATTTTTCTCAATATGCATAACATCGAGAAAATGTCTCACATACAAAGACTTCCAATATGGCAATTCAAAAAATATCGACCTCTTTTTCCACCCACCTTTGACAACCTTATGTGCAAAAGGTTTGCCAAACTCAGTACTCATATCTTTCACCTTTTTAAAAACTTGGTCACCTGACAACATAGGTGGAGCTCTACCTTGTTCGATGTCTCCATTGAATTCTTGTCTCCACCCACGGTAGTTATGTTTGGCATTTAAGAATCTACGATGACCGAGAAAGACATTCTTATGACCAAACTCCAATCGCTTCGAAACTGTTTTATCTTCACAAATAGGACACGCTTTTTCACCTTTTATGCTGTACCCTGATAGATTCCCGTAAGCTGGAAAATCATTAATTGTGCCAAACAACATCGCCCTCAAATTGAAACTTTCTTTCCTATATCCATCATAAACCTCCACACCGTTCTCCCACAATATCTTTAAATCTTCGATCAAAGGTGTCAAGTATACGTCTATGTCATTCCCTGGTTGTTTAGGCCCAGAGATTAACATAGATAACATCATGTACTTACGTTTCATGCATAGCGACGGAGGTAGGTTATAAATCATAAGAATCACAGGCCATGTGGTATGTGAGATACTTTGAAGACCATGCGGGTTCATTCCATCAGTAGATAATGCCAAGCGAAGGTTTCTTGCTTCTTCTCCAAAGTCAGGATAATCATTATCAATTTTCGACCACTGTGGTGAATCAGCCGGATGTCGCAACTTTCCATCAATAATTCTTTCATCTGCATGCCAAGTCAGGTGTCTTGCATCGGTTTCACTACGAAACAAGCGCCTAAATCTCGGTATTATAGGAAAATACCATAAGACCTTGGCTGGAGACAATTTTTTCTTATATCGAGACAAACCGCATTTAGGGCACTCAGTTAACGATGCATATTCGTTTCGAAACAAAACGCAATCGTTTGGACAAACATGTATCTTATCATAGCTCATGCCAATAGAACACAACATTTTTTTGGCCTCATAGGTTCGATTGGGAAGAACATTATCCTCCGGTAGCATTTCTCTCAAAAGGGCCAACAACTCTGTGAAACTTTTATCCGACCATCCATTGCCCGCCTTTAAGTTGTACAACTTCAATACCGCAGACAGTCTTGTGAATTTAGTGCAACCTTGATAGAGCGGTTTCTCTGCATCGCTTACCAACCTCTCAAACATTTCAGGACAATCATGAAGATCTTCTACAACTGCTTCTGCAATCTCTTCGACTCGATCACAATCGTATGTTTCCGTGTCTTTATCATCTGAAGCATAGGTCGTATTACTTTTCCCCGTCGGTTCAACATTCTCGTTAATTTTCTCCCCATGATGTATCCAACACTTATAACTTCGATCAATTCCATTCATCAGTAAATGCGATTTCAATCCATCTGCGTCAACCCTACCCACATAACAACAACCCAAGCAAGGACATTTTATTCGATTGAGCTCTTCAACGTCAGCGTGTTGAACAGCAAACTTAACGAAATCCAATACCCCATTCTCGTACTCTTTGGACAATCGATCGGCATCCATCCATTTTTTATCCATGGTTTTCCTACTTATTAAGGTCAACAAAATAACATTAATTCAACCATATTAATCAAGAAATGAACAAGTTTGATAGTGTTTGATATGTAACTGGTTGAATTTCTTATGTTTTAGTGAAATGTTTATGTTCATTATATTTGTTTATTAACTCAACCATCTCAAATTCTAGAATTTTGAGGCTTCAAAAACAAGCTTTGAATTCTAAAATTCAGAGGACATTTCCATCAATTTTAAGAGTTTTTTAGAAGATTTAAGAGGTGGAAAAAATAAAACTAAACTAAACTATTTCCATCAATTTTAACAAAACTCCATCAATTTTAAGAGATTTTTAGAGTTTTTTAGAAGATTTCATCAAACATACTCATTCAATACAAAACTTCATTAACAACACTTCAAACATACTCATTCACTACAAAACTTCATTAATAAAACAGAACAACATAACTTCATTAACAAAACTCACCAAACATAATCATTCACTACAACATTGTAAAGCAACAAAACCCTACAACAACAATGTAAAGCAACAAAACCCTATTCTTCACAACAACGACGTACCTTTAACGACGGTAACAACGACAATGCAAGAACGAAATGTATCAAAGAGCAGAAAGAGAAACGAACGACGACGGCAATGAGCAGAAACAAAAACGACGGCAGTGAGCAGAAACGGACGGACGGCAATGCAACGACGGCAACAACGAACGACGACACGGTGGAGGACGGTTGACGGTGAAGGTTTTTCGTTCGCAAGGGTTTTGAGCTCTGTTCGCATGCAGGGGAGAAGAAAGAGCGGAAATATGAAAATGAATACTGACTATTCATATATTTTAATTTTATTAGACCTTAGACATCGCTTGTCATAAAAGCGCTTTTTAAGGTGGATCTTAGACAGCGCTTTTCAAAGCGCTTTCTAAGGTTGGCCTTAGACAGCGTTTTTGATTTTATTTTTTTTTAATTTTTAAGACCTTAGACAGCGCTTTTAAGGTAAGCGCTGTCTAATATTTTCCTTTAATTTTTTTTTTAAAATTAATAAGACCTTATAAAGGGCTTTTTACCAAAGCGCTGTCTAAGGTCTTATATTTTTTTGCGCTTTTACTTTTTTAAATGGCTAGTTTCCTTGTTTTTAACTTATAGCAGCGCTTTTGTATTAAAGCGCTGTCTAAGGTGCGATGTTATAACTTACTTTTGTTGTAGTGAGTTGAAGAATTTCTCAACGAAAATGGGGTAACTCTTGAAGAAGTAGATCAATGTCAAGATCTTGAGGAGGAACAAAATGTAATGGATGAACAAAATGAGGAAATTGAAAGTGAAAAAACTGAAGGTATTAAAACTTGTTTATGTCATGCATTGTTTTTAATTATTGTTGCATTCAAATTCGATTTCGCATTTTAATAGTTTATCTAACACAGGGACAAATAAGAAAAAGACACGTGGACCAACACAATGTTTGAAAATCCATGCTAGAAATAGTGAGGATCGTGAAAAGGTTGTCTTAGATGATGATGGAGAGCCTATTGGACCCAATGATCGAACCGTGTCAGATTTGAGTGGTTTCCTTGGCACTGTCGCGAGGAATTCAGACTTGTGTCCCTTAACTTATACAAACTTCAGAGCTTTGAAGAATGCTAACCAAGACCGTATATGGGAATTTGTTACTGTATGATCAAAATGAGTTATTTTCTCATTTTGTTACCTAATTTGTTACTTATATATATCTAATTCCCTTCTTTGTTGTAGGATAAATTCATTATCTCTGAGCATGGACATAGAGCAGTTTTCTCTCGGATAAATGATGCTTGGAGGCGTTACAAGAAATGTATCAAAAAGAATTGCTTTTCAAAATACACTACTATGAGTGAAATATTGAAACATCGTCCCCAGACCGTACCTATAGCTCATTTCAAGCAATTGGTTGCCTATTGGAAAAATGGCAAAATCCAAGTAAGATAATTTTACGACTTATAGATTATAATTTTGGTTGCCTATTTGATATGTTATTGTCTAACATTTGGTTGCCTATTGGTTGCCTATTTGTTGTTCCTCAATGTAGAAAATTAGCAAAGTTAATGCTGTGAACAGAGCTAAGCTAAAGTATATGCATCGTATGGGACAAACAAACTTTGCAAGGATTCGTGCAAAACTGGTAGTGTGTTTATACATTCGTCAATTTATAATTCTGTATTGGTTGAGTGATTACTAATTGTATGTGTTTAATATCAACCAATGTAGCGTGCAAAGAAAGAGGACGGAGAGGAAGTTAGCCAAGCAGAGATGTTCATTGAGACTCGACAAAGTCGAAAAGGAAAAAAAGTGGATGAGGAAACACAAACTGCAATTGTAAGTACAATTTATTATTTTCAAACCTATCAACATCTGTAGGCTGAAACTGCTAGGTAGAAGCTGCTAGGTAGAAAATCTGGAAACTGCTAGGTAGAAAATCTGGAAACTGGTGTTGTATGTAGAAAATCAGGAAATGGTGCTGTATGTAGAAAATCAGGAAAATTCTGTTCCAACTGTATGTAATATTCTGTGGTTATAATGTGAATATTTTTTAATTAGGATAAGCTTCAAGATTCTGTTAAGAACTCGACCGAATCTGAGACATTTACGTCATTGTTCGGGAAAGAAAAATCTGGTCGAGTACGTTGCTATGGAAAAACAACTACACCAACCATGTTTAAAAGAAATCAAGAAATTTCGGTTATTAAAAAGCAGCATAGTGATGAAGTGGCTGGAATGAAGAGGGAGATGGATGGCATGAAGGTACTTTTTAAGACCATGATGAAGCAACAAAACCCGCATATGAGTGACGAGGAGATCTCTAATATGATGGCATCTGTGTTGGGAATTACCACTAGTACTACTGAACATCATGCTGGTCCTATTTCGTCGGCGTCAACTCATATTCCTCGTTGTGAAGAGGTATATTGTAAACTACAAATGGTGTTGTTCCTGTTTTTTCCTTGTACAATTCTGTTTTACTTGTTATGCTGTTGTTGTGATAATTTTATGCTATTTTTTTGAGCATAAAATTATGTTTGAAGTTAGTTGTGTTAGAGAAGAGTTAGAATTTGAATTGAGATTTAGGAGTTAGATTGAAGAATGAAAAATAGCTATGATGTTAGAGTGAATTAGCTATTCTGTTAGTTTCTGCAGTTAGTGTGAATTAGCTATAATGTTAAAATGTAGGTTAGTTATGAGAGTCATGTTGAACGAATTAAAGTTAGTGAGTTAAACAAATGGAATTGTGACTGTCAGTAATTGCATGAAAACCTGTTAGAGTTGCTAAAGGTTTTAAGGTGAGAAAGAAAAAAGTTAATGAAGTGGCCTTGAAGCTAGTCACAGTTAGTGTAGATATATTATGTTAGTTTGGCTGGTTTGTAATTTGAACTTGCATTGAATGTGTGAAAAAAATGTTGCAGCTATTAGAACTTGTCATGATTGAGTTAGTGTGAATTGAGTTATGAATAATTATGTAGTGAAACTAACATTTCATGGTTTGGTATTGTTACAAAACTTCGTTGATATGGGAATTAATAAAAATGGAATTGTTGGTTTCCTTGTTATAATTGGGTATCTGTATGCATGATTGGGTAATTGTAATGTATGTATTAGCTTGTGGATCAAAATAAATTTGAATTTCTTAAATGCTATTGTTAGAATTTTGAAAATCTAGTTAGAATTGTATGTTGAATTACTTAGATTGGTTGTTAGCTTGAGTTGTGTGAATGCTTGTTAAAAGGCAATGAACTAAACTAGAGATATTTGTATTAGTGTTTGGTTGCCCTGTTGTGTAACTGTCCTGTAAATGTATTAGCATGAATCAAAGTTATGTAAGGCATGTTATCCTTGCTACTAGAATGGTAATGGATGGCAGTTATTGAACTTGTGAAACAAAATGGTTAGGATGTATAAATTAGTTTATACTTGGTTTTATTTTATACTTGGTTTTATTTTATCATTGCTAATTTTATACTTGGTTTTATTTTATCATTGCTTATTTATATATCATTTTTCTTGCAGAATGGTGATGAAGAAGCTTGTGATGATGATCAAGATATGGAAGAAGAACAAGAAGGAGGTTGTGATGATCAAGAAGAAGATGAATATTATGATGCATGAGTTTAAGATATACTAGCTAGTTGTACATGTTTTATGGGATGACTATTAAGAACCTTTGTTTTTAATTTGGGATGACTATATTTTGGCGACTTATTAGTCGGTAGCGCATTTGATGTAGACTTATATATTTTGGCGACTTATTAGTCGGTAGCACAATACTTGATGTAATAGTTTGGTGACTTATAAAAAAATGTCGCGCACACTAACATGTTTTTTAGTCAATATATTTTGGATTTGTGGCATAATGTTGCTTGTATAGTTAGATTTTAATTTGATCTAGAATAAACTTTTTAAGCCATTGCAGGTAGAACACAATTATATGGCACAAATAGAAAGCATGGCAGTACTAAATATAGTAAAACCATGTATAAAATTAGCCGCGGTTTAAATTGTGGCCATACCTGGGAAACTAGAGCACGTTTTACATTATATATGAACCGTGGCTAGTTTTACCCACTGTTTAAATTGTGGCCATACCTGGGAAACTAGAGCACGTTTTACATTATATATGAACCGTGGCTAGTTTTACCCACTGTTAAAAACTGAGGCAAAAGACAAACCGCGGCCATAACCTGCATGTGTAAAGCGTGGCCTCTTCTAGCCACGGATGTCTATAAAACGTGGCACAAACATGAAAACCGTGGACTATACTTTGGGCCACGGCCGCATATTCCACAGTTTGATTATCGTGGCTAAACCGTGGCAACATCGAATTGCCACGGTTATTTTGTATATAGCCTCGGTTTTTCGTGCGTGGTATCAGACTTTTTTTCTTGTAGTGCTAGTTCAACATCATAATTGATTCCTGTTCGGCGATTAGTTTTATTAAAAGGTGCGTTATTCCTGTTCCTCTCTTTACTCATCACTGGATTATGGTTTTAGGGTTTGTTTTCAACTAAGGATGCTCATTTTTGAAGTTTGCTTTGTTTCCTTTCAGGTTAACGGGATGATACAGGGTGATGATGTTGGTGGAAGCAAGCGTATTATATCAGTTTATAATTTCTGGATCTGGTATAGAATGTTGTTTGAGTTTATCATATTCTATTTACATTGTTTGTTTAACTAACCCTCACTTAAAGTTTGCTGGTGGTAGCAAGCGTATTATATGAGTTTATAATATCTAGATATGGTATAGAATTTTGTTTGAGTTTATTATATTCTATGTAGATTGTTTGTTTCACTAACCCTCACTTAAAATACATTAAGTTAATTTGACATAGATACTTATAATCTGCAAATTAAGTTGTATTTGAAAACCAACTTAAACAAACCAATGTTGTTTTCTGATTGCATGCCTCTCATAATTTATCTCACGTTCTTTTATATATTGATTATGGTATAATGATCTGGCTCCTTAGATGCATCGCCATCTTCCAATATAGTTAAATTAAAGATGAGGCAAATTATCCAATGTCTTGTTATGGAAAATTAACTATAATCGAAGATAGTGATATATCGAAGGAGTCAGATCAATAAACCACAATATATGTAAAAGAGCGTGAAATGCACGATGAGACAAATGCTATCAGAAAACAACATTGGTTTGTTTAAGTTGGTTTTCAAGAACAGTTTAATTTGCAGATTATAGACATCTTCATCAAATTTAAACCATGTATATTTATTTAGTGAGGTGTTTGGAAAACAAGCAATCTACATTTAATATAATAAACTTAGGATACTTACAACAACGGTTATATATTGTAACCGATATCATAAGTAATTTATGTTTTATATAAATTTTCTACTGATGGGTTTCGAACCCAGAACCTAAGTGTATGTATCGCAACGGTTTATTATCATAACCGTTGTGATATATGGCGCATGTCCTGCATTTCAACAACGGTTTCCAGACAGTTGTAAAAACAGCAAACTTACAACGACAATCTACATAACAACGCCTTCGCCCGCGTCATTATATGTCATTCCCAACCGTTATTAAATGGGTTTTTCGTAGTAGTGAGGTAATCCATAATGAGGGACTTTATAAAGAAAAATTAGAGAATGAGAAGGGAGTTTTAATCATACATTAAAGTGAAAGCAAAAGGGAGAAGAGACTAGGGCAAGAAGAAGGTGAGGAACCCATTGAGGAAGAGGGAAGCTCATCAATACAAGGTAAGGGTGAGATTTCTTTAATCACTCAAGGGTTAGATGATGTAGGTATGTGGGTAGGAATCATTAGGTTGATGCCATGGATTGTTGTTTGTGGATTAATTGAGGTTTTTGGGAAGAATCTATAACTAAAATGTTTGGAATTGACGAAATTGTTATATTCGAATTGTTGAGATTGTTGTGAATAATATATATGTGGTATAAATGGGTTTTAATGACTTAAACTGGGGTTATTGGGGTTAAAAATGCAATTTAAGGGTGTGAAATCACAGTGGGAGAAGTGCTGTCATCGTATGCACTTTTGGCTGAATCGCAGAGCGGGCTTAGCCCGGTTTTTGGCGCTTAGCGCGGTCCCTTCGGGCAGCTTATTTTAAAAACTTTGAAAATTCATAACTTTTGACTCGTAAGTCCGTTTGGGTCGCCGTTCGAATCGTTGGAAAGCTGACTTTATGTACTTTATGTTAAAATGATTTCCAATGATAGATTTACAACTATTCGACGCGCCATATGAGTTTCTGTGTAGGTTCCGATGTGTTGAAATTTGAAATGTGGGAGTTAGCCGTAGGAATGTGTGTTGTGATTGTTGCTTATGATGTTGTGTGAGGTTGTTGAGGAGTTGTTGTAGCATACCATGTGATTGTAATCATTGTTGCTTATAATATTGTGTGATGATATTGTTGACTAGTTATGGTATGATGTGTTGTGACTTAACTGATAAATGCAATAGTTGTTGTTTATGAAGTTGCATGATGTTGTTGTTGAGTTGTTGTGACGTAACTTATAAATGCACTAGCCGTTACTTATGGGGTAGTATGATGATGACGTTGAGTCGTTACGGCATGTTTAGTGGTAGGCATGTTTTGATGAGTTATATTGATGATTACGAGATGTTGATTAATGAGGTTTTGATGACGTATTTCATGATATGATGAATATGTGAGTTTGATGGATGATGATGCACGTAACGACTTTTGTTGATGATGATGATTAGGACGTTGTGCATCATGTATTCATAGCATTTGGACTTCGGTATATTGATGATGTTAGGACTTCGGTCCAGTGACGATGTTAGGACTTCGGTCCAGTGGTGGCTTCAATCCCATTGTGTGGATTGATATGTTTATGACGTGCTCCCTTGTGGAGGGTTGATGGCCTAGTGTCCATCTTTTGTGACGATTGGTACCACATGCATTGAGTCAAGTTGGTGTCTCATTGCATTATGTAAGAGTTGTGTTGCATTATGAAATATGTGATTATCTGTTTCTGTTGAAATTAATGAAAGTTGTGTTGAAGGGTGAATTACTTGATGATTTATGCTTTCATATTTATATCATCTGTTTCTTTTGTTGATTTGAGAATCTCATCCCTTCTGTTTGAATGTTACCTCCACGTGGGTAACGTGCAGATAATCTGCAGTAGGAGATCGGATGTGAGTGGAAGATGGAGTCTTCCGTTTATGCCTTTATGACGATGTCTGCTCTGATATGTAACACTGGGGTCATGGAACGTTATGTTTTCTTAGGCTATGTTTTGCTTGAGATTTTAGATATCTCTTAATTTTAGTTATTTATTTAATTGAAATACTATGCTTACGTTGTAATGAATATGTGTTGATGTTTTCGCTGTTTTAATAAAAAGAAAATGAAGTTAAAGATCTTTTATCATTATCGTTGTTGTTAAAATAATTTTAAAATGATGTGTTGCATATCAAGTATATGAGCAGGTGTTTGATGAAAGTAGCATCCTAAAATGTTTGATATTTTATTTTACTCTGATTTTATTTATATTACACAGGGGATTATTTAGGGTGTTACACCCCATACCTTAGATTGTCGATTTCAAGCCTTTCTCTCTTGAGTTCTTGGAATCCTTCTCAAATCCTAAGCTTTTCCCTCTTTCCTCAGATCTCTGGCCTTTTGCTTCTTTTCACGATCTAACAAAATGAATCCTATCCCTCTCAATTTCTCCTTTTTGTTAAACCTAACCATTGGGCCTCTAAATTGGGTTTTTCCCAATTTACCCTCACTAATCCTCCTCAAAAGTCCATCTTACCCTTAATTCATCTAATATTATTTAAATTAATGATAATACTAATATATTCCATATTATATACTATTATTTAAATAAATAACCAAAACTCCACAAAATTTCACACATTGCCCAAACCACCAAAATTCACCAAAAATCACGAATATTATATTTAATAATTTAAATAAATATTCTCACGAATTTGGGGTGTTACACCTGTGGATACGATAATACCCGGAATTCTTCCAAACTTATTTTTGCTTGCCGCTTTACCGCTTCAACAGATGACCCTCCTTGAAAGCGATTTTGATTATTGCCATGGGACGCAAGGGCAAATGTGTCACCTGGGGCCAGGGCAACAATAGATGAAGGGGAGACCGAGCCAAAAATATGAGTTGTAGTCAAGCGCAATAGTTGTTCACTAACTGTGTCATAGTTAGAAACAGTAGTACTAGATAAAATCTGGTTACGAATGGACTCAAGTTCTAATGGTAGTCTGATAAGTGCCATGATCATGAAAAACTTGCCTTGTTGTTCGACATGAGTTGTTGCTGTTAGTTCCTGGATTGGCTGGAATTTTGGTAAAACAATGTATATTCAATGTTGATGTCAAGGTGCTGATGTTGCAACATTGAAGTCTTAACACTGGGTTGTGTTAAGTTAGTAATTGCTGAAGTTGGATGTCTGATGTCACACAGGTGATGTTGTAACATCAGATCTGCAGAATTAATAACATCAAGTTGTGATGTTGTTAGGGTTGTGTATTAGCTGGAATTGTGGAGAGCAAGCTGTCTCATTGGATGCGAATATCTTGGGATAGATATTTGCTGCTGCATAGGAGATTTGCTGCAGATTTGTAGGAGATTTAAAAGGTTGAAGATTTAAAAAGATTTTAGGAGAAAATCTGTTTTAATATTCAGTTTTAAATAACAAATCTGGGAGATATTGTAGCAAGTCCAAGACCAATTCAAGGAGCTATATAAAGTGCACAAGACCAAAGGAAAAAGTATAGAAAGCAGACAGAAAACATTCAGAAGATCAGGAGCTGAAGGCTTAGTGTCTAGAGTTTGTTTAGAATGCTTGTATTTACACTATTCTAGGGCTTGAATAGGTGTTGCGTTTCTGTCCTCTCTAGAAGCTGTGAAGCAATAGAGAGTGGTTGATTGATCGAAGCTGTGAAGTAAGATCAAGGTTACTCAAAGTGGTTTCTTTGAGTGTTTGTAAGGGATTGAGTGGTGTTCTCATACCTAAGTGGTTTCTTAGGTAGGAAGTCATTAGTAGAGTATAAGTTTAGGAGATTGTCAATGGGTCGTTGAGTCTGTAAATTATATCTACAAGTAGTGAATTCCATCCCTGGCTTGGTAGCCCCCAGAGTAGGTTGGTTGGAACCGAACTGGGTCAATAATTCTTGGTGTTATTTTTACTGTTATTGTTGTCCATTGTGCAGAGTGTGTTGTTGTGACATCACACCTTAACATCACACGTCTGATACGAGAATTTCAATTGCTATCAGAGCAGGCATCCTGTCTGTCTCTGGGTGAGATCTAGGGAAGTTACTTTCTGGTGTAAAGATGGACAAAGAAGTTGGAGGATTCATCAACAGACCCCCTATTTTGGATGGATCAAATTATGATTATTGGAAGCCAAGGATGACCACATTCTTAAAATCCTTGGACAGCAGGGCTTGGAAGGCTGTTATTAAAGAATGGAAAGCACCTGTCATGTGTGAGAAAGATGATGCTGGCAAAGATAAAGAAGGCACCTCAAAGCCAAAGCCTGAAGAAGAATGGACCAAGGAGGAAGATGAGCTTGCCCTTGGAAACTCCAAAGCTCTAAATGCCATCTTCAATGGAGTGGATAAGAATATCTTCAGGTTAATCAATACCTGTGAAGTTGCTAAGGAAGCGTGGGATATCTTGTAGGCTACTCATGAAGGAACATCTAGAGTCAAGATGTCAAGACTTCAGATCTTAACATCAAAATTTGAAAGCCTGAAGATGAAGGATGATGAGACTATTCATGACTTCCACATGAATGTTCTGGAACTGGCTAATGCATCCAGTGCTCTTGGTGAGAAGATGTCAGATGAAAAGCTTGTTAGGAAGATCCTTCGGTCCCTACCCAAGAAGTATAAGATGAAGGTAACTGCCATTGAAGAATCACAAGACATCAGCAAGATGAGAGTTGATGAGCTCATTGGATCTCTTCAAACTTTTGAGCTTGGGTTGAATGAGGAAGAACAAAAAAAAAAGCCAAAGAGTATAGCCCTGGTGTCAAATGATCAAGAAGAAAAAGGAAAGAATTCTGAATCCCAGGATGATCTATCTCAGGCCATAGTTATGTTGGGAAGAAAGTTCACCAGAGTGTTCAAGAGAATGAATAATAACTCCAAGCCTAATGTCAAGAACATGACTTCTGACACCAGCAAGAAGGATGAAGATAAAACTGCCCAAGATAAAGGAGTGCAGTGCTTTGAGTGTGAAGGGTATGGACATGTCAAGAAAGAATGTCCCACCTTCTTGAAAAAGCAGAAGAAGAGCATGACAGTTTCCTGGTCTGACTCAGACAGTGAAAGTGAAGGTGAGTCAGCAAAGCATGTTAGAGCCCTAACAGGAGCTGTTGCTTCTGATGATGATTCCAGTGATGGAGAAGTAACTTTTGAGGAGTTACCATCTACTTATCAAGAGCTGTGTTTAAAAAGTGCTGAGATTTGTCAAGAAAATAAGTGCCACAAGCAACAGATTGCTCAGCTAGAGAATGAAAAGACTGATCTTGAAAATGAAGTTGTACTAGCTAGAGCTCACCTTGATCAAATGACCAAGTCTGTTAGGATGCTGAGTTGTGGTACAGACACACTTGACAAGATCCTTCAGTCAGAAAAGGTTGCAGGTGCTAAGTCTGGTATAGGATATGTGGCAAGCACCTTAAGAGCAAAGGAGGAAGTGTCCCAACCAAATTCTCAAACAAAGAGACAGAAGTCTAACCCCAAGAGAGCTGATGTTGAGAAGAAGACTGGTCCTTATCAGAAGAGAAATCAGCCACAAGGAGCTAGTCAATATATGCCTCCCCAATATCACAAGAGCATGCAAGATGCAAGGCTTAAACAGGATATGTCACATCAGGACAACTGGTATAGTTATGGGTATGATTACACCAATGTTGTTCCTCACATCTATGGAAGAAGAAGGTCACACCATCATGGGAAACAGTCCAGGAAACAGCATTCTCAGTCTTTTTATGGGAGAAGATACCAACATAATAGAAGGCAGGGCAGCTATGGTAGGAGGAGACCACATTATGGATGACAGCCTAAGCAATCTCATCATGGCAGAAGATTCAGAGATGAAAGGGTGAGATGCTATTATTGCGGAAGGGTTGGACATATGCAGTACTCGTGCTACAAGCTGCATGGATACCCTCAGCCTCAAAGCAGATGGAGAGAGTACAGGCCCAAAGTTGTTAAATAATGGGTACCTAAGGAGAAGGTAAAGTGCTTATTGGCTCACATGGCTGATATAGAGCCTAAAGAAGGAACATGGTATTTTGACAGTGGGTGTTCCAAACACATGTCTGGATGTAGATCCATGTTTGCTGAACTTAGACCTTGCCCCCCTCTTGAAGTTATGTTTGGCAATGGAGAAAAAGGTGTTGTTGCAGGAATTGGGAAGGTGCAAGGTGATGGCAGACCTGAACTTGACAGTGTTTTGTTTGTCAGTGGTTTAAATGCAAATTTGATCAGCATAAGCCAATTGTGTGATGAAGGTTACAAGGTAAACTACACTAAGGATGATTGTGTGGTTTCAGAGGAGCATGAACAGGTTGTTATGAAGGGTGCCAGAACCAAAGACAACTGCTATCAGTGGACCTCTCTTGAAGGAAATTCAACTAGTGATGTTCTAGTTGATGTTATAACATCAGACTGTGATGTCAGAATATTGAAAGGTCACTCAGAGTTAACAAGTTCTGATGTGAATGTTTTAAAAGGAAAGTTTTTATAGAGGGAAAAAGTCATTGACACTCCAAATCAAGCTCCTAGCCTCAGAACCCCCTTTCCCGGTACTGCATGCTTCTTCAAAGCTCCGTTCTGCCAACAAATTAACTTCTTCGCCTTCAAGAATCAATCTTCTCTAAAAGGATTCATGGCATCTCCTTCTAAGAAATCTGAGGGTCAAAGTTCCACAAAAGGAAGAGCTAGGGCTTCCACTGACGAAGGTTCAGCATCCGATCCTATGGACATTGAGCCCCTCTCAACCATTCTTCCTAAATCAGGTACTACGAGACCCACTAAACTAACTCCCAAGAGACCTGGTACTATCTTTAAGGATCCTGAAACGAAGAAAGTTGTTACTAGTGTGTTGTTTGGGGACAAACCTAGAACTACCAACCCTCGTCCTCAAACGGCTGAGGAAAGGATAGATGCTGATAAGTGCATGGGGAAGATTGTGGACAAAAGGATGGGTAATCTTGCCTCAAAAATTCTGGACAAAGGCATCCCTGTTAAAGGAATTTCTATTCCACTGAATCAGATGCCAGAGGAGAAAGATAACATGCAGGGAGGAAAGTCAAGTCTTCAACAACTTGCTATAACAGCTATTGAGGATGCTGATCAGAGTGAAGACTTACATGAAGATAAAAATGTTGATGAGAATGTTAGGACATCGGCTGAATCTCCTTCTGATGGTGAAGATAATGCTAATGTGATCAATGTAGACGATCTACCATATGATGAAGTGATAGCAAGAGCTGTCCCAAGTATTGCAAAGAGATTAATATCTAGGAAGGGAAAGAAGGTTGAACCCTCCCCTAAGAGGTCATCTGGTGATAAGAAGAAGAACATTGCTGTTGAACCAGCAAAAGCCTGGAGTAAATTAAAAGTGAATCCTAGAAAAAGGAAAGTTGTGGAGCATTCAGAGTCTGACTATGATGTCGAGGATGATGGTCAGGACATCACGCCGATCAGGAAAACTATTCCTAAGAGAATATCTGATAAGGTTCCTGAAGTTCCAATTGATAACATTTCCTTCCATTATGCCAGTATTGCATCTATGTGGAAGTTTGTTTGTCAGAGAAGATTAGCCTTGGAAAGGGAACTTGGAAGGGAAGTCTTGGGAATGGAGGAAATTATGGAACTGATAAATGCTGCTGGTCTGGGTAAGACTGTGACTGCTCTTTCAAAATGTTATGATGGGCTTGTCAAAGAGTTTATTGTAAACATACCTATCAATATTACTGACAAGAGAAGTACAGACTTCATGAAAGTCTTTGTTAGAGGGAAATGTATCAACTTTTCTCCTAGTATCATCAACAAATATCTAGGTAGGCTTGATGGAGGGTGCAATGATCTTGAGTCTACTGATAACGATATCTGCAAGGAGATTACTGCTGGACAAGTGAAGGTTTGGCCATTGAAAGGGAAGCTGAAGACTAGCAAGCTCAGCATCAAGTATGCCATTCTTCACAGAATTGGTGCAGCTAACTGGGTGCCAACCAACCATAAAACAACAACTGCGGTTGGCCTTGGAAAGTTTATCTATGCGGTTGGGAAGAAAATGAAATTTGACTTCGGAAGCTACATCTTCAACCAAGTGGTAAAACATACTGAAACCAATGATGTCAAATTACCTATAACATTCCCCTCTTTGGTGTGTGGAATAATTTTAGATCAGCAACCTGAAACTTTAACAAGCTCAGACATAGCTTACCAGAGGAAGACAGCCTTGTCCCTACACCCTAAATTATTTTCTGGACATCATGTTCCAGACATTGTTCTAACATCAACTGCTGAAGTCAAGAAGAAGACTACAAAGGCTGAACTGATCGAAGAATTGAACACCATGTGCAAAGACCTTGATGCAGTCATCAGTACCAGTTTGGTTAGAAAAGAGAGACTTAAAAAGCTGATCCAGCAGTTAGAACTGGACAGTGGTGATGATGTTGAAAACAATGTTAATGGCTCTGAGGAAGATGAAGTTGATGAGTGTGAAAATGCCAGTGGGGATAGCTCAGAGGAGGAGGAAGAGAATCCTGGAGAACAATCTAGTTCAGAAGAAGACTAGCTTATTTTCTCTTGCCTTTAGTAGTTTTTGTTATTAGTTTAGTTTTTTTTGCTATGTTGGTTTTGTAATTTGGATATTGTGTTGTTTTATGCACTGGTTATGTTTTTAGGCTAACAATGAGAGCTAGGCTGTACTAACTGTAGTTTATAGGGCTTCTTATTGAAGCTTGCCTAATTGTGGCTAAAAAGGGGGAGAAAATAGCCAAGAGAATCTAGAGTGTCATGGATTGCCAAATGCTGCTAATGTGATGCGGATATTAAGGGGGAGATAAGTTGTTGCTGTTAAAAGGTGTTTAGTTGAAAAGTGGTAATGCAGTTATTGAGGAGGAGTTTTGACTGAACTTGTGAAAAGTTCTTGACAAATTGAAGAGTGCAGCCAAGCAGACATCAAGGGGGAGTAAAGTGCTGCACATTGTGAGCTACTGAACAGCTGTGATGCTGGTTCATGTTTTTGAGGGGGAGCACCAATTGGCTGTTGTCAATTATGAAGATGGTGCTGCAGCAGATCAAGTGACGAAGACTATGATAATTGTCAAACTGCTGCTGATGAAAGTTTCAAGATTTTTTTTGAAGATTATTCCGCTGCTGAAATCTCTGAAGGTGCAGAGTGCAGAAGTTGATTGCAAAGTGCAGAGATTGTTTTAGCCAAAATTAGCCAAAGGGGGAGATTGTTAGTTCCTGGATTGGCTGGAATTTTGGTAAAACAAAGTATATTCAATGTTGATGTCAAGGTGCTGATGTTGCAACATTGAAGTCTTAACACTGGGTTGTGTTAGGTTAGTAATTGCTGAAGTTGGATGTCTGATGTCACACAGGTGATGTTGTAACATCAGATCTGCAGAATTAATAACATCAGGTTGTGATGTTGTTAGGGTTGTGTATTAGCTGGAATTGTGGAGAGCAAGTTGTCTCATTGGATGCAAATATCTTGGGATAGATATTTGCTGCTGCATAGGAGATCTGCTGCAGATTTGTAGGAGATTTAAAAGGTTGAAGATTTAAAAAGATTTTAGGAGAAAATCTGTTTTAATATTCAGTTTTAAATAACAAATCTGGGAGATATTGTAGCAAGTCCAAGACCAATTCAAGGAGCTATATAAAGCGCACAAGACCAAAGGAAAAAGTACAGAAAGCAGACAGAAAACATTCAGAAGATCAGAAGCTGAAGGCTTAGTGTCTAGAGTTTGTTTAGAATGCTTGTATTTACACTATTCTAGGGCTTGAATAGGTGTTGCGTTTCTGTCCTCTCTAGAAGCTATGAAGCAATAGAGAGTGGTTGATTGATCGAAGCTGTGAAGTAAGATCAAGGTTACTCAAAGTGGTTTCTTTGAGTGTTTGTAAGGGATTGAGTGGTGTTCTCATACCTAAGTGGTTTCTTAGGTAGGAAGTCATTAGTAGAGTATAAGTTTAGGAGATTGTCAACGGGTCGTTGAGTCTGTAAATTATATCTACAAGTAGTGAATTCCATCCCTGGCTTGGTAGCCCCCAGAGTAGGTTGGTTGGAACCGAACTGGGTCAACAATTCTTGGTGTTATTTTTACTGTTATTGTTGTCCATTGTGCAGAGTGTGTTGTTGTGACAGCACACCTTAACATCACACGTCTGATACCAGAATTTCAGTTGCATCTTTTGCGTAAGGCATTAGGGTTGCGTAATTTGCTTTCAAGGCATCAAGCTTACTCAGATAGGCTTGCATATCCATATTCTCCAATATCAGAAAGTTGAGTTTAAGGATGACAGTATATATACAATGAACATCATTGGAGAATAATTTTTTAGCTTGTTCCTAGATCTCATGTTAATTTTTTAGCTTGTTCCTACATCATTGGAGAATAATTTTTTAGCTTGTTCCTAGATATTGTGCTTGGATATTATGTGCTATGGAATACCATAACACAATGCATAGAGAGGCATCAATTTGTTTCCATTTAGTGAGTTTGTCAACAGAAACAACATCCAATTTTGTGGTTTGGTGATCTTCAAACCCTTCACCGTGAAACCACGTCTTGACAACACCAGCCCATATGTTGTAGTTGGCTGTGCTGATTAGTTTTCCACATGGAATAAGCGGAACTTTGGTAAACGAGTCTCCCATTGCTTGAAAATATCAGAAATTCGTATTTTTGTAGGTGGAAAAAATGTCGGTAGGCAGATTTAGAAGCCTGACAAAAAACCAAGTTAGGAGGTGAAAGTGACGGAAGCAGAATATCACACGAACTGGAGAAAACAAGGTTGTTTAAACTGTAGCACGACTTTCAATGAGTCAAAAATAAAAAGTGATACCCGATTTGGAACTGGGGCAGAGAGACAACCAGGACGACAAAAACATCGTTGAAAAACGACGTCGGATGCACTGGCACACGCACTTCAAATGGTGGCGCGTGAATCCCACGCGCGGAGGTGTAGACGACTCGTGGTGGGGTGTTTTGAGGCGTGGTTCTGGGGATGGGTTGGATCGGGGCAGATGCTCTTGTCTGCGGGGGGTGGTTTGCCGAAAATTGTCAGAATCAGTGGCGGCAGTGGCGGAAGGTAGTGGTGGACAGAGGTTGACGAAAATCTGATGTCGGAAAGGCAAACTGGAATGATGACACGGTTTGTCGAAGTTTTTTCTCATCGAAAGACAGTGGGTCAACCGGGTAAAGCACAACATAAGATTGTCTCTCAGTAGGCTCTAAATATCATGTTGAAATGTGAGAGACTAAGAGACATTTGAATAAACCATGTGTTTTGAAAAACACTAAGGAGACATTGCTGAAACTAGTAGATAATTGATACTTGTTTTTTGTAATACTCATTTCAAGCTTCATACACTTTTTTTTTTTTGCCTAATCAGTAAATGTCTTAACGTTAGAGATCACATTGCACATTGGTCTCAGGCTCAGCTACATATAGATTAAGATTCCCCGAAGCAATAATAAAATCTTGCAGTTACACGCTATATAAGTATTCCAAAATTTTCATTGAATATATTTTCAAATGTCTACTGTACCAATTCCTTGTTTTTTTGAAGGCATTTAAAGCCTAAAACTCTATCTTTAGATTTCAGTTTCTTTAAGTTTTATAACAAAATAATATTGATGAGTAAATGTTTGTTTTAGTTTTTGCAGAAAATAAGTCAACATTAACTTAAATAGTTTTTAACTCTGGAAACATGAACTAAATAGTTTATAATTCTGTTAAGTAGAACAAATAGAAGATTCCTGCCAACATGAACTGAATTCCCACAAAACAGTGACTTTAATTCAACCAACCATCAACAGTACTAAATAACAAGAGAGGACACAACTCACAACATATTTTTTTTATAAAAGCTGTATATTAATAAGAATACAAGGGGTATTCAATCCCAAATACAACTCACAACATATGTAATTTACCATTGGAGTGATACCAAGCTCTCACAGTGTGCTAGTTATCAAGGTATCCAACCGGCCACTATTTGAATCATATAGCAAAAGTTGTGAAGAAGGATTTTTTACTAGGGTAACAGCACCATTTTCTAAAATGTACAAGGCTTCAACAAAAGAAGTTTGATTTTGGATGCACTGCTAGGAAAAAAACTGAACATGTGATAATGTTAATGTACAAGTTTGTTTTAGTTTCCACACAAAATATATTCGCAACATTAAGTTAAATTAATTCTGGAAAAACAAATAAAAAAATTGGTGTTAACTTTAACAACAATATTGATAAGCAAACAGCACAAACTTCATAAAACAAAGTGACACTAGTCTCTCAGGACAGCTAGCTAGTATCACAGCCTGGTTCAATAGGGCCTTGCAACATAAGATAAATAAAGTTTTTAAAATCTGTTAAATAGAACAAAAAGAAGATCACTGCAAACATTAACTACATAGATTCTAAATTGTGTTAAGTACAATAACATGGAATGAACCGAATTCCTACAAAGCAGACTTTAATTCAACCAACCAACAACATTATTGAAAGACAACAAGAGATGAAACAAAAGATAAACTAGGAAGATTCCACAAATGTGATTTACCATTGCGGTGATACCAAACTCTCCCGATGGATATGTAGAGCAGTATGCGGTGCGAACCCGATTGTACTAGCAGTTATCAAGCGATAATCCAACCCACCACTATTTAAGTTATATAGGACAAATTGGGAATACCATTTGTTTGCCACAAGAAGAGCACCACTGTCGTCTAAAATGAATAAGGGTTCAACAAAACCAAAACAAGGTTTAGTGATGATCTTCAGTTTAGTCCATGATTCAGCAACACCGTACTCTTTCATCAACCACACTTCCCATTGATGTTTATTAGTGTCATAAATGTCACACACACAAAGGCAATTTCTCAAAACATACAGATACAAAGTTTTGTTGTCAAAAGGCAGCAACACTTCCCTGTAAGTCTCCTTCTCCAGATCAAAGGAATGAATTGAGCTTTTATCAGAACTAAAATGATAAACTATCCAATTCAAAGTGCCGCTCACAAATTTTCCTAACCAATTAATAGAATCAATGGGTGTAAGGGAAAAATTGGGAATGGTTTTCCAAACATTTTCACCAAATGTATAGATTTTTGTCAAAGATTGACTATCATCACCCATATTTTGTGTGACTAATAGCACCTTGTACTTGTCATTAACTTGATCATATCCAAAGCCAAATTGCATGATCTCCCAATTATGTGATACTGGTACTGGAGATTTTTTGGATTTGAACCTCATAGATGGGTTGTACAGTCTGACACGATTTTGATCTTTGTAATACAGACACAAGAGCCCATTGCATGAACCTATAATACAATAGGTGTGAATATTGGCTTTGAGGAAGGTAACAGGTTTAACAGAGGTTGATGAGTTTTCCATTAATGACTTCAAAGGGTAAGATACGGTTTTGTTGCATTCTTCTTTATAGGAAAACACCAACTGTTGGTTGGTCAAGCTTGGCATTCGAAGATGGTTCTTTGCGAATTGGGGATCGGAGATTAGGATTTTCCATGATTTGCAGACGCACTTCAATTGAATGAGAGATTTCACCGGAAGCCTCAGGAGAATCTCGTTGATGAGTTCTTCCGGCAAAACAGGCGATGGAATGGCGGCTGCTCTGAGAACCGGTGGAATGGAATGGCGGCTCATTCAGGGTGTTTCGGGTTTCTAATGTTCCTTCAATGTACTGAGTATTCATAATCATAATGATAATAGAATCTTTATAGAATCTTTATGCCAAAGGTTATTTTGGCTCTTCATCACTTTTGCGGTTATTTTACGTCATTCTTTATTACATCTCTTTAATAACGAAGTCACTTAAGTTATGCCAAAGGCTATTTTGGCTCTTCATCACTTATACGGTTATTTTGGGTCATTCTTTATTCAGGTTTGCTATTTTGACACACCCTTTCCTACACCTACACCGTATGTCCGTACTGTACGACGGCACTGTTCATGTACGGCCGGTATTATTCATTGTAGTGACGGTACTATTCACTGTACGGAAATACATACTATTCATGTACGGCGACACTATTCATTGTACGGACGAGACCTGTTCATGTACGGACGACACTATTCACCGTCCGTACGTACGGTGTAGGGTGTAAAATGAGTGTCAAAATATCATTTTTGTTCTTTATTGCATCATTTTAATAACGAAGTCGCTTAAGTTATGCCGTTATTTTGGCTCTTCATCACTAACTGTGTTTTTAAAATAATTTTTCTTTTATATATTTAATAGGAAAAAAAATTGATGCACTGACCGTGTAAAATTTTTTTTAAACTGTCAATCAATGACAATCATGCATCTTATTAAATCATACTGAAAATTTTAAACTAATTATATGACATGGTAGAATGATATATTCTTATTGAATAATTTTACACTGTCAGTGTATAATAATTAAATCTCATTTAATAAATAAATTGAAGAAATTAAATTTACTAGATAATATTTATATTTATTTAATATTATTTTGAAAAATAAATATTCATTGGTTAAAATTTGTAAATATATTTAAATAAAAGATAAAATTAAATACAAAAATTGATAACACATATCGTGTTCAAATAAACGTGTTTCAGTATATTTGTATCTGATAAATGCTAACAATGATATCTAATACCTATCATAAAGTGATGTGTGTTTAGAGTTGAGTTTGAACTCAGGAATTCTGCTTAAGTTGAAAGAGATCTCTTATCATCTCATACAAGTGCTCTTAGGTGCTAAAGACTATTTTTTTTAACTCAAAAAATTAGACTGTCTGTTTTAGCGAGGTGTGTTAGTCCATTAAATTGAAATATAAAAAATAAATCTATTTTAACTTTTTATTTATTTTTAAGTAATTTATTTTTACTAGAGCTAAGATTTCGTTCGAGATCCAACCTAACTTCTCCCTGTCGCATAACTTGAGGATTGGCCTCTCCGACCTTTTGGTTGAGTTGCTCTTGTTGTTTCTTTTGGATTGGTTGCGTTAGGCAAAACAACATATGTACACGATGTATTTTAGTCAACATGTGAAACAAGATGTTCTAGCATATTATCACATCTCGAAAAATGTGAACCTACGAGCATTCGCGCGCTCGCGTGAATAATTGAATAGAGTCTCCATCGAATTTTATTTATTCCAAAGAAGGAAAGGAAAAATATCTATAAAACCTTTTAAAGTGAAAGAAGATGGTCATCGCAACCATGTTTAGGTTCGGGAGTCGATTACACAAGGGGGAGATATTAACACTTGTCACGTCCCTTGTACTCAATGGGAACCTTTAGTTAAATTTGCGATTGAATTTTAGCTTATGTAATTTGTTTTCTTCGAGCGATAAAAGTTTGAAAAGAGAAATAAAAGGGGTCGTAAAAAGGTTTTTATTATGGTGTTTGACAAGATTGCGAGTCTCGCTCCTACGTATCTTCATGTACAATGAGGAATTCAAAGCTACGTAATTCTTCGTAGAAAACTACGTGTTGGTTGGTTTGTTTTATTGAACAAGTGTTTAGATTGCCCTATAATGGTTAAAAGTTGTTTGTGCTCGTAATTGGAGGCTTAAAGCGTTTGTTTGTATTCGCGTTAGAACGGGCTAAACAATGTTCATTTTGAAATGGTTTTCGATCGCGCAGGGGCGAGAAAAATAGGCTTGATTTTTTGAGTGTTTTTTTAGGCGAATGGAGAATGCTCGGTAAGACCAAGACATATGCCTCGAGACCGATTATTCGGTTTTAATGGAATGCGAGACTCCAATGTTCCTTTTTTATTCAAAGAGTTTATGAAATTTGTTTGATCGACAACGAACGTTGGGTAAGACCGAGACGTGTGCCTCGGGACCGATTGTTCAAGGGTTTTATAGAATGCTAGACTCTAATGTTCCTTTTTTGTCCAAGTTTAAGTTAAGTGTTTTGGGACGAAAGAAAAAACAAGCAGTTAACCCAAAACGTATGTCTCGTGGCCGATTGTTCGAGGTTTTCCTGGAATACGAGACATCAATGTTCCTCTTCTTTCCATTTCATTGAGAAACAAATTTTAGCATTACGTTATATTGGGGAAAAGATTTGAATTCTCATCGATTCGAAATTAATCGAGATAAATGAGTTTTGAAAATGTCACTTGACGTTGGACCAAAGTTTTGAAAAACCACTTGGCGTTGGACCAAGGATTTTAATCGTATTTGAAAATATCATTTAATGATTTATTTATTTATTATCATTAGTATTTATTTATTTATAAAATTGCAATAATTAAATAAATACACAAATAAGACTAATAATGAAAAATAAATAAAAATCAAAGTGTTTTTTTATTATGACAAATATATCCATTTTACCATATTATTTTTTATTATTATTATTTATTATTATTTAATCAATTGTGATAATGAATTAAATAATTAAAATAATAATAACACAAGGCAAATAATGGGGTGTATGAATAAACATGAAGTTGTAAATAGTAGTGTGGTCCATGGCCTAAATAAAAATCCAACAAAAACTAAAATAGAAATTAAAAAAATTGATAAAAAGGTTGCATAAAATAAGATAAGGGGGTGTGAATGAAAATAAAACCCAAGAGAGAAGGTTTAATGTGAGTCAGCGCAGGCAAAGGTTCCAGCAAGGGAAAGGGGAGTCAACATTGGTTGAATCGACCTTGAGCCCATGGATTTGATCACAAAAAGATCAGAGGGCTAAGATTAGAGGCACATGATAACACAGATGGGGATTCCGCGTAGATTCCCAAGTTGACTGTTAGTAGACAACTATCAGAGTGGCTTAAATATAAGAATCATTTGCAACAGTTATACTAGGTAAAAAACCAGAGGTAGAGAGGGAAGAGAAAAGACCTTTTGTTATCGGTAACATAATTAGACGCACCAGAATCAAGGACCCAATGGTCAAGATGAGATGATTGAGAGAAGCAAAGAAATGAATTACCAGTGTGTGCAACTGAAGTCGTAGAACCAGAGATCAGATTAGTCTGATACTCCTTAAAAGAGATTTTGATTGTTACCAAGGGACGCAAAGGCAAATGTGTCACCTGGGGTCGGAGCAACAATAGATAGAAGGGTGTTAAATGCAAATTTTGACTTAAATTGAACCATCTTTCTTAGCATTTTTCAACTCAATTCTCATGTTTTAATAAATTTATTTCTTTTTCTTGTTTGATTCTTCAATATATTGAAAATAGCTTTGGATTCTTTTATGTGTGTGTGTGTGTTACTGTGCATAATATAGGCTTAAAACATCAATGATTAAGACACAAAGGATTGGACAAGGAAGCCAAAAAATTGATGAAGAATCAGCATGTTCGCTATGTGAACACTAGCGAAGGGAAAACAAATGCTTGTTGTGTGAGGTCCTGACGAAGCCCCAGCGAACCAGCCCAGATTAGAGGCAGTAGGAAAATGACCCAAAGTTCGTCGGGCAAAGTTGAAGCGAAGAGGTTCGTTGTGCGAAGAAGTGTTCGCACAACGAAGTTGAAGCGAAGAAGTGTTCGCACAGCGAAGTTGAAGCGAAGAGGTTTGTTGTGCGAATAAGTGTTCGTACAACGAACTCATATATTTTCCAAGGGCGGTTTAACTGTTCTTGAGGCACTTGAAGTGCCAAAAAGGGGTCTTCGTTAGGTGAAAAAGACAGATTTTTTTTTCCTATATAAGTACTTTTTCTTGCCTTTTAGAACATAACTCTTATAACTTGTAAAATAGATATTTTGGAGATCAGAACTTTATCTCTCTTCATTCCAAGCATATTCTTGAGAGAGAGAAACAAAAACCCTAAGAGGGAGAAGGTAAGAGCGTCGATTTCTTGTTGCGGTTTGGATGTAATCTTTTGATACCTTATGTATTTCATCTAATCTATGTGTTGTGAACTAATTTTGATTCAATATTGATGTTGTCTTTGATATCTTATTTGTGGGTCTTGACAACACCTTTTCAAATCTTTGATCTATGATTTTCATCTATCAATGAGCAAACTTTTGTTATAGTTTTGTAAGTTGATATTCACTAGTATCACTTTTATTTTATTGTGTTGATTATGAGTAGCATGAGTAGGATCAATACGGTAAAGACTACGATAACGTTTTTGACGCGAACGATATTGTGAGGATGCGTGATAATAGAGATGACGAACTATGTTCACTTACATGTGGCAGATTAGTTGAATGTATGTAAAAAGGGTTAAGCGTATGCAGGTATTCTAATCATAGCGTTTTATGTGAATCAATCATGAATCTGATATGGGTGTCATCTTTGAATACCTGTTAGGTTCTAGACTCTAGACATAGATCTTAGCATTTGCATGAGTATTAGTTCTTAATGCTCTGTGTTGTTGAGTTGCATGAGACATCACCAATGAGACAATACAGTTGTTCTCTCGACCTTGCATTAGACATAACCTCAGTTGTGGGTGATACGTGAGGATATTAGACGAATGATTGATTTGTGTTTAACTGGTTAAAATAATGTTTGTGTTATCAATTGATGAGATCCAATCCCAACAAGGCTCCGTTTATATTTTAAGTATTTACTTTATATTTTCCGTCTTTATAAATCCCGGATGGAATCCTTCCAAAACTAAATTTTTGTTTCTTGCTGCTTTACTGCAGTTTGAACAAAGGGAGGCCGAGCCAAAAGCATAAGGTGTTGTCAAGCGTAACAGTTGTTCACTAACAGTGTAATAGTTAGGAGCAGTAGTACCAGATAAAATCTGGTTATGAACGGACTCGAGTTCTGATGGTAGTTCGATAAGTGCCATGATCATCAAAAACTTACTTTGTTGTTTGACATGAGTTGTTGCATCTTTTGCGTAAGATATTAGGGTTGTGTAATTTGCTTTCAAGGCATTCTTACTCAGACAGACTTGCACATCTTGACAGCACCAGCCCATATGTAGTAGTTCGCATTTTTCGATTAGTTTCTCAAATGGAATAAGAGGAACTTTGGTAAACGAGTCTCCCATTGCTTGAAAATATTATTATATTTTATTTCCGCAGATGGAAAAAATATTGACAGGCAAATCTGGAAGCTTAACACAAAACCGAGTTAGGCGGTGAAAGTGACTAAAGTAGAATATCACACGAACCAGAGAAAAAAGGTTGTTTGAATTGTAGCACGAATTTCGATGAGTCAAAAATAAAAACTGAGGCCCGGTTTGGAATCGGGGAAGGGAGGCGACTGAGACTGCAAAAACGTCATCGAAAAACGACTTTGGATGTGCTGGAACACGCGCTTCAAATGGTGGTGTGTGAATCCCACGTTCGTAGGTGTAAAAGACGCGTGGGCGCGTGGTGGGGTGTTTGGAGGCGTGGTTATAGGGGTGGGCCGGATCGGGGCAGGCGCTTCTGTCTGCGGGGGTGGTTTGTGAAAAATTGTCAGAATTAGTGGCAACTGTGGCGGTAGGTGGTGATGGACGGAGGTTGGCGAAAACTTGATGTCTGAAAGGAAAATCGGAGTGATGACACAGTTTGCTGAAATTTTTTCTCACCGGAAGACAGTGGGTCAACTGGGAAAAGCATAGTGTAGGGTTGCCTCCTAGTAGGCTCTATATATCATGTTGAAATGCGAAAGACTAAGAGACATTTGAATAAACTGTGTGTTTTGAAAAACACTATAGAGACATTATTATATATCGAGAGAGATTACTACTAATTACATGATATAGTCGATGTGGAACTATTATATATACAAATATTCTTAAAACTATATATTTACAAATATCAACAAAAATGAATAAAAATCGAACGCGCAAATGTGCGAAATATTAAAATGAATGCAGTAAAATAATCTACACAAAATAAAGTTCAATAAAAATATAAAATAGACAATCGCATATCAAATCTTGTAGTTTAAAATACTCTGATGAAAAGGCTCAAATTGATCAAGATGTGCAGACGCGAAGATGTGAAAAAATAAAATTAGTGCATCAAGTTAAACTACACGTAATGTTGATCAATAAAATAGGCAGTTGCAGGCCCAAACCTAGAAAAAAACTATTCACTAATTTCACGTGCGGTTAAGAAATTGATTTAACCGGTTTGTTTGTAAAACCAAAATTTTATTCTAGACAAAACAAAATAAAGTTGGTTGCCTAAAAATTTAAAATGCATGAAAAAAAATTGGGGTATGACAGGTAAGTGATCTTTTTCAGAATAAAATGAGTTGACTTAGTCAACTTGTCCACTATAACCCATACACACAACTTTATGATCTACGACATGTTAGTCTATGAGGTATTAACACGAATTATAAGAATACCTTGACGAATCCAAAGAAAAACCTTTCTGGATAGTGATTACATTAATCCTGAAATGCAAAAATGTAGAGACAAACGATTAACATTCTCTATGCCAACGAAGGGAAAAGACAACGTTTTTTTTTGCCTTTAATCGCTACTACAAAACGGCCAAACAACAACGCCAGGTTTACAACGGCATCCTATACACCGTTCTTATAGTGCGTACTGGATGCGCGCACATTATTTTAATTAGAAATCTCAAGGGTATAATAACGGTTTTTATGAAAACCGTGGTGATACAATCTAGCTATCATGGGTTCGAACCTCATCGCCCTCAAATAGTTTATCCCTTTGATGTAAATGCTCCCTTTTTAAGTTTTATTAATATTTAACTAAAAAATAATAAGGATATCACGACGGATATTTCTCAAAACCATTGTTACAAATTGAAGCTTCCTTTTATGTATTTTAAACACCAAGTATATATATCAATTTATCCATTGAAACAACCCTAACACCAACGCCGTCACCATTGTCGGGAAGAAGACAACAACAACAACAAAGTGTTCTACTTTAAGGTGTTGCAATGTCACATTTGAAGACAAAATCATCCAAAGGTGTTTCTACGTCTTGTTGCAGTGTAAAATCTCGATCTAGAAATTTTTGTGGTTGTGATGGTCGTATGGATTCGTATCAATGCAAGAAGGGACAAAATAAAGGAAGGATTTTTTGGAGATGTCAATTTTGGAGGAGCGATGAAACATGTAATTTGTTCATATTGGATGAAGACGTGGGAGAAAAAGATGGAAATTACGATGAGAGCATTATGAAGTCAGAGTTGGAAGTTGTGGGCTATCTGAAGGTTATGTATGAGGATTTAAAGAAAAAGAACAAGAATTTGAAGAACAAACTGAAATCAGAGATATTTTCTGGAAATATCAAGATGTTATGTTTTTTTGTCTCCTTTATGTTTAATATTTACTTTGTTATGAAATGTAATAGTTGAATTAGGGTTCGAATTACATTGTTGATGTTTAAACTGCAGATGCATTGTGAATTACATTGTTGATGTTTAAACTGCAGATGCATTAAGTTAGAAGTTAAGGCACACCTTTTCTTTTTTATTTATTTTAAAATTCATAAATAAAAGGGTTATCACTACGGTTCTTCTGGTCAACCGTAGTGATATATTTATAATAAATAAATACCTATGTATACGGTTTTTATTTATTTTAAAATTCACAGATAAAAGGGTTATCACTACGGTTATTCTGGTAAACCGTAGTGATATATTTATAATAAATAAATACATATCTATACGGTTGTTATTGTTAACCGTTGTGAAATAGTTTACCAGTATATAAGCGAAATAACTTTCACTTAATTGACAGTAACACTGTTGCCTTCAAAGTGAAACCCTAAAACCCATTTTTTCTCTTCGTTGTCACCATTAGCCGTGAATCTTGTACTTCATACATTAAGGTATTCTTCTTCTTCCATCTATTGTTTGATATTTCCAATTATCTCGTTTGTTGCATGTTGTTTTTGTTGATTGTTCTCATTTTTTCAGATTCGTTTTCACTACCTTAACAAAGACCATACTTTGGAAACTTCATAATGTTTGTGTTGCTATGGAAAAATGTATAAGAAGCATGAAGCTATGATGGAAACTTCATCCACCTTGTACCTTTTTTTCATATCATCACGAACAAGATGTTAGAAAATGAAGAAACAACAGTGTAAGCAAACTTTATCTAGTTTAAGAAGCAATGAAAAGAAGTATAAGAAGTATGAAGCTTTTGTGTAAACTTCTTCCTCCTTATATTTCTTTTTCATGGCTTCCCAAACTAGTTCAACATCATAATTGATTCCTGTTCCGCGATTAGTTTCATTAAAAGGTGCATTATTCCTGTTCCTCTCTTTACTCATCACCGGATTATGGTTTTAGGGTTTGTTTTCAACTGAGGATGCTCATTTTTGAAGTTTGCTTTATTTCCTTTCAGGTTAAGGGGTTGATACAGGGTGATGATGCTGGTGGAAGCAAACGTATTATATCAGTTTATAATTTCTGGATCTGGTATAGAATGTTGTTTGAGTTTATCATATTCTATTTACATTGTTTATTTAACTAACCCTCACTTAAAGTTTGCTGGTGGTAGCAAGCGTATTATATGAGTTTATAATATCTGGATCTGGTATAGAATTTTGTTTGAGTTTATTATATTCTATGTAGATTGTTTGTTTCACTAACCCTCACTTAAAATACATTAAGTTAATTTGACATAGATACTTATAATCTGCAAATTAAGTTGTATTTGAAAACCAACTTAAACAAACCAATGTTGTTTTCTGATTGCATGCCTCTCATCATTTATCTCACGTTCTTTTATATATAGATTATGGTATAATGATCTGGCTCCTTAGATGCATCGCCATATTCCAATATAGTTAAATCAAAGATGAGGTAAATTATCCAATGTCTTGTTATGGAAATTTAACTATAATCGAAGATAGCGATATATCGAAGGAGTCAGATCAATAAACCACAATATATGTAAAAGAGCCTGAAATGCACGATGAGACGAATGCAATCAGAAAACAATATTGGTTTGTTTAAGTTGGTTTTCAAGAACAGTTTAATTTGCAGATTATAGACATCTTCATCAAATTTAATCCATGTATATTTATTTAGTGAGGTGTTTGGAAAACAAGCAATCTACATTTAATATAATAAACTTAGGGTACTTACAACAGCGGTTATATATTGTAACCGATATCATAAGTAATTTATGTTTTATATAAATTCGCTACTGATGGGTTTCGAACCCAGAACCTAAGTGTATGTATCGCAACGGTTTATTATCATAACCGTTGTGATATATGGCGCGCGTCATGCCTTTCAACAACGGTTTCCAGACCTTTGTAGAAACACCGAACTTACAACAACAATCTACATAACAACGCCTTCGCCCGCGTCATTATATGTCATTCCCAACCTATGTTAAATGGGTTTTTCGTAGTAGTGAACATCGGAGCCACCTTAGGCAGCGCTTTTCTAATTAAAATAATGCGCGTGCATCTAGTACGCACTATAAGAACGATGTATAGGATGTCGTTGTAAACCCGACGTTGTTGTTTGGCCGTTTTGTAGTAGTGACAGAAGCAACATTCCGAAACAACAACAACAAAAGCACATTCAACAACAACAAAAATTGAAGCAATAGAAGCACATTCAGAAACAACAACAACAGAAGCACATTCAACAACAACAACAACAACAACAAAAGCACATTCAAAAACAACAACTGAAGCACATTCAAAGTTGGTTCATTTGAAGTTTGTAGTAGTTGCTAAAGTTATTTTCTTCAATGCATACTAACACATTCTAAAAATTTCACTAACTGTCATATAATGGAAAAAACGAAAAAACGAAAACGTACCAGAAGCAAGAGAGAATAGAACAATGGCGGTCGGAGAACACAACAATGGCGGTCAGAGAACACAACAATGGCGGTCGGAGAACAGAACAATGGCGGTCGCAGAACGATGGAGGTCGGAACAGTTGCGATATCGCCAGAGAGAAATGGGGGAGAAGTCGTGAAAATGATTAGTAAGAAATGATTAGGGCTTTTTTATTTTTTTAATTAACAAATAACCTAAGGTCGCGCTTTTTGAAAGCGCTTTCATAGATCAGCCTATAGCAACGCTTTTCCTTAGAAAGCGCTTTCTTTTCATTGGCCTACAGCAGCGCTTTCAGAGAGCGCTTTCATATGTGGGGCCAACTTAAGGCCTTTAGCATCGCTTTTTGAAAGCGCTTTCTAAAGGTACCCTTTAGCAGCGCTTTTTAAAAGCGGTTTCTAAGGTTATACCTTTAGCAGCGCTTTTATAAAAGCGCTTTCTAAGGTAGTGACTCCGTACGACCTTTAGCAGCGCTTTTAGAAAGCGCTTTCTAAAGGTACCCTTTAGCAGCGCTTTTTCTTAGCGAATTTTTTTCAAAACTTATAGCAGCGATTTCTTATAAAAGCGTTGTCTTTGAAGTGCTGCTAAAAATGAATTTTGGGGTAGTGATTTATTAACTTAAAAATCTTCCTCAATCGATACTCCTAATGCCTTAAAGAATCATCAAATGGCCATAATATACTTTAAATAATATTTAAATACAAAATATTCCAACATCTAATGCTTTTATTCCACATTTCTTAACCTTTTTACACTTTCTCTTTTTTCTTTTTTTAAGCCCAAAGTCACTCAAAGGTAGAGTAAACAAAACTAAATTATCAAATTTACAAATTTTTATTAACCAGCTTATCTGCTCTTAACCATCAAATTGTTTTAAATTATTTTCATAAATAAATTATAATTTTTATGTTTGTTAAAATAACTGCTTATAGTAAGAGGTCTCCATTAAACTGTTGTTCTGGACTGGGCCGAGGCTGCCCAACAGTCGAGCAGGCCCAACCCATCCGGCCTGGGGAGGCCCAATAAGACCCTTCTGCGGGGCACTTGACTGCCGCGAGCAAGCACCGTTTCCCCTGGGCACTTTACAGTGTCGGGCACCTGGGACAACAAGACAGGAGGACCTCGCACCCCTGCTGAGAGGTACCTCCTCGACATACCAGCTTCTCCCCGCGAGAATGCCACATATCACTCCTCGACAGACATGGATCCTCCCCGCGAGGCCATGTCCGTCGTACGGCTTGATTGCTCCTCGACACTGAAGGCTCCTCCCCCGCGAGGAGAGTCTAACGGTCCGTACCACGTGGACACGTTCCAAGTAACCGCTCCACTCCCGAAGGATTCGGTCTGCCCTAATCCCGGAAATCTAGGAGCGGTTACCCCAGGGCGAAGACCACGTGCTGGTCTTCACTACGCCACGTAAGCCCTGGCAGTTACTTGGGTTGGGCCTGACAATCCTGTCCAACGCAAGTAACCGTTGGCCCCGCGCTGGGGGTTCTCTATAAATACCCTCTCACTTGAGAGGGTCAGGTTAAGTCACTTTTCTCACTCTTGTATTTGCTGTTACTCTGTGCACTCCCTAACTTGAGCGTCGTAGTACCTTAAAGGTACACCCCCCGGCCATCCTTCAACCTCACCGGAGCCGGAGCTCAACAGACGTCGTTGGCCACAAGTAACTGTCTGATCCAGGTATGATCAGTGGCGCCGTCTGTGGGAAATTCACAAGCTTCCCCGTTTTTCTCCTCGATAAACCAAAGCTTCCTTTATTCATCACCAACATGGCCAATCCGTCCGTCAGCCAGGCTCTGGACACCGTGCTCGCACAACTGGATAACGGGAGCCACCGTGAGGACGCCATCATCCTCCACGACGGCGAAGGCGACATGAGAGACGGACAGACCGCCTCCCCAGACTCCCAGGATGCAACCCACAACGTCGTCCGCGCGGACGACCAGCAAACCACTCTCCAGCCCGTTGCTCCGCCGCCCAACGCGGACCCGAGCACCGTAGCCCTATTTGCATTGATCAACCAGACCAATCAGCTGATCGCGCAGCAGAACACCAGAATTGAAGCCTTGGAGCAAGGACGGGCACAACGATCTTCCCCGCGAAGACATCGTCGTCCCCCGTCCCCTCGCCGCTCTCCTTCCCCGCGAAGGACCCCTTCCGAAGATTCTCGGACCCCGTCGCCCGTACGCCATGGTCGTCGACCGCGTCTCGAGCGCCGTCGTCGACCGCGTCTCGAGCGCCCCCAGCCGTCGATCACCCAAAAACGCCCTCGTTCCCCGCCTCGGAAGGAACCCAGGGCCTCCACCACCTCCAAGAAGTCCAAGCAGACCGAAGAGAGACCAAAGAACCGTTCGAGGAACTCTCCTCCACGGCACCATCGATCACCTTCGAGATCCCCGGCTGATAGCGACGACGAGGACCAAAGGACCCCCTTGTCGTGGGAAATCATGGACGCCCCAATCCCTCTAGGCATGGAGAAACCCCCACACTTGGGGACCTATGACGGGCTGACCGACCCCGACGATCACGTGGAGAATTTTGAAGCGATGCTCGACTTTCGAAACGTCAGGGGAGGGATCAGGTGCAGGTTGTTCCCCACCACCTTGCGGAAGGGAGCCATGACGTGGTACAAGGGTCTGGAACCTGGTTCGGTCACGTCATGGAAGCAACTGAAGCAACGCTTCACCAAACACTTCACCGCGTCTCGTCGACACCCGAAGACAGAGGCTGCCCTAGAAAAGATCTTCCAAGGGAGGAACGAATCTCTCCGAAACTACATCGAGAGGTTCAACAAGGAAGCCGTCAAGGTCCACACGACCGACGACATGAAGAAATACTTAATTATACATGGACTACGCGCCGGGTCGGACTTTGCCAAGTCCATAGGCCTCCGAAGACCCCGGCGTCTCGAGGACCTTCTCGCTCGAGCCCAGAAGTACATCGAGCTCGAAGAGACAGAAGCAGCCCAGATCGCCCTTGAGACGAGACGTAGGGAAGGGCCCCGCGGCCAAAAAGATGACGACGCTTCTCCCCGACGGGGAGGAGAAAAGAAGAAAGAGAACCGCAGCCGAGACCCTCAGGAACAACGCGGGCCAGCTGGTCGATTCACGGAATACACCCCGCTCAACACTCCCCGGTCACGGATCCTCTCGGACTGCCAGAATTCCAAGTTTGCGAAAGGGGGAGTTCGCTTCCCGAAGCCCGTTGCCTCCAAACCTAACGTTGACAAATCTAAGTACTGCAGGTTCTACCGAAGCCACGGGCATGTGATCGAAGATTGCGTCCATCTCAAGGACGCCATTGAGATTCTCATCAAAGAGGGGCATTTGAAGAAGTATACCCAAAAGAATGACCCTCCTCGTCCCGGCTCAAGGGAAGCACAGAACGTCGAGGAGGCAACACCTCCTCCCGTCGACAATCAGCTGCAGGTCGCCCTCAGCGTCACTCAACCTGAGGACTTCTTCGTCCCCCCAATCATCGAGGGCGAAGAGGCAATCCGCAGCATGTGGGCGACCTTCCCCGACGAGGACCCCGTCACTGCCCGCAGCACCTGGGAAGGCTTCCCCAAAGCAATGGTCATCTCCGGAGGCGACCCCGGGAAAGTCTCGGTGGGATCGATCAAACGAAAGTTTGACGAACTGGAATCCGCGACATCCGCGAAAACGACCACCCTCAAGAAAGTGCGGGGAAACTCCAATCCCATCACCTTCTACCTCGAGGAACTCCCCGGTGGAGCCCCGAACGCCACTATTCCCCTCCTGGTCAGTGCACAAATGGCGAACTTCGACGTCCGAAGAATCCTAGTCGACCAGGGGAGCTCGGTCGACATCATGTACTCTCACTTGTTCGGGACCCTTCAGCTGGACGAGAGGCATTTGACCCCGTACGTCGGGTCAGATCTACAGGGATTCAATGGAACCACCACCAGACCATGGGGTTACGTGGAGCTAATGGTTACGTTCGGGGCCGAAGATACGGCCCGACAGGTGAAGATCCGTTTCCTGGTGGTTGAATGCCCATCCCTTTACAACTGCATCCTCGGAAAGACCACCCTTGCTGAACTCACGGCGGTCCCGTCGACGATCCACCTCAAAATAAAGTACTACATAAGGAGGGGACGAGTAGTTACGATGCACGGGGACATCGACGTGGCCAGAAGATGCTTCGACGCCGCCGTCAAGGGCCTAAGTTCCATTGGTCCCAAACCTAAGGTCGTGGCCAAACCACCCCCGGACGTCGGACAGGTACCTCTCCCGCGCGTCAACGCGGTCGACCTCGACAGCAGGTTCTCCAGCGAGCCCGACGAAGACAGAGTCGAAGACCCCGACCACCAGGCGGAAAACAACGGGCAGCCTCTCCACCCAGCGCGCCCCATCCCAGATGGAGACTTCGAGCTCGTGGCCCTCGGAGACAACACAGATCGCAACGTGAAGATCGGCGCCGGGATCCCCGACCTAGCCAAAGAGCAGCTGAAAGCATGTCTGAGGGAGAATGCTGACCTCTCCGAGATGCCTGGCCTCGACCCCGAGGTTGCTTGCCATCAGCTCGCAGTAGATCCGGCCGCTAGGGCCATAGCACAACGTAGGCGTAATCAGTCTCCCGAGAAAGCGGAGGCTGCTGAAAAAGCTGTAAAAGACCTCCTAGAGGCAAATTTTATTTCGGAAGCCAAATACACGACATGGCTGTCCAACATTGTACTTGTTAAGAAAAATAATGGAAAATGGAGAATGTGCGTTGATTATACTGATCTCAACCGGGCTTGCCCGAAAGATTGTTATCCCTTGCCTAACATCGACCAACTGGTCGACAATTCTGCAGGTTACAAACTACTATCCTTCCTGGACGCCTATTCAGGGTACAACCAAATTCCCATGGACAGGGTCGACAAACAACACACGGCCTTCATGACCGCGTCGGGCAACTACTATTATAACGTAATGCCCTTCGGTCTGAAGAATACCGGTGCGACCTACCAACGGATGATGAACAAGGTCTTCCGGACTGAAATCGGCGACATGCTCGAAGTCTACATGGACGACATGATCGTCAAGTCTGCAGAAGAAGTCGACCACGCCGCGCACCTCAAGAAGGTGTTCGACACGGCAAGGAGGTGCCGCATGAGGTTTAACCCCGACAAATGTACTTTCGGCGTCCGGGCAGGGAAGTTCCTCGGATTTTACCTCACGGAGCGCGGAATCGAGGCAAACCCCGACAAGTGTAGGGCTTTCTCCGAACTCCCTACCCCGGACTCGAAGAAATCAATACAATCATTGAACGGGATGCTCACCGCCCTTTCCCGGTTCGTCGCCAAATCCGCACAATATGCATTCCCCTTCTTTAAACTTCTTCGACAAAAAGCCGAGTTTGACTGGAGCGAGGAATGCGAGCAAGCACTCACGCACTTGAAACAAGCCCTGTCGCAACCCCCGGTCCTCTCGCGGCCTGAGAACGGGGAAACACTTTTCTTATATCTCGCGATCACGAGCGAAGCGGTCAGCGCCGTCCTCATTCGAGAAACCTCGGATGGACAGAAGCCAGTTTACTTCACGAGCAAAGCTCTCCAAGGCCCCGAGCTCAGATATCAGCAGATCGAGAAAGTCACACTGGGCCTCGTCACCGCGGCCAGAAGACTACGCCACTACTTCCTCGCCCATACCGTCATCGTGAGGACTGAACAGCCCATCAGGCAGCTCCTCGGACGACCTGACATGGCAGGGAGGATGCTCAGGTGGTCACTCGAGCTAGCCGAATTCGACATCCTATATGAAGGGAGGAAAGCCCTGAAGGCACAGGTACTGGCCGACTTTGTAGTAGAGATGACCGTTCCCGAACCCTCGACCAACGGGTCACAGAAATGGACAATCTATGTCGACGGAGCATCCAGGCCGAAGGGGAGCGGGGCGGGAATCATCCTCGAAAACGAGGAAGGCATCCTTATCGAGGTATCCCTCGAACTGTCCTTCCTGAATTCGAACAACCAAGCCGAATACGAGGCCTTCCTCGCAGGACTCCGGCTGGCCGAGGACCTTGGCGCCAAAGAGGTCAAGCTTTTCACCGATTCTCAGCTCGTGGCCTCACAAGTCCGAGGAGAGTACCAAGCCAAGAACGACAGCCTCATAGAATACTTAGCCTTAGTAAAAGAGAAGATGAAAAAGTTCACCTCGGCAGAAGTGACTCACATTCCCCGGGAGCATAATGCCCGAGCGGATGTCCTGTCGAAATTGGCGAGCACGAAAAAGAAAGGCAGGAACAAGTACGTCATACAAGAAGTGCTTTCCCGCCCAAGCATCGACAAACCGGTCGTGGTGTCGGACATCAACGCCATAGGGGACAGCAACTGCTGGATGACCCCAGTATACGAATACCTCATGACCAGCAAACTGCCCGAAGATCCCAAAGAGGCAGGAATGGTCAAGAGGCGGGCATGCTCGTACACCATAGTCGAGGAAAAACTATACCACCGAGGGTTCTCTATTCCCCTCCTCAGATGCGTCGAGGAGACCAAGGTCCCGGACATACTCCAGGAGATTCATGAGGGAATCAATGCGCAGCACCTCGGCGGACGATCGCTAGCTCATAAAGCACTCCGGGCAGGATATTACTGGCCCACCATGCAACAAGACGCCAAGGAGCACGTCAAGAAGTGTGATAAATGCCAACGGCACGGGGACATGCACCTCGCTCCTCCCAGCGAGCTCACGTCACTATCCTCCCCGTAGTCGTTCGCATGGTGGGGGATGGATATCCTCGGACCTTTCGTCCAGGGATCATATCAAAACAAATACCTCATCGTCGGGGTGGACTACTTCACGAAGTGGATTGAAGCAGAAGCATTAGCCAAAATCACCGCCTTCAACATACTACGTTTCTACAAAAGAAACATCCTCGCCCAGTTCGGAGTGCCTCAAGCCATTGTCACCGACAACGGAACCCAGTTCACCGACAGGAATTTTCAAGACTTCGTCGCAAAACTAGGCACGAAGCAGCACTTCACGTCGGTCGAACACCCTCAAACGAACGGGCAGGCTGAGGCAGCGAATAGAGTGATCCTTCGAGGATTAAGACGACGACTGGGCGACGCCAAACAACGGTGGGTCGAGGAACTACACAGCGTCCTCTGGGCCTACCAGACAACCCCACACTCTACGACCGGGGATACCCCTTTCCGTTTGACCTATGGAACGGAGGCAGTAATCCCCATGGAGATCAGGGAACCCTCGAGGAGGACGGAAGCCCCCTCGACGGGGACGCGAACGAAGAAGCCTTGAGGGAAGAACTCGACTTCGTCGAGGAAACACGCTCGGGTGCCTCTCTCCGAGAGGCGTCACTTAAACAAAAAATAACACTACGTTACAACGACAAAGTCATTAAACGTGATTTTCAGGTGGGCACCCTCGTCCTACGAAGGAACCAGAAAGACTCACGAGAGGGCAAACTCGCCGCGAACTGGGAGGGCCCGTACCGCGTCCGCGCGAAAACGGGGACATGAGCCTATTTCCTCGAAAACCTGCACGGGGAAGAACTCGCTTGACCATGGAATGCTGAAAAGCTAAAACAATACTACAGTTAAACACTGCCCGCGGGTTACTAGCACCGCGATTTCGGGGGCGCACTAGGGTACAAGCGCGACACCCCTATACAGAACACGACGATCAGAGACCGCGTTGTGTGTGCGCGAGGACCTCTGATCTGGCGGGGATCCCTCAATCGAGGCCCACCATCATAGTACCAACCGGGCATAACACCCAGCTCGCGATGGGAAGTTCATGCCGCGAGACTAGGACGTCGATCGAACTCTTGGCCTCGCTAAAGGTCGGGGTACGCCTCCGACCGCCCGACCAGCTCTCCACGTGGTCAAGGACTATCAAGGTCGAGCAAATCCCAAAGCCCTGCTGCTTAGGCAAAAATAATGCATAACGAATGACACATCACACACAAGCAAATTTAACAAAGAGATATTATAAAGTACGGATATCGGGCAAAACCCTTAGTACAAAAAGTTACAAATATAAGCCCACAAGCCGGGCAAAAATAACCATTGTGCAAATAGTACATCAAAAAAGCCCCTGGCACACATGCCGGGCACAAATCATTACAAATAAAACGGCTCGCAGGCCGGCCAAAACAAAGAGAAAAAATCTACTCAGCTGCGGTTCCGTCAGGCTCCTCGTGCACATGAATGTCGTTCTCCCACAGGGGATGCACGATCTGGCCATCCACCACCTCAGCGTCGGGGTCAATCCCTTCGGTGACGAGGTCGGGGTTGAGAACCCGAAGTTGCGCCACGGCACTTCGGAACCCTATGCCCGCAGTTTCAATAGCATCGTCCTCGGACAACCAGAGATCTTGCTCGAGCTTCCGGAGTTGGGCCACAAATGCTGCCCGAGTGGTTAGGAGCCTGTCCTCCTCGGTTTCCCCTTCGGTCGGCCGCACAGCATCTTCCAATTCAGCAATCCTTTCCTTAAGCCGCTTCTCCTCCGCCTCCAGCTCTGCAATTCGGGCAAGGTGGCCCGCCTCCCTTTCCTCGACTTTCTTAAGCTTGTCCTCGACCTGATGCTGCTGCTCGCCTTGTTCCTTATTCAGGTCTTGGCACTCTTTTAACTCCTTGCACATACCAACCATCTCAGCGCCCAAGGTCTCCAGCTTTTCCTGCAGGCGGGCAAGCTCAGCAGCAGGGCAGGTCTCGTCATTGAGGATGATGGCAGTCGAGCAGAGGCGCATGACGGCCGACAGATCCTTAAAAATCATCCTCCTCCTCACTTCAGTAGCAGTCCCCAGCACGGTATGGACCTCAGTGGGAGGGACGCGAGGATAAGTGACCTCGGAGAAGAAATGAGGTTTTTGGTGACAGGGTGGAAGGTCAAAGCTGGAAGGAACCGGAGGGCTGTCTTCACCACCCAGGTCGACAACCTCCGCAACCCGTTGCCGCTTCGGAGTCCCTTGAGTAGCCGGGGACTGGCTGCCCACAGGAGTTGTGCGCCCACCTGCAGTCCCCGACACGGTGGCAGCAGGCTGAGTCTGACTCGAACCTTCGGGCATGGCAGCCGAGGAAACACCCTCGGGCGTGGCCCCAGAAGGAGCAACCTCTGGGTCCTTGGGACGCGATGTCTCTCCCCGGGCCTGCGCTTCCCGGGCCCTCTTCGCTTTCAGCTTCTTTAACCTCTCCTCGGCTCCGACCATTGTTCCTGCAAAAAAGAAAGAAAACGTTAGTAAGGCAAGAAGTACAGACGCGAGGGAGACTCAAAGCGAGGAAGTTTTCACCACCTAACAACTCGAGGGCTTCCTCGTCGGAGAAGGTCTCGAGCAAAATGCGGGTGTTTATCAGGCGACGTTCTTTCTTCACCTGCCCATCTGCACCTATTATAGGCTGGCCGTCCAGCGTCTCGTGCCGAGCTTCGGTAAAACTGTCGACGAAAGCGACGATTTTATCGTAGGCTTCCCGCTCGTAGGCTTCCATCTGAACAGGCTTCGTCTTATATTTATCAACTCCCTTCTTAAAATGTTCCTCCGTCCAGTACAAAGGAAACTTTGGCTCCAGCACCTCCTCGGAACAACCATCAACCTCGCGGGTGACTTTCCGGTACAACGAATATATCGCCTCGAGGGTGACCGGCTTCACGTAGAAATAGCGGAACTTGAAATCCCGGATGGAATCCAAGTAAGTGTGGAACAGTGCCTTGCTCTGCTTGAAGGACACCCAGCCGTGTCGACCACCGACCGACGACCGTTGGAGGTGGAATATGCGGAAGAAGAGGCGAACGGTCGGCACGATCTCCAAATACTTACATACGAGCTCGAAGGACCGGATAAAGGCCAGCGAGTTCGGGTGAATCTGTGAAGGGGCCAACTTCAACCAGTCGAAGATCCCCTCCTGTAAATCCGTGAAAGGCAGCCTCCACCCCGCCTTCTCGAACATAAACTCATATAAGGGGACTCGCATTCCCCGGTAAGGGGAGCATATCCGATGATGCTCCTCGGGACGAAAAACCTTCCAGGATTTATCGGATCCGATTAGTCGGTGCTCGATGGTGCAAAAAGCATCGTCCACATCTGGATACGCGAAGATGGACGACATCTCCAAGGCTTCGTTACAGACCCAATCCTCGAGCGGCCTTTCTTGCGCAAAGGCCATGTGAGCCATAGGGGAGTCGGGCAGGTCGTCGTTTTCCTCGAAATATCCCACGGCCACCTCCATAGCCAAATCGTCCATTTACCTGAAAAGTAGAAGGAAACGGTGAATTCGATTGGTCGTATCAAATCCACCCCTCCACCGTTGTTCAAGCGAACGGGCGAAGAAGGGGCAAGGCTTTCTCAACTCCCCGACACGATCGGCCGAGGATCAACTTGTCCACCGGGGAATTCATCGTCTCCCCGGAAGGTTCTGCCCCGTGTCCCCGCGGCACTAACAAATATACTGATTATTAGGGACCCCGAGACATTCAACGGGTCCCCGACGTGTTCGTCCCTGATCCCCGAGATATTCATCAAAAGAGGGCGAAGTTCTCCACACTCTCTCCCTCAACAACTAAAGATTCCCACCGTATTTGCCAGGAATCCTCTCGTTTCTCATGGGAATATCATCAATTCGCCAAGGAAACGTCCTACACTAGTTGAAATGGAAGAAAAACGCAAAATAAAGGTCAAGTTTGGAACAAGTACCTGTTAAACGGCGAAGTAGGGTTCCGGCACGGAGTCTCCGGCTGTTTCACGACGGTGAATGACGGTTGTTGAGGAGAAATGGGTCTCCGGCAGGGAACGTCCGGCGGATGACGGCTGCCAGCTACGGCGGGAGAGAGTAGAGAGAGAAGGAGAGGATTCTTGAGAGAGAAGCGGAAAAGTGAAAAATGAGTGAGGGGGCGGCTTTTATAAGCGGTTCTCGCGAGACTCGAGGTGCATAGGGCACTCGAGTGCGCTACCCTAGCCAGCCACCCTAGCCCCCCTAGGTAATTATGATAGGCGACACGTGGCACGCATGCAGCCGCCCATCTCCCCACTCATGTCGTTTCGGTTTTCCCCAACGCTTCGAGTCTAAAACCCTTCATCTCCCCGACCATATGGCCGGACACAACTGTCTGATGCCCGACTCTCATCCGGCCGAAGGAATTTCGCGCATATGAACGACCTCCTCGGTCCTCTCTTGGCATATCCTCGACTCACCGATAACCCTTAAGTCATTACTCTGACACCTCAGAGCAACGACTTGGGGGGCTCCTGTTCTGGACTGGGCCGAGGCTGCCCAACAGTCGAGCAGGCCCAACCCATCCGGCCTGGGGAGGCCCAATAAGACCCTTCTGCGGGGCACTTGACTGCCGCGAGCAAGCACCGTTTCCCCCGGGCACTTTACAGTGTCGGGCACCTGGGACAACAAGACAGGAGGACCTCGCACCCCTGCTGAGAGGCACCTCCTCGACATACCAGCTTCTCCCCGCGAGAATGCCACATATCACTCCTCGACAGACATGGATCCTCCCCGCGAGGCCATGTTCGTCGTACGACTTGATTGCTCCTCGACACTGAAGGCTCCTCCCCCGCGAGGAGAGTCTAACGGTCCGTACCACGTGGACACGTTCCAAGTAACCGCTCCACTCTCGAAGGATTCAGTCTGCCCTAATCCCGGAAATCTAGGAGCTGTTACCCCAGGGCGAAGACCACGTGCTGGTCTTCACTACGCAACGTAAGCCCTGGCAGTTACTTGGGTTGGGCCTGACAATCCTGTCCAACGCAAGTAACCGTTGGCCCCGCGCTGGGGGTTCTCTATAAATACCCTCTCACTTGAGAGGGTCAGGTTAAGTCACTTTTCTCACTCTTGTATTTGCTGTTACTCTGTGCACTCCCTAACTTCAGCGTCGTAGTACCTTGCAGGTACACCCCCCCCGGCCGTCCTTCAACCTCACCGGAGTCGGAGCTCAACAGACGTCGTTGGCCACAAGTAACTGTCTGATCTAGGTACGATCAACTGTTATTTGAAGTTTTATAAACATTATTTATACTAATTTGTTATTTTACAAATTAACGAAAAAATATTAGTCAAATAGGTTAAAAAAACTCACATATAAAAAGTTGAAAGATAATAAAAAATTAAGCTCTAAACTCATAATCAAATCATTTTCGTACATAGAATACCGATTATAAAAATAAAATAAAAATCAATACATTTTTTAAAACAAATTTTATTTTTAATTTACTTGTAATAAGTTATAAGGATAGGTAGGTCTCTTTTACAAAATAGAAATATTGTAATGTGTTCATTGAATTGTTGAAACCTAGTAGATGATTGATACTTGTTTTTAGCTGTTAATATCATTTCAAGCTTCTACACTTTTTTTTTGCCCAATCAGAAAATGTCTTAACGTTAGAGATCACTTCGCACATTGATCTCAGGCTCAGCTACATATGGATTAAGATTCCCTGAAGTCTCGGTTCAGAATTCTGATACTTTGGCAGCTGGCTCAGAGCAGGTGGTAGCTGACTCGTTAGCTGACTCTATTTTGAGGATAGGTGCAGAAAACGCTTCAGTTGAGAAAGCCAAAAATCACCTTTTAGTTGACAAGTCGTATGATGGCAGACTGGGGTACGAGGTGTTCGAGGAAGCGTCAGCTTTTCCTTCAACCATGGTGGGTCCCAAGGAGGTCTTAGTTACAAGTGAAAAAGTTTCTAGGTTGGTTATTCAGAAAAAGGTAAAGTTGAAGAAGATTTCTGAAGTCATTGGGCCTTCGACCCGGGAGCCCAAATCCAAAACGAAACCCAACAGAAAAAAGAAACGGGTGGTAAAATTGAGAACGGAGCTAGAGGAGGATCCGATTGCAAATTTTTCCCAGCCGTCCTTTTTTGAGGTATTGATTAAAAACCCTAATCCCTCTTTTCTTGTGGAAAATCCTTCATTTCCTTTGAATGGGTCAGCAGACTCTGATAATTTCTCAGCCGGAGCCGTGTTATGCTGCGACCAAACCTCTGACTCAGATATTAGGTGTTGCAATCAAAAGTATTGAGACAACATTCAATCTAAGGTTGGCGACAAAACGTGGGAGGCGATGTCTAAATTAGGGATTATGAAGGGTTCTCTAGCAAGCTCTGGATCTGCTGAAGTAATTAGACTCATTGAAGAAATGAAAGAGGAGGATAGAAGACGATCGATCGGTCAGAAGGAGTTGCAAAATCCTTTCCAATGATTATAGGATCACTTAACTCAAGAGGGAGCGGCTCTTTGTCCAAAAGAAGAAGAATCAACCACATCATATCTAAAGACGGGCTGTGGATCCTGGGAGGGGATTTCAACGCAACGGTGGATCCTTCTGAAAGAAAAGGTAAGAACTGTCCAGCCAGTTCTTCTGAGATGAATGATTTTGGGGATTTTATCTCAGCTCTTGGGGTGGTAGATCTCCCTATTTCTGGAGGAAAGTTCACTTGGTTCAGTGGCGATGGGAAATCAATGAGCAGGTTGGACAGATTTTTGTTCGAAGATGAGATCATCAAGAAATGGGGCATGGTGGATCAGAATGTCGGCAACAGAGACATTTTGGACCATTGTCCAATTTGGGTGAAGATTCAATCTATAAATTGGGGTCACAAAACTTTCAAAAGTAATGATTGTTGGTTTGAGCATCCTGCATTTTTGCCTTTTGTTGAGAATCTGTGGAGTTCTATGAAGATTGTTGGGAGACCAGATTATGTGTTAAAAGAAAAATTTAGAATTCTAAAGCAGGAATTAAAAACTTGGAGGGATGAAACATTTGGGTGGATGAACCTTTCTATTGAAGAAGATATGCTTGAATTGAACAAGGCTGACTTGTTACTCATCTCTGCAGCTAACGAGGAGGTGGAAGGGATTGTCGCTGAAAGAGCTGCGAAAAGTGAATCTTTTTGGAGGAAGCTTCACATTAAAGACAATATGATGTTTCAAAAATCTAGAAGAAGCTGGTTAAAGGATGGGGACCTCAACTCTAAATTCTATCATCAATGGATTAGAGGCAGACAGAAAAGGAAATTTATAGGCAGGCTCGAAACTTCGCATGGAACAGTGGATTCAGTGGAGGGGGTGAAGGCGGATGTGTTTAGATATTTTAAAGCAGCTTACTCTGAACCTCTGTCTTGCAGACCAATCCTGCAGAACTGCAACTTTAGTAAATTGTTGGTTTCGAAAGCATCTTCCATTGAGGTACCTTTCACAGAAGACGGGATTAGGATGACGGTGTGGAGTTGCGACGGTTTCAAAAGTCCTGGTCCAGATGGATATAACCTTAACTTCATCAAAAAATGCTGGAGATTTATGAAGGATGATATAGTTAGTTTTGTTCAATATTTCTACGACTCAGCTTTTCTTCCAAAAGCTATGTCGTCTGCTTTTATTACTCTGATTCCGAAAGTTGCAAATCCTATGAAGCTTGAAGACTATAGGCCTATTTGCTTAGTCGGCAACCTGTACAAGATCGTATCCAAACTCTTGGCTTTGAGACTGAAATCTGTGATTGGCAAAGTTATATCTAACTGTCAAACTGCTTTTATCCCAGATAGAAACCTGTTGGACGGCGTGGTGATCGCAAATGAAACGGTGGACATGGCGACTAGAGACAGCCTGGAGTGTATTCTATTCAAAGTCGATTTCGCCAAAGCTTATGACTGCGTTAGTTGGAACTTTCTTCGCTCTATGTTGGTTAACCTGGGGTTTGGGGCTAGATGGAGAAAATGGATGGAGGCGGTCATTTTTAAAAGCCCTCTCTCTATTTTAGTCAATGGCAGTCCTACTCTCGATTTCGACGCTGAAATGGGTCTTCGTCAAGGGGACCCTTTGGCTCCTTTCCTATTTCTGATGGTAGCAGAAGGTCTCAATGGGCTGTTGAAAAAGGCTATTTCTAATGGGAGTTTTAAAGGCTTTAGGGTGGACGAAGACGTGACGGTTGACTTAATTCAATATGCCGATGATACACTCATTATAGGTGAAGGAAGTTGGAGAAATTTGTGGAGTATCAAAACAGTTTTAAGAGGTTTCGAGCTAATTTCGGGTCTGAAGGTTAACTTCAATAAAAGTAGGCTTGTCGGGCTGAATGTTAGCCCTCATTTCCTGCTTGCTGCTTCTACTTTTCTTTCCTGCAAGATAGAAAAGGCAAACTTTTCCTTCTTAGGCATCCCAATCGGTTTCAATCCTAGAAGGATTAAAGGCTGGACTCCGATCGTTGAGAAAATTAAGAAGAAGTTGAACTTTTGGTATGCCAAATCTCTCTCGATGACGGGAAGGCTGGTTCTAATTAACTCAATTATTTCTAGTCTGCCGACATTTTGGTTCTCTTTCTACAAGGCTCCAAAGGCTGTCTTAAAGAGAATCGATACTATCAGAAGCAGATTCCTATGGGGCGGATCGGAGGAAAAACATAAAATTCATTGGATAAAATGGGAGGTTTGTTGTTCTCCGAAAAATGAAGGTGGACTTGGAATAAGAAGACTGGAAGAGTTTAATTTATCTTTGCTCACAAAATGGAAGTGGAGGATTTTGGATGAAAACACTTCTCTTTGGCTGGATTTTCTGAAAGCTAGATATGGTGCAGTCCGTCACCATATTCTAACTGAAAACTCTCGACCTTTAAAGTCGTCATCTCAGTGGTGGAAAGACCTACTCAGCAGCGGATCTTTTTTTACTAACAACGGTTTCTGTTTTGCAGATAGAGCTCGTTTTCATTTAGGTGACGGTTCTTCCATTCCGTTTTGGTCGTCGAACTGGGCGAATGGTAGCATTTTATTGAAGAAATACGAGGACTTATATCAGACTTGTAGGAAAAAAGAAGCCTTTGTTAGCGACAATGGTCAATTCACCTCTGATAGCTGGACCTGGAACTCATTAGGCCTTTCTAATTATTCTCAGCAGCAGCTCAGATGCAGAATTTCAGATTTGTTGGCTTTTATTGGTGATTTTACTCCTGTCCGTGATAAATTGGATGAAGTGCGTTGGAAGGATATTCAAGACGGTAATTACAGAGTGAAAGAAGTGTATTTGGAGCTTCTTAAAAATGATGAGCTTTCTATTGCCGAGTCTTTTTCCTTTAACCATACTCTGTCTTCTGTTTTTGGTACTTTGTGGAAACTAAAAGCAGCACCTAAAATTTAATGTTTCGGTTGGAGAGTTCTTTGGAGCAGGCTGGCAACCAAGACCGAGTTGATCAAGAGAGGGGTTGCGACGACACCAACCTGTGTGTTATGCAACTTGGTCGATGAAGATGTCACCCATCTGTGCTTTTCTTGTCGCTTTAGCTCTGCTGTTTGGGACAGAATATGAGATTGGTGCGGTTATGGTAGTTTTTTCGATGGAAATAGAGCAGATTTTTTTATGGCGTGGTGTGGTTTTGGAAGTTCAAACGAAGGTAACATGAAGCTGGGAGTTGTCTGGCTCATTACGGTTTGGTGTATTTGGTTGTGTAGAAATGCTATTATCTTTGATAACAATAGTTTTAATCTTGATAATCTTTGTTGGGATATTAAGATTAGGGCGTGGAGGTGGTTCAAAGCAGTCGATTTTAGCTATTCCAACCGTGATTTTTTAGCTTTCTGTATGGATCCGTTAGGAGGCTAGTTGGTTTTTGAGTTGGTTGGGTTTTTCTGGTTGGTCGTTTGTATTTGAATGTTTGTATTCTCCTGGTCTGAACACTATTTGTGTTTAGACAGTTTTTTATTTAATCCATTGGCTTTTAGAAAAAAAAAAAAAGCAATAATAAAATCTTGTAGTTACACGCTATATAAGTATTCCAAAATTTTCATTGAATATATTTTCAAATGTCTACTTTACCAATTCCTTGTCTTTTTTAAGGCATCTAAAGCCTAAAACTCTATCTTTAGATTTCATTTTCTTTAAGTTTTGGCACAAAATAATATTGAAGTAAATGTTTGTTTTAGTTTTTGCAGAAAATAGAGTCAACATTAACTCTGGAAAAGAATCATATAGGACAAGTTGTGAAGAAGCATTTTTTAATAGAGTAACAGCACCATTTTCTAAATTGTACAAGGGTTCAGCAAAAGAAGTTTGATTCTGGACGCACTGCTTGGAAAAAAAACTGAACATGTAGTTTTCACACAGAATATGTCGGAGAAATTTCTAAAATATTAAATCGATAAATAATAATAATTAAATTAATTTTATAAATCTTTATAATTATAAATGGTTATGTTACAATTAGAAATACACGAATTACCTGCGGATTTGCCTGGGGAAAATTAACCTCAGGTAGACCTGCGAATCTACATACTGAAACATTATTTTCTACGAAAAATTGAGTTGCAGCAAATTTCGCAGGAATTCCTGAGACCTTATCTGCGATTTACGATTTTAAAATAATTTATCAATGTTCCTGCGGATTTAACTGCGATTTATTTCGCAGGAAATGGTTATGCAAAAGTCCCTGGAAATGTCGCAGGAACTGCTGCGAAGTTTGCTGCGGGTTTTCCTGAGAAATTTACTGCGATATTTGCTGCGGCTTATAGTACTAGTTTTTATTTTTATTTTTTTATTTGTTTTATTTTATTTTATAATTTTTAAATTAGTTATACTTTTGCTCGTAATAAATAAATTAAAAATTTTACTATATTAATTGGGTTTTTTTTGTTATTTTTTAAAGAAAATTTATTTATTTAATACTTTTTTTATTGTTGTGAAAATTAGAAAAACTAAAATTTTTTTAAAGGGTGGAGTATGATTAGGTATGTAAGTCTCCAAGATGTATATTTTCAAGACTACGAGGGTAGGTTGCTTCGTAAAACCATGCCCGAATAGATAAGGCTTAATAATTCGAATTCACTCAGTTCAAAGAGACTAAATTTTGCCTAGCATATCCATTGATCGCATAGTTAGGAGCCGATGTTCTCATGTTTTGGAAATAATAAGAGTTTTGTTCTCTTAGACGCTTGTGTATTGTGAGTATGAGAATAATTGTAATAAGAGTTCTATTCTCTTAAATACTTGTTATTTCTAATGTAGTAATAGGTGATCGTGTGATCACACATTGTGAAAACTCAAGAGTTTTGATCTCTTAGTTCCCTCGCCTAATACGAATGTGTAGTATTAGGTTAATGTGGTAGTAATAGACACATTTAGATAAGCAAATCAATAAAATACGTAGGATTCACTGAGATAAGTTATATCTCACCCCATGTCTAATATTTCAGGTAGTTCGGCAAAAGATAAAGCTAAAGGAAAGACTTGAAGACTTTGAAGACTTTCATATTTTAGCTTATGTTTTTGTTGCAGTTGTTCATCTTTTGTTGGATTTACGTTGACATCTGCATTATGTTCATATTATGTTTTATAATAGTTAGAAACTTGTGTAACTCTATGGATGCCATTTAAACAATAAATGTAATCAATATCAATTAATTTTTAAAAATAATTTATATAAAATCATTAATAATATATTTGTAATTAAATTTTTATGAAATTAAATTTTTACTATTTTTAATTTCTATTTTATAATTTCAATTTATAATTTATCTGATTGTTTTAGTCATATTTTTTTAAAATAAATTTTAGTAAAAGAAAATTTTAAAATTAAAGATCAAACTATTAAAATTAAGAGAAATGCTAACCAGTGCCCTCAGAGCACTTTTTAAGAACTTTAAATAGTAAGTTTTTATAAAAATACGTGTAATAATGTGTAATAATGTGCATTGGAAATTGAAGTGTTTGAATTTTATAAAGAATAATTTTTTTAATATGGAATTCTTAAATAGTGCTCGGAGGGCACTGATTAGCAAGACCCTCAAATTAAAATAGAAAAATAAAACATTAAAAGAAAAAACAAAACAAAAAGAAATAACGGATACTAGTGGATAGAGTACTATACCAGAGTAACTCTTAAACTCTAGTTGTAATTTGGACACACCGTGTGGCCAAACCATAGCCCCACCTCTCAACAATGGCGAACGACGAACTTCAGTTCCTAGATTTAGGTTACGATCCCAACTTCGTTTCTGATTCCGTTAAAACCATAACCCACCTCTCAACAATGGCGGCGGAATGACGAAGGTGGATTTCTTAGCTACCGTGGATAGATATCTGAAACCGGACGATAAGATCCGAACAACCACCTCCAAGGTGCAAAGGTGGAAATGCTGGTAATGCTTTAACATGTGCGGCTCGACTCGGTTTGAAACCGAAGCTTATTTCCAAGGTTTTTCAGTTTTGTTTCTGTTTATTTATTTTCTGATCTGCTGAATCTGATTGGGAGTGTTGAGTTTTGAATGAGGTGTTCGTTTGTATGTGTTTTCTTTCAATTAAGTTGATGATGATGCTCAAGGAAAGAGCATATTGGAGGAACTTGAAGCAGATGGGGTTGATACTTCCTTTATCGTTGTAAGATTCAGCTTGTGTGTTGTTTAACTGTTTGTTTATTGGTTTTAGAGCTTGGAATGGATAATTGCTTTTGCTCTGGTGTGTTTTCTATGAATTATTGTAGGACTTTATGTGAATTGATTGGTGCAGGATATAGTGGTTTCAGGAGAAAATTCTTTAATTCTTTAATTCTCATATAGGTTAAGCTTTCAAGGGAACTTTCTCCAGAGCAATGATCCTTTATCGCACTCTAAATGTTTGATGAAATGTCTCCGTATTTATTGTTAACATTTGTTCATTTTTAATTTTAGACATGTATGTTTTTGTTAGACAATAGGTAGTAAAGTTAATTATTTAATTAATTCTACTTGAGGGTTGAGATTTCAGTGGTTTAACTTCTAAATCATCCCGAAAAAAGTTTGATTTCTTCTATTTGCCACAACCCCTTGTTGCATCACAAACAACTGCTGGCTGTTCTTGGCAAACTAACATTAGGTTGCATTAATTACAGTTTTCTCCTTGCAAGGTGTAACACCCCAATTCCCATCGCGAATAAATAATACATAAATAAAATCAGAGTAACTAAAAATTTATTTTTTCGACAGAAACAAGGATGCCACATTTTAAAATAAGAATACACACTCCCTGCTCATAAATTTGATACATAGCATAAAATAGGTTACCCTCAATTGGGAAACTTTTCCATATAAAGGTAATACCAAATATATTCAACAATTATATACATAAATAAAATAATCGTTTCCCCGACTCCCGTGCTACGTATCAGAGCAGACACCAAGACCTAAGCAAAGACGAAGATCTAACTCTTCCACTTGCCTCCACGCCTCTAAAGCTGGCAATCTGCACTATGCCATAAAAAGCATATTCCAGCAGAAGGGTGAGAAATATTATCATAATAACGTTGCATATAATTATATATCTCAACATATAATACACATATACCACATTCTCACCACAACTTATCACTGTGCATGTATATATACATATAACACCAAGCATATACCATAAATCAAATACACGGCATAACAATCCGTAATTAACGCATCTTTCACATAGGCATATTCATTCATGCTCACATACATGTATCACCAATACATCTCAATTCATCACCATTCATTCAACATAAACACATATATTCATGTTCATTCATCAATGCACATATACAAAGATGACCAATGCAAATTATAGAGACCGACTCACGACTCTATGCAAATGCAATGCGGTACCGACTCATTTCATCTCAAGTTCAATTGAAGAACTTATTGGAACCATCGCTCGTTACTTAGTGTAACTCCCCGTCGGGCATACGATGTTCACCCATTGCTACCACCTCTCAAAAGGCTTACAATGTTTATGGATTGCTCCCACCTCTCAAAAGGCTTACAATCTGATTGCTCTCACCTCTCAAAAGGCTTACAATCGTTTGTAATCATCGCCCCCACCTCTCAAAAGGCTTACGACGTTACAACGGATTCATCTTAGAACCCCACAATGCAAGAATGCACATCATGATGTTTCACATACAACATGACTCATGACACTCTTGACATGCATACATATTCACAATATAGTCATGCATTCATCACACACAATCCACATACATTCACATCAATTGTGTCAAACGGCAACCGAACGTTTTCACAAATAACCAAACAATTCGATTTACGGTTTACCGGAAAAGTCGGTTAAAAGTCGGCTAAAAATAATATTTTTCTTCACCAAATCATAGAACATATTTTTAGCTTCACATCCATATAAAGAACACCTCAATCGGATAAACAACGCAAAAGATATGGATATTTCAAAATAACGCAAAAACATAAACCGGAGGCCGGACACAACGAAACGTTTCGAAAATACTATTCCGATTGGACCAGGTTCAGACCTCAAAACCATTTTTCCTAGAAAGAACATCTCGTTAGCTTCCCAACGCTTCGAACGGGGGTCAAAACCGACTTACGGATCAAAAGATATGAATTTCCGAAGTTTTGCCCGAAAACCACAAAATGCCCTGCGGGTCGCTACGGATTTCGGCTATTTTGCCCGAAAATCCGACCGATTCAATTATTTTCTTCGAAACAAACACATACGCGCAACCACTAAATACATAAGAACAATTTAGAACACATAAACGAAATTTCTACGACGTTCGATTTTCGATTAAATTTCAACCTTTCAAAAACCCGAATTTTCAAACATCAACAAATCGAATAAAAAGCACGTTATACGACGACCTAACCTTCCTCGATACTACTACGTAATTTATTTCGAATTCTAACCGTGAAAACATCGGTTTTTATCGACTTTATCCATTTCGACCTAAAATGAAAAATATATGAAAACGATCCAAAACAACCGAAACGAAACCATACATAATCGTATACAAAGTTAAGATAACGATACTTCACACCCTTACCCGTTCGATTCGAATCCTAACCGTTGATTTTGATGATTTCTAGCATTTTCCCCACTTTTCTCCTCTTGTTCTTCTTTTCTCTTCTTTCTCACTTTTCTCTCTTTTTTTTTCCTTTCTATCTTTTCTCTCTCCACTTTCTATTTATATAAAATATCTACTACCCAAATGACTAAAATACCCCTCAGCTCAAATATCTCCCAAACGCTCTCAAAATGCGATAAAACATAAACAACGATGAAAAATAATATATTACCAAATAAAAGTCAAGAATAAAATAATAAAATAATAAAATAATCAAATAGACTCGATTAAATAAAACTGACAAAAACTGGGGCGTTACAATTCTCCCCCACTTAGACATTTTCGTCATCGAAAATATAACCGCTACGAACAACTCCGGATACGACTCTCGCATCCGACCAACAAACTAACATGCCAACAAAAGCACACCACGAATAACACAAACAACAAAGCAGCACACTAACAGCAACAACAATGACAAGTCAACGACCACGACAACCAAGATAAGATGCAATGCCCATACAATGCACTTGACGACCAACTCAAAGGATAACCAAGATACAAACACACAGGTTCACTCTTGAACCGAAACACAACAAGATCGTTACCCTCACTCTAGGTAACACTCCCTTAACTCCCCACACAGGAATTAGCTACTCGCACTCGAACCAACACTATAGGAACGAGGCAACAACACAAACAAGAACACAAGTTCCACTACACCACATTGTCTCAACAACCTCAACAAAACTAGAATACCAACATCCTTGTCACACAACCTTATTACAACCATGCTACGATTCACCAATCGAACATATAACCAAAACCTCCATCTACATAGTAGCCCATGAAGAATATCTAAACCTTTCACCTAACACTTCCATTCTGAAACGTCCAATGGTCTCAACACTCCTACATGTTTCCAATGTTCAACCTATGAACTCTTACAAGTCCCACACGTAATTACAAAATGTGCCACATCACACTTCCGCTGCACACTCTGATTACTCGAAACCATCAAGTCTGCCAATCTCACGTCCAAAGTCTAACTCTTTCTCACCTCTGCCAAAAATCACTGTGCACTTTAATATACCCAACCTCGCACTCTGCATGTTAGCTTACACACCAGACACAAGTCTCTGAACTGCTCAAATAATTCTAACTCCCTGACCATCAAAATAGACATGTATAAAACCTTCGACTTAACTCATCCGGCACAACCTTAGCTTTTCCCGAAGGATAATCCAAGCCACATTCATAACTCGTCACAAATTCTAACCATCCTCATCGTCTCATACTCTATTCCTTCAGACCAAACAAGTACTCTAAACTCTTGCGGTTACCAACCCTTCGAACCTAGAACCATAAAGATGATACCTCCAAATATTCCAACACAATACAACCGCGACCAATTCCAAATCCATAATAGTATAGATCCTTTTATGAATCCTCAATTGTCGTAAAGCATAAGCCACGACTTTACCCTCTTGCATTAACACACTGACTAAACTCATCAAAGACACATCACAATACCTCATAAACGGTTGAACAGGATCATACAGAATCAAAACTGGAGTCGTAGACAAATTCCACTTTAACCCTCTTAACTTTCCCCACAATGAACATCCAAAGCAAACGACTCACCCTTTGCAAGTCAACCGAAGTAACGAAAACGCTAACTTGGAAAAACCTTCCATAACCTCCGGTAATAACCAACTAAATTCCAAAAAGCTTCTAATCTCCTTAACCAACTTCGAAACCTCTCATTGTAGAACTGCATCTACTTTTGATGAATCCACAAAAATACCATCCTCAGAAATAACATATCCAAGAAAACTAACCTTTTCAACCAAAATTCTCACTCGAACAACTTAGCATAAAGCTTCGTCTCTTTTCAATACTTGTAATTCAAATCCCACACACTCTACCTGTTCTTCCTCTGAATTTATAACAGATCCAAACGTTCTCAATCAAAGCCTTTACGAACTTATCCAAATAAATATGGAAGATACGATTCCTCTACTCCACAAACATTACAGACGCATTACTAACACCAAACAACATCACTGCACGTTATAATATCCGAACAAACCAAACCTCATCCAAACTTGTCCAGACTAACATATAAGCCTAACCGAGCAAATAACAACCTATTCCGATGATAACAACCATAACCAGTCACATTAAATCGATCAAAGCCTCAACTCACACAATTCACTATCCTTATCAAACGTGCCAAACAATTGTAATTTCACTCCAACTCAATCAAACCATTCCAGTTATCTATCCATGAGAGCGAACGCTTATTCTCAATCGTTACCTTACCCCACTGTCAGTAATCCATACACAAGTCCTTCTCTTAACCGTCCAAATTCCATAAATCCCAACATGTAGCAATAACCAACCAAAAAGAACTCTTAAATATTACATCCATACCTAAAGGTTCTCTCAAATTTTCCATTAGTGCTCTAAAATTCCAAAGACTTCAAACCTCACCAGAACTCTAAGTTTTCCTTTCCAAAGTCTCAATACCATTATACCCATCATGCTTGTTATTCCATTCAATCATCCATCCAGTTTGTTACTAACAATACTGGAGCTCTCTAAGGCGACACACTTGGTCTCACAAATCCCTTTTCCAGTAAGTCTTCCAACCACTATTTCCATCTGAGTTTCACGTCCTAAAAGTTCTTCTACGTACTTAGCAGATCCAAACCTCAAATCATCACCTTCGTCCAATTTGAGTTCACACTCTACTCTCTGAGAACAACCATTAACGATACCCAATCGTTTTCGCTCAATGACTTCCCAACTGGACCAACATACAAAAACCTCGAATTCGGCTCACCTTCAGATATTAGAATCTTCATCGACTCAACAAAATAATCTGTAACCATTTCCTTAATTCCAAACAATTTATTTCACCCACTATCAAAGCCGGAAAGACACGCCTATTCCATCCAACATAATTTCCGTCTGCTATCAACAAGAGATTAAGGGTGATCAGTTCCTCAATTTGTCAATAGACAGCCGACAATCATGATGGGGCATAAACCGTCTTTACCAAACTATAATAGCATTTCTTGCATCCTGTGCGCAAAACTACCTAAGGCACAAACCTTAGTTGACATAAACCTTACCTCTGCCTTCCTTCCAGAACCGGGAACAACGCTGTCCAAACCACACTTACAATCTTGCAGTCAACGGCACACTGAGCCCACGCTCCACAACAGAAGAAACTTGGAGAAATTCCAGCTTCTCCCCCACTTATCTCAATCTCACACCTGAAGACAAAGGATTACCAAAAACCAGAAAGCACTGACAGTGTTTCACACACATATCACGTACTAAGGAACAAACAACAACGACAGTATTTAACTGTCACACCAATTGACTCAACAACTTGGCCGGACGGACCGACCTGCTCTGATACCACTAATGTAACACCCCAATTCCCATCGCGAATAAATAATACATAAATAAAATCAGAGTAACTAAAAATTTATTTTTCCGACAGAAACAAGGATGCCACATTTTAAAATAAGAATACACACTCCCTGCTCATAAATTTGATACATAGCATAAAATAGGTTACCCTCAATTGGGAAACTTTTCCATATAAAGGTAATACCAAATATATTCAACAATTATATACATAAATAAAATAATCGTTTCCCCGACTCCCGTGCTTGTGTGTTGTTTAACTGTTTGTTTATTGGTTTTGGAGCTTGGAATGGATAATTGCTTTTGCTCTGGTGTGTTTTCTATGAATTATTGTAGAACTTTATGTGAATTGATTGGTGCAGGATATAGTGGTTTCAGGAGAAAATTCTTTAATTCTTTAATTCTCATATAGGTTAAGCTTTCAAGGGAACTTTCTCCAGAGCAATGATCCTTTATCGCACTCTAAATGTTTGATGAAATGTCTCCGTATTTATTATTAACATTTGTTCATTTTTAATTTTAGACATGTATGTTTTTGTTAGACAATAGGTAGTAAAGTTAATTATTTAATTAATTCTACTTGAGGGTTGAGATTTCAGTGGTTTAACTTCTAAATCATCCCGAAAAAAGTTTGATTTCTTCTATTTGCCACAACCCCTTGTTGCATCACAAACAGTTGCTGGCTGTTCATGGCAAACTAACATTAGGTTGCATTAATTACAGTTTTCTCCTTGCAAGGTGTAACACCCCAATTCCCATCGCGAATAAATAATACATAAATAAAATCAGAGTAACTAAAAATTTATTTTTTCGACAGAAACAAGGATGCCACATTTTAAAATAAGAATACACACTCTCTGCTCATAAATTTGATACATAGCATAAAATAGGTTACCCTCAATTGGGAAACTTTTCCATATAAAGGTAATACCAAATATATTCAACAATTATATACATAAATAAAATAATCGTTTCCCCGACTCCCGTGCTACGTATCAGAGCAGACACCAAGACCTAAGCAAAGACGAAGATCTAACTCTTCCACTTGTCTCCACGCCTCTAAAGCTGGCAATCTGCACTATGCCATAAAAAGCATATTCCAGCAGAAGGGTGAGAAATATTATCATAATAACGTTGCATATAATTATATATCTCAACATATAATACACATATACCACATTCTCACCACAACTTATCATTGTGCATGTATATATACATATAACACCAAGCATATACCATAAATCAAATACACGGCATAACAATCCGTAATTAACGCATCTTTCACATAGACATATTCATTCATGCTCACATACATGTATCACCAATACATCTCAATTCATCACCATTCATTCAACATAAACACATATATTCATGTTCATTCATCAATGCACATATACAAAGATGACCAATGCAAATTATAGAGACCGACTCACGACTCTATGCAAATGCAATGCGGTACCGACTCATTTCATCTCAAGTTCAATTGAAGAACTTATTGGAACCATCGCTCGTTACTTAGTGTAACTCCCCGTCGGACATACGATGTTCACCCATTGCTACCACCTCTCAAATGGCTTACAATGTTTATGGATTGCTCCCACCTCTCAAAAGGCTTACAATCCGATTGCTCCCACCTCTCAAAAGGCTTACAATCGTTTGTAATCATCGCCCCCACCTCTCAAAAGGCTTACGACGTTACAACGGATTCATCTTAGAACCCCACAATGCAAGAATGCACATCATGATATTTCACATACAACATGACTCATGACACTCTTGACATGCATACATATTCACAATATAGTCATGCATTCATCACACACAATCCACATACATTCACATCAATTGTGCCAAACGGCAACCGAACGTTTTCACAAATAACCAAACAATTCGATTTACGGTTTACCGGAAAAGTCGGTTAAAAGTCGGCTAAAAATAATATTTTTCTTCACCAAATCATAGAACATATTTTTAGCTTCACATCCATATAAAGAACACCTCAATCGGATACACAACGCAAAAGATATGGATATTTCAAAATAACGCAAAAACATAAACCGGAGGCCGGACACAACGAAACGTTTCGAAAATACTGTTCCGATTGGACCAGGTTCAGACCTCAAAACCATTTTTCCTAGAAAGAACATCTCGTTAGCTTCCCAACGCTTCGAACGGGGGTCAAAACCGACTTACGGATCAAAAGATATGAATTTCCGAAGTTTTGCCCGAAAACCACAAAATGCCCTGCGGGCCGCTACGGATTTCGGCTATTTTGCCCGAAAATCAGACCGATTCAATTATTTTCTTCGAAACAAACACATACGCGCAACCACCAAATACATAAGAACAATTTAGAACACATAAACGAAATTTCTACGACGTTCGATTTTCGATTAAATTTCAACCTTTCAAAAACCCGAATTTTCAAACATCACCAAATCGAATAAAAAGCACGCTATACGACGTCGACCTAACCTTCCTCGATACTACGACGTAATTTATTTCGAATTCTAACCGTGAAAACATCGGTTTTTATCGACTTTATCCATTTCGACCTAAAATGAAAAATATATGAAAACGATCCAAAACAACCGAAACGAAACCATACATAATCGTATACAAAGTTAAGATAACGTTATTTCACACCCTTACCCGTTCGATTCGAATCCTAACCGTTGATTTTGATGATTTCTAGCATTTTCCCCACTTTTCTCCTCTTGTTCTTCTTTTCTCTTCTTTCTCACTTTTCTCTCTTTTTCTTTTCCTTTCTATCTTTTCTCTCTCCACTTTTTATTTATATAAAATATCTACTACCCAAATGACTAAAATACCCCTCAGCTCAAATATCTCCCAAACGCTCTCAAAATGCGATAAAACATAAACAACGATGAAAAATAATATATTGCCAAATAAAAGTCAAGAATAAAATAATATAATAATAAAATAATTAAATAGACTCGATTAAATAAAACTGACAAAAACTGGGGCGTTACACAAGGTGACTGAAAATCAGGGCATTGTGTTCTGCTTTAAGTATCATATATTGTTGTTTAGGGATCAAGAATCATTTGATATTGGCCTGGTTCTTCTTTTAACTACTACTAATGTACTACTTGGTGGCTTTATATTGTGTTCATTTTTTAGACACTATTGGTTTTTTATTCTGTTTTTGACGCTTAACCTTTTTACTTGCACGACTTAGTTGTGTGTGTTTCGTTACTGGAAATGTATTACTCAATGTTCAGGTTTATGTGATTGGCGGGGATGGTACTACTCAAAGTTAACACTTATAAGTGATATATATTTCTACTATATATGAACACTTCCATATCATTTACCTTTTGCTTTTGGCATGGTTTAAACGTGTTCACATATCTAATTATTAGTAAACTTGATACAGGCCATTGACTTGATCCTAGACAGAAATCTTCAGATCCTGACTGATTCATGTCTGGAAGGACAATTTTATGATAATGATGGAATTGAGATTGGCTCATTATTACTATGCAGATGACATCCTAACAGGTACCTATTATCCACAGTTTTCTGGCGTAGGTATTCAAAGTTTTCCTCAAAATCGATGGGGAAATAATTGCTATACCTATTAAATAAATCTTAAATTTGTAGCTTTATAAATTAATTAATAAACTGTTGGATACCCCACTAAAGCCACCACATAAAATGCCACTGCTTTTATTCACATTCTGATACCTCCCCATTAACCTGAATTATCAAAAAAGTATTGATGTCTTATTTCTGTCTTCCTATTGTGCTATCATATTGATGCTGTTTGTTTAACATAATTGGGCTGGTATGTTCTAATTGTATGAAATATATGGTTTCAAATCTTTGTAAACAATGAAAGTAATACAAATACCTCTTAAGACTTCTAACTTAGAAAGTTAGATTATAGTTTACCTTTTTAAATAATGATATCTTCTAATCTATTTAATTGTGGAAAAGGTTATAATATAGTTTACTTACTTTAGAATAAGGTAATATCATTTTCGGAACAAGGGCCGCGGGCAATATGTGTCTTATTAGATAATGGCGTGATTTCAAATGTTACACTCTATCACCCAGATTCTTTTGGGGGTACTTTGACTTCCAAGGTGCGCTAGTAAAACATTTTATTCTATGCTCTAATGCCTAACTTTTTTATGAAATTGATTATTGTATATATTTTTATTGTTTTTATAGAAATAATATTGAGAAATAAATTTGTATCTAGTCAAATATACACTAAACTTACATAGGATAAAGTGTGGCTTCTTGAATGTGAAAATAGTCAGAAACCTGAGATTCCAAAATCATGTTTTTAATTTATTTTTTGAAGGGCAGAAATCAGATTCTAATTAATTAAAATTAATTAGCAAAAAGTTCTGGTGTACTCGTAAAAAGGAACCACATGTTTTTCCTTCATATGTTTGCCAAGCAAAAATGCTCCTGTCTTGAGTCATGACATGTCTATAATTTGTTTTTAGCTTATTTTCATTAACTCTCTAGGATTACTTATGAAAACTGCGTATTGCTTATATGAAAGAAGTTGACTTTGTTTTATCTTTTTTCATAGAAAGAACTTATACATAAGTATTTATATGATACACTCTTGTGTGGTAGGCTTGATTAAGTGGTTTATCAAAACAGGCCTAAGTATTTGAAATGCACTTTCTTATGTATTTCATTTTTGGATTTTCAATATTGCAGGTTTTTGAGATTCTTAATGCAACTCCATAAACCTGGCTGTTGTTCCTCAAGGTGGAAACACTGGTCTTACCGAACCTCTTGACTGGGAGCTTACCGAAATTTCTAGTTTCAAATTCTAGCGATATGACTGTTTTGTATGGTAGAAATTGTTTGGAGACAAAGAATCAAAATAAGCAGCCACCGTCTTTTTGCCACACCGAGGCCTTGGCTGTGGGAGTATTACCTGAAAGAAAGAAGCAGAAGCAAGTATCAAAGGTAGTTATTACACTTGGTAATAGTAGGTGGAACTTTTGGAGGAGTAGCAGCTTTTTTGCTGATTTTATTTATTGTTAGAATAGGAAATTCTAGAAGGAAAACAAAGAAGAATCCTCCAACAAGATTAATATCAGAGAATGCAGCTTCCAGATACACCTGTAAGTTGCTTTCTGATGCAAGTAACCTATCTTTCTTAAACGTGTTTTTGTTCACTTTCTGTGGTAAATACAGATTCATAAACATTTATTTGTCTGAGTACATAAAGGATATATATATATATATATATATATATATATATATATATATATATATATCAAACAGAGAAATTCAGAGAACTTGGCCTGCCAAATTATAAGAGTTTTTAATTGAAAGAGATCGAGGCAGCTACAAACAGCTTCGACCCGGCTTCTTTCATAGGTGAAGATTCTTATAGAGAGGTAAGTCACTGCCACATTGTCACAATCACAAATCATGTTTTATATAAGAAACATTTCTTTGAATCGTGCACTTTAGCGATTGTGTTCTTCTTACATGTCTCAGATGTACAAAGGTCAACTGAAGAATGGATCCTCTGGTGTTATTAGATGTATCAAAATGAAAAAAAGATACAGCACTCAGAACTTCATGCAGCAAATGGAACTTATCTCAAAACTTAGGTATCATCATTTGGTTAGCGCTCTCGGACACTGTTTCGAATGTTCTTTAGAAGATTCAAGAGTTAGCAGAATATTTCTTGTCTTTGAATACGTACCAAATGGCACACTCAGGAGTTGGACATCTGGTATAATACTTTCTGAGATTGAAGTTTGAGACAACAATGTCATTTTTGTTATCCTTTGTCCTAAATAATTGTTACTATCGCATATTTTTGACAGACGGGCACCCCGGAAAATCTTTGAATTGGACGCAACGCATAGGAGCAGCAGTTGGAGTAGCAAAGGGAATTCAATTTTTGCTACATTAGTGAACACATTAGTAGTGAATTTTGATTTGTATTATTTTTTCTTGTTATAACTAGTTTGAAATTTTTGCTACATTAATTGTGTCATTTTTAGTAATGTAATTCTAGAAGTATTTGTTATTAACTTTATAGTAATGTTTGGTTGCTTTAAAAATTTGAATGTGATTAGTGTTGTATTGGCTTATTCAAATTAGATTTTTATTTTTATATTATTGTTACTTTGATATTTAACATTAATTATAATATTTTAAATATGAATTAAACAACAATTAATCATAAAAATTAAAAACCTGAGAGAGAAATTTCCTGCGAATTTACCTGCGGGTGTACAATTTGCTGCGATTTTTCCTGCGAAAATTTCAGTTAGCTGCGGTATTATCTGCGAGTTTATCTGTTTTACCTGCGATTCTTTCCTGCGACTTTTTCCGTCGACTTTTTTTTGCGACTTTACCTGCTAAACTAATTACCCACGAAGGTTTTACTGGGACAGAAAACAGCAGAAAGAATCGCAGGTAATACATTTCCTGCGGAAATTTTGTCAAAATCCGCAGGTAAACAAAGTATTTCTAGTAGTGTGTGTTGTAGTGGTTGTGACTTTTGCTATAACCACACGTTTTAAAATTTATTTTGTGCACAATTCCAAATAACTTAATTCCAAATAACTTAATTCCAAATAACTTCCTTCCTGTCTTCCATCGGGAAAGGTTCCTCCAGCAAAGCAGAATCTGCCCCTAACATACGATTGAAATTCACCCCTGAGTGATGGTCTTTGGTTAGTAGGCTCGCTGAAGGCAAGGCGAAAGTGATTGAAAACATCAATTTTGATATCTTCTACAGTGTTTAACAAACCCCTATTAGATTGGAGTTCCACTATGCCATTCCTCTGATAGTTTCTCTTCATCACCAAGTTGAAATATTTAGAATTAGAGTCCCCTTTGCGAATCCATCTCACTCTAGCTTTCTCTCTAAGTAATGCCTCTTTGGTGTATAAAGTTTGCCAAACCCTGTTGCTTGCCTCTCTGCGTCTCTCCATCATAGAATTAGAGACACTCTCCACCTCTACAGCTACTTGATTGTCTAAAGTATTTAACTTCGTTATTGCTTCATCCACATTTAAATTAATACGACCGAAAACTTCAATGTTCCAGCCCTTCAACATTTCTTTCAGTCTCCTCAATTTTTCTTTAAACAATATACTTTCATTCCTTGTATTGAAAAGTTGTTCCAACTACTCATTACAAACGGCAAGAATTCTTGATGTTCATACAAGCTGCTAAAGCATTTAAACCGTTTCGGTCCCCAATTCATCATATTTGGTTTGATCCAAATCGGACAGTGGTCCGAAACACTTCTCCTCCCTACTGATTGTGACTCTACTCCCCAATTTTTAATTAAAGTTTCTAATAACAGAAAACGATCGAGCCTATTTATCGAACTACCGTCGCTATTGAAATTATGAGTTAGCAGCTATAGAAAATAGAAGAATTATAATAAGATGGATTTGTCGTGCCATTTCACGGTTGTCATGAAATTATGAGTTATATCCTTGCAGATTTTATAATTATATCATTAGTTGTTCAAAAAACTCAGCTCTTATGCTATTCTCTTTTGCTAATCATGATAATGGAGGACCTTATTCAAACTTGTATTCCAATAATTACGTTGATTTATTTTTAGCTTTTATTAATCTGTGCGAGGTAATTCTTAGCGTTTTTAGTTGTATTCCAATATTGATGTTAATCTGGGCGAGGTAATTCTTAGCGTTCTTAGCGAGGTAATTTTTGTCTGTTTTATTTGTATAGTTCTTTGTGTAAGTGCGCCAAAAAAACACATCTACTTTTTCTAAATGCGTCGTTTTGCTCCAAGCATGGGGTTCGTCTAGATTGCCATCCCTAGCGCCCGTTAACCACAACAGCTTTTCCTTCCCGTATGCACAAAAGTAAGTTAATAATTTAATTTTAGTTTATTTCAACTCACCAATTATTGTGTCTAACTAATTGATTTTGAACTTCTTGTTGTTTAGGTGGTCGGCTAAGGGTATGAGTTACAATAGATGTCTTAGACATTGTATCATTCAATACCGCAATCTGTTGGATCACCTAATACCTGCAGATGTAAGGCCTCTAAACAAATCAATTTATATTTTATATCATCTATTTAATGATCTAATATTTGTCTCTTTTTCAGTTCATATGGCATCCATATCTAAACGTGGAACACCTACATGAAGTCGGAGAGGAAGATGTTGCCGTTTGGACTGCATGCGTCCCGATCATCAGATTCACAACTGTGGAGATGCACAACAGTTACCGTGTCAAACTACAATTTGGAATGCATAAAAACATCCCAGATCCTCCTGTTGACATTAGTAAATGGCATCTAAAAAGAGTTAATGATCAATGGGATTTTTCCGACTGAACAGATTTTGCAAAATCTGAGCGTCGTAAATGGATGAACCGCAGCACCCATGTCTTACATGACCCGATGATGGCAACCTCGTCTATATCAACTAATAAGTATATGGCTTGGTACATATCGGTTGCAACTGGGTTTGTCTCCGAAGACAGGTATTTATACGACCCACGCCAAACCACCTACACACAAGAAGCTTCAACATCTAACCCACTTGGAAGGCCATGTTACTCACAACCCCCTACACAGCAAAATTACCAACCCATTCACCATCCAAACATGCCAAACACCCAACCACAATACCAAGAGCGTTCCCCATACCATCTCCAACAAAATGATTACTATCTAGAAACCCAATATGGTTATGCCCTCAACACAACATTAAGATACAGCCAAAATGAGGTGTTGCAGTGAGAATCGGATAACAAGCTATTAATTAACTTGCATCACAAAACATTGAAATTCACCACCGAGCTTACATGTAAGTGCAAGATGTTATGACATCTAAGGGGTAAAATTTGGGGTACAACATGAGGGTACATCATACCATAGACATAAGGCCCAAACATCTTTCCATAGCCAAAACGCTCTGACATCATACCCTAGCCTAAACACTCAATCATCTCAACAACCTTATGGCTTTCAAACACCACTACCATTTCAACCTTTCACCAACGAATCCTTCACACCAATGTCCCCCTTTAATCATCCAAGCCGTACACCAATGACCCCTTCATCACATCCGAACTACTCTGGCATGGGTCGCACGCTCAATTTTAACACACAAGACCTCATGGAAATACAAGAAATTCTTAGGGAACCATCTGGGAATGTTCCTGAGACTTCAACTCCTCAAACACCTCGCGTGAATCAACAACAAGTGCAACGAGTTAGGGTGCCTAGCGGATGTGGAACCGGTGGCCGGTATGACCCACCCGGTCGCCAACATTAATTTATGTAATAGTTTATTTAATTAATGAAAATGTTATTTATTTTTCGTAAAAAATTTACAAATGCACTCTGTCTCTATATGAATTGGCGACAGGGCTTTAAGTTGACAACCAAGTCGCCAATTGAATTGGAGACTGCATGAGGTGTCTCCAATCCAATTGACGACTCCCTTAAGGCCTTAACAAAGGGTTGTCAATTGGTATGACGCTCACATGCATTCAGAAATCCTAATTGGGTACTTTGGGAAATTTTATGAAAAATGAGGTATTTTGAATTTTTTTTTTTTAAAAGTGAGTTATTTGGGTAAAAAATTCACTATATCTAATCATTCATTCAAATTATTATCTTTGTATTTACCTCATTTCTTATTATTCGCTCATGCTTTTATTCCATACTTCCTAACATTTTTACACACTTTTATTTTTTAACCCAAAGTCACTCAAAGGTAGAGAAAACAAAGTTCGATCATCAAAATTTCAAATCCAACCATCAAATTGTTTTTAAGATATTTTCTTAAATAATTTATAATTTGGATGTGTAAATAATTTTCATTAACTTTGCACATTGACCTCAGGACTCAGGCTCAGCTATACATGAATTAAGATTCCCGGCAGCAATAGTAAAACTGCAATTACAGATAAAAAGTATTCCAAAATTTTCATTAAAAAATCCTTTGAATATGTTTTCAAATGGCTACTTTCCCAGTTCCTAGTCTTTTTGAAGGCACTTGAAGTATAACCTCATTCAATTTCAGTTATTTTAAATTTAGTTTCTTTAAACATTTGTTTGAATTGATGAAATTAGATGGAGCAAAACGGAATGAAATGATATACCATTATTTGAATCATTTAAAATCAGATGGAACGAAGCGAAATAGAGTGGTATAGATTTCATTCCATTCCATTACTTACCACCATATTTGCTAATTGACGGAATAGAATGGAACATGATCAAAATCCATTTCATCTCATTCCATCTGATTCTCTATCTTTTGTTTATCCAATTTAAGATGTATGTAATGGAATGAGATATTTTCTATAAAATAACCAAACAATAGAATAGAATCTATATTTCACTCTGCTGCATTCCACCCTATTATGTTGCATTTCACTCCACTCCATTATGTTTCATCAATCCAAACATAATCTCGCTCCGTTAAGTTCCATCAATCCAAAGTTAATTTTTTGCACAAATAAAGTACGTTAAGTTAAATTAATAAAAACAAATGGAAAGATTGGTGTTAACTAACAACAACATTGATGACCAAACGGCACAAATTTCATGAAACAAAACTAAATAAAACCTTCCCAAAAGAAAGCCTTCCTACTTTGAGTCATAAACAACAACTCTTAAAATTTTACTATTAACTAAATCAGACCATTCTCTACAATGCACATATCCAAAAATCTGAAATTTCATTTTCATAGCAAAAGCATAAACATTCTCTCAAGACAGCTAGCTAGTATTTAAATTCTGTTAAATTCTGTTAAATAAAACAAAAAGAAGACCACTGCAAACATGAACTACATATTTCTAGCTTCTGTTAAGCTGCCAACATGAACTGAATTCCTACAAAATTGACTTTAATTCAACCAACAATCAATATTACTGAAAAATAACAAGAGATGAAACAAAAGATAAACTAATTATCAATAAAGCAAAACTAGGAAGATTCCACAAATGTGATTTACCATTGCGGTGATACCAAACTCTCCCGATGGATATGTAGAGCAGTGGGTGGTTCGAACCCCATTGTACGAGTTATCAATGGATAATCCAACCCATCACTATTTAAGTTATATAGGCCAATTTTGGAAGACGATTTGTTTGCCAGAAGAAGAGCACCACCGTTGTCTAAAATGAACAAGGGTTCAACACAAGCCAAAGAAGGTTGATTCTCACTATTGATGATCATTTGTTTAGTCCATGACTCAGCAACACCGTACTCTTTCATCAACCACACATCCCATTGATGTTTTTTAGTGAAATAAGTGTCAAAGACACAAAGGTAATCACCCAATACATACAGTCGTTTATGCACATTGACATCATCATTTTGAGGCAGCAGCACTTCTCTGTAAGTCTCCTTCTCCAGATTAAAGGAAAGAATTGATTTTTGATTAGAACTAAAACCATAAACTATCCAATTCAAAGTGCCACTCACAAATTTTCCTAACCACTGTAAAGAGTTAATGGGTGTAAGGGAGAAATTGGGAATGGTTTTCCAAAGATTTTCACCAAATGTATAAATTTTGGTCAAAGATTGACTAAGATCGTCCCTATTTTGTGCAATTACAAGCACCTTGTACTTATCATTAAGTTGATCATATCCAAAGCCAAATTGCTTGATCCTCCAATCGTGCGAAACAGCTTGTGGAGATTTTATGGATTTGAACCTGATACAAGGGTTGTACAGTCTGACGCGATGTTGACATTTATAATAGAGACACAATAGCCCATTGCATGAACCTATAATACAATACTTGTGAATTTTCATGTGGCGGAAGCTATCTGGTTGAACAGGGATTGATGAGTTTTCCAATAATGGCTTCAAAGGGTAAGATACCATTTTATTGGGATCTTTCGAAAACAAAAACACCAATTTTTGGTTGGTCAAGCTTGTGATTTGAAGATGGTTCTTTGCAAATTGGGGATCGGAGATTAGGGTTTTCCATGATTTGCAGACAGACTTAAATTGAAGGAGATACTTCACCGGAAGCCTCACGAGGATCTCGTTGATGAGTTCTTCCGGCAAGACAGGCGATGGAATTCGGTGATTAACGGCGGCTGCTTCGAACATCGGTTGAATGGAAACGGTGTCGTTGTGATGGGTCATTCGGCGTGTTTAGGGTTCCTAATTCTATCTGCTCTTTCAATATGGTTAAAGCCTCCACATTCTTGACGGCATCTTTTAAATAATAAACTCAACCTAATTGTGTTTTAACAATTAATTTTTTAATTCTGTAAAAAACAACAATTAATTTTTTAAAATTAAATAACAAAAAGGATAGTTTTTTTTACAAGATAATGTCTATATTTTTATTAAAGTAAATATTTATGGGTTATAAGTTGTAAATATTTTTACAATAAAATATAAATGAAAAAAAATGGTAACACAAGCAATGTTCTAGATCACTCACAAAGTCCACGCATAAAAGCCCAATTACAAGCACCGCAAGAAAAGACGCGAGTAACATGTGAGATCTCTTTTTTTTTTAGGTGGGGTGTGCCAGGCTATTGCAATAGTGCAACGCAAAAGTGACACGTGAGAGACCCAATAACATGTGAGATCTCACTAAAGCATGGAGTAGTTATTACGGCCTCTAGCTTACTTCCTACTCTTGGATTTAATTGAACGGTGATTTGCACAAGACGTTTGATTAGGTGGAAACAATTTTAACTTCTCGCATAATATAAAGCTTAACACATTGAAGATGAAGAACATGAATAGGAAGAAGAAGAAAGAGAAAACTCTGACTAACTTTTAAAGAGAAATCAGTTACTGTTGTGAAAATCGATGTATTTGCACAAAGTATTAACGGCTTCTTGTTTGCAAGAAACACACAAGGGTTAGGGTTAATGGATAAACAAAAAAAACAACAAGGATTGGGGTAAAAAAAATTTGTTTACTATTCACTTTCTCATTTAGGGTTACAAATGATTACAAATGAATATCACAATTTGCCACACTCAACAAACTGAGTATACTAGCTTATTTATAGACTAACTAGATAACTTGCAGCCCAAGCTACCTAAACAATTGGATCCTTAATACAAGACCCAATTCAACAAACATTTCGACAATACATATTATAACAGACTTCGACTACAATATGTATCCTACAACTACAGCATGTGACCCAGCTTCGACTTCATGCTTGTCTCCTGTCGAAACACTTGAAAGCTTTCCCTCGACACAACATGAGTTCGACCCAATAGTCTCATAAATCTCCACCTTGGATCTAACTCAACAACCAGGAATTAACTAGCTTTCATCATGCAACTTTATCAACTGCATACTGTGGAAAAACTTGCAACTCGGCAACGTCTTGGTGATCATATCAACAACATTGTCTTCAGTTAAAACCTTCAGCACCTGGACTTCACCACGCTCGATTATCTCTCTGACGAAGTGCAGCCTCACATCGATGTGCTTAGTTCGCTCATGATAGGCTGAATTCTTCGACAGGTGTATTGCACTTTGACTATCACATTTAACAGTGATACTTCGTCCTTGAAGTTTCAGCTCATTTGCAAAACCTTCAAGCCACAATGCTTCTTTCACAGCTTCAGTGAGGGCAATATACTCTGCTTCAGTAGTTGATAAGGCAACAACCTTCTGAAGCGGTTCTTTCCAACTGATTGATGTGCTAAACATTGTGAACACATATCCAGAAATAGACTTTCTGAAATCCATACAATCTGCATAATCAGAGTCGACAAATCCTTCGATTTCGACTATGTTATCACCACCACATGCTCCACCATAAATCAAGACTCTTTTCAGAGACCTATTTATGTACCTGAGAATCCACTTTATAGCTTGTCAGTGTGCCTTTTCAGGATTGGCCATATACCTGCTCACAAGGCTCACCCCATATGCTATGTTTGGCCTCGTACAAACCATATCATACATCAAAGAACCCACTACACTAGCATATGGAATGCTACTCATATAGATTCTTTCAGCTTCAATATTCGGGCTTTGAGTAGTACTAAGCTTAAACTCAGGATTTGTAGGTGTCACAACAGGCTTTGAATTCGACATACCAAACTTGTCGAGAAGCTTTCGTAGGTATGTCTCTTGAGATAAGCACAACTTCGACTGCTTTCTATTTCTCTGGATGTCAATCCCAAGAATCCTGGCGGCAACTCCCAGATCCTTCATTTCGAACTCCTTACTGAGTTCAGCCTTCACCTCCATTACATCCTCAACATTGTTGCTGGCTATGAGGATGTCATCCACATAAAGCAACAACATAACAAATGAATTTCCAGGTCGAAATCTGAAGTAAACACAGTGATCAAACTGACTCCTAGTGAAACCAATGTGTGCCATGAACTTGTCGAATCTCATGTTCCACTATCGAGGAGATTGTTTCAGGCCATACAAAGACCTATTTAGGTTGCACACATAATCTTCTTTATCCTTTTTTGCATACCCTTCAGGTTGACGCATCAGGATCGTTTCATATAGATCACCATACAGAAATGTTGTCTTCACATCCATTTGCTCCCAACAACATTCGAATGGATCTATGCTTTACAATAGGTGAGAACACATCATTGAAGTCGACACCTTCTTTCTGAGTGAACCCCCTAGCAACCAGCCTCGCCTTAAAGTGCTTCGACATCACTCATTCGATTCCTTCCTTGACCTTGAAAATGCACTTACAGCTGACTAACCTTGCTCCTGCAGGTTTCTCAATCAGATCCCAAGTGTTATTATCATAAAGAGATTTCATCTCGTCGTCCATGGCTTTTCGCCATTCAGTCTTATTTCGACTCCTTATAACTTCCTTGTAATCTCTAGGTTCTTCCTCAAGTACCTCACTTGCAGAGATTAAATCAAACGCTATAAGATCTGCATAACCAAGTCTCTGAGGTGGCTTGATGACTTTTCTCGACCTATCTCTTGCCAGTAGGTAGTCATCAACGGTTTCCTCAACCTCTTCAACATCTTGCTCTTGTTCTTCTACTTCATCTGGGTTATGCACTTCAGCATTACTATGCTCCACCTCAACAGACATCTCTACCTGTTGCAGCTCCTCTTAAGAGATTTCTGCACTTCGACCAACATCACCAGTTTTCTTGAACGCCATCTCGACCTCATTGAAAACCACATCACGACTTGTGATACATCTTCTGTGTCCTGGTTCTAGGCACTACAACCTATAACCCTTGACTCCCTCAGGATATCCAAGGAACATGCATCTCAGAGCTCTAGGTTCGACCTTGTCTTGCCTAATGTGAGCATAGGCTAAACAGCCAAATACTCTCAGCTTATCGATATCTGGTGGATGACCCGACCAAACTTCTTCAGGTGTCTTCATTCCTTGGGTAGTCGAGGGAAATCTATTTATCAGATAAGCTGATGTCTAAACAGCCTCTGCCCAAAACACCTTCTTTAATCCAGCACTAACCAACATGCATCTAACCCTTTCAAGGATTGTTCTATTGAATCTCTCAGCCAAGCCATTGTGTTGAGGAGCCTGCTACAGTCTTATGCCTTGTAATCCCAGACTCAACACAGTAACTGTCGAATGCTTCGTTGCAGAACTCAAGGCCATTGTCAGTTCTCAACCTCTTAACCTTTCTGCCAGTTTGAGTTTCGACCAGAACCTTCCAACTTTTGAAATTCTCAAAAGCTTCATCCTTCGTCTTCTGAATAAATACCCATAGCTTTCTGGAATAGTCATCAACGATGGATAGAAAATACCTTGGACCTGAGTGTGAAGGATTCCTTGCAGGCCCCTAAAGATCAGCATGAATATAATCCAGGGATCTATGTGTTCTTTGCTTGCCTTTGTTAAACTTCGCCCTACAGGATTTACCAAATACACAAGATTCACAAAACTCCAACTTTTCGACTTTGTCACCACCTAGCAGGTTCTGCTTCCCCAATTCGACCAGGCCTCTTTCGCTGACATGGCCCAATCTCATGTGTCATAATTCTGTCTTCGACACAGGTTTCGTGGATATAACATTTGTTGAACCAGTTACAACCTCAGCCTCAAAGGTATACAAGCCTTATTTCTTCACGCCTCTCAAGACTTCCTTCGACCCCTTCATGACTTTCAGGATACCTTGCTCTCCTTTGAAGACATATCCTTTCTTGTCGAATTCACCAAGAGAAATTAAATTCCTCTTAAGGTCAGGTACATACCTAACCCCAGTCAATAACCTTATTGACTCATCATGGAGCTTGAATCTAACAGATCTAATATCTGCAATCTTGCAAGCTTTATTGTTCCTCAGCAGCACTGATCGACCATCTTGATCACATAATTCTTCAAACATATTCTTGTTTGGAGTCATATGCCAAGTACATCCAGAATCCATAGTCCACTCTTTTCAAGAGTTGCTGCTCGACACCACAAGGACATCAGATGATTCATAATCATCTTGCACAATGTCGCGGTGAAAATTAGATACCATAGTTATTTATTAACTAGGATCGCATTTTTAATGTCACCACCGGTCTTTGATTTTATCCAAGGGAAGGGAGAAAAAACCGAATACCCACAATGCAATGCAAATGCACTAAGATTCTAAGTTCGGGGGTTGGTTATACCTAGGGAAGGTATTAGCATCCTAGATATCTGTAGTACTCTACAGGAACCTCTTGATTATTATGTTATTTGTTATCTGTTTTGCTAAGGGTTTAAGGGTAGATGATTTATTATTTTTTAATCCTAAGTGTGCTCGACAAGATATCGCATCTTGTGCCTACATATCCTGTCAGGAGGGAATCAGAGCACTTATAGTTCCTTATTAAGGATACTAAATGTGTTTAAAGGTTTAGGAGAGGAAGATGAGTCATCATCTTAAGAAATACCACCACACATTTGAAAATGTTTGAATTTTGTGGGGTATGGGATTGTATGTCCCTTTCTTTGAGATGATTAACATCTAATTCTCTTGTGTGGAGAATTAGGTGGGCTAAAGTTTGATTTAAAAATCAAAATTAAGGGGGGACTAACCTAGGAAATCTATCCTAAGTTGTCTAATTGATTTATCTTAAGGTATCGATTATGAAATGCAAATGATATGCACCATGCACAATAACGTGGTTATTATGCATGGGATTTTCCCTTGGATATTTTATGCGGTTAATTATGTTATTTAGACGAGGATGCTAGCAAAGTGATGCTAGACTTGTGTCTAGTGACCAAAAGGTTGAATGCGATGCCCGAAGGCGATCGACTTATATGGGTGGAAAATGGGCTCGACGTTGGATCGAGAATTTTTATGTTTTTGAAAGGGTTTGAGAGCAATAACAAGTAAACAAGGTAAGCATGTAAGGAATGATAATAAGCATGGACAAGACAAACAAGCATACAAGTAAACGATTCACTCAAGCGCGAGGGATTCTAAACGAGTTTTGATTTATTGAGAAAAAGAGTTAATTTGATTTTAAGGCTTATTAAGAAAAAAAGTTAAAGGTTTATTATTATATTTGGAATTATTATTAAAGGTTGTTATTAAGGTTTATTATTATTTTAGAGTTTAATTATGTTAGAGATTGTTAATTTCTTATAAAAGATTTTAATATTAAAAGTTTTATTTTATTTATCTTTAAAATGTATTATGTTAAAAAGTGAAAAATAAATTCTTAAGAAAAAAGAGTTGAAGGCTTATTTCGTTTAGAAAAAGATTAATTTTAATGTCTTAAAAAAAGTTTAGTTTTATTTTGAGAATTATGTTAAAAATTATTTTAATTTGAAAGAGTTAAAGGTTTCTTATTAATGAAAAATGGTTTTAATTATATTAAAGTTTTTATTATTAGCCTTAAGGTTATTTAAAGGAAAAAAGAGTTTAATCTTTAAAGGGAAATTAAAATATGAAAGATTTATATTATTATTTTTTAGAATTATTATGTTAACTGTTACTATTAAAAAACGTTAAAGGTTTTTTTTTTTTTAAGAAAAGGTTTTAATTTTATTATTTTAGTAAAAAAAAATTATTATTTAAAAAAGTTTTACTAATTTAAAAAAGGTTTTAACAAAAGTTTTTAATTAAAAATTTTTTTTTAGGTTATATTTTATTAAAAAGTGATCCTTTTTTAGAATATAAAGAGAAGTTATATATTTTTTATTAAAAGGGGTCCTTAAGAAATTCTAAATGTTTATTATCATTTTTTTAGAATTTATGTTAAAAACAAAACCTAATTATTTTGAAAAAAAGGATTATCTGAATATGACATTATTAAGAAAAGCTTAAATTAAATAAACAGATATTAAACTGAGGGATTAAGTGGTGACGTGGGGAAGAGGGTCTATCACAGACCCTCAGATCCTAACCGTGTGATGTGTGTGTTTGTGATCAACGTGAACAAAACAAAGGAAAAAATGTAGGAACTCTCTCCTCTCCGTTTCTAATCATCACTCTCAATCTCTCGTTATTCTCTGTCTCTCTCCCTCGCTCAAATGGAAGGGTTTCAAAACCCTAAATCTAGCCTCGCCGCCACCTCTCAATCTCACCTCTCTCGTATCTTCTCTCGCCAAATCCCTCTAGTCTTCTCTCAATCGCGACGAGGATAAACCCTAATCGAAGGAAACAGAACGAGCAAAAACTCTAACCCCCATAGATCCCAGCCCCGATTTCATTATTATTATATGATTACATATTACAACGATTATTAGAGCATGGAAAAGAAAAACGGTTGCAGTGATGGCGGGGTGAGATGGTTCGCTTCACAGGTAACGTCTTTGAAATCTTCCTCCTCCTCCGTTGATTTGTTTTGTTGACCGGCGTGACGAGAACTTGAAATTCTGAGCCTTTCTTTCCATGTATCATTGCTTTGTGGTTTATTGCATGGTTGGAATTTCTGGATGATGAATGTCTGGTTGGTGTGTGATTGGTTTATATAAGTTTTTTTGGATGGTTTTCTAATGAAGTGGTGAACAATTTGTTTCTAATCTTGGTGTTGGATTTCTGGTGAATTGGTTGCGTGAGATTGATGGTTTTCTCTCTGGCCTGTTTATGGATTGGTTTAGTGAGATGTATGATGGTTATGCTCAGCTTTTTTTTTCTCTCTGATGCGTATGAGTATGTGTGTATTTATAGGCTAAAGTTTGAATCATGCTTGAATGCTCTTCATTGTATGTGTTGAAACATGTTTTATCAAAGTAGGAAGGTTTTTTAAATTTGTCTGATGTGTTTTAGAAAGCAGTTGATACTGTCTACAACCTGTTGGTTTTATTTTGGACGAAAATTGTGTTGTCTGATATATTCCTTTTTCTGGTTTTGGAAACTCTTAATGATGTCTGATGTTGTTCCTTGTAATCTAAGAAGCTTCCTTGCATGTTTAAACATTGCCTCTTCCAACTGAAACATACTTGATTTGGCTTTGGAAATTTTGAATTGTTTGATCCTATTTTCCTTTCTGATTCCGATGTGTTGTGGTAAAGTTAGGAATACACTTTAATGATGGTTTGGTCTAGAGAAAAACGGTTTGAACGAGCTGAACTTTGATTGAAACGTGTTTTGTCTTGCTTGAATAGACTAGTCTGCTTGAAATAATGTGGGAACCAAAACTTGGTCCTAACTTTCTGCTTTGATTTTCATGTTATGCTCGGATCTCCTCAACACAAAATATCCAATGGAAGTGTCACACATCTGACATCCATCAATGTCTTATAACAGTGAGCAGGGGAGTTATTATCACATGATTTACTGCGAGGTTCCGCAAATGAATTCACCAAACTCTGCTGAAGATGGCTCTTCTCAGTGAGTTAATTGGAAAACCTTAACTTGTCGGCAAAAAGGTACTCCCTTTTATTCACGTGTTCTATATGATTTGTATGACTTGGTTACCCTTTTGCACATGATATACTTTGAATGTAACGACGAGTGGATGAACTGGTGTGTGGACTGATGTGAGAATTGTCTGATTGTGCTTTCTCTTAATCTTTTTACTTCGATTGTAGGCTTAAAATTCCTTAAAGTTTATTCCTAAAAAATGTTTCGCGTTCAAGCCTGTGTCTTGCTTCTGCTAACTTATTCCATTTTCTTTTCACGTGATCTCTATGACCTAAACATGAGGTTCGACAATTGAGCAACCTTGGTTTTCTTAACGGCTTTTTTGAAATGGAGGAACCCCGTTACGCTTAAATTCCGCAATAGATGGACCAATGCCACCACTTGAATTTGGTTTGGTTCGACAATATTGATGTAGTCTCGTTGCCATAAATTTGGTGTGGTCATGTAGCATTCCACACAGACGGTGCAGAAGTCTCATATGATGAAGCGAATGCGTTGCCAAAATCGTAACCGGTGGGTTCAGGTGGTTGAGCGACCCAATTTTGATAATCTATTGTTGCTTGTAACGCCCCGATTTCGAGTATTTCCCATTTTGTTGAGTCTTTTATTTAAATTGCGTGATAAATTATTTTATCTGTGAAATTGGTGTGTTAATATGCTATGTTGACATGTTATGATATTTTACCGTTTTTTAGAGTTTTCGGAAAAATTAGAATGAAGGGTATTTTAGACATTTCTCAATTAATGTTAAGTTAGAAAATTTAGTGGAAATATAATTGTGTGAGAAAATGAATTAATTTAAGTTGTGTGGAAAATAAGAAATAGAAAAGAAAAAGAGTTAAGAAGAGGAAATAGGAGAGAAAGAGATAGAAAAGAAAATAGAGAGAGAAAAGGAGAGAAAGAAAGAGGAAGAGGAGAAAAGAGAAGGAAAAGAGGGAAAAGCTAGGAAAATCAAGAAAATCAACTTCTAGGAATCGATTTATCCGGGTAAGGGTGTGAAATCTTATTATCTTATCAATGTATATCATTATGTATGATTATGTATGTGTGTATTAGATTGTTTGTTGTGTTTTCATAGTTTTCTATTCTAGGTCGATGTTGAGAAATCGATGTTTTTCGTGGTTGGAAATCGACGTAAACGTGGTAGAATGTTTGTTGCCATGATTAGAATAGGTTCTGGTTGATATATGTTGTTTTGAAAATGTTTTGGGTTGAAAAATATGGATTTTGGGTTTTCAACAGCGCTGAAAGATTCTGAGTTTTTGCAGGTTCGCCTAGCGAACCATTCAGCGAAGGTTCGCTACGGGTGTTCGCCTAGCGAGGGTGTGAGTGAAGGTTCGCTAGAGGGTTCACCTAGCGAATTTTGGGTGTTTTTGGGTCTGGTGGTTGCTACCTTGGTTCGCCTAGCGAACTTTGTGTTTGTTTTTAGCTAGTAGTTGGTTCGCTGGAACATTCGCCTAGCGAAGGTGCTGGCGAATGCTCGCGAGAGGGTTCGCCCAGTGAACAGTGCTGTTTGTGTAATTTTGTTTTCTGCATAACTTTTGATCTGTGGTTCGGTTTGAGGCGTGGTTTGATGCATTAGAAAGCTTATAAAATGTTCTTTTTTTATGAGGAGGGTTTTGAGATTGTTAACCGATTTAATTATGTCAGAAAGTCGAGAATAGTGTTATTTAGCGACTTTTACCGTTTTGAATGTGTGTTTGGATGTGAATCATACAATAGTGCATTGATGTGAATGTATATAGATTGTATGTGATTGTATGAGATGAATGCATGAATATATTGTGAATATGTATGCATTTCAAGAATGTCTTGAGTCATTTTGTATGTGAAGCATAATGGTGTGCATTCTTGTGTTGTGTGATTCTAATGAGAATCTGCTGTAACGTCGTGTGCCCATGTGGGGTGTGAGCGACGTTTTGGTTCCAGAGGGAATCCTCTATAACGTCGTGTGCCCGTGTGGGGTGTGAGCGATTATTATAGACGATCGTGTGCCCGTGTGGGGTGTGAGCGATCGGGTCGTGTGCCCGTCTGGGGTGTGAGCGATCCATAAACATTGTGTGCCCATGTGGGGTGTGAGCAATGGGTGAACATCGTATACCCGACGGGGAGTTACATTGGTAACGAGCGATGGTTCCAATAAGTTCCTGAGTGAACTTGCGATGATTGAGTCGGTACCGCATTGCATTTGCATAGAGTCGTGAGTCGGTCTCTATGATTTGAATTTATCATCTTTATATGGTGCATTGATGAATAAACATGAATATATATGTTTATGTGGAATGATAAGAATTGTAAAAGTATGCATGATGAATATGCTTGGCTTTATATATATATATATGCATTGTGATGTATATGGGTGAATTGTGATGAATTGTGGTGAGAATGTGGAATATGGGTATTTTTATGCTAAGATATATAATTATATGCATTGTTATTATGATAATATTTCTCACCCTTCTGTTGTTTTATGATGCTCTATGAGGCATTGCAGAGTAGGTATGCTGGTGGTCTTTTTGTGAAGCGTGTCTTCATTCTTTTGGTCGGTCGGCTCTGATATGTAGCACCAGGTAGCTAGGATGTATAGGATTCTTTTGTGATACATTGTACATGTATCTTGTTGATGAATGTTTATGTAAACATGAATTATGTTGGTGGATAATACTTGATGATGTATATATATACGTTATATATTATTCAATGTTTAGATTTTCCGCTTTTATTCTAAATATTGAGATGTGGGTGTAAGGACTAAGTTCCTCTGTTGCAAAGTTACCCCACTGTTGCATATCAACTGTTGAGCAGGTGTTGAATGTTTTAATTTCACGTATAATGTGACATGCCTCTTTTATACTATGTTTATAATTATACTCTGACGAAATTATTAATATGTGCCTAAATGATTAAGTAATTATTTGGGGGTATAGAAAAGGGGGTGTTACATTAAGTGGTATCAGAGCCAGTGTTGAGTCAGTTGTGTCTGTCTTGTTGTTGTGATGGTTGAACTGTTGTTTAACCTTGTTGTCATTTTTGGGAATGATCAGAATATGGCTGGTAGAAATGACAATGCGATGGCTGCTGCTTTGGAAGCAATGGCTAGGGCGGTGTAAGGTGCACCGAACGTGAATGCTAATGACGAGTTCAGAAAGAATCAACCGCCGGTCTTCAAAGGAAGATTTGATTCGGATGGAGCTCAAATGTGGTTGAAAGAGATTAAGAGAATCTTCAGAGTTATGGGTTGTGTGGAGGAGAATAAGGTGAGGCTTGGGTCTCACATGCAGAAGGAAGAAGCCGATGATTGGTGGGTCGGTATGCGTCAAGTTCTTGAGGTGGATGATGAAGAGATAACTTGGAATTTATTTCGTACCGAGTTCTTGAGGAAGTATTACCCTGAAAGTGTGAAAGGGAAGAAGGAGATGGAGTTCCTTGAACTGAAACAAGGTGGTATGTCCGTGGTGGACTATACTGCTAAGTTTGCGGAGTTGGTTCAATTCCATCCTCACTATGCTGCAATTACTGCTGAGTTCTCTAAGTGTATTAAGTATGAGAATGGCTTGCGTCCTGAGATTAAGCAAGCTGTGGGATATCAAAGGATAAGAAGGTTTACGGATTTAACGGAATGTTGTAGAATCTTCGAGGAAGATAGCAAGGCTCGTTCTACACATTACAAAAGTTTGAATGAGAGGAAGGGAAAGCAACAAGCTAGAAGTCGACCTTATGTGACACCCGTTGATAAGGGCAAGCATAGGGGAAACTTTGAGAGGAGATCTGGAGGAGGAAGTTCCGGTTCCGTTAAGTGTTACAAGTGTGGTGGAATGGGTCATAAGTCATTTGAGTGTGGGAAGACTGTGGTGAAATGTTCTAACTGTGGAGGTCTTGGGCATGCTACTACTGATTGTAGAAGGAATATAGTGAAGTGCTATAATTGTGGAGAAGTGGGTCACATTAGTACTAAGTGTACTAAGCCGAAACAAGCTCAAGCGGGCGGAAAGGTGTTTGCATTAGCTGGGACGGACACTACTAGTGCAGACCGTTTGATTAAAGGTATATGCTTTATTAATAGTACGCCTTTAGTTGCTATTATTGATACGGGAGCGACTCATTCGTTTATTTCTCATGAGTGCGCTAAGCGTTTGAATTTGTTTATGACTTCTTGGGGTGGTGAGATGGTTATTGAGACTCCTGCTTCAGGGTCGGTAACTACGTCTTTGGTGTGTGTAAGTTGTCCTTTGACCATGTATGGTAAAGACTTCATTATGGATTTAGTGTGTTTGTCGTTGGAGGGATTGGACGTAATCTTGGGTATGAACTGGTTGCAATTTAATCGAGTTCATATAGATTGCTATCACAAGTTAGTAAGGTTTCCTTCTTTGGAAGATGATGAAGATGAGAGTTTCCTATCCACTAAAGAGTTGAAGAAACTTTTAGCGGACGAAGCTCAATTGTTCGGTTTGTTTGCATCATTGTCGGTGGAGAGTAAAGTTGAGCTCGATGTGTTTCCAGTGGTGTGTGATTTTCCAGAAGTGTTTCCCGAGGATATTACGGATGTACCGCCGGAAAGAGAAGTTGAGTTTTCTATTGATCTAGTTCCTGGTACTAGACCGGTTTCGATGGCACCGTATCGTATGTCGGCATCGGAGTTGGTAGAATTGAAGAAGCAATTGAATGACTTGTTGGACAAGAGATTTGTAAGACCAAGTGTTTCTCCTTGGGGTGCTCCGGTATTGTTGGTAAAGAAGAAGGATGGAAGTATGCGGTTATGCATTGATTATAGACAATTGAACAAGGTGACAATTAAGAACAAGTATCCGCTTCCAAGGATCGATGATTTGATGGACCAATTGGTTGATGCGCGTGTTTTTAGCAAGATTGATTTGAGATCGGGATATCACCAAATTCGTGTGAAAGAAGAGGATATTCAAAAGACGGCCTTTAGGACACGGTATGGTCATTACGAATATTTCGTGATGCCATTCGGGGTTTCTAATGCGCCGGGTGTGTTTATGGAATACATGAATCGTATTTTTCATGAACAGTTAGATCGTTTTGTGGTTGTGTTCATCGAAGATATTTTGATTTACTCTAAGTCTCAAGAGGAGCATGAAGAGCATTTGAGGATTGTGTTACAAATTTTGAAAGAGAAACAATTGTATGTTAAGTTGTCGAAATGTGAATTTTGGTTGTCGGAAGTAAGTTTTCTTGGACATGTTATATCTGATAGCGGTATTAGTGTTGATCCATCCAAGATTGATGTGATGATGCAATAGGAGGCTCCTAGATCGGTTACGGAGATTCGAAGCTTTTTAGGCTTGGCGGGTTATTATCGAAGGTTTATTGAGGGATTTTCGAAGTTGGCACTTCCGTTAACGCAATTGACTTGTAAGGAAAAGGCTTTCATTTGGGATATTCATTGTGAAGAGAGTTTCAATGAGCTAAAAAGAAGGTTGACAACGGCTCCGCTCTTGATTTTGCCAAATCCGACGGAACCATTTGTTGTGTATTGTGATGCTTCATTGGTTGGTTTAGGTGGTGTTTTGATGCAAGATGGAAAAGTTGTGGCTTATGCTTCTAGACAATTGAGAGTGCATGAGAAGAATTATCCCACACATGACTTGGAGTTAGCGGTCGTGGTGTTTGTTTTGAAAATTTAGAGGCACTATCTTTATGGTGCAAGATTTGAAGTTTTTAGTGATCACAAGAGCTTGAAATACTTGTTTGATAAAAAAGAATTGAACATGAGACAAAGAAGGTGGTTAGAGCTTTTGAAGGATTATGATTTTGGTTTGAATTACCATCCGGGTAAGGCAAACGTGGTGGCCGATGCTTTGAGTCGGAAATCGTTACATATGTCCGCATTGATGATGAGAGAATGGGAACTTTTGGATAATTTTAGAGACTTGAGTTTGGTTTGTGAGATGACGCCGAGAAGTGTGAGACTTGGTATGCTACATGTTACGAATGATTTTCTTGCAACCGTATGTGAAAAGCAAAAGTTGGATTTGAAGTTCGTTGATTTGATGATGAGTGAGAACGAGGATTTCAAGGTTTATAATTTTGGAGTTTTGAGATTCCGTGGTCGTATTTGTATTCCCGATGATGCGAAGTTGAAAAAGATGATATTGGAAGAAGGGCACCGAAGTAATTTGAGTATACATCCGGGAGCGAATAAAATGTATCAAGATTTGAAGAAAATCTTTTGGTGGTCCAGATTAAAGAGGGATGTGGCTCAATTTGTGTATGCGTGCTTAACTTGTCAAAAGTCTAAGGTGGAACATCAAAAGCCTAGTGGATTGATGCAACCATTGGACATTCCGGAGTGGAAATGGGATAGTATATCGATGGATTTTGTTACGGGATTGCCGAATACGCAAAGAGGTCATAATGCTATTTGGGTAATCGTTGACAGGCTTACTAAATCTGCTCACTTCATTCCAATTGATATTAGTTATCCTTTGGAGAAGTTAGCCGAGATTTATGTTCTTGTGGTTGTGAAGTTACATGGAGTTCCCAAGAGTATTGTATCGGATAGAGATCCTAGATTCACATCGAGGTTTTGGGAGAGTTTACAAAAGGCTTTGGGTTCTAAGCTAAGATTGAGTTTGGCTTATCATCCGCAAACGGATGGTCAAACCGAGAGGACAATTCAATCGTTGGAAGATTTATTGCGTGCTTGTGTACTCGAGCAAGGTGGTGCTTGGGATAGTTATTTGGCGTTGATTGAGTTCACCTACAATAACAGTTTTCATTCAAGTATAAGTATGGCACCATTTGAGGCTTTGTATGGTCGGAGATGTCGAACACCTTTGTGTTGGCATGAAACCGGTGAGAGGACGTTAGTTGGACCGGAGATGGTACAACAAACGACGGAGAAAGTGAAGTTTATTCGTGAGAAGATGAAAGCTTCTCAAAGTAGACAAAAGAGCTATCATGACAAGAGAAGGAAGGATCTTGAGTTTCAAGAAGGCGACCATGTGTTTTTGAGAGTTACGCCGGTTACAGGTGTGGGTCGTGCTTTGAAGTCGAAGAAGTTGACTTCTCGTTTTATTGGTCCGTATCAGATTTCTGCACCAGTTGGTGTTGTGGCTTATCGTGTGGCGTTGCCTCCGAATCTTTCGAATTTACATGATGTATTCTATGTTTCGCAACTTCGGAAGTATGTTTTGGATCCGTCACATGTTATTCCTGTGGATGAGGTTGAAGTGAGAGATAACCTTACGGTTGAAGCTTTACCGATTAGGATTTTGGACCGTGAAGTTAAGAGGCTAAGAGGCAAGGATATTGCGCTTGTGAAAGTAGCGTGGGGAGGCGCTGCGGAAGGCAATATGACTTGGGAATTAGAGATTAGGATGCGAGAGTCGTATCCGAAGTTGTTTGAATCAGGTAATATTTTCGAGGACGAAAATTTCTAAAGTGGGGGAGAGTTGTAACTCCCCGATTTCGATTATTTCCCATTTTGTTGAGTCTTTTATTTAAATTGAGTGATAAATTATTTTATCTGTGAAATTGGTGTGTTAATATGCTATGTTGACATGTTATGATATTTTACCGTTTTTGAGAGTTTTCGGGAAAATTAGAATGAAGGGTATTTTAGACATTTCTCAATTAATGTTAAGTTAGAAAATTTAGTGGAAATATAATTGTGTGAGAAAATGAATTAATTTAAGTTGTGTGGAAAATAAGAAATAGAAAAGAAAAAGAGTTAAGAAGAGGAAATAGGAGAGAAAGAGATAGAAAAGAAAATAGAGAGAAAAAGGAGAGAAAGAAAGAGGAAGAGGAGAAAAGAGAAGGAAAAGAGGGAAAAGCTAGGAAAATCAACTTCTAGGAATCGATTTATCCGGGTAAGGGTGTGAAATCTTATTATCTTATCAATGTATATCATTATGTATGATTATGTATGTGTGTATTGGATTGTTTGCTGTGTTTTCATAGTTTTCTATTCTAGGTCGATGTTGAGAAATCGATGTTTTCGCGGTTGGAAATCGACGTAAACGTGGTAGAATGTTTGTTGCCATGATTAGAATAGGTTCTGGTTGATATATGTTGTTTTGAAAATGTTTTGTGTTGAAAAATATGGATTTTGGGTTTTCAACAGCATTGAAAGATTCTGAGTTTTCGCAGGTTCGCCTAGCGAACCATTCAGCAAAGGGTAGCGAAGGTTCGCTACGGGTGTTCGCCTAGCGAGGGTGTGAGCGAAGGTTCGCTAGAGGGTTCGCCTAGCGAATTTTGGGTGTTTTTGGGTCTGGTGGTTGCTGCCTTGGTTCGCCAAGGGGTTCGCCTTGCGAACTTTGTGTCTGTTTTTAGCTAGTAGTTGGTTCGCTGGAACATTCGCCTAGCGAAGGTGCTGGCGAATGCTCGCGAGAGGGTTCGCCCAGCGAACAGTGCTGTTTGTGTAATTTTGTTTTCTGCATAACTTTTGATCTGTGGTTCGGTTTGAGGCGTGGTTTGATGCATTAGAAAGCTTATAAAATGTTCTTTTTTAATGAGGAGGGTTTTGAGATTGTTAGCCGATTTAATTATGTCAGAAAGTCGGGAATAGTGTTATTTAGCGACTTTTACCGTTTTGAATGTGTGTTTGGATGTGAATCATACAATAGTGCATTGATGTGAATGTATATAGATTGTATGTGATTGTATGAGATGAATGCATGAATATATTGTGAATATGTATGCATTTCAAGAATGTCTTGAGTCATTTTGTATGTGAAGCATAATGGTGTGCATTCTTGTGTTGTGTGATTCTAATGAGAATCCGTTGTAACGTCGTGTGCCCATGTGGGGTGTGAGCGACGGTTTGGTTCCAGAGAGAATCCGCTATAACGTCGTGTTCCCGTGTGGGGTGTGAGCGATGATTATAGACGACCGTGTGCCCGTGTGGGGTGTGAGCGATCGGGTCGTGTGCCCGTGTGGGGTGTGAGCGATCCATAAACATTGTGTACCCATGTGGGGTGTGAGCAATGGGTGAACATCGTATGCCCGATGGGGAGTTACATTGGTAACGAGCGATGGTTCCAATAAGTTCCTGAGTGAACTTGCAATGATTGAGTCGGTACCGCATTGCATTTGCATAGAGTCGTGAGTCGGTCTCTATGATTTGCATTTATCATCTTTATATAGTGCATTGATGAATAAACATGAATATGTATGTTTATGTGTACTTATAAGAATTGTGAAAGTATGCATGATGAATATGCTTGGCTTTATATATATATGCATTGTGGTGTATATGGGTGTATTGTGATGAATTGTGGTGAGAATGTGGAATATGGGTATTTTTATGCTAAGATATATAATTATATGCATTGTTATTATGATAATATTTCTCACCCTTCTGCTGTTTTATGATGCTCTATGAGGCATTGCAGAGTAGGTATGCTGGTGGTCTTTTTGTGAAGCATGTCTTCATTCTTTTGGTCGATCGGCTCTGATATGTAGCACCGGGTAGCTAGGATGTATATGATTCTTTTGTGATACATTGTACATGTATCTTGTTGATGAATGTTTATGTAAACATGAATTATGTTGGTGGATAATACTTGATGATGTATATATATACGTTATATATTATTCAATGTTTAGATTTTCCGCTTTTATTCTAAATATTGAGATGTGGGTGTAAGGACTAAGTTCCTCTGTTGCAAAGTTACCCCACTGTTGCATATCAATTGTTGAGCAGGTGTTGAATGTTTTAATTTCACATATAATGTGACATGCCTCTTTTATACTATGTTTATAATTATACTCTGACGAAATTATTAATATGTGCCTAAATGATTAAGTAATTATTTAGGGGTATAGAAAGGGGGGGTGTTACATTGCTCATGTAAGAAAAGTTGTTACTTATTCAATTTCAATTGCATAGCTTGTAATATGTTCCTCTTGGATTCTCTTTTGTGCAGGTTTAGTAGTAGAGGGTTTGAATGTGGAGGGTAAGTAAAGATTGATGGAGGGTAACTGGTTTATACTTTCTTTTTGCAAGTTGCAGCTTTTCCATCGTGGCAGCTTCTTTTGGTTGTGAGTTGTTTGATAATATGGTACAATCTTTTTCCATACTGGTGTATAGTGATCAATATATTCTTTGACCATTTCTTGGCTGCTTACTCCATTCCAAAACATGTCCAGGTTATGTAATGATACGGCATATACCTTTACCCAACATTGAAGAATTGTACGGCTACTGTTCAGAATAATTTGGACTTGCGCTTATGGTAGGTGTGCTCCTTTGGACTCTGATTTCTTGCGGTAATTAATCCTTTGTTGGTAAATCTACAGTTGCTTTTTGGTGATGAGACAAAAGGTTGAAACGTGAGAACGTAAAAACGTGTTTGGGAGGATTTTGTATGAATTTCCTTTGGATCTGTTCTCTCCCTTATTTGGCTTGGATGTTATGTTTTTTTTGGATATGAGTGGTAAGGCTTAGTGTTTTATGAGTGAAGTGTTATGTATTGTTGATGCAGGTAGTAATTATCTTGGTTAAATGCCGCAGTTGAAGATGGTGGATCGGAGTGCAGTGTCATTTAAATCTCACGTAAAGTTAATGTCGGGTGAGTTAACAACTACCACGTCTCGTACTTATAGATTAGCGTCGCAAAAACCGTATATAAATCCAAACCGTGTCTCACATGTTATAACTTGTTATTTGTCATATGGATTTGATGTATGGAGGATTGTTTTGGAAATATTTGATCAAAGGTTCTGTTATAATCCTAACAGGTCAAAGTAACCGGAAATGCTGTCGATTGGATTAGAAACCATTATTTGCGCGATCTGGTGTACTTCAGAATATCTCGACACCGACAATGTTTCCAATTTGAGCGGTCCATCTCCAATGATTCAAGAACCGTGCACTTTTGTGTTATAAGAGCGATAGACTACAAAAGATCAGATTCACCAGGGATAACCTTGTGGACTTTCTCTTTTCAAGCTTTTTCACAAGAGTTCCAATATCATCCACTTGACATGCTTTGAATTTGTGATTCCTAACTTTGATAATGGTTTGGTTCACTTGCAGGTTTTAATCTTGGGGTAAGGATTTCCTTGGAGTAGGCAATGGGCATGGGTTGCGTACATGGGTGCAAGGCCATGACTTCAATTAGTGCTTGTATATTTGCAAAAACAATAATTCTTGTACTTTTAGGAAGTGGATTGTCCTTCAACTAGTCTTACTTAGGAATTCATGAAATTGTAGATTGTTAGAGACACCTATGTGACCTGTAGCTTTGATGTCAATGGCTTAATCCTTGCCTTCACGTGAGTCAAGTGGTAGCCTTTGGATTGTAACTCCACATTTCGCATTGTATTGGCGCGTTAATGAATCCAAAATCACCTAAACGGCAAACAGCGTCTGGCCTTGAATTCAACGCTCACATATTACCCCAAACTTGTAATTTGGTTTGTAAGTTTGAATCCATTGTGATAAAAATCTTTTAAATAAACTTGAATCTTGCGTTGGCTTTAAGAAATGAGTTCCAAAAAAAGTAGCTTGCTCTTATAATGACTTTTGAACTTGTACCTAAAAGGATTGAATTCAACTTGAAACTTTGTATGCTTTAAGTATACTTCTAAAGGACACTTGATTGAGTAGTATTGGAAGAGATCTTAATTACTTTTAAAACAAACTCGAAGCCACAATTAAACCAAATGAATCCAACCTTGCCAAAACTTCACTTGAAATGGGACCAAACAATCTTGCAAACTTGGGCTAAAATCAAAGACTTTAAACTCTCAAATGAGAACTGCCTTGTAACAAATATAACTTGGACTTGGATTTAGAAACTCCACTTCTAATTCTTTCCAAGTTGAACTTTCGTTGCTTAAGAATATAGCATCATAGAGCAATCACGTCTCTTGCACTTGAGGAGTACAACATACTACACAACCAGTGACTAGTCTTTAGGGACCAATTCTCCATATCAGAGGGTATAAGGACTTAATCTTTGTGGGGGGAAACTGAGGATTCTTGAGGGAGAAAAGGCTTGGCAGCGGTTTAGGGATAAAAAAGGGTGAGGGCACAATCTCACAGGGCCAGAGAACCTCCACAATCACACACACAACACAGTCTTCAAGACCTTGAATCTTTTACAGCAGCACCTGTCCTTAAAAAGAAACAAACGAACGAAGCTAGATAAACTGGTTAGTTATGCACGAATGATGACGTAATATGCTATGCAAAGAACAAGGTGGGGATCTTAGGGTAAAAAATTAGGGTGCGACACAAAATAGCTGCATTCCCATTGTCCTTACCTCCATGATTATTCAGGCGCTTAGGGCACACCTTTCTTGTGTGACCCTCCTTCTTACAGTGATAACATTTAATACCAGACATATCACCACCACAAGACTTCTGCTGAGCCTTAACTTTCTTCTTGTCAAACCTACCATCTTTCTTTGACGCTCTTCCTTTCACGAACAACCCTTCGCCAACTGATGATGGTTTCTGCTCCTTTATTTCGTTCAAATCCTTCGAATACAAGGATGCTTGAACTTCTTCAAAGGTCAGGGACTCTTTTCCATACAAGAGGGTTTCTTTGAAGTGAGCATGCGTTCTGGGCAAAGCACACAACAACAACAGTGCTTGATCTCCGTCATCAATCTTCACATCAATATTTTCAAGATCAAGAATCAGCTTGTTGAACATATCCAACTGCTCAGCCAAAGCTTTGTCTTCACTCATATTGAACGAATATAAAGCTTGCTTCAGGTAGAGACGATTCACTAGAGATTTTGTCATATACAAACTTTCGAGTTTCACGCATAATCCTTACGCCGTAGTCTCCTTTGATACCTGCCGAAGAACCTTATCACCAAGGATCAACAATATTGCACTGTGGGCTTTCTCGATCATGGTCGTCTTTTCTCTTTTAACGCAGCGTCCATGGCTGCATGTCCCTTCAGCGCTTCCAAACAACCCTGCTGAACCAGTAGGGCTTCCATCTTCAAGCGCCACGGACCAAAATCGTTCACTCCGGTGAACTTTTCAATCTCATACTTTGTTGAAGACATCTCCTCGATGCTCACCGCACCAATTATTGTGAAAACCGATGCCTTTGCACAAAGTATTAACGGTTTCATGTTTACAAGAAACACACAAGGGTTAGGATTAACGGAGAAACAAGAAGAAAAACAACAAGGATTGGGGCAAAAAATTTCTGTTTACTATTCACTTTCTCATTTAGGGTTACAAATTATTACAAATGAATATCACAATTTGCCACACTCAACAAACTGAGTGTACTAGCCTATTTATAGACTAACTAGATAACTTGCAGCCCAAGCTACCTAAACAATTGGATACTTAACACAAGGCCCAATTCAACAAACATTTCGACAATACATATTAGAACAGACTTCGACTACAATATGTATCCTACAACTACAGCATGTGACCCAGCTTCGACTTCATGCTTGTCTCCTGTTGAAACACATGAAAGCTTTCCCTCGAAACAGCATGAGTTCGACCCAATAGTCTCACATTTACAATTATGTTACTACATTGCATATGAAATCAGTTACAAAGTTGTTTAAATACACACACTGAGATGAAACGTAGGCGAAACTAAAAGATAAAACTATGCTATATTAAGCCGAAATGAATTATATCTAACATCATCCCTTAATTCATATTCAGCTACTCAAAATTTACAACACTAATTTCATCCCTCAAGTGAATAAAGTATTCAATCTTGATAGTCTTAGTTAGTACATCTGTCGACGGTCTCTGAGTGATACAATGAACAACTTTAAGCACCCTATTATAAATCTGATTTCTCAGATTATGAAACTTTGTGTCAATGTTCCATCTTCTTCCATGTAACACTGGATTTTTGGCAAGACTTATAGTTAATTTGTTGTCATTTATCAACTTCACAGACTTACTCACCTTGATCTTCAGATCCCGCAACAAGTTCAGAATCCAAACAGCTTGACAAGCAGACAATGCACCTGCAATGTACTCAACTTCAGAGGTTAAAAATGCAACCAATGGTTTCTTCTTGGAGCACCAAGAAATATGACCTCCTAGATACTTAAAGAAATATTCGGAATTACTTATTATGTTAACTCTATCTCCACACCAAACAGAGTCTGAATAGCATATCAGCTCTGAATCTGATTCAGCACCAGAAGGGAACAAAACTCCATACTTCAGAGTCCCCTTTAATATACCTCTCTATAACTTCAGATGTATGATAAACATAAATATCATACTCTATCTCACATTTTTTGAATCCTTGAAGCTTGAAAAATGAATCAATTTTTAGATTCTAGACTCTAGGATCCTGTTTCAGACCATACAAAGCTTTATGCAACTTATACACCATCCCTTCCTAATTATTTTCCACAAATCTAAGAGGTTGTGATACATAAACTTCTTCTTGTAAAGGTCCATTCAGAAATGCACATTTCACACCTAAATGCATCTGAGGCTAATTTCTATTAGCAGCTATACAATTCACCAGTCTGATTGTTCCATGTCTAGCTACAGGAGCAAACACATCAAAGTAATCTAGTCCAAATTTCTGTAGAAATCCTCTAGCTACTAACTTTTCTTTGTGTTTTCCAATTGATCCATTTGGCTTAAGTTTCACCTTGTCAACTCATCACACACTGATGGATTTCTTGTCCTTTGGAAGCTCAGTCAACTCCCAAGTCTTGTTTCTTTTTATAGCCTCAAGTTCTTCTTTCACGGCCTTCAGCTACACTTTCTTCTTGAGAGCTTCTTCAGTACTGACTGGTTCAAAGTTTACCAACATGGCAACTGAATTACTTCCCCTTCATAGTATATCTCATTATCTTACAACATGTCAAACTCTGCAAATCTTCTTGGTATTTATCTGATTCTTTGTGGTCTTTGCACGTGATCAAAATCTTCTTCCGATGTTGGACTACCTTTAAAGGCATGATTTCCACCAGAGCCTGGATCGTTATCAAAATCTGGATCAGAATCAGATTCACTTTTAGAGTCAGACTCGTCTTTAGCATCAAATTCATCTTAAGACTCTGACTCATCTTCAGACTCAAAATCCCTTTCAGAGGCAGATTCTTCTTCAGAGTCTGAAATATCTTTAGAAGTTAACTCAGGTGTTAACACTGCACCATAGTTGGATTAAGACTTATTCCAATCCCATGTTTTCGTTTCCTTCATAATGACATCTCTGCTGAATTCTACTTTGTTAGTGACATGACAATAGAGCTTATAAGAACCTTTAATATGGTACCCTACCACCAACATGACTCTGCTTCTGTTATCCAACTTCCTTCTCTTAGCATCTGGAACATGTTTGTAACAAACAGAACCAAACTGCTTCAGATGGCTCACACTTTGCTTATCTCCAATCCACTTCTCAAAAGGAAAAATTTCCTTCAGCTTCTTAGTTGGTGTTGAAAGAGTATTAGTGTGAGTTTTTGTTATCGTGTCCGCAGGGATTGTGTGATATTACCGCCGTTCTATAATTGGAATCGTTTTAAACATAGAACATAAAAAGTGGTTGGTTTAATTTCGTATCGCAACGATCGCATAAAAATTCTAATCAACAATAAAAAGTTTTGGTTTTAAACGATTGGTAAACACATGTCAACATTAGGGCTCAATAATCCATTTCATACATATTTTCTTAACAAAGCATGTGAACTCATTAACAACAAATATAATCACATATTCTCTCAATATGTTTCATCACTAAAACAAATTGTAACTTTTATCATATTGATCCTTAGAAAATTTCTCAACCTAACTATCAATATGCTAACATTAAAGGATTGATATTAGTGAATATCAACTCCCAAAATTATCTCTATACTTTGTTTATTGAAAGATGAAAAAGCTAGTTCAATGGTTGAAACATATTTCTCAATAATGATCCAACACAAATATACAATAAAAATAAGGTTTTTCACCATATATTCATCATCAACTTGTTCACATACATATATCAAGAGAAATACATACAAAAATGAGGATTATCTACCTCTAATTTTGACACAAGGAAAGGTTTAGCTACCTATAACCATGGTAGCTTGCTTCACAAGTCTCGGGAGGAGATGAAAGAGCATCCACATCGAATAATCGAACTCGGATGCGAATCCAACTTCTCTATGTAAAATATCACTCTTGGATGATGAAAACTCAGAAAATTAGGTTTTGGTGTGTAAAAGTGGGTTATGATCCCCAAAAATGACCAAAAGTGCTAAAATATAACATTCAGGATCTGTCATGTTCGCACTACGAACAGATTATTCGCCTAGCGAACATCAAATTAGGCATCTGATGTGCCTCTGCATAGTTAAACTGCCTCTGAGACAACTCTGAAGTTCGCAGTGTGAATGATTATTCTCCTAGCAAATTATTCGCCTACAAGTTCACACATCGAACTTAGGACCCTTTAGCTACTGCCTCAAGTCTGGGATACTTCGCTAGCTCTTCGCTGAAGCGTTGCCACAGCGAACCTTCGCTGGCTTGTTCGTCCAACTAACTTATATGCCTTTTGCTAATGCCTCTAATCTGGGAGCCTTCACTGGTTCTTCGCTAGTTGTTCGCCCAACGAACATTCGCTAGCAAGTTCGCCAGTGAACTTACTGAGATTCTTCTCTTCCTTTGGCAACTTTACTCACTTTCTTTGTGTCTCACTCTTTGATGACTTAATGCCTACTTTCTGCACAATAACACACAAATTAAAGGTACCAAAGATATTTTCACACAATTGAAGAATGGAAAACTTCCAAGTATAAATTCCAACAAATCAACACAAAAGAGTTGAAAAATGCAAATTATAAATGAGAAATTTAAAGCATGATTGGCATTTAACAAACTCTCCCTTACTAACTCTTTGCTTGTCCTCAAGCAAAGTATGCCTCTCATTGAAAACAAGAGGATTTGCTCAAGCATTTAACTCAACCAAGAAAAGATTTATGGCTCAAATAAACAACAAATGTGAACAAGCAATGATTACAAATTCCTAGAATCGAACAATGCAAAAGAACTTAGTTCTTAAACAAATATCAAACAATGTTTCAAGTAACAACTAAACTATCATGCTCATATCACTCTAACACTCCTCTTCAAAAAAGGATTGAAGGAAATACACGCTTACAAACGCGGGGCAATTTCACTCATCTGACAAATGATACAAATACAAACCAATTCATACAATATCTAAACGATCAATAAAGAAAATATGGAAGCAAAAAGATCGCTAAGGGATTTTAAGGTTGTAGCTTGGTCGGGTTTACAATAAAGGGACATTTCTAAAGGCCATTGAATCGAAATTTCCGATGCAAAAGAACATTCACTATACAAGGTATTTACACATCCTAACTTCATTCACCACTTTCATTCCTCTATCACAAACCTTCTCAAACTTCCTTATGCACAATTATTTTGTTCTCTATTTTTCTCTTTCAAGCAAGCATTATTTTTCTTTGTTTTTCACATTTATATTCACACATTTTCTTTTTCTTTTCATGCTTGCTTGAAAATTTTCAAAAGTTTTAGCAACCTACCATTCTTCTTTTTCATTCTCCCCAACTTATTTTCAACCAAACCTTAAGTGAATGCTCCTTGCTTTTTATGGCAAGGAAGTCAATGAAAACAATGTTCAAAGGTTCAAGAAGAAACAAAAATATTTTTAGACTCTCACAAAATTCAATGATGAACTATATTTTCAAATTATGTACATACACAAAGTTCATCACTAAAACGAGATCTAACTGTTTAGGCTCAAAGGGTTAACGAATACTCACTACTCATGGGTAGATTACTGTTTGGAAATGGGTGTGCTCATTATCAACAAATGCCTTGATCATTTCTAATGCTTCCACAAAATCAAACAAATCACAAGATAAATCATGAATCAAAAGTACTAAACAAAATTTATCATCCATCCTATGCATTTAGTAGGCAATGGAGGTTTCTCACCATTTTGGCTTTTGGACTTAAGTGATACAAACATTCAACAAAGTTGCAACAAGAAACAAAATTACATTTGTACAAAGAAAAGAAGTTCTTAAACATTCTACATCCTAGAAAGAGGCAACCATGTACCTTGCCAACATTTACATACTTAAATACTATCATCGCCATCCAAACTTGGAAGAATCTTCATTGATGAACTATAATCACCAACCTAGAAATTCTTACATTTCAACACCAAAAATGGAAACATTAAAATTCCCACAAGCATACAAACAATACACAAAAATAAGCATACCAACAATAACACTTTAAGAGTTGAACATTCCTAAACTGAAGAATTCAACTCTTAACAACATAACATAAAAAAAACGAAAGTAAAACACAAGTTAAACATTCGTAACTGAAGAATTCAACTGAATAACAATAATAATAATAATAATAATAATAATAATAATAATAATAATAATAATAATAATAATAATAATAATAATAATAATAATGTGTTATGGTGTAGAAACACCAACAAAAGTATTTGTACCTCAAACATGGTACATAGTACAACAATATTCAAAATGCTCCACAAAGTGGATAAAGTACAACAAAAGATAATACAATACTCATAAATATAACTAGCAATGATCAAATGCAAACATAAAACTTCACTTTGTAGACCAAAGGAAGTTGCATAGGATCATGCTCAAAATGACATCCATCAACAAAAAATAATTAGTCCTCCTCGGACTCAGTCTCCTCAAGCTCGACCTCCTCATCACCTGAACCAGTCACCTCCACAGAACCAGACTCGGAACCATCATCACCAGTAGCATCATCATCTCTGGCCTCCTCAGCATCATCCTCAGGACCTACATTTTCCCCTTCGCCAAACTGTGGCCTGGCCTTAGGCCACACAGCATATGCCAGGAACTGCTCCCTAGACATCATCGAGTGCTTCACTGAGGGCTCTCTATACTGCAGCTGTAGTACCTGCATAGAGTCATGTAAGTCAATCATGGCACACTGATTCGTCGTCATCTAATCCCAGTTATAATTGCAGACCTCCCTCTAAAATGGGTCATAACCATGAGAACTTGCCAATCCTGAACCAAAAGCATCGCCAGCATCAGTACCAACACTGGATGTATGTCCTCCTTTCCATCCCTTGGGTTTGCAAAACTTATCCATATATCGATCATCAATCGCAGCAGAAACCGTCACCTGATGAAGAGAGGGTACTTTCACCCTCGCGTGCACACAAGGTAACATAGTCAAACACGGAAAGACTAAGGGATAATTCTTCCTTGACCCTGAACCAAGTCTTCTTTCCACCACTGCACGCATCTTACCCGCGATGATTCAAGCTACATCAATCTGCACATTTGTTAGTATACTATGGACAAGGCGAGCAATTAAGATTGACACAGTAGAGGTGTGCGACTTTGGCTTAATATTGGTCAAAACCAATAAAAGAATAAGTTGTGCCAAAGGATGCATGTCCTCTCTGCGATACCTCCGAGGAACCCCAGACGGGTTCAATCCAACAGATTTCCCCTCAAGCAACAAATCGCGAGTAATAGTATCTGTATCTCTATGCAACCTCAAGGTATGATGATAAACATCTATTTCATTTTCTCCCAAAGATAAAGGATTACCTAAAACAGTGATGATGGTGTCACAGTCAAATTTTACCTCCCTTCTGCAAACCAAAGTAGTCCACGTGAACAGCTCATCATCATTTGGGAGTGCATTTGCGTAGAACTCTCTCATGAGCTCTACATTGTAGCTATCACCAGGTGTGATCAATTTCCCCCACTTTATGCTTTCAAGGATTCCCGCTATCGCCTGGTAGGATCCTTCTGGGTTGAGGTTGAAGCGCTTCTCGGGTAGGATGCTCCTCTTCTCAAGTGTTAGGTAATGAGTAGCTTATTTTGCTCCTCTGAATCTGTCTCAATCAAACTGGATTGGGGTCGGACGTGATGTGCTTCCGACTTTTTGCTTCCTGGACGGAACGATCTTAGGAGCCATCTGCAAAACCATCAAACAAAACCAACCAGCCAATACACAATTTACATTAGTGAGGAAACAAAATAATTAAACTCAGAACCAGAATTCAACATCAAATTTTTTTGAAAAATATGTCATGTTTGCCCATAAGTTCGCAAGGAGAAGCCCTGACGGCTACTCGACCCAGATTCACTAGGCGAAGTCCTGGCGAATACTCGCCCCAGGTTCGCTAGGCGAACTCATGGCGAACCCTGTGAATTCTGATTTTGCAGGTTCTGCCTAGGGGTGGCAAAACGGGCCCGCCCCATTGGGCATGCCCGTTTTGCCTGCACTTTAGTGCGGGGAGGGCCAAGGGTTTAGGCCATCATCCTCTAATGTGACCGCCCCGCCCCACCCCGTTTTCTTTGTGGGCTTTTGCGGGCACGCATATTAACATAAACTCTTGCATTTTTAGGCTTAAAAAGAGTAATATCCGCGTGCTTTCCCCGTCTCGCCCTCACTTTTTTGCGGGCGGGCCTAAATTTTAGGCTCACATCCTCAACTTTGACCGCCCCGCCCCGATTTTTTGCGGGCTTTTGCGCGGTGGGCCTAAACGGGGCGGGCATGCCCGTTTGCCACCCCTTGCCTACATGCTTTCAATCACATAAATTTCTCCACAAACACATTCTATTCCTATTTAATGATAAAACCCACATGCATATTAGAAGAATTCACAAAAACAGAACATGCATTGGATCTATTCAACCTAGAAACAAGTTTTTGTTTATGTTCCACAACTAACCCTAACCATATGTTACTAAAAAGAATCAAAGGAGAGAATATGAAATCAAACCTGTTATGTTGATAGGATTAGCTTGGTAAAATAGCAAGAGGTTGCAAAATCTTCAAAGTGCTCGTGAAATGTTGTGAGAGTGAGAGTGACAAAAGTTTTTGAGTTTGTGAAATAAGAGTGGCAAGTGAGGTGGGGTAAGGTTTTCCCTCAACAAAACCTGAGGAATGGGTCTTGGGCCATAACATCTGGCCCACCCAATATTTCACACTTTTTTAATTGATGTGGCAGCAGACTTAAAATTGTCTGTCTCGCTACGTTCGTCGTGCAAACTGGCCAGTGAATTCTCGCCTCAATTTCGCAGTGCGAACTTCCCAGCGAAGATGACAGAATTTTGAAAAATTTGTTCTCTACTTGGTACATACTCCACACTCACTCTAAACAACCTATACTAACCAAAAATAGTAAAAAAATGCAGATATACTTACAATGTTGGGGTGCCTCCCAACTAGCGCTTTGTTTAACGTCGTTTGAGCTCGACGATCCATGGTGACTTACGGATCACCAAGAGAAACGACGCAAACTTCGCGATCAAAATCACCTCCAAGATAATTTTTCAGCCTTTGTCCATTCACAATCCAACTTTCTTTGGTCTTTGGGCCCTCTAACACAATTGCCCCATAGTGCTTCATTTATTTGATCAAGAATGGTCCCGACCATTTAGACTTCAACTTTCTCGGAAAAAAATTTAACCGAGAATTGAATAGAAGCACCATTTGGCCAGATTTTAATTCTTTTTGCTGGACCTTCTTGTCATGATAAATTTTGACCTTTTCTTTGTAGAGCTTGCTTGAATGATAAACATTGCTCCTCGTTCCCTCTAATTCATGAAGTTTGGCCTTTCTTTTCTCACCGGCCAAGTTAGGATCAAAGTTTAACAATTTTAACGCCCAAAGAGCTTTATGCTCCATTTCTACTGGTAAATGACAAGTTTTGCTGTAAACCAATTGAAACAAAGTTAAACCAATGGGAGCTTTGTAAACAATACGATACGCCTTGATAACACTGAATCACACAGCGTATTCGGCTCGGATTGCACATGTTTCTTAGGATTTTATTGCTATTTTATTGTGTTATGCTTATGTTTTGTTTTGTTTTCAGGTTCTTCGTATTTCCAGAGCTCCTTGTGAAGAAATGAAGAAAAACGAGCAAGAAAACCAGTTTTTGAGGAAATTGTACACACGACATCCACCATGGCGGGTGCCATAGGGTAGGCCATGACTTGGATAAGAGTCAACTGCTGTCAACTGCCACGATCTCCTCATCTTTCTCCCTTGGTTCATATGGTGGGCGCCATGAGGAGGTGGCGGGCGCCACCTTTGTCATCTGATTTCCCTCCCAAAAGGAGTTGGGGGGCACTTTTGTCCTTCCATGTAAATTTCCTAGGCTATAGATAGACGAGTTCTGAATCATTTTTCTTCATCCAAGCTTAGTTTCAGAACTCAAGCCATATATTTTAAGTATTGTAAAGTGATAAACTTCTCACATCGGGAGTTATCACACTGTTTGATCGAGTCTGTAATCGAGTTTGGAGCACTCTGGTAGAAGTTAATCTTGACGCCATTTTCATTTCCAGTCATTTATTTCTAGTTGTGCCAGATTTAAAGCCTCCGGTTTGGATCAGGTTTCATTTACAAGTTTAGCATTTACTTTCCTTTATTTCTCGCACTCGCTTTACTTTCTTTATTTCTCGCACTCGCTTTACTTTCTTTATTCTTCGCACTCGCTTTACTTTCTTTATTTCTCGCACTCGTTTTACTTTCTCTATTTCTCGCACTTGCTTTACTTTCAAAACCTTTTTAAGAATTTACTTTAACATGGTCTATTTCAACATGTCTATTTACATTTCCATGTCCGGCTAAATCTTAAAGGTTAGAATGTAAGGATCATAGTTAAAGTAATATTCCTTGCAATGTGTCGATAGAAATGCTTAGGGGTTATTCTGATTTTTAACACAAGTTTTCTGTACTTTATTTCTGTTGGGTAAGATCGAAAGCAGTCCAACCTTTGGTTAAACTTGGTTAGTCTTAACTATTCAAAGGAAGCGAAAGCGCTTTGTCCAGTTAAGTAGGAGTTTTTAATACTTTATAAAAACGATTTTAAAACTATTTTCGGATGCGTTTATGGGTTTAAAGTCCGGTTCGCATGTACCTCTTTTTGTTAAAAGTTCCAAGTCAAAATACTTTTCAACTGAGTCAAGAAACTATATTTCTTAAAAATAGGTTTATTACTTTAACGCAATGCGCGCCTTTTTATACGTGACAATAAAAGGGTTCGATTAAGGGATAAACTCGGTTCTGAATACGCGAAAGCGACAGTTCCCGTTAAATTAGTTCTTTTCATAAGTAGAAAACATTACCCCACAAGTAGTTCTATTTACAAGCATGTTGTTTATTGAATTTTATATCTTCGTACTTTACTCTGCTTTTACTGTGCATTCTCGAACTCCCGATTGATTTGCCTTAGATAAACATCGTAACGATAGTAATCGATAGATTGACGTTTGGTCTCTGTGGGATCAATAATCTTTTGTATTACTCTGACGCGATTCGTATACTTGTGAAAACACCGCATCATGCCTACAAAGCTTCGTCAAGCTTTTGAGACCAATCCTTTCTCGAACTTGACACGGTCTTTTCCAAAATTCTTTTCACTTCTCTATTTGAAACCCCGGCTTGACCATTCGTTTGTGGGTTGTATGAGGTTGCCACTTTATGCTTTACACCATAGTGTTCCAAAAATTTTCAAGTGGTGCATTGCAAAAGTGCGAACCGCCATCACTAATTAACACTCGAGGCGTGCCAAAACGGGAAAAGATGTTTTTATTTAAAAAATTTATCACCATTTTGCCATCGGCCTTTTGTGAAGCTATTGCTTCCACCCACTTCGAAACATAATCAACCGCAACCAGAATGTATTCATTAGCAAAAGATGGAGGAAATGGTCCAACGAAATCTATACCCCAACAATCAAAAACTTCAACTTCCAACATACTTTGTAAGGGCATCTCATCTCATTTTCCAATTCCGCCACTTCTTTGGCAAATGTCACAATTCTTTGCATGTAGGTTTGCATCTTTAAACAGGGACGGCCAATAAAAGCCCAACTGGAGGACTTTTGTTGTCGTCCTCAAACCATTGTAATGACCTCCATACGACGAATTGTGACAGTGCCAAAGGATACTTTTAGCTTCCTCATTAGTAACACACCTTCTCAAGAGATTATCACTGCCTAGTTTAAAAAGGTAAGGTTCATCCCAAACATAAAAATTTGCATCCGACAAGAATTTCCTCTTTTGGTTCCAAGTTAGATCTTCCGGTATTAATCCGGTTGCCTTGTGGTTGGTAAAATCAGCAAACCAAGGTCTAACTTGAACCATAAACAATTTTTCATCAGGAAATCCTTCTCGCACTTCACTTTCTTGATTTGTCACTTCCACATTGACCAAGCGGGATAAGTGATCCGCCACCAAGTTTTCAGAACCCTTCTTATCATGAATTTCTAAATCAAATTCTTGCAATAAAATAATCCATTGGATAATCCTTTTCTTTGAATCCGGCTTGGTGAGAAGATATTTAATCTCTGAATGGTTAGTATACACCACAACCCTCGAACCGATAAGATAAGACCTAAATTTCTCAAGAGCATACACTACTGCGAGTAATTCTTTTTCAGTTGTTGCGTAATTCACTTGCGCTTCATTTAAAACCTTACTCGTATAGTGTATGGCATAAATTTTTTTTGTCTTTCTTTGGCCAAGCACCACACCGACTATATAATCACTTGCGTCACACATTAATTCAAAATTGAGAATCCAATTTGGAGCTAAGATTATGGGTGTGGTGATCAATTTTTCTTTCAAAATTTGAAAAGCTTGTAAACAATCATCATCAAAGAGAAAAGACTTATCTTTATTGAGCAAATTGCTCAATGGTCTTGCTATTTTTTAGAATTCTTTGATGAATCTCTGGTAAAATTCTGCGTGACCAAGGAAGTTTTGGATTCCCTTCACATTTTTTGGTGGTGGCAACTTTTCTATGACTTCAATCTTTGCTTGGTCAACTTCAAGGCCTTTGGAGGAGACTTTGTGTCCTAGCACAATTCCTTCCGTAACCATGAAATTGCACTTCTCCCAATTAAGAATCAGATTAGTTTCCACACACCTCTCTAACATAGTTTCCAATTTTTTCAAGCATAGTTCAAAAGACGCCTCGAAAACGGAGAAGTCATCCATGAAAACTTCCATGGTCTTCTCAATAAGATCAGAAAGATGGCTTGCACGCACCGTTGAAAAGTGGTCGGTGCATTGTACAAGCCAAAAGGCATATTTCTATACGCAAAAATTCCAAAAGGACAAGTAAACGTCGTTTTCTCATGGTCTTTCGGATTTACCGTAATTTGGTTATACCCGGAATATCCATCTAAAAAACAATAGAACCCTTGACCTGATAACCTTTCGACCGTTTGATCAATGCACATCCGCCAACCCGTTACAGTTCTTGTGGGAATCAATTCATTCTTTTCATTTCTTATCACAGCCATACCTCATTTCTTTGGAACTATTTGTACCAGAATCACCATGTACTATCGGAAATCAGATAGATCATCCCGACATCCAATAGTTTCACTACTTCCTTCCTCATAACCTCCTTCATTGTAGGATTCAAGCGGCGTTGAGGTTGACCAACCGGCTTGAAATCCTCTTCCATAAATATTTTATGCATGAAATAAGCCAGACTAATCCCCTTCAAATCGAAGAGAACCCAACCTATAGCTCTTTGATTTTTCTTCAAAACTTTAATTAAAAGGTGTTCCTCTTTTTTGGACAAAATGTTACTAATGATAACCGGTTTGTTACAACCATCATCAAGAAACGTATATTTCAAATGGGGAGGTAGCATCTTCAATTCAAGTTGTGATTTTTCATCATTCACCTCTTTTTTCAACACTTCCACTTCATTTTCTCAAGGTTGCAATTTTTCCAAATTCTCAAGTTCATTCAAACATTTTTCAAGTTCCTTTTCTTCTTCTTCTGTAAGAACTTCAAATGCATCACCAAGAACTTTTTCAAAGGGAGTTGACATGTGGACTTGCCTTGTTAATTCCATTATAGTTTCTTCCGTTGCATCAATTCGAAAGCTATCATGTGTATCTTTGGAGTGCTTCATTGCTTCGAAAAGATTAAAAGAAACTTCCTCATCTTGGACTCTCACTTTCATGAGACCATCATCGATATCAATCAACATTCTAGCCGTCTTCATAAAAGGTCGCCCAAGAATCAATGGAGCATCATGGTCTTCTTCCATGTCAATAACAACAAAATCAATTGGAAAGAATAATTTATCCACCTTGACTAACACATCTTGAGCTACTCCAAGAGGATGAGTTGTAGACTTGTCGGCCAATTGCAATGTCATTTTTGTTGCTTTCATCTCAATGCTTCCCAACCTCTTAACAATAGATAACATAATCAAATTGATGCTTGAGCCTAAGTCAATTAAACCTTTACCCTCATAAACATCGCCTATGGTAACCGACAAAGTAACTCGACCCGAATCACTTTCTTTGATCGGTAGAGTTCTTTGAATGATTGCACTACAACTCGCATCAAGTGTGATTGTTTCTTGGTCCGTAAATCTCCTCTTATTGGTAAGGATGTCTTTCATAAACTTTGCATATTTGGGTATTTGCTCAAAAGCCTCAAAAAATGGAATATTAATTTGTAATTGACAAAATATATCCATAAACCGAGCATAATGCCTAGCATTGTCTTTCTTGGTTGGAGCATGGGGATAAGGCAAGTGTTGAATTGGATTTGGGCTCACTTTCTCCTTCCTTCTCTTGATTTTTTTCTTTTTCTCCTCTAATCTTCTTTCTCATGGTTCTCATTTTCAACTAATTTCTCCTTTTCGTTTTCAACTTCTATCTCATCATTCTTTTCAACTTCTACCTCATCATTTTTTTTCTTCCTCCACAATCTGATCACTTCTCACATCAACATTTTTCTTGTCATTTTCTTCTCCTTCACCCACCTCTCTTCCACTCCTAGTCACAATAGCTTTGCAATGTTCCTTCGGATTGGATTGAGTGTTTGCGAAAAAGGATGGCCCCGGTTGTTGATCGACTAATTATTTCGCAAGTTACCCAATTTGGTTTTCAAGATTCTTGATTGATGCCTCATTACTCTTTTGATTGGACATTGACATTTGAAGGAATTGATTGAGAGTTTCTTCTAACTTTGAACTTCCACCTTGAGGTTGTGTCGATTGATAAGGATTTTGATGGTAACCTTGTTGATAACCAGGTTTATTCCCTCTTTGTTGGTAACCTTGGTTGTTTTGATAAGGTTGTTGAGTGTTTTGATAAGGTGGTCTTCCTTGATAGCCTTGATTTCCCATGAAATTTGCTTCTTCGTTAATGGGAGGACAATAACCGGTGGGGTGATCTCCTTTGCATAGTTCATATACGGCTATTTGCGCATTCTTGCTTGGTAATTCATGCATCTCTTTTAGTTGTTGTGGAAGCTTTGACATTTGTTGAGTCAACAATTCCACTTGTTGGGATATCAATTTATTTTGAGCAAGAATAGCATCATTAGCCCCCAATTCAAGCATTCCCGGTTTCTTTTGCGGTGTACCACGATTATGACTTCCTTGATGATCATTGAGTGCCATCTTATCAATAATATAAACTACGTCTTCGACACTCTTGGACATTAAAGAACCACCCGAAGTAGCATCCAACAAGGTCTTGTGAACCGGTTGGAGATCATTTCGGAAGATATGCACTTGAGTAAGTTCATTAAAACCATGACCCTTGCATTTTTGTAACATGGATTTGAACCTCTCCCAAGCTTCATTGAGAGATTCATTTCCGCCTTGAGAGAAAACCGCAATTACCGTCTTTGCTTCCATGAAACGATTATGTGGAAAAAATCGTTCAAGGAAATTTTCTTCTAACACATTCCAATTCGTCATAATCACAGTCGATTGATCAAGATATCATTCATTTTCCTTCCCAATTAAGGAATGTGGAAATAGTCTCTTGAACAATGATTCCTCTTCAGCTTCCGGCGCTCCCGTTGCACCCGCAATTTCGTAGAATTTTGAGAGATGAGTGGAAGGATCCTCATGATCCATAACAGTGAAAGGATTTTGCTATAGAAGCGCAAGAATTATGGTCTTCATCTCAGAATGCCTCCCATTGTGGGCGTAGCACGCAAACTGAGCAGTGTGCCTTGGGCTGTTAATACATGGTGTTGAAGCAGAAGGTGTGGTGGTGCTGCCATGTTTGGCGTAAACTGTGGTGTTGATGTAGAAATAGAACTTTCTCCTTTCTCTCGTCTTTCCTTGGCAAGTTGCCTCCTTCGTCTAGTTTTGCTATTCAACTTACGCGCAGTTATCTCAATCTCAGAATCGAAAAGAAGTTGACCTGCATGTAACTTTCCTCGTATAAACAAAGTTTGCAAAACTTAACCAAACAAATTAAGAAGCTCAAGAAAAAGTAACTGAGATAAACAAAGTTTAAAACTTATCAACTATTGCAATGCTTGCAATATCAAACAACAATCCCCGGCAACGACGCCATTTTGTTGAAAGAGTATTTGTGTGGGTTTTTGTTATCGTATCCGCAGGGATTGTGTGATATTACCGCCGTTCTACAATTGTAATCGTTTTAAACATAGAACATAAAAAGTGGTTGGTTTAATTACGTATCGCAACGATCCCATAAAAATTCTAATCAACGGTAAAAAGTTTCGGTTTTAAATGATTGGTAAAGACATGTCAAGATTAGGGCTCAATAATCCATTCCATACATATTTTTTTAACAAAGCATGTGAACTCATTAACAACAAATATAATCATATATCCTCTCAATATGTTTCATCTCTAAAACAAATTATAACTTTTATCATATTGATCCTTAGATGATTTCTCAATCTAACTATCAATATGATAACACTAAAAGATTGATATTAGTGAATATCAACTCACAAAATTATCTCTAGACTTTGTTTAATGAAAGATGAAAAAGCTAGTTCAATGGTTGAAACATATTTCTCAATAATGATCCAACAAAAATATACAATAAAAACAAGGTTTTTCACCATATATTCATCATCAACTTGTTCACATACATATATCAAGAGAAATACATACAAAAATGAGGATTATCAACCTCTAATCTTGACACAAGGAAAAGTTTAGTTACCCATAACCATGGTAGCTTGCTTCACAAGTATTGGGAGGAGATGAAAAAGCATCCACGTCGAATAATCAAACTCGGATGCGAATCCAACTTCTATATGTAAAATATAACTCTTGGATGATGAAAACTAAGAAAATTAGGTTTTGGTGTGTAAAAGTGGGTTATGATCCCCAAAAATGAACAAAAGTGCTTAAATATAACATTCAGGATTTGTCATGTTCGCACTGCGAACAAATTATTCGCCTAGTGAACATCAAATCAGGCACCTGATGTGCCTTTGTATAGTTAAACCGCCTCTGAGATAACTCTGAAGTTCGCAGTGCAAATGATTATTCGCCTAGCGAACTCTTCGCCTACAAGTTCGCACAGCAAACTTAGGACCCTTTAGCTACTGCCTTAAGTCTGGGATGCTTCGCTAGCTCTTCGCTGAAGCATTGCCACAGCAAACCTTCGCTGGCTTGTTCGCCCAATGAACTTATATGCCTTTTGCTACTGCCTATAATCTGGGAGCCTTCGCTGGTTCTTCGCCAGTTGTTCGCCCAACGAACATTCGCTAGCAAGTTCACCTAGAGAACTTACTGAGATTCTTCTCTTTCTTTGGCAAATTTACTCACTTTCTTTGTGTCTCACTCTTTGATGACCTAATGCCTACTTTCTGCACAATAACATACAAATTAAAGGTACCAAAGGTATTTTTACACAATTGAAGAATGACAAACTTCCAAGTATAAATTCCAAGAAATCAACACAAAAGGGTTGAAAAATGCCAATTATAAATGAGAAATTTAAAACATGATTGACATCTAACAATTGGACATCTGTTGAGCACATATCTTGTAGTGGCGACAACTTCTCCCTACAAGGTGTGAGGGAGCTTCTTCTCCTTCAACATGCTCCTTGTCATATCAACCAAAGTTTTATTTCTTCTTTAATCATGACCACTCTGTTGAGGAGTGTATAGAGCAATAACATCATGCTTAATTCCATTCTCCTCACATAAATTCTTGAACTTTGTAGAGTTGTACTCATCTCCACCATCAGTTCTGAGAATTTTCAGCTTTTGACCAATTTGTTTTTCAGCGTTCACATTGAACTTCTGAAACTCAACAAACACCTAATGCTTAAACTTGACGAGTGCTACCCATGTCATTCTTGTGAACTCATATACAAATGATACAAAATACTTGTTTCCTACAAGTGAAGGTACTTCAAATGGTCCACATGCATCATAATGCACTACTTATAAAGCATGTTTTGCTCTTAGAGCCACTTCTGATGCAAATGGTAATCTAGGTTGGTTGCCTTTCATGCATATCTCTCGTGAATTATTAGGCTTCACAATAATAGGAATGGCATATACCAGCTTCTTAGAACTCATATGACATAAGCTTCTGAAGTTCAGATGCCCCAGTCTCTTATGCCATACCTCACTGTCACCTTCAACACCTTTTGCACTAAGGCATTTAGTTTCATTTATTTCCACATTCACCTTGAATGTTATGTTGCTTCCCTGTTCAGACTGCATAATCAACTTCTAATCAGAATCATACAACTTCAAGAGATTTTCCTTCATAGTAACTAAGAAACCTTTCTCAATTAGCTGATCTACACTCATCATACTGCTCTTCATGCCAAGAACATACCAAACATCCTTGATCAGAACAGTTTTTCCATTCTTCACTCTGACCTTGACATTTCCTATTCCTTCAGCATTCAGATACTTATCATCAACACATCTGCTTTTTATCCTATTTCTAGAGTCAAAATTAATCAGCCATTGTTTGTTTCCAGCTAAGTGATTTGAGCAACCAGAGTCCATATATCACCAGTGTATCAAATATCCACCATCACATTCAGAATCCACCAATATCACAGATTCGTCATCTGACTATCTTTTGGCTATGTTTGCTTCTTCTGAATTCCTTTCCTTGTTGTAGCCACAATCAGCAGCAAAGTGACGAAACTTCTTACAACAGTGGCATTGAACCTTGTTCTTGTCAAACTTCTCCTTTTAATTATGATGTTTCTTCTCATCAGAGTTGGAGACTTATGACTTCTAATAACCACCGCTGTGTCTCTTCTTGGCCTCTGACCAAGACTGCTTCTGATTTTTCTTACCAAAAGATGCTTTCAGATCCTGCTCTACCTCTCTTCCAGAGTTTCTCTCAGTCAGATGCAACTTTTGTTCCTCTAGACTTCTCTGCAACTCTTCAATTATCATGGTGATAAGGTCCTTAGAATGTTCAATTACTACAACAATGTAATCAAACTGAAGAGTAAGTGATATCAGTACCTTTTCAATGATTACTTGTTGAGAGAGTCTCTCCACAAGATTTCATCTCATTTGTGATCAGAATCACTTTGGAGATGTAATAGGGTACATTCTCGTTGTTCTTCATGTTGAGATTCTCATATTGCTTACATAGATACTGAAGCTTCACATTCTTTACTAATGCGTCACCACCGTAGTATTGTACCAGTGTGTCCCACACAACATTTGTCGTCGTTGAATCAACAATCTTTTCAAACACATTCACATTCACACACTGATGGATGTAGAATAAAGATTTCTGATACTTCTTCCTCATCTCTCTATGCATGTTCCTTTGTGCTTCAACTGCAAATGCTGCAACAGCTGCATAACCGTCATTGACGAGATCAAGAACATCTTGAGCGCCAAACAACACATGCATCTGAATCATCCATCAATTCAAATTCTTTCCATCAAAGATTGGAAGCTTTGTGTTCAAGCTACCGTTTCCACCGTTCATCTTCAATCTTGTGCAAGAAATCACTCAGATCTCAACATTAACTCTGGAAAAGAATCATATAGGACAAGTTGTGAAGAAGTATTTTTTTAACAGAGTAACCGTACCATTTTTTAAAATGTACAAGGGTTCAACAAAAGAAATTTGACTCTGGATGCACTGCTAGTTAAAAAACTAAACATGTAATAGTGTTAATGAACATATTTGTTTTAGTTTTCACACAGAATATATTCTCAACATTGAGTTAAATTAATTCTTGAAAAACAAATGAAAAATTGATGTTAACTCTAACAACAACATTGATGAGCAAACAACACAAACTTCATAAAACAAAGTGTCACTAGTCTCTCAGTGTAGACAAACTACTCCCAGAAAAAATTCCATTTTCATAGCAAAAGTATAGACATTCTTTTAGGACAGCTAGCTAGTATCACAACCTGATTCTATAGGGCCTTGCAACATAACATAAATATAGTTTTTAAATTCTATTATATTACAAAAAGCAAACATGAACTACATAGTTTTTGTTAAAAAATTAATATAAACTGAATGGATCGAGGTCAGAATCGTGAAGAAATCACTTTCCTTAAAAGTATATCAAACACTCTCAAATGTCTTAGAGTTGGAACGCAGAAATACACAGGATAATTCATCCTTATATCGAATTTGCGCTAGATCGACGAAAACTCGATTATGTAGGGAAGATTGTCATGAATTTTGTACAAGAGGATATTTGGTTTGTGATGTGTCTTCTAAATTCCGAAATGATGTATTTATAGGCCATATATGTGTTGTTTCATAAGGTTGCAACCCTTGATGAAAAAACACCTTTTAACCAAAAGTTACATTGTTTCCAAGCATAACCTATGTTAATTCTGCAACAACACTTCACGAAGTGTTGCTTCTCTTCGAATTCAAAATTAATTTTCACTCGCATGTTTTCTTGTCATTTTGGAACACACTTAATATTATTAATTCTTAATAATTTACAATAATACCCCACTTATTCCAATAATGACAAGACCAATTCCAGAAAAAGAGAAACAAAGAATGTTAATACAGTTAGGTATCTTTCGATTTGAACTTAACCTTAGTAAGAATAATGCAAAGTTTAATCGGAATGTTAAGTAGCAATGCTTTGAATCATTATCCCTTGTGATTATACCGATATTACCTTACACACACTCTTTAGTGGTTCTTCGCCTACATCTCTCGCCTAACACTATTTATGGCCATGTGCTTTTCCTGTTTTCATGAATTTTTCATGAGAGAAACTCCAACTCTTACTTTGAGACGACACCATCTCGAAATTCACATAGGTGAAATTCATATTGTATCCTTTTCCGTGAGACATATACCCTCGGTATTGAACTTCATTAAGAGTTTAAATAAAAACTCAACCCTCATTTTAAAGGTCAGCATTATCACGAAACGTCCGACAAACATCCAAATCAATGACTTGTTGTTACCCATTGAATCTTGAGGTTAATGTTCTACTAACGTAAGATTGGGTTGTCGCCGCTGTCAGAACTCTTACTCAAGGAGTTTCAACCCCATGCCTCTCGAGGTTGTTTTTACAAAGTCTCTGGCCAATGGCTTAGTAAATGGATCAAGAAAATTATAACTCGATCGTATATGTGAATGATTACACCCTTAATCAATTTTCTCACGAACGAATGTCTAAGTCCTACTTGCCTAAACTTTCTTCTATACACTTTTTGTATGCTTTAGTTAAAGTGGTTTGACTACCACAATATATCAACACTTTTGAAACATTCCCTTTAGCCAATGGAACTTCCAACAGAAGGTCCCTCAACCATTCAACTTCTTCAGTAGCAGAAGCAAGAGCCTCAAACTCTGATTCTATGGTTGAGAGAGTGATCCACATTTGTTTCTTTCTCTTCCAAGAAATTGCCCCCATGCTAGTGTAAATATCCATCCAAATGCAGATTTATGATATTCAACACTTGATATCCAACTCCCATCGGTATATCCTTCTAATATGGCAGAAATTCTACCATAATGGAGACCAAAAAAACTTTTTTTTTCTTTGTTTTCATAAGATAGAAGAAAATTCTAATGATGGCCTTCCAGTGCTCACTATTTGGATTGCTAGTAAAATCTACTCATTTTACTAATTTCAAATGTTATGTCGGTTCTAGTATATTGCATACACTTGCATATTCCAATTGAGCCACAACTCCTCCATCATTCTTTTGAAGTTTCACACTAGAATCAAATAGAGTGATCATTTTCTTAAAGCATAAGTGTTTGAACTTATCATGCACTTTCTCAACATAGTGTGTTTGACTAAGTTCATAAGTCTCACTATTTCGCTTTAATTTGATCCCCAAAAGTGTGTCAACTAGTCTAAGATCATTCGTCTTGAATGTGAAAGTTAGAAACCTCTTTGTCTCTAAAATTCTATTAATCTCATTGCTAATGATCAATCATATAATCAACATAGAGACCAATGAATATCACAATATTCTCACACAACTCTGTGTACAAACACTTGTAACAAGAATCAGATGAAGAATATTTTTAGATAATCATGCATGACGATGCAAGAAGGCTTTAGATGAAGTGAGAGATAAAATTATGAGAAATTTAAAATAGTATAATATAAATTACAACGAGCACCTTATTTATGTTCATTGTCTCAAATATTCACTTGAATTTATATGCTAAACCTTCTTGATCAACTTCATCATTGATGTGAATGATACTTTTGAACATTTTCTTCTTTGATAATCTTTTTCTTCATCAAAATAAAACTAGATATAAGATGTATTCCTCACAATCTCCCCCTTTTGATGATGACAAAATATTTGAATTCGTGTTTTGATAAGATTAAAAAAGTCCTTCCCTAAGTTGTGTGTCTCCCCTTTAATTTGTGAATCTTGCAATGACAAAGTCAAACTTTTGATGTTATTATTTTGGTGATTATTTTAATCCATACAAGGATTTGTCAAACTTGCACACTTTTTGTTCATTACCATGAACCTTCCAGTTGCTCCATATAAATCTCTTCATCGAGATCTCTATTTAGGAATGTTATTCTGACATCCATTTAAGGAACTATAAGTTCATGTAAAGAAACTAATGCAAACAATATTTTTATTGTTGTCGTCCTTGCTACTAGTGCATATGTGTCAAAATAATCCACACCTTTCTTTTTTTTAACTATTGGTTACTAATATTTACATGTAGATGTTTAGTGTATCATCATGATGATACTTTCTTCTAAACACTCACTTACATTCAATGGATCTTAATCTTTTAGTTATATCGACAAGTTCCCAAGTGTGGTTTGACATTATTGAATCCACTTTGTCTTAGATAACATCCTTTTAAATTGAGGAGTCTATTGAAGCCACTACTTCCTTGATTTCACAAATATATCAGCAACTATAGTGGACTTTGAATCAAACCAATTTTAAGGACCATTCTCCAGCAAATAGAAAATATATCACTTTCTATTTGCAAATACTTTTAAAAAGTGCACACACTTTCCTTACAAATTTAGTCACCACACACTTGGTGATCAATTATTGTAATTGAAAAAATTTGAATATATGAAGTTGTTCTTGAATCAATTTCAATAGACAATTGATCTTCTCTTTCAATTTACAATTCAATAATATATGAACCTTAAGTGCTCAAAAAATATTATGAAGCTTTTATGAATGATTTTAAAGTTATGCACAAAGTTTCAACATTTTTGAAAAATAATGAACACTTAGAAAATCATTTGAATTGATGTGAACAAATTAATAATGAAAGAGGTAATTTGAAAACTAATGTATTTTGCCTTAAATACATCCTAAGAAACTTCTAGGAATTGATGCAAAAGTTTGAGACATTTTCATGAAGGTTTGCAATAGTTTAGAATAACAATGGTTCATGAAAATACATAATTTTGTTCTGTTCAGGACTTGTTAAGCCGTTTAAAAGAAAACTCGACTTAACAAGTGCATGACAAACTTTGAATTTCAAACAACAACATATTTTGTTAAGTCGGTTAACCATATCTGACATAAAAAATGCAACGGACCTAACTTAAAAAGTGTTGTTTGCTTTTTAAATTTAAGCTTTTTATGCCTTTTGTTCTTTTTTTCTCTTGAATTTATTCTTCTTTTAAAGTGTAGGGCATTCATTTTTTAAAATGTCCTATTTCTCCGCATTTAAAGCAAGTACTTTCTTAATGCTTCTTTTTTACTCGTTTCTTTTATTCATTCCTTTCTCAAAAATTTTGAATTTCTTGATTAGAGCATCATCTCTAAAAACACGATTTGCGAAAGCCACAATTTGTGTTTTAACAATCCCTGGAGAACCTTCCTCACGAGGTTCTTCATTTCTGTAAATCTCGAATTTCTTATCCTCCGTAATAAGGATCTCAAAGTTCCATGTAACACCCAAATTCCCATCGAGAATAAATAATACATAAATAAAATCAGAGTAACTAAAAGTTTATTTTTCCGACAGAAACAAGGATGTCACATTTATATAAACAAAACATCATCCCTGCTCATAAATTTGATACATAGCATAAAATAGATTACCCTCAATTGGGAAAGCTTTTCCATATAAAGGTAATACCAAATATATTCAACAATTATATACATAAATAACATAATCGTTTCCCCGACTCTCGTGCTACGTATCAGAGCAGACACCAAGACTGACAACAGAACGGAGGGCTAGTCTCCACAAAGACCTCCAGCAACTCTAATCTGCAATGCCTCATAGAGCATCATAAAACAGTAGAAGGGTGAGAAATAACAACTAAATCAAGATTGCATAATAATATGCAAACACACTCTCAAACACATGCATAAATCATCTCACCCATACTAACACATATAGCATGCCACTAATACAAAACATATCACACATAATAAATCAAATCATGATTTTCCACACATAACGCATCCATTCACAATTTTCACCACAATTCATCACAACTCACTCATATACATCACAATGTATGTATATATATACGAAACCAAGCATATTCATCATGTGTACTTTCACAATTCGTATCATTCCACATAAACATACATATTCATGTTTATTCATCAATGCACAATTATGCACAATTATAGAGATGATAAATGCAAATCATAGAGACCGACTCACGACTCTATGCAAATGCAATGCGGGTACCGACTCAATCATCTCAAGTTCACTCAGGAACTCTGCTGGAACCATCGCTCGTTACATCACTGTAACTCCCCGTCGGGCATACGATGTTCCCCGTCGCTCACACCCCACATGGGCACACGACGTTTATGGATCGCTCACACCCCACACGGGCACACGACCCGATCGCTCACACCCCACATGGGCACACGATCGTCTATAATCATCGCTCACACCCCACATGGGCACACGACGTTATAGCGGATTCCCTCTGGAACCAATCCGTCGCTCACACCCCACACGGGCACACGACGTTTATGGATCGCTCACACCCCACATGGGCACATGATCCGATCGCTCACACCCCACATGGGCACACGATCGCACAAGATGCATATCATGATGCTTGACACACAAGAACTCATGACAATCAAATGCATCTTCACACATATATGCAACCATAATCATGCATATATTTCAACTCATCATCATTATTCATGCATTGAAAACAATTCAAACAATGCATTTTGTAATACCCCAAATTTTGACCACTTAGATTTCCCATCATTGTGAAAATCATCATCACAATATGGATGTACCTTTATGCTTCATTAGTCTCCCCAAAGATGGGTGAGCATCCACTACAATCAAAATTAGGGTTTCAAGCCCTCTCTGAGTGCTTAGACAAAGGATCAATCAAGAAATGACATGATCTTCAACTTGTCTAATCTCTCAAACATCCACAATGGATCAAAAAGGAATCCCACTTCAAGGATTAAGCACAAGGCTGCTCCCTTCTAGGTGGATCAAGTCTCAAGATCGACAGTGTCACCAAATTAGGGTTTTGGTCGACCAGGGCCTCCAGATGGAAATTTTCATCTGGGCACAAGGCAATGATCCAAAACATAACCTAATATACTTCATGGAACCTCATGAACCCATGCATTAAGTCAATTTTGCCTCAGGGGATGCATTCATCAAAAATCAGGAATTAGGGTTTCTTGACCTAATTCACCCCTAAGTTGACTTTTGGGACAAACCATGAGCCAAGACCTCAAGAGATGATTTGAGGGTCTCTAATATACCATATTGATCCATTTGGAACAATGGATTGATCCAAGAAGTTTGAGCAACAAGTCTCAATTTCATCTGCACCACAATTAGGGTTTTAAGGGAAAAGTCAACTGTAACTTTGACTTTTGACCAGGACATGCTCCCAAACCCTAATACATGATTGAATATACCCTATGACACCCATGGAACATGCCCATCAAGTTTGATTTAGGTCAAGGACATGATTTCCTGAAGAATTGCACAGTTTGGAATTCATCTGATAAAAAGTCAACTGTGCACAAAAGTCAACTTTGACTTTTTGAGATTTTTCACCAAAATGGATTTTTAACCCTAAAATGATGTTAATGTATGATTTGAATCATCATTCATCAAGAAAAATCAAGAAAAGTGAGATAACTTGTAAAAGGGGTAACCATAAAACTTATAAATTTTTCTAAGTTAAAAATAAAGTGGCAAAGGTACTAACTTTGAAGGACCATAACTCCTAAACCACAAGGCCATTTTTTCTCATCCAACGATGGATTTGTAGCCCTCATTATCACCTACAAAAACTTCAACTACAAGTCATTCCAATTCATTAAGGATTTTGAGTTATGGAGTGATCAAAGTGGCTGAAAAGTGAAAATGTCACTTTTTCCAACACTTAGTGAAATTTTCACTAAGTCAGATTCTGCCTCACTTTTTGCCAAATGTAGGGGGATTTTTCACTTGGAATCAAAAGAGATCAAAACCAAACTTGTTCAAACAGTTGTTGTATCATGTAAGAGCTTTCCAAAATGGCCAAGAACATTGCCAAATTCAACCTACATCATGAGATATAACATTGCCAAGTTGCCTTGTTGAAATCTGTCAAAGCAAGGCAGAATTTGCAACTTTGGTCGATTTGCCAAAATCAGCCAAATTCAATTGCTCCTATCCACTTGGACACCTCAGAGGATTGAATATAAAGGGGACAATCACTGAGCCAAGCCTCCAAAGTCCATGGAACAAGAAATAACATGTTGAACCTAGAATGGCCAAAATAGGGACAAGACTTCAAATTTGGAATGAGGGATTCAATGGAACCATCAAGGTGGCATGGACTGAGCCATTCTCATCTGAAATTAGTCAAGACTTATCCAAGACCAAGGGGACCATAGCTCTGTGCCCTAACCTCTAGTCAAAGGCTAGAGGAGACTTGCATTTCCATTGGCCAACATTGAGGAAACACCGGCTGCAGTTGCCATTCACTGTGGATCCCAAAACAAACTTGCTCTACTATAAATAGAGCTCAATTGTGGTCAGTTTGAGTACACCAAAGCCATCTAACAGATGCTTTCATCAAAATCTCTTCTTTCACTCCAATTTTGCCTTCTAAGGCAAGTCACTATCGGGTTTTGAGTTTGAGAGCAATTCCAATCAAACCAATCACTCACACACCTCACATACATCACATATGAGCTGATCAAACACTTAGATTACTTCTGAAACATCAATTTCACAAAATCACCAGCTGGTTGCTCAAGGTTTTAACCAAAGTGCATCTGAGGTACCACAAAGTGATCCAGCCAATTTCAATCAAGTCCAACCATCCAAACACAATCCATAGGGTGTAGGGAAGCTGTTCAGATCATCACCACTCATCTGTAACACCTCCAAATCAAAAATCACTTTGAACTTGCTGTCACGACTTGGAGGTAAGCACATACTTGGTCATCTCTCAATCTATGCATATTTCCTCGCACAATAATTTGGCCATATGTTCATAATCATGCATGGAATATTTTCCCTCAATTAATTGCATTGTTTGAATCGTGTATCAAAAATCCTAGCCTTCATGCAGAAATTAGGGTTCTTGAGGTTTCTTCGTGATTTCTTGTTGTATGTTTAATTTAAATGAAATTAAAGTACATAGACATGATCGTGAGGTTGAGACGAGCATAATGATATGTGGATTGCATGATATGATTACGTATTCATGGAGATTGGATAGAAATGTAAATCTGAGAAACCAAGAACACGCGCGTGTTCTTCAGCTTGTTCTTGGCGCCATTTTTGAATAATTCAAATATTTGAATTTTGTGATTTTGTTTAATTGACTCAAAAATTAATTTCTCTCTGAGTTTTAATGATATTGAGTTGATTCTTTTTTTAATAATTCACAAAAATGTTAAAATATTTTATTTTATCGAAAATCCCAAAAATATTATTTATTTCATATAGTTGATATTTTTGTAAAGAATTAATATTTTAATTGTTTTTGACATATTAAATATTTTTTCTACATTGATTTTGCAACTTTTGATGCTTTCTAATTATTTTGTAGGTCAATACTTAATTTTTGAAGCATTAATCCAAGATCACAATTTGTTTTCCATGTGTTAAACAATTTTTGATCATTTTAATTGAATTTTTATTCAATTAAATACATTTTGAAAACAAATTAGGGTTTTGGATTAATTCAACCCTCATAAATCATTTTCAAAACATTCTTTGGGCCTCTTGAGAGAGTGTAAGACCCATCCCCCCTTGAAAAAAAACTTTTTGGGCCTCACTCATTGTATAAGTCCCTCTGTACAAGTAAACGGTGCGATCGTCGCCCGTTTAAAAATAAAACTCATCTGGGCCTCTCCTTGAGCTATAAGACCCATTCAAAACACATTGGGCCTCTATTAGAGTGTAAGACCCAATCCCCCTTTTAACCAAAACATTTTGGGCCTCACTTATTGTATAAGTCCCTCTGCGTTAAAAGAAAACCTCGGCGCGATCGCCATTTTTAAACGAAAAATCATCTGGGCCTACCCTCGTGTTATAAGCCCCACTCTTTTCTTTAAACCTTTTTGGGCCTCTTGAGAGAGTGTAAGACTCATCCCTTTGTACAGAAAACCTTTTTGGGCCCCAGTCACTTGTATAAGTCCCGCTGTACAAAGTCAAACAGTGCGCTCACTGATAAAACCATGGGCCTCTCCTTGAGCTGTAAGCCCCAAATCTTTCTTTTTCAAAGCACTTTCTCCTTTGATTTTGAATATACTGTTGTTTTCGATCTTTCTTTGTTGAACAACTAACCAAACAGCATGGAAGCACTACAACCGAGTAAGTGGTTATCGCTTTCGTTTACTGCTTTCATATTATAAACTGTATTGTGGGGCTGCTCACTGTAAGTCTCCTTTCATAAACTCATATCTACTGTGTAATAATAGTATAGATATTTCGAGTTTCCCCGGCTACTATGTCTAGAACTAGGTGACGCCGTTTCGTTTATTCGTAGAAATAGACGCCTAGATCCCCAATAGGATCACCAGATACAGTCTTCTCTTCGACTGTCCTCCTTAGGAATCGTCAAGAAGCTCTATTCCCCAAGATGAATGTATTCTCCGTGAATGGCATCTTTGAGTTTCTTCCAAATTCTCGAACTTTCCTGACTTGATCTATTCCTTGTGGATAGCTTGCCTTGAATGTCTCGGGGTTTGGGTACCCACTACGGTCATAATCTTGGACCTTAACTAAGGAACCCTCTTTAAAAGTTAAAAGTCGTTGGATAGTAAACCTCGCACGTTTACCAGTGGTTTTTATCTTTAAAAGAGTTATCCCTCATAATGGAAAGGAGATGATAGACCCACGGGCTTCTTAAAAGCATCGACCTCCTCTTGGGCATTATTCAAGGACACTACGGCTTCTTAGAAGTATTCACAGCCTCCTCTTAGGCTTCGTATAATGATCTCTTCCTCCGGGAATGATAGCCTCCTCTTGGGTTTCGTACAAGGACCCGTCGGCTTCTTAAAAGTTTCCAGCCTCCTCTTGGGCTTCGTGCAAATTGTCCCGACGACCTCCTAGAGGTATAGGAACAGAACCTAGTCATCCTCATAGAACAGTCCTTTCATAGAGTCTACTACTGTTTCTCAAAGCATAGTACAAAAGATAAAACTCTAGACACGAACAGTCTAACTTTCTTGAGTCTCAAAGACATTCTCAAGCACCCTTCTTTAAATTGGAAGGAAACCCGCAGACTCGGACAGTCTCGACACCCTTTGGATTTCCAGTTTCCCCAAAGAAAAAGAAACAACCCCGATCCTCGGATCAAATCCCTGTGTACAGTGTTGCTCATATAAGAACTGATTTTCTCTTTTAAAATCAGTATATTGGATCTGTCACTCAACTGAAACAGTTACAATAGCCTCCATCTCGGGCTTTATACGAGATACCAAAATTCTCCCTAGCGGAGTAAAAACAACCTTTTCGCCTCTCTCTCGGGCTTCGTACGAGACACATAAGAGACTCCCCCGTTGAGTCAATTACCCCTTTCGCCTCCATCTCGGGCTTTGTACGAGATACAAAAAGGTTCTTATTGAGCCAAACAAACAATCGCCTCCATCTCGGGCTTTATACGAGATACCAAAAGACTCCATCGTCGGGTCAAAATCTTTTAGCCTCTCTCTCCGGCTTTGTACGGGACACAAAATAGCCTCCTCTTAGGCTTTGTATAATGATTTTCCTAGTGGAAATTAGCCTCCTCTTAGGCTTCGTATAAGAAAACCACTGGTTGATCCAATCAACCTTTTAGCATCAAAGATATGCCTCGTTCACAGTACACAAACATCAACAACTCCTTTCCCTTCATCTAATCGCTGTAAGCGACAAGCCTCTGGATCATCTATATCCACGCCACTGTCCCTCTTTTAGCATGAGAAATTCCTAAGGAAAGATGGCATTGCTCTACACTGAGTTAAAGTCTTCTCCTTCAGGTTAAAACCCTTTCTTCGGAAATTATGGCATTGCTCGGATCCGCGTATCCCAGTTAAAGTAATTCTCCTTCTCCCCTCTTTAGAGATGACAAATTCTCTCTAAAGCCGAGGTCTTTCAGCTTCACGTCTTGGGCTTTGAACAAGACACAAATAGACCTTTCAGCTTCACATCTTGGGCTTTGAACAAGATACAAACTATCCTTTCGCTTCACGTCTTGGGCTTTGAACAAGACACCAAAAACACCCATTTCCTCCCATAGAATAGGAGGAACTACGAACGCTCTGATTTCCCTGTTTCGGTAAACGGGAATACGTAGGCATAAGATCGAAAGAAAAGATCTTAGCGAGCACAATCAACAAAAAACCCAAATCCCATATCTCCATCAAATCACAAGCAGTAATTCAAAAGCATCAGTCCTAACATCCTAATCCTTGTTCCCCGTCAGAAACCCTTTGCCTAGATTAAAAGAAAGAAAACCGTATTGGCGAAAATACAAATAACCAGTACAAAGGCCCCCCCCCCCCACATTGATAGCATCCGTAACCTAACAAACCGCTGTTTAAACTCAGTATGCAAAGCAGGGTTAATTGGAGACATCTATTTCCCTTCCTTATTCAGCTCACAATAGGATAAAAAATGAATCGACCTGTAGTTTTAAGCTCAAACCGCAGAGAGCGACCAGCGCTTAAGAACCGCGTCCAAAATCGCTCGCTACAGAAAAAAATGGCGCCCACCGTGGGGCCTAATCTTCTTTCTTAAACGTTTAAGGTGGAAACCTTGGAAAAATCTTTTTTCTCTTCACTTGTGTGAAAACCACAGATTGGGGCTTCCGCCGGGGAACCCATTTTCTATAAGGAACTTAGGAATCATAGCTTTATAAGTCTAGGATGATTAGGACAAATATATATACTGCTTTTCCTAATTGCTATACGTGTTTATTTTTCTGCTACTGGGAATGCGGGTGATGCCGTATGTGGTGAGAATGAGTATACACTTAAGATAAGTGATGGCGACGGGGTCGACCATCAACCTCAGTGGAGGCTGACCAACGCAACCCATTCACTCTTCTAGCCAATGGGCCGGTTGTTAAGTCTGAGAAGCTGAGGAGCCAAACCCTTTCGTAGTGCGTAAACTATCGGAAATAGTTGTTACGCGATACTACCGTCATTTGAGGCTGGTGATCTATTCTCGGTGAATGGCACTTACTCTAAGATTGCTCTATAACTCGCTGGCGATCCGCTTGTTGTTTTGCTTTCCTGGGAGGAGCTGATGATAATGAGTACAGGTACAAAAATCACCCTAGTATAAACCTTTGGGGATGGGTAGAGCCTTGACTTCATGACAACGACCCTCTGACCCTGTGTTTTTTCTATGTTTTTGTGTGCTGCATTCATGCATTCATTTAATAAAACATTAAAACATTCAAAAAACTTTCTCTTCTAGTCTTCCTGTTTTTCAAATTAAACTAAGACTGTGATTGCAAATATCAGAGAAGAGGATTACGCTAATGGATTTCGGTAGAAGGAGAACTCACCAGTATACCTTCAAGGTTCCAAAATTAGGGGATTTGAGAAAGTTAGCGAGGATGATCGTTAACCCAGAGGCTTTCAGAGCCAAGCACGGTGGTTTGCTACCACTGTTAAGAGTCCATATGATTAAGGGGATCATGGACGCGCTCATTCAGTTCTACGACCCGGTTTATCACTGTTTCACATTCCCGGATTACCAGCTTGCACCAACGCTGGAGGAGTATTCTCATCTGACTGATTTACATATCACTGATCGCGCTCCATTTTCTGGACTGGAAGAAATTCCAAAGAATCAGACTATTGCAATAGCAATTCATTTGGACGAGTCTGAGGTCAGGACTCACATAACCACTAAGGGTGGCATCCAAGGTTTGCCAGCCCAGTTCTTGACAAAGAAAGCTCTGTACTTCGCAAGTATAGGGAACGGGACTGCTTTTGAAAGCATCTTTGTCTTGCTCACCTACGGGTTATTTTTGTTTCCCAACATCAATAACTTCGTCGATATCAACGCTATTAAGGTTTTTCTCATTGGAAACCCTGTGCCGACTTTGCTCGCAGATGCGTATCATTCTGTACACTTGGGAAATTTGTACAGCGGAGGGGAGATCACATGCTGTGTACCTTTGCTCTACAAATGGTTTATCTCTCACTTGCCCAAGTCTGCTGCTTTTTGGGATTGCAAGAGTGTCTTACGTTGGTCGCAGAAAATCATGTCTCTTACCAACTCTGATATAGATTGGTGTAATAGGATTTATGAGGGAATCAGGATCATTGACCGCTGTGGAAACTTCCCCAGCGTACCCCTCATAGGAACTAAAGGAGGAATCAACTATCATCCGATATTGGTTCTTCGTCAATTTGGATACCCGATGAGACACATCCCACTGGGTGTTCATATGGAAGGTCTTTTCTTCAAAGAAGGAGAAAGTGACAGAGCACTAAAGATGGAAATAGTGCAAGCTTGGAAACATGTTCATAAGAAAGGACGAGAGTCTCTGGGAAAACCGGACTGTGTCTCGGTGGAGCCTTATCTCCATTGGGTACAAACTAGAGCTCTCAAGCTAAAGATGCCTTATCCTCGTTACGGAATTCTTCCGCCGAGGGAATCTGTCATGTACTTCATGACGAAAACTGAAAAGCTTCGGGTTACTCTCAACAAAGTTCAAAAGGAAAGAAGATCTTGGAAGAACAAGATGCTCTGATTGAAATTTTGGAGCAGCATGCTGTGGAGAATCAAGATGACCAAAGGAATTTGCTCGCTCCTTTCACCTGGCAAAGGAATGACAACCCGACAACGGCCCAAGCGCCCCGGTCAAAGAATAGGACTCGGGACCCATTAGTTTAGGTTTCTGTTTCTGCACTTTGTAATCTACTGTATTTCCATTTCTGTAATCCTTTGGAATTCAATAAAAAGGGGTTTCCCCACTGTTTGATATTTGCAATCTAATTGTCGAAGTTTATTTTGATTAAACCAAAAAACAACAATTAATATAATCATTGCATTCATCATTCTCACATCGCGTATTCTTCTTCCCTACGAATCTCACGTTTGTGTCTCGATTCTAGAGTCAAACTGTCTCATTCATATAATACTCGGGCCAATCGTCAGAAAAAGATGGATGATCTTGAGGAATAAAACAGAGAGTTGAAAGAAGAGATCGACGCTCTGAGAGAGGATATGAGAAGGCTTCGTAACGACATGCAAGCCATGGCAGAAACTCAGCTACAAAGAACTGTGATCTCAGAGATCACCTCAACGCCCATCATAGAAAAGTATGATCCTAGGTATCAGATGCCGAAAGATCGTCCTTGGGGCATGCCTGTTAACTATATCCCGGAAGGATATGTTCCGCCGATCACTGAAGATCAGGGAATCGTAACAGAAGCCACTGGGCCTGAAGGTTACAAACTTCGGGAAAGCGAAGATGCCAGGGGCATACTCAAGACTCCTAAAGGTTACAAACTTCGGGAAGCGCCAAGACTTACTGCCGTAGTCACGGTACCACCCCCTGTGGTGCACGCTGTCCCGGAAGGACAGATTCCACAGACACCTTCTGGTAAGAAGGAAACTATGTTTGACATAATGGATGAATTCCAGGAGCAGTTCTTGGAAATGCAGAAAGAGCTGCAAGCCATTCGCAGTCAGGATCTATTTGGAAAGGACGCCGCAGACCTCTGCTTGGTCCCAAATGTGAAAGTCCCGCACAAGTTCCAAGTGCCCGACTTTGAAAAATACAAGGGTAACTCTTGCCCTCAGAGCCATCTGGTGATGTACGCTTGGCGGATGTCAGCTCAGACGGAGAATCAGGACCTGCTGATTCACTACTTCCAGGATAGTTTAACTGGTGCCGCACTCAAATGGTACATGGGTTTAAACCGTACTACGATCAGTACATTCAGAGATCTTGGTACTGCCTTCATCCAACAATACAAGTACAATTTGGACATGGCACCCGACAGAGATCAACTCAGATCAATGTCACAAAAGGACAAGGAAACCTTTAAGGAGTATGCTCAAAGGTGGCGTGAAATTGCCGCTCAAATTTGTCCACCTCTTAAGGAAAAAGAGATGACAAAAATATTCTTAAAGACCTTAAGCTCATTTTACTATGACCGAATGGTCGCCAGTGCGCCCAGTGATTTCACCGAGATGGTCGGTATGGGTGTACGTCTTGAGGAAGCCGTCCGAGAAGGACGTTTGGTAAAAGACACTGGATCAACGAGCGGTACTAAAAAATACGGTAGTGCTCTCCCTAAGAAAAAAGAGCAAGATATTGGGAATATCTCTCTCGGAAAGCAAAGGCGACGTTATCAGCCAGTAGCAGATGTTACTCCTGCTATCGGCCCCGCGCCTGTTCCTATGTATCAACCTCAGATTGCGCAGAGCCAACCTGACCAACAAAGGACACAACAGCCTCTTCAGCAGGCTCGTCCTCCATATAACAACAACCGTACAATACGGCCACCAGGATTTGATCCTATACCCGTTGTTGCACCCCAAAATTTGCTATCCTTACTTTTTTACTAACTGGCTTATGTTTCATTTCATTTTTTTGCATTATCATATCATTAGCACGGGGTCAAGGTGCTTGAGGAAGCTCGAGAAGGTCCTATCTGGTCTATCACATCATCAAGGGTTCACAGGTGGCAAGGGATTTCAAGTGGATTACTCCCTCCTAACCAGTGCATGAATTAGGGTTTGAAATTCTTGGGTTTATTGCTTCAATGGGCAGGCTCCTTGGGTTTTTATCATCAACAAATGGCATATATTGTCTTTGTAGGAGAGGATACACATCATATTCAGAGGAATTGGGATCTGGAGACTGTGTTATTTCCTCCTAGACTGAGGGTACCAAAACTAGGGTTTGCTATAAAGTCAGTTTATTTCTGATTTTTTGGGCAAGACTTGATTCCATGGTATTCCTTGGGTCCTAAAGTATCCAGGGATGGGAGGTTGTCCATCAGTTTGATTCAGGAGAGGTTCAATTGATCAGGAGATTGAAAATCAGGTGAATCGAGAAAAAGTCAATTGTGCAGAGAAAAAGTCAACTCCTGACTTTTTGGGGTCAACATCATGATTTTCAAGACAAATGTGAGCAATGGATGAGATTTGACCAAGAAATGATCAAGGGTTCATGGAAAAATCAAGAATGTGGAAAGTTACTAAAAAGGGGAATTTAGGGTTTTTAGAAACTTACTATTTTGGGTAAGTTCTTAACCACTTTCAAGGACAGTTTTCCTCACGATCAGGACTTCATTTGAAAATCTCTTCCACATGAAAGTTGTAGTGTGAAGTTTTCTCTTCAAAATGAGCACAAGAACCATGCCCTTTGAATCATTTTTGGATGAGTTATAGTGCTCCCAAGTTGAACATTTTCACCTTACAAGATTTAAAAACTTAGAATTTTTTCTAAGTCATTTGTGGCAGTTTTGGGAACAAACTTTCAAGGCTGATTTTCATCATGATCAAGACTTCATTTGGAAATATTTTTCACATGAAAGTTGTAGTATGAAGTTTTCCCTTCAAAATAAGCACAAGAATCATGTTGTTTGGATTATTTTTGAATGAGTTATAGTGCTCCAAAGTGGGTCATTTTCATCCTGCGAATTTGGAGAAATTGGAATTACTTCTAAGTTGTTTTGGCAGATTTTGTGGACGCTATTTCAAATCAATCTTTCACATACTTCTAAGCCTCATTTCCACTCTTCTTCCACATAAGTGTTGCTCTCCACACTTCCTACTCTCCAATGCACCCATGGTTGTCTAACTCGGGCTCATGTACACTTAATGAGAGGCATGGCAAATGGTGGGTCCAAAGGGTGCAAGTTCTTAAATACATGGTACAATGTACAAGTTAGAATGCATTATTTTCGTGTCCAATTTATCACATTCTTGGCCCAAAATATTTCAGAAGCAAAGTCACTTCTATTGCGTGCGTGACTAGGCGGCCATGCATCAAAACTTTCCTTAATGGTTCAAGGCTAAAAGAGATTCGTTTTGCACATTATGGGCCTCCAAAGTTTAACCTAATCCATGATATTTAAGTAGAGGATAAACCCTAAAGCAAGGGGGGTTTTTTTGGGGAGCACACGGCCGCAAGCTTCAGAGGGAGGAGAGATTCCATTGAGCTTCCACGAGGTATTCTTCCATACGTTTTGTTTTGATAGCATGCTTATATCCAAGTGTGTAGGATGGGTTAATCTTGCTCACATATTGCGTTTGAACCTACCTGAGATGTGAATATCATTCGAATCCGAGTATGTCATGTTGCTTGAAATCTTGTTTATGCGTTGGTACCCGCCCCTTTAGTGTTATTTTTCTCTGTGCCTGAATGATCTTTGTGGAAACAAATTATACCATGTTAATCTATGTTATCCGTACTATAATTCTGGGCTTTAGTTCATGCGATTTGGTTGATATTGGAGGGAGAAATTTGGGATCAAAGTGAAGGGGATGGGGCTGCATTTCCACGATGCATGGATGTGGGTGGTAGGGTTTTGCAAGGAAGGAGACAAAGTGTGTCATCGCGCGATTGGCTGGCCATATTTTTGTCTTTTTCTAACTAATATTTTTGACCGATTGATGCCATGTTTACATGATCTTTTGTACTTTTTTTTTCCTTTTCTTTTTGGCTGAATTGTGATTGTTAATGGGCCAGGTGTACTTTGCTCTTCGCACCCCTCCGTTACTGGGCCCAATGCGCGTGTGCATGAATCCTTGTGTGACAAATATTACTAACACACCCCCTACACCTTGTTTCATATTGTAGTTTATTATTTCATCATCATTTTCATTTTTTATTTTTTAAAAATACCAAATTGCATTAAAAAAATTCTAAAAAATTCATGCATCATATTTATTCACTTATAAAATTTTCACCAATTTTATTTTTATTTTTATTTTATTTTTTATCATTCAAATTAATTGTCTAAGTCAACTTCCTTTTAATTACACATCTCATGCATATATAAATTTCTTTATTTTCATTCTCCTCACCTATAAAATATTTTTCACTCTTTCTTTTTGCATTCATTCATTAACATTCTAAATTGCATAAAAATATTTTCCTTTCATTTTTAAATTTATTTTACATTGCATTTAGATCCGTCTCTTCGGCACATTGAACCCTCTCCCTTACTTGATTTTTGTATGATTATTTGAATGGCTAACATTTTGGATTTTTGCAGGGAATTTTTATATGTTGTTTGCCTCTGGTTGAGGAACTTTAATGATCAATTTGAGAATTTTAGGGGTCATTTTTCTAATTATTTGATTTGCTTTCTTTTGAGGTTCTCTTGTGTGCACATTTTTGATCCTATATGATTACCTTGTTTGAAAGGCATGCATTCCATTTGCTTTAGGGGTGTTCCTTTGGTTACTAAGTTCATGATTGGATTATGCTCATTATTGTTCGCCCTTGCTTGAGTGTCATTCACCTCATTCCTTTTATTTTCTCACTAACCTTTTATGCAGGATCAAGGTAAGTTCCTTAGGGGTATGGATAAGTATCCATGGTTACCCTTACCCTTTTCTCTCCTACCTTTTTTCTTAGGGTTTAGGTCATCTTCAAGCCTCACTAACCGTAGGTCACCCATGCATGATAACATTAGGACTCTTAGTTCCCTTTAGAGTTACCCTTGTGTCTTCTCTCTTCTCATCTCGAATCTCTTTAAAACACTTAATAATAATAAGGTGTATTGCGCACGAGCCTTAAGTATGGGGAATGAGAAATGAGGGGCTTCCTCTCATCTTTCTATAGTGCTTAGCGAGCGTCCTGTCTTGGGACGATGCGTTAAGTATTCACCCCTGTGCCCTAGACTTTGGTGCAATGCAGCTTAGGAACTAACTTAAGCCACTTCTGCCCTAAAAAACACCAACCAACCTCAAACCTTTTTGGTCCTTCGGGACCTTCAACTTAAAGGCTATTTTCAAAAAGGGCACGTTACCCTCCGTCTAAGACGCAAACAGGCATCGACCCTAACTGTCGGACGCGAGCTTAACGTCGCTCATAAAAAACACAAAAAGAACTTGGTCCGAACTACATTGACTCTGAATTCCCCATTGCACAAAGGGGGTACGTAGGCCTAGGACGTCGACGTCCTACCGAGTCTGTCTTAGTTTTTTCCTCCTGTTTTAGTACAGCCCTAGATGATAGTATAACTCACCCTTAGATTAGACAACAAGCGTGGATCCCATCGAGTACGATGGACGCGTAGGGTGCTAGCACCTTCCCCTCGCGTAACCGACTCCCGAACCCAGGTTATGGTTGCGATGACCATTCCTTTCCCTCTTCCTAAGGTTTATGCGGTGTTCCCTTTCCCTCTCTTGGGATAAATTTACACGGCTGGCGACTCTGTTTTTTCCGCGCCACTCTCGCGTTTGTACCTGGATGAAAATCCCGGGAGCGACAGCTGGCGACTCTGCTGGGGACTCTGGTTAACCTATGCTGGTCCATCCCTAAGCGAGTCAGTCCTAACGCTTGCTTGTCTTTGTTCTTTTTGGGTGTTTGGTTTTGATTTGCTTTAAGTGTTGTATTTTTATTTTTATTTTTTTTACTGCATTTTCTTCATTTCATTTTCTATTACTGTCATACTGCTGTGCTGTGCTGGCTGTCTTTGTTTTGCAGGTTGGGTGGGTTTGAGAGCTAAGCCCAATACCAAGGCTTGAGAGTACCCTAGGACTAGAGTGGAAAGTAGTGGGACCTACGTGCCCGCTTGGTACGTTTGTGTGTTCACGAAATTCACAACCAGACGAGGCTATCTTGGGACGCATTCTAACGTGTGTGTCTTGCGTATGTTGGGGTGTTGATCTAGAGAGCTGTCGACTCTGGTGACCGATCATTGAGGACCTTAGTGGAAACATCCCTCTTTAGTGGTGACAGTGGCAGACCACATCCTGTGGCAAACCCATTCGCACCCGAGGGCCCGCTTTGGAACTCGCATAGGACGACCCCTACGTTTTGAAGAGAATCAGCGGAGGCACTCCTCGATTGACTTTAGTATTGTACCCCGAGGGATGAATGCCCCTCGAACGTAGGGATACTTTAGCAAAAGACGCTTACGAATAATATCATCACAGTCCCTTCGATATAAAGATCATAGTCCCTCGATGACCCTTCAAGTTGCCTACAAAAAATGATCTTGTCCCTCGATGACCCTACGGAAAAATGATGGTAGTCCCTACGAATTGCTAAGGTATCCTTACATGTTGCCTTCTATGACCATTTGATGACCCTTCGCTGTCCCTCCACATCCAATAGATAAGACTACCTACCCACTAATGGTATGGATAGTGCTATCTCTCAAGGAAAATGATAAGTACAAGAAAGACCTAATAAATTAAGGGTAGGTAACTTTTAAATGCTCGCTCACAACTCAAAAAAACAAATACTTTTCACACCTCACACTTTCAAAAATATTTTCAAAAACAAACACTTTGTATACTTTCTTACACGAATTATTACAAAGTCAACTTTTACGAATTATTTTCTAAACACACACCACATTTCAAAAAAAGCAAGTTAAAGTGAGCTAGCAATTAAGAGCCCGTAGATAACTACGGATGAAAAGGGGTGCTAACACCTTCCCTTTTCATAACTTACCCCCCGAACTCAAAAATCTTTTCAAAACGGTCTTTCCTGTTCTTTTCACCTGTCCTAAATAAATTGGATAAAAGAAAAGTCGGTGGCGACTCTTGCTAACCGCAACATGTTTTGCGAAAAACAAAAGTAAAAAGTCATTTCTCCACCGTACTATTGTTTCTCGACCTCAGTGCCAAAGCTGAGGACCTTCCGCTTTGGAGAATCAGTTGAGGCCTCCTCGATTGATGATGATGCCAAACCAGAAATGGTGAACGTATCAACATTTCTCGACCTGAGAGCCCGGGATACTGAACATCCTAGTACCCACATGTGAGAGGGGATGGGCATTTGCAGGTTTGCAGGTAACCGAGACTTTCAACCTACCCGGTTTTCTGGATTTCTCATCAATGTCTGATTATTTGGGTTCCTCAGTGGTTCAGAGTTCTGGTTTGCTGGTTTCTCGTTCAGCTAACAGCACAGCACATCCAGCAGTGTGCCTTGACCCCATGTTTGCATGAGCATATCATTTTTCTTGCATTCTGACGTGTTTGAAATTTTTCAGGGCTTGCATCTTACTCTTGATTCCGTTTTTCTGAGGTTACTTCAGTATGGATGTTCAGAGAAAGAAGACTGTTGCCTATTCATTCCCAGAGCCGACTTTGACACTGATTCACAAATTGATTAATATGGCTGGTTCAGGAGTTCGTACAGAGTTCAGTGGAAGGTATGGAAGACTTCTGAAATTTGTCTATAATATCTCCCAGTATGAGAAGGATGACATTCACACACTTCTTCAGTTTTACGACCCGCCTCTGCGTTGCTTCACTTTCCCGGACTACATCTTGGCTCCGACGTTGGAGGAGTTCTCATTTATTTTGGGAATTCCTATCAGTCATGATATAGTTTTCTTTTCTAAGGAACACCCCGGTATGAAAGAAATGGTTGTGGCTCTTCATATTGATGAATCCGTTCTTAACAGTAATATTGCAGAAAAACAAGGAGTTAAGGGTTTCTTGTTGAAGTTCTTGTTCGATCAGGCTTGCATACATGTCAAAGAGAAGAACTGGACTGCTTTCCAAGCTATTCTGGCTGTGTGTATCTATGGGATTGTTTTGTTTCCGAATATTCCTGATCTGGTGGATATGCACGCCGTCAGGATCTTTATGTCGAAGAATCCTATACCTACCTTGCTAGGAGATGTGTACCATTCAGTTCACTATAAGAATGAGAATAGGCATGGGAAAACTGTGAGTTGTTGTGCGCCGCTCTTAGCTACTTGGTTTTTGAGTCGTCTCCCTGAATCTGGCGCTTTCGTTGATACGAAAGATTCTCTGAAGTGGTCTAAGAGGGTTATGGGCCTGACTGCCGATAACATCGTTTGGATTAATCGTGACTTGCTAGGAATGGAGATTATTTGCAAATGCGGAGAATTTCCTAATGTTCCCTTGATAGGGAGGAGAGGTGGAATTAACTATAATCCCTCCCTAGCTATCAGACAATTTGGCTATCCTTTGAAGAATCCACCCGAAGAGCGAGATGTCCGAGAATCCTTATTCTTCAATGGTATTGAGGATCAAGGGTTGATAAGGAAAGTTGTGAATGCTTGGAAACAGGTGACTAAGAAGGGTAAGATTCCATTCGGGAAAAGTAACAATCGGGCTTTCCATCCATATAAAGAGTGGATTAAGAAGAGAGCAGAAGAGGAGCTTCTCCCATTCCCGGTGGAACCACCTCTGTATCCTTTGGTGATCGAGCCTCCTACCACCGTTGAGTTGGAGAAGTATAACACATTATGGGCTGAAAAGGAAAGGTTGCGGGAGGAGAATAGTGAGCTAAAGAGAGAGATTTATCAGTGGAAACATGAGCGGGGTGAAGCTATTCATACCGCCAAGTTGAAGACGGAGCTCCTTGCTAAAGCAGAAAAAGAGCTTGCTGACATGGTTGCATCCCGAGAAAGAATGAAACAAGCTTTGGATGGTGTTAGTAGCATTCTCAGGTCCAAGGAGGAGGAATTAGGAAAGGCTTTGTTGAAGATTCACAGGTTCAATGATCACCAAGAAACTGCCATGGCTGAGAATAAGAGAAAGGAAGACGGCTACATAGCTAAGATTGGTCAGTTGAAGTCGACGCTTAAGAAGAAAGACGCCGAGATCTTATCAGGGATATTCAAGAGACAAGTAGTCGAAGGTCGACTCAAGGAAGCCATAGCCTCCATGGAAGAACTGAAAGTCCAAGCTGAAGTGAAGAAACCTAGACATGACGGTCCTAGCATGGATGGTGCTTCGGGAGAAGACGCTTGGGAGTTACATTGTCGATACTTGGATGGGATCATACACAGGAGAGACCTTCTCATTCAAGGGCTAATTCAGAGGCCAAAGCATCCCGATACCAGAAACTTGTTCAAGGAGATTCAAGACTGGTGCAGAAAGCATAATGGATGGGGGGGATTGACACTTGTAAGCTTTGATGATATGCCGTAGCTTTCTTTTCTCTTTTATTGTATTGGGATCACCACCAGGCTTGTTGGTTGGGACCTCTATGGTTTATGTGTTCAGATTCGTTATCTTGGATTCGTGATTGTCGACATTTGGCTTTTCTCTGGTTTTCTTATTATATGAGCAGCAGTCCCATTATATCTTGTTATTAAACCGGAATCAAGGGGTGGATCGCCCTGTGAATTTTCAAACACGTCCATTTGCATTTGCATATTCATAATCATTTTGCATAATCATTTTGCATAACAGGTGTTTATCTCCGGTATTCTTATCTTGTTCCGACATCTCAGGCCGTTCGAGAATTGATCATGGAACGAGTTCAAGCTGAGTTGAGGGAAATGCGAAGCCAGATGGGGCAATTTGGGGAAGACATGCTCCAGGAGCAGAAAATGATGAAGGAGGAGATCAATCAGTTGAAGACTCAAATGGGTTTGATCATGGAAATGCTGAATAGGGTGTTGAAGAAGGAAGACAGTCCTGTGCCCACTTCCACAGCAGGGGTTCTCATTTCTCCCACCTCCTTGGGGTCTCCTCTAGACCATGGATTGCCTCGTGGATCCTCTCCACCGTCAGAGCTTTTTCATCAGCAACTGTTTCTTGAGGGTCTTAATCCAGAGAAGATTGATAAGAAGTTTGATCAGATTCCGATGCCATACGCTCAGTTGCTTCGGCACTTGCTCAAGTTTCAACTAATTGAATTGATTGCTGCGGGACCCCCACACACCAAGTTTCGTATGGGTTCCAACGTCCATGATAGGTGTGAATTCCATTCAGGGGCACCTGGTCATAATGTTGAAGACTGTAAGATGCTCAAGTACAAAGTCCAAGAGCTCATTGATTCAGGGGCAATCAAGTTTACATCAGTTGGCACTGGTAAACAAAGTGATGTTACTCCCAGTGTTGCAAAGGGACTGATGACTCCCTCTTTTGCCAAAGGATCCACCGCGCGTCAGGGATCTCTTCCACAACCCTTGTTTGTGCCTCAGCCGAGTGCATAAAGGAAAGTGCAGGGCCAGACTGGGCGCTCAAATCAGCACCGACAGCAGAATTATCAGCAACAGGGACAATAGAGACCAAGAAGGCCCAAAAGGATAATTGATCATGTTCCTATCCCTTATAGTCAGCTGTTTACGCGCTTGCTTAAGAAGTCTCTGATTCGAACAAGGGGTACCGCGCCAGTACCGTACCCTATTCCTCCTGATTATGACATGACTGCTAGGTGTGAGTTCCACTCGGGAACGTTCGGGCACACGATTGATGAGTGTAATGTATTCAGGCATAAGGTGCAAGACCTGGTGGACTCAGAGATCATTGTATTCACTGAAGATGATATGTACATCAATGGAAGCCTCCTTTCTCAAATGAACACTCAGTCTGCAAGTACGTCCAGGCAGAATTAAGCTTCCTCAGCAATAGCAATCTTCGACTTCTTTACTGCATTTTCATTTGTAGTTTTTATTTTCTGTTAAAGCATCTTATGTATGCAAGACTTGTTTGTTTTTATGACGATATTAATGCAATGAGTATGTTTTCCTTGAAGAAATCCATTCGTATTCACTCTTAAATGTTTATATGCACTGCAATGTCAATTTTTCTTGTTAAGAACTCTTGAGGGGGGATGACGAAATAAGAACGCAGGTCTCTAATGGTACGCTTTTGGATAGAACCCTGTTGAGGATGTACAGGCATTGTTTCAAAACCATAAACACTGAAGAGATAAGGAGATAAACCCTCGTTAACCCCTTTGAGCCTCGGAGTAGGAGTTTCTTTCGTATGAAAAAACCCTCATATTTAACCCAGGGGCAGGGTAGGCGTCAGTTAGTTTGACCGAGCGCTCAAATTCCTAGGAGAGTGTGGAAGAGATATGAAACCCCGATGGTTATCCGTCAACAACTAAGGAGTGAGGCAGTCACAACCCTTTCAAGCAAGTAAGACAACCAGTGTCACACGCTTTGTTCAAAAGGGGAATAAAAAGAGAAAGCCCGCTAAGTCGAAGCTTGAGAACAAGCGACTTAGGCAAAAGTTAGGGCGTCCCGCTGGACTTCAAAATTGAAAAAACTCAAAAGAGTCAGTCCAGGCAAAAATTAGGAAAGAAAAAAGCAAAAGGCGAAAAGAAAATCCCCGATAAGAACAAATTCGTGTGATTACAGACACAAAAGATAAAAGGGATAACTGTCACTCCAAAACCTCCTTAGGGGTCAAACCATTAGTGGCATAGGTTCCTTGAAGATCATAAATCTTTCGAGAAATGTGCGTTTAGGTCAGATTAACTGAACATAAGACTGGAGAACATCACGAAGAGTGGGTGGGCACCGATAAACTTTGAGCCATAAATCCTTTTTTTCTGAAACCGTGAACCAGACCACGTTACTACCCTCTAAAGTCCTAATTGAAACAGGGTTTATTCCGAAGGCGTACTTCAACAGGACAGCGTTCCTGACTCCTATAAGTTGTGTTAATAAGATTTGTTGGTATTGCATGTGCGCATTGTTTTGCCATTCAAAAATCAAGGTCGCGTCCCAGCTAGTGATTCGTTCACAAGGTTGGGCGACACATTTTCAATAAAAACTTCAAGGTTAACATGAGTGTTGCATTAGAATTCTCATAGATAACTTGTTCTGTTTGCATACATGTGCCTAAGCATCAATGTAGCTTACACAGTGAAAGTCAGTCAAGAAGCTTGATCTTGCCAAGTTGGGTTGCTTGAAAATTCCGAAGGACAATCATATCAAGGGGCATGCTGCCAAGAGACTCAGTGTAGAGTGGGCTCTCCCAGTAAGTCGTGTTAAGATGGAGCTAATCTGGGGCAGTCACGTCGAGAAAACTCTCCAAAGTTCAGTTATTCTGGGGCGTTCATTCTAGGATCAGGGGCAAAGTCGCTTCAAAGCCCATAATGGGGCAGGCCACCTCTAGAGCATGGGAGATCGTCCACTCCTGAAATGGTTAATTAAAAAACACCTCCTCAAGGTTCAAGGTACTAAAGAAGAGTATTTTCAAGTCATTACAATGTACGTCATGGATTATGAAGACTGGGGTAGTTATGTCGAGATATGACAAATCTCTCTCCAAAAGTTTGAAGACCCTGGGGCAGTGCGAACGCCCGATCTTCTGTAAAATCCTCTTGAGACGAAAAGTTCAAAGAGCCGCTTATGGCCATAAAGGCAAGTCAGGTTGCAGGGCAACAGATTGTACATCCCCAGCAGTTGGATCTCCCCAGCATTGAGATTGCTCCTTCCCCAGCAGGGCAAACTTTCCTCAGCAGAGCAGACCTCCCCCAGCAGGAGACTTGAGAAGTGTTTTTCTCAGGAGCAAGACATTATTTCCCCACAGAGTCTGAAGGCTTGTTTTCCTCAGCCAGTCAGGAAATGTTTTTCTCAGCAGCAACAGTGCAATCTGATCCTCAACAGATAAGTAAGCTTGATGTTATCCGCTAGCAGGATGGATGTCAGCATCTACCGTTCCCCCAAGCAGAGTTTGGTGGCAATCCTCGCAACAGTTGTCCAACGGTGGTTGATATCCCCAGCAGGTTTTAAATCCAAGTGATATTTGGCACTCTTCTGATTCAGGTCGTGGCCTCCCTTTTCGAAGAGTTATGCATAATCCCCAGAAGAGCGGATGTTCTTATGGAATTTCATCCCCAGCTGAAGTTGTTGATCCAAAGATTCGGTCAGAGTGATCCTTCTCAGTAGAGTTCGTGGGTTCAGAGGACAATTTATTTTTGTCATCCCCAGCGGAATTGGTCTTTCCTCTCCGGCATTTATTTTGCTGGAGGGACCCCTTTTGCATATCATAAGCATTTGCATTGCATCCTCAAAAACATGGCATTTTCATTTGCATTCGAAGCACAAGCCAGGTTTGATACTTTCTTTGCCAGCAGGAGGTGGCATCACTCAGGAGATTTTGGAGGGAGGCGTTCCTCATACTTGTACTCCCCGACAGAGTCTTTTATTTAGACTTCTTCTTCCCCAACGGAGTCATCTTACCAGTAGGTTCTGAAACGAGGTGGTTTAAACCAGAAGTTTTATTTTCACGTTATCCCCAGTAAAGTCCACTTTATGTTGGTTATCCTTTGCGGGTATAATTGAGGTTGTATTCGTTTTGTGGGTGCGATTGAGGTCGTATTCGTATTTTATTTATGGGAGTGATTGAGGTCAGTCTTCCGTCGCGGGTATAATTGAGGTTGTATTCGTTTCGTGGGTGCGATTGAGGTCGTATTAGTATTTTATTTGTGGGAGTGATTGAGGTCAGTCTTCCTTTGCGGGTTCAATTGAGGTTGTGTTTGTTTTGTGGGTGCGATTGAGGTCGTATCCGTATTTTATTTGTGGGAGTGATTGAGGTCAGTCTTCCTTCGCGGGTATAATTGAGGTTGTATTCATTTTGTGGGTGCAATTGAGGTCGTATTCGTATTTTATTTGTGGGAATGATTGAGGTCAGTCTTCCTTCGCGGGTATAATTGAGGTTGTATTCGTTTTGTGGGTGCGATTGAGGTCGTATTCGTATTTTATTGGTGGGAGTGATTGAGGTCAGTCTTCCTTTGCGGGTATAATTGAGGTTGTATTCATTTTGTGGGTGCGATTGAGGTCGTATTCGTATTTTATTCGTGGGAGTGATTGAGGTCAGTCTTCCTTTGCGGGTATAATTGAGGTTGTATTCGTTTCGTGGGTGCGATTGAGGTCGTATTCGTATTTTATTTGTGGGAGTGATTGAGGTTAGTCTTCCTTTGCGGGTATAATTGAGGTATTCGTTTTGTGGGTGCGATTGAGGTCGTGTTCGTATTTTATCGGTGGGAGTGATTGAGGTCAGTCTTCCTTTGCGGGCGATTGAGGTCGTATTCGTTTTCTTGTGGACATGATTGAGGTCATATTCCCTTTTTCCAGCACGCTCCGTCTCGTTGTTCTCATCATTAGCAAATTTCTGGGGTTCTTTCAGTATTCAATCCCCGTGTATCCTGGAATGTCTGAGAGATGTCGCTATCATACACCCAGGACCAAGTTGATTGAATAAGGGCAGCTGTTGCACCCCAAAATTTACCATCCTTACTTTTTTACTAACTGGCTTATGTTTCATTTCATTTTTTTGCATTATCATATCATTAGCATGGGGTCAAGGTGCTTGAGGAAGCTCAAGAAGGTCCTATCTGGTCTATCACATCATCAAGGGTTCACAGGTGGCAAGGGATTTCAAGTGGATTACTCCCTCCTAACCAGTGCATGAATTAGGGTTTGAAATTCTTTGGTTTATTGCTTCAATGGGCAGGCTCCTTGGGTTTTTATCATCAAAAAATGGCATATATTGTCTTTGTTGGAGAGGATACACATCATATTCAGAGGAATTGGGATCTGGAGACTGTGTTATTTCCTCCTAGACTGAGGGTACCAAAACTAGGGTTTGCTATAAAGTCAGTTTATTTCTGATTTTTTGGGCAAGACTTGATTCCATGGTATTCCTTGGGTCCTAAAGTATCCAGGGATGGGAGGTTGTCCATCAGTTTGATTCAGGAGAGGTTCAATTGATCAGGAGATTGAAAATCAGGTGAATCGAGAAAAAGTCAACTGTGCAGAGAAAAAGTCAACTCCTGACTTTTTGGGGTCAACATCATGATTTTCAAGACAAATGTGAGCAATGGATGAGATTTGACCAAGAAATGATCAAGGGTTCAATGAAAAATTAAGAATGTGGAAAGTTACTAAAAAGGGGAATTTAGGGTTTTTAGAAACTTACTATTTTGGGTAAGTTCTTAACCACTTTCAAGGACAGTTTTCCTCACGATCAGGACTTCATTTGAAAATCTCTTCCACATGAAAGTTGTAGTGTGAAGTTTTCTCTTCAAAATAAGCACAAGAACCATGCCCTTTGAATCATTTTTGGATGAGTTATAGTGCTCCCAAGTTGAACATTTTCACCTTACAAGATTTAAAAACTTAGAATTTTTTCTAAGTCATTTGGGGCAGTTTTGGGAACAAACTTTCAAGGCTGATTTTCATCATGATCAAGACTTCATTTGGAAATATTTTTCACATGAAAGTTGTAGTATGAAGTTTTCCCTTCAAAATGAGCACAAGAATCATGTTGTTTGGATTATTTTTGAATGAGTTATAGTGCTCCAAAGTGGGTCATTTTCATCCTGCGAATTTGGAGAAATTGGAATTACTTCTAAGTTGTTTTGGCAGATTTTGTGGACGCTATTTCAAATCAATCTTTCACATACTTCTAAGCCTCATTTCCACTCTTCTTCCACATAAGTGTTGCTCTCCACACTTCCTACTCTCCAATGCACCCATGGTTGTCTAACTCGGGCTCATGTACACTTAATGAGAGGCATGGCAAATGGTGGGTCCAAAGGGTGCAAGTTCTTAAATACATGGTACAATGTACAAGTTAGAATGCATTATTTTCGTGTCCAATTTATCACATTCTTGGCCCAAAATATTTTAGAAGCAAAGTCACTTCTATTGCGTGCGTGACTAGGCGGCCATGCATCAAAACTTTCCTTAATGGTTCAAGGCTAAAAGAGATTCGTTTTGCACATTATGGGCCTCCAAAGTTTAACCTAATCCATGATATTTAAGTAGAGGATAAACCCTAAAGCAAGGGGGATTTTTTTGGGGAGCACACGGCCGCAAGCTTCAGAGGGAGGAGAGATTCCATTGAGCTTCCACGGGGTATTCTTCCATACGTTTTGTTTTGATAGCATGCTTATATCCAAGTGTGTTGGATGGGTTAATCTTGCTCACATATTGCGTTTGAACCTACCTGAGATGTGAATATCATTCGAATCCGAGTATGTCATGTTGCTTGAAATCTTGTTTATGCGTTGGTACCCGCCCCTTTAGTGTTATTTTTCTCTGTGCCTGAATGATCTTTGTGGAAACAAATTATACCATGTTAATCTATGTTATCCGTACTATAATTCTGGGCTTTAGTTCATGCGATTTGGTTGATATTGGAGGGAGAAATTTGGGATCAAAGTGGAGGGGATGGGGCTGCATTTCCACGATGCATGGATGTGGGTGGTAGGGTTTTGCAAGGAAGGAGACGAAGTGTGTCATCGCGCGATTGGCTGGCCATATTTTTGTCTTTTTCTAACTAATATTTTTGACCGATTGATGCCATGTTTACATGATCTTTTGTACTTTTTTTTTCCTTTTCTTTTTGGCTGAATTGTGATTGTTAATGGGCCCGGTGCACTTTGCTCTTCGCACCCCTCCGTTACTGGGCCCAATGCGCGTGTGCATGAATCCTTGTGTGACAAATATTACTAACACACCCCCTACACCTTGTTTCATATTGTAGTTTATTATTTCATCATCATTTTCATTTTTTATTTTTTAAAAATACCAAATTGCATTAAAAAAATCCTAAAAAATTCATGCATCATATTTATTCACTTATAAAATTTTCACCAATTTTATTTTTATTTTTATTTTATTTTTTATCATTCAAATTAATTGTCTAAGTCAACTTCCTTTTAATTACACATCTCATGCATATATAAATTTCTTTATTTTCATTCTCCTCACCTATAAAATATTTTTCACTCGTTCTTTTTGCATTCATTCATTAACATTCTAAATTACATAAAAATATTTTCCTTTCATTTTTAAATTTATTTTACATTGCATTTAGATCCATCTCTTCGGCACATTGAACCCTCTCCCTTACTAGATTTTTGTATGATTATTTGAATGGCTAACATTTTGGATTTTTGCAGGGACTTTTTATATGTTGTTTGCCTCTGGTTGAGGAACTTTAATGATCAATTTGAGAATTTTAGGGGTCATTTTTCTAATTATTTGATTTGCTTTCTTTTGAGGTTCTCTTGTGTGCACATTTTTGATCCTATATGATTACCTTGTTTGAAAGGCATGCATTCCATTTGCTTTAGGGGTGTTCCTTTGGTTACTAAGTTCATGATTGGATTATGCTCATTATTGTTTGCCCTTGCTTGAGTGTCATTCACCTCATTCCTTTTATTTTCTCACTAACCTTTTATGCAGGATCAAGGTAAGTTCCTTAGGGGTATGGATAAGTATCCATGGTTACCCTTACCCTTTTCTCTCCTACCTTTTTTCTTAGGGTTTAGGTCATCTTCAAGCCTCACTAACCGTAGGTCACCCATGCATGATAACATTAGGACTCTTAGTTCCCTTTAGAGTTACCCTTGTGTCTTCTCTCTTCTCATCTCGAATCTCTTTAAAACACTTAATAATAATAAGGTGTATTGCGCACGAGCCTTAAGTATGGGGAATGAGAAATGAGGGGCTTCCTCTCATCTTTCTAGAGTGCTTAGCGAGCGTCCTGTCTTGGGACGATGCGTTAAGTATTCGCCCTTGTGCCCTAGACTTTGGTGCAATGCAGCTTAGGAACTAACTTAAGCCACTTCTGTCCTAAAAAACACCAACCAACCTCAAACCTTTTTGGTCCTTCGGGACCTTCAACTTAAAGGCTATTTTCAAAAAAGGGCACGTTACCCTCCGTCTGAGACGCAAACAGGCATCGACCCTAACTGCCGGACGCGAGCTTAACGTCGCTCATAAAAAACACAAAAAGAACTTGGTCCGAACTACGTTGACTCTGAATTTCCCATTGCACAAAGGGGATACGTAAGCCTAGGACGTCGACGTCCTACCGAGTCTGTCTTAGTTTTTTCCTCCTGTTTTAGTACAGCCCTAGATGATAGTATAACTCACCCTTAGATTAGACAACAAGCATGGATCCCATCGAGTACGATGGACGCGTGGGGTGCTAGCACCTTCCCCTCGCGTAACCGACTCCCGAACCCAGGTTATGGTTGCGATGACCATTCCTTTCCCTCTTCCTAAGGTTTATGCGGTGTTCCCTTTCCCTCTCTTGGGATAAATTTACACGACTGGCGACTCTGTTTTTTCCGCGCCACTCTCGCGTTTGTACCTGGATGAAAATCCCGGGAGCGACACCCGTAACGTACGCAGAGCTGTTTCCGTTACTGCTGGCTAAGGGGCACATTCAGACTAAGTCTCCCCTTTCAGTTCCGGAAAATCCGCCTTTTTGGTTTAAAGCGGATCAAACATGCCCTTATCATCAAGGAGGTTCGGGGCATAACATTGAGACTTGTCTCAATTTCAAATCCGACGTGCAAAAGCTTGTTAGGAGCGGGCTCTTATCTTTCAAAGATACGAATCCTAATGTTCTTACGAACCCGCTGCCTCAACATGAGAAAACTGCAGTCAATCTGATTGAGAAAGAGACTAACAATGTCTATCAAATTCACGATGTACTCTCATTGGGGAGCAATCTGGTCAAGATGCATTGTAGATAGAATGGATATGGCCATGTGCCACCTCATAATTATCACCAGTGTGATATCTGCTCTAAAGACAAACAGGGATGCTCTTTCATACAAGAGGCCCTCCAGCGTCAGATGGATCTTGGATGGATCCAAGACTACCATGATAGGAACTCCTATCAAATCAACATGGTTCAGATCTTCGATATCCGCGTAATGAATACCAACCTGGTAGAGTTACATGCTGAGCAGGTCCGACTTGGATTCTTAATATCACATGATTATCAAAACTGTAAAGCGGGTTGCAAAAATGATCGAGGTTGTACCCATGTCCAGGAGGCACTTCAGCACTTGTTAAATCACTGGTGGATGCCAATCTATATGGACGAAGATACTCAGCAGATTAGTATGAATCACAGGAATCCTACTCGTCGTCAAAGTCAGGATGTCCGATCAATGGAAGATAACCTAGTAAGGTTACATTGCATTCAAAGTGGGCGTGGCCAGGTGCCACCACACAACTATGACAGTTGCAGCGTCTGTTCGGAAAGTAACCAAGGGTGTTACCTTGTGAGAGCAGCTCTTCATGGTCAGGTCGATCATGGAGAGATTCACCCATATCCAGGTTCAGGACCCATCATTTGGTCGCCGAACTACCTTGCCGAGCAAGTTGAGGATGCTGTCACCATCTCTGGTCATCACCAGATCAGGGATGTTTTTGCCATCATCCCTCTACTTGACGAATCTAGAGTTCCCAACCGGGAACGAATCGAGATTACTTATGATGGTCAGAAAAATCAGAAGGTTCCCATAGTCATCTATCTACCGGGGCCACTACCGTATGAATCAGCTAAGGCAATCCCTTACAAATACGGTGCAACAATAATCGAGAATGGAAAGGAAATTCCATTACCCTCCGTCGTAAACATTGCAGACATCAGTCGTGTAACACGGAGCGGTCGAATCTTCAACCGAGGGGTTGGAGAATCCAACAAAGAAAAGGAACTTCAGGCAGAAATTCCTGATCCACCAGTCGGTCAATCTAGTAATCCAGACTTTTCAAAAGACAAGGATGAGATGCTAAAGCTCATCCAAAGGAGTGAATATAACATTGTCGATCAACTGTTACAGACTCCTTCAATGATCTCAGTATTATCACTGTTACTCAGTTCAGAAGCACACAGAGAGGCTCTACAGAAAGTCTTGGAGCAAGCCTTTGTGGAACAGGATGTAACAATCAGACAATTCGATAGCATTGTCTCTAACACCACTTCCTGCAATAATTTGGGATTTAGTGATGAGGAATTACCAGAAGAGGGTCGCCGTCATAACATGGCGCTCAACATTACAGTTAACTGCCAGGGCGATGCTTTAGCCAGCGTACTGGTAGACACAGGGTCAGCCCTGAATGTTATGCCGAAGTCCACTTTAATGCAATTATCATTCAAGGGCCCTCCGATAAGAGTCAGTGAGGTCGTCGTCAAAGCATTCGACGGATCCAGAAAAACAGTTATCGGCGAAGTTGATCTTCCCATAACTATTGGTCCTCACACTTTCCAAATCACTTTCCAGGTCATGGACATCCGGGCAACATACAGTTGTTTATTAGGAAGACCTTGGATACATCAGGCTGGAGCGGTTACTTCAACCCTCCACCAAAAGCTAAAGTTTGTCAAGAACGATCAACTTGTCACGGTTTGTGGGGAACAAGCCTTGCTTGTGAGTAACCTATCATCATCTACTTGTGTGGAACCCGAGGAGGTTATTGGAACTCAGTTCCAAGCACTATCGGTGAGCAAGGACGATCATTTCAAAGGAGTAACCTCAATTTCCTCATACAAAGATGCTATCAAAGCGGTCGAGAGTACCGATACGACAGGATGGGGATGGCTTGTCATTCCCATTGACAATAAAACAAAGAAGGGTCTTGGTTTTTCTGCGACCTGTACCCAGACAGCTGCTAACGATGAAAGTCTTCATCCCCTTCAAAACTTCTTCCACAGTGGAGGTTTTCTTCACCCAGTGTCTCAGACAGTTCATGCTATCAATGAGGAAGATTCCTCTGACACAGATGAAGAATGGAAGTCCTACCTTAACGAGGACGGTTATATGTCTCAGGAAGAGGTGCCTATGCCTTTTTGCTTTCCTACAGAAAGTCTGAGATTTATACCCAGATCAGACGTCAAAATGATCTATGGAGATTGTGATCCGGAAGGATGCCGTGCTCCGCCAAATTCATTAGAGGAAGACACTCTGATGAAAGACAACTTTGACCACGACTACTATGGCCCGATGGATGGCCTGCCAATGTGGCAGCCTTACCCATGAAACTTGGGGCAAGAAAGTCAGCCGAGTAATGAAACTCAGCTGAGCATCATTGAACAGAATACCTGTGTCCCCACCATGTTATGTGATCAACACTCAGGTCATTCAGAAACTACTCAACATGAAGATGAATTCGCAACGTTTGCAGGACTAGAATTCATCAACTATGCTTTTCCCGAGGTCAACGTCATCGAGAGGGATGACTTCTCCAGTTCCAAAGAAGTTTGGGACACTCTGGGACAACCAAGTGGAAAATACGACTTTATGGTCAAGTACACCACTCCCGAAAGCTCTCGTATCAGGCTCGAAGATATCCAGCCAACTGGATGGGGAGATACAGCTGAGAGCACCAATGCTATGGAAAATGCAACAGAGGAATCCTCCTACGACAATTCTGCTTGGGAGACAGATTCCAATGATCCTGCTCCACCAGAAATCAGCGTCATTTCTGAAGACAAATCAAGGAAGGTGCCAAACTTTGTGATTCACCGAGGAGTTCGCCGTCAATGGGTTGCCGTCGAGGTTCCGAAGGTCGTTCATCAGTCAAAGTAATTGCCATCTTTAACCTTTCACCCTGCCCAGGTGAAACGGATGTTTTGATAGGGCTCGCTTTCTGTAAATTTCCCTCTTCGCTTTGCCCAAAGCGATAGAGTTTTGTTTTATAGGGCTGTAGTTTCAAGATTCGACTTATTCATTAATAAAATAACGTCGTTCTGTAATTTCCGCATTAATTACTGTTTTCTCTTTTTGCTTTTTCAGAAAATGGTAATCCTAAAAAACATTCAATAATAAAAACAAGCAGTAAAATCAAAACACTGCACACACTTACATTTTCTCTATCTCTTCTAAACACGAATCATCACGTCATGCAGATTGCTTGTTTTATACCCTGTTGAAACATACGATCCGATGCCTTCTTCCAACTTTGAGTTCCCGGTATTCGAGGCTGAAGAAGAAAATGACGACCAAATTCCAGAAGAGATCTCCCGACTACTCAGACAAGAGGAAAGGTCCATCGAACCTCACAAAGAGCCGTTGGAAACGGTAAACTTGGGTTCAGAAAAAGAGAGAAAAGAAATCAGGATCGGAGCACTGCTCAGTCCAACTGCCAGCGAGGGTTTGATAAAGTTTCTCAAAGAATTCCCCGATGTGTTCGCTTGGTCCTATCAGGATATGCCAGGGTTGGATACCAGCATCGTGGAACATCACTTACCGTTGAGATCAGAATGTCCGCCAGTAAAGCAAAGGTTGAGACGCACTCACCCGGACATGGCCATCAAAATCAAGGAGGAGGTACAGGAACAGATTGACGCGGGTTTCCTCGCTACATCTGAATATCCTCAATGGTTAGCCAACATCGTACCCGTTCCCAAAAAGGACGGAAGGGTCAGAATGTGTGTTGATTACAGAGATCTAAACAAGGCAAGTCCAAAAGATGACTTTCCTTTACCACACATTGACATGCTGGTTGACAGCACAGCAAAGTTCAAAGTATTCTCCTTCATGGATGGATTCTCGGGCTATAACCAGATCAAAATGGCACCGAAAGACATGGAGAAAACTTCGTTCATTACCCTATGGGGTACCTTTTGTTACAAGGTAATGTCGTTCGGTTTGAAGAATGTCGGGGCAACCTATCAAAGGGCCATGACTACTCTGTTTCATGACATAATACACAAGGAAATCGAGGTATATGTCGATGATTTGATTGCAAAATCAAGAACAGAGGATGAGCACGTTGAACATCTGTCAAAATTGTTCGAACGTCTAAGAAAATTCAAGCTCCGCTTGAATCCCAACAAGTGCACCTTCGGTGTCCGTTCGGGGAAATTACTAGGGTTCATCGTCAGCCAGAAAGGAATTGAAGTTGATCCTGACAAGGTCAAGGCCATTCAAGAAATGCCTTCTCCGAAAACTGAAAAACAAGTCAGAGGATTCCTGGGACGTTTGAACTACATCTCCAGATTCATATTCCTCATGACCACGACATGCGCGTCGATCTTCAAATTACTCAAAAAGAACCAGGATTGCGTTTGGTCAGAAGATTGCCAAACCGCCTTCGACAGTATCAAGGAATATCTGTTGAATCCTCCGATTCTATCACCTCCAGTGGAAGGAAGACCACTGATCATTTACCTCACAGTCCTAGAGGACTCAATGGGATGTGTACTTGGCCAACAAGATGAAACTAAACGGAAAGAGTCTGCCATTTACTATCTAAGCAAGAAATTCACCGACTGCGAAACTCGGTACACAATGCTTGAGAAAACTTGTTGCGCTTTGGCTTGGGCAGCCAAACGTCTTCGCCAGTACATGATTCGTCATACTACTTGGTTGGTCTCCGAAATGGATCCAATCAAGTACGTTTTCGAAAAACCTGCTCTCACGGGAAGGATTGCCCGTTGGCAGATGTTACTATCAGAATATGACATAGAGTACCATGCTCAGAAAGTCGTTAAAGGAAGTATTTTAGCCGATCATTTGGCTCATCAACCGATTGACGATCAAGAATCAATCGGGTTTGACTTCCCAGACGAAGATGTCATGTATCTAAAAATGAAAGATTGCGATGAACCGCTACCCAGTGAAGGGCCAGAACCAGGTTTCCAGGGGGGACTTATCTTTGACGGAGCAGTCAATCATTATGGAAACGGAATTGGGGCAATCATTGTTACCCCTCAGGGTTCCCACATTCCTTTCACTGCCAGACTTACGTTCAAATGTACGAACAACGAGGCCGAATACGAAGCTTGTATCATGGGTCTCGAAGAAGCGATTGATTTAAGGATCAAAAACTTGGACGTGTACGGCGATTCAGCCCTAGTTATTAACCAGATAAAAGGAGATTGAAACACATACCAATCAGGATTGATTCCTTACAAAGACTATGCAAGGAGGTTGTTACCTTTCTTCAACAGAGTCGACTTTCATCACATCCCTCGTGATGAGAATCACATGGCTGATGCATTAGCCATTCTCTCTTCCATGATTAGTGTAGGTCGATGGAATGACATACCTAAGATCGACATAATGCGCCTTGAACGGCCCGCTTACATCTTTGCGATTGAAGCAGTCATAGACGACAGACCTTGGTATCACGATATCAAATGCTTCCTTCAGAAACAAGAGTACCCATCTGGGGCACTCAGAAAAGATAGAAAGACCCTCAGAAGATTGGCTGGAAACTTCTTCCTGAGTGGTGACACTCTTTATAAGAGAAATTTTGACATGGTCTTGCTCCGATGCGTCGACAGACCAGAAGCAGACATGCTTATGAAGGAAATTCCTGAAGGATCCTTTGGCACTCATGCCAACGGACACACAATGGCGAGAAAAATTCTCAGGGCCGGGTACTATTGGTTGACAGTGGAATCCGACTGCTACAAGTACATGAGGAGGTGTCACAAGTGTCAGATATACTCCGACAAAATTCATGTACCGCCATCACATCTCAAAGTTCTTTCTTCTCCGTGGCCATTTTCCATATGGGGGATCGACATGATTGGCATGATTGAACCCAAGGCTTCAAACAGACATCGGTTCATCCTTGTAGCCATTGACTATTTCACCAAGTGGGTCGAAGCAGCGTCATTCGCCAATGTAACCCGACAAGTGGTGGTCCGATTTATCAAAAACAATATCATCTGCCGTTATGGTGTTCCGAGCGAGATCATTACTGATAATGGATCTAACTTGAACAATAAGATGATGAAAGAGTTGTGTGCAGAGTTCAAGATCGAACACCATAACTCATCTCCCTACCGACCCAAGATGAACGGAGCGGTAGAAGCGGCTAACAAGAACATCAAAAAGATTGTTCAAAAGATGGTTGTAACCTATAAAGATTGGCACGAAATGCTACCCTTTGCTCTTCATGGTTATCGCACGTCTGTCCGTACTGCAACAGGGGCAACCCCTTTCTCTCTAGTATATGGCATGGAGGCAGTGCTCCCCATAGAAGTAGAGATCCCATCAATCCGGGTATTGATGGAAGCTAAGCTCACCGAAGCTGAATGGTGTCAAAGTCGACACGACGAATTGAATTTGATCAAGGAAAAACGAGTCACGGCACTATGCCACGGTCAGTTGTATCAACAGAGAATGAAAAGGGCGTTCGACAAAAAGGTCCGACCTCGTATCTTCAGGAAAGGAGACCTCGTGCTCAAGAAGATACAATCATTTCTCACTGATTCTCGAGGTAAATGGACCCCAAATTATGATGGCCCCTATGTGGTCACGAAAGCTTTCTCAGGCGGCGCCTTGAGACTTGCAACCATGGACGGAGAGGAATTTGCCTACCCCACGAATGTTGATGTAGTCAAGAAATACTTCGCCTAAAACTAAAAAAAAAAAAAAAACGTCTCGGTGGATTGAAAACCCGAAAGGGCGGTCCAGGCAAAAGTTAGAGACATGAAAAAAATCATCCCGATGGATTGGAAATCTCATAGTACAATCCAGGCAAAAGTTAGGGATAATGGCAAGTAACTATGTTCAACAGAGGCAAGTCCCTCAGCAGCAGTTACAGCATCATCTATCGGAGGAAATCTCCAGTCAAAGGTCATCTTCGACGAAAGCTCAGGATGTCCTGAATTCAAAGTTGGTAGAAGGATAGTGGTCGTTATGTTTCAACGTAGCCCTTTTCCCTGTAAATTACCATTTTCTAACTTTGTATATACTCGTTGGAATCACGCGTTTGGCTGATCTCCATCTTATCAATAAAATTTGAGCCCTTGTGCTTTTGTTTGCAATTCTTTACTTGTTTTAGCTTTCAAGAATGACGTTGTTTAAACTTAATCAGCGATTCTTGAAATAAAACAAAAATGAATTTACTTGTTAAACTTTTTCTGCTTTTAAATTAAAGATGGCATTTCTTTTGACTGTTGAACATCAGAAGAACATCGATCGCTTCTCCCGAAGTAAGCGGACTTCAAAGTGCAGAATCAAAGTACTCCTTCTAAGCCAGTATGCCTGAATGAAGGGATCAACTGTGTCAGAGACCTTGTTTCGTCTGACACGCCTCGGCCGAGTTCTCATCTCCTAAGCCCGATCAACATAGCTCCCAACGGGACTATCTCTCCTAAGCAAGGTGGAATTGCTATTTTGAACCAACGGTACTTCTTCGCCCCGCGATGGCCGAGTATCCAATTGTGTTCATCCATTAGTCTGTATGTCGTGTCTGTTTTGTCAGCATATACATACGTACGTCATGCATTTTTTATTTGCATTTACATTTCATATTGCATCACTATCACTCTAGTCGGTCTTGTCCCCTAGTGATAAACAGTTTTCTCAATCGAGTTTGTCAGTTCTTTCCTCGTCAAGAAATACTGTGTCTGAACAACCCCGCTTCCGGTTTAATTCTGGAAAGAAGTTGGTCCTTGGCCACTTTGATAATTTGAACCTCTGAAAGATCAGAGAACTTTCAATAAACATCACTCTTCGCCATTGAAGATGATATCCTTGCTTTCCCGGATTAAGGAAAATCCACAGAGAAAGCCTCGTGATCAGAGATTCGGCAGCACGCCAATTTTGCTCCGAAAAACCACTGATGAGAAGGTCATTGGCACCTCAAAATTGGACCCCATCATATGGCGTTTCTCTGGGAAGATCCCGAGAAAAGTATGATGAAAGATCCCAAATGAAAACAGTCTCTCAAGAGACTCGCTTTCCCCAGTAGAATCGACAAATGGCGTCTCCAACAGAGAAGTTTGTGCAACTCTACAACTCAGACGTTGGGTTCCCCAGCAAGTCTGACATCAAACCTTTTTCCGTCAAATGGCATCTCCCCAGGAAAATTCGGCGATAAGTTTGAAGGAAAACCGCTACACATAGCGTCCCTTGTCAATAAAGTTTATTGACAAAAGAAACTAAGACCAGTTCTTGGTAGGAAACTAGGATCGAGGGGAAGTTTAAATCAAAAACTAAGACCAGTTCCTTGGTAGGAAACCAGGAACGAGGGGAAGGTCATTTCAGAGACTGAGACCAGTTCTTGGTAGGAAACCAAGAACGAGGGGAAGTTCAAAAGAAACCAAGACCAGTTCCTTGATAGGAAACCAAGAACGAGGGGAGGTTTATTTCAAAAGAAAACTGAGACCAGTTCCTTGGATGAAGACCAGGATCGAGGGGAAGTTTACCTTTTCTAAGCATCATTGCTTAGCTAAAGAAGATGAATGCGTAAGCTACCATTCATAACCACCATCAAAATTTCGGGTATTCCGATATTTAATCCTCTTGCACCCCGAATGCCCGAATCCCTTCGTCATTCACACCTTCGGGTCCAAGAAGATTAAATAGGGGCATCTGTAATACCCCAAATTTTGACCACTTAGATTTCCCATCATTGTGAAAATCATCATCACAATATGGATGTACCTTTATGCTTCATTAGTCTCCCCAAAGATGGGTGAGCATCCACTACAATCAAAATTAGGGTTTCAAGCCCTCTCTGAGTGCTTAGACAAAGGATCAATCAAGAAATGACATGATCTTCAACTTGTCTAATCTCTCAAACATCCACAATGGATCAAAAAGGACTCCCACTTCAAGGATTAAGCACAAGGCTGCTCCCTTCTAGGTGGATCAAGTCTCAAGATCGACAGTGTCACCAAATTAGGGTTTTGGTCGACCAGGGCCTCCAGATGGAAATTTTCATCTGGGCACAAGGCAATGATCCAAAACATAACCTAATATACTTCATGGAACCTTATGAACCCATGCATCAAGTCAATTTTGCCTCAGGGGATGCATTCATCAAAAATCAGGAATTAGGGTTTCTTGACCTAATTCACCCCTAAGTTGACTTTTGGGACAAACCATGAGCCAAGACCTCAAGAGATGATTTGAGGGTCTCTAATATACCATATTGATCCATTTGGAACAATGTATTGATCCAAGAAGTTTGAGCAATAAGTCTCAATTTCATCTGCACCACAATTAGGGTTTTAAGGGAAAAGTCAACTGTAACTTTGACTTTTGACCAGGACATGCTCCCAAACCCTAATACATGATTGAATATACCCTATGACACCCATGGAACATGCCCATCAAGTTTGATTTAGGTCAAGGACATGATTTCCTGAAGAATTGCACAGTTTGGAATTCATCTGATAAAAAGTCAACTGTGCACAAAAGTCAACTTTGACTTTTTGAGATTTTTCACCAAAATGGATTTTTAACCCTAAAATGATGTTAATGTATGATTTGAATCATCATTCATCAAGAAAAATCAAGAAAAGTGAGATAACTTGTAAAAGGGGTAACCATAAAACTTAGAAATTTTTCTAAGTTAAAAATAAAGTGGCAAAGGTACCAACTTTGACGGACCATAACTCCTAAACCACAAGGCCATTTTTTCTCATTCAAAGATGGATTTGTAGCCCTCATTATCACCTACAAAAACTTCAACTACAAGTCATTCCAATTCATTAAGGATTTTGAGTTATGGAGTGATCAAAGTGGCTGAAAAGTGAAAATGTCACTTTTTCCAACACTTAGTGAAATTTTCACTAAGTCAGATTCTGCCTCACTTTTTGCCAAATGTAGGGGGATTTTTCACTTGGAATCAAAAGATATCAAAACCAAACTTGTTCAAACAGTTGTTGTATCATGTAAGAGCTTTCCAAAATGGCCAAGAACATTGCCAAATTCAACCTACATCATGAGATACAACATTGCCAAGTTGCCTTGCTGAAATCTGTCAAAGCAAGGCAGCATTTGCAACTTTGGTCGATTTGCCAAAATCAGTCAAATTCAATTGCTCCTATCCACTTGGATACCTCAGAGGATTGAATATAAAGGGGACAATCACTGAGCCAAGCCTCCAAAGTCCGTGGAACAAGAAATAGCATGTTGAACCTAGAATGGCCAAAATAGGGACAAGACTTCAAATTTGGAATGAGGCATTCAATGGAACCATCAAGGTGGCATGGACTGAGTCATTCTCATCTGAAATTAGTCAAGACTTATCCAAGACCAAGGGGACCATAGCTCTGTGCCCTAACCTCTAGTCAAAGGCTAGAGGAGACTTGCATTTCCATTGGCCAACATTGAGGAAACACCTGCTGCAGTTGCCATTCACTGTGGATCCCAAAACAAACTTGCTCTACTATAAATAGAGCTCAATTGTGGTCAGTTTGAGTACACCAAAGCCATCTAACAGATGCTTTCATCAAAATCTCTTCTTTCACTCCAATTTTGCCTTCTAAGGCAAGTCACTATCGGGTTTTGAGTTTGAGAGCAATTCCAATCAAACCAATCACTCACACACCTCACATACATCACATATGAGCTGATCAAACACTTAGATTACTTCTGAAACATCAATTTCACAAAATCACCAGCTGGTTGCTCAAGGTTTTAACCAAAGTGCAGCTGAGGTACCACAAAGTGATCCAGCCAATTTCAATCAAGTCCAACCATCCAAACACAATCCATAGGGTGTAGGGAAGCTGTTCAGATCATCACCACTCATCTGTAACACCTCCAAATCAAAAATCACTTTGAACTTGCTGTCACGACTTGGAGGTAAGCACATACTTGGTCATCTCTTAATCTATGCATATTTCCTCGCACAATAATTTGGCCATATGTTCATAATCATGCATGGAATGTTTTCCCTCAATTAATTGCATTGTTTGAATCGTGTATCAAAAATCCTAGCCTTCATGCAGAAATTAGGGTTCTTGAGGTTTCTTCGTGATTTCTTGTTGTATGTTTAATTTAAATGAAATTAAAGTACATAGACATGATCGTGAGGTTGAGACGAGCATAATGATATGTGGATTGCATGATATGATTACGTATTCATGGAGATTGGATAGAAAATGCAAATCTGAGAAACCAAGAACACGCGCGTGTTCTTCAGCTTGTTCTTGGCGCCATTTTTGAATAATTCAAATATTTGAATTTTGTGATTTTGTTTAATTGATTCAAAAATTAATTTCTCTCTGAGTTTTAATGATATTGAGTTGATTCTTTTTTTAATAATTCACAAAAATGTTAAAATAATTTATTTTATCGAAAAATCCCAAAAATATTATTTATTTCATATAGTTGATATTTTTGTAAAGAATTAATATTTTAATTGTTTTTGACATATTAAATATTTTTTCTACATTGATTTTGCAACTTTTGATGCTTTCTAATTATTTTGTAGGTCAATACTTAATTTTTGAAGCATTAATCCAAGATCACAATTTGTTTTCCATGTGTTAAACAATTTTTGATCATTTTAATTGAATTTTTATTCAATTAAATACATTTTGAAAACAAATTAGGGTTTTGGATTAATTCAACCCTCATAAATCATTTTCAAAACATTCTTTGGGCCTCTTGAGAGAGTGTAAGACCCATCCCCCCTTGTACAAAAACTTTTTGGGCCTCACTCATTGTATAAGTCCCTCTGTACAAGTAAACGGCGCGATCGTCGCCCGTTTAAAAATAAAACTCATCTGGGCCTCTCCTTGAGCTATAAGACCCATTCAAAACACTTTGGGCCTCTATTAGAGTGTAAGACCCAATCCCCCTTTTAACCAAAACATTTTGGGCCTCACTTATTGTATAAGTCCCTCTGCGTTAAAAGAAAACCTCGGCGTGATCGCCATTTTTAAACGAAAAATCATCTGGGCCTACCCTCGTGTTATAAGCCCCACTCTTTTCTTTAAACCTTTTTGGGCCTCTTGAGAGAGTGTAAGACCCATCCCTTTGTACAGAAAACCTTTTTGGGCCCCAGTCACTTGTATAAGTCCCGCTGTACAAAGTCAAACAGTGCGCTCACTGATAAAACCCTGGGCCTCTCCTTGAGCTGTAAGCCCCAAATCTTTCTTTTTCAAAGCACTTTCTCCTTTGATTTTGAATATACTGTTGTTTTCGATCTTTCTTTGTTGAACAACTAACCAAACAGCATGGAAGCACTACAAATGAGTAAGTGGTTATCGCTTTCGTTTACTGCTTTCATATTATAAACTGTATTGTGGGGCTGCTCACTGTAAGTCTCCTTTCATAAACTCATATCTACTGTGTAATAATAGTATAGATATTTCGAGTTTCCTCGGCTACTACGTCTAGAACTAGGTGACGCCGTTTCGTTTATTTGTAGAAATAGACGCCTAGATCCCCAATAGGAGCACCAGATACAGTCTTCTCTTCGACTGTCCTCCTTAGGAATCTTCAAGAAGCTCTATTCCCCAAGATGAATGTATTCTCCGTGAATGGCATCTTTGAGTTTCTTCCAAATTCTCGAACTTTCCTGACTTGATCTATTCCTTGTGGATAGCTTGCCTTGAATGTCTCGGGGTTTGGGTACCCACTACGGTCATAATCTTGGACCTTAACTAAGGAACCCTCTTTAAAAGTTAAAAGTCGCTGGATAGTAAACCTCGCACGTTTAGTAGTGGTTTTTATCTTTAAAAGAGTTATCCCTCCTAATGGAAAGGAGATGATAGACCCACGGGCTTCTTAAAAGCATCGGCCTCCTCTTGGGCATTATTCAAGGACACTACGGCTTCTTAGAAGTATTCACAGCCTCCTCTTAGGCTTCGTATAATGATCTCTTCCTCCGGGAATGATAGCCTCCTCTTGGGCTTCGTACAAGGACCCGTCGGCTTCTTAAAAGTTTCCAGCCTCCTCTTGGGCTTTGTACAAATTGTCCTGACGACCTCCTAGAGGTATAGGAACAGAACCTAGTCATCCTCATAGAACAGTCCTTTCATAGAGTCTACTACTGTTTCTCAAAGCATAGTACAAAAGATAAAACTCTAGACACGGACAGTCTAACTTCCTTGAGTCTTAAAGACATTCTCAAGCACCCTTCGTTAAATTGGAAGGAAACCCGCAGACTCGGACAGTCTCGACACCCTTTGGATTTCCAGTTTCCCCAAAGAAAAGGAAACAACCCCGATCCTCATATCAAATCCCTGTGTACAGTGTTGCTCATATAAGAACTGATTTTCTCTTTTAAAATCAGTATATTGGATCTGTCACTCAACTGAAACAGCTACAATAGCCTCCATCTCGGGCTTCGTACGAGATACCAAAATTCTCCCTAGCGGAGTTAAAACAACCTTTTCGCCTCTCTCTCGGGCTTCGTACGAGACACATAAGAGACTCCCCCGTTGAGTCAATTACCCCTTTCGCCTCCATCTCGGGCTTTGTACGAGATACAAAAAGGTTCTTATTGAGCCAAACAAACAATCGCCTCCATCTCGGGCTTTATACGAGATACCAAAAGACTCCATCGTCGGGTCAAAATCTTTTAGCCTCTCTCTCGGGCTTTGTACGGGACACAAAATAGCCTCCTCTTAGGCTTTGTATAATGATTTTCCTAGCGGAAATTAGCCTCCTCTTAGGCTTCGTATAAGAAAACCACTGGTTGATCCAATCAACCTTTTAGCATCAAAGCTGTGCCTCGTTCACAGTACACAAACATCAACAACTCCTTTCCCTTCATCTAATCGCTGTAAGCGGCAAGCCTCTGGATCATTTATATCCACGCCACTGTCCCTCTTTTAGCATGAGAAATTCCTAAGGAAAGATGGCATTGCTTTACACTGAGTTAAAGTCTTCTCCTTCAAGTTAAAACCCTTTCTTCGGAAATTATGGCATTGCTCAGATCCGCGTATCCCAGTTAAAGTAATTCTCCTTCTCCCCTCTTTAGAGATGACAAATTCTCTCTAAAGCCGAGGTCTTTCAGCTTCACGTCTTGGGCTTTGAACAAGACACAAATAGACCTTTCAGCTTCACATCTTGGGCTTTGAACAAGATACAAACTATCATTTCGCTTCACGTCTTGGGCTTTGAACAAGACACCAAAAACACCCATTTCCTCCCATAGAATAGGAGGAACTACGAACGCTCTGATTTCCCTGTTTCGGTAAACGGGAATACGTAGGCATAAGATCGAAAGAAAAGATCTTAGCGAGCGCAATCAACAAAAAACCCAAATCACATATCTCCATCAAATCACAAGCAGTAATTCAAAAGCATCAGTCCTAACATCCTAATCCTTGTTCCCCGTCAGAAACCCTTTGCCTAGATTAAAAGAAAGAAAACCGTATTGGCGAAAATACAAATAACCAGTACAAAGCCCCCCCCCCCCACATTGATAGCATCCGTAACCTAACAGACCGCTGTTTAAACTCAGTATGCAAAGCAGGGTTAATTGGAGACATCTATTTCCCTTCCTTATTCAGCTCACAATAGGATAAAAAATGAATCGACCTGTAGTTTTAAGCTCAAACCGCAGAGAGCGACCAGCGCTTAAGAACCGCGTCCAAAATCGCTTGCTACACATTTCAACCATAAAGGCCACCAACCACATACATTGGAATTTCACATAAACAATGCATATCATTACAAACCACAACAATCATACAATCACAATTACTTCCACAAGGGATTCACACCACAAAGGCTACCCACAACACTTCATAACAACATACATTGATATTCAATCAAACAACGTATTTTACCACACAACAACATCATTATCACATGCATTAACATCATATAGATAGCACAAAAGACCCACATTTATATGACGATAACATATCACGTCGAACACCAACAACCACAACAAAACCTACATAACCACTAATCATTCCCTACCAAATATTCTTAGTTAACACATGGTATCACATCACCATTTAATAGCATATCAGGTTATCTATCTATGGCCTCAAGTCCCACATCAATCGGACTCGCGATTCGGGAGTTACGGTAGAAACATAAAACACACTTTTCACACATACATCACTTTTCCATATTTTTCTTATCAATCCAAGGTATAAACATATGTTTCTATCCCACCATCATAAAGAGCATTGAAAGAGCTTTCCAACGCATCCGACCGTGCCTCAATCCGATCTACGGATCAAAAGTTATGAAGGAAACAAAATCGGAAATTCTGCTACGTTCGCAATGCGAACGGCTAGCGAACGTTCGATGGTTCATTCGTTGGGGCTCGCAGTGCGAACCTGCGAAAACCAGAACTTCCAGCAGTGATAACTTAGGTCATTTGGGGTCAAAATACACCATTTCTTCCACCCAAACACTTCCAAAACATACTATACCAACCAAAACATGATCCAAACCTAACGACAAGTATTCTACTCAGTTTTTATCGAATTTCATCCGCGAAAACATCGATTTCTCTCAATCGCTCCTAATTCCAATCGATACGAAAAGTTGCGAAATAACCAAAACAATTACAACAAACAACACATATACATACACAAGCAAGATATAATTGAAACTTCTCACCCTTACCCGATTAATCGCGCTTGAAACGGAGTTTTCCCGATTTTCCTCTTTTTCCTCTTCTCCCTTTCTTTCTCCTCCTTTTCTTTCTCTTCTTTTTCTTTCCTTTTTCTTTTCTCTCTTTTTCTCTCCACTTTCTATTTATTCAAAATATCTAATCCCCTAAAATGACTATTTTACCCCTCAACTCAAATATCTCGCAAACGTTCCCAAAATCCGATAAAATATATTCACGATGAAAAATAACATATTTTCACATAAAAGTCAAAAATAAAATAATATAATAATAAAATAATCAAAACGACTCAATTAAATAAAATACTAAAACTGGGGCGTTACAACTCTCCCCCACTTAGAAATTTTCGTCCTCGAAAATATACTGAGACGAACAACTCCGGACACGACTCTCGCATCCGACTAACAAACCAACATGCCAACAAAAGGCACACCACGAATAACACAACTGACAAACCACCTTGCTAACTACAACAACGACACGACAACGACGACAACTACAACGACAAGATGCAAAGCCCATACAATGCACTTGACGACAAACTCAAGACTCAAAGAAAAACCAAGATACCAACACACAGGTGCACTCTAGAACCGAAACACAACAAGATCGTTAGCCTACCCTAGGCAACTCTCCCCTAATTCCCCACACAGGAATTAGCTACACACACTCGAACCATCACCATGGAAACGAGGCAACAACACAAACAAGAACATAAAGTTCCACGACACCACAAGGTCTCAACAACATCAACAAAACCAGAACACCAACAACAATGCTATGATTCACCAATCGAACATGCAACTAAACATCCATCTACATAGTAGCCCACGAATAATATTTAAACCTTCCGCCTAACACTTCCATACTGAAACGTCCAATAGTCTTACCAATCCTACCTATTCCCAATGTTCAACTCATGAATTCTTACAAGTCACATACACATATACAAAATGTGCCACATCACGCTCCCGTTGCGCACTCTGATTACTCGAAACCATCAAGTCTATCAATCTCACGTCCAAAGTCTAACTCTTTCTCACCTCTTCCAAAAATCACTGTTCACTTTAATATACCCAACCTCGCACTCTGCATGTTAGCTTACACACCAGACACAAGTCTCTGAACTGCTCGAATAATTCTAACTCCCTGACCATCAAAACAAACTTACATAAAAACTTTCGGCTTAACTCGTCAGACACAACCTTAGCTTTACCAACAGGCTAATTCCAACTACAGTCATAACTCATCATAAATTCTAACCATCCTCATTGTCTCATACTCTATTCCTTCAGACCCACCAAGTACTCTAAACTCTTGCGATTACCAAACACTTCGAAATTTAGAACCATAAAGATAATACCTCCAAATTTTCAACACCATACAACCGCAACCAATTCCAAATCCTGAATAGTATAAATCCTCTTATGAATCCTCAATTGTAGTAAAGCATACGCCACGACTTTACCCTCTTACATTAACACACTGACTAAACTCTTCAAAGACACATCCCAATACCTCACAATCGGTTCATCAGGATCACCAAGACTCAAAACTGGAGCCGTAGACAACTTCTACTTCAGCTCACAAAACTCACTCACAACGAACATCCAAAACAAACGACTCACCCTTTGCAAGTCAACTGAGATACCAGAAGTACGAACTCAACAAGGTCTTCCATAACCTGCAATAACAACCAACTTAGGAATCTCTCAATGTAGAACTACATATACTTCCGATGAATCCTTTACCATACTCTCCTCTGAAATAACATATCCAAGAAAACTAACCTTTTTCAACCCAAATTCTCACTTGAATAACTTAGCATAAAACTTCATCTCTTTTCAACACTTGTAGTTCAAATCTCAAACACTCTACCTGATCTTCCTCTAAGTTTTATAACAGATCCTAATATCCTCAATCGAAACCACTACGAACGTATCCAATTAAATATGGAAGATACGATTCATATACTCCACAAACATCCCAGACGCATTACTTAAAGCTTTTAACGTGTTAACAGTTTCGTTTTACGTAATTCACATAATTATGATTAATCCCAATACTCGACCAAAAGTCCATTCCATAAATAATATTCTGCTTTCCAAAACATAGGACCCATTCATAGCTTCACAACGATATAAAGAACATTTAAATCGGGTAAACGAAGCCAAAGTTATGAAAGAAACAATTTGGAAATATCTGTCATGTTCGCAATGCGAACAACCCAGCGAATCCTTCGCTTCTCCATTCACAGTGCGAATGTCCCAGCGAACCAAGTCAGTAGCCAAAAAGCCTAGAAAATTTCCACCGTTCGCAGTGCGAACCATTCAGCGAATGCTCGCTGCCTCATTCGCATTGCGAAGCACCCAGCGAATCAAGTTAGTAGCTAATGAATCCTTCGCTACTTCGTTCGCAGTGCGAACCTCACGCGAACCTTCGCTGTGGCCTTCGCCGTGCGAACACCTGGCGAATCCAAACAGAACTGAAACAGGGCAAGGTTCGCTCATTTTCAATCGATACTTTAATCAACTGTCAGTAATCCATACACAATTTCTTCTCCTGGTCGTCCAATTCCACAAATTCCAACATGTTGCAACAACCAACCAAAAAGAACTCTCAAATATTACATCCACACCTAAGGGTTTTCTCAAGATTTCCTTAAATACCCTATAACTTTAAAAACTCCAAAACTCATTAAACCTCTAACCCATCTCATCTTCCGGTATTAGAATCTTCATCGACTCAACAAAACAATCCATAACCACTTCCTTAATTCTAAACAATTCATTGCACACACTATCGAAGCCGGAAAGACACGTCTATTCCATCCAACATAATTCCCGTCCACTATCAACAAGAGATTAAGGGTGATCAGTTCCTCAATTTGTCAATAGACAGCCGACAATCATGATGGGGCATAGACCGCCTTTACCAAACTATAATAGCATCCCTTGCATCTTGCACAAAACTACCTAAGGCACAAATCCTTAGTTGACATAAACCTTACCCCCGCATTCCCTCCGGAACCGGGAACCACAATGTCCAAAGAGCACTTACAATCTTGCAATCTACAACACACTGAGCCAACGCTCCACACCTGAAGTAACTTGGAGAAGTACCAGCTTCTCCCCCACTTATCTCATTCTCAATCCTGAAGACAAAGGATTAGAAAAACCAGAAAGTACTGACAGTGTTTCCACACATATCACGTACTAAGGGATAAACAACACTGACAGTATTCAACTGTCACTCCAACTGACTCAACAACTTGGCCGGACGGACCGACCTGCTCTGATACCACTAATGTAACACCCCAATTCCCATCGAGAATAAATAATACATAAATAAAATCAGAGTAACTAAAAATTTATTTTTCCGACAGAAACAAGGATGTCACATTTATATAAACAAAACATCATCCCTGCTCATAAATTTGATACATAGCATAAAATAGATTACCCTCAATTGGGAAAACTTTTCCATATAAAGGTAATACCAAATATATTCAACAATTATATACATAAATAACATAATCGTTTCCCCGACTCCCGTGCTACGTATCAGAGCAGACACCAAGACCGACAACAGAACGGAGGGCTATTCTCCACAAAGACCTCCAGCAACTCTAATCTGCAATGCCTCATAGAGCATCATAAAACAACAGAAGGGTGAGAAATAACAACTAAATCAAGATTGCATTATAATATGCAAACACACTCTCAAACACATGCATAAATCATCTCACCCATACCATCACATACTAACACATATAGCATGCCACTAATACAAAACATATCACACATAATAAATCAAATCATGATTTTCCACACATAACGCATCCATTCACAATTTTCACCATAATTCATCACAATTCACTCATATACATCACAATGTATGTATATATATACGAAACCAAGCATATTCATCATGCGTACTTTCACAATTCGTATCATTCCACATAAACATACATATTCATGTTTATTCATCAATGCACAATTATGCACAATTATAGAGATGATAAATGCAAATCATAGAGACCGACTCACGACTCTATGCAAATGCAATGCGGTACCGACTCAATCATCTCAAGTTCACTCAGGAACTCTGCTGGAACCATCGCTCGTTACATCACTGTAACTCCCCGTCGGGCATACGATGTTCCTCGTCGCTCACACCCCACATGGGCACACGGCGTTTATGGATCGCTCACACCCCACACGGGCACACGACCCGATCGCTCACACCCCACATGGGCACACGATCGTATATAATCATCGTTCACACCCCACATGGGCACACGACGTTATAGCGGATTCCCTCTGGAACCAATCCGTCGCTCACACCCCACACGGGCACACGACGTTTATGGATCGCTCACACCCCACATGGGCACACGATCCGATCGCTCACACCCCACACGGGCACACGATCGCACAAGATGCATATCATGATGCTTGACACACAAGAACTCATGACAATCAAATGCATCTTCACACATATATGCAACCATAATCATGCATATATTTCAACTCATCATCATTATTCATGCATTGAAAACAATTCAAACAATGCATTTCAACCATAAAGGCCACCAACCACATACATTGGAATTTCACATAAACAATGCATATCATCACAAACCACAACAATCATACAATCACAATTACTTCCACAAGGGATTCACACCACAAAGGCTACCCACAACACATCATAACAACATACATTGATATTCAATCAAACAATGTATTTTACCACACAACAACATCATTATCACATGCATTAACATCATATAGATAGCACAAAAGACCCACATTTATATGACGATAACATATCACGTCGAACACCAACAACCACAACAAAACCTACATAACCACTAATCATTCCCTACCAAATATTCTTAGTTAACACATGGTATCACATCACCATTTAATAGCACATCAGGTTATCTATCTATGGCCTCAAGTCCCACATCAATCGGACTCGCGATTCGGGAGTTACGGTAGAAACATAAAACACACTTTTCACACATACATCACTTTTCCATATTTTTCTTATCAATCCAAGGTATGAACATATGTTTCTATCCCACCATCATAAAGAGCATTGAAAGAGCTTTCCAACGCATCCGACCGTGCCTCAATCCGATCTACAGATCAAAAGTTATGAAGGAAACAAAATCGGAAATTCTGCTACGTTCGCAATGCGAACGGCTAGCGAACGTTCGCTGGTTCATTCGTTGGGGCTCGCAGTGCGAACCTGCGAAAACCAGAACTTCCAGTAGCGATAACTTAGGTCATTTGGGGTCAAAATACACCATTTCTTCCACCCAAACACTTCCAAAACATACTATAACAACCAAAACATGATCCAAACCTAACGACAAGTATTCTACTCAGTTTTTATCGAATTTCATCCGCGAAAACATCGATTTCTCTCAATCGCTCCTAATTCCAATCGATACGAAAAGTTGCGAAACAACCAAAACAATTACAACAAACAACACATATACATACACAAGCAAGATATAATTGAAACTTCTCACCCTTACCCGATTAATCGCGCTTGAAACGGAGTTTTCCCAATTTTCCTCTTTTTCCTCTTCTCCCTTTCTTTCTCCTCCTTTTCTTTCTCTTCTTTTTCTTTCCTTTTTCTTTTCTCTCTTTTTCTCTCTACTTTCTATTTATTCAAAATATCTAATCCCCTAAAAAGACTATTTTACCCCTCAACTCAAATATCTCGCAAACGTTCCCAAAACCCGATAAAATATATTCACGATAAAAAATAACATATTTTTGCATAAAAGTCAAAAATAAAATAATATAATAATAAAATAATCAAAACGACTCAATTAAATAAAATACTAAAACTGGGGCGTTACATTCCACATCTCTGTATTCAATAGTGTTACATTAGACTCAAATTCAGACATCTATATAAATCATGATTCATCTTTAAATGATCTTTATATGTCTTATAGTAATAAGTCTCATTGAATACAAACATGAATTCTCATAGAAGGCAAATTAAAAAAAAATTAAAAATCATTATAAAAATTAAAAATATAAATTTTAATAAATTTGACTGCTTAACTATTCACTTCATACATCATATATGGTTCATGTGTTGATTCGTTTCATACATTGGTTAGAAAGAATAATTTATCCAATACAATAAACTAAATAATTTTGAAAATGACCATACTATTTTACATATAATTTTATTTAACCATTGGTACTTTAATACGATCATAAAAATAAGTATGTAGTACCTACCAATACAGTCAGTCAATGTATATCACAAAATTTCAATTCAACAACTCTTATGGAAAAATATAATTCAACATTAGCCACAACCATAAATAATAGCAGGAATAAAGGAGATAAGGCTATAAAACCTTTTTAAACTAAGACTATAAAACTTTACCTTTGCCACAGCCATAAATAATAGCAGGAATAAAGGAAATAAATATTAAAAATATAATTTATATTTTAAAAAAATAAAATTAATATCCGCGAACATCGGTTGATATTTTTTATAAAAATATTTATACAATAATTTAGTTTTAAAAAATATCAAAAAATAAGATAGTATTTCTAAATATTAATTTAAGTGTATAAAAAATATTAGTAACATAAATAAATATATTTTCTCGTGTTTAGATTCATACATTATTTTAAATATATTTACCTTTATTTTCTTTAATTGTACCATAATTGTAATAATGTGTGCGTTCGCACCGATTAAGTATGGATAGCGGATAGCCGTGCGTTCGCACGGTTATTGAAGAGTTATGCACAATTGATTTTAAAATATAATAAGAATGAATTTTGTTTTGACATTATTTATAAAAATATTTTGATGAATACAAAATTTGTTCCCAAGTATAAAAGTATTTGGATTATTCCTACATTTTTTTTCATATATAAAAATAAAATTCAATCTAAAATATTTAAATTTTTCCCGTGTATAAAAATATTTGTCTCATATGCTTTACTATATTATCAATGACTTTATTTTCCCTGTTTCAGTAATTCAATTTTCTCGTAGATATATATTTTCTCTTAATATCTCCTAATTTATGTAAGTATTATTAAAAATATCTCGTTTGTGGGATACCCATAAAGATCACAATTAAGTAAGAAAATTTTAAATCATTAACGACTTTTTAAAATAAATTTTAAATTTGAAGTGTTGGTATTTAACTCATTTGTAAAATAAAATATTAAATTTATCAATATTTAACATTAATAATATACTTCTTTTTATTTGTTGGTAAGGCACAAAATGAAAGGCCAAGACTTCTTTTTATTTGTGGAAGTCATTTTCTTATTATTCAAACAAATCATAATGTTAAGTTATTAAAAACAAAACGATATTGTTATTTTATATTTTTCAAAAATAAAATCGTTGTTGCCATTGAAATATATATATATATATATATATATATATATATATATATATATATATATATATATATATATATATATATATTCTAGTAAATTCTATACTGTAGTTTATATTTTAAAATTGTTTGTTTTAATATATGATTTATAAATTATTTTCAAATTAATTACAGTTATGAGTATTACCATCTTAATAATTTTGATTTGATGTATATATTAAGAAATCTCTTTGAAAATATTGTCATAATTATCTGACAATCGGTTAAAATAGTTATTGATGACATTTAATGATATTATTTTAATATTTTGAAATTATTATATTTAAAAATATCAATTGATTCATAAATTGCTCGAATAAAAAAATATAAATCGATTAAAGTAACCATGTGTATAAATTTTTATAATTAATGCTTGATTTCTATTTATTAATTATTATTATTTTATTATAAGAAAATTAATTATTTAATTTAGTTTGTTTATGTGGATCAATTCTAGATTATATTGAAAAGAGAGACCTCTTAAAATTGTTTACTTTTTCATATTATAATTATATAGAGAAAAAAATTGTGAATATTTGAAATGTATGACAATTATTAGTATGTATATGGCTTCTAACTAATTAAATTAATTTTGTTAATATTATTTCCCAAATTACACCACACAAAATTAACATTATGATCTTTATTCAATTGAAAACAAATACTATTTATACAAAACAAACCAAACACAATTATGAAAGAAACTCACAGTAACAACTTCTTATTTGAATTGCAGTAAAAAATAAAACACTTTTCAAATCCATTTGCAATTAAACAATGCTAGCAGCAACTTGTATAACACAGTTTGAAAATTATTCACAAAATTTCCCTCAACGTCAGCATAACTTCGACGCACACCAGCAACTTCCAAACGGACCAGTCTCAAATATTCATTGCAAAAAGTCCGATTTCGACACCGCATACATAAGCAGCAACAACAGAGTATTTTGATATTACAAAACCGAAGAAATAAAACACGGACAACAAATGCAGAAGATATTTTTCAAATACTATAACAATAACCAAAACAAACTTATTCAAAAGATGCATTGAATTAAGTAACACCACCAACATTCTGCAGAATAAAAAACATTATATTGAAGATCAACACACACTTATTCAAAAAGTGCATCGATTCAAGTAACACAATCACATTTTGCAGATCGAAAAACACCATAATAACCACATCATATTCATTCAAAATAAGCATTGAACTAACAATATCATAAACCTTGTAATAAAACAATCTACCATCTACTCACAAGCATCAAAAACATGATACTGCAGCAAACACGGATCAATCCTGCAGCAAGTATAATTTAGACACAAATCCACCAATTTAAACCGACTCAGAACCGTAACGAACATTGAAGCATTACGATAGCAAAATAGTATCAGGATTCCAAACAAATTCAATTTTCAGGATTCCAAACAAATTCAAGTTTGCAGAAGGTATTATTAGTTCGAAAAATGTTACTGAAGGCGAAACTTTGTCGATGTCGAAACGCAAAATCCAGTTGTGCTGTTGTTATTGCTTGAGTCGTGTTGTGTTGAATCTGCCGTTTGTCGTTGTTGTATTACGCTTGCCGTTTGTTCTTTAATAACTGTCGTTGGATAATTGAAATTCTCACCAATCGTCCTGAGATTTTGAGATTTCTCGCAATGCTTCTCCCCATTTAGATGTTGAATCTGCCATCATACTGACATTGTAACCCATATCTCTGAAATGTTCTAAAGTGATTCTTGAGATTTGAAAACAAAATAGTTAGAATATAATATATAGTTCGAAAAAAGTATTAAAACTCATATGCAACACACATGTCAAACTATCTCATTATAAGGACTCTTAATATATAAAGTTTCAACTCAAGTAAAAGATAGTGGAATATAAAGTGGCATATCGATATGCACATATTAGGAAGCATACCTCAGCCATTTTATTTTCACATACTCCACAACCAACGTAAATAACAACATCAGAATTTGAATACAGTCAAAGAGGTGAAAAAGGAAGAATTAAGAGGTCTGCTGAATTATTGAAAAGTTTTATAATTACATCACCATTGTGCCTTGACATGGTGTGCTAGGATCACCTGTAGAGAATTGTTATATCATTTCTATTTTCTTTTCTTTAATTTAATCACTATAAATACCAGGTTTCTATCACATTCCTTCATGACAGCAAAACTTAACAAATACAAGAACATTTAAAATTATGAAGCTACATTGAAGAAGTGCAAATACTGAATATATACTCTAGAAATATAAGGAAGCTTTATCAAGACGCACCAAAAGGCATTATAGAAGTTGTGAACATATATGATTGTCCATGTGATAAGATATACAATAAATTCTGGCTTAAACTATTTTATTATCCATGTTGTGGTACAAATCATTAATATTCATGAATCAAAGATGTGAAAGGTGTTGCGAGGCATTTATTATGGCCCTTCGTACCTTCATCCAAACATGTAGGAGTAAGACAGCATCTTAAGACAATGTAGCAATAAGAGAGCATTTTAAGAAGATGCGGGAGTAAGATTGTATCTTAAATATATCAATCATTCCTATCATGATTTGTACACATTTCAAGCTCAGGGGTCTCTCACATGAGAAGATTGATATAGATTGTCTAAACTATAAATAATTTCTATATCATGCCACAGTGGTACAGATCGTCTTCAACTTCTGACTCCGAGTGAATATGTGATTTATTTCAGAGCTTCTAACTTGTTCCAACATATTCAAATTTGAAACCAGGTTATTCACATGTTCTTATGTGACTGCTCCAGAAGCACTATTGGCAATCTCACCACTATCGTATGAACCCCGCATCAAACTATAGGCTTCCAAATTATAATCAAGTAATGCTAAAGAAAAGAGATTGTATGATTATACTGACCAATAAGGAGAGCACTGGTAACACTGGCTCCAACATCATCCTGAAAAGGGTATCTATAACGCGCGGTGTGTTACACGCAATTATTTTAGATATGAATTATGCGCCTGTTAGATAGAAATTCTACAAAGTGTTGGGCATCTAGTTCAAGCCAAAAAGATAAAAGAATGACTCAAATAGAAAAGCAGCATTGGAATGACCCAAATGCTAGTTTGCAAGAAAATAAAAACATGAAAAACCAAAAGAACATGGAAACCAAAATGAATGGAAAATCACGCAGAAACATACCTTGAGTTAGATTCATCCATGTTGAAGTAAAATCCTTGAAAAATGGAAGAACAAAATAGAAAATACATTAAATATGCGGTCAACGGATAAACATGATTCAACTAAAACGAAAATAAAAAATGAAAATAGATTACCCGTAATGCAGAAACTTAAAACAGTTGATACCGATGCTTTTTCGAAATCCTAATTTCGTGCATCTTCTTCATATTCATAGGATTTCAGTAACTCTACTTTCGGAAATTACAGATATTTTAATTAAACAAAAACATTACCCATAATCAAACCGTTACCGAAATCGAAGCACGACGATGAAGGCATTAAACCAACACCTGAGTTCAAAATCAAAACATATAGAAAATTTAAAAAGCTAAAATACAGAAGAATCAAAGTTAAAGATAGTATGAACATAAGAGAAGATCATGAAGGAAGAAACATTACTGAAGTTGGTTGAAAAATCGAATAGTTAACTCATTTATAAACCTGTCCAAAAATCAAATGAAGTGAAGAATTAACTCGTTTGCGTTCAGATCCGACGACCATCACCACACAAAAACACAAATCTGGAGAAATTCAATAAAATCACTAACACCACTGAAATAAAAAAAATCAACAGAAGGTCGCTATGAAAATCGAGTAAATTTGTGTTGGTTTGTAGAAAAAACTTACTTATCCAAAGCTAAAAGAATAGATTTGATAGAACACACCGATCAACCCATAGTTTCTCATCTTCGTCTTCCTCAAATTCATCTTCAACCAAACTGTTGTGCTTCTTCCAAACCCTTGTTCAGTCAAACTCTTGTTCTTTGATTGTAGAGTTGTATGAAGACATCATATACTGAACAATGCTTGTTTCAAGTTTGATTTCAATAAAAAAAAAGGAAGAATGAAGATTAAGGTTGAGATGAAAGAGAAAGAGAAAGATACAGTAAGAAAAGAGAGAGATAGAGAAAGAGAAGAGTTGGAAACAGAAAGGAAGAAAGGAATTCAGAGGCTATTTGAAAAAAAAAAGGCCACGTGGAGCATTCTTAGAATAGCCATGTGGAGGGATGTATGAGTAGAGGGGTAAATTGGGTTTTTCTAGAGCCATTCATTTTCTTATATGGTAGATGTATGTTTGAAATAGAATGCCTAAACTTTCATGTATGATGTATGCATGATACATCGAACACTATACTAAAACATTTTCAAGCATCGCATATATAATATTTTGTTATTTTGTTTGTTTATACAACAAATAAAACGAACCAACATTTTTCAACTATATATATAACAAACGCAACACTATCCTCTTTGTTGGGCTTAGAGACTACTTGATTGGGCCTATTGTATCATTTAGAAGCTGGCCTTATATTGGCTATTATTGTATTAGCATATATAAGGAATTTGCCTAAGTAATGAATGAGTAATCCACATTTTACCCTAACAATTGGTATCGTGGAGCCCAGATCCATTTTTTCTCCAAAAATAAAACTGCAGTTTTTTTTGTTCCAACGGTTCTAACCGTTTCGTGCTCTCTCTTGCCTTTCCGATTGACTCTCCGACGACTTCCTCCTCCTTTCATGGCTGACTCTTCCAACTTCATGCAACCGGCGATACCCAAGTTTGAAGGTCACCGTCGCACCGAAAAATGCTACTGTGGCTCAACAACAAGCTGCCGGGGACAATAAACTCCGCGATTTGAAGGTCAAGAACTATCTTTTCCAATCTATTGATCGCTCAATCTTGGAAATGATTCTCACTCGTGACACTGTGCAAGATATCTGGGAGGCGATGCGAAAGAAGTATCAATGTTCTATGAAGGTCAAGCGAGCACAGCTACAATCTTTACGGCGAGAATATGAGATTCTTGCAATGGGGGAAAATGAGACAGTGAATGATTACTTTGCAAGAACACTTGCAATTGTGAATTAGATGACAAGTCATGGTGAAAGGCTTGAACAACTCACAGTGGTTGAAAAGATTCTTCGATCTATGCCACCAAAATTTAACTATGTTGTGTGCTCTATTGAGGAATCGAATGATGTTACTACCCTCTCCATCGATGAGTTACAGAGTAGCCTACTTGTTCATGAGGGAAGAATGAAGTCTCAAAAGGACCAAAGTTATGAACAAGCACTGAAGGTAGCTGGTGCAGGCAGAGGTGTTGGCAGGGGTAAGGGAAGATACTCCTCAAGAGGAAGAGGGGGAGGAAGACAAAACAAAGAAACTATTCAATGCTATACGTATCACAAGTTTGGACACTATCAACATGAGTGCCCTGAATGGGACAATGCAAATTATGCGGAAATATATGATGAAAAAGAAATGCTACTGATGGCTAATTCCAACTGTGAAAGCACCAAAGAGGAGATTTGGTATCTTGATTCCAGATGCAGCAATCATATGATTGGCACAAAGGAGTGGTTATATGATTTTGATGATAGCTTCACAGAATCAGTCAAGCTAGGGAATGACTCCAAAATGGCAGTGATGGGCAAAGGTAACATCAAACTGAACATTGGAGGGAAGGTACATGTTATCACTAATGTTTACTATCTTCCTGGGCTAAGTAGTAATTTGTTGAGTGTTGGCCAACTTCAACAAAGGAATTTAACAATAGTTTTCAATAGAGATATCTGCCAAGTGATTCACAATGAAAAGGGCTTAATTCTCACCACTCAAATCTCAAGCAATAGAATGTATAGGATTTTTGCTCCTGTGATTCTGCCCAAGTGTCTGCAAGTAAGCAAGATTGATGAATCTTACTTGTGGCATCACAGATATGCTCACCTTAGCTTCAAGGGTTTAAAAACTCTTATGCAAAAGCAAATGGTGAAGGGACTACCAGAGATGAAAGCTATAGAAGATAAATGTGAAGATTGCTTAATTGGTAAGCAACAAAGAGACAACATCCCTAAGAAAGCTAGTTGGAGAGCCTCCCAAAGGCTTGAATTAATGTACTCTGACATATGTGGACCGATTAAGCCAGAATCCAGTGGAGGTAACAGGTACTTTATTACCTTTACATATGACTTCTCTAGGAAAACTTGGACTTATTTTTTGCAAGAAAAATCTGCAGCTCTTGAATTCTTCAAAAAATTCAAGTCTCTAGTTGAAAAAGAATCAAATTGTGTTATTCAATGCCTTAGAACAGACAGGGGAGGGGAATTTACATCAATAACTTTCAATGAATTTTATAGCTCACAAGGGATAAAAAGACAGTTGACTGCTGCTTACACACCTCAGCAGAATGGAGTATCAGAGAGAAAAAATAGGACTATAAGGAATATGGTAAGGAGCATCATGTCAGCTTGAAGTGTTCCCAAGAGATTCTGGCCTGAAGCTGTAAACTGGGCTACATATGTTATGAACAGAAGTCCTACCTTTGCTGTACAAAACATGACTCCAGAAGAAGCATGGAGTAATATAAAACCCTCAGTCCATCATTTTAAAGTGTTTGGTTGTCTGGCACATGTGCATATTCCTGATGTGCGTAGAAAGAAATTGGATGGGAAGAGTACCAAGTGCATTCTACTTGGTGTTCGTGAAGAATCCAAAGCTTACAAGTTATACAATCCTACTGAAAAAAAGATTATTATTAGCAAGGATGTTGTCTTTGAAGAGCTAAAAAGCTGGGATTGGGGCAACAAAGGTAGTAGTAAGGAAAGAAATCAGATTGCTGACAATGAAGAGGAACGGAATGTTGAGGCACAAGATAGTCAAGATGAGAATGAAGCTGATGGAAACACTAATGTTGCAAATGAGAATAATAACAGTACAGAAGAAGGACACGAAACTGGTGAAGAACACAGTGATAGTGACAGTGCAGAAGAAAGACCTGCTAGGACAAGACAACCACCTAGCTACCTCAGAGACTATATCACAAATTTGGAAAACCAACATGACTCAGTGCAGAGTTTTACCCTGTTTAGCTCTAAAGAAGATCCTGATACTTATGATGAAGCTGTAAAACATGAAGTATAGAGAAAGGCAATGGAGTCAGAAATTGATTCAATTAAGAGGAATGACACTTGGGTACCAACTGAACTTCCACAGGGTGTGAAGCCTATTGGGGTGAAGTGGATTTTCAAAACAAAATACAATAAGGATGGAAGAATTGAGAAGCACAAAGCTAGGCTTGTGGCAAAGGGATATGCTCAAAGGTATGGTATTGATTATAGTGAAGTGTTTGCCCCTGTGGCCAGATGGGATACCATAAGAACTATACTCTCACTGGCAGCATTTAAGAGTTGGAGTGTTTTTCAAGTAGATGTCAAGAGTGCCTTCTTGCATGGTGAATTAATTGAGGATGTGTATGTGGATCAACCTTTGGACTTTGAAACAAAAAATAAGAATCAAGTGTACAAGCTCAAAAAGGCATTATATGGATTGAAACAAGCCCCTAGGGCTTGGTATAGCAAGATAGAGTACTACTTCATTATTGAAAAATTCATGAAGTGCTCTCATGAACACACACTGTTTTTCAAGTGTGAAGGAAAAAACAAGATTCTAATTGTCAGCCTATATGTAGATGACTCAATCTACACTGGAAACAATGAACAAATGATGAAGCAATTCAAAGAATCTATGAAGGAAAAATTTGCCATGACTGACTTGGGTAAAATGAAGTATTTCTTGGGGGTTGAAGTGAATCAGACCCAACAAGGAATTTTCATTCATCAACATAAATATGCCTCTGAGATACTTAGCAGATTTGGAATGGCGGATTGTAACAAGGTGTGCAGTCCAATTGTGCCTGGATGCAAACTCATCAAAGATGAACATGAAAAGCCTACTGATGCTACTCACTACAAACAGATAATTGGATGCCTGATGTATCTGTTAGCAACCAGACCATATATGGCTTTCTCAGTGTGTCTTGCTGCAAGGTACATGGAAAGGCCTACTGAACTACATGTAGCTGCTACCAAGCGGATTTTGAGATACCTAAAAGGCACTATGAGTCATGGAATTCTGTACAAACACAGTGATGAAGGAAGCCTGAAATTGGTAGGATGGACAGATTCAGACTATGCTGGTGATTATGATGATAGGAGAAGTACATCGGGCTATGTCTTCATTATGGGGTCAGGAGCTATATCATGGTGTTTTAAAAAGCAGCCTATAGTTACTCTGTCAACTACTAAGGCAGAATTTGTGGCAGCTGCATCATGTGCCTGTCAAGGTGTGTGGCTAAGAAACATCATGAAGCAATTGCAGCAAGAACAAACCGGTAACACCACTGTGTACTGTGACAATAGCTCAGCCATAAAATTGTCAAAGAACCCTGTTATGCATGGGAGATCTAAGCATATTGATGTGAGATACCACTTCCTTCGAGAATTGAGCAGAGATTGAGTCATAGAGCTGAAGCATTGCAAGTCTGAAGAGCAACTTGCAGACATCTTAACCAAGGCATTGAAGCTGGAAACCTTGTGTAGATTAAGGAAGGGACTTGGAATGTGTGATCTTGGCTGTATTAAGTGACTGTGCTATGATTTAAGTCTGTTTCTTTTGTTTTGTGTGTTTTGTTGTTGTTTTTAGTTAATATCTGTTTGAGATATTCAACTTAAGGGAGGGTTTGTTGGGCTTAGAGGCCACTTGATTGGGCCTACTGTATCATTTAGGAGCTGGCCTTATATTGGCTATTATTGTATTAGCACATATAAGGCATTTGCCTAAGTAATGAATGAGTAATCCACATTTTACCCTAACACTCTTATGAGTTTTTTAAGTAATTAATCCATTGAACTGTTAGAAAGGAAGTTGGTAACTCTCTAGGATTGGTTATTTGGGTTGCTGTGGTTTGGAATATTTGAATTGGAAAAAATAATGTGATATTTAGGAGCATAGGTTTTTCGATTGGTGATTGTGTTTGTACTGTCAAATTTCAGGCATGGAGGTGGATAGGATTTAGATATAGATCATTGTCATCTTTTTTCTTTTATGATTGGTTTTCAAACCCGATTTATTGTTTGAAACTGAGATGACTGGTTTGGTTTTTGTAATCGGGTTTGTGCACCCCTAGTGCACGGTTGTTTTAATATTATTGCTTTTTTTTTTATAAAAAAAACATGCATATTATAGACACTTTGCAATTTGAAACATACACGTGAATAATTTTTGTTCATTACATGTGTAGGTATTCTCTGTAGGAAACATAATTTTTCAAGTTATGTAGGTATTTACTGTACATTTATGTTCTTCACAAAATGCATTACGACACTATTTGTTACATATCAATTAAACTAAATTATTTTAAAATTAAAATATCAACCTTCTGATACCAACTTTTGGATTAATTCTATTTAAGATATTGATATTATAATTTTTAAATTGTTTTAATTTCTATAAGAAATAATAAAACGTACTCAGATTTGTAATACTGGTACGTTTTGTGTTCTGTCTTGAGTCCCTTTTTGATAACCATTACTTGAAATATTTTTAAGATTGTTAAAAAATTAATATAAATCAAATGTATCTTAGATTATAATCGTGAACGAAATCACTTTTTTAAAAGTATTTCAAGAACTCTCAAATGTCTTAGAGTTGGAATGCAGGAATACCCCAGATAATTCAATCTTATATCGAATTTGCGCAAGACCGACGAAAACTCGATTATGTAGTAAAGAGTGTCTGAAATTTTGTACAAGAGGATATTTGGTTTGTGATGTGTTTTCTGAATTCCAGATTGATGTATTTATAGGTCATATATGTGTTGTTTCACAAAATTGCGATCTTTGATGAAATAACTCCTTTTAACCTAAAATTTAAATAATAGATATAAATATATAAATAATGAATGTGCAAGCGTATTTTTTTTAATAAGCAAGCGTATTTAAAATTAATTGAAAGGTTTAAATATTGGTATTTAATTTGCTATTGTAGTGTAGTATGTTTAATATATTATATAGTGAATAATTAACTAATACTCATTCTAAAATAAAATATAAATAAAAATGATATGTGTAAAAATTTGTATCTATCTAAAATCAAAATCAAATACATAATTTTTAGATATTCTATATGCTTAGATTATATTTTAGGGACATTGATTTGCTTTATTTGTTTCTTCTTTGAAAAATAAATTTTTTAAAAGTCTATCCACAACAATTGGGTATTAATGTGTATTTTCATAAAATATAAAATAAATTATTAATAATTAAATATAATAGATAAATCACTTTTACTTTTAAAATCCAAACATTATACTCCTAACAAAGTTAAACCACTCTTAAATATGAGTAATGCAAGTGTTTCAGGCGGTTTCAAATGAACCACAATTTCGTTTTTGAAAAAAACTCAGTTTGATGGGATGTATATGGATAATGATGGTCTGACAAATAAACATATGTGACAATAGCCTGCAAGTATGCAAAGCTTCTATCTTATTTAATTACTAATAAGAATTACAAATTTCAATATGCTGCAACACGTCTTTACATTTCAATTTGTGATGGTTCTTATCTGATATAAACAAATGCTTAATAACTTGACTGAACAGGTATATACAAATTTGTATGATGACCAAATGAAAAGCCATCTATGTTGTGATATTTTAGCAATCTATGAGGACTAAATTGTGAACTAATAGTTAATAATATTTTCAATGCAGTCCCACAGAATAACAAACTCTTCATAAATATTATTTATTTAATGTGACACTTATCCTAACAGTTAGTTAGTATAAAATCGTCAAGTTTAATTAGTTCATTGTAGTTAGTTCATGTTTGGCAGTTCATGTCAGACTAAAGTCTCATTGGTTATTAACTTTGAGTCAATGGTATATTCATATATATATATATATATATATATGGATAGGAAGTGTTGCATTAGTGGTTATTTCATAGGAGGGTACTACGAAAACATGTATTGTAAGCAAGCTAGCTATGTCATATGAGGAGTCACAAAGTATTTTTGAAATCTAACATTAAAATAGTATATATCTCTCTCATATTTTCGAACATAAATTTTAAAAGATGCTGCAATAAGCCAATCATAAAAGGTATTGATAGATTGTAGGAGAAAAAGTTGTACCACCTTGTATCAGCATTTGCCTAAAATCATGCAAGAATTGTGTGCAGAATATACAATGATCCGTGTATAGCAGGTTGCATTAAATGTAGAGTTGACAAGTGCAAGCATGTACTGTAATACTCCCTCCTTTTCAAAATGACTGTTGTTTTAAGAAAAAAATTTTGTTTCAAAATGAATGTCATTCTCACATTTCAATGTATTAATAATTGCTATTTTCCAATTGTGTCATATAATTATTACTCTGTACACTATTTCCAACACATTAATAAGACTAATTTAGTAAAAGTACAATATTTTATGACGATATCATTGCATTCTTTAATCTGTGTGCCTTAAACGACAGTCATTTTGAAACAGAGGGAGTACCAATAAGGCATGAGGGTGGCTAGCTGTCTCCTCCTGGTACGCTGATGACAACCTATAATAAAAAGACAGTATAGTGCACAACAACCAAGTAAAATATCAAAGGAGGTTGTGTTGTGATTGAAAGGTTCATGTTAGGGGTGGACATCGGTTCGGGCCGGTTCGGGTTCGGGCCCAAAACCCAAAACCGGCCCAAACTTCGGGTGAATAATGCTGGCCCAATTGCACCCAATTCAGCAGTCGGGTTTTTCGGGTTCGGGCTTTGTCGGATTCGGATTTGAAAGTCGGTTTTTCCCGGATTTACAAATACTTGAGCCCATTTAAGTTTTTTTGCATGTTGGGCTAGTTTAAAAAAAAAATTAATTTTTTTTGTATACATCTACAATTTTTTAATTTAATAGAATATGAGCCTTATAACCACCTGCTTTACAAAAATTTATTTTAAAAAAATTATTACTAAACATGTATTTCTAAATTTAAAACTGAACCAAATTAAGTTTAACAAATAGAAGTTGTTCAAATAACATTTAACAAATTTAGTAATATATATATATATATATATATATATATATATATATATATATATATATATATATAGCCAAACACAACCAAATAAAAGTTGTTCAAATAACATATAAATACATCCAATAACCATATGAAAATTTCCATCCTGTGAGACTTGGTAATCTTTAACTGCCTTGTAACTATGGACTGCAGTGCATTGTATGCTGCTATTGGGAGTTTGTATGCTGCTATGGAGAGTCCCTTTTCAGTAAGGTATATAACCTTTGAATCTGATAATACAGCTCCGGCAGCCAGGATTATGCAGGTTAATACCTATAAGATATCAAACACAAATGGAAAAGAAATATCTACTTTCTTGAAGTTGTGAATTTATATTTAGTTCATTACATTATAGATTGACAAAAAATGAGATGACCTGGTCTAGCAAAAAGAAAGCCCAAGCTCTAGGCATGGTTGAAGGGCGTGGCATAGCAACATCGACAGCTGAGAATAATGAATATCCTGCACAAATGCCATTGGCATGCACCAAATACCTACTGATCCGAAGTATTCGAACTGGTCCACGTAAACTAGTCGTCAGGAGGTGAGGTGCTCGGGTGATTGCTGGTCGTAAGGCGTGCAACGTGCTCGGCTTAAGAATGAGGAGAGGAGGGGGTGTACCTGCAAGGTACTCCGACGCTCAAGTAAGAAAGGGTCAAAGAAAAAAAGGGGCAAGTACAAAGTGTATTCTTAGGGCGACAAATGTGATACCTGACCCTCTCACTTGAGAGGGTTTATATAGAGCCCCCAGCATGTGGCCAACGGTCCTATTTTCGGGGCGAACTAGCCGTTTTTCCCAAAGAATAGGCAACTGCCCAAACTAGTCGTTATGTCGGGCAGGGTGCCATGAACTAGCCGTTATGTCGGGCATAGACGCAGTTGCGGGCACCTGCCCATCGCTGTTCGGGCAGCGGGGAAGCCGTGCGTAACGGGCATCAGAGCCGGGGAGGGACGTTGCGTTCCTTGCCCGGTTTGAGGGGCAGAAATGTCACTTTTGCCCCTATGTGGATTGGGCTTAGGCAATTTGGGCCGCTCTGGAGTGGAAGCGGATTGGGCCAATTCTAGCCATTGGTCCAGCCCAGAACAGGAGCCCCCCAAGTCGTTGCTCCCGAGCATGGGAGTGATGACTTAAGGACTGCTCGTCGCCCGGGGGAGTTACGTAGAGTCGTCGTAAGGAGACGAGGAAGATTGTCTCGATGTGCCCGTGGCCCTCTGTGTTCGTGATGTTTATGGTCGTGATCCTGTTGCCCGGTATTCGGGAAGATAAAGCGTCAGACAGAATGGGAAACGTTGGGCTGCCACGTGTGCATCGAGCCCTGCGTAGCAGTTAATAGGTAATTATGGCTAGTGGGTAGTCATTATTACCTACGGGCGCGTGTGTGCACGTGCCCCTCAGTATAAAAGGGGGAAGGTTGCCGCATTTTGCACTTTTTCCCTTCTGATTCTTCTTCGTCGTCATCAGCGTTCCTGCCCGTCGCCGTCTTCAGAGCAACCGACCACTGTGCCAAGTTTCGAGCAGCCTTTCTCTTCTACTCAAAACAAGTAAGTTTTCTGGTTTCCAGCTTGTTTTACTTCCTCTCATTGTCAATGGTAGATTGCATGCGGCTAAGGTTAGTTTTAGGTGACAAACTAGGTAGATTTTCGGCGAGTGTTGGTGGTGGGCGGCGGTTCTGCCCTTCTGCTGTATCAAGCATCTCGCCGGAGTAGGTAGCGCGTTCGGTGAACGTGGTGGTCCACGTCGTGGTTGCGAGTCGTGACCACCGCGTCTTACCACCTTCTGGTGGATCGGTGAATTTTCCGGTGCCACGTTTCCAGATTCCGGTGGAGCTTTGCAGTTTCCGGCGGAGCTTCAAACGGAATATGGGCACGAGCACGAAGAAGTTTCTCGTAGGAAGATGGTGTGTATCGGGCATCTCCTTGCGTGGAGGTTTTTCCTTCTTCGTTTGATGTTAGGGCTTAGGCCGGGGATGTTGTCCTTAGCCTTCAGCGCGCCCTTTCACTTGACTTAGCGGTGGAAGGGTGGATTTGATTTCCTGTCGAATTCACTGTCTTTCTCTGCTTTTTCAGGTGATCGTAGTGGCGATGGAGCCAGAGAGGGAGGTTATCCCCGTTACATCCGAGGAGGAAACTGTCTCCGAGGAGAGCAGCAGTGCAACGGCCTCGAGTTCTGCGTCCTCGAGCTCATCGGCTTCGAACTCCTCGAGCGAAGTCGAGGGGGAAGCGAGCGAAACTGAGGAGGGAGAGGATTTGGAGGTCGTGGAGGAGGATGTAATGGAAGAGGATGTGGACGTGTTCTGCCCAGAAGAGTGGGAGGTGGCCGAGCCTTCCGAACATATCTCCACGTTCGCTAGGTCTGCGGTGGACGCCTTTACCGAGGTGGGGCCAGCGGGTGAATGGAGAGTGCTTTTTCCTAATTCGGGTGAGCGGGTCTGCTCGAGCTTCGGGGACTGCTTCGCGATGTATGAATATGCTTTCAAGGAATTGGGGCTGAGGTTGCCCTTCACTGACTTTCAGTGGTCGGTGTTTGCGCATCTGAAGCTGGCGCATTCCCAACTCCACCCGAATTCGCTGGCCTTTATATGGGCTTTTGAGTTGGTGTGCGAGCACCTTGCTCTGGGGACCACCATTCCTCTATTCTTTGCTGTTTTCCACCTACAGCGGCAGCTGGCAGGGAAAAGGTACGGATGGGTCTCTTTGAAACAGCCCAAAAAGTTGTTCAAGCCGTTCTCGGAGTCCATTCGAACATTCAAGGGACGGTACTTCATCATCGAGCCATTGTCTAAGGCTGCCCAGGACAGCGTGTACGCCTGGGAGGTGGAGTGGATGAGAACGGAGAGGAGTTGATTAACGAGGAAGGGAAGTATATCGGGGAGAGAGTGTACAAGTTCCCGATCCGCTGGACACCTGACCACTTCTCAAAGAAGCCTAGTGGTTATGTCTTTGAGCCAAGCGCGCTACGCGGGCAGGATGCTGCGTCTTATGAGAGGTTGGTGAACTGGGTCAACTCTTTTCAGCTCGCGAGCTGTTGGACGAGCAAGGGTAACCCCATCTTCGAGGAGGATGGTAGCCAGAGGGTTGAGCGAAGGTTTATCAACGTGAAGGCACTGCTGGAGTGCAAGACTCCTACGGATGCTGAGAAGCTGCTCGGTAGTCATAGTTACTTTGATTTTATTTGTTATTTCTTTTTGTTCCCCGTTGCTAACGTGTTCGTTTCATTTGTGCAGGTGAGATGCCTCAGGCTCGTGATCGTGTGGTGAGGAACGCCATGGCGAGGGGCAAGGCTGGAGCGGCTCCTCCCAAGGCCCGTCCTATTGGTGGTGCTCGTGCTCTTCCTCTTGCTCAAGCTGCGGTGGGAACCTCTACTTCTCCTACTCCAGCTCCCTGGGACTCTCCATTGGCTCTGGCTGGGCGAGCGAAGTGGCAAAGGTCGTCGGATGCCATGGACCTGACTCGGGCACCCGAGAAAGGGAAGTTTGAGCTTCCTCCGTGTGTCCTTGACCAGAGGTTCTTTGAGGGCAACACTTTGGTCGTCCCGCGGGCAGATTCACTCAACCTCGGAAGCATGGACCGAGCAAGCAATAGGGCGATGGTGGCCCAGGATGCTTCTGCCATGGTGAGGATGCTGGAAATGGCGGCCGTTTATGCGGAAGGGGACTCTGTGCTTGAGGCTGAACTCACTACTGCCCGGGCCTACGAGGCATCCCTGAAGGAAGAAGCTAAGGGTGCTCGTGAGGCTAGGAGGAAGGCCGAGGAGGAGATGGCCAAGCTGAAAGAGGAGGTAACCAGGCTGAAGGCAGAGAAGAAGGCTGCGGAGGATTTGAACAAGGAGCTGATGGCGGCCAGTGCCTCGGGTGCTGATGAACCGGACGAGATAAAAGTGTTGAAAACTAGGGATGAGCTGGTCGCCAGCATACTGCAGGCCGAGGAGGATGGCATTGCTGTGGCATCGGAGTCTTTTGAAAGTGTTGTGGCCCAATTGCGGGTGGTGAACCCTGGGCTCGACATTTCGACAGATGGTATCCACTACCTTGCCCGAGTGGAGGATGATCGCATCGTCTTGCCTGCGGGCCTGGTTCTCGACACCCCCGAAGCTTAGACCGAGGATCAGCCAGCGGAGGAGCCCGAGCCCGAAGCGATTGAGCATGTGGAAGGATGAGGATTCAGGTTGTTTTGATGTTGTTGTGTTTTGTCCGGCCTGCGTGCCGTTGATTAATTTGTAATTTTATTTGGTTTTGGGGGGGGCATGACCCCTTTTTTTTATGTAATACGCACAGTCTTTTGGCCCTTGTGGCCTTTTTATTTAATGCTGGTCTCATTTATACAATTTTTGTTGTACTTTAAATTATTGTTGTACTTTACCTTAGTCGTGTATGTATGACTGCCCGTCGGAGGGTATGTCTGTTAATGGAGCCTTCTTTTTGAAGGATAGCTCACTGTGTGTGAATTCGCCAGTGCGGGGAACTGGTCGAATAGCCGGGGAAGGTCCTGGCGAGGTTGAGGATCTCAGGTCGCGATTGAGGCCTGAGGTCGCGGCGTGAACGTCCCGTCGCGAGCTGGGGTTCTGCCAATCATGGTACTTGGGCGAAGGCGGTGCTCGGTTGAGGACTGCCGACGAGCAGAGTTCCGGCTTGTTTGTTTGAGCGGGATTCTACTTTGTGTGCATGCGTCGTTTGTACCTGGACGAGCATGGTGACCGCTAGGTGGTCTCTTGATGCGAGGAAGCCTATGGTTACTTTAGCTGTAGTATTGCTTAAGTTTCTCAGCGTTCCATGGTCGAGGGAGTGCCTCCCCGTTAAGGTTTTCGAGGAAGTATACATCGTTTCCCGTTTTGGCACGGACTCTGTACGGCCCTTCCCAGTTGGCTGCTAGTTTGCCTTCGTGAGAGTCCTTGTGGTTTCTTCGCAGGACAAGGCTGTCCACATCGAACTCTCGTCGTATGACTTTGGCGTTGTGTCTGATTGCTATTTTTTGCTTAAGGGACGCTTCGCGGAGGGCTGCTCCTGTCCAGATTTCCTCGACGAGGTCGAGCTCTTCTCTCATCGCTTCGTTATTCATTTCCTCGTCTAGAGGTGATTCGGTCCTTCTGGACGGTACGTGGATTTCGATGGGTAAAACAACCTCCATGCCATATGCTAAGCGGAAAGGCGTTTCCCCGGTGGTGGATTGGGGAGTAGTACGATATGCCCATAAGACGCTGTGGAGCTCCTCGACCCAGGCTTTCTTCGTTTCGTCCAGTCTTCGTTTGAAGCCACGAAGGATGACGCGATTGGCCGCCTCCGCCTGCCTGTTGGTCTGGGGGTGCTCTACAGAAGCGAAGTGTTGCTTTGTTCCGAGATGGGTGACAAAGTCTTGGAACTTCTTGTCCGTGAATTGTGTTCCATTGTCCGTGACGATTGCTTGGGGAATCCCAAAACGGGCAAGGATATTCCGCTTGTAGAAACATAGGATGTTAAGTGCCGTTATCTTTGCTAAAACTTCTGCTTCTATCCATTTTGTGAAATAATCTACGCCCACTATCAGGTATTTGTTCTGGCTGGACCCCGTTACAAAGGGTCCTATGATGTCCAGGCCCCACCAGGCGAATGGCCACGGGGAGGTCAAGCTTTTCAGTTCGTTAGGTGGAGCTAGGTGCATGTCCCCGTGCCGTTGGCATTTGTCTCATTTCTTTACGTGCTCCATGGCGTCTTGCTGCATGGTTGGCCAATAATACCCTGCCCGGAGTACCTTGCGGGCAAGGGACCTTCCTCCCAGGTGCTGGGCGTTGATGCCTTCGTGGATTTCTCGTAATACGTGGGGGACAACCTCCTCCTCTATGCACTTGAGTAGTGGGATGGAGAAGTCCCTTCGGTAGAGTTTGTTTTCGAGGATGACGTACGAGCAAGCTCTTCGTCTGATGGTGCTGGCTTCCTTGGGGTCATCCGGAAGTTCGTCCCTGGTGAGGTAGTTGTACACGGGCGTCATCCAGCAGTCACTGTCCCCGACCGCGTGCACGTGGAGGGTCGAGGACCCCTTATCGATGTTGGAACGGGGAAGTATTTCTTGGATGACTGACCTGTTCCCGCCTTTCCTCTTGGTGCTCGCTAGTTTGGACAGGACGTCTGCTCGCACGTTGTGTTCGCGGGGAACATGTCTTACTGCTACCATCCTGAACTTTGACATTTTTTCCTTGACCAGGGTGAGGTATTCAGAGAGACTGTCGTTTTTGGCCTGATACTCCCCGGATATCTGGTGGGCTACGAGCTGGGAGTCCGTGCAGATGACGATTTCTTCAACCCCTAGGTCTTTGACTAGGCGCAACCCGACGAGGAAGGCCTCATACTCGGCTTGGTTGTTCGACGTGGGAAAGGACAATGTGAGAAAAGCCTCGACTATGGTCCCTTCGTCACTCTCCAGGATGACTCCTGCCCCGCTGCCGCTCGAGCTGGATGCTCCGTCCACGTAGATGGTCCATCTGTTTGTTGTGTGGGGTGAGGAGTCTGAGAAGGTTACTTCCGCCATGAAATTGGCCAGGGCCTATGCTTTGAGAGCTTTTCTGCTTTCATACCGGACGTCAAATTCGGACAGCTACAACGACCACTTGAGCATTCGACCGGCCATGTCTGGCCGGCCCAGCAACTGCTTGATGGGTTGATCTGTCCTCACTACGATCGTGTGGGCCAGGAAATAGTGTCTCAGTCGTCTGGCAGCGTTGACGAGGGCCAATGCTACCTTTTCTATCTGTTGATATCGCAATTACGCGTCTTGCAATGCTTTGCTCGTGAAGTATACTGATTTTTTCCCGGAAGGATTTTCGCGAATGAGCACAGCGCTCACGGCCTCGGCAGTGACGGCGAGGTATAGGAACAAAACTTCCCCGGTATCTGGTCGTGATAACACGGGCGGTTTCGACAGGGCTTGCTTCAAGTGAAGGAGGGATGCCTCGCATTCTTCGGTCCATTCAAACGCGGCCTCTTTTCTCAAGAGCTTGAAGAAAGGAAGGGCGTTTAGGGCGGATTTTACGATGAAGCGGGACAACGAGGTGAGTACCCCGTTGAGGGACTGGATGTTCTTCTTAGACGTGGGCGTTGGGAACTCAGAGAATGCCCGAGATTTGTCAGGGTTAGCTTCTATTCCTCGTTCCGTCAAGTAGAAACCAAGGAATTTACCTTCTCGTACGCCGAACGTGCACTTCTCTGGGTTAAAACGCATTTGATATTTTCTTGCTTGCTCGAAAATTTTTCGAAGATAGGCGACATGGTCTAGTTCCTCGTGGGACTGGCTGCCCGAAGTCGTCAGGTCTTTGGCGTGATCCTCCTCACTGAAACGGCTGTCCAAATCGATGGATTCAACCTGGGGGAGTGGCTTTGGCTGCTCAGAGCTGCTGGGCAGAGGAGGACGACCAGATATCCTCGGCCTCGCTGAGATGGTGCTCAGTCCTTTTGATGCTGCTTCAAAGCATCGACGGGCAGCTTCGATGTCGCCGTGGAGGGTGGCGACCATCCCTTCAGAAGTGTAGTACTTCATCTTGAGATGTACGGTGGAAGGCACTACAATCAACTCTGCCAGGGTTGGCCTTCCAAAAATGCACTGATATAGTGACGGGCAGTCAATTACCAGAAACTGTGCTTTGATTGCTCGGGTTGTCTTTCCTGAACCGAAGGTCACGATGAGCTCTACGTAACCTCGGGGTCTTGTTACTGCTCCGTTGAATCCCTGCAGGTCGGATCCAACGTATGGAGTAAGGTGCGAGTCGTCCAGCTGCAGTGTCTCGAATAGGTGGTTGTACATTATATCAATTGAACTGCCCTGGTCCACGAGTATCCTGCGAACGTCGAAGTTCGCCATCCTTGCCCGGATGAGAAGCGGGATGCTTGAGTTCGGTGACCCGCCGAGGAGTTCCTCCATGTAGAAGGAAATGAGAGATGATCCTTTGTGAGTGGTATCCAGCGTGGTGACTTCGTTGGAGCTTTTGCTGATCAGTTGCTCGAATTTCCTTTTGACTGAACCGACCGTGATTTTGTTGAATCCACCACCGGAGATGACCATGGCCGACGGGAAGGTCTCCCACGGGCTGTGAGCGCCGAGGAACGTGGAGGCGGGCAGACTATCAGGGATACGGAAGCCCTCTGGCCGAGTTATGGACAGAGCGAATTGTACGTTGGTGTCCTCGGAGGGCGGAGTCTCTTCTGCAGCTTTCTTGCTCTCCTGGGTTTCTTGCCGGGGAGCTTCTTTCTTCTTCGCGAACTGCTTCAGGTGGCCGTCGCGAATGAGGATCTCTATGGCATCTCTGAGGTGGATTCATTCCTCTGTCGTGTGGTCGTGGCTCTTGTGGAAGCGACAATACTTGGATTTATCTACACCCGGCCTGGCCGGCAGCTGTTTGGGGAAACAGACTCTCGCCTGCTTGAACTCTGAGTTGGCACATTCGGACAAGATTTTCTCCCTCGAGGTAGTAGGGGGTATAGTCATGGAACCGCCCGGAAGGTCCCTTCTGTTCATGTGCATCGCGAGGCCTATCGTCGCGTCTTTTGTCTCCTCGACGGGATGTCGAGGGCTCTTCACCTCTGGATGACCGGGCACCTTCTTGGTGACGGGAGGCCCGGATAGAATGGGCAGCGACCTTTTCCTCGTACTGTATATGTGACTGGGCTTGGTGGAGGAGGGCGTTGAGATTCCTCGACGGATCAAGGCCGATGGCTTTCGCGAAATCTGAGCCAGGACGTAATCCCTGCTCGAGCAGGAATTTCTTCATCTCGTCGATCGTTGGCAGTTGGACTGCCTCCTTGTTGAACCGCTTAATGTAGTCCCGAAGAGGCTCATCTTTTCCCTGCACGACAGCTCCGAGGGCGCCTCAGTCTTTGGATGGCGTCGCGATGCGGTAAAGTGACGGGAGAAAATCCTTCTGAGCTGCCTCCAGGATGTGATGGATTCCTCAGGCAACTGTTTGTACCAGGTCATTGCTCCCTTCCGGAGCGTGGTCGGGAACAGGCGGCATTTGATGGCTCCTCGTACACCTCTGTAGTCCAAAAGAGCATCTATGTTTTCTATGTGCTAGTATGGGTCTGTGGTTCCATCATAAGTCCCTAGAGACGGAGGCTTCTCCAGTCCTTTAGGGAGACGGGTGGCTAGGATCTAGCGAGACAACGGGCCATGAGGCTCGTCGTCGCTGCTCGAGCTAGAAGTCGACGGTGACCGTTGTCTACGCTCGCGGCGGCGGTCTCTGCGAGGTGAGGGTGATCGTGGCCGGTCGCGAGGTTTGACCGATGGAGAATGCCTGTCCTGCCTCGTTCTCTTGTGTCTTGGTGGTGACTGATCCCGCGGGGAGATCTGGTCGCGCTTGCGAACGCGTTGTGGTTCAGGCTCACGCCTTGTCATACGGTCATCCCCGCGCCTAGGTGGCGGGCTTCTTGATTTCTGGTGTTTCCTCTTGGGAGGACAGGATCTTGGGAGAGCTGGTTCTTCAAGAGCTCATATCCTTTCTCCTTGCTGCAAGATAAGGAGGTTTGTGCGGTTGACAGCTTCCAGAAGGGCTGCAACGGCCAGGTCAGCGCTGGGGGGGCCAGGAATTGGTTGTTCCCCCAACGGTAGCTGTTTGCCTCCTTGCTCGGTGGGAGGAGGAGTTGGAGACGCAGTGGCCCCGTCTCGAAGGAAACGGGGATCAGAAAGTAACGACGAACTGCCATTAGCGTCCATCTTGTTGACGGGGACAAGAACCATAGCGTCGACACCTTTTGCGGAGTTCTGAGCGGCCATACGTGGGTGGATCAAAGAAAGTATGTTTTGATCTTTCAGTTTCCGAGGAGGAAAGAAAGAAGGGGAGAACAAGGAGTTCCCACAGACGGCGCCACTGATCCGAAGTATTCGAACTGGTCCACGTAAGCTGGTCGTCAGGAGGTGAGGTGCTCGGGTGATTGCTGGTCGTAAGGCGTGCAACGTGCTCGGCTTGAGAATGAGGAGAGGAGGGGGTGTGCCTGCAAGGTACTCCGACGCTCAAGTAATAAAGGGTCAAAGAAAAAAAGGGGCAAGTACAAAGTGTATTCTTAGGGCGAAAAAATGTGATACCTGACCCTCTCAAGTGAGAGGGTTTATATAGAGCACCCAGCGCGTGGCCAACGGTCCTATTTTCGGGGCGAACTAGCCGTTTTTCCCAAAGAATAGGCAACTGCCCAAGCTAGCCGTTATGTCGGGCAGGGTGCCATGAACTAGCCATTATGTCGGGCATAGACGCAGTTGCGGGCACCTGCCCATCGCTGTTCGGGCAGCGGGGAAGCCGTGCGTAACGGGCATCAGAGCCGGGGAGGGACGTTGCGTTCCTTGCCCGGTTTGAGGGGCAGAAATGTCACTTTTGCCCCTCTGTGGATTGGGCTTAGGAAATTTGGGCCGCTCTGGAGTGGAAGCGGATTGGGCCAATTCTAGCCATTGGTCCAGCCCAAAACACCTACAAAATGCACGAATGCCATTGACACTATCATTTTGACTATCCAATTCCATGGAGCAGATAATGATATTAATATTCTTCATAGAGTAGTTATGAAATAAAGTTCACCTCACTGCAGTGCAGCCAATTCCAAGTTTTTTTCTATCATTCAAGAAAATAATATTTCAGGTACCTGAAAGAAAATAATATTCACATGAGAAAACATGAAAATGTAACATCAAAAGCTTTGTCACCAAATGTAACATGAAAATGTAATATTTCAGTGAACCTACAGGCGGAAATACTAAAATAGGTGGTACTTATAGTACTATTCATATGTCTCTCTAAAAATAGTTAAAATGAATGAATACCATTAAAATTGGAGTACTATTTATTTCATTACTTTATTATATTCTACACTGCATTATTATTATTTTCCATAAATTTTATTGATCACAGGTCTATCTAAATTACCCTCAATCAAGTTTATCAAAAAAACAAAATTGGCTAAAAAGTAATATAGCTAGGAATGGTAAATTACTTGACTTTGTGTTTTATATTTTTACAGGCAGCAGTAGGGGGGTCACTATTAGGAATGAGGTTAAAGTGGTCCCAAACCTCAGATCTCTTTCTATTACCATTAGCATTAGGTCTTCTTTTCTTCGGAATAGGCGGAAGATTTGTGGTTGGTTCAATAGGTGTTGTGGTTGTTGGTACATTGGGCGAGGTTTGAGAATGTTCATTGGTAATGGGGGTGTCTTGCTCCATAACTGAGCAAATAAGCACATCCAAAAATAAACACAAATAAGAAACCAAACATATACAAGTTCTTAAACATACAAGTTCTTAAACATGCTTAATATAGTTATTTTGCATACTTCAAGAAACATACAAAATCACACACCTAATCATACTTGAAGAACAATAAGACAACATTGTATTAAGGAAGTACATGGCAAATTTGATTAACATATTCCATTCAGTTAAACTCCAGAATACAGAGGAACTATGGAGCATTTGTTTTCAAGTTATGATACCACTACACAAGTAAAAACTTAGAGGGAAGAAAAACATGTATACTTTGATTCGCCAAGCTCTATGAAATGGCAAGTCTGATAAGGGTCTGCACCAACCAAAGAAGTAATAAGTTACTAGTTACTACCTAGCCACGGACTTCAGAAAATAATTCATTCAAATTATGAAAATTTAAAATTGTTTTATGACAAACAGAAGCTTCCAATTAAGAGAGTGTGTGTGACGAAATAGAAAGCAGACACCACTGTCTTATGAATTAGTTAAGATAGTTATAAAGTGAAATTCCATATTTTACCTTAATACGTTCTTCCTGCATAACTTATTAATATTGTAACTTGTACAGCTTCTTCTGGTTTCAATTTCCAGCCACAGTAAATGCCCTATAAAGGTTTTATGTTGTATTAGATCCCACATCGTTAAGATTTTTTATGTTGTTGGTAACTTTTATCTTTTGAGCCACTTTTTAAGGACATCAAAATTTATTTAATATGATACTAAAACAAGATTAAAGATGATAATGTACGATTAAACTCAGAACTCACGCAAGATGAGAAAGTATATTAAAATCTATAACTTATAAGTCATAACACAAAAAATCTAAGTTTAGATTTTTCAAAATACAATCCTAATTTAACCAGAACAAAAAGTTACCAAAATACTGTAATTGAGAAAACCAAAAGAAATTCTAGTATTCCATTTCCTCGAAAAAGCAAAACACAAAACTAAACTCATCCACCTTTATCTTCTGCTAAAACAAAGAGTGTGCTGTCATGAAAATGATTAGAGATGAAATAAAGGTAATAACGTTCAGCTACAAATTGAACCTGTCAAATCGCACTCCTCAAAAGCCTAAAGTCATGTTCTTCATATGGTACTCCAGGCTTGAATTTGAACCTGTCAAGATAATGAATGACAATGTTATTCAAACAAGAACAACTCTATAAAGCCAAACAAGAACAACAAGAATCAACAGTACATATATCATAAAAGGTATAGGTAAAAACAAGCAAAATAAATAGTGAAGAAGAAAACAAAAAAAAAGAGTGGGAGAGAGAGTAAATACTTACTGAGATAGCCATGGAAGCCGCAACGATGAGGATGATGGTGATGGCTTGGAGCTTGAAGCGATTCAACGATGACTGACGAGGAGGAAGGTAGTTGTGGTGGTGGCGGCGACGGTATGTTGAATTTGGGAACAAACCCTAGCAGAAGAAAGACATAATGAGAGAGGAGTGAGTGAGTGAGTATGTTGAATTTGGGAATAAATGAAATGAAAAAAAGGCTGAAACTACCCCTAATTTTTAAGAAATTGGGCCATTGCATGTTTGGGCCTCATATTTTCCTTTCGCTGACTCAAATTTCTGATGTGAATCGGTCGGGCCCGGATTCCGACGGGTCCAAAATTCATGACCGAACCCGACCACCACTATCCACCACTACCCAACTGCATGCTCCCTAAATACCCGAAACCCGCTGTAACCCGAACCGTTCATCAAAATGCCATTCGGTTCGGTCGGTTACCGTCGGATGGTCTTCTAATGTCCACCCCTAGTTCATGTAATAGGTGGTTAAATAATAATATTATATATGGTAGAGTGTTAAGGTGGATTACATAGTGCATAGAGGTTGTTCCTAAAATCGTGGATGAGCAAATTCCCTTGTGGGATTTTAAATGAGTGTCCTCATTACAAAAAGGATTTCAAACTTCCAGCTATATTAATATTGTACTGTTTAGAACTATGGTTGTCATAGTGAGAAAAATTGAAAAAACACAAGCAGCATAATGCTTGTCTCAGAAAATTGGAAGTTCTAAAAACTGATGTGAAAAATACAAAAAATGGTTGATTGTCAAGACATTGATGAACATGTTGTAATATATAATCAATTTCACATTCTAATTTTGATTTAAGCATTACGGTTGGGCTAAGTGGTTCTAAGAAAAAGAATCATTTGGAGGGCTAGAAGCATTTTGAATGTAACATAAAATATTTATGTGGTCAACAAATTTTTAACACCCTTTCTGCAAATTTATGTTTACCAATATTATAATATGTTTAGAAATTCTACAATAAAATTCCTAAGCTAGTAAAATATAATAATTCAAATTCATGAGTGAATCACTCACCAAAAAATATCACATGTGGCTTTACAAGTTCAGTTACCAACCTAGACAAGTTTGTGGTTAACTTCTCCAAAAAATTATATCAGGTGGCTTTACAATATGACTTTTATTACCAAAAAAATATATCAGGTGGCTTTACCATATGACTTTTATTACAAAAATGGTATTTTAAAATAGATTAAATAGGATAAGATAAATCACAGTAAATGATTCACCACAATCCGCTGCGGTGTTGTGTAACATTGTAATATGTGATGTTTGGCTAGTTGTGCTGATAGTTATTAAAGATAAGTAGGATAATAGGATAAGATAAGCAAAACTTCAACAGCCATAGTAGGTTTGCTATTAGACATATATAATTTCTTCATATCATTTGATCCATGATGATTTGACTTAGCAAATTAACCTACATATGAGCCAATCCAAAATATATACAAATCCCCATATATTTTGTAAATTAACAAAGTTTACATGTATTATATAAAAGATAGTTTGCAATTGAGTGAAATAGATAAAATGCACTTTAAACATATGTCAACAGTAATGTGTGATATAGTTTTAAATGTACACTGACTATGAAAATTGGCCTGCATTAGAGGCATGTAGTCCATATCTAAGGGAATTTGTTAGATATTCCAACAGACTGGTTTTTAATCCGTGTCTTTTAGCCAAGTGGATTACATCTTCAAATTCACTCAATAAACATTTAAAAAATCTCTACAACAACATCACAAGTCAGAGTATCCTCTACCATAAAAGAACATCAATAATACACAATTACACACAGTCTATGTAATTCTCACAAATATTTTCAATGAAGAGTGGCTAAACTCTGTGCTAGGAGCTGGCCAGCAGGTGCAAGAGTTTGCAGATCAAGACCATTCATCGATGAAATAGTACCAAATGACGCCTCTTGCGGACCGAGAAATGAATTGTTCTGGTGCTGAGAAACTCCACTCAATCTTTGAAGATACAATCGATAATTCTGTAACAACAAAATAAAAATGAAAATGAATGTTATCTCCATTAAGTAATAATCATAGTATTGGCGTATATGACCACAAATAATTCTTATTACAAACCGGCGTAGAATAGTAATTGAAGAGTAAAAGTAAGAGGATAGAAATGTGACATACCCAATCAATTATTGTACCTCAAAAAGCTTAACAACAACTTCATAGTCAATTTCACCATGCTTTGCAATTTCAGCAGCATGGATTTTTAGGACTTCCATCCTGGACTGCTCATTTGGTAATGAAATCTCAATTTTTCGACCAAGTCCACTCGAGCGAAACAGAGCAGGGTCAAGAACATCTGGCCTATTTGTAGCCACAATAATTTAAACCTAGATACAACATCCAAGTTAAGCCACTATTTTATATAAAGATTATGGAAACAACAAAGAAAAAGCCAATAAATGTAATCAACATTCTAGTAATTGTAGATCTACTAAACGTTAAGAACAATAAACAGGATGAGAAATCACCTTTCTAAGCTGATCAAATCCATCTAGCTGGTTTAGAAGCTCCATGACGGTTCTTTGAATTTCACAATCAGCACTTGTTCTTTCACTGAAATACCATCCACCAATGGCATCAATCTCATCCATGAATATGATGCAAGGCTAAGCAAAATGTTAGAAATAGTAAAAATTAATTTTGAGCAGATAATTAGAATGAAAACCAGTTTGAAAGAATAAAAGTTCTTCCTACCTGATGATCACGAGCATATCCAAACATTTCCCTAATCAGTCTTGAACTTTCACCAATATACTTATCAAGTATAGCACTGGATACAACCTGAAATGAAGTATAATTTTGATTAAAATGACACATCAAGCAGTTAGCTTCAATATTGTTTGCAATTGCTCTTGCTAATAATGTCTTCCTAGTTCCAAGAGGTCCATGGAGAAGAAGACGCTGTAAGAAGTAAATTCGGTTACTTTTCCTTCAATAAATATCTATTCATTAGTCATATAAAATTATGTGCAATATAGGATCATTACCCATCAACAGTTTGCTCATATGATGAAGTTCCAAAATATTTAATATATGAATCCTGCACCATTGTATCAATTCAGCTTTATGAATCCTGCTCCAATTGAGGCCTGTCGCTAAATGTAGAGAAGGAAAAGTGGAAAGATCTGAAAATACATAGAAACATATGATAAGACAGATACGAATTTTAGTAAAAATATGGTAAGAAGTGCGAGGGATTCGTGCAAGATTATTTTCCCGGTCAACTGCAACAAGCCCAAACTTGGGACCATATTCATCAGCCCATTCCTAGTTATCAGAAATAGTCCAGAAGAAGTAACCAAGCACAGGCACCCCCTGTAGAACAATAACAAGAAGGTATAAGATGCAATTAGTGTTTTTGAAAGAATAGTTCAATATAAAAAATGAAACTTTCGGAGTCAAAACCTTGATCATAGCTGCATAAACAGAAAGCAAATGCTCCAACAGATACGACCGGCAGATCAAATCAGTCTCATCTAATCACCTGCTACTCACGCTTCACAACCTCCTTAAATCTAATTTCCTAGCACATGGAATTCACAATTAGATCTTCACATTCCAACAGAAAAATTAAAAAAAAAAAAGGAAAAAAAGGAAGAAATTAGATCTTCACATATCCATTTTTAATTAAGTTTAAAAATGATTAATATACCATTATGTTTAATTAAATCTCTAAAATATTTATAAACTCATTCTAATTCATTTAAATTTTCTTGCTATCTCAGTCACCCTGTCTCACCAAGTATAATACAGATAATGAGCAGTGTAAGCCAAGTTTTCAATTAAATGATAAAATAGGTATTTCAAAGTTGAGAATGAGAAGTGGAAGTTATTGCACCTATTTTGTTATGAACGGGCAAAGGTGCTGCGTATTCAGTGAATTTCCCAACTCAAAATGGCACTGCTCAACCCAAACCCAAAATCCAAAATCCTCAGTAACAGATCCTACACAAATTCATATAAAAAAAAATCAAACCTAATACCAAAGCTAAAAATCATGTTGAAATTAAAAAAATTTCAAACTTTTACAATAAAACACAAACATAAACTAAAACCAGATCTCAAAACACAATAAAATCACAACTTTCATCCAAACAAAAACAAAACAAAAACGATTTTTTACCCAAAAAAAAAAATCTTAAACCCATTTGTTCAAATGATAAAAATGCAGAAAAGAAACAAATCAAAACCAGAACCCACAAGTATATGAACTGACCTTTAAAAATTTTCGTCGATCTGGACCTGGATGACTGGAACGTCGGGAAGAAATAGACGAGAGAGAACATAGGAAATTTTCATACGAAAGAAAATGGGGAACAATTGAAAAATGAAAATGAGTTGGATCTGGATGAAGGAAATGGTCATTTTCTTCAAGCTTGAAACACTGATGTGAGAGATGAGAGGTTTTGAGTTTGAAAATTGGAGAGGGAGAAGGTTGTGACGGGAAAGAGAAGAGAAAATGAGAGAGAGAGAGAGAGAGAGAGAGAGAGAGAGAGAGAGAGAGAGAGGGGTACTGATGAGAGAAAAATGAGGCAGTGTTTGAAATTTGAAAATGTAGTGGCAATAGTTATGCCACTTGGACAAAAGAGATATTTTTATTTGTTAATGATTTTGTATTTAATAAATTACCATTAAGGGTATTTTTTAAGTGTAAATTAATTTTGATGAAAGGGTAAATGAGGGTGTTACTATGCATCTTCCATTAATAGTTAGGTAGTTGATAACATGGAAAATGCTGCCAACATGAACCGAATTATTCCTACAAAGCAGATTTTAATTCAACCAAACAACATTACTGAAAAACAACAAGAGATGAAACAAAATATAAATTAATTTTAGTCAGAACTCAAGTTAGACTCCACAAATGTGATTTATCATTGCGGTGATACCAAACTCTCCCAATGAATATGTAGTATGTAGATTGAACTCGATTGTACTAGTTATCAACCCACCACTATTTATATAGGACAAATTGGGAAGGGCATTTGTTTGCCAGAAGAATAAGAGCACCACTGTTGTCTAAAATGTACAAGGGTTCAACAATAGTAAAAGAAGGTTGATTCTCTCTAGTGATGATCTTCAGTTTAGTCCATGACGCAACAACACTGTACTCTTTCATCAACCACACATCCCAGTGATGTTCTTTAGTGAAGTCCATGTCACACACTCAAAGGCAATTACTCAAAACATATATAATTTTGTTGTCAAAATTATTTTGAGGCAGCAATACTTCCACGTAAGTTTCCTTCTCCAGATCAAATGAAAAAATTGAGCTTTTACCATAAACTATCCAATTCAAAGTGCCGCTCAGAAATTTTCCTAACCATTATACAGAATTAATGGGTGTAAGGGAAAATTTGGGAATGGTTTTCTAAACATTTTCACCAAATGTATAATTTTTTGTAAAAGATTGACTAACATCACCCATATTTTGTGTGACTAATAGCACCTTGTACTTGTCATTAACTTCATCATATCCAAAGCCAAATTGATTGATCATCCAATTATCCGATACTGATATCAGATATTTTTTGGATTTGAACCTCATAGAAGGGTTGTGTAGTCTGACACAATTTTGATCTTTATAATACAGACACGGCAGCCTATTGTATGAACCTATAATAAATTAGGTGTGAATCTTTGCAATGAGGATGGTAACAGGTTTAACAGGGGTTGATGAGTTTTCGAATAATGACTTCAAAGGGTAAGATATGATTTTGTTGCGATGGTTCTTTGAGAATTGGGGATCGAAAATTAGGGTTTTCCATGATTTGCAGACACACTTAAATTAAACGAGAGATTTCACCAGAAGCTTCAGGAGTATCTCGTTGATGAGTTCTTCCGACAAAACAGGCAATGCAATAGCGGTTGCTTCGAGCACAGGTGGAATGGAAACAGTGTCGCTTTGATGGTTCATTCAGTGTGTTTAGAGTTTCTAATGTTCCTTCAATGAATTAATAATAGAATCTTATGCCAAAGGTTAATTGGGCTATTTCATCTCTTATGCAGTTGAGGCTCACATTCTTTGACTGAGAAACCTTTTATAGTTGTTTATAACACTTCTTTCTAAAAATGTATCATTCAAAGGGAGAATTTTATCAGCAAGTTACAAGGTGTTTGGTAATTTACTTATAAACTAGGTCAACTGGTGTATCTTTTTATGGTTTCTTAGGTTCATTACATTTTCATTGTAGGTAAAAATATATATTCCCTCGCATGGACTCTGCAGTATGTCAATCTTTTCATGATAAATACTGGCTACATCATTTTGGCTGGTCCAGCTTTGAAGGTAACATCATTTATCTGCTAAAATATATTGCAAGAGCAGGTTGCACATGTTGTTATTGCTTTTGAAGTGATTGGTGGCTGACAAAAGGAGAGAGATGCTATAGTTTTGATTGTTCTACATGTATTCATCTTCTGTCTGATGATTTTCTAATTTCAAATAAAACTTTTGAATGTTTGAATAGAATTAATAATTGAGTCATGTAGATGCTTCCATAAGGAGGTGGTTCATTCTCCGCTGGGGGCCGCAGTAAAGGGATGCACCCAAGTATTGGCAAGTAGCTTGCTAACTATTATTCACACTCTGTTGCCGGAACCCAAAAGCTGAAAGGTACACTTCTTCCTTCACCTCAAACCCTTTCTATGGCGTTCCCCATTAGTCACATTTGTTTTGTTCCTATTAGTACGTTTTGATTCAAAACTCAATATCACTTTACTTTGATCCAAATGCACTTCTATCATCAAGTTTCACTCTTGAATCAAATTGATTTTAGTTTTCAACTTCAATTATATCATCAATAGTAATAAAAATAGTTAGGTTAAAATAAAAATGTAGTATAAATTTCTACATCATGGAAGAAATTTGGACTAATTGTGCAAACAGAACTGGTCTAATGAGGTTCATAGAATTAATATTACATGAGAATTTATGTATCACATTCCTTTTCATGAAAACTAACCCTATTTGTTATTACCATGATTGATACAGTCTTGGTCCTGGTTTGAAAAATTTGCCTTGCCCAGTCTCTCTGCATGATATCGCAGGCTTAAACTCAAATTTGGTTAACAATGAAGTGACCCCGTTATTATACACATGTTACAGGATGAATAAATATGATGTGTTTTCAGGATCTGCCATTCTGCTGCAAGTTGGGAATGCTGGCGAGAAGTTCTGGCTTTTCTGTATTTGATTTCAAATTCAATCCTTGTGAGTTTACCGCTTTTGACTCTTTCTTGGCCTGCTTCATGTTCTTGGCGAGCCTGCTTGCTGGGAAATGTAGTCTAGCTTTTAGAGGACGGGGAGCTCGTGTTTGCCTGTCAAATCCTCGCACACAGACAAACCCTGCAAAATAACAGGTTCGTTAGATGTTCAGATTCTTTTCGTGTAGATGTTTGTGTTTGTTGAATAGGGTGGATCTGTCGTGTGACCAAATGTTTATGGTTATTAGACTTGTAAAAGTGAGTTTAAATAATGATATTCAATCACAGAAGTCAGTATTACATTCTAGAAATCTTACCTCTCCAGAAGCACTGTTGAATTTCTTGTGTTGATAAACCTGCTTAACAAAAGCTCATATTAAACTTAGTTGTTTGAGATATGCTAATGCTATAATAGTTTAACTTCTAAGTGTTTACCTTTGAATATGGATGGTATGGATGTTCCGAAGTGTACTGTTCTCCTATTGAGGTTCCATATCCAACTTCTGGGAACGCTAATTGGGTTAAGACTTGATTCATGGTCTGCAAAAACCTGCCTCAAATGACAACAGACAGTTATTTGAAAATGGCTCATTATTTGAAAACTGTGGTAGCACCTCAAGTACCAAAATAAGGAACATTCTATTTCTACCACATTTGATGTCAAATTTGTGTCAAAATAACACAACTCTTTCATTTACGATTCATAACGCTTTTACTAATTGAGAGAATTACATGTTCAGGTTCCTCCAGAGTTGTATACTTCTTTTATTGCAGCAGTTGATAAAGGAAACATAAAAAGCATGCCAAATAGAAGCATGTTTGTCGCACCATATTCCACGCCCGGGGCTCTTCTGATGTGTACTTACTGTCGCATCTGTTTGAATTTTGCATCTGTATGAATCATATTCATAGGAGGTAAAGTTTTGCATATATATACATACATGTAAACCAATACCCGCACATGCTAGCATTACATGCTTATTTTCTGTTATTTTACATTAGAAAAAATTCACATATTAGAGGTAGGACATATGTCACTTATCACTCAATTGAAATGGTTTTACTTCTCTTCTGCATAACATTTTTCTGTCACATAGTTTTTGAAATAAGTTCATATTTATAGTAACTTTCTCATCTAAAGAAAATATATCTGTTACAATTTACAGTATATTTCTATCACAATAAGTTCAGTTTGTAATAATATATTTATGTCACATAATTATATTTTGTCAAACTTTCTCATCACCAAAAGCAATTTACAACAACTTCAATAAGCTTCATGTCTAAAACACGTTTGCAGAACTCTGTAGAAATCTAATTTCACATCAAACTGGTTTTTGAACACCTAACCACATACATATCATGTCACTTTACAGTTCATTAAAGTGCTTTGTTTCCATTAAAAAAATATTACCCAAATGGTTTTTTCTCACACTGCTCTGATCACTGTGCAGAAAGGAACACTGTCTAATAAACAAATACTACTATCAATGTCTATGAAAGCAGACTGCTATGGGAACTGCAACATATCATTATCTTTTAATCGTCAATTTCGAGATCTACTACAGCCGGGTATTATTTAACTTACTACCCGTTTCATCTATGTTATACTCCACTTTTGCAATTGACATGTCTACATCATATAAAAGTACTTTGGTATACTCCACTTTTGTAATTGACATGTCTATATCACTATCTTAACCTATTCAACTTATTGCATATCCTGCTTCCCTGCACTAGCTACCATAGAGATGTTGCCATATTGTTGCATCTCAATTCTATCAAACTAACTACCAATTTTTTTGAGGAAATAGAATTCAAAACAATGCCAATTTTTTATTGACTTTTTTATTCTTCACAAAAAAATCAACTTTTGTGTTCATACCCTCTTAGAACCCAATCTGGAGGATATTAAGAACTCTATTGGAATGCAACTGACAGCTCTCACGCTATTCCCGCGTTTTAGGTATTTGTTCACTTTCATCTAAATGAATCCAAATTGTACATACTCATTTCCTCGGTTTCTGCTCAAAATCTATTTGTTTTCCTCACAACATTGCATTACTGCTGAACACAAATCAAGCAATACCATCTTCATATGTGTTGATAATTGTCGTGATTGTTTTGTTGCAGTATAACTGTTGTAGTTATGACATTGATAATAGTGTTCTAAAAGTATAATTGTTGTATAAATACAGTAGTTATAACTTAATCATATATGCAAACTGTGATTATTATTTTTTCAATTACCAGTTTCCTTATTATCTGTATAAATGTTGTAGTTTGTGAAGTCATTATGGGTGGAAAATTAGGTTAGATGTAGAGTCTAACATTACCCTTGAAAACGAGAAATGTGCTTCAAATCAATATCCCACTTAACCATATTTTCCATGCTAAGAACATGAAGTAGTACTCAATATGACTACACTTTTTCAGCCACATTACTCAATCTTTTGTTCACTTCTGTCCATATCAGTAGATGGATATTGAAATAAAAATCAACAATCTTTTGTTCACTTTATTTTGTCACAGAACTATATTTTCATCTCAAATTTTAAGTTATCAGAAATAACATGTTTTGAAAAACTTGAAGCCATGCTATGAAATAATGATCTCTTTTGTAAAATTAGCCATGTGATGAAAGATTGAGACTATCCGTACAATGCCAATACCATTAACATCAGTTTAGAATTAGCATGTGCTTTACAACACAACCATTCTGCAAGGCAATACTCCAATTCCTCACGTGTAGACATCTATATCCTTGAAGTAATGAAATGACTGTTAGGATGATGACTATTTAGATGTATTAGATTTGTTTGATTCTTTTTAAGGGATTTTATATGTAGTAGTGAATACTATGTTGATGATGGTATTGGTGATTATGATGGAGTTTGTGATGATGAAAGTAAGATATGAGATGAGTTTCAATTTTAGCTTTGATAGAGACTGGTATAAGAGAGAGAATAGAAAGAATGATGTAAACTCTCATTGTATTGAATGAATAGTAATACAAGGGAGTGCTCTCTATATATAAGGAGAGAGAATCGTAACAAACCGACTGAGCCTATCGTATTAACCTGACAGCTCAGCAATACTAGCTTAATGGAAACTTAGAATAATAGAAAAATATTGACAGAATATAAACTGCTACTCTATTAGTACTCTATTAGTCCCCCTTAGAAACTGCTGGTGGGCTTGTGAGATCAGTCTTGTGTAGCACACGCAGCTTGGCACGCAGAGGAACAAACTTAGCAGCAGACAAAGGTTTGGTTAGTATGTCAGCCCATTGGTCTTGAGCTGGAACATGTGCAACAGATAGGTGCTTGCTGAGGACTTTCTCTCGCAAAAAGAAAATGTCAAGCTCCATATGCTTGGTCCTGTTGTGGAGAACAGGATTGTGGGCAAGGGTGACAGTGCTCAAGTTGTCACACAGAATTCTAGGAACCTGAGATGAACAGTTAAGTTCTTTGAGTAAGGATTGAATCCAAATGAGCTCAGCAGCCAACTGAGCCATGCTACGATACTCTGCTTCAGCACTGGATCTAGCTACAAGTTGCTGCTTCTTTGACCACCATGACACAACATTAGGACCAAGATAGATACAGGCCCCAGAGGTGGACCTCCTATCATCAGGGTCTGATGCCCAATCAGCATCACAGAACCCTAACAATTGCATAGGCTGCTGAACAGAAGCAGGTTGGATGAGCAAACCATGATGGAGAGTGCCATTTAGGTACCTTAAGATTCTCTTGACAGCCTTCCAATGATCCTCTAAAGGGTTGGACAGAAACTGACAAACCTTGTTGACAGAAAAAGAAATCTCAGGCCTAGTAAGAGTAGCATATTGTAAAGCACCAACAACAGATCTGAACTGAGTGGGATCTTCCACAGCAGCTGAGCCCACTTTGGACAGCTTGCTACTAGAAACCATGGGGGTAGGCATGGCATTAGCATTTACCATATTCAATTTAGACAGTAGGTCAGTGATATATTTGGTCTGAGATAGGAGCAGTGAGCCATTGGGAAGATGAGACACTTTAATGCCCAAGAAGTAATCAAGTTGTCCCAACTGTTTCAGTGAGAATCTGTCATTAAGTAGCTTGATTAAGGTTGTGATAAAAGGATCAGAATTGCCTGTGATGATTATATCATCAACATACACTAGAATCATAATCTGAAGCTTCCCTTGACTCAGTAGAAAGAGACTAGGATCACACCTGCTGGCCTTAAACCCAAGCTGAAATAGAGCACTCTTAAGTTTGTCAAACCAGGCCCTAGGAGCCTGTTTTAAACCATAAATAGCCCTATTTAATTTGCAAACCAGTGACTTGTCAGCTACTTCAAAGCCAGGAGGCTGCTGCATAAATACCTCCTCTTCAAGAGTGCCATTGAGGAAGGCATTGTTAACATCTATTTGCTGTATGGTCCACTTGTTACTGACAGCAATAGTTAACACAATTCTAACAGTAACTGGTTTGATGACTGGTGAGAAGGTCTCCTGAAAATCACTTCCAGCCTTTTGATGGAACCCTTTAGCCACTAATCTGGCCTTGTACCTGCTAACGGATCCATCAGGATTTTCCTTAGTTCTGAAAACCCACTTACAGCCAATAGGATTTCTGCATTCAGTAGCTTTCACCAATGTCCAGGTCTGATTTCTCATCAGTGCCTGATATTCTTCTTTCATTGCCTGACACCAGTGAGGAGCAGCCAAGGCCTGAGCAACAGAAGTTGGTTCCATGTGGGTTAAAAGAAGGGTAGGGTGAAGTCTAGGAAGAGTGATACCTCTTTTAGCTCTAGTTTGCATAGGGTGCACATTTTGAGGGTGAACAAAAGGTACGGTAGGATTGGGAAGAGGAGAACTAGTATTAGGGGCAACTGAAGGTGAGAGATTTGGAGAGGATGAAGGTGATATGGTGCTGACCTCAGCTGGGTCAGTATGAATAAAAGTTGGGGAATCAAATTGAGAGGGTGAGAAAGGGACAGCAGTGATAGGTTGTGGTATTGGGGAGGGAGACTGCTGCCTTGATGTAAGAGAGGGCTGATTGGAGAAAGCAGAATGCTGCAAATTTGCAGGGACAGAACTGGGAGTAGAATTAGAACTAGCAGAAGAAGTAGAATTAGAACTAGCAGAAGAAGTAGAATTAAAGTGGGATGGAGGTAATGAAGGTGATGGAGAAGCTGAATGAGTGTCAGCAGTAGAGAAGGATATAGGAGGGACAGACTGGACACTAGAATTGGGACCAGAAGAAGATGATTGGGGGGAAGTGGAAAATAAGGTTGAGTAAGGAAAGAGAGATTCATGGAACACAACATCCTTAGAGATGTAGATGTGACCATCTGAAGCAAGACATTTGTAACCCTTATGTGTTGTGGAATAGCCAAGAAAGATACATTGTTGAGACCTATAGGCAAGCTTATGAGTATTATAGGGGTGCAAAAAGGGATAACAAGCACAGCCAAAGACTTTAAGGTTAGAGTAATCAGGTGGTTTGTTGAGAAGCTTGAAGTAAGGGGAATGATTGGAAAGGGTAGGGCTGGGGAGTCTATTGATGAGATAGGCAGCTGTGACAAAAGCATGATCCCAGAATTTTAAAGGTAGAGTGGATTGGGCAAGAAGAGTCAAACCAGTCTCAACAATGTGCCGATGCTTGCGTTCAACAAGGCCATTTTGGTGGTGTGTATGGGGACAAGTAAGTCTATGAATGATACCTAACTCAGTGAGATACTGGGTGAAAGGCCTAAACTCTCCTCCCCCATCAGTTTGAACACATTTAATAGGATAATTGAATTGCAGTTCCACCATTTTCTTAAACTGAATGAACTGAAGTATGGTGTCAGATTTAAGCTTGAGAGGAAAGACCCAAACAAACCTAGAGTAGGCATCTACACAGGTGAGGAAATAGGTATAATCACTAGAAGATTTCATGGGAGCAGGCCCCCAAAGATCACAGACAACCAACTCAAAAGGATGAGTATAAACTGTGGTGGATAATGAGGAAGGTAACCTGTGAGATTTGCCAATACAACAAGCTTGACACATTTCTGTAGGAGGCTTAGCAGGAATGGAAAGATGACACAGTTTGAAAACCTCAACAAGAGCATGGTGATTGGGATGGCCTAATCTAGTATGCCAAAGAACATACTTATTACTGGCTATAGAATTTGGGCTATTAGAGTGTGAAGAGGACAATGCAGTACTAGCAGTAGCAGAATTTAGAGAAGAATTGGATGAAATACTAGTATTATTAATATTGAAAGAGTCATTACAATGTCGCATAAGATTGGACACACAGTGTGATACACAATTTGAATTGTTACAATTGCTTGTGACTGTGTTACAGTGTGAATTTATAGCAAAGGAACTAGGTGAACTATAGCTAGTACTAGAAGTATGAAGACTGGGCTTGAACTTGGACAGTTGAGAAGCAGCTGGATTGGGAAACTTGTAGAGGCCATCAGCTCCAACAAGACCATGAAGTAACACTTCAGAAGAAGCCTGGGATTTGACAACACAGAACTTAGGGTGAAATTCAAAAAAAACATTATTATCCTGAGCAAACTTGCTCACACTCATTAGGTTTTTGGTAATGTGAGGGACAAGTAAGAAATTGCTAAGTGTAAGGGATAGGTTAGGTTTGTGTGGTGGAGAAAAAGACATAGAACCAACAGAATTTATAGACAAACCTTGGCCATTCCCCATGAACACTTGTTCAGTACCAGGCAAAGAAGCAGAATCAGACACATTAGAGGCATCAGGAGTAACATGATGAGAAGCTCCTGAATCAGGATACCACCACTGATTGTTGAAGCTAGCTTCAGTACCTGCAAAGAAAGCTTGTGGTGCAGTGGATCTGGGAGTACCAGCTCTAGGAGAGGGATAAGCAAACTGCACAGGATACACAGCACGAGGAGCTACAAGAAAAGGATTGAAGGAAGCTCTCTGCTGTGGATAACCAGCACCACTTGAATTGGAATAACGATAGTAGCAGACTGAAGCATCATGTCCAGACTTGTGACAAATCTGACACGACGTTTTGCCAAAACGTCCTCCACCGCGACCAAAACGACCGCCTCCACGGCCAGAACGACCTCCTCTTGAACCATAGGAATGATTCTCAGCATTAGCCGTCACGTGACTCGTTCCTTGAGGAAAGGTCACGTCAGAAACAGACTGATCAGTGGCGACCGGCGCAGACGGTGGTGCTGCTTGAGTGAGATTTACCGTTGCCGGCTCCGTAACCACTGCTTTCCGGTGTTTCTCCAGACGCGACTCATGAGCTAGAAGAGACGACTCCAATTCATCTAGCGAATTCAATTCCTCCTTACTGTTAACGGCGGCGACAATGGAGTCATACTCCTCAGGAAGCGAATCAAGAACGATTTCAATTAGGTTACGAAGAGGAACAGGATCCCCAATCGAAACAAGAGATTCACTGATCTCACGTGTGCGAACCATGAGCTCCTCAATTGTCATCGTGCCTTTCTGAAGACGACGAAGCTCTGAGCGTAGTTGGCGCGCTTTCGTGGAGAGAAGAGTGTTGAAATAACGGTGAACCTCCGTCCAAACTTGCCACGCGTGTTTACACTCAACAAGCTTTGGGAGCAGAGGATCGGAGATGGTGGAGAGAAGCCAGGTGCAAATCAGAGCATCCTGTTGCTCCCATTCAAGAAACGCACTGTGAGATGCAGGATCTGAAGGAGACGGCGGCGGAATGACCGGAACGGTAACAAAACGTTGAAGACGATGACCGCGAACAACGCCGTCGATCTGTTGCTTCCACTGTTTGAAATTTTTGTCATCGAGTTTCACAGAGATAAGGTGAGAAAGCTTCACCTGAGAAGACGGAAATAGAGGCTCCATGGATCGAGAAAAAGGAGAAAAAAAAGCTCAAGATACCATGATAGAGACTGGTATAAGAGAGAGAATAGAAAGAATGATGTAAACTCTCATTGTATTGAATGAATAGTAATACAAGGGAGTGCTCTCTATATATAAGGAGAGAGAATCGTAACAAACCGACTGAGCCTATCGTATTAACCTGACAGCTCAGCAATACTAGCTTAATGGAAACTTAGAATAATAGAAAAATATTGACAGAATATAAACTGCTACTCTATTAGTACTCTATTAAGCTTTATGAAAACAATGAACCAAATTATCATTTTGAGAGTAAGATATGAGATGTCTACTATGTCATATGTTTTTTTTTTGAGTTATAATGGGGATTTCAATGATATACAGATGACTTTGATCTCCAGATAAGAGAGATTACACATAATCAATTTATATTATGATTCTCTAATAAAAAATAATCACTATTATTATATATTAATCTATCCCTCACAATAAATTTTTTTGAGTATTATAAATTGATATCCAATTTATGAATAATAAAATGTTTTAACTCACGAATTACTATCAACATAATATCTAATTTATTTTAATCAATTAAAATCATATGATCATGATTCATTTTACAATTAAGAAACACATTATCTAAAGTACGTGTAATGTTGAGAATAAGATTGAATTAATATTATTGTCGCATGGGACACAACCAATTAGATCTCATTGTATAAATATTACTTTCAACGTGCATTTACTTTCAATATACTATACATTATTAAATTTATCACTCAAACTATCAATTTATCATTGTATTATAAGGAAACAATGAGAGTGATATTTGTAATTTTACCATCTTCTGTGAATTGTATCACTGAAACTCACTATTTTTACGGGTCATTATCACCAAAATACTTTTTTAATCAACTAAATATTTATAAATATTTATAATTATTAATGATATTTATAAATATTTATAGTTATTAGACATATTGAATTTATAATGTTGATGATTTGTTACGTATTTATTTTTTAATATTTACCGTTATTAGTGATTTTATAATATCAGTTATATATCAAAACAACAACCAAACTTTATCAAATGATCTTAAGATATTGATTTAAATTTATATAATTATTTTTATCTCACTATTTCTTATTTTTAATTGATATTTAATACAATTGAGTTTATTTGATTATTGGTCATTTTACAATTAATTAACTAATTTCAAATTTACATGTGTATTTATATAAATTTTATATTAGTTGTATTTTCTCAAATAGTAGTTATTATTTTGTTTGTGATTATAAAAGATTTAAGAAGATGCAATGATCAATTATTTATAAATGTTTTAATATACTATTAAATTCATATAATTATTGTGCATTATATGATTAAATTTATCAATAATATTTATAAGTATATCTAAATAAATTATATACTTATTAAAATATTCGCACGGGTCTTTTACTAGTTAATAATAGAATCTTATGCCAAAGGTTAATTGGGCTCTTTCATCTCTTATGCAGTTGAGGCTCACATTCTTTGACTGTATCTTTTTAATTACAAAGTCATACTAGCTGTATTTTTAAAATAATTTTTTTTATTTAATAAATAAATGGAAGAAATTAAATTTACTATTTCTTATTTTTTTATTTTTTATCTCACTATTTCTTATTTTTAATTGATATTTAATACAATTGAGTTTATTTGATTATTGGTCATTTTACAATTAATTAACTAATTTCAAATTTACATGTGTATTTATATAAATTTTATATTAGTTGTATTTTCTCAAATAGTAGTTATTATTTTGTTTGTGATTATAAAAGATTTAAGAAGATGCAATGATCAATTATTTATAAATGTTTTAATATACTATTAAATTCATATAATTATTGTGCATTATATGATTAAATTTATCAATAATATTTATAAGTATATCTAAATAAATTATATACTTATTAAAATATTCGCACGGGTCTTTTACTAGTTATTAATAGAATCTTATGCCAAAGGTTAATTGGGCTCTTTCATCTCTTATGCAGTTGAGGCTCACATTCTTTGACTGTATCTTTTTAATTACAAAGTCATACTAGCTGTATTTTTAAAATAATTTTTTTTATTTAATAAATAAATGGAAGAAATTAAATTTACTAAATAGTATTTATATAAAATTATTTTGAAAAATAAATATTTATCGGTTAAAATTTGTAAATATACTTAAATAAAAGAAAAAATATAATATATATAAATTAAATTGATAACACATAAGCAACATATATGATGTTGAGATAAACATGTTTCTTTACTATGCCATAAGTTCTTACAATGATATCTAATAGATATCAAAAAGATGAAAAATGTTGTAAATATAAAAATTTAAAACTACTCTTTTTAAGACTTTTTTTAAATTATTTTTATTGGACTGGATTCCAAACTTTTAAAATTCGTATTGTATAAAGTGGTAAAATCCATATAAATTTCACATAATAAAAGATTGAATGTGATCAAATTTATTACATTTTTTTTTGAAACTAGGCATCCTCCACCGCAGTTGTAAGAAAATTTAATATTGTTAAAGTTGAGTTCGAACCTAGGACTTCTAGTTAAGTTATAAGAAATCTTTTATCATCTCATCTAAGTGCTCTTAGGTATTAAGATTATTTTTTTAACTCAAAAAAATTAGGTTATCTGCTTTACTGAGGCGGGTTAGTCCATTAAATTGAAATATATAAAAAAATCTATTTTAACTTTTTTTATTTATTTATAAGTAATTTATTTTTACCAGAGCTACAATTTCATTCGAGATCCAACCTATCTTCTCCCTGTCGTTAGTCACACCCCAAAATTTGTCCTACCTTTTTCACCTTTCATCTAGCTTATAACTTTTGATTCATCTATATATTCATGTTATATTCATGCATATGGCATTCTCAAACAAGCATTATTGATTTAAAGGTTCCCCCTTATTTAAAGAAACAAGGCATTTGGATTGGATCATTATGCATCTTTGACTATTAGTTATGGCTACAACAAATGTTTGTTTGGTCAGATTCATGGATCAAGTCTTTTTGGGAATCCTAATTAGGGCCTATGACATTTATGGATCATTGCAAGTCAGCTATGGGAAGTTGATCCTTTTAATGGCCATTATCTGTTGAAGCCTACATGGTTAGTTTGTTTGCTTGTTCAATTGATTCAAGACTTTGCAATGTGGATTCAAGTCAAAGAAATCAAGACAAGATTCATGGCCAAATTTAAGAAGTCATTCAAATACAATTATATTCAAATATTTAAAAAGGCAACTTAGAGGGAAAAGCATGTTACACAAGTTACACATATTCATTCATTTCAACCATTTTTCATTATAAATCATCAAAGTTTACATTTCAAACATCCATTCCATTACACACAAGTCCATACAAAATTACACAGTTTTTGGCCTACAGTTGACTTTTGGTCAAGTGTTGACTTTTTGATCAAATAGTTGACAAAGTCAACTCGTAATCCTTGACTATATACAACTTTTCTTCATTCATAAGACATCCCTCCAAAACCCAAATCCTTCAAGTTTCTTCACAACCCCTTTCCAAAACTTCTTCATCATGCCTTCATGCCTTGTTCCTTGCCTCATGTAAAACTTAACATCATCCCTACAACAAATGAATCCAAAAAGAATCACATGTCAACACGCCATACATATGCATATGCTCATACATAAGCAAAAAAAAACCAATATAACACAAAAGACATTAACACATTAACAAATTAACACATTGACATATTGCATGCCCTTTCAAACAACTCCAATCCAAATAACATACTAACATAACAACATTCATTAATTAATAGCCCTTAACAATAACTAACGGCATCACAATTTACATCAAGTTCAAATTCATTTCCAACTTCATCCCTAGCTAAACTAACATAACAAACATTATAACTTCAACATAACAAATTACACTAACTTTTCTCACTACACTACTACAAATAATACTTTTTATGACGAAAGTTTCACCTCGAACATGCCAAACACCGAGCTTATAGGTCCTAGGAGTGACATGTTTTATTTTTTTTTTAAATAACTGTTTCCCTCAAACTGAGGTAATATAGCAATATGTGAGCGTCAAATCTTCTAGAAAAAATATTAAACCTAATACCTCGATGTTTTTTAAAAACCGAGGTATCATAACTATTAGGGAACACGCTTCAAATCCTATAACTGGATTTAAGGTCTTTTTCAATGATTTCTCATTTGGCGCCTTCCAATCTTCCCTTTTTTCTTAGTTTATTTTTTTTCTTATTAATTAGTAATTCTATTTAGTTATTCTCAAAAGTTTTTTTATCAATAAAAACGAATAGGCAATAATATGAAAGGAATTATTTCATTAATTAAAAATGGGACAAAAAATAACTAATCCATATATTCAAATTTCTGACTCAACTCAACTTCAATAGTATCGCTATTAATTATCCATAACTTAGAGAAAATTTTAGAAAGAACTCTTCCATATGGTATGAGAAAAGTCATTTTATCCCTAGAGATGATTGTCATTTCCTTTAAGAAATTAAAAATGGTAAGAGGAAGATTAATTATGATGTTCTTGGTAAGGAATAACAATAGATGCTTGTCATTCCATGTAAGTGTTTCTAGTTCTTTCTCTCTTGGACGAAGATTTGACACTAGAAGTTGATACAAAACTTTTCCAATTGGTCGTAGACTAGCAGGACTGCTGATGTTATCGTTGGTTGCATAAATTAGCCGAAGGTGATATTTATAGGCATTGTTAAATCTATAATGTTCAACACAAACACCTTCCTCTTAACATTTTATTGTCTGAGCAATAAGTGACTGAGTAATTGTGACAAGAAAGTTATTAACATAGGACTGGATTGACTCAGCATCATGACCGAATGGCCCAACGGAGGCATTTAACCAAAACTCTTTAACGAGATTAATGTAGATGGGTCGATTAAGAATGTCAAAGTAACCGTTCAACTTTTGTTTGCAAATAGTTGTCCTTAGATCAAAACATTTGTCTTTCACATCATCAAAATTGACAAACTTTTCATTTATTACAAACAAAAGATTTTCATCTAAGGTTATTGAAGATAGTTTTGAAGAAAAGAAAAGACTTTAAAACCAGGTTTGAAGACACAAAGAGTTGGAAATAAGACTTTGAAGCAAGGAATATTATTTAAATAAAGTGGAGAATAGGAAGTGAAACAATCAGAGAAGCTCAAACGCCTTGAAAATTCAAAAGATATGTTACATTTTTTAATATGGAGGACCATTCTATTTGAAAGGATATAATTCTAATGCGCGCAATGATTTATTTTTTTTAGAAGTAGAAATCACATATTACCTTGGTTTTTCAAAAACTCTGAGGGGAAAAATAATTTAGGAAATTATTTTTATTTATTATAATCTTTTTGTGAACTAAATGATATATCCCGTCAGTTTCCTTAATAATCGAGGTATAAGATACATAATATTTTACTATAAAAGCACTTGTTAGACAAATTTTACCCTAATCCTAACTTATATGTATCCGCTCCAAACTCGAACACATCATTCTTTTGGGATCCATCTCACAAAATAGTGTTGATGTTGTTGTATTTAGAAGTTTATAAATGTTCTCTATGATGGATTGCAAGTGCAGAAAAACGTTTTTTCAATAGAAGTTGGATGCATTCAATAGTTGGACCAGATAACTCTTATAAATTAGATGCATGCAATATTTGGACAAGATAACTTCTTACACCAAAATTCAGGTTTTGCTGTATTATTATTTTTCAATATTCTGTGTAAACAATATAATTAAAAAAAACATGTTCACCTTAGTTTTTATAGAAACCGAATGGATAACTTAGAGTTCTTAAAATAATCTTTGTCTTTCAATTCATGATTAACAATGCTTAAGAAACTACCGTTAGTGTTCGCATGATACCTAAAAAGTTTTCATTATAAAGGCTTTATGATATCTAAAATTGATAAAGAAACTTCATGAAATGATTGAAATTGTCTATATCCTCCACTTTAACTTTTACCATTAGCAATGAATTATAAGTGCAGAAAATTATTTGGGTTTAAGGTTTGTGTTTTTAAATATTCATTTGAGCATAAAATCATTTATTTTTATATCTTTTTTTTTTCTAACCCTTTTATTGTTTTATATCTGAAACAAATACTTGCAAGGTGAAGCATTTGACCTTGCCCAAATATCAAGGAGTCGAAGATCCAACATATGATCTTCAAGGATAAAGTAATTTTAATTTTAATATTCTGTGTGTACAATGTATTATTCTAGGTAAACATTTAAGTTTGTAAACAAACAAACGTTTGGGCCTTCTGAATCAAGCCTAACACCATTTTCTTGTTGGTCGCACACCTTTAGGCCATGCACGCCTCCTACAATAGTTTGTACTTAATAATCATTTTTGTTTTTAATTATTTTTGTCACTTTTCTACACATTTTAGTTCATTTAATAAATACATAAAAAATATATTTTATTTTTGTTATTAAAAAAATACTTTGAAAATTAATATTAGTACTTAGATTTTTATTAGCAATTAGTTTAATTTTTAGTCTTATAACACACTTTTTACTTGAAAATGATAATCATAGTTGAATACATTTTAGTCATAGTTAGATTTTAATTAGGCTTAATTTAGATTAGTTCTCTTGATTAGAAATTAATATGCATGTTAATCTTTTAATTTCTTTATGCTTTTAGTCCTCAATAGAATCCATGAGCTTGAAAAATCTTTAGCATGATCATCACCCTTTGATTGGTTGATCAAAGTCATCTTTGACCAATTAATCACTTGTTTATATCATTGCATGTGTCCCCTATTCAAACAAGTGATCATAAGTCCCTTGATCACTTAATTGGATCAGATTTATGTATCTGCACCACACTGGACCACTCAAGTCACATTCAAGTCAAGACTTCATACTCAAGACTTTGAAGACTCTGGACATCAAGGATCTGATCACTGCTGAGTTTCATCAATCAAGCACAACAAAAGATTCTTCTTTCAACATTTGTCAGTTATGATGTGAATTGTGCGCCATGAGCCTTAAGCAACAGAGAAGAATGAGAGGGATTATTCATACTCCTGTTCTGAATATCTTTGAATACGTGATGTAGGCCCCATTTATTTAAAGTATTCGCATCGTTCATAGAATTTAGTGCAATCCAAGTCGAATAACTTTCAAGTCTTCGTCCCCACGGACGGAACTGCAACAACCAACATCAATAATACTTGTCTCTTTGGACCAAACACAATTCTCTTTGACATTCATACATTCTTTAGGTTAATCACCTCATAGTTAAACACTCATCTCTGAATCAAACTTCTCCTCCATGCATTGCCCTGTGGAGCCATGTGCTCTGGAAACTCTCATGCATTGCCCTGTGGAGCCATGTGCTTAGGAAACTTTCATGCATTGTCCTATGGAGCCTTGTGCTATGGCAAACCTCATTCATGCCATTTAAGCCATGTGCTTGTCATACCCTAAATTTTGACCAGGCGTTTTTATTTTTTTCTCATTTCATCTGTCTACTATGTCGTCTGCGTATAATATCATATGCTTTCTTCATGAATATTTTTTTAATTATCGGCTGAAATTAATGTGTTAAATTTTCAGGTATTTTTGGTCAAACTGAAAAAGTCAACAGTGCAAAAGTCGGTATCCGGGCAATTTTTAAAATCGAACTTTCAGATATCATGTTTTAATCTATTTTTCGCGTACTTTAATCCGGTGTGCTTAATTTAATTTTTTGACAAAACGATGTATTTTTTCAATACGTATATTTTTTGCTGATTGTTTTGGTGTGTTCATTTTATTTTTTCGGACACCTTGATACAGACAATTTTTATCCTTTTTTTTACCGGTTTCGGTTCCAATTTTAATTAATTTTTTAATCAAGATTTTAATAACTTTATCTTTATTAATTTTTTTTATTATTATATTTAATTTGTTTATTATATTAGTATATTATTATAATATATAATATAATTTTTGTTTTATTATTTTTACACTACTAGTCTCTTTTTTATACTATTAGTCTCACATATTTTACAAAAGTGTCAAAATTCTTCTCCCTCTCACTACACCACTCACGCCTCTTTCTCTTTTTCATAACATTTCTCTTCTCTCTTTTTCTATGTTAATATTCACACTTTAAATACAAAACAATTTTTATTTAACATTCAAACATTTTTCAACATTCAAAGTTTTTATTCAATCTTCAAAACATGTGTTTAATATTCAAACTTATTTTTCAAAAGAACTCTTCCATCCATATGTCATCTCTTACATCATTTTTTCTTCATGCCCATGTCATTGTTATAAATACACATATCATTTCTTATTAAAAAAATACACCAAAACAAATTCCAAGCTTGTTTTCTCAATTCCTCACCCTCTTATATTTTTCTCATATACTCCCTCATAAAACTTTTCATCATCATTGATCTTTATATTGTTTTCACTACAACAACACAATCTCTCTCCTGCTTCACTTTGCCACTCCCTCACGCAGCCACTTTCATACTCATTTGCTACAACCTTTTTTCCGGCAATTTTATCTAAACACAAATTCCGACCACCGCCAGCACCTGCTCTTGCAATTTGCAGCCATCATATCACGTGTTTTTGGTGAAATTCGAACTATGACATAGCTTGTCGCCGTTCATTGCTGTTTTCGACAATAACAACCATAACTTGCATTGCGGTTCATTGCGTAAGATTTTAGTCATATTGTCTCGCCGTTTTCACTCTTCTTTTGTTTTTGTCTGCCGTCTGCATTTTTTAGTTTGTATCTTGTTATTTATTCATTCAAACCATGTTGTTACGTGACAAATATGTATGTATGTGTGTGTTCATTGAAGATTTTATTGTGCTTTATGTTTGTTAATTCTAAGCATGGAATATGTGAACAGTATATGTGTTGTTAGAAAGTTAGTTTGAGGGCATTATTCCCAGTCGTGTTTATTTGGCTTTGTTTGAAGAAATACTGCTATCATTATTTATTTATTAATTTATTTTAATTTTTAGTTTATATAATTAAAAACCAATTTTATTTTAATTATTGTTATTTATTTAGGTTAATATAATTTAGATTCTATTAGGCCCATTTAGATTTTTTATTAGTGTAGATCCTTTTAGAATAATTTTAATTAGTTATTGTTATTATTATTGTTGTAACATTTTAAATAGTTATCGTCAATAGGTGTTTAAACGTGCATGTATAATCGCTTGAACACCGTTTCTTTTGCTTGTATTTTGAATACTGTAATGAATTTGTGTTGATATGATAATTTGAGTCTTCACACATAACTTATTAATTCTCTTTCTTATCTGATCATATTTGCACGACGCTTTGCTGTGCACTTTCTCTTTATTTTACACGATTTTTTTTCCGTGATTGTAATTTTCTCGCTGTTTATCCGCGATGCTTTGCCGCATATCTTTACCTATCACGATGTTCTGGCGTGTACCTCTGATTTTACTCGCGATGCTTTGCCGTGTATCTTTATCTGTTCTATCTGATTAATTCTTGATGTTGCTTTTATGTGATTAATCTGATCCGCGATGCTTTGCCGCGTATCTTTACCTGACACGATGCTTTGCCGTGAATTTTCTCTCTGTTTTATCCGCGATGCTTTGTCGTGTATCTTTACCTGACACGATGTTTTGCCGTGTATATGCCTTTATCTCACGATGTTCTTCCGTGTATATTTATCTGTCAGGATGTTCTTCCGTGTGTATATTATCTACCACGATACTTTATCGTGTATTCATTTATTCCGTGATGTTTTGCCACGTATGCATGTTCCCTTAGGATCTCTTAGTTCAAACTTAATTTTCGATTTGGTTTGAAGTAAGACAGACATTAGGATATTCAACCAAGCATGATAATATTAAGTTAGATTTTCCCTCTCGCCGTCGTGCGATTTAAACTTCATTTTCTGTAGTTCGTGCCCCTTTAGGGGCGAACTACGACCGCTCTGATTTCTCAAGATCCCGTTTGAGAATACGTAGGAATAAGACTGTAAAGTCTTAGCGAGCAATCTTTTCTTTCTTTTTTTCATCGTCTCTTTACATCTGACGTTTTCCCGGATATTCGTATTTTCAACCTCTTATTTTTTATCTCTTTCAATCCGACATTTTTCCGGATATCTGCAACCTTTTCATTTTTTATATTTCTCTTGCAATCCGATGTTTTCCCGGATATTCATATCGCTTCTTTTTAAAACAAATTTCCTTATAATTCATAATCTGTTATCAAAACTTTCTTCAATTTCTTTGAACAACTAACAATTCAGCTATGGAAGTTTGCTCACCTGTAAGTTTTATCAGCTTTCATTTACTTGCTTTCATATATATATATAACTGTATTGTGGGAAGCTTGCTCACCTGTAAGTCCTTCTTTCATACCCTTTTAAATACTCGTCATATATCAACTGTATATATACTTGTATATCTACTTAGAGTTTTCCCCGGCAACTAGGTCTAGAACTAGGTAAAGCCAATGTTTGCTCTTTCAACAGTCAAAACTAGATCCCCATAGGATTTCCAGATATAAGTCTTGCCTTCTCTTGGGCTTAAACAATATGGAACAAAAAGAAAGGCATTATTCTTCGTGAAACTTTTCTCAGACTGTCACTGTAACACCCCCTTTCTATACCCCCAAATAATCACATAAATCATTTAGGCACATATAAAAAAATTTGCCAGAGTACGATTAAAACATAGTATAAAAGAGGCATGTCACATCATACACGCATTTAATACATACAACACCTGCTCAAAATATTGATATGCAACAGTGGGGTAACTTGCCACAGAGTAACTTTGTCCTTACACCCACATCTCAATATTTAGAATAAAAGCGGAAACATCTAAAATATTGAATAACAACCACATATATACATCAACATATATATACATCATCCAGTATGAACCACAAGCAACATCGTGTTTATATACACTAATTCATCAGCAAGATACATATGCAAATGTATCACAAAAAGATCAAACGTCCTAGCTACCCGGTGCTACATATCAGAGCCAACCGACCAACAAAGAAAATGAAGACACGCTTCACAAAAAGACCGCCAGATACCTAATCTGCAATGCCTCATAGAGCATCATAAAACAGCAGAATGGTGAGAAATATTATCATAATAACAATGCATATAATTATGTACTACAACATAAACATATAACACATATTCTCACCACAACTCATCATATATCACAATATAGATATATCATCAAGCATATTCATTATGCATACATTCACCATTATCATCATTCCACATGAACACACACATACTTGTTCATTCAACAATGCATCATTATAAGATACAGTTTATATCATTTCCCATAAACATACATATATCAATGTTTATTCATCAATGCACAAACACAAAGATGATCAATGCAACTCATAGAGACCGACTCTCGACTCTATGCAGATGCATGCGGTACCGACTCATCACCCGAGCTCAATTGAAGAACTCAATGGAAATATCCTCCCTGCCGGGCCTACTATATTTCCCCATCGCTCATACCATCATGGCATCCGATGTTTCTGGATTGTTCACGCAGACACAATCCGATTGCTCAAACCCCACAAGGGCACACAATCATTCTGAAGATTCCCACGGAATCAAGTGTAACTCATCGCAACGATTACACCCATTGACTACGCAATGTTCAGAGGATCCTCAAATGATCATTTGTGTAATCAATCACTCACACCCAACAGGGACGTGATATTACACCCGATTCTCCACGGAATCACGACACATGAATGCATGTCATGATGTTTCTCATACAAAATGACCACATACACTCATGCAATGCACACATATTTCACAATATAGTCATGCATATACCATTAAATACCCACATTGCAATTTCTTGCCCTTAGGCCACACATCATCATCACAACATGTATTTCATGCAATTTCACTTCACAACAACACAGAAGTCATACCATATCCATACCAACAACACCTTGCATGATATACACTAATTACACACAATTATAACCGTAAAATTCGACAAAACAACACATTTTCCAATTTCCGACATAATTTAATCAGCCAACAATCTCAAAACCATTTTTACAAGAAAGAACATTTCATAAGCTTTCCAACGCTTCAAACGGGGGTCAAAACGGACTTACGGCTCGAAAGATATGAATTTTTGAAGATGGTATTTTTCTGAACTAACAGTGGTAACCGGTTAACACATAACTGATAACCGGTTAACAGTTCATTACTATTCACACAGAGCCTAAATGAGATTTAGAGACACTTTCCGTAACCGGTTAACACATAACTGATAACCGGTTAACAGTTCAAATTTTACGTAAAATCCCAAAATTTACAACGGGTAATCGGTTACCACATATGTGTTAACCGGTTACTCACAGTTCAGAGTGAAAAAAACCAGTTTTTAATGACAGAACTTTCCACCAACACCAGATTAAATCCCGTAGACTCATCCCAACGATTCCACCCGATTAAATACCAGCCAATAACAATTATACCAGACCTATCCAAACACCATTCAATCAATCACTCCTCAATTCACACCAAATTCATCAATATATATCAAAAATGCAAAAGTTACAAAATCAACCAAATTCAATCAAACAATCATACTAAATCACGGCTTAACATCACTCGACTCCACTACGCGACTTAATCCGACTTTCGTCCGCGAAAACATCGATTTCTAATAATTTTATCGTTTTCGACCTAAAACTCAAAAGCTATGGAAACAAGAAAACGTCCAAGCAAACCCATACATAATGATACACATTGATAAGATAATAAGATTTCACACCCTTACCCGATTTCTCGATTCTTGGAAGCTTGATCTTAATGATTTGTAGCTTTTCTTCTTTTTCTCTTCTCTTTTTCTCTCTTGCTCTCTCTTCTCTCTTTTTCTTTCTAACTTTCTATTTCTATTCTTTTTCTTTCTTTCTATTTCTTTATATTTTCTCAAAATATCTACTAACTAACTAACTATCATTAAATGTGAAATATCTAAAATACCCTTCAATCTAATATTTCCCGCAAACTCTCAAAAACGGTAAAATCACATAATTATGCAAACATAACATATTAACACACCAATATCACAAATAACATAATTATTGCCCAATTAAATAAAAGACTCAACCAACTAGAATCAATCAACACAAAAATGGAAATATCAAAATCGGGCTGTTACAACTCTCCCCCACTTTAGAAATTTTCGTCCTCGAAAATATTACCTGATCCAAACAATTCCGGATACGACTCGCGCATCCCACTTTCTAGTTCCCAAGTCATATTGCCTTCCGCAACGCCTCCCCACGCTACTTTCACAAGCGCAATATCCTTGCCTCTTAGTTTCTTAACTTTGCGGTCCAAAATCCTAACCGGTAAAGCTTCCACCGTAAGGTTATCTCTCACTTCAACCTCGTCCATAGGAATAACATGTGACAGATCCGGAACATATTTCCGAAGTTGCGACACATGGAATACGTCATGCAAATTCGAAAGGTTCGGAGGCAATGCCACACGGTAAGCCACAACACCAACTCGTGAAGTAATCTGATACGGACCAATAAAACGAGATGTCAACTTCTTCGACTTCAAAGCACGACCCACACCCGTAACTAGTGTAACTCTCAAAAACACATGGTCGCCTTCTTGAAACTCAAGATATTTCCTTCTCTTGTCATGATAGCTCTTTTGTCTACTTTGAGAAGCTTTCATCTTCTCCGGAATAAACTTCACTTTCTCCGTCGTTTCTTGCACCAATTCCGATCCAACAATCGTCCTCTCACCGGTTTCATGCCAACACAAAGGTGTTCGACATCTCCGACCATACAAAGCCTCAAATGGTGCCATACTTATACTCGAATGAAAACTATTATTGTAAGTGAATTCAATCAACGCCAAATAACCATCCCAAGCACCACCTTGCTCGAGTACACAAGCACGCAATAAATCCTCCAACGATTGAATCGTTCTCTCGGTTTGACCGTCCGTTTGCGGATGGTAAGCCGAACTCAATCTTAGCTTAGAACCCAAAGCCTCTTGTAAACTCACCCAAAATCTCGATGTAAATCTCGGATCTCGATCCGATACAATACTCCTAGGAACTCGATGTAACTTCACAACCACAAGAACATAAATCTCGGCTAACTTCTCCAAAGGATAAATAATATCAATTGGAATAAAGTGAGCAGATTTAGTAAGCCTATCAACAATTACCCAAATAGCATTATGACCTCTTTGTGTATTCGGCAATCCCGTAACAAAATCCATCGATATACTATCCCATTTCCATTCCGGAATATCCAACGGTTGCATAAATCCACTCGGTTTTTGATGTTCCACCTTAGACTTTTGACAAGTTAAGCATGCATACACGAATTGAGCTACATCTCTCTTTAATTCGGACCACCAAAAGATCTTCTTCAAATCCTGATACATCTTATTCGCACCCGGATGAATACTTAAATTACTTCGGTGTCCTTCCTCTAAAATCATCTTTTTCAACTCCGCGTCGTCGGGAATACAAATACGACCACGGAATCTCAAAACTCCAAAGCTATCAACCTTGAAATCCTCATTCTCATTTATCATTAAATCAACGAACTTCAAATCCAACTTTTGCTTTCCACTAACCGTTGCAAGAAAATCATTCGTAACATGTAACATACCAAGTCTCACACTTCTCGGCGTCATTTCACAAACCAAACTCAAATCTCTGAAATCCTCCAAAAGTTCCCATTCTTTCATCATCAGTGCGGACATATGTAACAACCTCCGACTTAAGGCATCGGCCACCACGTTTACCTTACCCGGATGGTAATTCAAACCAAAATCATAATCCTTCAAAAGCTCTAACCACCTTCTTTGTCTCATGTTCAATTCTTTTTGATCGAATAAATATTTCAAGCTTTTGTGATCACTAAAAACTTCAAATCTTGCACCATAAAGGTAATGCCTCCAAATTTTCAAAACAAACACCACAGCCGCTAACTCCAAGTCATGCGTAGGATAATTCTTTTCATGCACTCTCAATTGTCTAGAAGCATATGCCACCACTTTTCCATCTTGCATCAAAACACCACCTAAACCAACCAATGAAGCATCACAATACACAACAAATGGTTCATTAGGATTAGGCAAAATCAAGATCGGAGTCGTTGTCAACCTTCTCTTTAGCTCATTGAAACTCTCTTCACAATGAATATCCCAAATGAAAGCCTTTCCTTTACAAGTCAATTGCGTTAAAGGAAGTGCCAACTTCGAAAATCCCTCAATAAACCTCCGATAATAACCCGCCAAGCCTAAAAAGCTTCGAATCTCCGTAACCGACCTAGGAGCCTCCCATTGCATCACCGCATCTATCTTGGATGGATCCACACTAATACCACTACCGAAAATAACATGTCCAAGGAAACTTACTTCCGACAACCAAAATTCACATTTCGACAACTTAGCATACAATTGTTTCTCTTTCAAATTTTGCAACACAATTCTCAAATGCTCTTCATGCTCCTCTTGAGACTTAGAGTAAATCAAAATATCATCGATGAACACTACCACAAAACGATCCAACTGTTCATGAAAAATACGATTCATGTATTCCATAAACACACCCGGTGCGTTAGAAACCCCGAATGGCATCACGGAATATTCGTAATGACCATACCGTGTCCTAAAGGCCGTCTTTTGAATATCCTCTCCTTTCACACGAATCTGGTGGTATCCTGATCTCAAATCAATCTTGCTAAAAACATTCGCACCAACCAATTGGTCCATCAAATCATCGATCCTTGGAAGCGGATACTTGTTCTTAATTGTCACTTTGTTCAACTGTCGATAATCAATGCATAACCGCATACTCCCGTCCTTCTTCTTTACCAACAATACCGGAGCACCCCAAGGAGAAACACTTGGCCTTACAAATTTCTTGTCCAACAAGTCATTCAATTGCTTTTTCAATTCTACCAATTCCGATGCCGACATACGATACGGTGCCATCGAAATCGGTCTAGTACCCGAAACTAGATCAATAGAAAATTCAACTTCTCTTTTCGGCGGTACATCCGTAATATCTTCCGGAAACACTTCTGGAAATTCACACACCACTGGGAACACATCAATCTCAACTTGACTCTCCACCGACAATGATGCAAACAAACCAAACAATTGAGCTTCGTCCGCTAAAAGTTTCTTCAACTCTTTAGTGGATAGGAAACTCTCAAATTCATCATCTTCCAAAGAAGGAAACCTTACTAACTTGTGATAGCAATCTATATGAACTCGATTAAATTGCAACCAAATCATACCCAAGATCACGTCCAATCCCACCAACGACAAACATACTAAATCCATAACAAAGTCTTTACCATACATGGTTAAAGGACAACTCATACACACCAAAGATGTATTTACCGACCCTGAATCAGGAGTCTCAATAACCATTTCAGCACCCATCAAAATTAACGCAAGATCCAAACGCTTCGCGCACTCAGACGAAATAAACGAATGAGTCGCTCCCGTATCAATAACAGCAACTAAAGGTATACTATTAACAAAGCATGTACCTTTAATCAAACGGTCTGCATTCGTAGTTTGAGTCCCCGCCAATGCAAACACCTTTCCGCCCGCTTGAGCTTGTTTCAGCTTAGTACACTTAGTACTAATGTGACCAACTTCTCCACAATTATAGCACTTCGCCATATTCCTTCTACAATCTGTAGCAACATGCCCCAGACCTCCACAGTTAGCACATTTCGCTTCCGTCTTCCTACAATCAAATGATTTATGACCCATACCTCCACACTTGAAACACTTTACGGGACCAGAACTTCCTCCTCCAGACCTCCTATCAAAGTTTCCCCTATGCTTGCCCTTATCAACGAGTGTCACATAAGGTCCACCTCGAGCTTGTTGCTTTCCCTTCCTCTCATTCAAACTTTTGTAATGTGTAGAACGAGCCTTACTATCTTCTTCGAAGATTCTACAACATTCCGTCAAATCCGCAAACCTCCTTATCCTTTGATATCCCACAGCTTGCTTAATCTCAGGACGTAAACCATTCTCATATTTAATACACTTTGAGAACTCAGCAGTAATCGCACCATAATGAGGATGGAATTGAACCAACTCCACAAATTTAGCAGTATAGTCCACCACAGGCATACTACCTTGTTTCAGTTCAAGAAACTCCATCTCCTTCTTTCCCTTCACACTCTCAGGGTAATACTTCCTCAAGAATTCAGTACGAAATAAATTCCAAGTTACCTCTTCATCATCCACCTCAAGAACTTCACGTATACCGACCCACCAATCGTCGGCTTCTTCCTTCAACATGTGAGATCCAAGCCTCACCTTATTCTCCTCCGCACAATCCATAACTCTGAAGATTTTTTCAATCTCTTTCAACCATTTTTGAGCTCCATCGGGATCAAATTTTCTTTTGAAAACTGGTGGTTGATTCTTCCTGAACTCGTCATTAGCATTCACGTTGGGCGCACCTTGCACCGCCCTAGCCATTGCTTCCAAAGCAGCAGCCATCGCATTATCATTTCTACCAGCCATATTCTGATCATTCCCAAAAATTACAACAAGGTTAAACAACAGTTAACCAACACAACAACAAGACAGACACAACTGACTCAACTCTGGCTCTGATACCACTTAATGTAACACCCCCTTTCTATACCCCCAAATAATCACATAAATCATTTAGGCACGTATAAAAAAATTTTCCAGAGTACGATTAAAACATAGTATAAAAGAGGCATGTCACATCATACACGCATTTAATACATACAACACCTGCTCAAAATATTGATATGCAACAGTGGGGTAACTTGCCACAGAGGAACTTTGTCCTTACACCCACATCTCAATATTTAGAATAAAAGCGGAAACATCTAAAATATTGAATAACAACCACATATATACATCATCCAGTATAAACCACAAGCAACATCGTGTTTATATACACTAATTCATCAGCAAGATACATATGCAAATGTATCACAAAAAAATCAAACGTCCTAGCTACCCGGTGCTACATATCAGAGCCAACCGACCAACAAGGAAAATGAAGACACGCTTCACAAAAAGACCGCCAGATACCTAATCTGCAATGCCTCATAGAGCATCATAAAACAGCAGAAGGGTGAGAAATATTATCATAATAACAATGCATATAATTATGTACTACAACATAAACATATAACACATATTCTCACCACAACTCATCATATATCACAATATAGATATATCATCAAGCATATTCATTATGCATACATTCACCATTATCATCATTCCACATGAACACACACATACTTGTTCATTCAACAATGCATCATTATAAGATACAGTTTATATCATTTCCCATAAACATACATATATCAATGTTTATTCATCAATGCACAAACACAAAGATGATCAATGCAACTCATAGAGACCGACTCTCGACTCTATGCAGATGCATGCAGTACCGACTCATCACTCGAGCTCAATTGAAGAACTCAATGGAAATATCCTCCCTGTCGGGCCTACGATATTTCCCCATCGCTCATACCATCATGGTATCCGATGTTTCTGGATTGTTCACGCAGACACAATCCGATTGCTCAAACCCCACAAGGGCACACAATCATTCTGAAGATTCCCACGGAATCAAGTGTAACTCATCGCAACGATTACACCCATTGACTACGCAATGTTCAGAGGATCCTCAAATGATCATTTGTGTAATCAATCACTCACACCCAACAGGGACGTGATATTACACCCGATTCTCCACGGAATCGCGACACATGAATGCATGTCATGATGTTTCTCATACAAAATGACCACATACACTCATGCAATGCACACATATTTCACAATATAGTCATGCATATACCATTAAATACCCACATTGCAATTTCTTGCCCTTAGGCCACACATCATCATTACAACATGTATTTCATGCAATTTCACTTCACAACAACACAGAAGTCATACCATATCCATACCAACAACACATTGCATGATATACACTAATTACACACAATTATAACCGTAAAATTCGACAAAACAACACATTTTCCAATTTCCGACATAATTTAATCAGCCAACAATCTCAAAACCATTTTTACAAGAAAGAACATTTCATAAGCTTTCCAACGCTTCAAACGGGGGTCAAAACGGACTTACGGCTCGAAAGATATGAATTTTTGAAGATGGTATTTTTCTGAACTAACAGTGGTAACCGGTTAACACATAACTGATAACCGGTTAACAGTTCATTACTATTCACACAGAGCCTAAATGAGAGTTAGAGACACTTTCCGTAACCGGTTAACACATAACTGATAACCGGTTAACAATTCAAATTTTACGTAAAATCCCAAAATTTACAACGGGTAACCGGTTACCACATATGTGTTAACCGGTTACTCACAGTTCAGAGTGAAAAAAACCAGTTTTTAATGACAGAACTTTCCACCAACACCCGATTAAATCCCGTAGACTCATCCCAACAATTCCACCCGATTAAATACCAGCCAATAACAATTATACCAGACCTATCCAAACACCATTCAATCAATCACTCCTCAATTCACACCAAATTCATCAATATATATCAAAAATGCAAAAGTTACAAAATCAACCAAATTCAATCAAACAATCATACTAAATCACGGCTTAACATCACTCGACTCCACTACGCGACTTAATCCGACTTTCGTCCGCGAAAACATCGATTTCTAATCATTTTATCGTTTTCGACCTAAAACTCAAAAGCTATGGAAACAAGAAAACGTCCAAGCAAACCCATACATAATGATACACATTGATAAGATAATAAGATTTCACACCCTTACCCGATTTCTCGATTCTTGGAAGCTTGATCTTGATGATTTGCAGCTTTTCTTCTTTTTCTCTTCTCTTTTTCTCTCTTGCTCTCTCTTCTCTCTTTTTCTTTCTAACTTTCTATTTCTATTCTTTTTCTTTCTTTCCATTTCTTTATATTTTCTCAAAATATCTACTAACTAACTAACTATCATTAAATGTGAAATATCTAAAATACCCTCCAATCTAATATTTCCCGCAAACTCTCAAAAACGGTAAAATCACATAATTATGCAAACATAACATATTAACACACCAATATCACAAATAACATAATTATTGCCCAATTAAATAAAAGACTCAACCAACTAGAATCAATCAACACAAAAATGGAAATATCAAAATCGGGCTGTTACAGTCACCCCTAGAAATTGTCAAGGAAATTCTACCCCCCAGAGGTGATCTATTCTCGGTGAATGGCATCTTTTGAATTTCTTCAAACCTTCGAACTGTTCACTAAATGATCTATTCTCGGTGAATAGCTTTTCTTGAACTTTTCTTTGGTTTGGGACCCACGTGCTTCTTAAAAGCATTTCCTGCCTCTTATTGGGCGTTGTACAAGGACCCTCAGGCGTCTTAAAGGTTCTCATGTCTTCTCTTGGGCTTAATACAAGGACCCCAGAGACCTCCTACAGGTATAGGACATAACTTAGTCATCATTCGTTAGAGCAGTCTTCTAACATCAAAACAATTTATGGTTGATTCTCATCTCTTAAAACATCAGCCTCCTCTTGGGCATCATACAAAGATCAGCCTTCTCATACCAGTAGACTTGAACAGTCTCATCTCCTTTTGGATCTCCAGAAACCCTCAAGTTTTCCTAAAAAACACAGGAAAAACCCTTTCCTTTTATTTTTCATCCGACGCTTTCCCGGATATTCCTTTTCTTTACATCCGACATTTTCCCGGATATTCCTTCTATTTTCATCCGATGTTTTTTCCCGGATATTTATATCTCAATCTTTAATCTTTTCAATCTTTCAATCAATTCCCACAAACACCCCTTTAGCTTTAATCTTGGGCTTTGAACAAGACACCAAACATCTCTTTCCTTCCATATAATAGGAGAACCTACAATTGCTCTAATTTCCCTGTTTTCTTTAACGGGAATACGTAGGCATAAGATTGCGAAATCTTAGCGAGCACACTAAACAAAAACCTTAGGTCCAGTACCTTACCAAAAACATCGAAAAACCCGAAAACAGCAAAAATATCTTTTCAACATCTCTCAACCTTCCCAGAGGAGAAACTTTCCTGTTTACAACAAATAAACACCAGTAAGTAGAATAACAGAATAAAATGCTAATCAACCCATGGATAACCATGTATAGGATGGGTAGTTGACAACTCCCCATTGTATAACCTGACCCCAAACTCCCCAATCTCTTAGCATTTGTTAAAGAAAACATTTGCGTGCAAGGTTACTTTAAGATAGCTTCCCTTTCCTTTCCAGCTTCATAGGATAAATAAAAAATCAGAAAGTAGCACCCAATCCCATCCGCAGACGGATGTGGGCGGTCACGAAAACCGCGCTACAGTGCTTAGGAGAACACCCCTTACTTGTAGGCCTTGATCCTCGGATTTAGGTAAAATCCTATAACTTTGCATTGGTTAATCACCATATATTGTTTAATCCCACACTCTTTGGTTCTAATACACCTATCTATGGATTTCAAACAACAACACGATCTTGGTCCATACAATACTTCCATAACACCTTCAGAACACTATTTCAATTCAAGCAACTCTTTCTTTTCTTTTTATCACACAATCTTTTTCAAAACAATTTTCTTTCTTTTCATAAAAGAACTGTTATAATTTGTTTCTTAGCATTCAGACTAAAATCTTGGAGCATTCGAACGAGGATCAAATCAGCTAATGTCTAAACACTACTAGGATACGATTATAATTGTTCCCTAAAAACAACCAACACATCCTTATTTTCTACTACGAAGCTCTGACTTTCTCATTGCACTATGAGAATACATAGGCACGAGGGTTTGAATCCTTTAGATAATAACACCCATTCGCGCAAAGAACAATTAAAATGGTTCCTGTTGAGTACAATTGATGTGAGGGATGCTAATATCTTCCCCTCACATAACCGACTCCCTAGCCCATTTCTTTTTCCCTGGGGTTTTGTCAATATTTCCCCTTTCATTTTGGAATAAATAAAGTTTGGTGGCGACTCTATTATATCTTCAAGCGTGTGATGCGCTCGTGTATTTTTTTTGCATCGCGACAGCTGGGGACTACATTGCTCCAGCATGAGAGAGTATGGCCAAATTTTGTTTGTTTCCTTGTTTGTTTGGGTGTTATCTTTACAATTTACTTGATTTATCTTTATGTTATGTATTGCATCCTTTATTGCTTTAAATATTCATTCATATTCTAGATATCTGTTATATTCTCTATTGTTCAGTTGGGATGATGTTACATGAGATAAAAGCTCTATATCCGAGCTTGAGTATATACATGTTGGAGTTGGTTGAAAATATATATGTTGAAGAAGTCCCACATCGCTTAGTTTTGTGAATGAAGAGAGAGTTCAAGGATATATATAAGATACAAGTTCTTTGAAGTCCCACATCGCTTAGTTTTGTGAAGGAAAAGGGAGTATATATATATATATATATATATATATATATATATATATATATATATATATATATATATATATATATATATATATATATATATATATATATATATATATATATATATATATATATATATATAGGATTCAAATTCTTCATTCCAAGATGCACCTGCCAAAAACACTTTAATCTTGTATTTGACTTTATTTGTTCTCTTATACTCTTGTATTAGAGTGTTGTGAGATGTAGTTAAATATTTGTTTGGAGGGTGTGGGATTACTGAGAGTCTGATTTAGTGGAGGGTATATTATGTGTTGTAACAATTTTCACATAGTGCTATTCTCTGGTTGTCTATTGACAACGACCATGGTTTTTTTCACCAATTTTGGAGTTTCCATGTTATATTTTTGTTTTGTGATTCTGTTCCTCTTTTTTCTCTATGCTTTGTTTGTTTTTTCCCAACAACTGGTATCATAGTGTTTTGATTCGATCCGGGGATAAGTGTTCTTAGTATGATTTGTGGTTGTAGTTTTGTCTAATCTCCCACATCAGAAAAGAAGGGTAATGTTGTGAAAGAGTTGTTGAGCTATAGTAAAAAATGCTACTATGCAGTTTGGGTTAGAGAAAACTGATGGAAGAATTTTTTTACATGTGGAAAGTTCAAGTCAAAGATGTGTTAATAAGATCAAGATTACACAAAGTGCAAGATTATGTCGGTGGTTGAAGAGCTTCCGACCAACATGGAAGTTGCACCATAAAATTTAAACCTGGTTTTTGACATGGGAAAGTTCTTGAAGTGGTTTAAATTCAAGTGAAGTATACTCTTTTTTAGGTGGAGTATGATAGTTTTTAAAAACTATGATTGTCGGTGAGGACAATGTGAAAATTCTTGAAGTGGTTTAGCTTCAAGTGAAGCATACTCATCTTTAGGTGGAGTATGATAGTTGTTTAAAACTATGATTGTTAGTGAAGACAATGTGAAAGTACTTAGAGTGGTGTAGCTTTAAGTGACTATACTCTTTATGGTGGAGTATGATTGCCGGTGAAGACAATGAAAGCTTATGTATTATTTTTAATCAAGGTGAAGATTGTTGGGGTTGGTTGAAAATATACATGTTGAAGAAGACCCACATTGCTTAATTTTGTGAATAAGGAGAGAGTCCAAAGCTATATATAGAATACAAGTTCTTTTAAGTCCCATATCGCTTAGTTTTGTGAAGCAAGAGGGAGTCCAAGGCTATATATAGGATTCAAGTTCTTCATTCCAAGATGTAGCGGTCAAAAGCACTTTAAGCTTGTATTTAACTTTCTTTGTTCTCTTGTACTCTTGTATTAGAGTGTTTTGAGATGTAGTTAAATATTTGTTTTGGAGGGTGTGGGTGTACTAGGGGCGTGGGTTAGTTGAGGGTATATTATGTGTGAAAGCTCAAATATTTTGGACAAGATTTTGGTAAAACTCAGTTTTGAAGAAGATGTTTCAACATGAAGACCAAAGCTGAAGAATATGCCAAAGATCAAAGATGTCGAAGGAGATGTCTCAACTTGAAGACTCGACATCCTGGACTGTTATAATAGATTAATTTAAATCTGTTTTATATCTGTCAAAGATTCAAGGAGCAATCGCAGGAATGGATCAAGGACCAAAGATAGAAAGCCCAAGATAGCTGAAGACTATATAAGAAGACTTAGGTCTAGGGTTTTTGATGTAACTTGAATGTAAAAATTGTAACCTAGTTCTCTTGTGTAAAAATAATAGTTTAGGTTTTGAGAGTCATAGGCTCTAGGTTTGTGAGTCTCCCTCTGTATCGGTTTGGTACAATGTGGAAGACATAGGTACTACACAGATTCATAAGCCTTGAGGTATTGGATTGTGTATTGTTCTTGGATGAAGCTTTTAAGAAAATCCAAGTTAGAGTGTTTGTCAAGTATGCTTGACAAAATTCTGTATTGACAGGGATGATGTAGAAATCACAGTTTGTGATTAAGGGAAGTGAGTGGGGTATCTCGTATCAAAGAGGTTGCTCTTGGATAAAGTCTTCGTTGGGTAGATATTAGGATATAAAGTTGTAAACAAGGGAGTTTAGCTTTGTAACAATTCTATATATAGTGGAGTCTTCTTCCTGGATTGGTATCCCTCAGATGTAGGTGAATTGCACCGAACTGGGTTAACAATTGTCGTGTTCTTTATCATTCTGCAGATTTACTTTTCTGTTAGGGTTCATGATAAACATGTTGGAACAGATGTCGTAACATCTGTGTTGTTGCAGTTCTGATATTCAACGTATCAGCCTGTTATTCTGTTCCTTATTTTAAATGTTATGCAGAACAATGTCTTGCAAGTGTTAGGACATCTGTTGTCTGCAATGCCAGAATTTCAATTGGTATCAGAGCAGGCATCCTGTCTGTTTCTGGATGAGATCTTTGGGAGATACTTTTTGGCGTTTAAACAAGGAAGAGTATTGAAGATCAGATCAATCAACTTAGACATACTCAAGGGTATTAATGGATGGGATGGATGTTCTGGATCGAAGGTAAAAATCTGGTGGTTGTTCATGTTGCTGAGGAGGTTCTACATCAAGTGCAGGAGAAGTGGCTAGTTCTCTTGTTGGGGTGTCTTATAATATGTTCTGACATCTTATTAGGGGAAGCAGGATTTGTTCCTTGGTGGTTCCGCTGCCTGTGTTTCTGATGGAAGAGCTCTATAATTATGGGATTCTGGAGTTGTTACTGAAGACAGATGGTGGAAGGTCTCAATCGTCAGCCTCTATTTGTGAAGATATCTGCATCTTTTTATTCCAAAGTCGGGAGCGATGGAATGGAAAGAGTTGTTGGAATATGTCTGTTATGGTGACTTGGTACTTGGAAGCTTGGTTCCATGGTGCAGTTTGAAGTCAGTTGAAGAGAAGAGGAGTTGAGTTTAGGTTTATCAAGTTCTTGCTCTGGGAGTTTGATAAATTGTGGATCGGCTAGGTTGTCAAAGATACTTGAGAATTCTCTCAAGTCCACTCATAAAGGTGTCTCAGTCGTGCATCTGGAGTCTTCTAGTTATTCTTCTGACTAGAAGGTGTTTCTATGAAACACATCCTGAAGAAAGTGGAAGTGATTTATTTTCACTATCCAAAACAGCACGGAAGGATTCATCTCTCTTAACCCTAAGGGTGAATCCAATCTGATTAGGAGTTCTCAAAACTCTTGAGGTAAATAAGTTTCGTTCAGAGAGAATCTTAGTTACTTGAGTCAAGGGTGGCAGCCTTGGTATCTCAACACTGTTTGTCAAAGAAAATACTTGCAAAAGATTGAATGCTTGATAAGTGTTCATGAAGTGATCTGGTGGAGCTTAGCTACAATAGTGAAGAAGGGTTATTGGACAAGGATTTAAGATCAATTGTTATTTGTGGAATTCACAAGTATTTAATTGATTATCCTTGAAAGTCAAGATTGGTGATGTTCAACAAGATGTTGGAACATCTCATCATCAGAGTTTGTGCAGAATCATGGGAGGGGTATTGTATATTCTTTAGCATCTGTTTTGGTCTTGGGTGTTGACCTAAGAATCGGATTCAGTCTGGTGTGACAGAAGCATGTGATCTCTAGAGAGTTTCCTCGCAAGAAACTAGTCTGGACTTTGGTGTTGTTGAAGATGAATATGAAGACATCATAATCTTGATGGTTAATTCTTGGATCAGTTTATTTCTGATCTAAGAGTATTGGAGTGCAGCAGGTGTGTTTAACTTGTTACTAGAAGCATCTGATGTTTATCTAGAAAGTGTCATGGCAAGAGACTTGTCCAGAATGGAGTGCTGGTGTTAGCACAGCTTGGATCAGTTTATTTCTGATCTAGGTACTTAGGACCACGAGATCTTGCTCATTTTGAAGGTCAAGGTTAAGTGGCAATTATCTCTGACTTTCTACATACTGCTCTACTAAGGAAATTGGCATTCTTTGGTTTGGATATGGTGTAGTCTATGACTACTTATCTTCTGAAGATTCAGACGTGGCAGGTGTGAAATCTTTGGAGTTTTAAAGCAGATAGTTATTCATCAAGGTGTGAGCTTGTATGGAGTATCTGTGATATGTTTAAGCAGGATGGAGGTTGTCTACTCAAACATGGTTGTTGAATCAAGTCTATGAGAGCATGGAAATCTTGTTCTGTTAAAGGGAGGAGGTTCTTCTAAGTGGCTGAAGGAGGAGCTAAATTTAGCAGTTGGATGTCGTATCAGAATGTTCTGACATCTAGCTTAACATCAGAATCTCAGATGGTGATGTGTCACATCAGCTTAAGATAAGGTGATTTACAGGATAATGGAAGTTATGGATGCTTCAAAAAGTTCTATCTCATGCAGTTTGCGGGAGCTGTGGATTGAGAAGATGTTACATGTCTAGAGGCTTGGTAGATCCAAGATGTCTTGCTATGGAGCAAGTAGTTCAGGTAACTTGAATATCAGATTTCATTGGTGAATCAGTGTATCTTGTGGGAGTTCTGAAGAAGAGTGAGATCAATCAAAAGGTGGCATTTGGTTGATTTCATAATGTGCATTCAAGCAGGGTGCTTGAAACTAATTACTCTTGGGAAGAATGGTAATTGGTTGAAAACGCAAGGAGGTTCTGATTCTCTTGGAGCTTGTGGTAGAAGTTCTAGGTTGAGGATGGAAGTATGACTTCTTTTGGTGAATGAGAGTTTATATCTCTCTTGGTTACTGGAGTTCTTGATGATCAAGCTGGTGGCACAGTGTTGTTTGAAGATCTTAAGTTAGATTACTATGCAGATAGTAAGTCCAGTGGTGGAGCATATCAAGAACCATGGTGTGTGGTGTCTGTGATGTGTTAAGAATCTCCTAACAGTTGTTAGAACATTTTTGGGTTGGTTATCCTTGGAGTAGGATACTAAGTTTTGAGTGTAGAACTTGACGCTCACATCTTGTCTAAGAAGTATTTATCTTATCGTATGGGAGAATGATGGGTAAAGGATTGTCTTGGAAGTCTGATGTGAATGGGACATGCTAGAATTAAATCAATTGGTGCTTGTGGAGCAAATGGGCTGAAGATTTTTGGAGCATGTATACGATATTTGACATTGTTGAGAAGATAACAAACTAAGAGGTATGGTATCTCTTTGAGGAATGTGGATCATTCCAGATCAATTGGATTTCATCTCAAGGAACATAGAGGTCTATACATGAGAATTCAAGAGGAATTCGTGTGGTGTATAGATGGGGATCAATGGAGCTTTGATCTTAATCCAAGAGTTTGTTAATTTAGGATGATGATCCTAACGTGTCTTCACGGGAAGCATGATAGTGTTCATATGTGAGTGATTATTGGTTCTTGTCAGAAGAAGCAATAAGTGGAGTTGATCATTGTGTTCTGCAAGTAGGTTGGACAGAGGGTACGCTCTTGAAGACATGAAGACGCGTCTTATGTTTTCTAAAGTGTTCATTAGAGAAGCACCGGTTATCTTAGATAGGGGGAGTTGCTCCTTGATCTAAGATGTATTACTGCATGGGTGTAGTTCTGAATCCAGCTTGTTTGGAGGCCAAGCAATCTGTGATGTCAAGTAGGATGTCTTGACATTGCTCTGCTGCTGTAGTCCGTGGGGATACTGATCAATACAGAAGTCTTTGGTAGACAATGTATGACATGATGTCAGGACATTATTAGAGAGCATGCTTTTGAGGTAACTGGGTCATTATGGTCGGTGGGCCTTGAATAGTGGAATATATGCGTGTGCAAAACATGCTCTTCGGGGTTTGCAAAATCTTTAGATGGTCCTGTCTATAGGAGAACACTCAAAACATTCTTGGCCGGTGGACTCTTGGTGTTGAAGAAGTCTCATTCGCTATTAATGATCTTATTGAATTAATCCCTGGCTCGTTAATTCCTATGTAGGCAGCTTGGGTATTTATAGGAAAGACTTGGTCACTTTTGGCTCAAGATGTGTGTTCTCATGGCATCATTCAGAATTTCTCCTTGGTTGTGGTGCGTCTGGGATGGCTTGGTACTTCTCGTTTTTTCAATTTTTGGCAAAAAAAAAGGGAGAATGTCTCAGTTTCTTTTGTGTCTTGTATCCTGAGTTAAGAATTATATCCAGGAATTTCAGGAGTCTCCAATCTCTTGAGTGTGTATATGGATGTGTACTTCTAGATACCTCATTGCTTCAGGGGGAGTCACATCAGTACTCTAACTGTAGAAGACACTCAGGGTGAAGAGACGTTGGAACATCCTGGTCTTAGGGAACAAAAAGTTTTAGCTAAAATTTTCCAAAAAGGGGGAGATTGAAAGCTCAAATATTTTGGACAAGATTTTGGTAAAACTCAGTGCTGAAGAAAATGTTTCAACATGAAGACCAAAGCTGAAGAATCTGCCAAATATCAAAGATGTCGAAGGAGATGTCTCAACTTGAAGACTCAACATCCTGGATTGTTATAACAGATTAATTTAAATGTGTTTTATATCTGTCAAAGATTCAAGGAGAAATCGCGGGAATGGATCAAGGAGCAAAGATAGAAAGCCCAAGATAGCTGAAGACTATATAAGAAGACTTAGGTCTAGGGTTTTTGATGTACCTTGAATGTAACAATTTTAACCTAGTTCTCTTGTGTAAAAATAAGGGTTTAGGTTTTGAGAGTCGTAGGCTCTAGGTTTGTGAGTCTCCCTCTGTATCGATTTGGTAAAGTGTGGAAGACATAGGTACTACACAAATCCATAAGCCTTGAGGTATTGGATTGTGTATTGTTCTTGGATGAAGCTTTTAAGCAAATCCAAGTTAGAGTGTTTGTCAAGTATGCTTGGCAGAATTCTGTATTGACAGGGATGATGTAAAAAATCACAGTTTGTGATTAAGGGAAGTGAGTGGGGTATCTCGTATCAAAGATGTTGTTCTTTGATAAAGTCTTCATTGGGTAGATATTAGGATATAAAGTTTTAAACGGGGGAGTTTATCTTTGTAACAATTCTACAGATAATGGAGTCTTCTTCCTGGGTTAACAATTGTTGTGTTCTTTATCATTCTGCAGATTTACTTTTCTGTTAGGGTTCATGATAAACATGTTGGAACAGATGTCGTAACATCTGTGTTGTTGTAGTTCTGATATTCAAGGTATCGGTCTGCTGTTCTGTTCCTTGGTTTAAATGTTATGCAGAATAATGTCTTGACATGTGTTAGGACAACTGATGTCTGCAATGCCAGAGCTTCAATGTGTTGTAACAATTTTCACATAGTGTTATTCTCTGGTTGTCTACTCATAACGAGCGTTGTTTTTTCCCCTATTTTGGAGTTTCTATGTTATGTTCTTGTGTTGTGATTGTGTTCCTCTTTTCTCTCTATGATTTATTTTTTTTTCCAACAATACATAGGATAGTATGTGGCAAGATTTGTGTTGAACTACTTGGTGTTATTCCTCAGTTAGGGTCAACACGAGACGCCACACCTAGAGAAGACCCTTTTGGGAGCATCACTGTTCGACGATTCATTTGTCTCAGGCAATGGTATCTCAAAATGGGTCTATGATTCTAAGGACCTCCTTCTTTTAAGACTAGTAGCAACCTGTGAGGGGATATTAGGTTTTTGCAGGAAACAAAGACCCTACATTCCTTCATTATCTTGTATGCGTCAGACCTTTGAACCTGCACCGAGAAGTATATACAGATTATCTAGAGTTTGATGAATCTTTGAATCCATGATGTTATACATCATTACATCATATCAAAATTAATTTTAGCATGTAAATTTTTCAAGGAATCCTCAGTCTGTCATTCATAGTAGATCATTCAATTATTGAGAAGTTTGATAGAAGAAACGCGTACCAATATAACCTCGGGGAATTTAAGCTTGATGAGTTGAAGAAGCTCAGAGCTCTTTTGATTAATGATCACAGGGATGCCTTCAAGAAGACTTATGGCAGCTTGTTGGGTATTCTGTTAACAAAGGAAGACACCAGATTGATTCTCACTTTTGCTCAGTTTTATGAACCTACGTTGCATTGCTTTACTTTCTAAGATTCCCTTTTTGCTTCCACTCTAGAGGAGTTTGCTCACATCCTCCGTATTCCAGTCAAAGACCAATTTCTTTATATGAGCACAGATGGTTTTCCAAAATTTGCTGTGATTGCTCAAGCTCTTCATCTCAAGAAGGAGGTGGTTTATTCCAACATTCGTACCAAAGGCAATACTAGAGGGTTTCCTTCGAAGTTTCTTATTAAGAAGGCCAACACATTTGCTGATATTGGAAGTTGGGATGCTTTTTATGTCGTCTTTACTCTTCTTATCTATGGTTTGGTGCTTTTCCCGAACGTTGAAGGATTCATTAATAAAACTGCTGTCACCATCTTCGTCTCCATAAATCTGTTCCCACGCTTCTAACATATGTCTATTTCTCCTTCCATTGGAGGAACAAGAAGAAGAGTGGAATGATTAACTGACGTATTCCTTTGCTATATAAGTGGCTCTTGACCCCCTTATCAAGGAAAGGACCTTTTGCTAATAACGTGTGAGCATTGAAGTAGTCTCAAAAGTTGATGCTGCTGAATGTCGATGACATAGTGTGGTATAGTCGTGATTATGATGGGATTGAGTCCATTTTTAGTTGTAGTGACTTCCATAATGTACCTTTCATTGGTGCTAAGGGTGGATTGATCAACTACAATCCTATTCTTTTACTTGGAGCAGACATGAAATGCCATGATCTTACTACTAAACAACGAGTTTGAGATATACTGATTATCTTTACATGTTTCTCTGATGCAGTGTCCAGACTATTTTGGTGGAATGGATTTTGATGAACGGTACAGAAATTTGCCTTATATTGGTGTCTTGAAGCCGGAACATTATATAGGGGATGCTGTATTTGGTAAATGTCGAATCTGTTTGGTAACACCAGAAAAAGAGCTTTTAGCTTGTAGCTTTTAGCTTTTCAGCTCATTTTTATTAAAAAACTCTGTTTGGTAACTGCATTTAGCTTTTTAACTAGCTTTTAGCTATTTTTTCAAAAGCTATTTAAAGTAGCTTTTGAGCTTTTAGCTTTTAGCTTATGACTTTTTATTCCAATTATACCCTTATTATTTTAAATATATATATATATATATATATATATATATACTCTATTAAAAAATTAATTTTAAAAGATTGAATTTAGAGAGATTTTTAAAAATGTTATAGAAAATTTTTACTAATTTTTTTATTTTATTAAACATTATTTTTATTTAATAAATATAAATTATATAATTAATTTAGAAATACTGATGATAATTCTCAAGTTAGTGAAACATTGGAGGAAAATCAATGAAATTTAAAATATTAGACAATAAACTTGTTTTTGTTATTATTTTAGATTAATATAAATAAATTCAAAATTACAATGTTATTATTTCACATATTTTATTTAATTTCATTATAAAATTAGAAAGAAAAAAAAACTATATTTTACGAAAGAATGAGTTAACCAGATTGAGAATTGTAGTTATTAGGATTAATTTTACTTTTATGTCTTCATAAATGGCTTTATAAAATACCTGTACTTCATGTATGATTTGCTGGTTCTTTTATTCATTGAATTTCGTTGTCAATATATTCATACAAAATAGCAAAGCTCGTAAAATTTATATACAAATTTATATATTTTGATGATATATTCAATTTTTCATATATATTAACATTGTTTTGTATTTTGTTATTAATACATTTATTTTTATAATAAAAATTAATTTAATAATATGATATTACAAGATAATAAAATCACCAATTTCTTAATTAAAATGTCCTTTTATGTCATTTTGTAATTATCAGCCAGTGTAACAGCTAATTTTACCAAACACTCAAATTAACTTATCAGCTACCAGCCATCAGCTATAAGCTATCAGCTATCAGCTACCAACTACCAGCTATCAACTACCAGCTACCAGCTAGTTTTACCAAACAGAGTCGTTGCCCGCCACATTTGGAACCACTAAGTGAAACAGTAGTATTGCTATAGAACATAGAAGGAAGGATGTTTCTTATTACACCACCATTGTTTCTTAGGCACCACCTGAATTTTCGTTTTTGCCCCATATTTTCGGATGTGCACATCCGGACGCACCCTTTCTCTAAAATTTTTCAGTTTTTTCCTGATGTGCACATCCGGAAGAATTCCTAATCTGCAAATCTGGAAAAAATCAAAAGAATTCCGTAAAATCATTTACTTCTAAATATAATTAAAATCCAACATAATTAAACTTAATATGATTTTTTCAATATAATTAAATCCAATTTAATTAAATCTAATATAATTAAAATAAATATGATTAAAATTAATATGATTTTTTCAATATAATTAAATTCAATATAATTAAATTAATTTTAGAAATAAATACCATATAATTTTAATTATAATTTAGAAGTAAATACCATATAATTTAGAAGTAAATACCATATAATTTTAAATACCAATATAATTAAATCCAATTTTAGAAGTAAATACCATATAATTTTAAATCCAATATAATTACATTAATTTTTTCAATATAAAAAAATCATTTAAAATTAAATACCATATTAATCATATTAATTATATTGAAAAAAATTAATCATATTAAATATCATATTAATTTTAATTAATATAGATTTTAATTATATTGAATTTAATTATATTGAAAAATTGATATTAATTTTAATTATATTAGATTTAATTATATTTAGAAGTAAATGATTTTATGGAATTCTTTTGATTTTTTCCGGATTTGCAAATCAGGAATTCTTCCGGATGTGCACATCCGGAAAAAACTGAAAAATTTTAGAGAAAGGGTGCGTCCGGATGTACACATCTGAAAATTGGGGGCAAAAATAAAATTTCACGTGGTGCTTAAGAAACTTGAGTGGTGTATTAAGAAATCCCCTAGAAGGAATATAATAAGATGGATTTGTTGTATCATTTCACGGTTGTCATGAAATTATGAGTTATATCCTTGCAGATTTTACAATTATCATTAGTTGAAAAAACTCAGCTCTTATGCTATTCTTTTTGCTAATCATGATAATGGAGGAACTTATCCAGTAATTCTTAATTTCTTTAGTTGAAAATAATGATGTTTACTTTTTTTAAAGAAAACTATATCTAATCATTCAAATGATTATCTTTGTATTTACCTCATTTCTTATTATTCTCCCATGCTTTTACTCCATACTTCCTAACTTTTATACACTTTTATTTTTTAACCCAAAGTCACTCAAAGGTAGAGAAAACAAAGTTCCATCATCAAAATTTCAAATCCAACCATCAAATTGTTTTTACGATATTTTTCGTAAATAATTTATAATTTGTATGTCTGTAAATAATTTTCATTAATTTTGCACATTGATCTCAGGTCTCAGGCTCAGCTATACATGAATTAAGATTCCCGGCAGCAATAATAAAACTTTGCAATTACACGCTATAAAACGTATTCCAAAATTTTCATTAAAAAATCCTTTGAATATGTTTTCAAATGGCTACTTTCCCAGTTCCTAGTCTTTTTGAAGGCACTTGAAGTATAAACTCATTCCGTTATTTTAAATTTTAGTTTCATTAAAGATTTATATGAATTGATGAAATCGGATGGGCCAAAACGAAATGATATACCATTATTTAAATCATTTAAAATCAGATGGAGTGGAGTCATTTTAAGATGATATGTAATTGAATGAGATATTTTCTATAAAATAAGGAAACAATAGAGTAGAATCTATATTTCATTCTGCTATGCTCCATTCCACTCTCCATTCTACTATGTTATGTTACATTCCACTCCATTCCATTACGTTCAATCAATCCAAACATAATCTCGCTCCGTTAAATTCCATCAATCCAAAGTTAAGTTTTTGCACAAAATAATGTTAATGTACATGCTTGTTTTAGTTTTCGCACAAATAAAGTACATTAAGTTAAATTAATAAAAACAAATGGAAAGGTTGGTGGTGTTAACTCTAACAACAACATTGATGAACAAACAACACAAATTTCATGAAACAAAATTTCATAATACCTTCCCAGAAGAAAGTCTTCCCACTCTGAACTATAGGAAATTCTAATGAGTAATGCTATATGTTCCGACATATGCATTTGACATATGCATTTAACGAATTGCAAGAATGTTGAGTTGTCTTGTTTTCATTGGTGGGTCAATAAGTCAGTTTTGCCTTGTGAGGAAATCATGGGGTAATGGGGTATTATGATATTGCAGTTACTACTAAATACATAGACTTCGTTAATTTCGTCTTTTAATGCTTTCGTACTACTAAGCATTTTTCAATTCTAATTTCCCACCTATTTGAGTCATAAAGAACAGCTCTTAAAAATTTATATTAACTAAATCATACCATTCTCTCAAGACAGCTAGCTAGTATTACACATAACATAAATATAGTTTTTAAATTCTGATAAATAAAACAAAAGGAAGATCACTGCAAACATGAACTAAATATTTTCTAACTTCTGTTAAGCTTCCAACATGAACTGAATTCCTACAAAATTGACTTTAATTCAACCAACAATCAATATTACTGAAAAATAACAAGAGATGAAACAAAAGATAAACTAGGAAGAATCCACAAATGTGATTTACCATTGCGGTGATACCAAACTCTCCCGATGGATATGTAGAGCAGTATGTGATTTGAACCCCATTGTACGAGTTATCAAGGGATAATCCAACCCACTGCTTTTTAAGTTATATAGGACAATTTGGGAAGACGATTTGTTTGCCAGAAGAAGAGCGCCGCCGTTGTCTAAAATGAACAAGGGTTCAACACATGCAAAAGAAGGTTGATTCTCACTATTGATGATGATCTGTTTAGTCCATGATTCAGCAACACCGTATTCTTTCATCAACCACACATCCCATTGATGTTTTTTAGTGAAATAAGTGTCAAAAACACAGAGGCAATTACCCAATACATACAGTCGTCTATGCACATTGACATCATCATTTTGGGGCAACAACATTTCTCCGTAAGTCTCCTTCTCTGGATCAAAGGAAAGAATTGATTTTTGATTAGAACTAAAACCATAAACTATCCAATTCAAAGTGCCACTCACAAATTTTCCTAACCTCTGTAAAGAGTTGATGGGTGTAAGGGAGAAATTGGGAATGGTTTTCCAAAGATTTTCACCAAATGTATAAATTTTGGTCAAAGATTGACTAGCATCATCCCTATTTTTTGCAATTACAAGCACCTTGTACTTATCATTAAGTTGATCATATCCAAAGCCAAATTGCTTGATCCTCCAATCGTGCGAAACAGCTTGTGGAGATTTTATGGATTTGAACCTGATACAAGGGTTGTACAGTCTGACGCGGTGTTGACATTTATAATACAGACACAATAGTCCATTGCATGAACCTATAATACAATACTTGTGAATTTCCATGTCGCGGAAGCTATCTGGTTTAACAGGGATTGATGAGTTTTTCAATAATTGCTTCAAAGGGTAAGATACCATTTTATTGGGATCTTTCGAATACAAAAACACCAATTTTTGGTTGGCCAAGCTTGGGATTCGAAGATGGTTCTTTGCAAATTGGGGATAGGAGATTAGGGTTTTCCATGATTTGCAAACACACTTAAATTGAAGGAGATACTTCACCGGAAGCCTCAAAAGAATCTCGTTGATGAGTTCTTCCGGCAAAACAGGCGATGGAATGGCGGCTGCTTTGAGCACCGGTGGAATGGAAACGGTGTCGCTTTGATGGCTCATTCAGTGTGTTTCGGGTTTCTAATGTTCTTTCGATGAACTGATAATAGAATCTTATGCCAAAGGTAAATTGGACTCTTTCATCTCTTATGCAGTTAAGGCCCAGATTCTTTGACTGCATCTTTTTAATTTCAAAGTTATACTAATTGTGTTTTTAAAATAATTTTTTTTATATTTAATAAATTAATGGAAGAAATTAAATTTATTAAATAGTATTTATATAAAATTATTTTGAAAAATAAATATTCATTCGTTAAAATTTGAAAATATATTTAAATAAAAAATATTTAATATATAAATTAAATTGATAACACATAAACAACATACATGGTGTTCAGATATGATAAACGTGTTTCTTTATATTTATACGTGATAAATTTTTACAATGATATCTAATAGTTATTAAAAGATAAAAATATTGTAAATATAAAAATTTAAAACTACTCTTTTAAATACATTTTAAAGTTATTTTTTATTGGATTTAGGGCCCGTTTGTTTTGATTTTTTTTAAATAATTTTTATAATGTAACATAATTTTGTGAAAAAAAAAAAATTACAAAGAAATTTTTTATAAAAGCTTCGAATGAAAATTTGGGTTGAATAGTTATTCTTAAAATATTATTTTAGATATTTCATCATTTTAGCGAAACTTTTTTTGGATATCAAAATTTCAAAAAATCACTTAATTTTGAAACTATTTCAAATAGTTTTTCATGAAAATCATTTTTGAAATATAACTTTTTGAAAAAATTATAATTTTAACTATATTTTGATCTTCAATAATATATATTAATGTTATAGAATGTCAAAATTAGTCTTATAATTTATAGAAAACAAATTTAAAAAAATTTATAATATTTTAAAAAGCATTTTTGTAGAAGCTATTTTTAAAAATACAAAACACAAAATCCATTTTTTCAAAGTTTAAACAAACTGCCCCGTAATTTCAAACTTTTAAAATTCTTATTGTATACAGTGGTATAGAGGTTATTTTGAGTCATTCTTACTGCATCATTTTAATATCGAAGTCACTTAAGTTATGCCAAAAGTTATTTTGGCTCTTCATCACTAACTGTGTTTTTGAAATAATCTTTTTTATATGTTTAATAAATAAATTGAAGAAATTAAATTTACTAGATAGTATTTATATTTATATAATATTATTTTGAAAAATAAATATTTATTGGTTAAAATTTGTAAATATATTTAACTAAAAAATAAAATTAAATACAAAAATTGATAACACATAAGTAACATATATGGTGTTCAAATAAAAGTGTTTCATTATATTTGTATTTGATAAATGTTTACATTGATTGATATCTAATAGCCATCAGAAAGACGAAAAAAATTGTAAATATAAAAATCTAAAAAAATTATTTTTAACACTTCTTTTAAAATTATTTTTATTGGATTGAATTCTATACTTCGTATGGCACAAAGTGGTAAAATCCAAATAATGTTCACATAATCAAAGATTGAATATTATCAAAATTATTATAAAAATTGTTTTTAATATATATTTTTTTAAATTGAGTATCATTTATATATAATTGCAAGAAAATTTAACATTGATACATATTTAGAACTGAGTATGAATTTATGTTTTCTGCTTAAGTAGGAAGAGTTCTCTTATCATCTTATGCAAGTGCTCATAGGGGTTAAGATTATATTTTTGTTTTATTGAGGCGAGTTAGTCCATTAAATTGAAATATAAAAAAATCTATTTTAACTTTTCATTTATTTATAAGTAATTTATTTTTACCAGACCTAAGATTTCGTTCGAGATCCAACCTATTTTCTCCCTCTCGCAGAACTGGAGGATCGACCTCTCATACCTTTTAGATCGACTGCATTAGACAAAACAACATATGTACAAGATGTATTTTAGTCGACATGTGTGTAATACCCCATGTTTCCTTCAATACTCGAATTCATATGAGTTGAGATCAATTGAGTTCCTATGTACTCTTAAAGTTATCAGTTGGGATAAATAGAGTAACTAGTAGGGGTGTGCAAAAAAATTGGTTCACAAGAACCAAATTTGAAAATCTGGTGCACCAATTTCAAAAGTCCATATTATTTGGTTTAAAAACTAGTCCAAATTCATTTTACTAAAACCATAAAAAACCAATGTCCACTTTTTAAAACCAATACATAAATGGTTAGTCCACTTTTTAAACATAATTTGTTCTTTGTTTTATTTTTGTTTCATAGTCATAAGTGACACTTAAGGTAATGTATATTTAATAAATAAATGTTATATATATATATATAATGTTCAGGACACTGCATGAAAGACATCAATGAAAGGCAAATTTCTGTACAGTTCATCAAAATCCATTCCATAACTAACTACAAAATAGTCTGGACACTGCATCAGACAAATTGTGTAAACATAATCAATATATTTCAAACTCACTGTTTAATAGTAAGATCATAGCATTTCATGTTAGCCACACAATCCAGTATCTTAGGAAACAGAAACTTTACAAATATGCTATTTTGAAATTGGTATATTTGCAATACCATTCATACAACTTTTAAAAGTTACTACAGTTTGTTACAAGAAACTTTCAATTTTAAGACACTATGAATTTCATGACAAATTTCAAGGCTTTTCAATACGCAATGTCATATACAAGCTTTGTCAAATTCTTATTACAATATGAGAGGCAATATAGGGTGTATCTCATGGTAGTGATTGGAAAATCCATTTTCCATTTGAAATAGCAATATAATCTAAGTTCTATTGAACTGTGCATTTACTATCCAAGGTCATAGATTAGTATTAAAATACTGTTGTTATATATTCATTCGGATTTTTTTTATAAGAAAATATTTAGAGATTTTTTTTGTTCAATTTATAAGAAAAAATCGCAACTTTTGAGATGTAAATTATTGTTAAAGAAAACAAAATTAATTTTGATATAAAATTGATTTTAAAAAAAACTGGTTTTAAAACTATTTTTTTTATAAAATTGGTTTTTTTTAAAGAAAGTAAAAAATTGGTTTTGAGAGAAACCAATTTACAATCGGTTTTAAAAAAAAACTGATTATTGTGAAAAACTGGTTTAGAACTGAACCAATCCATTTGTAAACCGGTTTTTAAAAAATAAACCGGTTTTATAAAAAGAGTTTAAAGATCCAAACCAAACCATATATATGGTTCAATTTGGTTTGGTTTTTAATCCATGCACATCCCTAGTAACTAGTAAACTCAGATTGACTTAGTTAATATTATTTAAGACTGACCTTTTATTAATTGGTACAAAATGACATTCTGATAACATTAATAATGGGTCAATTACTTTAATAGAACAAATATTAAGTGTAGTACTACTTAAGATATTTGTTATTACGTTTGTCATTTCTTTCCATCCATATGTTTTTCAACTCAATTGTGTCCACATGTTTTCTACCACATATCCTTACCAACTTTCTCTTCATGACATGCTACTTGGTACCATCTATTTTGCAATATATTAGTAAACACATAATAGAGAGAAAGAAGAAACCTTGTGGAAAGAAGAAGGAAAAAACTTGGAGGAACCAAAGGCTTGGAATCACTATCTCATCTCACATCTTTTAACAACTTCATCATCTCTTCATTAAGGTGGGTTCTAGTTAGGACTCTTAGGAGAATAAAAATTAGGGCTTTGTGAAAACATATAATAGACATTGACGATTCATGATATGTTGCTATGTATTCTTCTCTAATTATAAAAAATTGCTATGACTGTTGATTTCAATATGATTGAGAGTTGCTGTTAGAATGATGAATATTGGTGTGTTATGTCATGTGAAACTTGTAATCTATGATTGTTTGTTGTTGGAAGTTTTTGGGTATGGTTAGGAATGGAAGGAAATATGTTTTAACTAGGGGTGGCAAAATGGATGGATTGGATGGATATGGATTGGATTGTTAATGGATGGATCAAAACAATCCATTAGTCTATTAACAATCCACTAAAATTTTCTTAAAATTATCAAATCCAATCCATCCGTTAAAAATAAAATTCATCCAATCCATCCTTTAATATATTTTTAATGGATGGATATTCATCCATCCATTTTTTTATTTAAAAAAAATAGGTTTTTTTGCGGAAAAAAAATTCTTTTTTTTTTGGAAAAAAAGTCAGTTTTTTCGGAAAAAAAAATTGGTTTTTTTGGAAAAAAAATCGGTTTTTTTCGGAAAAAAAATCAGTTATTTTTTTGGAAAAAAAGTCGGTTTTTTTCGGAAAAAGTCGGTTTTATTTCGGAAAAAAAAGATGTCGTTTTTTTTTTTCTGTAAAAAAATTCGGTTTTTTTTTTCGGAAAATAAAAGTTGGTTTTTTTTCGGAAAAAAAAAATCGGTTTTTTTAGGAAAAAAAAGTCGGTTTTTTTTTCTGTAAAAAAAGTCGGTTTTTTTTTCGGAAAAAAAAAAGTCAGTTTTTTTCGGAAAAAAAAGTCGGTTTTTTTTCGGAAAAAATCGGTTTTTTTTTTTGGAAAAAATCTGTTTTTTTTTTGAAAAAAAAATTTGTTTTTTTCGGGAAAAAAATTTGTTTTATTTTTGGAAAAAAATAAATTCTTTTTAAAAAAAATCCATTTTTAATTTTTTAAAAAAAATAAATCTAACGGAGATAAAAATAATCCATTGGATCTTTAAAATATGTTGGATAGATTGAACTAATCCGTACATATAAATGGATGGACTTAATCCAATCCATTAACTTACTTTTTATGTGGTGGATGAATTGGATGGATTTTTCGATGGATGGATTGGATGGATTTTGCCTTAATGGATCCAATTGCCACCTCTAGTTTTAACATGTATTTTTGACAAAACTTATAGTGACAATCGATTGTCATTGTCTTACAATCGATTGCACCTTCACAAATGTTGAAAAATTACATATTAGAGGCAGTGCAATCGATTGTACTAACACAATAATCGATTATTTCTCCCAAAAACAGAAAGAGAGTTTTGGACATTGATGCAATCGATTGTATCCTTTGTTTCTTGCAAAATTCATGTTTTCTAAGGTTCCTAAGCCATCCTAAATGTCATGCAACTTATCTTATGATGTGTTACTGGTACCGGAGATTTTTTGGATTTGAACCTGATAGAAGGGTTGCATAGTCTTACACGTCGTTGAGAGCTATAATACTGACACAACATCCCATTACATGAACCCATAATACAATAGGTGTGAATCTTTACAATCATGAAGATATCCGGATTAACAGTGGTTGATAAGTTTTCAAATAATGACTTCAAATGGTAAGATACGATTTCATTGGGTTCTTCTGTATCAGAAAACACCAACGGTTGGTTGGTCAAGCTTGGGATTCGAAGATGGTTCTTTGCGAATTAGGGATCAGAGATTAGAGTTTTCCATGATTTGCAGACACACTTAAATTGAATGAGAGATTTCACAGGAAGCCTCAGGAGGATCTCGTTGATGGGTTCTTTCGGAAAAACAAGTGATGGAATGGCGGTTGCTTCGAGCACTAGTGGAGTGGAAATGGTGTCACTTTGACTGGTCATTTAATATGTTTAGGATTTCAAATTTTCTTTCAATGTTCTGATAATAGTAGAATCTTATGCCAAAGGTTATTTTGGCTTTTTCATCACTTACTCGGTTTAATAACGAAGTCATACTAACTGTGTCTTTAAAATAATTGTTTTTTTATATTTAATAAATAAATTAAATTTACTAGATAGTATTTATATAATATTATTGTGAAAAATAAATATTCATTGGTTAAAATTTGTAAATATATTTACATAAAAGATAAAATTAAATACAAAAATTGAGAACACAAAAGCAACATAAATGGTGTTTGGATAAACATGTTTCTTTATATTTATATCTGATAAGTGCTTACAATAAATGTTTTAAAAATCGTACTTGCCGTCAAACCGGTGAGGATCCTGACATCCTAACAATCCTAAACACCAACAGCTTATACTAACATTCTACACTAACTATCCAAACTGTTTCCAATTCAAAATCAATAACTACAATCAAGTTCACTAACAAACTAACTGGACAATCTAACTATAACTAATTTTAACATTCTAAATTCAAAATATTCAGCTATTTAACATCAAATGAATAAAATCAAATGATATTAACAATACAAATGAAAACAACAAGGCCAAAAGAAATAAAAAACAACTCTTGACTTTCCATTTTTCTCCTTTCTGCTTTTTTAATTATATGTTAATGAATGGTTCAAAATAACAATGCAAAAATGAAAAAAATGAAACATAGCCAATTCTAAAGTTCAAACTTCTGAGTTTTTTCCTTTATATGTTCATGAACTATGAATGAAATATCAGATGAAAAGACTTTGACCGATGAAATTCATGATAAAATGCAATGGTCATGTAGATGCATATGAAACTAAAACTATGCAATGCAATGAATTAGTAGGACAAAGTTGGGGTATGATTGTTGCACCATATATAATTGCCTTCCACCCGGGAGGATGAATTGCCACAGTTTTCCTACCATCAGGGTATAAGTCAATTAGATATGAAAAGAATCCAAATTTTTCCTATAAAAGATGGAAAGCTTAATGAGATTAAAAGGACCAAGATATTGGGATAAGATATCAGATAAGTGTCGATCCTCGAGTGGACACTGAATAACTTGCAAGAATCACCGTCGACCAAAGGACATTGGTGAGATTAACTGTAAAGATTGTCAGCCCTAAGAGGATAACGGTAAGATCGACAACAAAACTTGTTATAACCAAAATGATGATAATAAGCCTATCAACTTATAAAGATCGTCATCGACAAAAGGATGATAGTAAGATCATAACTACAAAGATCTTCGGCACCAAAAGGATGACTGTAAGATCAACAATGAATCTTGCTATCATCAAAATGATGATAGTAAGACCATCAACTTGCAAAGATCAACATCGACAAAAGGACAATGGTGAGATTAACTGTAAATATTGTCGGTACCAAAAGGATGACGATAAGATCGACAACAAAACTTGTTATCACCAAAAGGATGATAGTAAGATCATTAACTTTAATCGATATAAACGAGATTTGAAAATGTCACTTGACGTTGGACCAAAGTTTTGAAAAACCACTTGGCGTTGGACTAAGGATTTTAATCGTATTTGAAAGTATCATTTAATGATTTATTTATTTATTATCATTAGTATTTATTTATTTATAAAATTGCAATAATTAAATAAATACGCAAATAAGACTAATAATGAAAAATAAATAAAAATCAAAGTGTTTTTTATTATGACAAATATATCCATTTTACCATATTTTTGTTTATTATTATTTAATCCATTGTGATGATGAATTAAACAATAAAAATAATAATAACACAAGGCAAATAATGGGGTGCAGGAATAAACATGAAGTTGTAAATAGTAGTGTGGTCCATGGCCTAAATAAAAATCCAAAAAAAACTAAAATAGAAATTTAAAAAATGATAAAAAGGTTGCACAAAATAAAGATAAGGGGGTGTGAATGGAAAAAAGCCCAAGAGAGAAGGTCTAATGTGAGTCAGCGCAGACAAAGGTTCCAGCAAGGGAAAGGGGAGTCAACATTAGTTGACTCGACCTTGAGCCCATGGATTTGATCACAAAAAGATCAGAGGGCTAAGATTAGAGGCACATGATAGCACAGATGGGGATTCCGCATAGATTTCCTAGTTGACTATTAGTAGTCACCCATCAGAGTGGCTCAAATATAAGAACCATTTGCAACAGTTATACAAGGTAAAAAACCAGAGGTTGAGAGGGAAGAGAAAAGACCTTTATCATCAGTAACATAATTAGACGCACCAGAATCAAGGACCCAATGGTCAAGATGAGATGATTGAGATAAGCAAACAAATGAATTACTAGTGTGTGCAACTGAAGTCGTAGAACCAGAGATCTGATTAGTCTGATACTCTTTAAAAGAGATTTTGATTGTTGCCCAGGGACGCAAAGGCAAATGTGTCACCTGGGGTCGGAGCAGCAATAGATAGAAGGGTTTTAAGTGCAAATTTTGACTTGAATTGAACCATCTTTCTTGGCATTTTTCAACTCAATTCTCATGTTTTAATAGATTTATTTCTTTTTCTTGTTTGATTCTTCAATATATTGAAAATACCTTTGGATTCTTTGATGTGTGTGTTATTGTGCATAATATAGGCATAAAACATCAATGATTAAGACACAAAGGATTGGACAAGAAAGCCAAAGAATCGATGAAGAATCAGCATGTTCGTTATGCGAACACTAGCGAAGGGAAAACGAATGCTCGTTATGCGAGGTCCTGGCGAAGCCCCAGCGAACTAGCCCAAATTAGAGGCAGTAGGAAAATGACCCAAAGTTTGTCGGGCGAAATTGAAGCGAAGAGGTTCGCTGTGTGAAGAAGTGTTCGCACAACGAAGTTGAAGCGAAGAGGTTCGCTGTGCAAAGAAGTGTTCGCACATCGAACTCATTTATTTTCCAAGGGCGGTTTAACTGTTCTTGAGGCACTTGAAGTACCAAAAGGGGCCTTCATTAGGCTAAAAAGACAGATTTTTGTTTTACTATATAAGTACTTTTTCTTGCTTTTTAGAACATAACTCTTATAACTTGTAAAATAGATATTTTGGAGATCAGAACTTTATCTCTCTTCATTCCAAGCATATTCTTGAGAGAGAAACAAAAACCCTAAGATGGAGAAGGTAAGAGCTTCGATTTCTTGTTGCGTTTTGGATGTAATCTTTTGATACCTTATGTATTTCATCTAATATATGTTGTTAGTTCCTGGATTGGCTGGAATTTTGGTAAAACAGGGTATATTCAATGTTGATGTCAATGGTTGATGTTGCAACATTGAAGTCTTAACACTGGGCTGTGTTAAGCAAGTTATTGCTAAAGTTGAATGTCTGATGTCACATAGGCGATGTTGTGACATTAGATCTGCAGAATTAATAACATCAGGTTGTGATGTTGTTAGGGTTGCGTGTTAGCTGGAATTGTGGAGAGCAAGCTGTCTCATTGGATGCGAATATCTTGGGATAGATATTTGCTGCTGCATATGAGATCTGGTGCAGATTTGTAGGAGATTTAAAAGGTTGAAGATTTAAAAAGATTTTAGGAGAGAAAATCTATTTTAATATTCAGTTTTAAATAAAAAATCTGGGAGATATTGTAGCAAGTCCAAGACCAATTCAAGGAGCTATATAAAGCGCACAAGACCAAAGGAAAGGTGGACAGAAATACAGAGAGAAGATCAAGAGCATAGGCTGAGTCTCTTGAGTATTTTGTACGAGTTGTATAACCAGAATTCTAGGGTGAATTGTTGTGTCGTATTTTATCCTCTCTAGAAGCTGTGAAGCAATAGAGAGTGGTTGATTGATCGAAGTTGTGAAGTAAGATCAAGGTTACTCAAAGTGGTTTCTTTGAGTGTTTGTAAGGGATTGAGTGGTGTTCTCATACCTAAGTGGTTTCTTAGGTAGGAAGTCATTAGTAGAGTATAAGTTTAGGAGATTGTCAACGAGTTGTTGAGTCTGTAAATTATATCTACAAGTAGTGAATTCCATCTCTGGCTTGGTAGCCCCCAGAGTAGGTTGGTTGTAACCGAACTAGGTCAACAATTCTTGGTGTTATTTTACTGTTATTACTGTCCATTGTGCAGAGTGTGTTGTTGTTACATCACACCTTAACATCACACGTCTGATACCAGAATTTCAATTGGTATCAAAGCAGGCATCCTGTCTGTCTCTGGGTGAGATCTAGGGAAGTTACTTTCTGGTGTAAAGATGGACAAAGAAGTTGGAGGATTCGTCAACAGACCCCCTATTTTGGATGGATCTAATTATGATTATTGGAAGCCAAGGATGACCACCTTCTTAAAATCCTTGGACAGCAGGGCTTGGAAGGTTGTTATTAAAGAGTGGAAAGCACCTGTTGTATGTGAGAAAGATGATGCTGGCAAAGATAAAGAAGGCACCTCAAAGCTAAAGCCTGAAGAAGAATGGACCAAGGAGGAAGATGAGCTTGCACTTGGAAACTCCAAAGCTCTAAATGCCATCTTCAATGGAGTGGATAAGAATATCTTCAGGTTAATCAATATCTGTGAAGTTGCTAAGGAAGCGTGGGATATCTTGCAGGCTACTCATGAAGGAACATCTAGAGTCAAGATGTCAAGACTTCAGATTTTAACATCAAAATTTGAAAGCCTGAAGATGAAGGACGATGAGACTATTCATGACTTCCACATGAATGTTCTAGAGCTGGCCAATGCATCCAGTGCTCTTGGTGAGAAAATGTCAGATGAAAAGCTTGTAAGGAAGATCCTTAGATACCTTCCTAAGGAGTATAAAATGAAGGTTACTGCCATTGAAGAATCACAAGACATCAGCAAGATGAGAGTAGATGAGCTCATTGGATCTCTTCAAACCTTTGAGCTTGGGTTGAATGAGGAAGAACCAGAGAAGAAGCCAAAGAATATAGCCCAGGTGTCAAATAATCAAGAAGAGAAAGGGAAGAGTTCTGAACCCCAGGAGGATCTATCTCAGGCCATAGTGATGTTGGGAAGACAGTTCACCAAAGTATTCAAGAGAATGAATAATAACTCCAGGCCTAATGTCAAGAACATGTCTTCTGACACCAGCAAGAAGGATGAAGAGAAAACTGCCCAAGATAAAGGAGTGCAGTGCTTTGAGTGTGAAGGGTATGGACATGTCAAGAAAGAATGTCCCAGCTTCTTGAAAAAGCATAAGAAGGGCATGACAGTTTCCTGGTCTGACTCAGATAGTGAAAGTGAAGGTGAGTCAGCAAAGCATGTTAGAGCCCTAACAGGAGCTGTTGTTTCTGATGATGGAGAAGTAACTTATGAGGAGTTAGCATCTACTTATCAAGAGCTGTGTTTAAAAAGTGCTGAGATTTGTCAAGAAAACAAGTGCCACAAGCAACAGATTGCTCAGCTAGAGAATAAAAAGACTGATTTGGAAAATGAAGTTGTACTAGTTAGAGCTCACCTTGATCAAATGACCAAGTCTGTTAGGATGCTGAGCTGTGGTACATACACACTTGACAAGATCCTTCAGACAGAAAAGGTTGTAGGTGATAAGTCTGGTATAGGATATGTGGCAAGCACCTCAGGAGCAAAGGAGGAGGTATCCCAACCTATGTCTCAAACAAAGAGACAGGATACTACCCCTAAGAAGGCTGTTCAGCCTCAAAAGGTTGAGAAAAAGGATGGTCCCCAACAGAGGAAGATGCAGCCTCAAGGAGCTAGTCAGTATATGCCTCCACAATACCACAAGAGCATGCAAGCTACAAGGCTCAAACATAACATGTCTCATCAGGTGTCTCAACATCAGGACAACTGGTATAATTATGGGTATGGATATAACAATGCTGTGCCTCATCACTCTGGAAGAAGAAAGCCACACCATCATGGGAGACAATCCAGGAAACAACATTCTCAGTTTGCTTATGGGAGAAGATACCAACATAATAGAAGGCAGGCCAGTTATGGTAGGAGGAGACCACATTATGAATGGCAGCCTAAGCAATCTCATCATGGCAGAAGATTCAGAGATGAAAGGGTGAGATGTTATTATTATGGAAGGGTTGGACATATCTAGTACTCGTGCTACAAGCTGCATGGATACCCTCAGCCTCAAAACAGATGGAGAGAGTACAGGCCCAAAGTTGTTAAACAATGGGTACCTAAGGAGAATGTGAAGTGCTTGTTGGCTCACTTGGCTGACAAAGAGGCTAAAGAAGGAACATGGTATTTTGACAGTGGGTGTTCCAAGCACATGTCTGGATGTAGATCCATGTTTGCTGAACTTAGACCTTGCCCCTCTCTTGAAGTTATGTTTGGCAATGGAGAAAAAGGTGTTGTTGCAGGAGTTGGGAAAATGAAAGGTGATGGTATACCTGAACTTGACAATGTTCTGTTTGTCAATGAGTTAAATGCAAATTTGATAAGCATAAGCCAATTATGTGATAAAGGTCACAAGGTAAGCTACACTAAGGATGAGTGTGTGGTATCTAATGAGCAGAATCAGGTTGTTATGAAGGGTGCCATAACCAAAGATAACTGCTATCAGTGGATTTCTCTTGAAGGAGATTTAACTAGTGATGTTCTAGTTGATGTTATAACATCAGACTATGATATCAGGATGCTGAAAGGCCACTCAGAGTTAACAATTTCTGATGTGAATTCTTTTAAATTTTTAAAAGGAAAGTCTTTATGGAGGGAAAACATTAGTGATTGGTCTTTAAGAGGTAACCAAAATCAGGCGCCTTACCATATTGATCCTACATCAAGATTTATCAAAGGGTTCTCATCTCAACGATTCGTCTCCCTCAACATAATAGAAAAAACCTCTCCAAACCGAGTCTGTTACAAAGGAACGATGTCTCTCCCTTCCAAGAACTCTGAGCAAGTACGAACTAGGGTTTCTTCCGAAGAACTCATTTCTATTGCTCTTCCCGAGTCAGGTAACCCTAAACCCTCAACCACGATGAATAAAACTGAAGCTAGGTCATCATCCTCTCAAGCTATTGAGGAGAAGTTTGATGTAGACATGCATTTGGAACAGCTTGCCACCAAAATCCTTGAGAAGGGGATACAGGTGAAAGGGATTTCTGTCCCTTTAAGGCAAATGCCTGCTGAACAAGTCGACTCTCAAGGTGAGGACATAAATTTTCAAAGACAGGCCATGAGTCAAGAAGCTGAAGGTGAAGATCCTGATAACACTGATGTCAGCTTGGATGTCAGAACATCGTCCCCTAGGAATGAAAGTCACAGGGGTAAAGGGAAGGAACAGGTTGAGGTTATAGAGATTGAGGACTCATCTGATGATGATAGAATTGGAAGAAGGAAGGATAAGAAAAGGACTTCAGTTACAGACTCTCCCAAGTCATGGAGCAAAGGTGCCAGGTCTGGCAAGAAGAGGAGAATCAGGGAAGAGTCAGATTCTGAGTGTGATGCTCAAGACATCAACCCTGCTACAAATCAAGTGCCTGATAACATCTCATCTCACAGTGCCAGAAGTGTATCCTTGTGGAGTTGTGTGAGCCTATGAAAGATAGCTCTGGAAAGAGAGGTAATAGAAAAAGACTTAGAGTCTACTAAAATTATAGACCTAATTAAGCTTGCTGGTCTCATAAGGACTGTGTCAGGGTTGACTAATTGCTATGATAGACTGGTCAGAGAATTCATAGTTAATATACCTGAATCGATAAATGACAGCAAGAGCCGAACTTTCAGAAGAGTTACCATCAGGGGTAAGTGTGTCTGGTTCTCTCCTAAGGTGATCAATGCCTACTTAGGAAGAAATGAGGAAGATTATGGGGAATTAGAAGCCTCCAACAATGTTATATGCAAAGAAATCACTGCTGGTCAGGTAGATGTTTGCCCGTAGAAGGAAAGTTGTTAGCCAGTTTGTTGAGTGTCAAATATGCTTTTCTGCACAGAATAGGTATTGTTAACTGGGTACCTACTAACCACAAAACGACCATTACTGTGGGATTAGGAAAGTTCATCTATGTTGTAGGGAAAAGGGTCAAATTCAACTATGGAAGCTACATATTTGATCAAGTGGTGAAGCATGGTGCCACCAATGCTATCAAAATGCCTATATCATTCCCTTCCCTTATCTGTGGAATGATCTTAGATCAACATCCGGGAATCTTAACCAGTACTGAGGTAGCGTGTAAAAGGGAGTCAGCTCTATCTTTGCATCCCAAACTGTTTGCTGGGAGTCATGTTCTAGACATTGTTACAACATCAAGTTCTGGGGTTAAGAAGGTCAGTACAAAATCTGAGCTAATTGAGGAGTTAAAGGCAACCTGCAAGGACCTTGACATGGTTATCAAAACCAGCACTGTCAGGAAAATGAAGATGGAGCAGATGATCAAAGACTTGGAACAAGGGGAAGATAATGGGAATGGCGACACTGAGGATTCCAGGTCTGATGAAGGTGATAAAGATGCTGATGGTACTAGCTCGGATGAAGACTAACCACCACCTGCTGTCATAAGATAATAGTTTAGTTTTTTTTTTGTTTTCCTTTACTTTTGCTATGCTGGTTATGTAATTTGAATATTGTGCTATTTTATGCACTGGTTATGTCTTTAGTTTCCTTCTATGATTTGTTTTGCCTGGTTGCTAACTGTGAGGCTAACAATGAGAGCTAGGGTATACTGACTATAGTTAATAGGGCTTCTAACTGAAGTTTACCTAATTGTGGCTAAAAAGGGGGAGAAAATAGCCAAGAGGGTCTAAAGTGTCATGGATTGCCAAATGCTGCCAGAGGGTCTAAAGTGTCATGGATTGCCAAATGCTGCCAGTGTGATGCAGATATTAAGGGGGAGTTATTGACAGTTGTTATGCTGGAGGGGGAGCAACATTGTTGAATGCGACATTGTTGAAAGTTATTGCTGCATTAAGGGGGAGTTTTGTCTGAGCTAGTGAAGATTTCATAGCATTTGAAGAGTGCAGCCAAGCAGACATCAAGGAGGAGAAAAGTGCTGCATCATGGTGAGCTACTGAACAGCTGTGATGCTGGTTCATATTTTAGAGGGGGAGCACCAATTGGCTGTTGTCAATAATGAAGATGGTGCTGCAGCAGATCAAGTGATAAAGACTATGAAAATTGTCAAACTGCTGCTGATGAGAGTTTCAAAATGATTTAGTGATTGAAGTTTTTCCGCTGCTAAAGTCTCTGAAGGTGCAGAGTGCAGAGTTTGTTTGCAGAGTGCAGAGATTGTTTTAGCCAAAATTAGCCAAAGGGGGAGATTGTTAGTTCCTGGATTGGCTGGAATTTTGGTAAAACAAGGTATATTCAATGTTGATGTCAAGGGTTGATGTTGCAACATTGAAGTCTTAACACTGGGCTGTGTTAAGTAAGTTATTGCTAAAGTTGAATGTCTGATGTCACATAGGCGATGTTGTGACATTAGATCTGTAGAATTAATAACATCAGGTTGTGATGTTGTTAGGGTTGCGTGTTACCTGGAATTGTGGAGAGCAAGCTGTCTCATTGGATGCGAATATCTTGGGATAGATATTTGCTGCTGCATAGGAGATCTGGTGCAGATTTGTAGGAGATTTAAAAGGTTGAAGATTTAAAAAGATTTTAGGAGAGAAAATCTGTTTTAATATTCAGTTTTAAATAACAAATCTGGGAGATATTGTAGCAAGTCCAAGACCAATTCAAGGAGCTATATAAAGCGCACAAGACCAAAGGAAAGGTGGACAGAAATACAGAGAGAAGATCAAGAGCATAGGCTGAGTGTCTTGAGTATTTTGTACGAGTTGTATAACCAGAATTCTAGGGTGAATTGCTGTGTCATATTCTGTCCTCTATAGAAGCTGTGAAGCAATAGAGAGTGGTTGATTGATCGAAGCTGTGAAGTAAGATCAAGGTTACTCAAAGTGGTTTCTTTGAGTGTTTGTAAGGGATTGAGTGGTGTTCTCATACCTAAGTGGTTTCTTAGGTAGGAAGTCATTAGTAGAGTATAAGTTTAGGAGATTGTCAACGGGTTGTTGAGTCTGTAAATTATATCTACAACTAGTGAATTCCATCCCTGGCTTGGTAGCCCCCAGAGTAGGTTGGTTGTAACCGAACTGGGTCAACAATTCTTGGTGTTATTTTACTGTTATTGCTGTCCATTGTGCAGAGTGTGTTGTTGTGACATCACACCTTAACATCACACGTCTGATACCAGAATTTCATATGTGTTGTGAACTAATTTTGATTCAATATTGATGTTGTCTTTGATTTCTTATTTGTGGGTCTTGACAAAACCTTTTCAAATATTTGATCTAAGATTTTGATCTATCAATGTGCAAACTTTTGTCATAGTTTTGTAAGTTGATATTCACTAGTATCACTTTTATTTTATTGTGTTGATTAGTAGCATGAGTAGCATGAGTAGGATCAATACGGTAAAGACTACGATAACATTTTTAACGCGAACGATATTGTGAGGATGCGTGATAATAGAGATGAAGAACTATGTTCACTTACATGTGGCAGATTAGTTAAATACATGTAAAAAGGGGTTAAGCGTATGCACATATTCTAATTATGGCGTTTTATGTGAATCAATCATGAATCTGATATGGGTGTCATCTTTGAATACCTGTTAGGTTCTAGACTCTAGACATAAATTTAGGCTTAGCATTTGCATGAGTATTAGTTCTTAATGCTCTGTGTTGTTGAGTTGCATGAGACATCACCAATGAGACAATACGGTTGTTCTCTCGACCTTGCATTAGACATAACCTCGGTTGTGGGTGATACGTGAGGATATTAGACGAATGATTGATTTGTGTTTAACTGGTTAGAATAATGCATGTGTTATCAATTGATGTGATCTAATCCCAACAAGGCTCCGTTTATATTTTAAGTCTTTACTTTATATTTTCCGTCTTTATATTTTCAGCTTTTATCTATTGTACCTTAAATATTTTAACCAAAATTTTCACAATAGGTTTAGAAATGTAGAGACTGTTGAACAATATTACTTCCCTCGCACTGATCCCTATGGAGACGATATAAATCCCGGAGGAAATCCTTTCAAAACTAAATTTTTGCTTCTTGTCGCTTTACTGCAGTTCGAACAAAGGGAGGCCGAGCCAAAAGCATAAGGTGTGATCAAGCGTAACAGTTGTTCACTAACATTGTCATGGTTAGGAACAGTAGTACCAGATAAAATCTGGTTACGAATAGACTCAAGTTCTGATGGTAGTTCGATAAATGCTATGATCACGAAAAACTTACTTTGTTGTTTGATATGAGTTGTTGCATCTTTTGCGTAAGATATTAGGGTTGTGTAATTTGCTTTCAAGGCATTCTTACTCAGACAGGCTTGCATATCCATATTCTCTAACTTCAGAGAGTTAAGTTTGAGGATGACATTGTATAGACAATGAACATCATTGGAGAAGACTTTCTTACCTTTTTCCTAGACCTCATAGCAAATGGTGAAGGCTTGATACTGTGCTTGGATATTATGTGCAACAGAATACCATAACACAACGCATAGAGAGACATAAATTTGTTCTATTAGTGAGTTTGTCAGCGGCAACAACATCCAATTTTGTGGTTAAGTGATCTTCAACCCTTTGACCGTGAAACCACATCTTGATAGCACCAGCCCATATGTAGTAGTTGGCTTTTTTCGATTAGTTTTTCAAATGGAATAAGAGAAACTTTGGTAAACGAGTCTCCCATTGCTTGAAAATATTATTATATTGTATTTTTACAAATGGAAAAAATATTGGTAGGCAAATCTGGAAGTCTGACAAAAAACCGAGTTAGGCGGTGAAAATGACGAAAGCAGAATATCACACGAACCAGAGAAAAAAAGGTTGTTTGAATTGTAACACGAATTTTGATGAGTCAAAAATAAAAGCTGAGGCCCGGTTTGGAATCGGGGAAGGGAGGCGACCGAGACTGCAAAAACGTCATCGAAAAACGACTTTGGACGTGCTGGAACACGCGCTTCAAATGGTGGCGCGTGAATCCCACGTGCGTAGGTGTAAACGACGCGTGGGCGCGTGGTGGGGTGTTTGGAGGCGTGGTTATAGGGATGGGCCGGATCGCAGAAGACGCTCCTGTCTGCGGGGGTGGTTTGCCAAAAATTGTCAGAATTAGTGGCAACTGTGGCGGCAGGTGGTGGTGGACGGAGGTTAGCGAAAACTTGATGTTTGAAAGGCAAACCGGAGTGATGACACAGTTTGCCAAAATTTTTTCTCACCAGAAGACAGTGGGTCAACCGGGTAAAGCACAATGTAGGGTTGCCTCCTAGTAGGCTCTATATATCATGTTCAAATGCGAAAGACTAAGAGACATTTGAATAAACCGTGTGTTTTGAAAAATACTACAGAGAAATTATTATATATATATAGAGAGATTACTACTAATTACATGATATAGTCGATGTGAAACTATTCTATATACAAATATTCTTAAAACTATATATTTACAAATATCTACAAAAATGAATAAAAATCGAACGCGCAAATTGTCGCAATAATAAAATGAATGCAATAAAATAATCTATGCAAAATAAAGTTCAATAAAAATATAAAATAGACAGTCGCATATCAAATCTTGTAGTTTAAATATTCTGATGAAAAGGCTCAGATTGATCAAGATGTGCACACGCGAAGATGGGAAAAAAATAAAATGAGCGCACCAAGTTAAACTACACGTAATGTTGTTCAATAAAATAGGCAGTTGCAGGCCTAAACCTGAAAAAAAACTATTCATTGATTTCACGCGCTGTTAAGAAATCGATTTAACCGGTCTGTTTGTAAAACCAAAATTTTATTCTAGACAAAACAAAATAAAGTTGGTTGCCTAAAAATTTAAAATGCATGGAAAAAATTGGGGTACAACAGGTAAGTGATCTTTTTTAGAATAAAATGAGTTGACTTAGTCAACTTGTCCACTATAACCCATACACACAACTTTATGATCTACGACATGTTAGTCTATGAGGTATTAACACGAATTATAGGAATACCTTGACGAATCCAAAGAAAAAGCTTTCTAGACAGTGATAGCATTAATCCCGAAATGCAAAAATGTAGAGACAAACGATTAACCTTTATTAACTTGAAGATCTTTCTCAATCGATACTCCTAATGCCTTAAACGATCATTAAATGATGATAATATACCTTAAATAATATATAAATACAAAATATTTCAATATCTAATGCTTTTATTCCACATTTCTTAACCTTTTTATGCTTTCTCTTTTTTTTAAGCCCAAAGTCACTGAAAGGGAGTAAACAAAATTAAATTATCAAAATTTCAAATTCACTTTACAAATTTTTATTAACCAGCTTATCTGCACTTAACCATCAAATTGTTTTAAATTATTTTCATAAATAAATTATAATTTGTATATTTGTTAAAATAATTGCTTATAATAAGTGGTCTCCATTAAACTGTTATTTGAAGTTTTATAAACATTATTTACGAATTTGTTATTTTACAAATTAATGAAAAAATATTAGTCAAATAGGTTAAGAAACTCACATAAAAAGTTGAAAGATAATAAAAAATTAAGCTCTAAACTCATAATCAAATCATTTTCGTACATAGAATACCAATTATAAAAATAAAATAAAGAGAGAATTTCTTATTACACTCTAAAGGTTTCTTAGGCACCACGCGAATTTCCGTTTTTGTCCCCAGTTTTCGAATATGCACATTCGGACGCACCATTTTTTTTAAAAACGTTGATTTGTTCCGGATGTGCATATCAGGAATAATTCATGATCTGCAGATCAGGAAAAATAGCATAACTTTATTTTTTTTAAATCAGTTTTGTTGGTTGGTCGCAGATGTTAATATATCGTCGCAACTTAATATACATTCGAAAACATCCATATATAAAATAAAATGATATATATACATAATAATACTCCTGTCAAAATACAGTACATAGATGTAATAAAAATAGAATACATCAAACAAAAAACTACTGTGTATGTCGAAGGATCTGTCCTGGCTCCCCTGCTCCTCTGCCCCTACCCGCCGTCCTGGCTCGATGTCTGCAGTACTGAAGTGCCCCCCGAGCAATCTCAATAATCATATCAATGGCAAGTCTGCCACCAGAGCCCTCAGGGAGGTGACCGTTTGCAATGGTCGCCCGCGCTATCTCCTCTGTCTCACGACTCCGAGGTAGAACATCCTGAGTATGGTCCAGCTGAGACTGCTGCTCCTCTAATATCTCCTGATGAGCAGATCTGGGTGGCGATCCCTCGGCAGTGGGCACCATGCATGAGTGTGAGACGGTATAGAACCACATGATGTACCCGACAACAACGCTCCAGTCTCTCGGCGTTCTGGTCACCCGAGCCTCTTCCGGTACCAAGTGGTACTGAAAGTCAGCATATCTCTCACCTATCTATGTGCAGGTCAAGCCTAGAGGAGCAGACCCATGAGGCATCCTGGGGATCGTCTGCGTGTAACCGAACTGACGCACGACGCGCTCCGGCAAGTATCGAGCAGTAATTGTCGAACTGCATGCCAACCATTCTGAGAACAACGAAACCTCATCGAACGGGCGCGTTACACAATGATCGGCATAGGCGTCATAAAAAATGTCCTCAGCAGCCATCCGATCAAGATAAACTCTGTAGGGCTCGAGCGCCTGGTTCCCTCTGAGCAAGAGAAATGCAGCAGCACACGACATATCCTCAGTGTACCCCCGGACACTCCCCCAACTAGTAATCTTGGGAAAGTGTTGTAATATCCACGCCTGAAATGGAAAACATAACATCGATGTCAAACATTATAATGAATATAGCAAGAAAAGAAATGAAAAAAAGACTTAGAATATAAGATTGTTACCACGTATAGTGTACAGCTACCTGCCACAGTCTTGGCTGCCCAGAGGCAACCATCTGAAAGCCTAGAATAGGTGTATGCCAGCATAGCCGCCCCCCAGTTGTACCCATGGATCTCTGTGGGATCCAAAAGGTACCTGAGGTAAACGATATCAACGTAAGTGGCGTTGGTGTCCATAAACAGCTGTGTGCCGAGCAAAAACATATAGTAGCATCTCAGGGCAACCTGCCTGTGGATCTCCACCTCAGCTGGATCACCTGTTGCCCGTCCTGCCTCTGCAAGCTCCCCACAAAATCTGCATGTCAAAAAGGAGAACCGGACGTGTGCGCTTCCCAACTGGGTCACCTCCGCAAGTGCATCATCTGGGGTAGCCCCAAGCTTCTCAGTCAGCATCTCTATCGCGTCCACCTTCGACATCTTACCGTGACGGAGAAGGGTACCCGTGATCGGTAGATGTAAAAAGCACGAGATGTCATCGAGTGTGATCGTGAGTTTGTCGTATGGTAGATGGAATGAGGATGTCTCAGGGACTATCTCTCAACAAAGGCCATCAGCATACCGTAGCTGATCTGGGGATACCCAATCCTAGAAAGGCCTCCGATACCAGAGGTAGCAAGTGCTGACTGGAACCACTCATCCTCTGGAAGCTCCGCAATCATGTTTATAACCTTGCCCCTATAGTTATAGAACTTCTGGGAATCCTTCTCCTGAAAATTTCCAAATAAAACAATGTTACAAATAAAAATATTTTCAACGAAAACAATTCTATAAATAAACCTAGAAAAGTTACCTGTCCTAGCCAGACATATCTGACAGTATGCTCAGAGTACCCCAGGAGTAGGGACATATCAGACGGTCCCCCGGGGTAACCCTCCTGCTCATCAAAATCGTCATCGTCGTCACCACCCTCATGTGCTGGGTGATCACCCTCAGGAGCAGGAACAGGAACAGGATCAGGCTCCTGAGGTATGGGTGATAGAATAGGAGCAGATGATGGAACTGGAGTCTCCCGACGACGCCTGCGTGCGTGCGGGGCCCCTGATGAACTAACAGTAGGAACCCGACGCATCCGAGATGTAGAAACGACGACTGACGGGGGAGTGGCTTGAACATGTGATGTGGAAGGCTGTGGTGTAGGATGTCCCTCAGCTGTAGGGGCTGCTGGAACTGCCTCTGCGCCGGAACCCTCGGCTGTAGACTATGTCCACTCACGTCGGACAGATGCATGCTGAGCTGTCCGTCCATGTATCATACGATCGTCTCTGCCAGCCATGTAATCTGCAAAGCATAATAAATAAATTAGAATTTTTTAAAAATAATTTTAAAAAAACAATAAACAATAAACAAAAAAAAAATAGAAACCAAGTTGCTTCCGGATTTGTACATCAGGAAAACTTCCGTGGATGCACATCCGAAAGTACTCAGAATATTTAACGTTGGATTTTTCCGGATGTGCACATCAGGAAAGCAATAAGCGTTAAAATTTTTCCTGATCTGCACATCCGGTACGTATTTCAAGTTCTAAAAAATGCAGTAATGGCTACTGTACCATAGAAAAGACATTTTAATGCCCTGATCATCCGTTTGAAGCAGCAAACAATACCTACATTGTCTTTTACCTATGTTATTCATGCTACCTAACAATTTCTACACCTAAATGTCTACTCTAAATCGATTACTCGAAAATAACTATGAAACTCTAAAATTCGAAAACTTACCGATTAAATTAAGATACAGAGGATTTGGAGAGTCTTGGTCGTTGTAGAAGTTGCTCTGCGCCGAACTCGAGTGAAAAAAGTCAGGATTTGTGGGAATGAGAAATTGAGAGTTTGATTGTTTGGAATGTGAAAAGCAAAAGAATGAGGTGGGGAAAAGCTCTGGCGCGAAGTTATAAGAAATTGTTCCAGATTTGCACATCAAGAATTATTCCTGATATGCACATCCGGAATAAATCAACATTTTTAAAAATAATGGTGCGTCCGGATGTGCTTATCCGGAAGCAGAGGGTATAAAAGGAATTTTGCGTGATGCCTAAGAAACTTATGGAGTGTATTAAGAAATTCTCAATAAAAATCAATACATTTTTTAAAACAAATTTTATTTTTAATTTACTTGTAATAAGTTATAAGGATAGGTAGGTCTCTTTTACAAAATAGAAATATTGTAATGTGTTCATTGAATTGCTGAAACCTAGTAGATGATTGATACTTTTTTTTGATAAGCAATTTGAATTAATGGGAGAAAAAGGGATTCTCCAACCCTCAACAAAAAGCCAACCAAAAGACGGTAAAAAAAACGAACAGAGCAAAAAAGATTACAAGAAATCTAAAGGGTGGTGCATCCAATCACAAAAATTACATCTTTTTCGACCAATTTCTAACCAACGCCAAGAAATAGCTACAATGCGGTTAAACACTTCATCCGAGTCCCAAACCATATCATTGAAAATGATGTTATTCCTCATGTTCCAAATGCACCAAGACGTAATAATCCACACATAGCAACTCATGTCGTCTTGACCACTTTGGTACATAGCAAGGAACCACAAAAGAGCATGGTTGCAAAAATTATCAGCAAGAACCGGATGAATACCTAACCAATCATAAAGCTTCGACCACAAAATTTGAACTTTTGGACAATTAAGAAAATGTCTTAACGTTAGAGATCACTTCGCACATTGATCTCAGGCTCAGCTACATATGATTTAAGATTCACTGAAGCAATAATACAATCTACACGCTATATAAGTATTCCAAAATTTTCATTGAATATATTTTCAAATGTCTACTTTACCAATTCCTTGTCCTTTTGAAGGCATTTAAAGCCTAAAACTCTATCTTTAGATTTCAGTTTCTTTAAGTTTTGGCACAAAATAATATTGAAGTAAATGTTTGTTTTAGTTTTTGCAGAAAATAGAGTCAACATTAACTGGAAAAGAATCATATAGGACAAGTTGGGAAGAAGTATTTTTTAATAGAGTAACAGAACCATTTTCTAAAATGTACAAGGGTTCAGCAAAAGAAGTTTGATTCTGGACGCACTGCTAGGAAAAAAATTGAACATGTAATAGTTCATTAGTTTTCTTAGTTTTCACATAGAATATGTTGGAGAAATTTTCAAAATATTAAATTGATAAATAATAATGATTAAATTGATTTTATGAATCTTTATAATTATAAATAGTTATGTTGTAGTGGTTGAGGCTTTTGCTATAAACACACGTTTTGAAATTTATTTTGTGCAACTTTCCATCCGGCTCCGGACTCTTCTCGCTACCACAATTTCAAATAACTTCCTTCATTTTTTCCATCGTGAAAAGTTCCTCCAGCAAAGCAGAATCTACCCCTACATATTATTGAAATTCACCCCCTGGAGCGATGGCCTTTGGTTAGTAGGCTCGCTGAAGGCAAGGCGAAAGTGATCGAAAACATCAAGTTTGATATCTTCTACTGTGTTTAACAAACCCCTATTAGATTGGAGTTCCACTATGCCATTCCTCTGATAGTTTCTCTTCATCACCGAGTGGAAATATTTAGAATTGCAGTCCCCTTTGCGAATCCATCTCACTATAGCTTTCTTTCTAAGTAATGCCTCCTTGGTGTATAAAGTTGTCAAACCCTGTTGCTTGCCTCTTTGCGTCTTTCAGCCATAGAATTAGAGACGCTCTCCACCTCCACAACTACTTGATTGTCTAAAGTATTTAACTTCGTTATTGCTTCATCCGCATTTAAATTAATACAACCGAAAACTTCAATGTTCCAGCCCTTCAACATTTCTTTTAGTCTCCTCAATTTTTCTTGGGATAAATATATTTCACCCCCTGTCAATGTAGCGGGTTTTGGTTTTATCCCCCTGAAATATTTTTTTTTATCCTCCCTTCACCAAACCAAGATTCTATTTTCACTCCCCCTGTTGCTGACTGGACGACGGAATCTGCACATGTGGCCTATATTAATTTGTTGACTGGATAAATTTTGAATTTTTTTTATTTATTTTCGTTTTGGTATTAATTTTTTTTTTTAATTTTCGTTTTGTTTTTAAATATTATATATTAATTTTTTTAATTTCATATCTTTTAGATTAATTAATTAAAATATAATTAAATTATATTGGGCCTAGTCATCCAACACACACAAGCCCAGTATCTGTTATAACCAAAGGAATTTTCAAGTTATTATAACATGTGGAATTTTGCTTTATATACACTTAAATGTTTATCTTCAAAAACGATGTGGGACTATTTTTAAAACCCAAGCACAGTTATGCACTTGTAACTGGCAAAAAGGACTTTTGTCCATCAGAGGTATTTTCCTACAACCATCCAAATGTATTTTGTGTGGTAGCCATGTAGAAACCAATGAACATTTGTTCCTGCACTGCAATTTTGCTTAAAATCTTTGGAATTAGCTATCCAATTTGAAATTAGTTTTGTAGACTAAACACATTGATGTTTGAAAACTTTCCTTTTCCAATCTTCACTTCAAGAAGACAACACTGTACATGTCATTCAGATGATAGCCACAGAACAAGGGCATTGCTTGGAGCTGACGTTTTTATTATGGCGATTTACAGAGCCAAAGGGAAGCATAGGACTGAACAACAGTTTAAGCAGCTTGGAATTTCTGCAGGTTTCAATCTTTTCAAATACATGTTTATGGTGTTATTGTTGTTCTGCTTTTATGAACAAATGCTTCTCTTTTCATGTGTTCTTATATTTCTATGAGTTATAAAGAAAAGACATGAAGAATATGCTATTTTAGCTTTAAACTTTTAATCCATTATCATGCTGTAAGTTGTTTTAAAAATATTGAAAAATATGGTAATCTTTTCATAACATCTTTTCATAGCATGTTCCATTATGATTAAGTAATGCAGGAAATTCAAAGTTCCATTATGATTTTGGTACTGAAAATGAGCATTCTTTATCACTGGAATTCTATTGAATGCGAAAATTATCATGGCCAGTGAAGCTATTCATTCAGTAAAGGGAATTTCTTAACACACCACCCAACCTTCTTAGGCACCATGCACGCTGACGAAAATACCCATGCGTTTCGGATGTGCAAATCCGGACGCACCCTTTTTTTAAAAATTTTCAGTTTTTTTCGGATGTGCACATCCGGAAGAAATTCGTATTTGCAAATCCGGAATAAATCATGATACAGAACACCAAAAATCCAACAATGTTTCTCACACTCATAAAATAAAATCGGGATTACATTCAGATATTCGCCATTACATCGACAGAAATTTAAATATTACAAGATCAATAGCCCGGTGAACGCTTACACATCTCTAAGATGTCATCGACCGTTCTTCGAATTTTGACGGTCACCTCGAACTCGAGCGGGAATCGTTTTTCGCAACCGAAAAAAGTTTGCCACATCGCTCTAATATCGTCTTGATTCTTGAGCTCAACAAGGCTGTAAGCGACGTTCCCTTTGTTGTCAACCGATGGTGAACGATACTGAAGCTTCGCAACCTTCCGTTTGTCTCCGTAAGGTAGGAGATGTTCGATGTCGTCAATGATCTCGCCGATGGAGATGTCCCTCGTTAGCTTAAACGTGCGATCGCGTGTTTTTCCGTCGGTGTAGGAGACACTTGCGACATACCAACAGAACTTGATTTCATACAATTGAGGCATTTTGAGTTTGTGTGAAAGATATCAAGTGAAACCCCTAATTTATAGAAAACTTAGGGTAAAGTAATTTGTGCCTAAGTTCGTTCCGGATGTGCAGATCCGGAAAAACCCTACAAATATTGGTTCCGGATGTACACATCCGGAAATTTTCCGGATCTGCAAATCAGAATAGTTTACTGATACATTTTTCAAACATAATTAACTATGTTATGCAACCACTAGGAATGCTTTCATTGCAATAAAATTCATAAGTGCATTAAAAAGGCATATGAATAAAAATTCAATATATTTCACTTCAAAAATGTACATTTTGTCGTACGATTATACAAAAGAGTTAAAACGAAAGTCTCCGTCTAAATCTATCGGAGCTTGACCTTTCAACTTTTCCACATTTGATGGATTTTCAATTGCGTTCAATCTTTCGAATTCAAGCATCCTTTCAACAAAACTATCCGGCCACGACTCGGCAATTGCGGTTGCATGCGTCGCCCATTGCGGTGATTTAAGTGGTATGAGGCATCCGGGTTTCAAGATAACTTGTACAAAATGTCTTGATTTCGCAAGTCATCCGATACACATGATGCGATCATTTGGATTGGACGGTGGTGCAGCGTGGAGTGGAAAAAAGGTTTCCGAAAAACCGTATCGCGTCAAGTCAATGCACACCATATCGTAGGTGCATGCGATAAGATGACCCATCTCGGGGAAGCTTATCCATTTCGATATCGGGGTCGGACCACTCAACCACGGAACAAGTGACTCGTAAACCTTGTCGTATTTTTCTTGATTTTCATAGAGACGCAAGTATGCTTCTTTATGCGTCTCCAACTCTAGGATAAGTTGATGACGGACAAGTGCATGACCTTCCTCTCCTTTACCGAGTAGAGCCGACACGGCTCGCTAACCGCAATTACCATCCCCTACAACATCGATAATACCGTCGATATGCTTGTGCATAAAAATCGGCATCTCGTTGATAAAGGAAATTATACGTGGAGTCGGTGTCGAAAGTGGTGCATTCGGAGTCAGAACCGGTGTCGGAGCCGGTTAGGTAATGCGAGCTCCATTCATGACACTTTGTAGAGATTTAGGAATCGGTGAGTCCGGAAAGAGTTTGTCAACGTGCTCATAATATAAAGGAGACCGAGTTATCGAGTTGTCGTTTGGTGTAGGCTTCAACTTCTTCGGAGCACCCTTTGTCTTAACCGGTTGAAACAGGGGTATCATTGCGGTTGTTTCGGGGAAGGCAACCTTCCTCAACTCTCCTTTGATGTGTAGCTTCATGTTGTCATCGGCCTTCGAGAATCTCGCTTGAATCGCTTCCAATTCGGCCAAAATAGAGATATCCGGTTTATCTCCTTCCTTACAACCATCATCATCAAAACTAAGTCTCATCCAAAGAGGGAAAACTTCCTCAATTTGTATTGGCTCACCTAGTTTCAACTTTGTAGCAATAGCACATCCACACGGAAGACCGTAGGTTTTCACAATAGTACAACCACACTTTGTGCTATCGGAACCTACCGTTTTGGCTCGGTTGGCCTCGTGAAAAATATAGCCCAACCCCGCCCGAGACATGTTGCCGATCAATTGAGAGTAAAGAAAGTTACCTTTAAACCGATGTTCCAAAACCGTAATGCTCCGACCAAAAGTGGTTTGTATTTTGTTGTGTTGTTTTTTAATCATGAGATGCACGGAGTCCTAATCTCGACATAAATCCCCCTTGCTATTACCCAACCAATTCTTCAAAGTAGCATGTGTCGACTCAACTCTATTGGTGGTAGTGTTTCCAATATGTCGTACATTATCGGTCCACGCACAAACAATCTTTTCTTTCACTTGATCAAGAATGGTGGATTCAACATATTTCAACAAAGCAGGGTACTTTTCGCACACTTTTTCCGGAATTTCATGACCGAATCGACATATAATTCCTTTGTGGAAGAATTTAGAATATGAGTCCATGCATCCATTATTTTTTCTACAATGACACCTGACTTGACCACTTTTCCATCTTCTAACTCAACTTGTTTCACACCCACCGCGATCTTAACCCGACTTCGTACATTCTTTGTTATGTGAGATCGACAAAGTAGTGCATTGGGAGAAGGAAAGACCTTTGCAACCGCATTCATCAAAGCGTTATCGCGGTCCGTAACAATTGCTTTTGGCATTTGAACATGTTTCTTCAAAAGTGACAGACACGTCTCCAATGCCCACATAAAATTGTCCTCTTTTTCGCACTTCAAAAAGGTAAAACCAACGGCATATGTCTTATCTATAGACGTAACACCAACCATCTCAAATAATGGAAGTCGATACTTGTTCGTCTTGTAGGTACTATCGAGAATGAGCACTGTCGAGAACGTGTTGAACAACTTTATGGAATCCGAATGAGTCCAAAAAATATCTCGGACCGTAATTCCATCATCACGATATCTGTATCGAGACACGTAATCGTTATCATCCAACAATTTCAACCGTTGTTGCATCTCACTTCTATCTTCCCTAATTGCCTTGTTCGTCTGATACCGAATGTTATACACTTGCTTTATATTTGCTACATTGTCGGGTTCCTTCCGTTTCAACGTGGCAAGTATATTTTTTGGTTGGACACGATTCAAGGTCATGTCGGCAATACATGTCTTCTCTTCCGCCTTGAGCCGACATATACTTGGATAGCCTTGAAACTTTGAGCACATTTCGTGATTATGTATACCACAACGAACGCTAAATCTCTATTTCTTGGAAGCTAACATGTAACCACCAATCTTAAAAGGGCACTCACATTTTCTAGTACCGGTCTCGTCTTTTTTTAACTTCCGTAGAGGTACTTGATATTTGCCGCTTCTTTCGCACCCCAAAATTACAAAAGCCTTTCTTCTTTTCGAACCATAATCTGATCTTCCGATATTTACACCGGAACCAAGCTCAATAGCCGTCCTACAAATGTATGCGAGCATACTTTCACGATCATCAAACTCTTGCTTGTTATTAAAGTCACCGCCGACATCAACGACTTAACGATAATCCCTTCATCTTTCGGGGAAATCGACGAAACTAATTCTTTTGACATGTTATCGGGGTACACCATATCTATTTATAAACAATAATAGAACAATAAGTATGTACAAATAAAACATATTAAAAATTGCTCAAAATTAAAATTAATTAGTTTCAGGCACTTTTCCGGATGTGCACATCCGGAAATGTTCATGCTCAATTTGTTTCGGATGTGCACATCCGGAAGTAGCGTAACTTGTTTTTTCCAAAAAAGTAGATTGATAATGTGAGCAATGTAATGGATGAAGTTGAATATTTACCTGAAATTCAATCTTCTCTTGCTCCCTTTGATTTATTGCACCAAAAAGTTGAAATTTTTGAGTGAGAAATGGTATTGATGAAGTAGGGTTTTTTGGGTTGGTGAGGGTGAGTATGGAAGAAGAAAGGTTGAGAATGGGAAGGGGAAATGATCATGCAGGTTCAAATATATCAGCACTGTTTCCGGATATGCAGATCCGGAGGCCTTCCGGATATGCACATCTGGAATAATTTTTTTTTTAAAGGTCACGGTGCGTCCGGATGTGCACATCCGGAATCAGGGGGCATAAGAGGAATTTCACGCGGTGTCTAAGAAAGTTGGGTGGTGCATTAAGAAACTCCCTTCAATAAAATGCCACAAGTCTCACATCGGAAATGTCAAAATGTGAAACTGGCATGGTGGTGTTGAAAAGCTGTTCATTCAGTAAAATTTCACAAGTCCCCACATCGGAAATATTCCAAATATAAGAGTTTATATACTACTTTAATACAATACTTTTCAAAACTTCATGTAATGGGCTCCTAAAATGATATTGGGCTCTAAGCCCTAAATTATATTTTAATAATTAATTTAAAAATAATTTAAGAAAAAGTAATAAAAATTAATACAAAAATAAAAAATATATAATTTAAAAAAAATGAAAAAATAAATAAAAAATAAAAAAATTATTTTCTGAGTATTTATTTATTTAAAATTAATACAGTCAACATTTAATATATCCAGTCAACAAGGCAAAAAGTGACAGATGTGCTAAATTCTCGATACAGTCAGCAAAAATTGGATTCAGGGTGTTTGAAAATAGAATTTTGGTTTGGTGAGGGGGATAAAAAAAAATACTTCAGAGGGTAAAATCAAAACTCGCTATATTGGCAGGGGGTGAAGTATATTTAACCCATTTTTCTTTAAACAATATACTTTCTTTCCTTGTATTGAAAAGTTGTTCCAACTACTCATGACAAAGGGCAAGAATTCTTGATGTTCATACAAGCTGCTAAAGCATTTAAACGGTTTCGGTCCCCAGTTCATCCTATTTGATTTGATCCAGACAGTGGTCCGAAACACTTCTTCTCCCTATTGATTGTGACTCTACTCCCCATTTCTCAATTAAAGTTTCTGATAACAGAAAACGATTGAACCTACTTATCGAACTACCCTCGCTATTGAATCAAGTGAATTTGTTTCCTCACGCCGGAACATCAATGAGGCCGACTGAATTGATAAAATCCTTAAACTCTTTGTTTTCTGTTCTATTTACTCGCGAATTTATCCCTTTCCTTTCACCTTCCTTCATTACCGAATTAAAGTCTCCTGCTATGCACCAATATTCACCAGCAAATCTCTGTTTAATTTCTCTTAAATCTTTCCACATTTTCCTCTTGCTCTTAATATCACAAGCGGAATAAATAAACGTTGATAAGAAAGTATTTGGTAGATGTCGCTCGCCACATTTGGAACCACGAAGTAAACCAATAGTATAGCTATAGAAAATAGAAGAAATATAATAAGATGGATTTGTTGTACCATTTCACGGTTGTCATGAAATTATGAGTTATATCCTTGCAGATTTTACAATTATCATTGGTGGTTCAAAAGACTCAGCTCTTATGATATTCTTTTTGCTAATCATGATAATGGAGGAACTTATTCAAACTTGTATTCCAATAATTATGTTGGTTTATTTTTAGCATTTATTAATCTGGGCGAGGTAATTCTTAGTTTTTTTAGTTGAAAATAATGATGTTTTCTTTTTTAAAGAAAACTTTATCTAATCATTCAAATGATTACAAAGTTCGATCATCAAAATTTCAAATCCAACCATCAAATTGTTTTTAAGATATTTACTTAAATAATTTATAATTTGTATGTGTGTAAATAATTTTCATTAACTTTGCACATTGATCTCAGGACTAAGGCTCAGCTATACATGAATTAAGATTCCCGGCAGCAATAGTAAAACTATGCAATTACAGGCTATAAAAAGTATTCCAAAATTTTCATTAAAAAATCCTTTTAATATGTTTTCAAATGGCTACTTTCCCAGTTCCTAGTCTTTTTGAAGGCACTTGAAATATAAAGTCATTCAATTTCAGTTATTTTTAATTTTAGTTTCTTTAAAGATTTGTTTGGATTGATGAAATTGGATGGAGCGAAACGGAATAGAGTGGTATGAATTTCATTCCATTCCATCACTTACTACCATAGACATTCTCTACAATGCACATGTCCAAAAATCTGAAATTTAATTTTCATAGCAAAAACATAGACATTCTCTCGAGACAGCTAGCTAGTATTACACAAAACATAAATATAGTTTTTAAATTCTGATAAATAGAACAAAAAGAAGATCACTGCAAACATGAACTACATATTTTCTAACTTCTGTTCAGTGGAATAAAATGGAGATTACTGCCATCATAAACTGAATTCCTACAAAATTGATTTTAATTCAACCAACCATCAATATTACTGAAAATAACAAGAGATGAAACAAAAGATAAACTAATTGTCAATAAAGTAAAACTAGGAAGATTCCACAAATGTGATTTACCATTGCGGTGATACCAAACTCTCCTGATGGATATGTAGAGGAGTATGTGATTTGAACCCCATTGTACGAGTTATCAAGGGATAATCCAACCCACTGCTTTTAAAGTTATATAGGACAATTTGGGAAGACGATTTGTTTGCCAGAAGAAGAGCGCCACCGTTGTCTAAAATGAACAAGGGTTCAACACATGCAAAAGAAGATTGATTCTCACTATTGATGAGAATCTGTTTAGTCCATGATTCAGCAACACCGTATTCTTTCATCAACCACACATCCCATTGATGTTTTTTAGTGAAATAAGTGTCAAAAACACAGAGGCAATTACCCAATACATACAGTCGTCTATGCACATTGACATCAACATTTTGGGGCAACAACATTTCTCTGTAAGTCTCCTTCTCTAGATCAAAGGAAAGAATTGATTTTTGATTAGAACTAAAACCATAAACTATCCAATTCAAAGTGCCACTCACAAATCTTCCTAACCACCGTAAAGAGTTGATGGGTGTAAGGAAGAAATTGGGAATGGTTTTCCAAAGATTTTCACCAAATGTATAAATTTTTGTCAAAGATTGACTAAGATCAACCCTATTTTGTGCAATTACAAGCACCTTGTACTTGTCATTAAGTTGATCATATCCAAAGCCAAATTGCTTAATATTCCAATCGTGCGAAACAGCTTGTGGAGATTTTATGGATTTGAACCTGATAGAAGGGTTGTACAGTCTGACACAACGTTGAAATTTATAATACAGACACAATAGCCCATTGCAAGAACCTATAATACAATACTTGTGAATTTTCATGTAACCCAAGGTATCTGGTTGAACAGGGATTGCTGAGTTTTCCAATAATTGCTTCAAAGGGTAAGATACCATTTTAATGGGATCTTTCGAATAGAAAAACACCAAATTTTGGTTGGTCAAGCTTGGGATTCGAAGATGGTTCTTTGCAAATTGGGGATAGGAGATTAGGGTTTTCCATGATTTGCATACACACTTAAATTGAAGGAGATACTTCACCGGAAGCCTCAAAAGAATCTCGTTGATGAGTTCTTCCGGCAAAACAGGCGATGGAATGGCGACTGCTTTGAGCACCGGGGGAATGGAAACGGTGTCGTTGTGATGTGTCATTCGGCGTGTTTAGGGTTCCTAATTCTATGGTTAAAGCCAGCACATTCTTGACGGCATCTTTTAAATAATAAACTCATACTAATTGTGTTTTAACAATAACTTTTTTAATTGTGTAAAAAAAACAACAATTAATTTTTTAAAGTTAAATAACAAAAAGGAAGTTTTTTTTTACAAGATAATGTCTATATTTTCTTTAAAGAAAATATTAATGCTGGGTTATAAATTGTAAATATTTTTACAATAAAATATAAACAAATAAAATTGGTAACACATAAGCAATGTTCTAGATCACTCACAAAGTCCACACATAAAAGGCCAACTACAAACACCGCAAGAAAAGGAAAATTTTATCCCATACCCTTATATTTATCTCCATATCCCTACAAATTTTTAAAAATTCCAATTTTGTCCTTTTATTTTTTATTTATATATTTTTTACTTTTTACCGTACAGTCATACAAGTTCAAAAGTAATTTTTGTCATTATTCAACGAAAACAGGAGAACATAAGGTAAGGATTTCCGGAATTGTTTTTTTTAAACCGGATAACTTTACTACAAGAAATCCGGTTACTGTATATAGTGAACCGAATAACACTACCATAAGTTATCCGGTTGGTATTTTAGAGGCAATGTTTGTAAACCGGATAACTTGTCTCCATGATTTCTGGTTTATATATTTTTCTTCATCGGATGTCTTGTTGTCAAGTTATCCGGTTTTGGTTACTACTCAACCGAATAACTTGGTCCATAGTTATCCGGTTCGTTTTTTTTTTAATATATTTTTTTTTTTAATTTAAGTTTGTTTAGGAGACATGGACATTCCTTTGATGATATGTGACAAAGACCAGACAGCTGTAGATACAACAGAAATATTCTTGACTACAGAAAATTTTTCTACAAGAGAAGAGGCGACTAGGTGGATTAAGGAGGTTGGACTGAGGAATAGAGTCACTGTTATTATAACCCGTTCAGACACCAATACTGGCAAGAGAGGAAGAAGTGACAAGGTTATATTTGGCTGTGATAGAGGTGGAAAATACAAAGAAGGGGATAGCGAAACACAAAGTGCTACCAAAAAATATAATTGTCCTTTCAAAGTAAGATCAACACCTTCAAAAGATGGTTCCGGTTGGAAAATTGATGTAAAATGTGGAGTTCACAACCATGGTTTACCTGACAGATTTGAAGGTCATGCGTTTGTAAGTCGACTCAATGATGATGACCAACAACATATAGCTGATTTGTCAAAACGTCATGTTCCTCCAAGACACATATTGTTGTCATTGAAAGAACGAGATCCGGATAGTGTGACTCGAATCACCCAAATATATAAACATAAGAGTAAGATTCAAAAAAACATCAGGGGCCCTAGAACAGAAATGCAACAGTTGTTTAAATTGATAGAGGAATCTGATTATGTTTATTGGAGTAGGAAAAAAGATGAGTCAGAAGTTGTGAGAGATATCTTCTGGGCCCATCCAGACTCTGTGAAGTTGTTGAATCTGTTTCCTATTGTGTTGATTATGGATAGTACTTACAAAACCAATAAGTATAGGCAACCTTTGTTTGAAATAGTTGGTGTGACATCAACTGAGTTAACATTTTCTGTTGCATTTGCCTATATGGAATCTGAGCAAACAGAGACTTTATGCTGGGTACTAGATAAATTGAAACAGTTATTTACTAAACAAGGATTATGGCCACAAGTAATTTTAACTGATAGAGATCTTGCTTTGATGAAAGCAATTGAAACAGTATTTCCTACGACAGTTAATTTGCTGTGCCGATTTCACATAAACAAGAATGTGAAAGCGAAGTGCAAGGAGTATGTTGTGAATGACATGCGAAAATCGATAGAGGAGATTTGGTATGAACTTGTAAAAGCTAGTGATGAGGTGGAATACCATCAAAAGTTGAAATTGCTTGAGCATGCATGTTTAGAATATGGACATTTTCTGGATTATGTGAAAGACACATGGTTGACACCTCATAGGCATAGATTTGTTGAAGCTTGGATCAATAAAGTGTTGCATTTAGGCAATATCACTACTAACAGGTAATGTGTTTGTTTTATAGCCATAGTTTGTTTATGGTAATGTTACTGATACTTCTTTTATTTTTGTTAGAGTCGAATCTGCGCATTGGAAGCTGAAGCAAATGTTGGAGAACAATTTAGGTGATATGTGCAAGTGCTGGGAGGCTATGAATGGCAACATCAAGGTTCAAGTGGGTAATATTAGAGCTTCATTTCATAAGAGTTTTTATGAGGTTGAGCATGCACACACTAGTCCATATTATTCGAATTTGCGTGGATCAGTATCTAGAGCTGCTTTGCGGCACATTGATGAAGAGTGACATAGGGTTGACATGGTGGGTACAAACACCCAGATGTGCAGGTGTTTTCGTAGAACAGTATACGGGTTACCATGTGCCTGTGAGTTAGGGAGATACACATTGAGTGGTGAACCAATACCAATTGATGCTATTCATATCCATTGGAGGAAACTGAGTATGGAAGGTGAACAAGAGGTAGATACAGAGGATGAAGCAGAGGTGGATATGACAAATGCGATTGAAGCACTATGGAAGAGGTTTCATTCATTAGATCTTGCAGGAAAGAGAGCACTAAAAAGCAGGGTGTGCAAAATTGCTTACCCCACTACAACAAAGATGGTACCACCACCTGAAAAAATAAAGACCAAAGGAGGAGTGAAGAGAAAAGGGAAGAAACCTGTTGGGTATGATGTTTATCGTGATCCTTCGTATCATGAGTATGTTGATCAAGAACACAACAATTCCCAAAAATATTCAAAGAAGCCTTGTTCGCAGTTATCCCAGACCTCAAAGAACAAACCATCTCACAGGTACATTGTACAATTTCCAGAACATATAAGACCATTTATTGATGACATTGTTGATGTAAAGGATAACGGAAATTGTGGGTTTAGAGCTATTGCATCTTTGCATGGATATGGTGAGGAAGGGTGGTCAATGGTTCGTCGTGATTTGGATAATGAAATGAGAGGTCCCAGAAAAAGTCTATATGAGAAGTTATTTGAAACTAATTATTCAAAAGTGAGAGAATCTTTGTTGATATCATCTTTAGGTTCTCAGCCATTTGATAAATGGATAACACTACCAGAAATGGGTTATGTGATAGCAAATCGGTATAACATTATTCTTGTCTCACTAAGTGCTCTTAGTTTGAGTTTCTTCCCTATGACGACTACACATAGGCCTAATGTGTCGATTTACTGCATTAGTTTTGTAAACTCAAATCATTGGGTTCAGGTAAATACTTTGCCTCTACAAGAGTAAAGGTCTTATCTGTACAAATAGTGCAGCCTAGTAGCAACAACATATACGCCCTAGCCGCACAATCAAATCTGCTATCAGCTCGCAGACGGACAAATAACTTCTTCAACCAATCAAGCCTATAGTAAGGACCCTGGTTGCACGAATCTCCTCAGCTGCTTCCTCAAGTGTAACACCCATTAGACTAATAGCCAGGGTAATAGCATCTGAGTCAGTAATCCCTTGTGCAGGGTCACATAACTCCCCTCTAATAGGTATATGAAGGAGGCACGAAACATCGTCCAATGTAATCGTCATCTCGCCAAAGGGCATATGGAATGACGATGTCTCGGGATGCCACCTCTCCACAAATGCAGATAACAGGTTCTGATCTATCCTCGATAAACTGGTATTCTGCAGAGAGGATAAACCAGAATTAGTAACCCATTGCTCAATCGCACGTGGGAGATGTGATGGAGTCCATCCAATCAGTTTGCTGCCATGTGCAGCAACCTTCAGCTCCTTCTTCGGAACTCTCTCCTGAAAAATAAATCGCAGAATATGTCATAATACATAATTAATTAAAATTACATTTTATTCAACATAGAAAGGTCATAGATTTACTTACTTGGCCATCCCACAAATAACGAGCCACATGGTTCTGATACCTCACCAAAAGTGATGTATCAGTCGGTCCTCCCGGAAATGGTGGAAGCGGTGGAATGTGAGCTGCTGCTGGTATAGGTGGAGGATCAGCTATCCGATCTTCAGTTGGAATATCAAGTGCGCGAACTACCGATCCATCCGCGTACCGTCAATAGATAAATCCGTCGCGTCCTCTAAAACGGCGAGCCACTGGAAAAAAAATTAAAAATTAAAATTCGAAACAAAACCGGAAAACTCAGCATCTAGTTTTCCGGTGAAGAAATTAGCAAACCGGATAACTGAGCATCAAGTTATCCGGTGAAGACAATACAGAAACCGGATAACTGAGCATCAAGTTATCCGGTGAAGGAACTACACAAACCGGATAACACGGAGGCAAGTTATCCGGTATGTGTCAACGAAAAATATAGAATCGGAACTAACTTACTTGAGTTATCCGGTTGTTAACTTTTTGTTCTCCGGATGTAGCACACAGGTGTTCTCCGGAAGTATATTTTTTGTGATCCGGATGTAGTCGCTGTGTGTTCTCCGGAAGCCAAATTTTGAGCGATTTTTACAGTTTGTAACAAGACAAGATGAGAATGAAAAATGAAAATTTTGAAAAAAATACTATTTATATGAGGGCATTTTCGTCAAAAAAATTGATGAGTAGGGGTATGGGGATAAATGTAGGGGTATGGGATAAAATTTTCCAAGAAAAGACGTCGAGTAACATGTGAGATCTGGCTAAAGCATGGAATAGTAATTATGGCCTCTAGCTTACTCGCTACCCTTGGATTTAATTGAACAATGATTTACTCAAGATGTTTGATTAGGCGGAAACAATTTTAACTTCTTGCATAATATAAAGCTTAACACATTGAAGATGAAGAAGAGTGAAGATGAAAAGAAGAAAAAGAAAACTCTTACTAACTTTTAAAGAGAAATTGGTTACTTTACAATTCTGTTACTACATTGCATATGAAATCAATTACAAAGTTGTTTAAATACACAAACAAACTAAAATGAAACGTAGGCGAAACTAAAAGATAAAACTATGTTATACTTAGCCGAAATGAATGATTGATTGTTGCCATCAGAGGTTGGACTACCTTTAGAGGCATGAGCACCTTCAGAAGCATGATTTCCACCAACATATGGATCATCATCAAAATTTGGATCAGAATCAGATTCACCTTTAGACTCAGACTCGTCTTTAGCATCAGAGTCACCTTAAGACTCTGACTCATCTTCAGACTCCAAATCTCCTTCAGAGGCAGATTCTTCTTCAGAGTCTTAAATATCTTCAGAATTTAACTCAGGTGTTAACACTGCACCAGAGTTGGATTGAGACTTATTCAAATCCCATGTTTTTGTTTCCTTCACAATGACATCTCTGTTGAATTCTACTTTGTTAGTGACATGACAATAGAGCTTGGATTGGTGGCTTCCCCGCTACGGAACCTTTGTTGTTGTCTTCCCCTTCGGGGTTCGTTTGAATAAATTATCTTCACCTAAAAAAATGAGATTAATTGGAATATACGATCAGTATAAAACTACTTTATTCTGTCATTCAATTAAAATGAATCATTTTGATAAATAGTTATGAAATTAAAAATATTATAAAAAAATAATTAAACCATTTTAATATCTACTTCTTTAATATTTCTCTCTTTTCATGTGTCAAAATGATTCATTCTATTTAGATCTCTTTTCGTGTGTCAAAGTGATTCATTCTAATAAAATGATAGTGTAAAATAGTTTTATACTGACAACTAATAGTGTATTCGAATTAATCTGAAAGAAAATAACTTAATTGTATATATGCAAGAAAATGAATGGAAAAATTCTCTTGTGACATAGTTGCTCATTCATAATCATGTTGTAAATCGAAAATCCCTAAACATAATGTATATGTTTGAAACTTGGGTATTGTTTTTATGAGCTTCACTAGACAGTATTGGTTGGAAATATGTTATCATGGGCATCACACCAGCATATGTTATCATGGGTTCATAACTTTTCATTAAAACATAAGCTTTGTGATAGAGAGATCAACTAGAAATAAAACGAAGAAGATGAAATGAAACATCACATTCAGTATAAAGTGATACAAGTATTAAAGCTGAGTAAATAGGACATGGGAGAAGAGGGTTGGAAACAAGTTAAGAGGAAGGCTTTTAATGGCGGTAAAAAACCTGATGTTAGGTGGGACGTTTATCATTCTAAGGTGCATGGTGGGTCTCGCGGAGCTACGAACTGTGTCACTACAAGAAAATTGGCAAGTTGCGACGGTTATTTTTGAAAGGTTACAGCGGTTCCAACCGTCGTAATTTGCTAGTCGCGACGGTTTTGTTTCTGTCCCAAAAACGTGTGTCGCCAGGCTTTCCTGCGACGGTTTTCAAAATTGCCACTCCAACTGTTGTTGTAAGTTACGGCGGTTGTAAAACTGACGTAAATTGAAAAAAAAAATGACGGTTACAACCGTCGTAATTTTAATTACTAATTTTAAAAATAATTTATGAATATTGGGATGGTTTCAACCGTCGTAATTTTAAGCACTAATTTTAAATATAATTTATGCATTTTGGGACGGTTTCAACCGTCGTAATTTTATTTTTTAAGAAATTTTTTTATAATATTTTTTTTATTTAAATTATTATCAATCATCTATAGTAATTTTTTTATAATATTTTTTTTATTAAAATTATTATCATCTCAATTTTTTTATTTAAATTATTATCAACTCAATTTTTTTATAATATTATTTTTTATTTAAATTATTATTATTTTTTATAATTTTTTATTTAATTTTCTATCAACTCAATTTATTATTTTTTATTTAAAAAATACTAGTAGAAATGACATATGGGTGGATATCCAATTTTACAACTCTTTCTTCAAAGAATATGACAAAAAGACATTGCTCAATCATCCTGATACTGGTAAAGATAAATATCACTTATTGCAACTTTTATACTGTGGGCTGTTTTTGCAACATTGCTATAATTCAAAGAAGCTTTCTATGTGGGGCAAAAAAAATGTATATTAGAGTAAAAGATTCTGATTCTAATCACTAGCATGCTAAACAAATTCACCTCAGGAAGTGAGGTTGTCTTTACAGTAACTATAACAAAATATTAGAAGTTCTGTTCTGAGTTCCGATTTCCCAAGAATGATGAACTGACTATCACTTTGTTCGCTTTTTGGCTTCGCTGTAAAGTATTACTCTAAATACTGTGAGCGCGTAACCTCAATAAATCTGTGAGATAAAGTAGCTTTCAATCCCTTTTTCCTCGGCATATCTGTTGTTTCCTCACTACGCCAAAAATAGGAATAGACAGCACTAAAAAGACAGCGCGTTTATCACAAAGCGCTGCTAAAAAGAATAAAAAAAATTCGCTAAAAAAAAGCGCTGGTAAAGGATACCTTTAGACAGCGCTTTCTAAAAGCGCTGCTAAAGGCCGTAAATAGTCCCCACCTTAGACAACGCTTTTGAAAAAGCGCTGCTAAAGATTTAACCTTAGAAAGCGCTTTTAAAAAGCGCTGCTATATGGTAATCTTAGAAAGCGCTTTTAGAAAGCGCTGCTATAGGGCGATTAAAAGATAACATTAGAAAGCGCTTTTTAAAAGCGTTGCTAAAGGTATATTAAAAGAAAGCGCTTTATTAGGAAAAGCGCTGCCTTAGGTCAATTATTATTAAAAATAAAATAACACTAAATATTCAGAACCTTATTCATTGTTTCTTTCTTTCTTACTCAAGACCACCAGCCTTTCTCTCTCGCGATTTCTCCGACCACCAGCCTTCTGTTTGTCCTCCTTTCTCCCATTTTATTTGTTATTCTCCGACCGTTTTAGGTTTTCTTCAATCATTGCATTTTTCGTTCGAAGAAGTAGAAGCGAAAGAGGCATTATGTATTCTTCTCCGACCGTTATCGTGCAGGTACGCATTCTTCTCCGACCGTTTTAGGTTTTTATTGAATGTTAGAGTTCTTGAATGTTGAATGTTGGTTCTTGAATGGCATTGTGAAGCTATCATGTTAGAGTTTTACCTTTTGAATGCTGGATGACGGTGATAGTGCCCTGTTAGTGTTTTACCTTTTGAATGAGTTTAAGTTCTTGAATGTTGAGAATAAAAGACGAATATAAATATGTTATTATTTTCTTATTGATATGTTGCAGCAATTTTTAGAGGCTAGTAATCTAATAGGAATCAAAAGCTGTTACAGAGGCATGCATATTAATAGGTTTAATATATTACAAGATTTAACTTCAGTAAAGATGCTCCTGTTAGTTTCCCACAAATGTTATTCTTTTGGTTTACGAAGACATCAATAATCTATGATGCAACATATATTCATCGTTATTAATCTGTATCTCTTGTGTCCAAAAAGATAGAGGTAGAGATATCATGAAACATTATAGGCCGCCAAATCATTATGATAGCCTTAAATTTAGATTGTCTGTCATTAGGAAGGACAAATAATTAGATATTATGACATCGTTTGATTCATGTAGTGGGCAAAGATGTTATTGTTGTATACTATGAGTGCATTAAGTACTAAAATGACTAATTGCGGAGCCAATTGACAGCTATACAATTTACAACCGTCATAACTATAGTGGATTCTAACATGAATATGGTAACAGAAGTTTAACTACTACACTTACAGTACACAATTGTATATGCATACAATGAATTAGTATTCAATACAATTATGTATATTGGCAGTCATATTGAAACATTGACTTTTAGAAGGAAACTAGTATTATACCTAAAGACTCTAGTTATCTTCAATGTTTGAATTTGTAGATGTAGAAAACCTAAATTCTTTCAAAATTTTCTTTTCAATTGTACAACATAGATCCATTATTTTCATTTCTAATTAAAAAATCTAGTTTTGGATGTTGCTGCAATTACTTGATTAACTTTCCTTTCTTTTGGATTGATATTGATAGTATGATTGTTTTATAGGTGCAGAGTGAAAGTCTGGTCGTTGGAGGAATCTTACATTGTGTAGGTCCAAAACTTGATTACTTCTCTACAGGTAATTAGTTGTTCTTTTTCTATAGTTGCGTGAATAATTAACATTTTTGTTTAGCTTAATTAGTAAAACCATTTGAATGAACTGCTTTGAATGAACTGCTACGATGGATGTGCATTGCTTGCAATGATTGAGAACTAACTTATTGAATTTGCTATATATAGGGGTTACTTGTGATCAAAGTGTGAAAGTCGGATCGTTTCCCTACAGGTAAATATTTTTTATTTTGTTTTTATTTAGCTTAATTAGTATAACTATGGATAAGAAATGGATGTCTTCAAGTCGATTGTCGAAAGAGTACGAGAATGGGGTATCGGAATTCGTTAAGTTTGCTGTTGCGCACGCCGAAGACCCCAGTCGAACGATATGTCCTTGCTTGGGTTGTTGTTTTGGGAGTCAGGTTGACGCGGTTCAGTTGGCATCGCATTTAATGAGGCGTGGAATTGATAGAAGTTATACATGTTGGAATTTGCATGGTGAGAAAATTAATGGGAATGTTGAACCGGGGGATAATACGACCTATGCTTCAAACGACGATGGCACAAATACATACGATTATGATTGAGTCGAAGAGATTGCAGAAGCTCTTGAAGAAGATCTTAAGGATTGTCCCAAAATGTTTGAGAGGTTGGTAAGCGATGCAGAGAAACCGTTGTATAATGGTTGCACTAAATTCACAAGATTGTCTGTGGTATTAAAGTTGTACAACTTAAAGGCCGGCAATGGATGGTCGGATAAAAGTTTCATAGAGTTATTGGCCCTTATGCAAGATATGCTTCCAGAGGATAATGTTCTTCCCAATCGAACATATGAGTCCAAAAAGATGTTGTGCTCTATTGGCATGAGCTATGATAAGATACATGCATGTCCAAACGATTGCGTTTTGTTTCGAAATGAGTATGCATCGTTAAATGAGTGTCCTAAATGCGGCGTCTCTCGATATAAGAAAAGGTTGTCTCCAGCAAAAGTCTTATGGTATTTTCCTATAATTCCGAGATTTAGACGCATGTTTCATAGTGAGACCGATTCAAGACACTTGACTTGGCATGCAGATGAAAGAATTATTAATGGAAAGTTTCGACATCCGGCAGATTCACCACAGTGGATGAAAATTGATGATGATTATCCTGAATTTGGAAAAGAAGCAAGAAACCTTCGCTTGGCATTATCTACTGATGGAATGAACCCACACGGTATTCAAAGTATCTCATATAGCATTTGGCCTGTGATCATTATGATTTATAACCTACCTCCATGGCTATGTATGAAGCGTAAGTACATGATGTTATCTATGTTAATTTCTGGTCCTAGACAACCAGGGAATGACATAGACGTATACTTGGCACCCTTAATCGAAGATTTAAAGTGTTTGTGGGAGAACGGTGTGGAGGTTTATGATAGGTATAGGAAAGAAAGTTTCAACTTGAGGGCGATGTTTGGTACAATTAATGATTTTCTAGCATACGGAAATCTATCAGGGTACAGGATAAAAGGTCAATCTGCGTGTCCTATTTGTGAAGATAAAACAGATTTGACGCGATTGGAGTTTGGTCAGAAGAATGTATTTCTCGGTCATCGTAGATTCTTAAATTCTAATCATCACTACCGTGGGTGGAGAAAAGCATTCAATGGAGAGCCATAACAAGGTAGAGCTCCACCTATATTGACAGGTGATCAAATTTTTGAAAAGGTGAAAGACGTGAGTACTCAGTTTGGCAAGCCTTTTGCACATACACTTGTCAAGAGAGGGTGGAAGAAGAGGTCAATTTTTTTTGAACTGCCATATTGGAAGTCATTGTATGTAAGACATTTTCTCGATGTTATGCATATTAAAAAAATGTATTTGACAGTGTTATTGGTACGTTACTCAATATACTAGGAAAGTCTAAGGATGACCTTAAAGCAAGAAAGGACTTGATAGCGATGGGGATAAGAACTGAATTAGGACCCTTGGAGAAAGGAAAACGAACATATCTACCACCTGCTGCGTATACTCTATCTAGAAAGGAGAAAAAAGTATTGTGTAAGTTTCTAAGTGAAGTTAAAGTTCCAGAAGGATACTCTTCAGATATTAGAAGACTTGTGTCTATGAAAGACCTCAAGTTAAAGAGTTTAAAGACGCATGACTGCCATGTTATAATGGAACATTTTCTACCAATAGGTATACGTTCTATTCTTCCAGAAAAAGTAAGAAGCGCAATAACTAAATTGTGTTTTTTCTTCAAGTCAATTTGCAGTAAGGTGATCGATCTTGCGATCTTACCAACATTGCAAAAAGAAATAGTTTTTACTTTGTGTGATCTTGAAATGTATTTTCCTCCCTCGTTTTTTGACATAATGGTTGATCTAGTTGTTCATCTGGTGAAAGAGACACAATTGTGTGGACCGACTTATATGAGATGGATGTACCCTGCTGAATGTTATATGAAAATATTAAAAGGATATGTGAAAAACCGAAGTCGACCAGAGGGTTGTATTGTCGAACGATACATTATTGAAGAAGCGATTGAGTTTTGTACTGAATATCTGTCCAAAGTACAATCAATTGGACTCCCCAAATCTCATATTGTCAAAAGAAAAAGAAGGAAAAAAGTTAATTGGAAATGAAGTTGTGACAGTATCAAGGGTCGAACGGGATCAAGTGCATTTGTATGTTCTGCACAATGAGAATGAGGTTGAGTCGTATGTTGAAATGCACAAGGATGTTCTCCGAGGTTTAAATCCGAATAGAAATGAGAATTGGATAGTACGAGAGCACAATCGAAATTTCATACATTGGTTTAAGGATCATATTTATTCAGAGTATTATTCAGATCCCACTTCAATAACAGAAAGGTTGAGATGTTTAGCATATGGTCCAAGTTTGGTTGTGTTTTCTTATAGCGCATACGCAATCAATGGATACACATTTTATACCAAAGAACAAGATGATAAAAGTACTATGCAAAATAGTGGTGTCACCGTGGTAGCTGAAGCAATGCACATTTCAAGTGTGAAGGACTTAAACCCCAAATTTGCAAATCTGTCATATTTTGGGGTTATCGAGCACATTTGGGTGTTTGATTATGAGAAGTTTTGGATTCCTATATTTCGTTGCAAGTGGGTTGAAAATAACAATGGCATACGAATGGATAAGTCTGGATTTTTGCAAGTGGATCTTAATAGGGTGGGGTACAAAGATGAGCCTTTTATTCTAGCCTCTCAAGCTAAACAAGTGTTCTATGTCACTGATCTGACAAGTACAAAATGGTCTATAGTGCTTTTATCTAACAAAGTAATTGATGAAAACATTGGAGATCAAGGTGATATTGATGTTGATATTGAATCATTTACTATAAATGATCAAGATGAAAATATTATAGCGAATGAATCATATACTAGAAATGATCATAATGAGGGTATTTGGATCAATCCAACCGTCTGTGTTGTTAAGAGACAGGTAGAACATATTCCAACCAAGAAAAGAAAGAGACGTTAGTGAAAAAGGTACTAGTTATAAAATTATAGCTTATATCATTCAATAATATTAAATAGTTGTCATGTTATATATATTCAATGGATTATGGATTATGGATTTTATATTTGTCATTTAATTTTTGTTTTTTTCTTTCTTATAGGTCAGATGGCTAGTAACCAGGAAGAGTCACACGAGACACATGACACAAATGAAAGACCTGAGAATGTAGAAAGTGAAATTAAAAGAGGAATAACAATTATGAAGTCAATCATCCGTGCAAGAGATAAAGGGATCAAATTTGATGTACATTGGAGTGATGAAAACCAGCTGATTGAGCCAAACGGTTCAATGTTGACTAGTTACATAGGTTCCCTTGTCCGTCAGCACATTCCTATCACCAGTGATAATTGGAGGAATCCATTGTTGAAAGCCGGTAAAGATAAAATAAGGACTGAGATACAGGTACTTATCAAATATGATTGATGTTATTCGATTTTTGTTAACGATTAAGTCTTTAATTTACTTATACAAACACATTCTATGTGTATGTTTTTTCGTAGAGGTCCTTTAATATTGATGAAAGCCGGAAAAAGTATTGTCTTTAATTGGCCAGAAAAAGACACAGAGGATTTCGAGCTATCTTATCAAACAAATATCTTAGGGATGCGGAAAATTTTTTTGTTGAAGCAGAACTTCCACAGTTGTATGCGGACGGGATTGCACCCGAAGAATGGAGCACTTTTGTAGCCAAACGAAAAACCGAAAAAATAAATGTAATGTTAATTTGTCATGTCTATTAATTGTATTATATACTTGTTGCATTAGTTTGTTCTGATATGACTTAAACTTGTTTATCCAGAAATTAAGTGCCATTAATCGCCAAAGAGCATCAAAACCCGCGTATCCGTACAGAAAAGGTCGAACGGGATATGCACGCTTACAACAAAAATTGGTAAGTATTTATAAATGCTATGATTTTATTAATTATCTTATTGTGTTATAATTGATGATCTTATTATTTATCTCAATGCGTAGTTAGAAGAGACGGAAAGTGAAGAAACATCACTTCCGAAATATGTTTTGTGGAAGGAAGCTCGTGTGGGCAAGGATGGAGTTGTTAGGGAAGATGTTCAACATGTTTATGACGAATGTGTAAGTATAACATTATGTATTTAAGTTAATCGAAATTTTATTAAAATATAATTAATTTTTAATCCCCTGTAATAATTTTTGATATGTCAATGAATTTCAGGAGACTCTATCTCAATCCTTAACCACAGGCGAGGAGGATTGCAGGAACATACTTAATCGAGTACTAAATGTTCCTGAGTATTTCGGTCGGGTGAGGGGTAAAGGATTTGGTGTGACTCCATCTTCCTTGTATAAGCAACCAAAGAGAAAAAATCCTAGCAATCAAGAAGTGATGCAATTGTTGAAGGAGTTAAAAGCGCAGGTCCGTTAACTGCAAAAGGATAAAGAGAGATATGAGGCGGAAAAGCGCGGTTCAGGGTTGAAAGATACTAGTGACAAAGCTAGTATCAATTGTCAAAAGAAATTTCCCGAGGTAGTAAGCACGTTTATTTTAATTGACATATATTTATTTTAGTTAAATTAACACGTTTATTTTAATTGACATATATACACATTAACAGTTACATATTTATTATTGCTTTAGGGCATTTCATCTTGTCAGCTATTTTTATGGCTACCGACTTATCGCATAGTTGGCAAGGGAAAAATGCATAACACTTTGGGAGATTTACTTCACCATAAACTGCTCCCTGATGGACATCTGAAAGTATCAGTGGATATTGCATTACAGCTTGATGTATTGCTACCGATACCTGACGTTGTTTCAGAGACAACGTTGTTGCGAGATGCAATAGGATCGTTTGCTGCATGGCCGACAGACCTCATTTTCATAGATGAGGAGGTATGTTGAAAACCATTATGAATGTTTTAGTAATCAAAAGTCAATTCTGAACCATTATGAAAAGTATTCTGAATGTTTTTACATTGTAATGTTAGACTCCTACAAAACCCGCATCTAAGGATAAAGGGATTTTGCCGCACATTGAGTCTGTTGCATCACAAAAAGAGGTACATTGAAAGTGTTATTCTATGATCCGAATTCAAAAGCTTCATGATTTTCTACTTTACCTAACTTATATGATTTTTAGGTTCCTGCTCAAGTTTCACAACAAGCCAGCAAGAAAAAAGCTCCTACAAAGACCGGGCCGGCAAAAAGAGCTCTTGCACCTCGCATTCGGATGTGTCTTGAAACACTTGTGGCAACATCAAATTTGATGGATGGTGCTATTCGTCAAATAGACATGGACGAAGGTGTTTTTCGTTTTCCTCATTCCGAAATAATTGCAAAAGAGGACATGGAACAGATTTTTAAGCATCTTGAATTAGGCATCGGTGTTATGCATTCATACATCTGGTACTCTGATCAATCTATAATTTAATTAGTTGAACAATTTATTTACACATTTCAATGAAAATAGTCTAATGTTTATTATGTTTTTATTTAAGGTGCTTGTATGACAAATTGATGCGCGGGAATCAATTGTCAAACAGATTCTGTTTCTTGTCTTGCGCCCGTGTCAATGCACCGACAATTGATACTGATCCAAATTCAGTAAGAGATCACTTACTCGAGAGATTTATGGTCAGCAGTACAGAAATTTTGTTTCTTTTACTGTATAATACTGGAAACGGGTAAGATTTTCATACTAATTTCATTCTAATCTTTGTATCTTTTGCGTAGAAATTATCCATTTAAACTTTTGTTATATTTTACAGTGGACACTGGTTGTTGGTTGCTATTAATCCTACAAGAGAAGTGGTCTATTATCTGAATTCATTAGATCATGAGTGGACAACATATCAGAATATGAAGGATTTGGTTGATACGTAAGTGAGGCTGTTCTAAATATTCGTGTATATTTGTATATTTAATTATTTATGTGAGATTGTTCTAAATTTACGTTTTTCTTTTATAGAACAATACTAGTATACTGAGTACAAAGAGAAGCTCGAGTATCACAGTCTAAAGCTTCCAACATTACATGGGATCAAAGTGGAGGTATATTAATTTTCACAATGTTGCTTATAATAGTGATGCTACTTGATAACACAAGACAACTATATATTAATTCTTATTTGTTTTTCTATGTGCAATGTCCTCGTCAACGTAATGGTATAGACTGCGGTTATTTCGTTTTGACGTTTATGAGGGAAATCATTCATTTGGATCGATTAGAGATTCCCATCACGGTATGGATTTATAACTTAGGATTTATTTTAATACTTATCGGATATTTCGTATAATTTATTATTTTAAACTAAATCATGCATATTGTGTTTTCTTACGTAGTACTTTGATGAATACGCGTGTGATCATTACACGAAAGATAAATTGGAACAAATCAAGGAGGAATTATGTGAATACCTTATTGATAAAAGAATCATATAAGGTATAGAAGTTGGTGTGTAGTCATGGAGTGTAATTGTATAGTTTTGGAAGTTGTTTTAAATTAGGAGATCTTTATGGAGTGTAATTGTATAGTTTTGTAGTTATGTGAATGGTTTATGTGAATGGTTTATGTAAATGATTTATGGATTAGAATGGTTTTAATGGTTTATGTAAATGGTTTATGGAAATGGCCTAAAATGTGAAGGATTGGAAATGGCCTAAAATTGTTTATGTAAATGTTCTATGTGAATGGTTTATGTAAATGGTTTATGGAAATGACCTAAAATGTGAAGGATTGGAAATGGCCTAAAATGTGAAGGAAAATATATACAGGTTTCTGCATAAAAAACTGGGAAAGTTTGCTTTCTAAAAAAATCCTCAAAAAAACATGAAGAAAAGACAACGCTTTTACGAAAAAGCGCTGCCTATAGTGAAAATACAAAAAAAAATAGACAGTGCTTTCAAAAGCGCTGCCTAAAGGAGGGAAATAGAAAGCACTTTTCCTGAGAAAGCGCTGCCTAAAGGTGAAAAAATAAATAAATTAGACAGCGCTTTAAAAAGCGATGTCTAAAGGTGGACAATAGACAGTGCTTTTTCCTGAAAAAGCGCTATCTAAAGGTGCCAATAAAAGGCATGAAAAGCCAGAAAAAGCGCTGCTAAAGGGCCACTTTAGAAAGCGCTTTTTCAGTTAAAAGCGCTGCTAAGGGCCTACTTTAGAAAGTGCTTTTAAAGGTAAAGCGCTGCATAAAGTAGGCCTTTAGCAGCGCTTTCTCATAAAAAAAACGCTGTCTTTACCTATGGCAGCGCCATCTTAGGCAGCGCTTTTAATAAGAAATAACAATACATTTTTTAAATATATTGTAAAGTGTATTTTTGCATTTCTTTTACAATATTTTTAATAAGAAATAAAAATACATTTTTTAAATATATTTTATGTATATTTTTAATTTTTATTAAATATATATTAATATTGTTATTATATTATAAATACTATTAATATTAATATAATTAATAATTAATCATTTATATAGTGATTACCATTATTTGTGATTATTGATACAATTAATAATTAATTAATAAAAATAAAAAGTGCGAAAACAAAAAAATGAAAGAAAAAAGTTGGAAAAATAAAGGAATAAAAATGTAGCAATTATGGTTGGTCACAGTAGTCGTGACGGTTTTCTCTAACCGTCGCAGGCGTGGAAAGACGGCGGTTCATTAAAACTGTCGCAATTATGTTACTCAACATGTTTAGAAAATCTGCGACAGTTCTCCCCAACTGTCGTGACAACTGTCGCAGTCCAGGAATAAGGGCGGTTTTCTGAGAACTGTTGCAACTCATGTGTCACAAATCTCCTTTTTTCTTGTAGTGTGTAACGATTTATTTTACTGAATTCCCCGATTCTTTCGGGTCGGTGGAGATGTTTGATGCTTTTCAATCGTATGGGGAACATGTAGAAATTGTTATTCCATCCAAAAGTAATAAATTTGGGAAGAAGTGTGGCTTTTCAAGGTTCATTGGAGTAGATGACTCTAGAAAACTAGCGATTACACTTAACAATATCTTTCTAGAGAACAAGAAGATTTATGCTAGTCTCCCTAGGTTTCAGAGGAACCAATTTCCCGTCGAAGAGCCCACGAACTTGAATAGGGATGCTTATGCTAACTGTAAATCTCCTAAGGTTATTAACTCCAAATCTGGAGGCTTTCCTCTTAGGGAGGGCAATAGATCCTTTGCAGAAATTCTGAGGATGGATGGTGATGCACAGGAAGTAGCTAGGAGGAAGGAGGTCAGTTTAGTGGAGTTCAACACCAGGGAGGAAGACTCGTTGAGGTTCAAAAAGGCGCTTGTTACCAAGGTGGTGATCTCGGGCTCCTCGTACAACATTCAGACCCACTTTGAAACGGAAGGATACGCCTCCATCAAAGTGACTCCTTTAGGAGCTAATTTTTGCCTTCTTGAAGAAATGGAGGAAGGTGAAATTCTTGACTTGATCAGAGAAGGGGAATCTTGGTGGAACCAGTGGTTCTCTGAAAATCAGGAAAAGGAGAGAGACGAATGTTAACCACGAAAGAGTCACATGGATTAGGTGCTTTGGAATTCCTTGTCACGCATGGAATACTCAATTTTTCATGTTCCTGGCAAAGATGGTGGGTACTTTTGTTTGCACCGACGACAACACAATGAAGCCAGCTTGTATGGATGTGGCCAGAATCTTGGTTAGGACAAGATGCGCAGTGGCTCATAACGAGAGCTTCAGATTGAAGATTGATGATGAGGTTTTTCAAATCAAGTTAACGGAAGACTCACACGCCCCCCTAAGGATATCTGTTAGGGAAATGGTGCCCTCTGTGGTTCCTCCAGACTCTAGTTCTGAAGCGGAGAGTCTTTGGGCCGGTGACGCTGAAGGTGGTTCTGAAGATGTTGAAGCCTGATCCCTAGAGAAACGTAGCGGTCGTCAACCAAGTCAACTTCCGGTTGACACGGGTCTCGAGGAGGGAGAAATTATGAGGTTTGTCTTATGTAGGTCTGATCATAGGTATAAGAGTTCCAAGGATAAAAGGAGTTGTCAAATCAATAAGCAGTTGGAAAGTCATAACTCAGAGGATTTAGCTCTATTTGATTTGGTGGTTGAAAAGGCTATATCAGCTTCAGTTGATCTAGAAGGGGTAAGTGTTAAGAAGACGGGTGCTTGTCGTGAAGCTACAGTGGGAGGCGTCAGATTTTTTGACCTGGACAAGGAGGATAGCTCCAACCTTAATTTTGATGTTGAGGGGGCCACATATGAGACAAAGAAGTTTCAAGCTGTTGACTTGAACTTAGCAGTTGTGGACTCTCCTTTTTCAAACTAGTTGGACCCTGGTCCAAATGATTTTGGGCCTAATGTTAGTCCTACTTTGGGAGATATGGACTTGAAGGAGTATTCTTTGGGCCACAACAATATTTCTAAAGTCAGAAAATCATCGAAGAAGCAATCTAAGAAGAAACTCAACTCTCTCAATATTCCTCCTAATGGTTTACTCTTGAATGTTGTGGCGTGTACTCCTGTTCCTGAGAGAGACCCTAGCTTTTCAGGGGGCGATGTCCTTTGTTGCGACTCTACTAATGATTCTGATATTAGATAAGGTAACTCAAGGTTTTGGGGTAACATGGAATCTAACGTGGGAGAAAAAAAGTGGAACGCCATTGCCAACTTGGGCATTTCTACAAAACCTAAAGGTAGAGAATTAAGGAAGAAGATCGAAGATATGGAAGTTGCAGACAAGAAGAAACAGGTTGCAAAGAAGGCGTCATATAAGAAGTCAAAATGATTATAGGATCATTAAATATCAGAGGAAGGGGTAACAAAATCAAAAGAAAGAGGATTGGTTTGGATATCGAATTTGGGATGGCAAATGTATTTTTCATTCAAGAAACTAAACTTCCTGAAATTCAGGCTCAGGTTGCGACTAGTTTTTGGTCTCAACAGTCTATTGAGTGCTCTTTTTCCACTTCTTCAGGTCAGTCAGGAGGATTATTAATTTTGTCGAAATCTGGTTTTTTTGAATCTTTGTTCTCTTTTAGAGGCAATGGTTTTCTGGGTTTGAAGGTTAGGTGGAAGGCTGGCTTTTATTATTTGGTTAACATTTATTCTCCCTGCCAGTTACATCTTAAGAGGCTTCTTTGGAGGGACCTTACTATGTTGAAATCGAAGTATTGTGATGGGGAATGGTGTATGGGTGGGGATTTCAATTCCATCATTAACAGTAAAGAGAGGAAGGGCAGCAGGTTTGTCAGTAGAGAGGTTGAAATGAGGGAATTTTGTGGTTTTATCGAAGATGCCAAGCTGATTGATGTTCCTTGTAAGGGAGGGAGGTTTTCCTGGTATAGTGGCGATGGTAGATCAATGAGTATGATTGATCGTTTCTTGCTTTCTGATTCGATGGTAGATAGATGGAACATTATTGGGCAGCTTATTGGTAATAGAGACGTCTCAGACCATTGCCTGATTTGGTTCATTTGCAATAACTCGAATTGGGGTCCCAAACCATTTAGAGTGGTTAATTCTTAGTTCGAGAACAAGGATTTCTTAAGTTTCGTCGAGAGAGAATGGAAGAGCTTTCATGTGGATGGAAGAAGTGACTTTGTGATTAAAGAAAAACTCAAATTATTGAAAGGAAGCCTTAGGAGGTGGAACAGAGAAGTCTTTGGCAAGGTTAATCTTCATCTGAAGGCGAACATAATTACCTTAAACGAGATTGATGGCTTACTCGGTGGATGTAGGGATGAAGAGATTGAAGAATTGGTGTCTTCTCGTAGTAAAGTCGCTTCCTCTATGTGGGCCAACTTGGTGTCTCAAGAGAGAATTCTGATTCAGAAGGCTAGAGTACGATAGATTAGAGATGGAGACAACAAATAGTCTTATTTCCACAACATTATCAAAGGTAAGAGAAGAAGGAACTCAATTTACTCTATAATGTCTGACCACAGTTTGTTGGATGGGGTTAAGGAGATCAAAGAGAAAGTTCTGTCCCATTTTAGTAACAACTTTTTAGAACCTGAATTCGATAGGCCTGTGATGGAAGATTATGTGTTTAAGCCATTATCTTCGGCCGAGGTGAATTCTTTGGAGGCTGATTTTTATGACCTGGAGATCAAGGAGGCGGTTTGGGATTGCGAAGGTACGAAAAGCCCTGGCCCTGATGGTTACAATTTCACTTTTATTAGGAATTGTTGGCATTTCATGAAGGAAGACATTTATTGCTTTGTCAAGGATTTTCACGGCAAAACAAAGTTAAACAAGGCCACTACTTGTAGTTTCTTGACTCTGGTCCCTAAGAAAGCTAATCCTCTGTGTTTGGATGATTATCGCCCAATATGTTTGGTGAGGTGTCTTCACAAAATCTTATCCAAGTTACTAGCCGGTCGGTTGAAGAAAATGTTGGATAATTTGATTTCTAAAAATTAATCGGCGTTCGTCCCTGGAAGGCAGTTGTTGGATGGAGTCCTTATCGTGAACGGAGTTGTTGACTTTGCTTCTAGAGAAAATAGGTAGTGCCTTTTGTTTTAGGTTGATCTTGAGAAAGCCCACGACAAGGTAAATTGAGATTTCCTTCGATTTCTTTTTAAGGCTATGGGTTTTGGTAAGCGTTGGGTCAAATGGATGGAAGTTGTTGTCTTCTCCAGCCATATGTCGGTTCTAGTTAACGGGAGTCCTACAAAGGATTTTGAAGTCGAAAGGGGTTTGTGTCAGGGTGATCCACTTTCCCCCTTCCTTTTTATCCTTGTTACTGAAGCTTTGACGAGGCTTTTTAGTAAGGCTGCAAAGATAGGTGTTTTTGAAGGTTTCTCCTTCAGTGACTCTTGTAAAGTGGATGTTCTGCAGTTTGCAGACGACACCCTCATTACAGGCAACGGTAATTGGCAGAATGTCTAGTGTATCAAAGCTATATTAAAGGGTTTTGAAATGTTGTCAGGTCTTGAAGTTAACTACTCTAAGAGTAGGGTCATTGGAATCAATGTGAATCATCACTTCTTGCAAGCTGTAGCTTCTTTCTTGGCTTGTAGGATCGAAGAAAAGTCGTTCATCTTCCTGGACATCCCAATCGGTTCAAATCCAAGACGAATCAGTTCCTGGACAAAGGTTATCAACATCATTCGATCTCGGCTGGCAGGTTGGAATGGCAAAATCTTATCTTTTGGTGGAAGAATCACTTTGTTGAAATCTGTTCTCAGCAGCCTCGCAATTTTCTTTATGTCATTTTTGAAAATGTCGAAAACGGCCTCGAAAGAGATTGAAAGCTTATTTAATAGGTTTCTTTGGGGCGGTTCTTTGGACCATCTTAAAACTGTTTGGATTAGATGGAAAAAGGTTTGCCGCTCTACGGAATTTGGAGGGCTTGTATTAAAGAAGATGGATACCTTCAACATCTCTCTGCTTTAGAAATGGAAGTGGAGGATATTAACTGAAAACTCTTCTCTCTAGCTGGATGTTTTAGTTGCTAGGTATGGTAACATTAAACTTGCAGTTTTGGGTGGTGTAGCTGCTGCTCCTTTCAAATCCATCTCTAATTGGTGGAAAGACCTGATCAAACTTATTTCTAGGGATCCTTCTTCTGATTCTGCTTTTATGAACAACATCAGTGTTATTGTTGGTAATGGCATGGCAATCCCTTTTTGGCTCAGAAAGTGGATTGGCAACTCTTCGGTGCAGAATAGTTTTCCTTCTTGTTATTTGAAAAGTTCCCTCAAGGGAGCTGCTATAGGCAGCATGGGAATGTGGAAGATGGCATTTGGTGTTGGGGAACCCTTGGGTTGGGATCTTACCAGGATGATGCGACTGATAAAGAAGTCACAGTCCTGAAAGCTACTTTGGATAACCTCTCTTTGGTTGCAGGTAAAGAGGACAAGGTGTTTTGGAATCCTGATCCAATTGTTGGGTACTCTGCTAGGTCCGGTTATGTCTGTTTGCAGGATAGCGGTGAGGTTGTCGAAATTGCTAGCAGCAAGTCTAGCGCTTGCATTTCTATTTGGAAAGCTGTTGTTCCATTGAAAATTCACGCTTTCGCATGGAGGTGCTGCTTTAACGGCATCCTGACGATTGATCAACTCTTACGAAGAGGCATTATTCCTTTAACTTCCAATTCTTTATGCTCTTTCTGTTCTGCCTGTGCTGAAGATTCATTTCACCTTTTCTTTGCTCTTTGTCTGGCTTGGTTTGGAAGAAGATTAAGGAGTGGACTGGCGTTTTAGTGAACGAAAAAAAATTATGGGAATGTTATTTGGAGTGGATTAACTCTGTGAAATCTGGTAAGAAAAACAAAGATAGGGTTGGAATCATTTGGTTAGCCGTTATTTGGTGCATTTGGCTTTGTAGGAATCATATTATCTTTAAGGGTTCAATTCTTGTTATTTCTGATCTATTATGGGAAATCAAAAGTATGGCTTGGAAGTGGTGCATAGCTGGAGAAAATTCTCATTCCAACTGTAACTTTTTCGCTTTCTGTCAGCACCCATTCGACGGTTAGGCTTAGTGTTTAGTTGGTCAGGATTTTCTTTGTTTCTCTCCCCTTTATTGGATTTTTTTGTAAGTTGGAATTGAGTACCCCTAATACTCCTTTAATCCAATTTCTTGCTTATAAAAAAAAAACTTTTCATTAAAACCCTTCAATTATATTTTCATTTTTTAACTTTGGCAGAGCCTTTTCTTTTTCATGGCATCTAAATCCTTTCTAAATTCCAATAATTATATATCTTCAGTTATTTCTCTTTTCTATATTCCAAATTTCCTTTTGGAAACATAAAGAATGAAAATATATTTGATAATGTGAATGTACTGCTAACTGAGGAGAAGACAGGAGAGCCGAACATGTAATAGTGTTAATGAGGTTAAATTAATTCTGGAAAACAAATGAAAAATTTGGGGTAACTAACAAAAACATTGATACATGCTTTACTATAGATGAACACAAGCATCACTATGAAATATGAAACATTAATGAGTTTCAATCTAACATTTTGCAAGAGAAAACATTAGGGTATCATAATCTGCAAACTTTTGATTCATAAAGAACTGCTCTTAAAATTTTACAAATTTGACTAAAATACACATACCAAAAAATTCTGATTATATCCATGTTACTGCTGGTTGTACAATCTGATTTCGGTCGTGGTCGCGGCCATTTTCGTAGTCGCTGACGGTTTTTTAAAACTTTGGATGTAATACCAAACTCTCACGTATCAAAATAAATAAATAAACAATACATATCATCCTAATCTTATTTAAAAACTAACTACTAAAAGAACCTGATCGTACCTGGATCAGACAGTTACTGGTGGCCAACGACGTCCGTTGAGCTCCGGCTCCGGTGAGGTTGAAGGACGGCGGGGGGGGGGGGGGGGGGGGGGGTTGTACCTGCAAGGTACTCCGACGCTCAAGTTAGGGAGTGCACAGAGTAACATCAAATACAAGAAGAGTGAGAAAAAAATCTTAACCTGACCCTCTCAAGTGAAAGGGTATTTATAGAGAGCCCCCAGCGCAGGGCCAACGGTTACTTGCACTGGGCTGGATTGTCAGGCCCAATCCAAGTAACTGCCAGGGCTTACGTGGCGTAGTGAAGACCAGCGCGTGGTCTTCGCCCTGGGGTAACCGCTCCTAGATTTCCGGGATTAGGGCAGACCGAATCCTTCGGGAGTGGAGTGGTTACTTGGAACGTGTCTACGTGGTATGGACCGTTAGACACTCCTCGCTGGGGAGGAGCCTTTTGTGTCGAGGACCTGTCAAGCGTACGACGGGCATGGCTTCGCGGGGAGGAGCCATATCTGTCGAGGAGCGATGTGCGGTATCCTCGCGGGGAGAAGTCAGTATGTCGGGGATGTACCTACCCGCCGGGGTGCGAGGTCCTCCTGCCCTGTTGGCCAAGTGCCCGACACTGAAGTGCTCGGGGGAATCGTTGGTATGCTTGCAGCAGTCAAGTGCCCCGCAGAGGGGTCTTATTGGGCCTCCCCATGCTATATGGGTTGGGCCTGCTCGACTGTTGGGCAGCCTCGGCCCAGTCCAGAACAGGAGCCCCCCAAGTCATTGCTCTGAGGTGGCAGAGTAATGACTTAAGGGTTATTGTATGTCGAGGATACGCTAAGAGAGGAACCGAGGAGGTTGATCTCCTATGCGAAATTCCTTCGGCCGGATGAGCGTCGGGCGACGGACAGATGTGTCTAGTCGTATGGTCGGGGAGATGAAGTGTTTCGGATTCGAAGCGTTGGGGAAAACCAAAATGACACGCGTGGGGAGACGGGTGGCTGCATGCGTGCCACGTGTCGCCTGCCATCATTACCTAGGGAGGCTGGCTAGGGTAGCGCACTCGAGTGCCCTACGCCCCTCGGGTCTCACGAGAACCGCTTATAAAAGCCGCTCCCCTCGCTCATTCTTCACTTTTCTGCTTCTCTCTCAAGAAACTTTCTCCGTCTCTCTCTAACCTCTTCCGTCGTAGCTCGCCGCCGTCAATCGTCGGGCACTCTCTGTCGAAAGCATTTCCTCCGCAACGACAGCCAACCGCCGCCGTACCATAGCCGGAAACCTCCGTGCCGGAACCCTACACCGCCGCTTACCAGGTATTTGCTTCAAACCGGACCTTTATTTTGCGTTTTTCTTCAATTTTAACTAGTGTAGGACGTTTCCTTGGTGAATTGATGATATTCCCATGAGAAACGAAGGGATTCCTGGCGAATACGGCGGGAATCTTTAGTTGTGGAGAGAGAGAGTGCGAAGATTCTTGCTCGCTTTTGATGAATATCTCGGGGATCAGGGACGAACACGTCGGGGATCCGTTGAATGTCTCGGGGTCCTTGATAATCAGTATATTTGTTAGCGCCGCGGGGACACGGGGCAGAACCTTCCGGGGAGACGATGAGTTCCCCGGTGGGCAAGTTGATCCTCGGCCGATCGCGTCGGGGAGTTGAGAAAGCCTTGCCCCTTCCTCGCCCGTTCGCTTGAACAGCGGTGGAGGGGTGAATTTGATACGACCAATCGAATTCACCATTTCCTTTTGCCTTTCAGGTAAATGGACGATTTGGCTGCGGAGGTGGCCGCAGGATATTTCGAGGAAAACGACGACGACCAGCCCGACTCCCCCATGGCTCATATGGCCTTTGCGCAGGAGAGGCCGCTCGAGGATTGGGTCTGTAGCGAGGCCCTGGAGATGTCGTCCATCTTCGTGTACCCAGATGTGGGCCATGCTTTTTGTACCATCGAGCACCGACTAATCGAAAGTGGTCAATCCGGGAAGGTTTTTCGTCCCGAGGAGCATCACCGGATATGCTCCCCTTACCGGGGAATGCGAGTCTCCTTATACGAGTTTATGTTCGAGAAGGCGGGGTGGAGGCTGCCTTTCACGGATTTTCAGGAGGGGATCTTTGACTGGTTGAAGTTGGCCCCTTCGCAGATTCACCCGAACTCGCTGGCCTTCATCCGGGCCTTCGAGCTCGTATGCAAATATTTGGAGATCGTGCCGACCGTTCGCCTTTTCTTCCGCATATTCCACCTCCAACGGTCGTCGGTCGGAGGTCGACACGGCTGGGTGTCCTTCAAGCAGAGCAAGGCGTTGTTTCACACTTACTTGGATTCCATCCGGGATTTCAAGTTCCGCTATTACTATGTGAAGCCGGTCACCCTCGAGGCGATATATTCATTGTACCGGAAAGTCACCCGCGAGGTCGACGGCCGTTCCGAGGAGGTGCTGGTGCCAAAGTTTCCTCTGTACTGGACGGAGGAACACTTTAAGAAGGGAGTTGACAAATATAAAACGAAACCTGTTCAGATGGAGGCCTACGAGCGGGAAGCCTACGATAAAATCGTAGCTTTCGTTGACAGTTTTACCGAAGCTCGACACGAGACGCTGGACGGCCAGCCTATAATAGGTGCAGATGGGCAGGTGAAGAAAGAACGTCGCCTGATAAACACCCGCGTTCTGCTCGAGACCTTCTCCGACGAGGAGGCCATCGAATTGTTAGGTGGTGAAAACGTCCTCGCTTTAGGTCTTCCTCGTATCTGTGTTTCTCGCTTTACTAACGCTTTCTTTCCTTTTGCAGGAACAATGGCCGGAGCCAAGGAGAGGTTGAAGAAACTGAAAGCGAAGAGGGCCCGGGAAGCGCAGGTCCGGGAAGAGGCGTCGCGCTCCAAAGATCAGGAAGTTGTCCCTTCTGGGGCCCCGCACGAGGGTGTTTCCACGGCCACTGCCCCCGAAGGATCCACTCAGTCTCATCCTGCTGCCGCTGTGTCGGGGACCGCGGGCGACCGCACAACTCCTGCGGGAAGCCAATCCCCGGCTACCTAAGGGACTCCGAAGAGGCAACGCGTTGCGGAGGTCGTCGACCTGGGTGGTGAAGACAGTCCCCCGGTTCCCTCCAGCTTTGACCTTCCCCCCTGCCATCAAAAACCTCACTTCTTCTCCGAGGTCACGTATCCTCGCACCCTTCCCTCCGAGATCCAAACTGTGCTGGGGACCACTACTGAAGTGAGGAGGAAGATGCTTTTTGAGGACCTGTCGGCCGTCATACGTATCTGCTCGACTGCCATCATTCTAAATGACGAGACCCGCCCTGCTGCTGAACTGGCCCGCCTGCAGGAGGCGCTGGATACCTTGGGCGCTGAGATGCTCGGCATGCGCAAGGAACTAAAAGAGTGTCGAGATCTGAACAAAGAGCAAAGCAAGCAGCAGCAGTTGGTCGAGGCCAAGCTTAAGGAAGCCGAGGAGACAAAGAAAGGCCACCTTGCCCGAATCGCTGAACTGGAGTTGGAGGAGAAGCGGCTTAAGGAAAGGATTGCCGAGTTAGAAGATGCGGTGCGGCCAGCCGAAGGGGAAACTGAGGAGGACAAGCTCCTAACCACTCGTGCGGCGTTTGTGGCGCAGCTCCGGAAGCTTGAGCAGGATCTCCGGGTGTCCGAGGATGATTCTATTGAAACCGCGGGTATAGGGTTCCGCAGTGCCGTGGCGCAGCTTCGGGTTCTCAACCCCGACCTCGTCATTGAAGGGATTGACCCCGACGCTGAGGTGGTGGATGGCCAGATCGTGTATCCTCTGCGGGAGAACGGAATTCATGTGCACGAGGAGCCTGACGGGACCGCAGCTGAGTAGGTTTTTTATCTTTGTTTTGGTCGGCCTGCGAGCCATTTTGTTTCGCCCGGCTTGTGAGCTTAGTTGATGTACTATTTGCACAATGGTTATTTTTACCCGGCTTGTGGGCTTATATTTGTAACTTTTTTTTGTACCAAGGGTTTTGCCCAATATTCGTACTTCGTAATATCTCTTTATTGATTTTGATTGTGTGTGATGTGGTGTTTGTTATACTTTATTTTTGCCTAAGTAATAAGGCTTTGGGATTTGCTCGACCTTGATAGTCCCTGACCGCGTGGAGAGCTGGTCGGGCGGCCGGAGGAGGACTCCGACCTTCAACGAGGCTAAGAGCTCGGTCGAGGTCCTAGTCTCGTGGCATGAACTTCCCATCGCGAGCTGGGTGTTATGCCCGGTTGGCACGACGACGGTGGGCCTCGATCGAGATATCCCCACCGGATCAAATGTCCTCGCGCACACACAACGCAGTCTCTGATCGTCGTGTTCTTATAGGGGTGTCGCGCTTGTACCCTAGTGCGCCCCCGTAATCGCGGTGCTAGTAACCTGCGGGCAGTGTTTAACTGTAGTATTGTTTTAGCTTTTCAGCATTCCATGGTCGAGCAAGTTCTTCCCCGTGCAGATTTTCGAGGAAATAGGCTCCTGTCCCGTTTTCGCGCGGACGCGGTACGGGCCCTCCCAGTTCGCGGCGAGTTTGCCCTCCCGCGAGTCTTTCTGGTTCCTTCGTAGGACGAGGGTGCCCACCTGAAAATCATGTTTAATGACTTTGTCATTATAACGTAGTGTTATTTTTTGTTTAAGTGACGCCTCTCGAAGAGAAGCGCCCGAGCGTGTTTCCTCGACGAAGTCGAGTTCTTCCCTCAAGGCTTCGTCATTCGCATTCCCGTCGAGGGGGGCTTCCGTCCTCCTCGAGGGTTCTCTGATCTCCACGGGGATCACTGCCTCCGTTCCATAGGTCAAACGGAAAGGGGTCTCCCCGGTCGTGGAGTGTGGGGTTGTTCGGTAGGCCCAGAGAATGCTGTGTAGCTCTTCGACCCACCGTTGTTTGGCGTCGCCCAGTCTCCGTCTTAATCCTCGAAGGATCACTCTGTTCGCGGCCTCAGCCTGTCCGTTCGTTTGAGGGTGCTCGACCGACGTGAAGTGCTGCTTCGTGCCTAGTTTTGTGACGAAGTCTTGGAAGTTCCTGTCGGTGAACTGGGTTCCGTTATCTGTGACGATGGCTTGAGGCACTCCGAACCGGGCGAGGATATTTCTTTTGTAGAAACGTAGTATATTGAAGGCAGTGATTTTGGCCAATGCTTCTGTTTCAATCCACTTCGTGAAGTAATCTACCCCGACGATGAGGTATTTGTTTTGATACGACCCCTGGACGAAAGGTCAGAGGATATCCATCCCCCACCATGCGAACGACCACGGGGAGGATAGCGTCGTGAGCTCACTGGGGGGAGCGAGGTGCATGTCCCCGTGCCGCTGGCATTTATCGCACTTCTTGACGTGCTCCTTGGTGTCTTGTTGCATGGTTGGCCAGTAATATCCTGCCCGGAGTGCTTTACGAGCTAGCGATCGTCCGCCGAGGTGCTGCGCATTGATTCCCTCGTGGATCTCCTGGAGTATGCCGGGGACCTTGGTGTCTTCGACACATCTGAGGAGGGGAATAGAGAATCCTCGCCGGTATAGCTTATCCTCGACTATAGTGTACGAGCACGCCCGTCTCTTGACCATTCTTGCTTCTTTGGGATCTTCGGGCAGTTTGCCCGTCGTGAGGTATTCGTATACCGGGGTCATCCAGCAATCGCTGTCCCTGATGGCGTTGATGTCCGAAATCATGCCTGGTTTGTCAATGCTCGGGCAAGAAAGGACCTCTTGTATGACGGATTTGTTCCCGCCTTTCTTTTTCGTGCTCGCCAATTTTGACAGGACGTTCGCTCGGGCATTGTGCTCCCGGGGGATGTGAGTTACTTCCGCCGAGGTGAACTTTTTAATCTTCTCTTTTACCAAGGCCAAGTATTCTATGAGACTGTCGTTCTTGGCTTGGTATTCTCCTCGGACTTGCGAGGCTACGAGCTAAGAATCGGTGAAAAGCTTGACCTCCCTGGCGCCAAGGTCCTCGGCCAGCCTGAGTCCTGCGAGGAAGGCCTCGTATTCAGCTTGTTGTTCGAAGTCGGGAAGGACAGTTCGAGGGACACCTCGATGAGGATGCCTTCCTCGTTTTCGAGGATGATTCCCGCTCCGCTTCCTTTCGGGCTGGATGCTCCGTCGACATAGATTGTCCATTTCTGCGACCCGTTGGTTGAGGGTTCTAGGACGGTCATCTCTGCTACAAAATTGGCTAGTACCTGTGCCTTCAAGGCTTTGCTCCCTTCATATCGGATGTCGAATTCGGCCAGCTCGAGTGACCACCTGAGCATCCTCCCCGCCATATCCGGTCGTCTGAGGAGCTGCCTGATCGGCTGGTCGGTCCTCACGATGACGGTATGGGCGAGGAAGTAGTGGCGTAGTCTTCTGGCCGCGGTGACGAGGCCCAGTGTGACTTTCTCGATCTGCTGATACCTGAGCTCGGGGCCTTGGAGAGCTTTGCTCGTGAAGTAAACTGGCTTCTGTCCGTCTTGTGTTTCCCGAATGAGGACGGCGCTGACCGCTTCGCTCGTGATCGCAAGATATAAGAAGAGTGTTTCCCCGTTCTCGGGTCGCGAGAGGACCGGGGGTTGCGATAGGATTTGTTTCAGATGTCCCAGTGCTTGTTCGCATTCCTCGCTCCACTCAAACTCCGCTTTTTGCCGGAGGAGTTTGAAAAATAGGAGTGCGTACTGTGCGGATTTGGCGACGAACCGGGAAAGGGCGGTGAGCATTCCGTTCAATGATTGTATTGACTTCTTCGAGCCCGGAGTAGGGAGCTCGGAAAAGGCTCTACACTTGTTGGGGTTTGCCTCGATTCCTCGTTCCGTGAGGTAAAATTCGAGGAACTTTCCCGCCCGGACACCGAAGGTACATTTGTCGGGATTAAACCTCATACGGCATCTTCTCGCCGTGTCGAACACCCTCTTGAGGTGCGCGGCGTGGTTGACTTCTTTTGCAGACTTGACGATCATGTCATCCATGTAAACTTCGAGCATGTCGCCGATTTCAGTCCGGAAGACCTTGTTCATCATCCGTTGGTAGGTCGCACCGGCATTCTTCAGACCGAAGGGCATTACGTTATAATAGTAGTTGCCCGACGCGGTCATGAAGGCCGTGTGTTGCTTGTCGACCTTGTCCATGGGAATTTGGTTGTATCCTGAATAGGCGTCCATGAAAGATAGTAGTTTGTAACCTGCAGAATTGTCGACCAGTTGGTCGATGTTAGGCAAGGGATAACAGTCTTTCGGGCAAGCCCGGTTAAGATCAGTATAATCAACGCACATTCTCCATTTTCCATTACTTTTCTTAACAAGTACAACGTTGGACAGCCATGTCGTGTATTTGGCTTCCGAAATAAAATTTGCCTCTAGGAGGTCTTTTACAGCTTTCTCAGCAGCTTCCGCTTTCTCGGGAGACTGCTTACGCCTACGTTGTGCTATGGCCCTAGCGGCCGGATCTACTGCGAGCTGGTGGCAAGCCACCTCGGGGTCGAGGCCAGGCATCTCGGATGCGCTCCACGCGAAGAGGTCAGCGTTCTCCCTCAGACATGCTTTCAGCTGCTCTTTGGCTAGGTCGGGGATCCCTGTGCCGATGTTCACGTTGCGATCTGGGCCGTCTCCGAGGGCCACGAGCTCGAAATCTCCATCTGGGATGGGGCATGCTGGGCGGAGTGGCTGCCCGTTGGTTTCCGCCTGGTGGTCGTGGTCTTCGACTCTGTCTTCATCGGGCTCGCCGGAGAACCTGCTGTCGAGGTCGACCGCGTTGACGCGCGGGAGAGGTACCTGTCCGACGTCTTGGGGTGGTTTGGCCACGGCCTTAGGTTTGGGACCAATGGAACTTAGGCCCTTGACGGCGGCGTCGAAGCATCTCCTAGCCGCGTCGATGTCCCCGTGCATCGTCACTACCCGTCCCCTCCTCGTGTAGTACTTCATTTTGAGGTGGACCGTTGACGGGACCGCCGTGAGTTCAACAAGGGTGGTCCTTCCGAGGATGCAGTTGTAAAGGGATGGGCATTCAACCACCAGGAAACGGATCTTCACCTGTCGGGCCGTGTCTTCGGCCCCGAATGTAACCATTAGCTCCACGTAACCCCATGGTCTGGTGGTGGTTCCATTGAACCCCTGTAGGTCTGACCCGACGTACGGGGTCAAATGCCTCTCGTCCAGCTGAAGGGTCCCGAACAGATGAGAATACATGATGTCGACCGAGCTCCCCAGGTCGACTAGGATTCTTCGGACGTCAAAGTTCGCCATTTGGGCCCTGACCAGGAGGGGAATAGTGGCGTTTGGTGCTCCCCCGGGGAGTTCCTCGAGGTAGAAGGTGATGGGATTGGAGTTTCCCCGCACTTTCTCGAGGGTGGTCGCCTTCGACGATGTCGCGGATTCCAGCTCGTCAAACTTCCGTTTGATCGACCCAACCGATATTTTCCCGGGGTCGCCTCCGGAGATAACCATTGCTTTGGGGAAGCCTTCCCAGGTACTACGGGCCGTGACGGGGCCCTCGTCGGGGAAAGTCGCCCACATGTTGCGGATTGCCTCTTCGCCCTCGATGATTGGGGGGACGAAGAAGTCCTCGGGTCGAGTGACGCTGAGGGCGACCTGAAGCTGGCTGTCGCCGGGAGGGGGTGTTGCCTCCTCGACGTTCTGTGATTCCTTTGAGCTGGGACGAGGAGGGTCATTCTGTTGGGCATACTTCTTCAAGTGCCCTTCTTTGATGAGAATCTCAATGGCATCCTTGAGGTGGCTGCAATCTTCGGTCACGTGCCCATGGCTTCGGTGGAACCTGCAGTACTTAGATTTGTCAACATTTGGTTTGGGGGCCGCGGGCTTCGGGAAGCGGACTCCTCCTTTCACAAACTCGGAATTCTGGCAGTCTAAGAGGATCCGGGACCGGGAAGTGTTGAGCGGCGTGTACTCCGTGAATCGGCCAGCTGGCCCGCGCTGTTCCCGGGGATCTCGATTGCGGTTTTCTTTCTTCTTTTCTCCTCCCCGTCGGGGAGAAGCGTCATCGTCTTTGTGGCAGCGGGGGCCTTCCCTACGTCTCGTCTCAAGAGCGATCTGGGCTGTTTCTGTCTCTTCGAGTTCGATGTATTTCTGGGCTCGAGCGAGAAGGTCCTCGAGACGCCGGGGTCTTCGGAGGCCAATCGATTTGGCAAAGTCCGACCCGGCGCGTAGTCCGTGAATAATTAAGTATTTCTTCATATTGTCGGCCGTATGGACCTCGACGGCTTCCTTGTTAAACCTCTCAATGTAATTTCGAAGGGATTCGTTCCTCCCTTGGAAGATCTTTTCTAGGGTAGCCTCTGTCTTCGGGTGTCGACGTGACACGGTGAAGTGCTTGGTGAAGCGTTGCTTCAGTTGTTTTCATGACGTGATCGAACCAGGTTCCAGACCCTTGTACCATGTCATGGCTCCCTTCCGCAAGGTGGTAGGGAATAGCCTACACTTGATGGCTCCCCTGACGTTTCGGAAGTCGAGCATCGCTTCGAAACTCTCCACGTGATCGTCGGGGTCGGTCAGTCCGTCGTAGTTCCCCAATGGTGGTGGTTTCTCCATGCCCGGAGGGATTGGGGCGTCCATGATTTCCCACGACAAGGGGGTCCTTTGGTCCTCGTCGTCGCTACCAGCCGGGGATCTTGAAGGTGACCCATGGTGCCGTGGAGGGGAGTTCCTCGAACGGTTCTTTGGTCTCTCTTCAGCCTGCTTGGACTTCTTGGAGATGGTGGAGGCCCTGGGTTCCTTCCGAGGCGGGGAACGAGGGCGCTTCTGGGTGATCGCCGGCTGGGGGCGCTCGAGGCACGGTCGTCGACCATGGCGTATGGGAGACGGGGTCCGGGAATCTTCGGTAGGGGTCCTCCGCGGGGAAGGAGAGCGGCAAGGTGACGGGGGACGACGATGTCTTCGCGGGGAAGATCGTCGTGCCCGTCCTTGCTCCAGGGCTTTGATTCTGGTGTTCTGCTGCGCGATCAGCTGATTGGTCTGGTTGATCAGTGCAAACAGGGCCACAGTGCTTGGGTCCGCGTTGGACGGCGGAGCTATTGGCTGGAGAGGGGTCTGCTGGTCGTCCGTGCGGACGACGTTGATGGTCGCATCCTGGGAGTCCGGGGAGGCGGTCTGTCCGTCCTTTATGTCGCCTTCGTCGCCGTGGAGGATGATGGCGTCCTCACGGTGGTTCCCGTTCTCCAGTTGCGCGAGCACGGTGTCCAGAGCCTGGTTGACGGTCGGATTGGCCATGGTGATGGATAGAGGAAGCTTTGGTTTATCGAAGAGAAAACGGGGAAGCTTATAGAGTTCCCACAGACGGCGCCACTGATCGTACCTGGATCAGACAGTTACTGGTGGCCAACGACGTCCGTTGAGCTCCGGCTCCGGTGAGGTTGAAAGACGGCGGGGGGGGGGGGGGGGGGGTACCTGCAAGGTATTCCGACGCTCAAGTTAGGGAGTGCATAGAGTAACAGCAAATACAAGAAGAGTGAGAAAAAAATCTTAACCTGACCCTCTCAAGTGAGAGGGTATTTATAGAGAGCCCCCAGCGCGGGGCCAACGGTTACTTGCACTGGGCTGGATTGTCAGTCCCAATCCAAGTAACTGCCAGGGCTTACGTGGCGTAGTGAAGACCAGCGCGTGGTCTTCGCCCTGGGGTAACCGCTCCTAGATTTCCGGGATTAGGGCAGACCGAATCCTTCGGGAGTGGAGTGGTTACTTGGAACGTGTCTACGTGGTACGAACCGTTAGACACTCCTCGCTGGGGAGGAGCCTTCTGTGTCGAGGACCTGTCAAGCGTACGACGGACATGGCTTCGCGGGGAGGAGCCATATCTGTCGAGGAGCGATGTGCGGTATCCTCACGGGGAGAAGTCAGTATGTCGGGGATGTACCTACCTGCCGGGGTGCGAGGTCCTCCTGCCCTGTTGGCCAAGTGCCCGACACTGAAGTGCTCGGGGGAATCGTTGGTATGCTTGCAGCAGTCAAGTGCCCCGCAGAGGGGTCTTATTGGGCCTCCCCATGCTATATGGGTTGGGCCTGCTCGACTGTTGGGCAGCCTCGGCCTAGTCCAGAACAGAACCCAATTAAGAATTTACAAAAGAAAAATAATAATAACAATTACACTGAATAAAACATCATAGTGCATAAAATATCAACACCTGACTTTTGCACTGTTTACATCATATAGGCTCTTATATTGACTGACTTCTTAATAGTTAAATCCTAAATCTGTCACACGTATACAGTAATCAAATCCTTCCTTTTTTTTTTTAAATCAACATCTATTTCTAAAAAATTCATGTGAGAGCTAATATTTGACAACTTAATAATTCAGCATGTCATACAATTTTTCTTTTATTTCAAGTTTTTCCAATTAACACATGTATTAAAAAGTTATAGAAAGAACGTTACAATTATAATTCAATTTGTTTGTATAATAATTTATAATACAATTCATTCAACATAATCCTAAGATAAGAGTGTTGTTTTTATAATTAAAGTTGTTTTAATTCTAAGTAAAAAAATAAAAAAGTTTTAACAAAAAGCCCGCAAGGTAAACCCGCCCCGCCCCGCCCAACCTACTTTTTCAAACGGGTTAGGCGGAGCGGGCCAACTTAAAGTACCGAGCCGAAAACCTCAGTCCAGTCCGCCAAAAATGGCGGGTCAAATGGGCCGACCCAGCGGGCCATACCCGTTTTGCCACCCCTACTCACCATTATGTAAGCTATAGAGTACAAGTTGGGAAAATAATTTGCCTACCAAAACAACAACACCATTTTCTGAAATGAATCGGGGTTCAGCAAAAGAAGCTTGTTTCAAATTAGGGATAATCATGAGTTTTGTCCATGAATCAACAACTCCATATTCTTTCATCAACCACATAACCCAATGAGTTTTGTTAGTTTCATAACAGACACCAAGACAATTGTTCAAAACATATAGAGTATATATATACACTTTGTCAACATCATCTTGAGGCATTGAGATATCACTGTAAGTTTCCTTCTCAAGATCAAAGGAAAGAATCATATTTTGATTAGAACTAACATCATAAACTGTCCAATTCAGGGTTCCACTCACAAATTTTGCTAGACGTGTAAGAGGAAGAGGAAAAGACGGGAAATTCTGAATTGTTCACAGAATTTTCACCAGAGGTATAAACTTTGGTCAAAACTTGATTAAAATCATTCCTCTTTTGCACAACCAACAATACCTTGTATTTGTCAATAACTTGATCATATCCAAAGCCATATTGCATGAACATCCAATCATGAGAAACAACTTCTGGAGATATTTTGGATATCAACCCGAGAGAAGGGTTGCACAGTCTCACACGACCTTGATATCTATAAAACAAACACAGTAGCCCATTGCATGAACCTATAATACAATACCTGTTATTCTTCAGGTAGCTGAAGGTAACAGGTTTAACAGGGATCGATGGATTTTTGAACACCGGCTTCAAATGGTAATATATGTTGCTGCTTTCTTTTGTAACGGAACGCACCAATTGTTGGTTGGTCATGCACTACAAGAAAATACTATATTAGCTACCAAAATGTTGCTACAGTTATACATTCAAGTTAAATTGAGACTGATTAGATATGCTTTAGCCACAAATAAAATTTCTAGCTAATACTTATATTTTTCTTAAACCGTTATTAATTAATTATATTTTATATTTTTTTTTTTTAATTTTTATGTTTGAAGTTAAAATTAACCTTAAAAACGCATAAAAAATTTGCAAGTACTTAAATTTACAATTAAAAAAATAATGTATTAAACAATTAAAAAGTTAACATTTTCAATTTCACAATACATATAAAAATTACTTTTGACAACTATTAAATAATTCATTGAATCAATTTTACAAATTTTTAAAACAAGTTTGTACAAAAAAAAAAGACTGTATAGACTTTTAATATATTCTTTTCATTAAAAAAATGTGTCCATAAGAAACCCAAAAAGTTTTTACTCTACGATTCGTGTTATTCTCTTTGCGATCCATTTTCGTCTCCTTCTCCGATCGAACCCGTGTTCATCTCCGATCGAACTCGTGTTCATCTGCGATCGACCTCATTTGCATCGACCAACATCATCTGCATCTTTGTTCGACCTTGTCTGCATCTCCGATCAGTGTCTCCATCTGCGATCAAATTCGTCTGCATCTCAATTTGGTTTTGTCCTCTCTCCATTTCGAATCAACCTTCACATTCTCTCATCCTTGCTCCTATTTTCATATAAAACCCTAATCTAATTGTTTAACGTCTATACTTCGTATTTTGTCTTGTATGGTGTATGTGATTTCACTTCTCCCTTCTCTTACTCTTTTGTTTACAATTGTTCAATTACTTCATATTTTTGTTATTCAACCTTGTTTACGATTCTCGATTCACGATTTTCTTATTTGTGTTTTCAAGAATAGGAGTTCTGGTGTAGAAGATCCTCTTCTAGAAGTCACCACAACATATTGTTGAAGCTAGAATAGCAGCAAGCAAAAATATATAAGTAACCCAGTTTTGTCGTCTCCACAGGGATCAGTGCGAGGGAAAGAATGTCATTCGACGGTATCTATATTTCTAAGCTTATAGTTCGAAAGTTCTGGTTTAAAGCGGAATCAAAAGCAAATGCGGAAAATGTAAAGACGGAAAATATAAAATAAAGACGGAATTATAAACGGAGCCTTGTTGGAATTGGATCTCATCAATTGATAACACATGCATTCTTCTGATCATATTATACATAAATCAATCATTCGCCTAATATCCTCACGTATCACCCACGACAGAGGTTATGTCTAACGCAACGTCGAGAGATCGACCGTATTGCATCATTGGTGATGTCTCATGCAACAAAAACCAACACAGAGCATTAAGAGCTGATACTCACGCAAGTGTTAAGCCTAAATCTATCTCTAGAGTTCAGGAAAAACAGAGATTACTATAACATCCATATCAGATAAACGATTTCTTCGTATTAAACCAAGATCAGAATACGTACATACGCTTAACCCTTTTTACATGTATTCAACTAATTTGCCCAATGAATGTGAATATCCTTCTTCATCACTATTATCACGCATCCTCACGATACCGTATCGATCCTACTCATGCCACCCATGCTACTTAATCAACACAATACAACAAAAGATAAAATGAATATCAACTCACAAAACAATGTCAAAAGCTTGCTCATTGATAGAAGAAAATCTAAGATCAAAGATTTCTAAAGGTTTTGTCAAGACCACAAATAATCAATCAAAGACAACAACAAGAGAAAATCAGAATTCATTCACAAACATACATTAGATGAAATACAATAGGTATCAAGAGATTACATCCAACACCAACAAGAAAACAAAGATCCTACCTTTTCTCCCTTGGAAATGAAGGATTACAATTTTCTCTCTCTGAAATTCTAATTACAAAACAAACATCCTCCTAAAAAAGCTAAAAAATGTATTTATAATCAATCAGGAATTCGCAGGTTCGTTAAGCGAACCATTCATTCGCATTGCGAATGGCAAAACATGGCACTTCAGGTGCCTCAAATAGTTAAACTGCCCCAGAAATTTCTCGTGACTTCACACTGCGAAGGATTAGTTCGAAAAGCGAACACTCGCTAGGAGTTCACAAAGCGAACTTTGCTGCCTTTTACCCCTGTCCAAATCTGGGCTCATTCGCTGGATTACTCGCCAGAGTTTGCAAAGCGAACCTTCGCTGGCACTCGCCTTCCTATTCGCAAAGCGAACCAACTGATATCATTCCTCTATTCTTTGGCAGCTTGCATCATTTCTTGTGTCTTCCAACATTTGATGTTTTAGTGCCTTTTTCCTGCTCAATAACTGTCACACCCTCATTTTCACCCTACCCTTTGCATATCATATCATTTTCATCTATGCATCCCATTAGATCATAATCAATCATGTGTTTCATCAAGAGGTTCTTTGTATCAGAGTTTCCTATCTGCTGTGAGATACTGTCATGCAAGTTTGAAGCAAAGGTTTGAGCTCACAGCATCGTGAGTGTGGAGTATAAAGTTCATTCAGCTACGAGGCTTCCCTCTGCCAAGATTCATCAAGTATCAGGTTGTTATCTTCATCAGTGTACATCTCAAGTAGATTAGGTTGCACTCTCTCTGTGTTTAGGGTTTCGTCAAGGATATAACTAAGTTTAGCCAAGATCTCTGATTTTATTGATTCTCAATGCCTTAAGATATTCTTGTTTCTCAAGAGGGCATCTCAAACCATGAGCTAGGATTTATTTCCTAATCATGTGGTATTTAAGAAGAGTTTGACATGATCTTGGTCAAGCAAGTCCAGATAAGATGGTTTCATTCTCAGATCATTTGTACCATGATTTTCAAATCATTAAGTGATCAAGGTCAAGTGGATTCAGATGGTTGTTACTTCAGTTGCAAGTTATCCAATGATCAGGAGTTGTGCTCATATTATCAGAGGTGTATGAAAAATAGTGCAAGTCGGTTTGAACTAAAAATCGAGAGTGCATGGTCGTGTGGGAAAGTGTGGATAGAGGTGTAACATCAGTATTCCTAACTCCATAGTCCATACCCATTTCCAAAGCTATATCCATTTTTCCATATTCTAAAGCAAATTCTTTGCAAATCCATTTCAACCATTTTGATAACCATTGTTCCAATTCAGCTAACCATATTTTTTAATATCCATCTTTGTTATCTCTTTTTATCTAATACATTTCCAAATTCAAAGCTCAATATTCTTTTCATTTCTATAATTCTTTTTTTAATTATCCATTTTTTATTAACCATTTATTTTTAATCCATTTTCCATTATCCATGTAAAAATTCACTTTTGTTAATTATCCAATGTCCATAATATACATACAATACTCAAATAAATTCACTAATTCTAAATTTCACTTTTTTTTCTTTAAAAGTCCAAATACAAAATTCCAAGCCCATGTACATTGTTATAACAAAAATATAGAAGCCCACATCAAGGCATTATGCTAACTCATCCTAGCCATTACACAAACAACCTGCACAACCAAAACAAAGTTCAATGTTCTGCTGCAACAGAAACCGTACAAAATCATGCTAAAACAAGACAATGAAAACTTGCTTCAATACGACACCCCTGTGACACTCCATAAGACAACAAAAAACTTGTCATTAAAACAACAACAACACAAAGCCATCCGCAACATGAAAACGACTTGCCAACAATAGACAACAGTCTGCATCCTTGAACACACCTACACAAGCAAACAAAACCTCTCACCAAACCACGACCTGCATATCTGCGCACCAACAACGACATGTCAAGCAAAAAAAAAAACAAACCATTTTCTTGTACTTCTAGGCGTGGTGAACAAGTCGGATTTTGGTTTTTAAGAAGAGGAGAACAGCAACATAGGGGAAAAAACATTGAAAAGGTTAAGTTCTCTGAAAAGAAAAAAAGCTTAGCAAAAGGAGAGCGATTCCCTTCAACAACCATCATAATCCATAGAGACCAACTGACTCTTACTTCATCTCCAAAACCTTTACAACATCATGATCTTCACCTTGATTTAAAAAGAAATTTTCTCTCATTTCTTCAAGAAAAAAAAGCTTAAAATCTCATTACCCCTCCTTCTGCACATAAACTAGAACCGGGAATCACAACAACAACTACTTACCGCCTCATTTGTTCACAACCGAAACCATCCTCCTTCAGACTCCCTTTCCGCAACATCAACTCAACCTGCCACCACCCCTCTAACAAACCTCTTTCGAACTCTCACTTGCCGTCTAACCTTCAACCCTTCACAAAAAAACTCCAAATTCCTACTCTGCTCCTCTCAACCCTCATTCCAACACAAACCAATCTTCAACAACCCGAAAGACCCAAACAACAAACCTCCACTCCAAACCCCTTAATCATCCAACCCAGAAACACAACCCATAACCATCTCAAACCCAGATCAGAATAACAGAAGAAGAAGAAGAATAGAATCTCAGAACCAGAATAGAAGAGGAATTGCGAACTCGAAGCACATCAAATCAATATGAGATGAAGAAGAGAGTCAAACCTAAAACGAGTACGAATCGAAACAGAGTCGGAGATTCACGCGAACAAGATTGAGAGAGATTGAAGGAGGTGGAAGAATCATACGCGGTTTGGAAAAGAAGAAGCAAAAACCGTGTACTCTGTGAATGCGTTTGTGTTTTTGTTCAGTAGTCGTATTCCCTTCCTTGAAATTAGGTTGGCTGGTGTGTTTGGACCCAACCGGGTCAGATGGATCCAACCCGGATCCGGCTAGCCCCTTGGGCTTTTGGTTCCTTTGTTTTATTTGGATCAAGCTCCTTGTTGGAGGCAAATCTCTAACCACCCGTCCCAAATCTTTGATTTTAATTTTCTTTTTTCTAAAAAACTATTTTCTTTTATTATAATCTTGTTTTTTTATTAAATTGTTAATATTAGATTAGTTAGTAACATTGAATTTAGGAATATATTTATATTGTTTAATTTGATTTAATATTTATTTAATAATAGTCATTTAGAGTATTAGTTTAGTTATTAACTAAAAAATTTCAAAATATTTTCTTATTTAGTTTTTTATGAATTAATCCTCTTTAACTTGTGCTTAGATTTTAATCATTTAGATTTTCTTCGATTTTTGTTAACTAATCCCTTTAGTCGACATTTTAACTTTTTTAACTTCTAAATTTTTGAGTTTGTGACTTAGACTAGATCTCACGATTTCAATTCTTTGATTGACCTTTTTGCTTTGATTTTTATTTTCGATCTTCTTTTCGATTTATTTTTTTGGCCAATGATATAGCAAAAATCATGATTACTTGATTTCCTTCAATCGATTCAAAATCTTGATCAATATGAGGCCATTTTTCTTTTCGATTTCATTTCGATTTCTTATTCCATTTCTCATTTTCATTCTCTTCTAAAGTCAAGAAAACCTTGGTCTAGTACCAAGTGCTCATTTTCAAAAGTTCTCTTTGTATTGAACTAAAAAGAGAGGATTGGGTGAAGACCTATTCCTCTTCGAGTATTAAGATGCTCACTTTAGAGTGTGTGGTCTCGATACTCGTCTTTCAATACGAAGACGTGACTATATTCGCCACACAATTTTCATAATAAATCTTTTGAGATAAAGAATTGGGTACTACCCGAAGGGGTTCCTATCCGAGGACTTATTTCACCCCTAAAACCATCCTTCACAAATCAAATGAGACATCTTGCCTTGATGGCGAAAATCAACCTTTTCAAAAAAGACATGTTACGTCCGTTCTACCGCAAACAGGTAACGCATAAGACTCCACGAGCGAGCCGCAAAACACCTAACTGCTAGAACCCGCACGTTAGCATCGTCCATAAAAAACACCAACAAAACGTGGTCGGTCGAACTACGATTTCTCTGATTCTTCATTCTTGTCCGAATGTAAGATACGTAGGCACAAGATCGCAACGATCTTGGCGAGCCCCCTTCCATTTTCTTCTCCTCACCTTTTCCTTTATCTTTTTCTTTCACATTCTTTGGTTCTTACCCTTCTCTTTCCCTCTTAGAGCACACTTAGAAAGCAATATCCCTAGCAAACATCCTTACACATGAGACAAGCAAATGGTTCCCATCGAGTACGATGGATGTGAGGGGTGTTAATACCTTCCCCTCGCATAACCGGCTTCCGAACTCATCTCTTGGTTGCGAGACCATCTTATCCTTCCTTCTTTGGGTTTTCTCGATGTTTTCCCTTCCCCTCATGGGATAAATAAATTTCGATGGGGACTCTTCTGTTTCTTCCTCTTTCGCCTCCGGTCGACTATTTTTCGAGTAGCGACAGTTGGCGACTCTGCTGGGGACGTGGTTCACCCTAGCAAGCCAAGCCTAGTTTGTTTATCATATGTGTATTTTTGTTTGCTTTATTATTGCTTTATTATCTTGTGTTCCTCTTATCTGTTGGGTATATTGGGGATGGTTTGTGAGGAGAAAGGCTTTCTACCCGAGCTTTTCGAGTATACACTAAGCTAGGAGGTGGATGCTTACTGATTTACGAGACTTAGGACTCGTCGAGTCGGGTTGACTTCCACCGCTCAGATGAGGCCCCTTTGGGAATGATTATGTCTTACGATTAGTCGTATTGGCGTCTTTGTTTCCGACCTGGGAGTCCGTGATTCTGAGGAATTTTAGAACCCTATTCCAAAGGTTACTAAGGCATAACTCTGTGCTCATCCTTTGAAGGGATTACCATCTTACGAACCGTCGTTATGATGGAAAACTTTTGAGGGTTAGTGCATGGGACCTTGTTTGAAAAGCCTGTGGAATGCCCTATTATAAACCAATAGATAACCTACCTATGGTGAGGGATATCTTATTGTGTTGTCCTGCAGAATCTGTGACCTTGATACCTGTCGCGAACCTCGGATTCAGCGATCTTTGATCCCATGTCTTATTGCACTCATAACATTGCATTTGCATAAGCATCTTTGCATCGTTCTCCAACGTTAAACCAGAGAACTCATCCATCCTTTGTCCATAACCCGCAGTTGACTTCCTGAAGCTCGTATTGGACTTGAAGTAGCTTTTGAAGGATCATGGCCTCTGAAGAGCAGAATCAGTTTGTGACAAGAGCAGATGTTGATTCGATGAAGAGCCAATTGGACCAACTTGTGGAAGCTATGACAGCCTTAGCCAGGAAAGATGGCAACATTCAAAGGACTTCAGCCACTGGAAATGTCATTTCACCTTGAGTGAACAATGTTGCTCAAGCTCAGCCCGTGCAAATCCCCGTTGATGGTCCTATTATACGCGAACATACCATTGTCCAAGATGAAAGTTCTTCTTCTCTTGACGCCATGGAATATCACAGTTTTGTATTCTCTGAGTCAAATCCCCAAGGGGCAGTCCCTGTGATGAAAACCAAGGATCCGCAAGCTGTCGAGCTTATGGAAAAGTGTCGAGTGCTGGAAGAGAAGCTTAACGCCATAAAGAGTCGTGATACTTTGGATCTGAATGCTTCAAGCATGTGCTTGGTACCCAACCTTGTAATACCTCCAAAGTTCAACACACCAAGTTTTGAGAAGTATAAAGGGGATAGTTGTCCAAAGCAACATTTGGTGATGTATTGCAGAAGAATAACCTCGTATGTCCACGACGACAAACTTATGATTCACTATTTCCAAGACAGTCTGAGTGGGGCATCACTGAGTTGGTATATGCATCTAGAGAGCAGCCACATCAAATCATGGTTAGACCTATGTAACGCCTTTGTGAAGCAGTACCAATACAATCTTGACATGGCTCCCAGTCGCATGCATTTGCAAGACTTATCTTGAGAGGAGAATGAATCCTTCAGAGGGTATGCTCAGAGATGGAGAGAGTTAGCTGGTCGCGTTCAACCACCAATCTTAGACAGAGAATTGGTTGACATGTTCTTAAACACCTTGCAAGGTCCATACTTGGAAAAGATGGCTGGCACTGGGACATCAAACTTCTCTGACCTGGTAATAGCTGGAGAACGCCTCGAATGCAACCTCAAGAGTGGAAAGATCCAAGACTCCTTGAACATCCCAGCTAGCGAAAGTGAATCAGTTGTCAGTTCCCAAGAGGAAGAAGAGGATGGTGAAATTAACTCCATTTGGGACGCTCCACATGTCCCACCTCCATTACCTTATCCCCCAAGCATCTCATCTGTTCAAAGTCAGCAATCTTATGGGTCTACCTGTGTGACTCCATCCTCTCCACATGGTCAATATCCTCCTGTCAATAGAGGTCCCCCTCATCAACAACAGATTGCACAGCAGCATGCTCCGTAACGCCGACGCTACTATAATAAGAAGCCAAAAAGGCATTTTGATTCATTGTCAATGCCATTCAGTCATATACTACCACGCTTAATCAATAGTGGGCTGATAGTGCCAAAGGACTTGGACCCTGTGATCCCTCCATACCCACCAGGCTTTGACGCCAATGCACGATGTGGTTACCATGCTGGCGCAATGGGGCATTCAGCCGAGGATTGCAAACAGCTCCGAAACAAGATCCAAGATTTGATTGAGTCCAAGCTAATCTCATTTATGCCTCAAGGTCTTCAAATCAATATCAATTCTTCATCTGGTCAGGCAGGTCCGTCATCCGCCCATGTTATGGAAGAAGTTGCTGAAAACAGGTATGAAGAAGGCTACAATACTGGTCTCGATGAGCAAGAATGCTAGCCCAACAGTGAATCAAGAGAAAAAATCCCAGTTCCTCAATGATGGAAATTTTAGATCATGTCATTTACTTTGCATTTGTAATTTCTTTTTGTTAAAGGCTATTTGCTTCTAGACATTGTACTTTATTAATGGTATTATTAATGTAATGATCGTGCATGTTTTGAACAAGTCCATTCGTATTCACTCGTCTTTTCTCATTTATTAAAAAAAAATAAACCACAAAAATATTTCTACATTTCACTCCCTTTATCAACTGTCGTTTTAGCAAAGATTGGAGGGAGGATGATGAAAACAAAATACCCATAATTGCAAACTGTATGCTTTCGGATAAAATCCTGCTGATGATGTACAGGAATTGTTTCAAATCCCCTAAACACCGAAGAGATAAGGAGTTAGTCCCTAGTCAACCACTTCGAGCCTAGAAGTAGGAGTTTCCTTCGGATTTCTAAACCCTTATGCTTAACCTGGGGCATGGGTAGTGTTCAGTCATCCTGATTACACATATTTTCAAGATGAAACCTCCTGTTATGGCGATTGTTCTTCAATGACCAAAGACTTGGCAGTCACAAGCCTTTCCAAAACAAAAAAAAAAGAGAAAGCCCGCTAAGTCCACCACCCCAAAGAGGCGCGACTTAGGCAAAAGTTAGGGATAAAAAAATGAATAAAGCAAAAGAGGCCCTCAAATCCTCGAGCAGAACATAATAAAATTCAGTGATCACCATCAAAAGGTCATTGATATCCGTCCACAAAAATAGAATAAGGTGACTGTCATTTTAAGAAAATCTTGAATCATCATCTTCACTCTTACACCGTCAAACTCTAGATGTGTATGTCAATCTAACTGAACATAGGACTGGAGAATCATCATGAGAAAGGGGTGGGTACCAAAATAAGTCTTGAGCCTAATATCCTTTGTTTCAATAACCGTGAGCCAGGCCACGTTACAACCCTCGAAAGACCTAATTGAGGCGGGGTTTATTCTGAAAGCATACTACAGCAAGGTTGCATAAACTGACTCCCCATAGCACTGATGTCACTCTTCTTGCTATATCTTTCACACTAGTAAATCAGCACTAAACCTTTCTAGGAAGAACTCCTTCAGAGACCCTATAGGCTGGGGAAAACAGGTTGCAAAGGGACAGTTTCCCTCCACGCTTTCAAGTTGGTCAAGCTGACCATGTCATACACTAAGCTACCTTGGAGTTCAACAAGTGTCAAAAAGCCTTGGGGCAGAGCGAAAGCACGATCAACATGCATTAGATAAGTCGCTACGCTCACACAATCATCTGCAAGTCATCGTGGCACATTAGCTAGAAGCGAGGTTCTCTCAGGAACAAGCACACAACTTCTGCAAATGATCAAGCTTGGGACACCAGAAGCATCCACATCTGTCTTCTTATCATCGCACCGTCAAATACCGAGTATCGGGAAGTCAAATCCTACCACCCAAAGCCCAACCTTCCTTGGCACCCTGAAACCAAAGTCCAACCCTGCTTGGCACCTACCAAAAGCCCAACCTTCCTTGGCACCTTCATAAAACTGATCACCTGCTTGCATCCACATATGCATTGCATACATAACATAATCATTTCGTTCCTCAACCCCTGCGTTGATATTTTGTTTTGTTCTTGACCCCCGAGTCGATATCATCAATTTCCTTCCTCAACCCCTGCGTTGATATTTTGATTTGTTTTTTACCCCTGAGTCAATGTTGTCTTTATTCTCTTGACCCCTGAGTCAATGCTGTCTTTATTTCCTTGACCCCCGAGTCGATATCATTGTCTTTGTCCTCCCTCAACCCCTGCGTTGATACTCTGATTTGTTTTCTTCCCTAAGTCAATGTTGTCTTTACATTCTTGACCCCCGAGTCGATATCAGTGTTACTATTTTCACAACCCCTGAGTTGATACCTTATTTTTGTTCTTGACCCCTGAGTCGATATTGTCTTTATCTTTCTGACCCCCCGAGTCGATGTTGTTACCTTTACCTTTTTTTTCAATCCCCGAGATGATGACAGTTTATCTCTTTGTTTCTTCAACCCCCGAGTTGACTTGTTTTTTCAATTTTTGTTCAAGACCCCCGAGTCGATGGTATATTTGTTATCTCAACCCCTGAGTTGATCTATCATTATTCCCAGCAAAGTACATACTCTCACATCTTCATATCCCCAGCATTTTGGATGCATCTCTGCATCATAAGCACTCGTATTCATCTCGCATTGCATCTCAAGCATATCATCATATCCCTCACAACCAATTATCTCGTCCTATTGACAGATGTCTTTTCAAGCTATCCCACCAATTCATCACTTTCATTCCTCCTTTTCTGGCTGAAAATTTCGGGTATTCTTATATTTAATCCCCTTGTACCTTGATTGTAAGAAAGCCTCTGCCACTCGTACCTTCAAGTCCAAGAAGATTAAATAAGGGCATCTGTCACACCCTCATTTTCACCCTACCCTTTGCATATCATATCATTTTCATCTATGCATCCCATTAGATCATAATCAATCATGTGTTTCATCGAGTTCCTAAGGCATGAGATCAAGAGGTTGTTTGAATCAGAGTTTCCTATCTGCTGTGAGATACTGTCATGCAAGTTTGAAGCAAAGGTTTGAGCTCACAACATCGTGAGTGTGAAGTATAAAGTTCATTCAGCTACGAGGCTTCCCTCTGCCAAGATTCATCAAGTATCATGTTGTTATCTTCATCAGTGTACATCTCAAGTAGATTAGGTTGCACTCTCTCTGTGTTTAGGGTTTCGTCAAGGATATAACTAAGTTTAGCCAAGATCTCTGATTTTATTGATTCTCAATGCCTTAAGATATTCTTGTTTCTCAAGAGGGCATCTCAAACCATGAGCTAGGATTTATTTCCTAATCATGTGGTATTTAAGAAGAGTTTGACATGATCTTGGTCAAGCAAGTCCAGATAAGATGGTTTCATTCTCAGATCATTTGTACCATGATTTTCAAATCATTAAGTGATCAAGGTCAAGTGGATTCAGATGGTTGTTACTTCAGTTGCAAGTTATCCAATGATTAGGAGTTGTGCTCATATTATCAGAGGTGTGTGAAAAATAGTGCAAGTCGGTTTGAACTAAAAATCGAGAGTGCATGGTCGTGTGGGAAAGTGTGGATAGAGGTGTAACATCAGTATTCCTAACTCCATAGTCCGTATCCATTTCCAAAGCTATATCCATTTTTCCATATTCTAAAGCAAATTCTTTGCAAATCCATTTCAACCATTTTGATAACCATTGTTCCAATTCAGCTAACCATATTTTTTAATATCCATCTTTGTTATCTCTTTTTATCTAATACATTTCCAAATTCAAAGCTCAATATTCTTTTCATTTCTATAATTCTTTTTTTAATTATCCAATTTTTATTAACCATTTATTTTTAATCCATTTTCCATTATCCATGTAAAAATTCACTTTTGTTAATTATCCAATGTCCATAATATACATACAATACTCAAATAAATTCACTAATTCTAAATTTCACTTTTTTTTTTCTTTAAAAGTCCAAATACAAAATTCCAAGCCCATGTACATTGTTATAACAAAAATATAGAAGCCCACATCAAGGCATTATGCTACCTCATCCTAGCCATTACACAAACAACCTGCACAACCAAAACAAAGTTCAATGTTCTGCTGCAACAGAAACCGTACAAAATCATGCTAAAACAAGACAATGAAAACTTGCTTCAATACGACACCCCTGTGACACTCCATAAGACAACAAAAAACTTGTCATTGAAACAACAACAACACAAAGCCATCCACAGCATGAAAACGACTTGCCAACAACAGACAATAGTCTGCATCCTTGAACACTCCTACACAAGCAAACAAAACCTCTCACCAAACCACAACCTGCATATCTGCGCACCAACAACGACATGTCAAGCAAAAAAAATAAACCATTTTCTTGTACTTCTAGGCGTGGTGAACAAGTCGGATTTTGGTTTTTAAGAAGAGGAGAACAGCAACATAGGGGAAAAAAATTGAAAAGGGAAGTTCTCTGAAAAGAAAAAAAGCTTAGCAAAAGGAGAGCGATTCCCTTCAACAACCATCATAATCCATAGAGACCAACTGACTCTTACTTCATCTCCAAAACCTTTACAACATCATGATCTTCACCTTGATTTAAAAAGAATTTTTCTCCCATTTCTTCAAGAAAAAAAGCTTAAAATCTCATTACCCCTCCTTCTGCACATAAACCAGAACCGGGAATCACAACAAAAACTACTTACCGCCTCATTTGTTCACAACCGAAACCATCCTCCTTCAGACTCCCTTTCCGCAACATCAACTCAACCTGCCACCACCCCTCTAACAAACCTCTTTCGAACTCTCACTTGCCGTCTAACCTTCAACCCTTCACAAAAAAACTCCAAATTCCTACTCTGCTCCTCGCAACCCTCATTCCAACACAAACCAATCTTCAACAACCCGAAAGACCCAAACAACAAACCTCCACTCCAAACCCCTTAATCATCCAACCCAGAAACACAACCCATAACCATCTCAAACCCAGATCAGAATAACAGAAGAAGAAGAAGAATAGAACCTCAGAACCAGAATAGAAGAGGAATTGCGAACTCGAAGCGCATCAAATCAATATGAGATGAAGAAGAGAGTCGAACCTAAAACGAGTACGAATCGAAACAGAGTCGGAGATTCACGCGAACAAGATTGAGAGAGAGATTGAAGGAGGCGGACGAATCACACGCGGTTTGGAAAAGAAGAAGCAAAAACCATGTACTCTATGAATGCGTTTGTGTTTTTGTTTAGTAGCCGTATTCCCTTCCTTGAAATTAGGTTGGCTGGTGTGTTTGGACCCAACTGGGTCAGATGGATCCAACCCGGATCCGGCTAGCCCCTTGGGCTTTTGGTTCCTTTGTTTTATTTGGATCAAGCTCCTTGTTGTAGGCAAATCTCTAACCACCCGTCCCAAATCTTTGATTTTAATTTTCTTTTTTCTAAAAAACTATTTTCTTTTATTATAATCTTGTTTTTTTTTATTAAATTGTTAATATTAGATTAGTTAGTAACATTGAATTTAGGAATATATTTATATTGTTTAATTTGATTTAATATTTATTTAATAATAGTCATTTCGAGTATTAGTTTAGTTATTAACTAAAAAATTTCAAAATATTTTCTTATTTAGTTTTTTATGAATTAATCCTCTTTAACTTGTGCTTAGATTTTAATCATTTAGATTTTCTTCGATTATTGTTAACTAATCCCTTTAGTCGACATTTTAACTTTTTTAACTTCTAAATTTTTGAGTTTGTGACTTAGACTAGATCTCACGATTTCAATTCTTTGATTGACCTTTTTGCTTTGACTTTTATTTTCGATCTTCTTTTCGATTTATTTTTTTGGCCAATGATATAGCAAAAATCATGATTACTTGATTTCCTTCAATCGATTCAAAATCTTGATCAATATGAGGCCATTTTTCTTTTCGATTTCATTTCGATTTCTTATTCCATTTCTCATTTTCATTCTCTTCTAAAGTCAAGAAAACCTTGGTCTAGTACCAAGTGCTCATTTTCAAAAGTTCTCTTTGTATTGAACTAAAAAGAGAGGATTGGGTGAAGACCTATTCCTCTTCAAGTATTAAGATGCTCACTTTAGAGTGTGTGGTCTCGATACTCGTCTTTCAATACGAAGACGTGACTATATTCGCCACACAATTTTCATAATAAATCTTTTGAGATAAAGAATTGGGTACTACCCGAAGGGGTTCCTATCCGAGGACTTATTTCACCCCTAAAACCAACCTTCACAAATCAAATGAGACATCTTGCCTTGATGGCGAAAATCAACCTTTTCAAAAAAAGACATGTTACGTCCGTTCTACCGCAAACAGGTAACGCATAAGACTCCACGAGTGAGCCGCAAAACACCTAACTGCTAGAACCCACACGTTAGCATCGTCCATAAAAAACACCAACAAATCGTGGTCGGTCGAACTACGATTGCTCTGATTCTTCATTCTCGTCCGAATGTAAGATACGTAGGCACAAGATCGCAACGATCTTGGCGAGCCCCCTTCCATTTTCTTCTCCTCACCTCTTCCTTTATCTTTTTCTTTCACATTCTTTGGTTCTTACCCTTCTCTTTCCCTCTTAGAGCACACTTAGAAAGCAATATCCCTAGCAAACATCCTTACACATGAGACAAGCAAATGGTTCCCATCGAGTACAATGGATGTGAGGGGTGCTAATACCTTCCCCTCGCATAACCGGCTTCCGAACTCATCTCTTGGTTGCGAGACCATCTTATCCTTCCTTCTTTGGGTTTTCTCAATGTTTTCCCTTCCCCTCATGGGATAAATAAAGTTCGATGTCGACTCTTCTGTTTCTTCCTCTTTCGCCTCCGGTCGACTATTTTTCGAGTAGCGACAATAACACACATATTTCTAGCACCAAAGGTATTTTCATAAGTTTAGAAGAATAACAACAATCAAGAGTAAAATCAATGAAAACATGAGAAAAGAGTGGAAAAAGTGCAAAGAATGATATGTCATTTTTATGTCAAATCTGCACCTAACAACTCTCTCCAACTAGATATTTGCTTGTCCTCAAGCAAAGTATGCCTCTCATGAAAAACAAGAGGATTTGCCTAAGCATAAGATTCAACCAAAACAAGATAAATGCGGACAAGCATGAAAATGCGCACAAGCAACGTTCACCACTCAATAGAATCGAACAATGATAAATAATTAAGTTCTTAAACAAATATCATAATGGTTCAAAGAACAAATAAGTTTTCATACTTGAATCACGCTAACACTCCTCTTCAAAATAAGAATGAAGAAATTGACGCGTTTGCAACCGCGGGGAAATTTCACTAACCCGACAAACAATGCAAATTACAATCAATTCATACAACATCTAATAATCAAAAATTAAAACATGGAAGCAAAAAGATCACTAAGGGATTTTAAGGTTGTAGCTTGGTCGGGTTAAAAATAAAGGGACATTTCTAAAGGCCATTGAATCGAAATTGCCGATGCAAAAAGAAACATTCACTATACATGGTATTTACACATCACAACTTCATTCACCATTCTCTTTCCTTTACCACAAACCTTCTCAAACTTCCTTATGCACAATTATTTCATCTCTATTTTTCTCATTCAAACAAGCATTCTTTTTCTTTTGTTTTTCACAATTATATTAACACTTTTTCTTTTCATGCTTGTTTTAACTTTTTCAAAAGTTTTATAGCATCCTACCAATCTTCTTTTTCATTCTCCCCAACTTGAATTCAACCAAACCTCAAGTGAATGTTCCTTGCTTTTTAAGGCAAGGAAATCAAATTAAAACAATGGTCAAAGGTTCAAGAAGAAATTTTTAGAACCTCACAAAATTCAATGATGAACAAACTTTCAAATTATGTACATAAACCAAGTTCATCACTAAAATGAGATCTAAATTGTTTTGGCTCAAAGGGGCTAACGAATTCTCACTATTCACAGGTAAGATACTTTTGGATACGGTTGTGCTCAATATAAACCAATGCCTTGATCATTTCTAATGCTTCCACAAAATCACGATAATCAAAAGATAAAGCATGAATCAAACGAATTAACAAAGTTATCAGTCATCCTAGCATATAGTAAACAATGGAGGTTTTCTCACAATTTATGGCTTTTAGACCTAAGTGAAACAAGCATTCAAACAAGTTTCAAAATGAAACAAGAATACACATTTGCACAAAGCACAAAATTCTTAAATCAATCTAACATTCTATAAAGCAGTACAATTTACCATGCAAACTTTCAAAGCTCAACATCCATCTAGACTCGGTCGAAGCATCCTTGAATACTTTTATACAAGTAGCAACCAATCTAGGAGTTCTCATCCTTCCTGATCACACTAGAGAAAACATAAAAAAAAACAAATACATATAATATAAACAAATGTACAAAGCTAAAAAATATAGAAACTATTGCGATGCGAATCAATATCTAAACACCAATCCCCGGCAATAGCGCCATTTTGTTGAAGCTAGAATAGCAACAAGCAAAAATATATAAGTAACCCAGTTTTGTTGTCTCCACAGGGATCAGTGCGAGGGAAAGAATGCCATTCGATGGTATCTATATTTCTAGGCTTATAGTTCAAAAGTTATGGTTTAAAGCGGAACCAAAAGCAAATGCGAAAAATGTAAAGACGGAAAATATAAAATAAATACTGAATTATAAACGGAGCCTTATTGGAATTGGATCTCATCAATTGATAACACATGCATTCTTCTAATCATATTATACATAAATTAATAATTCGCCTAATATCCTCACGTATCACCCACGACAGAGGTTATGTCTAACGCAACGTCGAGAGATCGACCGTATTGCATCATCGGTGATGTCTCACGCAACAAAAACCAACACAGAGCATTAAGAGCTGATACTCACGCAAGTGTTAAGCCTAAATCTATCTCTAGAGTACAGGTAAAACAGAGATTACTATAACATCCATATCAGATAAATGATTTCTTCGTATTAAACCAAGATCAGAATACGTACATACGTTTAACCCTTTTTACATGTATTCAACTAATTTGTCCAATGAATGTGAATATCCTTCTTCATCACTATTATCACGCATCCTCGCGATACCGTATCGATCCTACTCATGCTACCCATGCTACTTAATCAACATAATACAATAAAAGATAAAATGAATATCAACTCACAAAACCATGTCAAAAGCTTGCTCATTGATAGAAGAAAATCTAAGATCAAAAATTTATAAAGGTTTTGTCAAGACCACAAATAATCAACCAAAGACAACAACAAGAGAAAATCAGAATTCATTCACAAATATACATTAGATGAAATACAACAGGTATCAAGAGATTACATTCAACACAAACAAGAAAACAAAGATCCTACCTTTTCTCCCTTGGAAATGAAGGATTACAATTTTCTCTCTCTGAAATTCTAATTACAAAAAAAAACATCCTCCTAAAAAAGCTAAAAAATGTATTTATAATCAATCAGGAATTCTCAGGTTCCCTAAGCGAACCATTCATTCGCACAGCGAATGGCAAAATATGGCACTTCAGGTGCCTCAAATAGTTAAACCGCCCCAGAAATTTCTCGTGACTTCGCACTGCGAAGGATTCGTTCGCAAAGCGAACACTCGCTAGGAGTTCGCAAAGCGAACTTTGCTGCCTTTTGCCCCTGTCTAAATCTGGGCTCATTCGCTGGATTACTCGCCAGAGTTTGCAAAGCGAACCTTCGCTGGCACTCGCCTTCCTATTCGCAAAGCGAACCAACTGATATCTTTCCTCTGTTCTTTGGCAGCTTGCATCTTTTCTTGTGTCTTCCAACATTTGATGTTTTAGTGCCTTTTTCTGCACAATAACACACATATTACAAGCACCAAAGGTATTTTCATAAGTTTAGAAGAATAACAACAATCAAGAGTAAAATCAATGAAAACATGAGAAAAGAGTGGAAAAAGTGAAAAGAATGATATGTCATTTTTAGGTCAAATCTGCACCTAACAACTCTCCCCAACTAGATTTTTGCTTGTCCTCAAGCAAAGTATGCCTCTCATAAAAAACAAGAGGATTTGCCTAAGCATAAGATTCAACCAAAACAAGATAAATGCGGACAAGCACGAAAATGCGCACAAGCAATGTTCACCACTCAATAGAATCGAACAATGATAAAGAATTAAGTTCTTAAACAAATATCGTAATGGTTCAAAGAACAACTAAGTTTTCATACTTGAATCTCTCTAACACTCCTCTTCAAAATAAGAATGAAGAAATTGACGCGTTTGCAACCGCGGGGAAATTTCACTCACCCGACAAACAATGCAAATTACAATCAATTCATACAACATCTAATAATCAAAAATGAAAACATGGAAGCAAAAAGATCACTAAGGGCTTTTAAGGTTGTAGCTTGGTCGGGTTAACAATAAAGGGACATTTCTAAAGGCCATTGAATTGAAATTGCCGATGCAAAAAGAAACATTCACTATACATGGTATTTACACATCACAACTTCATTCACCATTCTCTTTCCTTTACCACAAACCTTCTCAAACTTCCTTATGCACAATTATTTCATCTCTGGTTTTCTCATTCAAACAAGCATTCTTTTTCTTTTGTTTTTCACATTCATATTAACACTTTTTCTTTTCATGCTTGTTTGAACTTTTTCAAAAGTTTTATAGCATCCTACTAATCTTCTTTTTCATTCTCCCCAACTTGAATTCAAACAAACATCAAGTGAATATTCCTTTCTTTTTAAGGCAAGGAAATCAAATTAAAACAATGCTCAAAGGTTCAAGAAGAAATTTTTAGAACCTCACAAAATTCAATGATGAATAAACTTTCAAATTATGTACATGAAATAAGTTCATCACTAAAATGAGATCTAAACTGTTTTGGCTCAAAGGGGCTAACGAATTCTCACTATTCACATGTAAGATACTATTGGATACAGTTGTGCTCAATATAAACAAATGCCTTGATCATTTCTAATGCTTCCACAAAATCACAATAATCAAAATATAAAGCATGAATCAAACGAATTAACAAAGTTATCAGTCATCCTAGCATATAGTACACAATGGAGGTTTTCTCACAATTTGTGGTTTTTGGACCTAAGTTAAACAAGCATTCAAACAAGTTTCAAAATGAAACAAGAATACACATTTGCATAAAGCACAAAATTCTTAAATCAATCTAACATTCTATAAAGCAGTACAATTTACCATGCAAACTTTCAAAGCTCAACATTCATCCAGACTCGGTCGAAGCATCCTTGAATACTTTTATACTAGTAGCAACCAATCTAGGAGTTCTCATCATTCCTGATCACACTAGAGAAAACATAAAAAAAACAAATACATATAATATAAACAAATGTACAAAGCTCAAAAATATAGAAACTATCGCGATGCGAATTAATATCTAAACACCAGTCCCCGGCAACGACGCCATTTTGTTGAAGCTAGAATAGCAGCAAGCAAAAATATATAAGTAACCCAGTTTTGTCGTCTCCACAGGGATCAGTGCGAGGGAAAGAATGCCATTCGATGGTATCTATATTTCTAAGCTTATAGTTCAAAAGTTCTGGTTTTAAGCGGAACCAAAAGCAAATGCGGAAAATGTAAAGACGGAAAATATAAAATAAAGACTGATTATTGGAATTGGATCTCATCAATTGATAACACATGCATTCTTCTAATCATATTATACATAAATTAATCATTCGCCTAATATCCTCACGTATCACCCACGACAGAGGTTATGTCTAACGCAACGTCGAGAGATCGACCGTATTGCATCATTGGTGATGTCTCACGCAACAAAAACCAACACAGAGCATTAAGAGCTGATACTCACGCAAGTGTTAAGCCTAAATTTATCTCTAGAGTACAGGAAAAACAAAGATTACTATAACATCCATATCAGATAAATGATTTCTTCGTATTAAACCAAGATCAGAATACGTACATACGCTTAACCCTTTTTACATGTATTCAACTAATTTGCCCAATGAATGGAAATATCCTTCTTCATCACTATTATCACGCATCCTCGCGATACCGTATCGATCCTACTTATGCTACCCATGCTACTTAATCAACACAATACAACAAAAGATAAAATGAATATTAACTCACAAAACCATGTCAAAAGCTTGCTCATTGATAGAAGAAAATCTAAGATCAAAGATTTGTAAAGGTTTTGTCAAGACCACAAATAATCAATCAAAGACAACAACAAGAGAAAATCAGAATTCATTAACAAACATACATTAGATGAAATACAATAGGTATCAAGAGATTACATCCAACACCAACAAGAAAACAAAGATCCTACCTTTTCTCCCTTGGAAATGAAGGATTACAAGTTTCTCTCTCTGAAATTCTAATTACAAAAAAAACATCCTCCTAAAAAAGCTAAAAAATGTATTTATAATCAATCAGGAATTCGCAGGTTCCCTAAGCAAACCATTCATTCGCACAGGGAATGGCAAAATATGGCACTTCAGGTGCCTCACCTAGTTAAACCGCCCCAGAAATTTCTCGTGACTTCACACTGCAAAGGATTCGTCTTATTGAATAACCTGGGACATTCTAAATAATTATGTTAGAATTTTTACTTTTAACAGGTCAATAATGTGAAACCTCATAATTCATCTAAACTTGTGCTTCAATGCCATGGATTGAGAGTTACACACACGGGGACAAGCTAACACTTTGATTTTTATTATCGATGTTTAAAACATGTTTATATTATAGTGATCCCAGTGTATTTCTTCCCCTCATTCTCTTATTGTTGTATATTAAATTCTGTCAAACTAACGATAGCAAATTTATCCAGTCTTCTTACATGTTCACCGATAAGGAACACCGAGGGACATTCGAGTTTTCAGATGAACTTGGAAATCTATCTATTAATGTAGAATCCGGAGATTCTGTTGTTCCTGCTCAGAGAGTGGAGGAAAACGACAAGGATCTGCTTCTAAGTACCACAAAAAAAGATGGTGTTAGAGATCCTGGTAGTAATGGTTCTGCCTATAATGCTCCTTCATATAATGGATCTGCCCGTTCTGCTTCTGCTACTTCACAACCGCTTGCAGATTTGACATTTTCAAGTACATAAATCACTTAGTTATCTTTGAGTAATCTTTGGCCTTCGCTTAGTGTAGCTGACTACTTTTAATAATCGAATTGCTTCGCAACACAACTCAAGAAACTTCGAGAAATCAAAAGTTGCAAACAATCACAAGTGGGAAGTGTATATTGAGCCTATTCCAACCAGCAAGGAATTGCCAGTAAAACAAAAAATTCCTGCTGAGCTTTACAGCTTGCTTAAGGACACCACTGAATATGGATGGTACATCACTAGGTGAGTGAGTTCATATCTATTCCACATTGGCAAGCATTGAGTATTTTGAAGGCAATTGCAATCGCAAACGCTTCTTCTAAGTATGGTTTTAAATTGCGGTTGCGGCTGCGGATACGGTTGCGGTTGCGGCCTATGCGGCCACTGCATTGCGCATTGCGGTCGTTGCAGCGTGAAATAATTTTATACATGCACAACATGTAAAAAAAATATTAAAATTATTGTAATTATTTATCTTTTCTACATTTATAGTTTTATATTAATTTAAATTTATTTTTAGGCTATTTTATTGTATTTATGAATAATTTGTTTTTAAATTTATATTAGTTTTAAATTATAAATTATTATATTTATGAATAGTTTAAAATTTTTAAATTTTTTAATTTATGTATTAGTTTTGAAATAGTTTTTTAAAATTATTTTTAAGGGTTGAATAAGTAAAATTTAACAATTTAAAAAAATATTTCCAATATTAACATAATTAATTAAATATAAAAATGAATTTAAATTATTCAAAAATTAAATTATCCTACCATTACAACATTATATATTTTTATTTGTTTTGACTTGTTTTCTACCCATCATTTTAACCTAAAATTTAATTTTCCTATATAAATTCCCTCATAAAAGTTTAATTAATTTTTAAATAAATTAGTTAAAAATGAAATCTTTTTGTATTTTCTCATTAAATTAATGCATGAACACCCACATCACAGGTGGCCTTACCAGCATCACAAATTCTAACTTAAATTTTTCACAAAACAAATTATACAGCCACACTTCCAAAATTAATCAAATAATTAAAAAAGTTTGGGTTAAACATGTTTCTTCTTCTTCTTCAGTGAACAACAAAACAGTACAGTCAGTGATAAAAATGTCTCATAAATTGAAAAACAAAAATCATTCTCCAAATTTCTCATTATCTCTAAAAGCATTACTAAACGTCTAAAATTAAATGAGTGAAAATAAATTTGAGTTGAACAAAAACAAATGGCCGTTGCGGTTCGATGCGGTCCGTTGCGGTTGAAACACCGTTATAATGCGTTATTTACTGTTCTGTTGCGGTGGTGATGCGGTTGTTGCGTGTGATTTCCATTCACACCGCAATTGCGGTCTATTGCCGATGCGTTGCTGACCGCAACCGCAATATTGCGGCCGCATCAGGTGATGCGGTCCGCAATTTCAAACCATGTAATCTAAGCATGCAAATGATATCTGAGACATCATAAAACTGAAATTTATTTACTGCAATGTGGAATTGGGTCCAAAAGACTTACCAAAGAAGAATGAGATATCACCGGTTATGTTGGTAAGCACGCAACACAGAAATTTGAATTCTAAAAGAAAATGGCTCAATTCAATGTAAATATGATGACTTTTTTTTTTTATGGTTTTAAGGATCTAATCATGGTAGCCATGAAGAGAAAGGCTTTGAATTCCAGAAACCTGTAAGCTTCAAAGTTGGAGTTAACCACATATCTATCTTGGCTTCTTTAGTAGGACTTCCTGTAAGCTTAGGAGCTTAAGAGTCTTCATGGAAGGTTGGTATTTTTTTATAAGAGAAACTGATGTAAGAGTTAATTGATAAATTTGAATCTTATTAATTTCATTGTGCAAGGTTGCATTACTTAATTGCGATATATTTGAACTGGATTATGATAACCTAATGCTAAAGTACGTGCATATTTTACATGTTTTGGGAGCACTAACATGGATTTTGTGTGTTTATTTAGAGGAAAAGGTTCGAGGGCGATGTTGAAAAAGCTCAAACAAGGGGTGCTGGTACACGATGCGAGCTATTAATCTGCTGTTCAATTGGAGGCAAGGTTTTAAAAAACGGTCGTCGTGGTGTGAATTAAACACAACATTGCACAAAAAACTATTTTTATGTTATATAGTTTATAATAATTTAAATTGATATTTTCATTATTATAAAATATTTAAAATAAATATAGTGACAAAAATATGAATATAATTTAGGAACTACTACTAATAATATTTTTAATAAAGATTTTATTATGGCCGTAACGGTGCGGTAATGGTGTTTTGTGACCGTAACGGCGTTTCGCGGTCGTAACGGCGTTTTTTCGCGGTCGTAACGGTGTTTCGCTTGTGATTTTTTTTCACAGGCTTAAAACGGTGAATAAAGGTATCGGAAGGCTCCAAAACCGTTTTGTCGCGGCGGTATTCGCGGTCGCGGACCGTTTTTTAAAACCTTGATTGGAGGGTCCAGAGGTAGTTTATAATTATTGTAGGCTCAGTTGAAAATAATGGTTTAGTTCTCATAGCTTTATTTAAGGTTGTTCTATTTACATGATTCGTTAGTTTCAGTATTAAGAATGATACTTGTGCCCTCTCCCATAGAAGAAACACATCTCGGAAATCACAGTGATTCTGTTCTTTCTAGTATAACCTATGGAACTGCAATGGTCATGTATAGGCATTTGGGAAACTCTCCAAGGTTTAATGTAGTTAGTAGTGAGGATGAAAAGAAGCCTGCACCATTATTCAATGTAGTTAGTAGTGAGAATGATAAGAATGTTGTTGAAGAGGTAAACAACGAGAATAGTTCCTTGGGAATTGAGTTAAGTGACGTAGTTGAATTGGAAAAAGCTTTGCCGAATGATGACAAGAATTGTGACGCTTCTGATTCCTGTGATAGTTTAGAGTGGTTTTTAGGTAGTAGGAATAAGATTTTTTTAGCTTCCGAGCATCCATCCAAGAAAAGGAAGCTTTTGGGTGGTGATGCTGGTTTGGAGAAAATTTTAATGACTAGTTCTTGTGATGGGGATCAACCTTGTTGCCATTATTGTGGCAGAGGAGATTCTAGCACGGATTCCAATAGGTTAATAGTCTGCGCTTCTTGTAAAGTTGCAGTTCATTGGAAGTGCTATGGTATACAAGATGATGTAGATGAGTCTTAGTCATGCTCTTGGTGTAAGCAAAAGGGTGATGTTGATGATTCTGTGAGTCCATGTGTTCTTTGCTCAAAGAAGGGTGGTGCTTTAAAACCAGTTAGTAGTGTTGATGAAGGTGTTGAGTCTGCCCAGTTTGTGCACCTGTATTGTTGTCTGTGGATGCCAGAGGTTTACATTGATGATTTGAAGAAGATGGAGCCTGTTATGAATGTGGAAGGCATCAAGGAAACCAGAAGAAAATTGGTGTGCAATGTTTGCAAATTGAAATGCGGTGCATGTGTTCGGTGCAGCCATGGTATGTTTTGTTTTGTAATATGCAATTTTTATTCCTTAGGCCAGCATTTTAGTGTCTCAAAGCTATAGCTTATTATGCATCTGCTTGGACTCTGATCGATTTAGCTTAACGTTTTTGAGTTTTTACTCACAAAATTTCTTATATTTTTCTATTGTCATTTGATTGTAAAGTTCACATTTTTCTTGCTTGTGGTAATATTGAGGGTCTTCTTAAGTTGTTCAAAGATGGTGCACTAAGCTTTAGACAGTGGATGAAAATAAGTTCAGTTTCCAACCTGATTATTTGCAATCCTTATTGCTATACTATTTTCATTTTTATGTTATACTGGCGCAGAACATATACTTTTACATCTTGGCAGTATGTCTGCTCAAAAACCTGTTATTCATTAATTACTTGCTTTTCCACATGTATAATCCAGTGCTGGTCAAGTGTTATGTTATGACTGATAAAAATGCTAAGCATTATTTTGCCTGACTAAAGTTAAAGAACATTAGTTATTCTGCCTGGCCTATTCTAGTGGTAACTGTTAAAATACTAATTTTGTTCGACATTAGAGTTGTATTATACATTACATGGCTGCTTCAAGAATGCAAAATTTTGGAGACTTTTTATGTTCCTTGTCTTGAAGAACTTATCTCTTTGTAATTAGTTATGTGCAACAAATTTTGTTATTTTGATTTCTTAATTGTACCGGACTACAAGTCCCAAACAATTGTGGAACTAATAAAATTGAAGGTTAATTTCTTTCATATTTTCTTATTGCAGTTTCATACAATTCGATTTTGAAGTGAATATCCCAGTCCTTTACTTTTCCAACCTTGTACAGAATATTGACAGTAGTATGTAATCTGGACAATCGACTTGTTGTTTATGCCTATTCATGGATTGAAAAATGAAAAGCATGGGGTGACTTTGTAGCATAAACAAACTCAGGCCTCTCTTGCGTTTTACCCTCCTTATCCTCACATACTGGTGACAGAAAATCCAAATAATATAAAAAGATGCCTTAAAAATAACAACCATAAATTTCTACTATTTTGTTGACATCATTGATTCTTGTTTACTTGTTTGTAACTTGTGCTATCTTTTCTTTGTTTTTGTCATTATCCACGTGAATCCATCCATAAGTCAATATTGATTGCCTAACAGAAATGCATACCCTATTTTAAAAGTAATTATCATGTGTTTCTTTCAGTGATAATAAATAAAAAAATGGTTAAGTATTAAATTATAACTCAAACTTGTTCAAGTTGCAGGGTGGTTGGTTGTAGGAGTCAAAGTTCTATTTAGTTTGGTGTTTAACACAGTTTCTTATTAGTTTGATGTGGCTGTGTTAGCATGGTTGACATGGAGAGAATGAACACTGACGGCGGTTCTTCAATTAGAAGACGTTCATTGAGCTTGTAAAGCCATAGAAGTCATCACACAGATAATGATGTTGATTGTGAGAGTGTTTCAGAAGCTGGTGACATAGGCGATTGAGTTTTCTAGGAATAATTTTTTATAATTTAAAGCCTAATCAGTTTTTGATTTGAAAATTAAAAAACTAATATAGCCTTATTTAGCTTGAGATTTGCTATGATTTTTTTTGAGGCAAAGTTGTAGCTGTTTTGATTGGAAACATAATAGAAGACTGGCATTTTGCTACAATTTAAATGTAGATTAGCTGCGAATTTCAAAATATTCGTTTGAGTTTTGCTAGAAAAATTTGATCTAGATAATTAGCCACCCAATCCAAGCTATGACATATTCTGTAGGTAATCCGCAACTAATCCCTAGCTAACTCTATTTGATAGAGATTCGCTTCAAATTTGCTACGGTTTTTGACGTAGCTAATCTCTGATTTCCTTGTAGTGATGGTTGGATTTGCGAAGGAGATTCGAAGATGATTCTTTGCGAATTTTGAATCGGAGATTATAGTTTTCCATGATTTGCACACGCACTTATATTGAAGGAGATACCTCACCGGAAGTCTCAGGAGGATTTGGCCGACGAGTTCTTCCGGCAACATAGGCGATGGAATTCTATTTTGAAGGTTGCGTGTTTAGGGTTTCTTAACCTTTTTAGTGATAGAGTCAAGCATGCTTTAAAAGTAGGAATTTAATTTTAGATCAAATATTCTTAGTAATTGAATCAACAATTATTATAATATTTCTATATATACTTTCCTATCATTATTTTACAGCTAATGCAATTATTTATAAATATTGAAAATACTTGATAGTAATTGTATATTTAATTGAATATCATAATCCTCTTTTTGATATCCCCCTTTCTTTTTGTTTTGGTTGCGGAGGGCTTGACAGGGCAGATTTGTAATTCGGTCAACATTGGTGAATTTTCTGGTCTTTTCATAAATGGGAATTGTTTTATCGATGTGTTACAATTTGCGGACGATACGTTATTAGTTGGAGATGGGAGTTGGAAGCATCTTTGAGCTATAAAGGTAGTTCTTAGAGCTTTTGAGTTAATTTCGGGCCTTGGTTTCAATTTCCACAAGAGCAAGATTATTGGCTACAACGTTAATGATAATTTTCTCCTTGCGGCTTCTACTTTTCTTTCGTGTAGAACGAAATCGAGGTCTTTTACTTTTTTAGGAATTCCTATTGGTGTCAATCCTAGAAGGATTGACTCTTGGTCTTCTTTGATTTCCAAGTTTCGGAGAAGACTCTCGTGTTGGCAAGGGAGATTGTTAGTTTTGGTGGTAGGATAACTCTCCTCAAATCCGTTCTTAGTAGTCTTTCCATTTTTCACCTTTCGTTTTACAAAGCTCCGATGAAAATTCGGAACGAAATTAATAAGATTCAAAGTAGTTTCCTTTGGGGTAATTCGGAAGCTAAAAGAAAGATCCATTGGATTAATTGGAGCTTCTTGTGTTTGCCTTACAACAAAAGAGGTCTGAATTTGAGGAGATTAGATGTTTTTAATGTTGCTTTACTTCAAAAGTGGAGGTGGAAAATCTTGGCGAGTTCAAATGAATTGTGGTTCCGTGTGTTGAGAGCTAGATATGGGGATTTAAAATTGCTTATGACTGATGTTGGCAATTTATCTAACAGGGGCAATTCTTATTCCACGTGCTTGCGGGACATTTTGTCGTTAAAAAATTATGGACAGGAGGATTTGTTATTGAATAACAGCAGATTTTTTGTTGGAACAGGTTTCGGAATTTCTTTTTGGAAGTGCAACTGGACGGGAGATGGTCCTCTTGCGCAGCGGTTTTCGGAAGTGTATGAAGCACCCCAGCTGCAGAATGTAGCAGTGGCTGCCATGGGGGGCTGGTCGGAGGGTGGCTGGACTTGGAACGATCTCGGGATACCGAGATCTGTGCTGACTACTGCTGGCTGTCCTGGTCTGCTTCAGCAGACTGTTCCCGTGCTACAGCAAGACATTACGGTGTTGGCAGCTGCTGTTACGGAGCTGCGGAACATGCTGGCGGATCATTGCATTTACCATGACGTGGAGGATAGAGTGGTTTGGAGTTTGGATCAGTCGGGGGTTTTCTCGGTAAGTTCCTTTTACCGGTCGGTTAATAAGCTTTTCATTCCATTAGGTCCTTGTAACAAGGATGACTTGGCTCTTGAGTTGATTTGGAAAGTTGTGGTGCCGTCGCGGATTTGTGCTTTTGGATGGCGTTGTTTGTTAACTAGATTGCCATCTAAGGTTTTATTATGGAGGAAATGGATTCTTTCCGACTATAGTAACACTTTATGTCCGTTTTGTAACTCGGTTCCAGAAACGTTGAATCATGTCCTCTTGGAGTGTGTGGTGGCAGTTTTGCTCTGGAAGGAAATATCCGGTTAATTGGGTTTTCCGTTTCGCCGTGAGAAAGATCTTAAAGAGAGTTTTATGGTATGGTTTCATTTGTGTAGAAAGATGAAAGTCAAAAAAGGGCGAGAAGGAAGTGTGTGGTTGGCGGTGTGTTGGGGTATCTGGACTTGTAGGAACGACATTATTTTTAAAAATTCCACGTGGAACATTGTTGATATGGTTTGGAAGGTTAAATACAGGGTCTGTAGATGGTCTCTTATGGGAGATATTAATTATTCCAATTGCAACTTGTACAATTTCGACAAAGACCCTTTGTCATTTTTGTCATAGGTTTTCAATTGGTTGTTAATTTCTCTATTCTAGGCAAGATTGGTTTTCTTGGCCTGTTTTTTGTATCTGGAAGAGTACCCTCTGTACTCATTTTCAATATAATCCTTGGTTATTGGAAAAAAAATTAATTCTCTAATTATATGAGACTATAATAGACTGTCAAACATCACTTTCAAACGAATTTAAGAGTTATGTGTGTCATGGTTTTAAATTGCGGTCCACAACCGCAATTGCATCCGCAGTATATTGCGGATGCGGTTGTCTCCGCAACTGAATCGGACCGTAATTGCGGTATGATTTGAAAATCACGCCTCCAGTTATGTTTGGAACCACATTAGATAATTTTAATCATGTTTCTTCAAGTATTTACATTTAAAATCAAAATATTAGAATCCTAAAACTCAATTTACTTATTATGTAATGAAAAAAATATAATATTAAGTGTTTTTCAACTTTGTATTTCAAACACATCCTTATAAAACTTCACACCGCAACGGTCGTAATACGCATCGCAATACCTACAATGACTGCAATCGCAACACTCGCAACCGCAACCGCAATTTAAAACCATGATGTGTGTCCTATATCCTCTAAGTAAAATTAGGTCAAAATCAATTTTAAAATTATCTAAATATTATAAATCAATAAAAAATACTTTTTATTTAATTTATTTTTAAATAAAATCAATTTATAAAACTAATCATTTTGCATCACTGCAGAATTAAGTACATACAAAAATAAAAATAAGATCCAATAAATATTATTGTTATTAAAAGGATAATTTAAAAAAAATCATATGCAATGAAAATGAAAATATATTTTAACTATTAATCAGTTTTTTTCGAAAGTCAATTAAAATTAGATTAAAAAGAATACAAGGGGTATTCGCCCTTACAACAGTCCACAAAAAATAGACAGGATATTTTCAACCAACTCCAGCCTACAATCTAAAATCCTAAAGGATTTAAAGAAAAAACTAAGAAATTGGAGTTGGGAAAAGAAATATCACTTAAATAGACCCACTTCCAAACTAAAAACTGAATTTCCCAACATATGTTATTGAAATTGTAAATATTTGATCGTTGATAATTTTTACTTTTATCATATTTAATTTAAAATTGATGCAAATGATAGTTTGTGATTGATTGTTAATGAACTACCTAACTAAATGAAATATGTCCTATTATCCCTAAATTTCCTTTTTACACAATTTTTATCTACACTATTAACCCTTCAAAAAAAAAAAAAGATGGCATGCTTTTACCAATTATCGCTTCCATATTTTTTAAATTACACTTATATTTAAATAAATGGGTAATTAACAAATGTCTCAAATATATCAAATTCAAACCTCTAATTTCATGCCATGTGTTGATTTACAATTGGCAACCTCAAACCAAAAAGTTTCCCCCTTCCCACCATAACCAAATCACATGCCTACACTCTCTGATGTGAAACATTTCTCTTCTTCTCTCAAACTAAACTCCTGTGTCTCTCTCATTCCTTGCACCGTTTTTCTTTTTCTCTCCGACCTCTGCTCGACTCAAAAAGTCTGTCACCGACACTAGATTCAGTCGCACAAAGACACCGCTCAAACACAACATCCCAGACGAGTTTGTACTTTTAATCTAAATGTATATTATTTCTTATATGTTGAAATCACTTCCAAACCTTGTTTTTTCTTCTCCAATTATTTGTAACTGCATCCCCTGATCCACTTTCATGCTTAAAGATGTGTTCTTTGTTACTAAATTATCCCCTGATCCACCTGATTTTCGTTTCTTCCTTCTTTCATGTAGATCTGTTTATGGGTTATGCTACAATTTCAAGCAAAGAAGAAGATAGAGAATCTTGCAGATTGTGGTTTTAATTTCAAGCAAAGAAGAAGATGAAGATCTGTTGAAATATACATCTCTTTTTTCTTTTAGGGTTGTGTTGAATTGACATGGAAAAGTAAGTTTGAGACAAAAAGCTTACCATCTCATACCCAGGGTCGTAGATCATACGTCGATCTTACTCTCGACCAGTCCTTTGCCATCAACCCTTTGATGACGACATTCCAAATATATTTCTTTCCGTCAACCCTTTGACGAAGACAAATCCTTTCCCATCAACCCCTTGATGAGATTCCTACCTGAGTTTTCCTTTCCTTCAACTCTTTAACGCAGTTCCCTCCCGTCAACCCTTTAGTACAGTTCCCTCCCGTCAACTCTTTGACGATGACACTCCTTAGTAAATTTTCTTTCACATCAACCCTTTGATGCGATCTTACTTTTTATCAATCCACGGGGTCGTAGATCATCCGTCGATCTTAACCTTTGTTCACACTTTGTTTCCCCAGTGAAGTCTTTTCCTGGTTGAAGATTCATTGATCCTACTTCCTTTCCATAGATCTGTTAATCTCATTTCATCATCCTTTGGGTTGTAGATCTGTTGATCCTACTTCCTTTCCATAGATCTGTTGATCCTACTTGCTTTCCATAGATCCGTTGATCTTTCTTTGATTTGCAAATCCGTTGATCTTACTTCTCTTCATTTTGTGGGTTGTAGATCCGTTGATCCTACTTCCTATTCATGGATCCGTTGATCACATTTCATCATCTTTTGGGTTGTAGATCCGTTGATCATACTTTCTGTCCATATATCTGTCAATTTTACCTATCATTATCTTCCTTTGGACCGTAGATCCTTTGATCTCGACTTTTTTCTATCTTAGCTTCCATAGCATTGATACCATTAACCCATTATCGGTTACCATTATTTAACCTTTTCACAAGAAAAACCAGAGTCTTTCATGTATCCATAACATTGCATATCATCATAACTGCTCTGTTCCTACTACAAGATACCTTGCATCTCCAGCATATTACTGCATCTACCCATTTTTCTAATCGGCCAAAATTTTAGGTATTCTAGTATTTAATCCTCTTCTTCCTCAAATGTCTGAAAGCAGTTGTTATTCATACCTTTAGGTCCAAGAAGATTAAATAGGGGCAGTTGTCATACGCCAAATTTTAACCAAGCTTTTAAACTCTCATTCATCTGATTTTATTTTTACTTTGCATCATCTGTATAATATAACTTGCTTTTCATCACACATAATGCCCGAATTATAAGCCAGAATAAACTTGTTGGATTTACAGCCGAATCGGTGAAACTAAAAGTCAACCGTGCGTAAAATCAGTGGATGAAAAGTTTCAAAACCGAGCTTGCAAACGTCAGTCATATTAATCTATGGTCCGCGTAGTTTAACCTGACGTCCTCGTTTTAATTTTTCGACTATTTTTCGATCACATTTTAACTAGTTTAAACATCTTGATCAGTGACGCTAATTTTTTGCTTTTAAAAGTAAATTAATAGTTTTTATAAGGGATATATTTGTAAAAATAATAATTAATGTATTTAAAATTTATAAAAATATTATATTATAGAAAAAAAATGCAAATAAGTCTTATAATTTTTTTTTGATAAGCAAACTTCATTAAGAGAGATTAAGGGAATCTCAACCCAAAGAAACAACAGTCCCCCGAAACTACACGATTACAAAAAGTCGAGAGGAAATTTAACCCACTCGTATAAATTACATTTCTTACTACCTCTACAACCTAATATCAACTAATTCCAAGAATATAATTTAACTTCGAAACAATTTCTTCTACATTGCAAACCGCATCATTGAACAATATATTATTACGCCACTTCTAAATAGTCCAACAAGTGATAAACCAAATAGAATAAATCTTCCCGAATTTGAGTCTACCACGAATACTCGAGAACCAGGAATACGCATGAGGGCAACAAGAAAACTCCAAAATCCTACTTATACCCACCCAATCACAAATCTTATTCCATATCAAAATGGATTTATGGCACAAGAAGAAGAGATGAGTAGAAGTCTCATTAACAAAGAAACAAAAAGTGCAAACCTTGTCGTGATCGTTCGTAATAATCCGCCTTTCCACCAATTTATCTCTAGTAGGCAGCCTGTCAAGCACTAATCTCCAACCGAACACTTGAACTTTAGTCGGGATATTAGTCTTCCATAATGCCTCCAATAGATCATTCTTATCTTCTTCAAGCTCATTGGAAGTTTCTAAAGAATTTAAGAGGGAATAGAATGAGTTAACCGAGAAATCCAATGAATCATTCATCGACCACTTCCACTTATCCTTGCTGTATTTTTGAATAAGAACCTCTTCCAGCAGCTGGCAGCCACGAACAATTTCCGTTTCCAACCTGTTATTGGATAAAACCAGCCCTTCACGAAACTTCCATCGCTAATGATTGTCTTCCCATTCACCCATCTCCGATACCGTGCATAATGGTGACCTGCAAGCAAGATATAGATTAGGAAAAAGGTGTTTCAAAGTCGAATCTCCCAACCAATTCGTATGCCAAAATGCCACCGTAGATCCGTCTCCAACTGAAATTTCCATTAAATTGCAGAATTTATTAGTTCCTTCCAAAACTGCCATGGAAAGGATATCCTTGATCCAAACTAAATCGTCCTTCGCGCTGCCACATTCAACGAAAGTTTGAACCTTCATGCTCAAGTTACCATACCGGTTTTCTAGTGTCTTTCTCCAAAGCTCTTCACCTCCCCGAATGAACTTCCACAACCATTTAGTGAGGAGAGCTCTATTAAATCGACCAATATGTTTTATACCCAGCCCTCCACAATCCTTGGGTTTACAAACTGTCTTCCAAGAAATCCAAGAGATATAGTTGCTCAAACCAGCACCAGCCTAAAGGAATCTCCGTTGGATGGAGATGATATCATTTACAATTTTCTTAGGAGCCTTAAAATACGCCAAATGATGAATGGGCAGGTTGCTCATAACAGAATTTATCAGGACGACTCTTCCCCCAATTGATAAATTCCTCCCTCTCCATCTAGAAAGACGGTTCCTCAAGCAATCCACAACCGGTTTCCAAAAAGAGCAGCGACGATGATTACCTCCAACCGATAAACCAAGGAAATTGAAAGGAAAACTACCGGTTTTACATTGCAGGAAATGCTCAGCTGCGTGTAAAAATTCGACTTCAACTCCAATCCCGTATAAACAACTTTTAGAGTAGTTAATCTTGAGGCCTGAAATCAGTTTAAACGCTCGAAGAATAGTCTTAAAGGCCCATAAGTTAGTCACCGAACCATCCCCAATGAGAAGCGTGTCATCGGCAAATTGTAACAAACTAGCAGACGGACAATCTTGGACTTTGAATTCTGACATCATGTTACAAAGAGTTGTTTTCCTCACCAAACAAGCTAAACCCTCCGCAACTATAGCAAACAAGTAGGGAGATAGAGGATCCCCTTGTTTGAGACCCCTACCCACCTTGAAATCTTTCGAAGGACTACCGTTAATTAATATTGACATGAAGCAATTGAACACTGAACCTCTAATCCATTTCAACCAATTGCAACCGAAACCCATCTTAACAAGCATAGTTTCTAAATACATCCAATCCACACAGTCGTACGCCTTCGTAAAATCCACCTTAAGGAGCAAACATTTCTTTTTATACCTTTTAGCATAGTCAACAATTTCATTAGCCAAAAGCACACCATCGAACACCTAGCGCCCTGGGATAAACGCCGTTTGAGTATGAGATATCAGCTTGTGGATCACCTTGCTCAATCTGGACGCAAGCATTTTAGATATGGTTTTGAGGACACTACTTATCAGACAAATAGGTCTGAACTCTGCAAAACATTGTGGGTCTGCTACCTTCGGCACAAGCGAAATGAATGAAGAAACAAACACCTTAGGAAGATAGCCTGACTTGAAAAATTCCAAAATGCAATTAGAGAAATCCACACCAATAAAGTCCCAACAATTCTTGATGAATTTAAAGTTAAATCCATCTACTCATGGGCATTTATTGCCGTCACAGTCGAAAACAGTTTTCTTCACATCCTCAGCTACAAAGTCAGCTTCTAAAAGATTCCTATCAAACTCACTAAGGCAAGCCAGATTGTCAGAATCCAAGGAAGCACCATTCGGAAATTGTTTCTTGAACTTGTTCTCAATGAATTCCTTAGCACAGTCTTTAATTTTAGCAGGATCATGAAGGATTTGTCCACCCACCTTGATTGCAGTAAAGTTATTTGACCTATACCTCTTCTTCAAAGAATCATGGAAAAACTTGGTATTAAGGTCTCCATCTTTAAGCCATCTCCCCCTCGATTTCTGGAAAATCATACTTTCTTTTAATCTCAAGTTTGCCCACACCTCTTCTTGAGCTCTCAAAATATCTTTCACTACTTCTTCATTCCCGTCGCTTCCCTCCAAATTCACATTCAATTCTAGAAAGTTAAGATTGTTGACCTTGTCTTCTATCTTAAGGTCAAGCCACCCAAAAGTATTAGAGTTCCAATACTTCAGGTCAGATTTAAGAGCTTTAAACTTGTTGATAAGAATGTTGCAGAATGAACCAGAAAAATTGTATGCATTCCATGATTTCTTAATAAAGGGGACGAAGTCGGGATGATCAAACCAGCAGTTGAAGGTCCTAAAAGGTTTAGCACCCCAGTTAACAAAGATGGAGTTTAACCACACTGGATGATGATCTGAGATATCTCTATTACCCACCTCTTGATTCTTCAAAGACAACAGCGAAATAACCAGATCATCCACCAAAATTCTGTCCAATCTACTCCTGCTCTTTCAATTAGAATTGAACCAAGTGAATTTATTACCAATAATAGGTAAATCAATCAAATTTATCTCATCAATGAAGCAGCAAAAATCTCTCATCTCATTTCTATTCGAAGTCTGAATGTAACACCCCCTTTCTATACCCCCAAATAATCACATAATCATTTAGGCACATATTAAAAATTTCATCAGAGTATAATTATAAACATAGTATAGAAAAAGTTTGTCACATTATACATGAAATTAAAACATTCAACACCTGCTCAACAATTGATATGCAACAGTGGGGTAATTTTGCAACAGAGGAACTTAGTCCTTACACCCACATCTCAATATTTAGAATAAAAGCAGAAAAATCTAAACATTGAATAACTTCAAACATATATATATATCATCAAGTATTATCCACCAACATAATTCATGTTTACATAAACATTCAACAACAAGATACATGTACAAATGTATCGCAAAAAAATCATATACATCCTAGCTACCCGGTGCTACATATCAGAGCCGACCGACCAAAAGAATGAAGACACGCTTCACAAAAAAACCACCAGCATACCTACTCTGCAATGCCTCATAGAGCATCATAAAACAGCAGAAGGGTGAGAAATATTATCATAATAACAATGCATATAATTATATATCTTAGCATAAAAATAAACATATTCCACATTCTCACCACAATTCATCACGATCCACTCATATACATTACAATGTATATATATATATATATATATATATATATATATATAAAACCAAGCATATTCATCATGCATACTTTCACAATTCTTATCATTCCACATAAACATACATATTCATGTTTATTCATCAATGCACCATTATAAAGATGATAAATGCAAATCATAGAGACCGACTCACGAATCTATGCAAATGCAATGCGGTACCGACTCAATAATCTCAAGTTCACTCAGGAACTTATTGGAACCATCGCTCGTTACCAATGTAACTCCCCGTCGGGCCTACGATGTTCACCCATTGCTCACACCTCACATAGGCACACAATGTTTATGGATTGCTCACACCTCACATAGGCACACAATCCGATTGCTCACACCCACATGGGCACACAATCGTTTGTAATCATCGCTCACATCTCACATAGGCACACGACGTTACAACGAATTCTCATTAGAATCACACAACACAAGAATGTACATCATTTTGATTCACATACAAAATGACTCAAGACATTCTTGAAATGCATATATATTCACAATATATTCATGCATTCATCTCATACAATCACATACAATCTATATACATTCACATCAATGCACTATTGTATGATTCACATCCAAAACACACATTCAAAACGGTAAAAGTCGCTAAATAACACTATTCCCAACTTTTCCGACTTATTTAATCGGATAACAGCCCCAAACTCCTCACCATAAGAAACTACAGCTCAATAGCTACATATCGATACCAAGAACGTAAAAATCGGATAAACAGAACTCAAGTTACGAAAGAAAAACGAAAACGATATTTTGAAAAGTCCCATTTTACAATTGTCCTGACCATACACGTATGGCCCTTCTCATACGCGTACGACCCTGCTTCCTCGCCATCCCATACGCGTATTGCCAAGGCCCATACGCGTATGGGCAGAAGTCATTTCTCCCCAAAAATTCACGTTTAAAAGTCCATACGCGTATGCCCAACACCATACGCGTATCACCAGATGGCTGGGAAAAGTCACATTCGATACGCGTAATGGCCCAAAAACAAGCCAATGATACGCGTAACGCCTAGGGTCATACGCGTATGAACATGCCCCATACGCGTACGGCTAGGGCAAATGCAGAAAAATTCTGCAGAACTTGGTTCTGCGTTTTTCATCCAAACTCCTCCAAATTCATCATCTAAACTCAGAAAAATACCAATTTGATGTACAATAACATATATCTATCATGTACCAACAACAAGGGACACGAAAACATCATTTCCAACATGATTAAATTGAATTCTAACACTTTCTACACAAACGGGTTTATACAAAAACTCATAAAAATCAACAACAACAACAACACAATCATACATAATGATATACATTGATAAGATAATAAGATTTCACACCCTTACCCGGATTAAATCGATTCCTAGAAGTTGTTTTGAAGATTTCCAAGCTTTTCCTCTTTTCTTCTCTTTTCTCCTCTTCCTCTTTCTTTCTCTCCTTTTTCTCTTTATCTTTCTTTTCTTTCTCTTTCTCTCCTATTTCCTCTCCTTATTGGGGCGTTACAACTCTCCCCTACTTTAGAAATTTTCGTCCTCGAAAATGTTACCTGATTCAAACAACTCCGGATACGACTCTCGCATCCTACTCTCTAGCTCCCAAGTCATATTGCCTTCCGCAGCGCCTCCCCACGCTACTTTCACAAGTGCAATATCCTTGCCTCTTAGCTTCTTAACTTCACGGTCCAAAATCCTAATCGGTAAAGCTTCAACCGTAAGGTTATCTCTCACTTCAACCTCGTCCATAGGAATAACATGTGACGGATCCGGAACATACTTCCGAAGTTGCGAAACATGTAATACATCATGCAAATTCGAAAGATTCGGAGGCAACGCCACACGGTAAGCCACACCACTAACTCGTACAGAAATCTGATACGGACCAATAAAACGAGAAGTCAACTTCTTCGACTTCAAAGCACGACCCACACCCGTAACCGGCGTAACTCTAAAAAACACATGGTCGCCTTCTTGAAACTCAAGATCTTTCCTTCTCTTGTCATGATAGCTCTTTTGTCTACTTTGAGAAGCTTTCATCTTCTCACGAATAAACTTCACTTTCTCCGTCGTTTGTTGTACCATCTCCGGTCCAACTATCGTCCTCTCACCGGTTTCATGCCAACACAAAGGTGTTCGACATCTCCGACCATACAAAGCCTCAAATGGTGCCATACTTATACTTGAATGAAAACTATTATTGTAGGTGAACTCAATCAATGCCAAATAACTATCCCAAGCACCACCTTGCTCGAGCACACAAGCATGCAATAAATCCTCCAACGATTGAATTGTCCTCTCGGTTTGACCATCCGTTTGCGGATGATAAGCCGAACTCAATCTTAGCTTAGAACCCAAAGCCTTTTGTAAACTCTCCCAAAACCTCGATGTAAATCTAGGATCTCTATCCGATACAATACTCTTAGGAACTCCATGTAACTTCACAACCACAAGAACATAAATCTCGGCTAACTTCTCCAAAGGATAACTAATATCAATTGGAATGAAGTGAGCAGATTTAGTAAGCCTATCAACGATTACCCAAATAGCATTATGACCTCTTTGCGTATTCAGAAATCCCGTAATTAAATCCATCGATATACTATCCCATTTCCACTCCGGAATGTCCAACGGTTGCATCAATCCACTAGGCTTTTGATGTTCCACCTTAGACTTTTGACAAGTTAAGCACGCATACACAAATTGAGCCACATCCCTCTTTAATCCGGACCACCAAAAGATTTTCTTCAAATCTTGATACATCTTATTCGCTCCCGGATGAATACTTAAGTTACTTCGGTGTCATTCTTCCAATATCATCTTTTTCAACTCCGCATCGTCGGGAATACAAATACGACCACGGAATCTCAAAACTCCAAAATTATCAACCTTGAAATCCTCATTCTCATTCATCATCAAATCAACGAACTTCAAATCCAACTTTTGCTTTTCACATACGGTTGCAAGAAAATCATTCGTAACATGTAGTATACCAAGTCTCACACTTCTCGGCGTCATTTCACAAACCAAACTCAAGTCTCTAAAATTCTCCAAAAGTTCCCATTCTCTCATCATCAATGCGGACATATGTAACGACTTCCGACTCAAAGCATCGGCCACCACGTTTGCCTTACCCGGATGGTAATTCAAACCAAAATCATAATCCTTCAAAAGCTCTAATCACCTTCTTTGTCTCATGTTCAATTCTTTTTGATCAAATAAATATTTCAAGCTCTTGTGATCACTAAAAACTTCAAATCTTGCACCATAAAGATAGTGCCTCCAAATTTTCAAAACAAATACCACGGCCGCTAACTCCAAGTCATGTGTAGGATAATTCTTTTCATGCACTCTCAATTGTCTTGAAGCATAAGCCACAACTTTTCCATCTTGCATCAAAACACCACCTAAACCAACCAATGAAGCATCACAATACACAACAAATGGTTCCGTCGGATTTGGCAAAATAAAGATCGGAGCCGTTGTCAACCTTCTTTTTAGCTCATTGAAACTCTCTTCACAATGAATATGCCAAATGAAAGCCTTTCCTTTACAAGTCAATTGCGTTAACGGAAGTGCCAACTTCGAAAATCCCTCAATAAACCTCCGATAATAACCCGCCAAGCCTAAAAAGCTTCGAATCTCCGTAACCGATCTAGGAGCCTCCCATTGCATCACCGCATTAATCTTGGATGGATCAACACTAATACCACTACCGGAAATAACATGTCCAAGAAAACTTACTTCCGACAACCAAAATTCACATTTCGACAACTTAGCATACAATCGTTTCTCTTTCAAAATTTGTAACACAATCCTCAAATGCTCTTCATGCTCCTCTTGAGACTTAGAATAAATCAAAATATCGTCGATTAACACAACCACAAACGATATAATTGTTCATGAAAAATACGATTCATGTATTCCATAAACACACCCGGCGCATTAGAAACCTCGAATGGCATCACGGAATATTCGTAATGACCATACCGTGTCCTAAAGGCCGTCTTTTGAATATCCTCTTCTTTCACACGAATCTGGTGATATCCCGATCTCAAATCAATCTTGCTAAAAACACGCGCATCAACCAATTGGTCCATCAAATCATCGATCTTTGGAAGCGGATACTTGTTTTTAATTGTCACCTTATTCAATTGTCGATAATCAATGCATAACCGCATACTTACATCCTTCTTCTTTACCAACAATACCGGAGCACCCCAAGGAGAAACACTTGGTCTTACAAATCTCTTGTCCAACAAGTCATTCAATTGCTTCTTCAATTCTACCAACTCCGATGCCAACATACGATACGGTGCCATCGAAACTGGTATAGTACCCGGAACTAGATCAATAGAAAACTCAACTTCTCTTTCCGGCGGTACATCCGTAATATCCTCCGGAAACACTTGTGGAAAATCACACACCACTGGAAACACATCAAGCTCAACTTTACTCTCCACCGACAATGATGCAAACAAACCGAACAATTGAGCTTCGTCCGCTAAAAGTTTCTTCAACTCTTTAGTGGATAGGAAACTCTCATCTTCATCATCTTCCAAAGAAGGAAACCTTACTAACTTGTGATAGCAATTTATATGAACTCGATTAAATTGCAACCAGTTCATACCCAAGATTACGTCCAATCCCTCCAACGGCAAACACACTAAATCCATAAGGAAGTCTTTACCATACATGGTCAAAGGACAACTTACACACACCAAAGACGTAGTTACCGACCCTGAAGCAGGAGTCTCAATAACCATCTCACCACCCCAAGAAGTCATAAACAAATTCAAACGCTTAGCGCACTCACGAGAAATGAATGAATGAGTCGCCCTCGTATCAATAATAGCAACTAAAGGCGTACTATTAATAAAGCATGTACCTTTAATCAAACGGTCTGCACTAGTAGTGTCCGTCCCCGCTAATGCAAACACCTTTCCGCCCGCTTGAGCTTGTTTCGGCTTAGTACACTTAGTACTAATGTGACCCACTTCTCCACAATTATAGCACTTCACCATATTCCTTCTACAACCGGTAGTAGCATGCCCAAGGCCTCCACAGTTAGAACATTTCACCACAGTCTTCCCACACTCAAAGGATTTATGACCCATTTCACCACACTTGTAACACTTAATAGAACCGGAACCTCCTCCTCCATATCTCTTCTCAAAGTTTCCCCTATGCTTACCCTTATCAACGGGTGTCACATAAGGTCCACTTCTAGCTTGTTGCTTTCCCTTCCTCTCATTCAAACTTTTGTAATGTGTAGAACGAGCCTTGCTATCTTCCTCGAAGATTCTACAACATTCCGTCAAATCCGTAAACCTTCTTATCCTTTGATATTCCACAGCTTGCTTAATCTCGGGACGCAAACCATTCTCATAATTAATACACTTTGAGAACTCAGCAGTAATTGCAGCATAGTGAGGATGGAATTGAACCAACTCCACAAACTTAGCAGTATAGTCCACCACGGACATACTACCTTGTTTCAGTTCAAGGAACTCCATCTCCTTCTTCCCTTTCAGACTTTCAGGGTAATACTTCCTCAAGAACTCGGTACGAAATAAATCCCAAGTTATCTCTTCATCATCCACCTCAAGAATTTGACGCATACCAACCCACCAATCGTCGGCTTCTTCCTTCAGCATGTGAGACCCAAGCCTCACATTATTCTCCTCCGCACAACCCATGACTCTGAAGATCCTTTCAATCTCTTTCAACCAAATATGAGCACCATCGGGATCAAATCTTCCTTTGAAGACCGGTGGTTGATTCTTCCTGAACTCGTCATTAGCATTCACGTTCGGCGCGCCTTGCACCGCCCAAGCCATTGCTTCCAAAGCAGCAGCCATCGCATTGTCGTTTCTACCAGCCATATTCTGATCATTCCCAAAAATGACAACAAGGTTAAACAACAGTTCAACCATCACAACAACAAGACAGACACAACTGACTCAAAACTGGCTCTGATACCACTTAATGTAACACCCCCTTTCTATACCCCCAAATAATCACATAATCATTTAGGCACATATTAAAAATTTCATCAGAGTATAATTATAAACATAGTATAGAAAAATTTTGTCACGTTATACATGAAATTAAAACATTCAACACCTGCTCAACAATTGATATGCAACAGTGGGGTAACTTTGCAACAGAGGAACTTACTCCTTACACCCACATCTCAATATTTAGAATAAAAGCGGAAAAATCTAAACATTGAATAACTTCAAACATATATATATATATATATATATATATATATATATCATCAAGTATTATCCACCAACATAATTCATGTTTACATAAACATTCAACAACAAGATACATGTACAAATGTATCGCAAAAGAATCATATACATTCTAGCTACCCGGTGCTACATATCAGAGCCGACCGACCAAAAGAATGAAGACACGCTTCACAAAAAGACCACCAGCATACCTACTCTGCAATGCCTCATAGAGCATCATAAAACAGCAGAAGGGTGAGAAATATTATCATAATAACAATGCATATAATTATATATCTTAGCATAAAAATACACATATTCCACATTCTCACCACAACTCATCACGATCCACTCATATACATTACAATGTATATATATACAAAACCAAGCATATTCATCATGCATACTTTCACAATTCTTATCATTCCACATAAACATACATATTCATGTTTATTCATCAATGCACCATTATAAAGATGATAAATGAAAATCATAGAGACCGACTCACCACTCTATGCTAATTCAATGCGGGTACCGACTCAATCATCTCAATTTCACTCAGGAACTTAATGGAACCATCGCTCGTTACCAATGTAACTCCTCGTCGGGCCTACGATGTTCACCCATTGCTCACACCTCACATAGGCACACAATGTTTATGGATTGCTCACACCTCACATAGACACACAATCCGATTGCTCACACCCCACATGGGCACACAATCGTTTGTAATCATTGCTCACACCTCACATAGGCACACAACGTTACAACGGATTCTCATTAGAATCACACAACACAAGAATGTACATCATTTTGATACACATACAAAATGACTCAAGAAATTCTTGAAATGCATACATATTAACAATATATTCATGCATTCATCTCATACAATCACATACAATCTATATACATTCACATCAATGCACTATTGTATGATTCACATCCAAAACACACATTCAAAACGGTAAAAGTCGCTAAATAACACTATTCCTGACTTTTCCGACTTATTTAATCGGCTAACAGCCCCAAACTCCTCACCATAAGAAACTACAGCTCAATAGCTACATATCGATACCAAGAACGTAAAAATCGGATAAACGGAACTCACGTTACGAAAGAAAAACGAAAACGATATTTTGAAAAGTCCCATTTTACAATTGTCCTGACCATACACGTATGGCCCTTCTCATACGCGTACGGCCCTGCTTCCTCGCCATCCCATACGCGTATTGCCAAGGCCCATACGCGTATGGGCAGAAGTCATTTCTCCCCCAAAATTCACGTTTAAAAGTCCATACGCGTATGCCCAACACCATACGCGTATCACCAGATGGACGAGAAAAGTCACATTCCATACGCGTAATGGCCCAAAAACAAGCCAATGATACGCGTAACGCCTAGGCTCATACGTGTATGAACATGCCCCATACGCGTACGACCAGGGAAAATGCAGAAAAATTCTGCAGAACTTGGTTCTGCGTTTTTCATCCAAACTCCTCCAAATTCATCATCTAAACTCAGAAAAATACTAATTTGATGTATAATAACATATATCTATCATGTACCAACAACAAGGGACACGAAAACATCATTTCCAACATGATTAAATCGAATTCTAACACTTTCTACACAAATGGGTTTATACAAAAACTCATAAAAATCAACAACAACAACAACACAATCATACATAATGATATACATTGATAAGATAATAAGATTTCACACCCTTACCCGGATTAAGTCGATTCCTAGAAGTTGTTTTGAAGATTTCCAAGTTTTTCCTCTTTTCTTCTCTTTTCTCCTCTTCCTCTTTCTTTCTCTCCTTTTTCTCTCTATCTTTCTTTTCTTTCTCTTTCTCTCCTATTTCCTCTCCTTATCTCTTTTTCTTTTCTATTTCTTATTTTCTACTCAAATTAAATTAATTCATTTTCTCACAAAATTCTATTTCCACTAAATTTCTAACTTATCATTAATTGAGAAATGTCTAAAATACCCTCCATTCTAATTTCCCCGAAAACTCTCAAAAACGGTAAAATATCATAACATGTCAACATAGCATATTAACATACCAATTTTACAGATGAAATAATTTATCACTCAATTTAAATAAAAGACTCAACAAAATGGGAATAATCGAAATCGGGGCGTTACACTGAACACCTTTTCTTTCCTCCCCATTTTTAACAGCATTAAAGTCCCCTCCAACTATCCATCCTCCCCCTGGAAACCTCTTCTTAAGCTCAATCAATTCTCTCCACAATCTTCTCTTATCAGATAAACCACAAGGAGAATATACATTAATCACCAAGAGTTGATGGTTATTCCAATAAAAAAGGATACCCAAATAACCAGATCCACGAAAGCTCGAACACGCAGATAGATTTTTCCTATTCCATAAAGTAATGATTCCACCTGATCTCCCAAAAGAATTCAGCGCAGACCACCCTACCTCTTGACCTTTCCACAGACTGCTAGCCAAACTATCATCCATTTCAGCCACTTTTGTTTCCTGAAGAAGGCACAAATCTGCATTCCCTTTAATAAGAATTTGAGAAATTCTCCTTCTCTTAAGAGAACTGCAGCATCCTCGAACATTAAAAGTTGTAATATTCATTTGACACCAATAGCTACAACCTTCCTTCCGCACCTTGCCTTCTTATCCTTACTATCCAGTTTTCTCAACATACCATCAAAACCACCGTCTTCTAAACCGCCTACAACACCCAACTTCTTCAACGAATTTTTCAGCTTAGATGGAACCTCCTCTAGAACTCTCCTACATCTAGCATTTCCTCTAATAACATCTGATTCAGTAATCGAATCGCAGCTGAGGAGGGGTACTGTGGACTCAACTTGCAACATTCTATCTGAACCGCTCTTAGCTGAAACAACATCAGAATTCCTGTTGAAAAGATCTCCATGGTTGTTCATAGCTGAGTGTAGAAGCGACGAAAAATAAGAAGGAGAGTAAGGGATGTTAATACTATTGTAGACTTCATGGAGCAATTTTTTCCTCTTACTCTTGGCCCAATTAGACGGCCCAATAACTTCCATCGGAGGCCCAGCCCTATCATTAGAACCTTTAATGTTTACCAATAAATCCCCATGAAAAAACTCGTTATGGTCTTCCTCTAGACCCTTCCCTCTTACAGGCTGACTAACCAAACCACCCCTAACAAAGATAAGGAATTGTCGCCATCCAAGTTGACCTTAGTATCCCCCAAACTATGACGTAAAGATAAAGCACCTGATTTTCTACCAATAGGAGTGGACTCTGTGCCAGGCTCATTAAAAATATTTATCTCTTTGGTCCCATCACACGTTACCTCAATTCCTCCGCTACCTCTCACAAAAGACCTTTTTGCTGAACTACAAACCTCTCACTCTGACACCCCTTCCTTAAACGCAGTTGTAGCGAGCGATTTTGGACGCGGTTCTTAAGCGCTGGTCTCTCTCTGCGGTTTGAGCTTTGACTACAGGTCGATTCATTTTTTATCCTATTGTGAGCTGAATAAGGAAGGGAAATGGATGTCTCCAATTAACCCTGCTTGCATACTGAGTTTAAACAGCGGTCTGTTAGGTTACGGATGCTATCAATGTGGGGGGGCCTTTGTACTGGTTATTTGTATTTTCGCCAATACTGTTTTCTTTCTTTTTTACCTGGGCAGAAGGTTTCTGGCGGGGAACAAGGATTAGGATGTTAGGACTGATGCTTTTGAAATACTGCTTTTGATTGATAGAGATAAGGGATTTGGGTTTTTTGTTAATTGCGCTCGCTAAGATCTTTTCTTTCGATCTTATGCCTACGTATTCCCGTTTACCGAAACAGGGAAATCAGAGCGTTCGTAGTTCCTCCTATTCTATGGGAGGAAATTGGTTTTTGGTGTCTTGTTCAAAGCCCAAGACGTGAAGCGAAAGGTGGTTTGTATCTTGTTCAAAGCCCAAGATGTGAAGCTGAAAGGTCTATTTGTGTCTTGTTCAAAGCCCAAGACGTGAAGCTGAAAGACCTCGGCTTTAGAGAGAATTTGTCATCTCTAAAGAGGGGAGAAGGAGAATTACTTTAACTGGGATACGCGGATCCGAGCAATGCCATAATTTCCGAAGAAAGGGTTTTAACCTGAAGGAGAAGACTTTAACTCAGTGTAGAGCAATGCCATCTTTCCTTAGGAATTTCTCATGCTAAAAGAGGGACAGTGGCGTGGATATAGATGATCCAGAGGCTTGCCGCTTACAGTGATTAGATGAAGGGAAAGGAGTTGTTGATGTTTGTATACTGTGAACGAGGCACAACTTTGATGCTAAAAGGTTAATTGGATCAACCAGTGGTTTTCTTATACAAAGCCTAAGAGGAGGCTAATTTCCGCTAGGAAAATCATTATACAAAGCCTAAGAGGAGGCAATTTTGTGTCCCGTACAAAACCCGAGAGAGAGGCTAAAAGATTTTGACCCGACGATGGAGTCTTTTGGTATCTCGTATAAAGCCCGAGATGGAGGCTATTTGACTTAACAAGGGAGTTTTTTTGTATCTCGTATGAAGCCCGAGAGAGAGGCTAAACGTTGTTTGACTCCGCTGGGGAGAATCATTTGTACAAAGCCCAAGAGAAGGCTAAGGTTATCGTGTCAGTTAAGTGACAGGTCCAGTATACTGATTTTGAAAGAGAAAATCAGTTCTTATATGAGCACCGTTGTACTCATGGGTTAGATCTGAGGATCGGGGTTGTTTCCTTTTCTTTGGGGAAACTGGAAATCCAAAGGGTATTGAGACTGTCCGAGTCTGCGGGTTTCCTTCCTATTTAACGAAGGGGTCACTTGAGAATGTCTTTTGGGACTCAAGGAAGTTAGACTGTCCGTGTCTAGAGTTTTATCTTTCGTACTATGCTTTGAGAAACAGTAGTAGACTCTATGAAAGGAGTGTTCTATGAGGATGACTAGGTTCTGTTCCTATACCTCTAGGAGGTCGTCGGGACAATTTGTACGAAGCCCAAGAGGAGGCTGGAAACTTTTAAGAAGCCGACGGGTCCTTGTACGAAGCCCAAGAGGAGGCTATCATTCCCGGAGGAAGAGATCATTATACGAAGCCTAAGAGGAGGCTGTGAATACTTCTAAGAAGTCGTAGTGTCCTTGAATAATGCCCAAGAGGAGGCCGATGCTTTTAAGAAGCCCGTGGATCTATCATCTCCTTTCCATTAGGAGAGATAACTCTTTTAAAGATAAAAACCACTGGTAAACGTGCGAGGTTTACTATCCAGCGACTTTTAGCTTTTAAAGAGGGTTCCTTAGTTAAGGTCCAAGATTATGACCGTAGTGGGTACCCAAACCTCGAGACATTCAAGGCAAGCTATCCACAAGGAATAGATCAAGTCAGGAAAGTTCGAGAATTTGGAAGAAACTCAAAGATGCCATTCACGGAGAATACATTCATCTTGGGGAGTAGAGCTTCTTGACGATTCCTAAGGAGGACAGCCGAAGAGAAGACTATATCTGGTGCTCCTATTGGGGATCTAGGCGTCTATTTCTACGAATAAATGAAACGACGTCACCTAGTTTTAGACGTAGTAGCCAGGGAAACTCGAAATATCTATACTATTATTACACAGTAGATATGAGTTTATGAAAGGAGACTTACAGTGAGCAGCCCCACAATACAGTTTATAATATGAAAGCAGTAAACGAAAGCGATAACCACTTACTCGGTTGGAGTGCTTCCATGCTGTTTGGTTAGTTGTTCAACAAAGAAATATTGAAAACAACAGTATATTCAAAATCAAAGGAGAAAGTGCTTTAAAAAAGAAAGATTTGGGGCTTACAGCTCAAGGAGAGGCCCAGGGTTTTATCAGTGAGCGCACTGTTTGACTTTGTACAGTGGGACTTATACAAGTGACTGGGGCCCAAAAAGGTTTTCTGCACAAAGGGATGGGTTTTACACTCTCTCAAGAGGCCCAAAAAGGTTTAAAGAAAAAAGAGTGGGGCTTATAACACGAGGGTAGGCCCAAATGATTTTTCGTTTAAAAATGGCGATCGCGCCGAGGTTTTCTTTTAACGCAGAGGGACTTATACAATAAGTGAGGCCCAAAATGTTTTGGTTAAAAGGGGGATTGGGTCTTACACTCTAATAGAGGCCCAAAGTGTTTTGAATAGGTCTTATAGGTCAAGGAGAGGCCCAGATGATTTTTATTTTTAAACGGGCGACGATCGTGCCGTTTACTTGTACAGAGGGACTTATACAATGAGTGAGGCCAAAAAAGTTTTTGTACAAGGGGGGATGGGTCTTACACTCTCTCAAGAGGCCCAAAGAGTTTTGAAAATGATTTATGAGGGTTGAATTAATCCAAAACCCTAATTTGTTTTCAAAATGTATTTAATTGAATAAAAATTCAATTAAAATGATCAAAAATTGTTTAACATATGGAAAACAAATTGTGATCTTGGATTAATGCTTCAAAAATTAAGTATTGACCTACAAAATAATTAGAAAGCATTAAAAGTTGCAAAATCAATGTAGAAAAAATATTTAAAATGCCAAAAACAATCAAAATATTAATTCTTTACAAAAATATCAATTATATGAAATAAATAATATTTTTGGGATTTTTTGTGAAAATAAAATATTTTAACATTTTTGTGAATTATTAAAAAAAGAATCAACTCAAAATCATTAAAACTCAGAGAGAAATTAATTTTTGAATCAATTAAACAAAATCACAAAATTCAAATATTTGAATATATGAAAAATGGCGCCAAGAACAGCTGAAGAACACGCGCGTGTTCTTGGTTTCTCAGATTTGCATTTTCTATCCAATCTCCATGAATACTTAATCATATCATGTAATCCACATATCATTATGCTCGTCTCAACCTCACGATCATGTCTATGTACTTTAATTTCATTTAAATTAAACATACAACAAGAAATCACGAAGAGACCTCAAGAACCCTAATTTCTGCACGAAGGCTAGGATTTTTTATACACGATTCAAACAATGCAATTAATTGAGGGAAAACATTCCATGCATGATTATGAACATATGTCCAAATTATTGTGCGAGGAAATATGCATAGATTGATAGATGACCAAGTATGTGCTTACCTCTAGGCCGTGACAGCAAGTTCAAAGTGATTTTTGATTTGGAGGTGTTACAGATGAGTTGTGATGATCTGAACAGCTTCCCTACACCCTATGGATTGTGTTTGGATGGTTGGACTTGATTGAAATTGGCTGGATCATTTTGTGGTACCTCAGCTGCACTTTGGTTAAAACCTTGAGCAACCAGCTGGTGATTTTGTGAAATTGATGTTTCAGAAGTAATCTAAGTGTTTGATCAGCTCATATGTGATGTATGTGAGGTGTGTGAGTGATTGGTTTGATTGGAATTGCTCTCAAACTCAAACCCGATAGTGATTTGCCTTAGAAGGCTAAATTGGAGTGAAAGAAGAGATTTTGAGGAAAGCATCTGTTAGATGGCTTTGGTGTACTCAAACTGACCACAATTGAGCTCTATTTATAGTAGAGCAAGTTTGTTTTGCAAGGAATAGTGCATGACAGCTGGTAAGTAGGTTTGGCCAATGTTGGCAAATGAAAATCCAAGTCTCCTCTAGCCATTGGCTAGAGGTTAGGGCACAGAGCTTTGGTTCCCTTGGTCTTGGATAAGTCTTGACTGATTTCAGATGAGAATGGCTCAGTCCATGCCACCTTGATGGTTTCATTGAATGCCTCATTCCAAATTTAAAGTCTTGTCCCTATTTTGGCCATTCTAGGTTCAACATGCTATTTCTTGTTCCATGGACTTTGGAGGCTTGGCTCAGTGATTGTCCCCTTTAGATTCAATCCTCTGAGGTGTCCAAGTGGATAGGGGCAATTGAATTTGGCTGATTTTGGCAAATCGACCAAAGTTGCAAATTCTGCCTTGCCTTGACAGATTTCAGCAAGGCAACTTGGCAATGTTGTATCTCATGGTGTAGGTTGAATTTGGCAATGTTCTTGGCCATTTTGGAAAGCTCTTACATGATACAACAACTGTTTGAACAAGTTTGGTTTTGATCTCTTTTGATTCCAAGTGAAAAATCCCCCTACATTTGGCAAAAAGTGAGGCAGAATCTGACTTAGTGAAAATTTCACTAAGTGTTGGAAAAAGTGACATTTTCACTTTTCAGCCACTTTGATCACTCCATATCTCAAAATCCTTAATGAATTGGAATGACTTGTAGTTGAAGTTTTTGTAGGTGATAATGAGGGCTACAAATCCATCTTTGGATGAGAAAAAATGGCGTTGTGGTTTAGGAGTTATGGTCCTCCAAAGTTCGTACCTTTGCCACTTTATTTTTAACTTAGAAAAATTTCTAAGTTTTATGGTTACCCCTTTTACAAGTTATCTCACTTTTCTTGATTTTTCTTGATGAATGATGATTCAAATCATACATCAACATCATTTTAGGGTTAAAAATCCATTTTGGTGAAAAATCTCAAAAAGTCAAAGTTGACTTTTGTGCACAGTTGACTTTTTATGAGATGAATTCCAAACTGTGCAATTCTTCAGGAAATCATGTCCTTGACCTAAATCAAACTTGATGGACATGTTCCATGGGTGTCATAGGGTATATTCAATCATGTATTAGGGTTTGGGAGCATGTCCAGGTCAAAAGTCAAAGTTACAGTTGACTTTTCCCTTAAAACCCTAATTGTGGTGCAGATGAAATTGAGACTTGTTGCTCAAACTTCTTGGATTAATCCATTGTCCCAAATGAATCAATATGGTATATTAGAGACCCTCAAATCATCTCTTGAGGTCTTGGCTCATGGTTTGTCCCAAAAGTCAACTTAGGGGTGAATTAGGTCAAGAAACCCTAATTCCTGATTTTTGATGAATGCATCCCCTGAGGCAAAATTGACTTGATGCATGGGTCCATGAGGTTCCATGAAGTGTATTAGGTTATGTTTTGGATCATTGCCTTGTGCCCAGATGAAAATTTCCATCTGGAGGCCCTGGTCGACCAAAACCCTAATTTGGTGACACTGTCGATCTTGAGACTTGATCCACCTAGAAGGGAGCAGCCTTGTGCTTAATCCTTGAAGTGGGAGTCCTTTTTGATCCATTGTGGATATTTAAGAGATTAGACAAGTTGAAGATCATGTCATTTCTTGATTGATCCTTTGTCTAAACACTCAGAGAGGGCTTGAAACCCTAATTTTGATTGTAGTGGATGCTCACCCATCTTTGGGGAGACTAATGAAGCATAAAGGTACATCCATATTGTGATGATGATTTTCACAATGATGGGAAATCTAAGTGGTCAAAATTTGGGGTATTACAGATGCCCCTATTTAATCTTCTTGGACCCGAAGGTGTGAATGACGAAGGGATTCGGGCATTCGGGGTGCAAGAGGATTAAATATCGGAATACCTGAAATTTTGATGGTGGTTATGAATGGTAGCTTACGCATTCATCTTCTTTAGCTAAGCAATGATGCTTAGAAAAGGTAAACTTTCCCTCGATCCTGGTCTTCAGCCAAGGAACTGGTCTCAGTTTTCTTTTGAAATAAACCTCCCCTCGTTCTTGGTTTCCTACCAAGGAACTGGTCTTAGTTTCTGATTTAAACTTCCCCTCGATCCTGGTTTCTTACCAAGGAACTGGTCTTAGTTTCTGATTTGAACTTCCCCTCGATCCTGGTTTCTTACCAAGGAACTGGTCTCGGTTTCTTTTGTCAATAAACTTTACTGACAAGGGACGCTATTCGTAGCGGATTTCCTTCAAACTTCTCGTCGAATTTTCCTGGAGAGATGCCATTTGAGTGGAAAAAGTTTTGATGTCAGACTTGCTGGGGAACCCATTTGTCTGAATTGTAGAGGTACACAAACTTCTCTGTTTTGGAGACGCCATTTTTCGATTCTACTAGGGAAAGCGAGTCTCTTGAGAGACTATTTTCGTTTGGGATCTTTCATCATACTTTTCTCGGGATCTTCCCAGAGAAACTCCATATGATGGGGTCCAATTTTGAGGTGCCAATGACCTTCTCATCAGTGGTTTTTCGGAGCAAAACTGGCATGCTGCCGAATCTCTGATCACGAGTCTTTCTCTGTGGATTTTCCTTAATCCGGGAAAGCAAGGATATCATCTTTAATGGCGAAGAGTGACATCTGTTGAAGGTTCTTTGATCTTTCAGAGGTTCAAGTTATCAAAGTGGCCAAGTGCCGACTCTGATCTAAAGATACACTGGTGGCGAGATTGTGCAGACGCAACACTTCTTGACGAGGAAAGAACTGACAAACTCGATTGTGAAAACTGTTTATCACTAGGGGACAAGACCGGCTAGAGTGATAACGATGCAATATGAAATGTAAATGCAAATAAAAAATGCATGAAGTACGTATGTATATGCTGACAAAACTGACGCGACATACAGACTAATGGATAAACACAATTGGATACTCGGCCATCGCGGGGCGAAGAAGTACCGTTGGTTCAAAATAGCAATTCCACCTTGCTTAGGAGAGATAGTCCCGTTGGGAGCTATGTTGATCGGGCTTAGGAGATGAGAACTCGGCCGAGGCGTGTTAGACGAAACAAGGTCTCTGACACAGTTGATCCCTTTATTCAGGAGTACTGGCTTAGAAGGAGTACTTTGATTCTGCACTTTGAAGTTCGCTTACTTCGGGAGAAGCGATCGATGTTCTTCTGATGTTCAACAGTCAAAAGAAATGCCATCTTTAATTTAAAAGCAGAAAAAGTTTAACAAGTAAATTTATTTTTGTTTTATTTCAAGAATCGCTGATTAAGTTTAAACAACGTCGTTCTGTAAAGCTAAAACAAGTAAAGAATTACAAACAAAAGCACAAGGGCTCAAATTTTATTGATAAGATGGAGATCAGCCAAACGCGTGATTCCAAAGAGTATATACAAAGTTAGAAAATGGTAATTTACAGGGAAAAGGGCTACGTTGAAACATAACGACCACTATCCTTCTACCAACTTTGAATTCGGGACATCCTGAGCTTCTGTCGAAGATGACCTTGACTGGAGTTTTCCTGACGGATGATGATGCAACTGCTGCTGAGGGACTTGCCTCTGTTGAACATAGTTACTTGCCATTATCCCTAACTTTTTCCTGGATTGTACTATGAGATTTCCAATCCATCGGGATGATTCTTTTCATGTCTCTAACTTTTCCCTGGACCGCCCTTTTGGGTTTTCAATCCACCGAGACGTTTTTTTTCAGTTTTAGGCGAAGTATTTCTTGACTACATCAACATTCGTGGGGTAGGCAAATTCCTCTCCGTCCATGGTTGCAAGTCTCAAGGCGCCGCCTGAGAAAGCTTTCGTGACCACATAGGGGCCATCATAATTTGGGGTCCATTTGCCCCGAGAATCAGTGAGAAATGATTGTATCTTCTTGAGCACAAGGTCTCCTTTCCTAAAGACACGAGGTTGGACCTTTTTGTCAAACGCCCTCTTCATTCTTTGCTGATACAACTGACAGTGGCATAGTGCCGTGACTCGTTTTTCCTCGATCAAATTCAATTCGTCGTGTCGACTTTGACACCATTCAGCTTCGCTGAGCTTAGCTTCCATCAATACCCGGATTGATGGGATCTCTACTTCTATGGGGAGAACTGCCTCCATGCCATATACTAGAGAGAAAGGGGTTGCCCCTGTTGAAGTGCGGACAGATGTTCGATAACCGTGAAGAGCAAAGGGTAGCATTTCGTGCCAATCTTTATAGGTTACAACCATCTTTTGAACGATCTTCTTGATGTTCTTGTTAGCCGCTTCTACCGCCCCGTTCATCTTGGGTCGGTAGGGAGATGAGTTATGGTGTTCGATCCTGAACTCTGCACACAACTCTTTCATCATCTTATTGTTCAAGTTAGATCCATTATCAGTAATGATCTCACGTGGAACACCATAACGGCAGATGATATTGTTTTTGATAAATCGGACCACCACTTGTTGGGTTACATTGGCGAATGACGCTGCTTCGACCCACTTGGTGAAATAGTCAATGGCTACCAAGATGAACCGATGTCCGTTTGAAGCCTTGGGCTCAATCATACCAATCATATCGATTCCCCATATGGAAAATGGCCACGGGGAAGAAAGAACTTTGAGATGTGATGGCGGTACATGAATTTTGTCGGAGTATATCTGACACTTCTGACACCTCCTCATGTACTTGTAGCAGTCGGATTCCATGGTCAACCAATAATACCCGGCCCTGAGAATTTTTCTTGCCATTGTGTGTCCGTTGGCATGAGTGCCAAAGGATCCTTCATGAATTTCTTTCATGAGCATGTCTGCTTCTGGTCTGTCGACGCATCGGAGCAAGAGCATGTCAAAATTTCTCTTATAAAGAGTGTTACCGCTCAGGAAGAAGTTTCCAGCCAATCTTCTGAGGGTTTTCCTGTCTTTTTTGAGTGCCCCAGATGGGTACTCTTGTTTTTGAAGGAAGCATTTGATATCGTGATACCAAGGTCTGTCGTCTATGACTGCTTCAATCGCGAAGATGTAAGCGGGCCGTTCAAGGCGCATGATGTCGATCTTAGGTATGTCATTCCATCGACCTACACTAATCATGGAAGAGAGAGTGGCTAATGCATCAGCCATGTGATTCCCATCACGAGGGATGTGATGAAAGTCGACTCTGTTGAAGAAGGGTAGCAACCTCCTTGCATAGTCTTTGTAAGGAATCAATCCTGATTGGTATGTGTTCCAATCTCCTGTTATCTGATTAATAACCAAGGCTGAATCGCCGTATACGTCCAAGTTTTTTATCCTTAAATCAATCGCTTCTTCGAGACCCATAATACAAGCTTCGTATTCGGCCTCGTTGTTCGTACATTTGAACATAAGTCTGGCAGTGAAAGGAATGTGGGAAACCTGAGGGGTAACAATGATTGCCCCAATTCCGTTTCCATAATGATTGACTGCTCCGTCAAAGATAAGTCCCCACTGGGAACCTGGTTCTGGCCCTTCACTGGGTAGCGGTTCATCGCAATCTTTCATCTTTAGATACATGACATCTTCGTCTAGGAAGTCAAACCCGATTGATTCTTGATCGTCAATCGGTTGATGAGCCAAATGATCGGCTAAAATACTTCCTTTAACGGCTTTCTGAGCATGGTACTCTATGTCATATTCTGATAGTAACATTTGCCAACGGGAAATCCTTCCTGTGAGAGCAGGTTTTTCGAAATCGTACTTGATTGGATCCATTTCGGAGACCAACCAAGTAGTATGACGAATCATGTACTGGCGAAGACGTTTGGCTGCCCAAGCCAAAGCGCAACAAGTTTTCTCAAGCATTGTGTACCGAGTCTCGCAGTCGGTGAATTTCTTGCTTAGATAGTAAATGGCAGACTCTTTCCTTTTAGTTTCGTCTTGTTGGCCAAGTACACATCCCATTGAGTCCTCTAGGACTGTAAGGTAAATGATCAGTGGTCTTCCTTCCAATGGAGGTGATAGAATCGGCGGATTCAACAGATATTCCTTAATACTGTCGAAGGCGGTTTGGCAGTCTTCTGACCAAACGCAATCCTGGTTCTTTTTGAGTAATTTGAAAATCGGCGCACACGTCGCGGTCATAAGGAATATAAATCTGGAGATGTAGTTCAAACGTCCCAGGAATCCTCTGACTTGTTTTTCAGTTTTCGGAGAAGGCATTTCTTCAATTCCTTTCTGGCTGACGATGAACCCTAGTAATTTCCCCGAACGGACACCGAAGGTGCACTTGTTGGGATTCAAGCGGAGCTTGAATTTTCTTAGACGTTCGAACAATTTTGACAGATGTTCAACGTGCTCATCCTCTGTTCTTGATTTTGCAATCAAATCATCGACATATACCTCGATTTCTTTGTGTATCATGTCATGAAACAGAGTAGTCATGGCCCTTTGATAGGTTACCCCGGCATTCTTCAAACCGAACGGCATTACCTTGTAACAAAAGGTACCCCATGGGGTAATGAACGAAGTTTTCTCCATGTCTTTCGGCGCCATTTTGATCTGGTTATAGCCCGAGAATCCATCCATGAAGGAAAATACTTTGAACTTTGCTGTGCTGTCAACCAACATGTAAATGTGTGGTAAAGGAAAGTCGTCCTTTGGACTTGCCTTGTTCAGATCTCTGTAATCGACACACATTCTAACCTTTCCGTCCTTTTTGGGAACGGGTACGATGTTGGCTAACCATTGAGGATATTCAGATGTAGCGAAGAAACCCGCGTCGATCTGTTTCTGTACCTCCTCCTTGATTTTGATGGCCATGTCCGGGTGAGTGCATCTCAACCTTTGCTTTACTGGCGGACATTCTGATCTCAACGGTAAGTGATGTTCCACGATACTGGTATCCAACCCTGGCATATCCTGATAGGACCAAGCGAATACATCGGGAAATTCTTTGAGAAGCTTTATCAAACCCTCTCTGGCAGTTGGACTGAGCAGTGCTCCGATCCTGATTTCTTTTCTCTCTTTTTCTGAACCCAAGTTTACCGTTTCCAACGGCTCTTTGTGAGGTTCAATGGACCTTTCCTCTTGTCTGAGTAGTCGGGAGATCTCTTCTGGAATTTGGTCGTCATTTTCTTCTTCAGCCTCGAATGACGGGAACTCAAAGTTGGGAGAAGGCATCAGATCGTATGTTTCAACGGGGTATAAAACAAGCAATCTGCATGACGTGATGATTCGTGTTTAGAATAGATAGAGAAAATGTAAGTGTGTGCAGTGTTTTGATTTTACTGCTTGTTTTTATTATCGAATGTTTTTTAGGATTGCCATTTTCTGAAAAAGCAAAAAGAGAAAATAGCAATTAATGCAGAAATTACAGAACGACGTTATTTTATTAATGAACAAGTCGAATCTTGAAACTACAGCCCTATAAAACAAAACTCTGTCGCTTTGGGCAAAGCGAAGAGGGAAATTTACAGAAAACGAGCCCTATCAAAATATCTGTTTCACCTGGGCAGGGTGAAAGGTTAAAGATGGCAATTACTTTGACTGACGAACGACCTTCGGAACCTCGACGGTAACCCATTGGCGGCGAACTCCTCGGTGAATCACAAAGTCTGGCACCTTCCTTGATTTGTCTTCAGAAATGACGCTGATTTCTGGTGGAGCAGGATCATTGGAATCTGTCTCCCAAGCAGAATTGTCGTAGGAGGATTCCTCTGTTGTATTTTGCATAGCATTTGTGCTCTCAGCTGTATCTCCCCATCCAGTTGGCTGGATATCTTCGAGCCTGATACGAGAGCTTTCGGGAGCGGTGTACTTGACCATATAGTCGTATTTTCCACTCGGTTGTCCCAAGGTGTCCCACATTTTTTTGGAACTGGAGGAATCATCCCTCTCAATGACGTTGACCTCGGGAAAAGCATAGTTGATGAATTCAAGTCCTACGAACGTTGCGAATTCATCTTCATGTTGAGTAGTTTCTGAATGACCTGAGTGTTGATCCCATGACATGGTGGGGACACAGGTATTCTGTTCAATGATGCTCAGCTGAGTTTCATTGTTCGACTGACTTTCTAGCCCCAAGTTTCCTGGGTAAGGCTGCCACATTGGCAGGCCATCCATCGGGCCATAGTAATTGTGATCAAAGTTGTCTTTCATCGGAGTGTCTTCCTCTAATGAATTTGGCGGAGCACGGCATCCTTCCGGATCACAGTCTCCGTAGATCATTTCGACATCTGATCTTGGTATAAATCTCGGACTTTCTGTAGGAAAGCAAAAAGGCATAGGCACCTCTTCCTGAGACATATAGCCGTCCTTGTTAAGGTAGGACTTCCATTCTTCATCTGTGTCAGAGGGATCTTCCTCATTGATAGCATGAACTGTCTGAGACACTGGGTGAAGGAAACCTCCACTGTGGAAGAAGTTTTGAAGGGGATGAAGACTTTCATCGTTGGCGGCTGTCTGGGTACAGGTCGCAGAAAAACCAAGACCCTTCTTTGTTTTATTGTCAATATGAATGACAAGCCGTCCCCATCCTGTCGTATCGGTACTCTCGACCGCTTTGATAGCATCTTTGTATGAAGAAATTGAAGTTCCTTCTTTGAACTGATTGTCCTTGCTCACCGATAGTGCTTGGAACTGAGTTCCAATAACCTCCTCGGGTTCCACACAAGTAGATGATGATAGGTTACTCACAAGCAAGGCTTGTTCCCCACAAACCGTGACAAGTTGATCGTTCTTGACGAACTTTAGCTTTTGGTGGAGGGTTGAAGTAACCGCTCCAGCCTGATGTATCTAAGGTCTTCCTAATAAACAACTGTATGTCGCCCGGATGTCCATGACCTGGAAAGTGATTTGGAAAGTGTGAGGACCAATAGTTATGGGAAGATTAACTTCGCCGATAACTGTTTTTCTGGATCCGTCGAATGCTTTGACGACGACCTCGCTGGTTCTCATCGGAGGGCCCTTGAATGATAATTGCATCAAAGTGTACTTCGGCATAACATTCAGGGCTGACCCTGTGTCTACCAGTACGTTGGCTAAAGCATCGTCGTGGCAGTTAACTGTAATATTGAGCACCATGTTATGACGGCGACCCTCTTCGGGTAATTCCTCATCACTAAATCCTAAATTATTGCAGGAAGTGATGTTAGAGACAATGCTATCGAATTGTCTGATTGTTACATCCTGTTCCACAAAGGCTTGCTCCAAGACTTTCTGTAGAGCCTCTCTGTGTGCTTCTGAACTGAGTAATAGTGATAATACTGAGATCTTTGACGGAGTCTGTAACAGTTGATCAACAATGTTATATTCACTCCTTTGGATGAGCTTTAGCATCTCATCTTTGTCTTTTGAAAAGTCGGGATTACTAGATTGACCGACTAGTGGATCAGGAATTTCTGCCTGAAGTTCCTTTTCTTTGTTGGATTCTCCAACCCCTCGGTTGAAGATTCGACCGCTCCGTGTTGCACGACTGATGTCTGCAATATTCACGACGGAGGGTAATGGAATTTCCTTTCCATTCTCGATTATTGTTGCACCGTATTTGTAAGGGATTGCCTTAGCTGATTCATACGGTAGTGGCCCCGGTAGATAGATGACTATGGGAACCTTCTGATTTTTCTGACCATCATAAGTAACCTTGATCCGTTCCCGGTTGGGAACTCTAGATTCGTCAAGTAGAGGGATGATGGAAAAAACATCCCTGGTCCTATGATGACCAGAGATCGTGACAACATCCTCAACTTGCTCGGCAAGGTAGTTCGGCGACCAAATGATGGGTCCTGAACCTGGATATGGACGAATTTCTCCATGATCGACCTGACCCTGAAGAGCTGCTCTCACAAGGTAACACCATTGGTTACTTTCCGAACAGACGCTACAACTGTCATAGTTGTGTGGTGGCACCTGGCCACGCCCACTTTGAATACAATGTAACCTCACTAGGTTATCTTCCATTGATCAGACATCCTGACTTTGACGACGAGTAGGATTCCTGTGATTGATACTAATCTGCTGAGTATCTTCGTCCATATAGATTGGCATCCACCAGTGATTTAACAAGTGCTGAAGTGCCTCCTGGAAAAGGGTACAACCTTGATCGTTTTCGCAACCTGCTTTACAGTTTTGATAATCATGTGATATTAAGAATTCGAGTCGGACCTGCTCGGCATGTAACTCTACCAGGTTGGTATTCATCACGCGAATGTCAAAGATCTGAACCATGTTGATTTGATAGGAGTTCCTATCATGGTATTCTTGGATCCATCCAAGATCCATCTGACGCTGGAGGGCCTCTTGTATGAAAGAGCATCCCTGTTTGTTTACCGAGCAAATCAGACAGGAACTGTAATCGTGCCGCGGCAGATTATGATACTGGCTTTGCCTTGAGTGCATCGCCACCAAGTTGACATTCATCGCACGGATGTCGTGGTTTTGAATGACGTTGGAATTCGTGTAAACCATGTTAACTCCACGAACTCGGTGCTCTTGGATCCATCCAAGATCCATTTGCTCCTGTAGAGCTGCTTGCACCACAAAACATCCCTGGTTGTCTTTAGAGCAGATATCACACTAGTGATAATTATGATGTGGCACCACTACTAGAAAAATGACATTTGGTTAAATGATTTTACATCAGGTATTTATTTCCACTGATGTAAAAATAACGCGATGGCAGTTTCGTAAATAATTAAAAATTTTGTTATAAGGGATTTCACATCGGGCATTAATTCCAACCGATGTAAAAGCTTCGTAAAAAATAAGGGATTTAGGGATTTTACATCAAGTATTTATTTCCACTGATGTAAAAAATAACGCGGTGGCAGTTTCTTAAATAAATAAAAATTTTGTTATAAGGGATTTTATATCGGGCATTAATTTCAACCGATGCAAAGGCTTATTATTTGGGCCCTTATATCGGTCCATTTAATTACCCGATGTGAAAACCTCTCTCACAAAAGCACCTTATTTCGGTCCAATTCATTAACCGATGTGAAAACCTCCTCCCACTTAAACCCTAAAACAAAACGAATCCTATTCCACCTTCTTTCTCTCTTCATTTGTTTCCAAACCTATTTCCAAACTTCTTCTTTCTCTCAGCCTGAATCACTCTGTCACGTCCGACCTCTTCTTTCTCTCATCCTGAATCACTCTGTCACGTCCGGCCTGCCTCCCTCCGTCGCGGCCTCTTTCGAATCACTACGTCGCGGCCTGCCTCCCTCCGTCGCGGCCTGCCTCTCTCCGTCGCGCCTCTCGTCATTGTGTATTTTATTAATCTGACAAACGTTCTTTGGCTCTTGCACCGTCGGTAAAGTGAGAGGGCAAACTCCTAAGGTTGTCGATTCGTCACCGCCGGTAAGTATTTTTACCTTTGATTTGATTATTTGTTGTGATAAGTCGCCGTCACTGTCTGGAGCTTCACGACCAAAAACCCTAACTCAATATGATTTTTCTATTTGTTTTGGGTTATAAGGTTTTTCATTCCCCATAGGAACAAACATTTTAAAAACATTGTAAAAAAAATCTCGTAAAAACACAACAGTGTTTCACTATACGAAAGAACATTGTAAAACAAACATCGTAAAATATACATAAATGAACATTTTTAATTCGTACAATCCCTATACAAAAGATCAATGTAAAAAAATCTTAAACGAACAAAGTTTGCAAAAACTTATAAACCTTCACTGTACTTATGTTGTAAAACCTTAAGCTATAATATGAAAGAAAGGGAGAGAGGGTCAACTTGGGTTCATACTCGATATAATTTTCCATTTATTTTAAAGCTTAGGAATTTTAAATCCTTATACAAATGAACATTGTAAAAGTATTATAAAGTAACACATAAATGAGCATTCCCCGTATGAACGAACAATAAACATTGTAAAAAAGCACATGAACAAATTCTCCATATTAAAGAACATTCTAAAAGTATTGTTAAAAAATGTTGTAGAAAAAGACAAGATCGAAATTTCCTCATGAAAAAAATTCCCATTTGAACGCACATGTAAAAAGCATCGTAAACAAACCAATCTTGCAAAAACCTTATATCTTCCATATTACAGATCTCTCTTTTTCTTCATAAATAAAGTTCAAAATAACAAATAGTATTTAAGAGACAAAAATATATTTAAGTGGAAATCTTTTCCGTTTAAATTTTAAATTATTATTTTAATTTAACAATCATCTAACGATTCTTTGCATGATTTTCTTAAGTACTCATTTCAATCGTAAATATATATAAAAAATTAAACTATTGTCCTTCATATTATATTTATGAAAAACTTCTTCATCTTATTTATGTTAAGTACTTTAGTGGTTAAATTCTCTTGCAATTGCATTAAACTTCTTTATATTTAATTGATAATGTATCTTATGGTATTTCAATTTATTGACATAAAATAATCATGTATTTCTATTAATATTAACTCATATACACTATATGGTATAACCACTAGAAAATAACGAATTCATGTCAAGCATAAGTATTATGCAAACTACATATACTTTATTATTTGTTTTTTTACACTCACGCAAAATATGATCACATGTACTAATTATGAGGTTGTATAAAGATAAAACATAAATTATGAAATACTTCAATTAATAAAAATTGTGTTTGGAGTTTATGTTATATAAATATTTCATTACATTTTGTGTTTTCTATTTAGTTTTTTGTAAAATTTATTTTGAAAAAAAAAAAAGAAAATATTTTAATTTTTATCTTAATATTTTTTTGTTATTATACTTGTTTAGATTTTATAACAATATAATTTATGTAGGTATAAGCAAATATGCAAAGTTTTTCATGTTAGTTTTTTTTCTTCTCTTTATTTCTTTTATGCACTTTTATACATTCTTTACAATGTTGTAATACATTCTCTTGTACTTTCTAAATAAAAAACAAGACAAGACAGTAAACTTCAGTGTTAAGAAAAATGTTTATGTCAAGTGTGGTAGTATCAAGGCGTTCTAATTATAAGGGAAATCAAATTCCTATATTATGTTTCTAAAATAGTTTTTAATTATAACTTTAAACATAATATATTTTTACTTAAATGCACTTTTGATTATCTGATAAATGAAACCATTGATCTTCATTTTAAAAATCGTTTATTTAAACTCTACATTTAACTTTTTCTTGATTTAAATATCATTCAATTTAAATTTAATTTTTAATGACATGACATTTCAATTGATAATTTGTCAAAATTTAATTAGAAAATATAATTACACATTTTAATATGAGTAAGTTTTTTTGTGTACCCAACATAACTATTAATATGTTATATCTCTCATCACTTTTATTATAATGTTGATTTTAAAATTTTTCAGGTATATTCATCGTGTGTATTGATAATTCACAATCAGAAGTATATGGATTTATGGACTCTGCTATGTGTTCGTACATTGATAATGTGCCGAAAACTGAAGCAAATGTCAAAAAATACATACAAGATAAGTTACATGATGAAAAAAGAGAGTGTCACTTGCTACCATTTATTCATGGGTAAGTTTGTATGAAATTGTGTTTTCTATTTTTTAATTTTGGTAACATAGATATTTCAATTTTGGTAACATGAAATTGTGACTTTTGTGTTTCCACACACACGTACAGAGGTCATTGGCAATTAATAGTCATGTGTCCAAAAGATAATACTGTGGTCGTCTTTTGTTCACTTCATCGGGAACTTAATCAAACCATGACGAAAATTGTTACAAAGTAAGTTTATCTTTTATGTTCACTTCATCCTATATACATAATTTGTTACAAAAGTAATTTCATATTTTATGTTGTTTTATATGGATTTTTTTCTTCTGAATTAGTGCTTTTGAGGTTCATCAAGCAGCAAATGGCATTAGAAAAAAGGCTACATGGCTTCAACCCAAGGTAAGCGTTGTGTAAATTATAATTATATATTTAATTTTATCATATAAGTATTCACTAATTATGTCATTCATTTGTAGACAAGGAAACAAAATAACTCTAATGATTGTGGGTATTATGTGATGAAAAATATGTTGGATATTGTCTCTGCCAAGATAACCAGGTCTTGGATGAAGGTAATAAAAATGACTTTAATTTGTTATTTACTTTACGTTTTGCAACTTAACGTGAATTTTCAAAGAATAACTCTATTGTTATTTACGTGTTGTAGGTATTTAATGATCCAACTGAATTAACACGAATTAACACAAGATGATTTGTATGATTTGCGACTCCGTTGGACAACATGTTTCTTTGAGTTATATAAAGGTTAAGCTTGGTTGGTAATTCATCTTCTTGTGGATTGCAAGTTGGTAATTCAAGTGTGGGAAATGACTTATAAATGGTTGGATATTTTTGTATTTTTTGTTGTTGTAGTAGTCCATCGTGTAAACCTCCTTATAATTTAGCACATTTGTGTGTATCCTATATTAGTACTTTTGTAAATCAATTATGGAATTTGAAGAATATATATATGTGTATACTAGATATTTGGTGCAATGAAATTAGATTTGTGAGAAAAATATGAAAATAGCGACCTAAATGTGGTCTATGTGATGTTGGGAAACTATGGAAAATAGCGACCTAATTATGGTATGTGTGATGTTGGAAAAATATGAAAAATTAGGTACCAAAAAAAGTTACAGGAACTGCTAAAATTATTTAGAATTATTACAGTACTTTTTACATCGGTTATTAGCAAAACCGATGTAACACACAACATTTTTACATCGGGCAAACAACAAAACCGATGTAAAAAGTCATACCTGGCGCGTTTAATATTTTTATGCAATACTTTTTACATCGGTTTCAGGTTACAACCGATGTAACCAAACCAACCTTTTACATCGGTTTCGAGTTACAACCGATGTAAAAACACTCTTTTATATATAAAAAATTACAATTATATTTTTTTTTTCACATCAGACTTAACAATTTAACCGATGTGGTTGGTGACTTTTTTACTTCGGGCCATAGCCCGATGTAAAATGTCTTTGATTTACTACATCGCCTGACTTTACATCGGACCCAGACCCGATGTAAAAAGTCATTTTCGCCCGATGTAAAAAGTCATTTCTGTACTAGTGCACATGGCCATATCCACTCTGTCTACAATGCATCTTGACCAGATTGGTTTTCAACAAGAGTACATCATGAATTTGATAGACATTGTTAGTCTCTTTCTCAATCAGATTGACTGCAGCTTTCTCATGTTGAGGCAGCGGGTTCGTAAGAACATTAGGATTCGTATCTTTGAAAGATCAGAGCCCGCTCCTAACAAGCTTTTGCACGTCGGATTTGAAATTGAGACAAGTCTCAATGTTATGCCCTGAACCTCCTTGATGATAAGGGCATGTTTGATCCGCTTTAAACCAAAAAGGCGGATCTTCCAGAACTGAAAGGGGAGACTTAGTCTGAATGTGCCCCTTAGCCAGCAGTAACGGAAACAGCTCTGCGTACGTTACAGGTATAGGATCAAATCCTGGTGGCCGTGTTGTACGGTTGTTGTTATATGGAGGACGAGCCTGCTGAAGAGGCTGTTGTGTCCTTTGTTGGTCAGGTTGGCTCTGCGCAACCTGAGGTTGATACATAGGAACAGGCGCGGGGCCGATAGCAGGAGTTACAACTGCTACTGGCTGATAACGTCGTCTTTGCTTTCCGAGAGAGATATTCCCAATATCTTGCTCTTTTTTCTTAGGGAGAGCACTACCGTATTTTTTAGTACCGCTCGTTGATCAAGTGTCTTTTACCAAACGTCCTTCTCGGACGGCTTCCTCAAGACGTACACCCATGCCGACCATTTCGGTGAAATCACTGGGCGCACTGGCAACCATTCGGTCGTAGTAAAATGAGCTTAAGGTCTTTAAGAAGATTTTTGTCATCTCTTTTTCCTCAAGAGGTGGACAAATTTGAGCGGCAATTTCACGCCACCTTTGAGCATACTCCTTAAAGGTTTCTTTATCCTTTTGCGACATCGATCTGTGTTGATCTATGTCGGATGCCATGTCCAAATTGTATTTGTATTGTTGGACGAAGGCAATACCAAGATCTCTGAATGTACTGATCGTAGTACGGTTTAAACCCATGTACCATTTGAGTGCGGCACCGGTTAAACTATCCTGGAAGTAGTGAATCAGCAGGTCCTGATTCTCCGTCTGAGCTGACATCCGCCGAGCGTACATCACCAGATGGCTCTGAGGGCAAGAATTACCCTTGTATTTTTCAAAGTCGGGCACTTGGAACTTGTGCGGGACTTTCACATTTGGGACCAAGCAGAGGTCTGCGGCGTCCTTCCCAAATAGATCCTGACCGCGAATGGCTTGCAGCTCTTTCTGCATTTCCAAGAACTGCTCCTGGAATTCATCCATTCTGTCAAACATAGTTTCCTTCTTACCAGAAGGTGTTGGTGGAATCTGTCCTTCCGGGACAGTGTGCACCACAGGGGGTGGTACCGTGACTATGGCAGTAATTCTTGGCGCCTCCCGAAGTTTGTAACCTTCAGGAGTCTTGAGTATGCCCCTGGCATCTTTGCTTTCCCGAAGTTTGTAACCTTCAGGCCCAGCGGCTTCTGTTGCGATTCCCTGATCTTCAGTGATCGGCGGAACATATCCTTCCGGGATATAGTTAACAGGCATGCCCCAAGGACGATCTTTCGGCATCTGATACCTAGGATCATACTTTTCTATGATGGGCGTTGAGGTGATCTCTGAGATCACAGTTCTTTGTAGCTGAGCTTCTGCCATGGCTTGCATGTCGTTACGAAGCTTTCTCATATCCTCTCTCAGAGCGTCGATCTCTTCTTTCAACTCTCTGTTTTCTTCCTCAAGATTATCCATCTTTTTCTGACGATTGGCCCGAGTATTGTACGAATGAGACAGTTTGACTCTAGAATCGAGACACAAACGTGAGATTCGTAGGTAAGGAGAATACGCGATGTGAGAATGATGAATGCAATGATTATATTAATTGTTGTTTTTTTGTTTAATCAAAATAAACTTCGACAATTAGATTGCAAATATCAAACAGTGGGGAAACCCCTTTTTATTGAATTCCAAAGGATTACATAAATGGAAATATAGTAGATTAGAAAGTGCAGAAACAAAAACCTAAACTAATGGGTCCCGAGTCCTCTTCTTTGACCGGGGCGCTTGGGCCGTTGTTGGGTTGTCATTCCTTTGCCAGGTGAAAGGAGCGAGCAAATTCCTTTGGTCATCTTGATTCTCTACAGCATGCTGCTCCAAAATTTCAATCAGAGCATCTTTCTCTTTTAGTAGTTGCTGTATTTGGATACACTCTACGTCGAGGGTGCGGTACTTGTTCTTCCAAGATCGTCTTTCCTTTTGAACTTTGTTGAGAGTAACCTGAAGCTTTTTAGTTTCCGTCATGAAGTACATGACAGTTTCCCTCGGTGGAAGAATTCCGTAACGAGGATAAGGCATCTTTAGCTTGAGAGCTCTAGTTTGTACCCAATGGAGATAAGGCTCCACCGAGACACAATCCGGTTTTCCCAGAGACTCTCGTCCTTTCTTATGAACATGTTTCCAAGCTTGCACTATTTCCATCTTTAGTGCTCTGTCACTGTCTCTTTCTTTGAAGAAAAGACCTTCCAGATGAACACCCAGTGGGATGTGTCTCATCGGGTATCCAAATTGACGAAGAACCAATATCGGATGGTAGTTGATTCCTCCTTTAGTTCCTATGAGGGGTACGTTGGGGAAGTTTCCACAACGGTCAATGATTCTGATTCCCTCATAAATCCTATTGCACCAATCTATATCAGAGTTGGTAAGAGACATGATCTTCTGCGACCAACGTAAGGCACTCTTGCAATCCCAAAAAGCAGCAGACTTGGGCAAGTGAGAGATAAACCATTTGTAAAGCAAAGGTACACAGCATGTGATCTCCCCTCCGCTGTACAAATTTCCCAAGTGTACAGAATGATACGCATCTGCAAGCAAAGTCGGCACATGGTTTCCAATGAGAAAAACCTTAATAGCGTTGATATCGACGAAGTTATTGATGTTGGGAAACAAAAATAACCCGTAGGTGAGCAAGACAAAGATGCTTTCAAAAGCAGTCCCGTTCCCTATACTAGCGAAGTATAGAGCCTTTTTTGTCAAGAACTGGGCTGGAAAACCTTGGATGCCACCCTTAGTGGTCATGTGAGTCCTGACCTCAGACTCGTCCAAATGAATTGCTATTGCAATAGTCTGATTCTTTGGAATTTCTTCCAGTCCAGAAAATGGAGCTCGATCAGTGATATGTAAATCAGTCAGATGAGAATACTCCTCCAGCGTTGGTGATAGCTGGTAATCCGGGAATGTGAAACAGTGATAAACCGGATCGTAGAATTGAATGAGCGCGTCCATGATCCCCTTAATCACATGGACTCTTAACAGTGGTAGCAAACCACCGTGCTTGGCTCTGAAAGCCTCTGGGTTAACGATCATCCTTGCTAACCTTCTCAAATCCCCTAGTTTTGGAACCTTGAAGGTATACTGGTGAGTTCTCCTTCTACCGAAATCCATTAGCGTAATCCTCTTCTCTGATATTTGCAATCACAGTCTTAGTTTAATTTGAAAAACAGAGAGACTAGAAGAGAAATTTTTTTGAGTGTTTTAATGTTTTATTAAATGAATGCATGAATGCAACACACAAAAACATAGAAAAAACATGGGGTCAAAGGGTCGTTGTCATGAAGTCAAGGCTCTACCCATCCCCAAAGGTTTATACTAGGGTGATTTTTGTACCTGTACTCATTATCATCAGCTCCTCCCAGGAAAGCAAAACAACAAGAGGATCGCCAGCGAGTTGTAGAGCAATCTTAGAGTAAGTGCCATTCACCGAGAATAGATCACCAGCCTCAAATGAGGGTAGTATCGCGTAACAACTATTTCCGATAGTTTCCGCACTACGAAAGGGTTTGGCTCCTCAGCTTCTCAGACTTAACAACCGGCCCATTGGCTAGAAGAGTGAATGGGTTGCATTGGTCAGCCTCCACTGAGGTTGATGGTCGACCCCGTCGCCATCACTTATCTTAAGTGTATACTCATTCTTTCCACATACGGCATCACCCGCATTCCCATTAGCAGAAAAATAAACACGTATAGCAATTAGGAAAAGCAGTATATATATGTTTGTCCTAATCATCCTAGACTTATAAAGCTATGATTCCTAAGTTCCTGACAGAAATGGGTTCCCCGGCGGATGTCCCAATCTGTGGTATCCACACAAGTGAAGAGAAAAAAGGTTTGTCCAAGGTTTCCACCTTAAACGTTTAAGAAAGAAGATTTGGCCCCACGGTGGGCGCCACTTTTCTGTAGCGAGCGATTATGGACGCGGTTCTTAAGCGCTGGTCGCTCTCTGCGGTTTGAGCTTTGACTACAGGTCGATTCATTTTTTATCCTATTGTGAGTTGAATAAGGAAGGGAAATAGATGTCTCCAATTAACCCTGCTTGCATACTGAGTTTAAACAGCGGTCTGTTAGGTTACGGATGCTATCAATGTGGGGGGGGCCTTTGTACTGGTTATTTGTATTTTCGCCAATACTGTTTTCTTTCATTTTTACCTGGGCAGAAGGTTTCTGGCGGGGAACAAGGATTAGGATGTTAGGACTGATGCTTTTGAAATACTGCTTTTGATTGATAGAGATATAAGATTTGGGTTTTTTGTTGATTGCGCTCGCTAAGATCTTTTCTTTCGATCTTATGCCTACGTATTCCTGTTTACCGAAACAGGGAAATCAGAGCGTTCGTAGTTCCTCCTATAGAATAGGAGGAAATTGGTTTTTGGTGTCTTGTTCAAAGCCCAAGACGTGAAGCGAAAGGTGGTTTGTATCTTGTTCAAAGCCCAAGATGTGAAGCTGAAAGGTCTATTTGTGTCTTGTTCAAAGCCCAAGACGTGAAGCTGAAAGACCTCGGCTTTAGAGAGAATTTTTCATCTCTAAAGAGGGGAGAAGGAGAATTACTTTAACTGGGATACGCGGATCCGAGCAATGCCATAATTTCCGAAGAAAGGGTTTTAACCTGAAGGAGAAGACTTTAACTCAGTGTAGAGCAATGCCATCTTTCCTTAGGAATTTCTCATGCTAAAAGAGGGACAGTGGCGTGGATATATATGATCCAGAGGCTTGCCGCTTACAGCGATTAGATGATGGGAAAGGAGTTGTTGATGTTTGTATACTGTGAACGAGGCACAACTTTGATGCTAAAAGGTTAATTGGATCAACCAGTGGTTTTCTTATACAAAGCCTAAGAGGAGGCTAATTTCCGCTAGGAAAATCATTATACAAAGCCTAAGAGGAGGCAATTTTGTGTCCCGTACAAAGCCCGAGAGAGAGGCTAAAAGATTTTGACCCGACGATGGAGTCTTTTGGTATCTCGTATAAAGCCCGAGATGGAGGCTATTTGACTCAACAAGGGAGTTTTTTTGTATCTCGTATGAAGCCCGAGAGAGAGGCTAAACGTTGTTTAACTCCGCTGGGGAGAATCATTTGTACAAAGCCCAAGAGAAGGCTAAGGTTATCGTGTCAGTTAAGTGACAGGTCCAGTATACTGATTTTGAAAGAGAAAATCAGTTCTTATATGAGCATCGCTGTACTCATGGGTTAGATCTGAGGATCGGGGTTGTTTCCTTTTCTTTAGGGAAACTGGAAATCCAAAGGGTATTGAGACTGTCCGAGTCTGCGGGTTTCCTTCCTATTTAATGAAGGGGTCACTTGAGAATGTCTTTTGGGACTCAAGGAAGTTAGATTGTCCGTGTCTAGAGTTTTATCTTTCGTACTATGCTTTGAGAAACAGTAGTAGACTCTATGAAAGGACTGTTCTATGAGGATGACTAGGTTCTGTTCCTATACCTCTAGGAGGTCGTCGGGACAATTTGTACGAAGCCCAAGAGGAGGCTGGAAACTTTTAAGAAGCCGACGGGTCCTTGTACGAAGCCCAAGAGGAGGCTATCATTCCCGGAGGAAGAGATCATTATACGAAGCCTAAGAGGAGGCTGTGAATACTTCTAAGAAGCCGTAGTGTCCTTGAATAATGCCCAAGAGGAGGCCGATGCTTTTAAGAAGCCCGTGGGTCAATCATCTCCTTTCCATTAGGAGAGATAACTCTTTTAAAGATAAAAACCACTGGTAAACGTGCGAGGTTTACTATCCAGCGACTTTTAGCTTTTAAAGAGGGTTCCTTAGTTAAGGTCCAAGATTATGACCGTAGTGGGTACCCAAACCCCGAGACATTCAAGGCAAGCTATCCACAAGGAATAGATCAAGTCAGGAAAGTTCGAGAATTTGGAAGAAACTCAAAGATGCCATTCACGGAGAATACATTCATCTTGGGGAGTAGAGCTTCTTGACGATTCCTAAGGAGGACAGCCGAAGAGAAGACTGTATTTGGTGCTCCTATTGGGGATCTAGGCGTCTATTTCTACGAATAAATGAAACGGCGTCACTTAGTTCTAGACGTAGTAGCCGGGGAAACTCGAAATATCTATACTATTATTACACAGTAGATATGAGTTTATGAAAGGAGACTTACAGTGAGTAGCCCCACAGTACAGTTTATAATATGAAAGCAGTAAACGAAAGCGATAACCACTTACTCGGTTGGAGTGCTTCCATGCTGTTTGGTTAGTTGTTCAACAAAGAAAGATTGAAAACAATAGTATATTCAAAATCAAAGGAGAAAGTGCTTTGAAAAAGAAAGATTTGGGGCTTACAACTCAAGGAGAGGCCCAGGGTTTTATCAGTGAGCGCACTGTTTGACTTTGTACAGCGGGACTTATACAAGTGACTGGGGCCCAAAAAGGTTTTCTGTACAAAGGGATGGGTCTTACACTCTCTCAAGAGGCCCAAAAAGGTTTAAAGAAAAAAGAGTGAGGCTTATAACACGAGGGTAGGCCCAAATGATTTTTCGTTTAAAAATGGCGATCGCGCCGAGGTTTTCTTTTAACGCAGAGGGACTTATACAATAAGTGAGGCCCAAAATGTTTTGGTTAAAAGGGGGATTGGGTCTTACACTCTAATAGAGGCCCAAAGTGTTTTGAATGGGTCTCATAGCTCAAGGAGAGGCCCAGATGATTTTTATTTTTAAACGGGCGACGATCGTGTCGTTTACTTGTACAGAGGGACTTATACAATGAGTGAGGCCAAAAAAGTTTGTGCACAAGGGGGGATGGGTCTTACACTCTCTCAAGAGGCCCAAAGAGTTTTGAAAATGATTTATGAGGGTTGAATTAATCCAAAACCCTAATTTGTTTTCAAAATGTATTTAATTGAATAAAAATTCAATTAAAATGATCAAAAATTGTTTAACACATGGAAAACAAATTGTGATCTTGGATTAATGCTTCAAAAATTAAGTATTGACCTACAAAATAATTAGAAAGCATTAAAAGTTGCAAAATCAATGTAGAAAAAATATTTAAAATGCCAAAAACAATCAAAATATTAATTCTTTACAAAAATATCAATTATATGAAATAAATAATATTTTTGGGATTTTTTGTGAAAATAAAATATTTTAACATTTTTGTGAATTATTAAAAAAAGAATCAACTCAAAATCATTAAAACTCAGAGAGAAATTAATTTTTGAATCAATTAAACAAAATCACAAAATTCAAATATTTGAATATATGAAAAATGGCGCCAAGAACAGCTGAAGAACACGCGCGTGTTCTTGGTTTCTCAGATTTGCATTTTCTATCCAATCTCCATGAATACGTAATCATATCATGTAATCCACATATCATTATGCTCGTCTCAACCTCACGATCATGTCTATGTACTTTAATTTCATTTAAATTAAACATACAACAAGAAATCACGAAGAGACCTCAAGAACCCTAATTTCTGCATGAAGGCTAGGATTTTTGATACACGATTCAAACAATGCAATTAATTGAGGGAAAACATTCCATGCATGATTATGAACATATGGCCAAATTATTGTGCGAGGAAATATGCATAGATTGAGAGATGACCAAGTATGTGCTTACCTCTAGGCCGTGACAGCAAGTTCAAAGTGATTTTTGATTTGGAGGTGTTACAGATGAGTTGTGATGATCTGAACAGCTTCCCTACACCCTATGGATTGTGTTTGGATGGTTGGACTTGATTGAAATTGGCTGGATCATTTTGTGGTACCTCAGCTGCACTTTGGTTAAAACCTTGAGCAACCAGCTGGTGATTTTGTGAAATTGATGTTTCAGAAGTAATCTAAGTGTTTGATCAGCTCATATGTGATGTATGTGAGGTGTGTGAGTGATTGGTTTGATTGGACTTGCTCTCAAACTCAAAACCCGATAGTGACTTGCCTTAGAAGGCAAAATTGGAGTGAAAGAAGAGATTTTGAGGAAAGCATCTGTTAGATGGCTTTGGTGTACTCAAACTGACCACAATTGAGCTCTATTTATAGTAGAGCAAGTTTGTTTTGCAATGAATAGTGCATGGCAGCTGGTAAGTAGGTTTGGCCAATGTTGGCAAATGAAAATCCAAGTCTCCTCTAGCCATTGACTAGAGGTTAGGGCACAGAGCTTTGGTTCCCTTGGTCTTGGATAAGTCTTGACTGATTTCAGATGAGAATGGCTCAGTCCATGCCACCTTGATGGTTTCATTGAATGCCTCATTCCAAATTTGAAGTCTTGTCCCTATTTTGGCCATTCTAGGTTCAACATGCTATTTCTTGTTCCATGGACTTTGGAGGCTTGGCTCAGTGATTGTCCCCTTTAGATTCAATCCTTTGAGGTGTCCAAGTGGATAGGGGCAATTGAATTTGGCTGATTTTGGCAAATCGACCAAAGTTGCAAATTCTGCCTTGCCTTGACAGATTTCAGCAAGGCAACTTGGCAATGTTGTATCTCATGGTGTAGGTTGAATTTGGCAATGTTCTTGGCCATTTTGGAAAGCTCTTACATGATACAACAACTGTTTGAACAAGTTTGGTTTTGATCTCTTTTGATTCCAAGTGAAAAATCCCCCTACATTTGGCAAAAAGTGAGGCAGAATCTGACTTAGTGAAAATTTCACTAAGTGTTGGAAAAAGTGACATTTTCACTTTTCAGCCACTTTGATCACTCCATATCTCAAAATCCTTAATGAATTGGAATGACTTGTAGTTGAAGTTTCTGTAGGTGATAATGAGGGCTACAAATCCATCTTTGAATGAGAAAAAATGGCCTTGTGGTTTAGGAGTTATGGTCCTCCAAAGTTGGTACCTTTGCCACTTTATTTTTAACTTAGAAAAATTTCTAAGTTTTATGGTTACCCCTTTTACAAGTTATCTCACTTTTCTTGATTTTTCTTGATGAATGATGATTCAAATCATACATCAACATCATTTTAGGGTTAAAAATCCATTTTGGTGAAAAATCTCAAAAAGTCAAAGTTGACTTTTGTGCACAGTTGACTTTTTATCAGATGAATTCCAAACTGTGCAATTCTTCAGGAAATCATGTCCTTGACCTAAATCAAACTTGATGGACATGTTCCATGGGTGTCATAGGGTATATTCAATCATGTATTAGGGTTTGGGAGCATGTCCAGGTCAAAAGTCAAAGTTACAGTTGACTTTTCCCTTAAAACCCTAATTGTGGTGCAGATGAAATTGAGACTTGTTGCTCAAACTTCTTGGATTAATCCATTGTCCCAAATGAATCAATATGGTATATTAGAGACCCTCAAATCATCTCTTGAGGTCTTGGCTCATGGTTTGTCCCAAAAGTCAACTTAGGGGTGAATTAGGTCAAGAAACCCTAATACCTGATTTTTGATGAATGCATCCCCTGAGGCAAAATTGACTTGATGCATGGGTCCATGAGGTTCCATGAAGTATATTAGGTTATGTTTTGGATCATTGCCTTGTGCCCAGATGAAAATTTCCATCTGGAGGCCCTGGTCGACCAAAACCCTAATTTGGTGACACTGTCGATCTTGAGACTTGATCCACCTAGAAGGGAGCAGCCTTGTGCTTAATCCTTGAAGTGGGAGTACTTTTTGATCCATTGTGGATATTTAAGAGATTAGACAAGATGAAGATCATGTCATTTCTTGATTGATCCTTTGTCTAAACACTCAGAGAGGGCTTGAAACCCTAATTTTGATTGTAGTGGATGCTCACCCATCTTTGGGGAGACTAATGAAGCATAAAGGTACATCCATATTGTGATGATGATTTTCACAATGATGGGAAATCTAAGTGGTCAAAATTTGGGGTATTACAGCAGTATCTTTTTCCATATTCCCAGTAAAAGAGTTAAACTACCCCTCACGCTCTTCATCATCTTCGGTGTCCCACGCGCTAACAACATCTGAATCAACAGACGAATCAAATTCATCAGAATCGATCACTTCGTCTTCTTCAACAAACTTAATGTCTTCACGACCACAAGACACATCTTCAAGCAGCTTAATGGTGAACTCAAGTTCGTTGATAACAATGAGAATCTCTTCATTCACAAGAGACTTCCTACTGTTTTTATCTGCATCCTCGTCGTGTCGTAGCAATCAAAACTCCTTGTTTTCTCATCGCATTTAATGAAAGAGCCCAACCCAAAAGAAATCTTTCGAAAGTTTTCCTCACTCCAATCAAAACACGGAAGACCACAACATTTCACCCAAGCAAATCTATCACTATCTACCAATTCTGGAGACCATGGTCGGATCTCGCTGAACCACACATCCAACCATTCCCTTGAGTCCTCAATCAAAGTTTCAATATCCCCTCCCGATAAATCTTCCAGCAAACACAACGAAGCACCAAGAGGTGTGGCCTTGATATTGAAGAACCCTTCTTCATTAAGATTTCTTTGAATATTGAAAGCATTACCATCTTCTAATACCACACCCACTCTAGCCCTTTCAAACCTACTCAAAACATTATTATCCAACTCTAACAAGATCCTTTTCTCAGAGTTACAAGTTTTCACCTTGAATAAATGTTTATTCCTCCCAACCACATTCGCATAGGTACTAGCGTTCCTATTCGGAACCATGGAACTGGTAAATCTTTTCTTCTGAACCTCTCTAGCTGGAATGAAGTCCTCCTTACCTTCGTTTCCCTCCTTTCCCGGATTGAATCTAGCGATATTTGCGAAGATCTTCTTCCCTCCCAGAGTAATACTATCAAGGTTAATTGCAAGAATACGGGGGTCATGAACTTTCCGAAATTTGGCGATCCCGAATCTTTTTCCACGTTTATCTCTCTTAGCTGGAATAAACACTTCTGATATAACGCCATGCACCATGAACACCTCAAAGAGATCTTTGGCATTCATCGAATCAGGGAATTCTGTTATAAAGAACGAAGTCGTGGGTTCACCCAATCTAGCTCCTTTTCCTTTATTCTCCTTCCACACTGAAAAACTACCCTTGGAACTCCTATTCGCCTTCCTTCTGACTCTCTCCCAATTCATATCAGATCAAAAACGAGCAAACAAACCAACCAGATACCGAACCAGACTCAACCCCAGACACGAGAAACCCTAACAGATTGCCAAGGCCCCTAAACTCGAAAGCTAGGAATTTAAGGCGAAGACAATCCAGAAGATCCTCATGATCGGTGCAAGCCCTCCGTTCCTGGTTGAAACAAAGGCTGAAAAAATGCCGGCAGTGACTAAGGAGGTCGAACGACAAAGGAGAAATACGATCAGAGATAAAGCGTTACATGCAGCTGGGAATCCATAGAAGAAACGAAGAAAACAATTTTAGGTAGAAAAGAACAGTCTAACTTAAAGAGAAGGGAGAGTTTCTCTCTCTAACATGCAAACGCTTGTTTAGATTATTATGTAAATCTGAATATGAATGGAAGCGCATAACAAGTGCAAAGATAAAGAAAATTAAATTTTTATATTACAAATTAAAAAAAAATTCCCCTACAAACTAAATTTTCTGGTTCCGTCACTGCTTCTTTGTTCAAAATTATGGCTTGAATTTTTATTTTTATAACCCTATTATATAATTTTGAAAATAGTATTCACATACAATAAACAATATCTGCAATACTCTACTACTCCACAATACTGTTTAAATTTCAGCTTACCAATTTCATTTCATGGTTATAATAGCAATTCCGGATATATGAATAGTTTATATTTGCAACGAGTAACATCTTTTGTATTTTCTGAGTAATATCAACAAAATTTTACCAATAAATAAATTCAATATTTCAGTTTGTAGTTGCGAATCAAAATATGCAACGAGTTTATGTGAAGACCCCTTCCAAAATAGGAAAAACTATAAACAACAGCAGCTAATGCCAATGCATCTTAATTGCTTAGGACTTTGTAATTAACATCACATAATGAATGTTACACCTAATGATCATATAATCCAATGCACTTGTTATCTTACAATATGGCAAAAAAGAAATATCTCAATATAAGAAGATATAAAAGTAAAAGTAAACCTATTTTAATTAAAAGTGATGTGTGTAAAACTTAAAAGGTTTCGCAAATGTGATTTACCATGGCACTGTTACAAGACTCTCACAGCAAATATGCACGTTGTGCTTAAAAGTGTTGCTACTTTTCAATGAATTAATCACCTGGCCACTATTAAAGTCATATAGGACAAATTGGGTAGTATATATGTTCATTAGAAGAACAACACCATTTTCTGAAATGAACAGGGGATAAGAAGGTTGCTTGTTGAACTTATCATAAGGAATGATCATGATTTTAGTCCATGACTCAACAGCTCCACACTCTTTCATCAGCCATGCAACCCAATGAGTTTCATTAGAAACATGGCACACTCCAAGGCAATTATTTAAAACATACAAAATATGCCCATGCACTTTGTTACCATCATCTTGGGGCAGCAACAATTCCTTGTAAGTCTCCTTCTCGAAACCAAAGGAAAGAATCACACTTTGATTAGGACAACCACCTTTTTTTTTAACAATCCAATTCAGAGTGCCACTAACATATTGCCCTATCAAACTAAAGGGCCTATTGGATGTACGGCGGAAATTCTGAATGGTTTTCCAAGAATTATCACCAAAGGTATAAATTTTGGTTAAAGTTTGACTTGGATCATTCCCATACTGCATTACAAGTAGCACTTTGTACTTGTCATTAACTTCATCATATCCAAAGCCACATTGCTTAGTTTTCCACTCATGTGAAACAGCTTTTGGGGATTTTTTGGATTTGAACCTGATAAAAGGGTTGTGCAGTTTGACACAATGTTGATTTTTATAATACCGACATAACAACCCATTGCATGAACCTATAATATCATATTTGGACTTCATCGTTCCTCTGATGATAACAGGAGGTGATAGATTTTCAAATAATGGCTTTAAAGGGTAATAAAAGAGTTTGTAGGGTTCACTCATCAAAGAAAAGAACAACCTTTGGCGGGCTAAGCTTCGTTCAACGGTTGAGATCCGAAGATTTGCAAATTGAGGACCTGAGATCAGGATTTTCCATGATTTACAAATGCATTTGAATTGATGGAGGGATCTTACCGGAAGTCTGAGAAGTATCTCGATGATGAGATCTTCAGGCAGATGGGACCATACTTCATCTCTCTTTGGAGAAAAAAATTGAATCACAAAATAGATCAAAGATATCAATTGCTTATACCACTGGCCAAACATAGTGTAGAAAATCTAGTTACTTTGATTTTTTTAATTTGAACTTGATTTCAGAATCTATTCTATTAGGATTAAATATACAAATCATTTAAATACCAATAGCCAAACATAGATTTACTATGACTTTTTCTTCTTTTCATTTAGGTTTTAAGAAAAAAATGTTCAAAGTGTTTTGTTTTGCTTTCGGTTCTCATGCCGCATCATATTGCTCCAATTATTAAGCATGTAAATGAGGGAAAAAAAACTAATTATTATACTATATACTAAAAAATAGGATTCGTTAAGATTGCTCCGATTCTCTTATTGACCAAATATTATGTAAGGCAATATATTCCTATGTATTTGTTAATACGAGAAGAGAAAACAGATTTTATTATATTATTTTATAAAATTTTGACGAAATATAATTTAATTCATTAAAAATATTTGGTTAATTTTAAATTTATATTCTTAATTTCTAAAACTTAAATATTTTTTATGTAATTTTCATATTAAAATATTAATAGTGATGTGGATTATTTTATTAAAGTGTTATGATTATTAAATTATTTTAGCTCAATTAGTTCATTGATTAAGGGTCTATTTTACTTTGTAGTTTACAAACAAAACCTTTGCACTGTGTCAAAGTATATTATTCTAGCATACTGCAATTAGGACAACCAATACTTTTTATGATCTTTTAAGTAGGAGTTTTTGAAGGTTTGATTTTAGCTCTTAATTTGGGAGTCAATAAGGTGGAAGTGAATATAGATTCCGTGGATATCTTGAAGGATATCACTCAAAGGAAAACAAGGAGAAGTGAGGGAATTGAATTAGTGAGGAGGATTGGTAGTCTCTTAAGCAGATTTGAGTCCTCCATTGTGTCGCATGTGTAGCGTGAATCTAATCAATGTGTGGATGTCTTAGCAAAAACTGGGTGTAGACTTGATAGTGAGTTGGCAAAGTTTTCGAGTGCTCCAAATTTCGTTGAAGATCTTCTTTTGGTAGATTCGGGTGGGTCTCCCTCTATGAGGGAAGTGTTTGTGTAGTTTTCGCTTTATTTTTGGACCTTTGGCCCTCTCTATTATTAAAAAAAGTAGTAATTTTCTTCGATGCCCTCTCTTAAATTATCACAATTATTGTTCCTAATTATGAGTATAAAATCTTGTTTCAAACATAGAAATATTAATTATATAGAAAATGAAACTAACAACTTTCAGTAAAGTCTTAAGTAGACTAGATATATATAAATCTCTCACGCTATATATGGGCTGTATAATTTGGATCATTGTTAATCATGGTAAATAAAATCAGACCGGATGAACCGGTTGGATTGTCAGACCGGAAAACAGAATTCTAATCGGTCTATTTGAATTTGAAAACCGGCATAGATCTAAAATTTAAACTGAAAAATCAGCCAAAAACCGAATAATTGATAGTTAGAAGATTTCTAAGATTAGTCCAGATATTACTTTTGATTTATAAAAATATGATCAAAGATTTCGTTTGAATTAAAATGTCGTTTGATTTAATTTCATTTCCTTCTCTAATTAATCTAGTACACATTATCGTAAAAAAATCAAGATAAAAACTATTCTCATTTCACTTGTTTCTCTTTATTCATTTTAAATGAATAAAAGTGGATTATATATAACAATACATAATCACTACTGCAAAAAACACATTTAACATCGAATGCGAAATGCATTTAACATCGGCTACATAGGCGAGGTAACGAAGGGCGTCATGAAAAGTGGCCACTTTACCCTTCGGTTTTTAAATAATCAGGGGATAAAGTTATCTACACATGGGTTCGATCCCCAACATTTACATTTTTTATTATTTTCAGAACTGGATGGCGCGCCCAATATTAATTCTCGGTGTTGTGTAGAACCGATGTGATATCTCTATGTTATTACCTCAGTTTTATGTAAAAATTGAGGGGATAAGTTTTTTTAGTACTGTCATATGAACATGTATTGCAAAACATATTACAAAATATAGAACCATATTTTGCAGATTCCTGAAACAGAAAACTTTGTACATTTTGTCAAATTTTCAATCTTAAACATTATACGACAAATATTTATTGTTAACACCAAATGCAAACCAAAATCGCCCACAGTTTACAATTTTATTATAAAACTAAATCAAATGATTAATTAACAATAACAATAATCAAAATGATTAATCAACAAATATAGGCTCGATGAATAATAGGGGGGCGGAAGTAGGGTTAAGAGGAGTAGAATTTCTCATATTATTTCTAAAGGCTGCGCCGATATGTTTCTAATCCAGGAGACTAAGATACAAGCGATGTCGGATTCGGTTGCGAGGAGTTTTTGGAAAAAGGAGGATGTGGATTATTCGTTTTCGGATTCGGTAGGAGCTGCGGGTGGTCTCTTGATTCTTTGGAAGGTTGGGTCGGTGGAGGTTTTGAGCAGTTTTAGAGGAGCTGGTTATCTGGGTGTTAAGGTTAGATGGAAGGGTAAATGCTACTACATTCTTAATATTTATTCGCCCTGTACTATTGAGTTAAAGCGTAGGTTGTGGGGTTCTTTGCTTGCTCTTAAAGAGAGGTTGTCGGACGGAGAGTGGGTGTTCGGAGGCGATTTCAACGCGGTTAAGGATATTAGAGAAAAGAGAGGGTTGTCGGCTTCGGAGAGGAGAGCGGAGATGGACGAGTTTTTGGAGTTTATCTTTAAGTGCAATTTGGTGGACTTGCCTTGTAAGGGTAAAAGGTATAGTTGGTATGGGGTGATGGAAAGGCGAGAAGTCGGATCGATCGCTTTCTTGTGGACAATGCTATTGTCAACGATTGTGGCCTTGTGGGGCAGCTCATCGGTTGAAGGGACATTTCAGATCATTGTCCGATTTGGTTAGTGGCGGATAAGAAAAATTGGGGTCCAAAGCCTTTCAAGATTATCAATGATTGGTTCTCTAATAAAGAGTTCTTACCTTTTGTTAAAAGGGAGTGGAGGAAGATTGTGGTGGAAGGAAGAAGTGATTACGTGTTGAAAGAAAAATTACGCATCCTTAAAGAGAGTTTGAGGTGGTGGAATTCCAACGTTTTTGGTAGGTATGATTTGGAGGTAGAAGAAGGAGTTAAGGAGATAAATGATTGGGATTTAGAGGAGGACGCAAATAGTGGAGATCAGGTTATTGTCGATTTGGGTGCGAAAAGGAGGGCGAATAATAAGGTGTGGTTGAATCTTAAGATTAAGGAGAATTTGTTAGTTCAAAAGTCTAGGGTGAAGTGGCTTAAGGAGGGAGATACCAATTGTAAATTTTTTCATATGGCGATGAAGGAAAGGAGGAGGCGTAGTCATATAGGGAATATTTCTACGGTTCGAGGAATAGTCGACTCGGTATTGGAAGTGAAGGAGGTGGTTAGGGAGCATTTCGCTTCTAAATTTAAGGAAGTGGATGAGGTTAGGCTGGTGCTCGATCGATTATCGTTTAATCAATTAAACCTAAGAGATTGCGAGTTTTTGGATGCTCCTTTTACGGAGGAGGAGATTAAGGAGGCGGTTTGGGGTTGTGAGGGTTCGAAGAGTCTTTTATGAATTGTTGGTCTTTTATGAAAGAGGAGTTCATTAGTTTTTTTTTGTGCTTCCATTCGGAGGCAAAGTTGTCAAAGGCTTTTACTTCTTCTTTCTTGACGTTGGTTCCGAAGATTCCGAATCCGTTGGGCTTGGATGATTATAGGCCGATTTGCCTAGTGGGGTGTGTGTACAAAGCTCTCTCCAAATTGTTGGCGGCTAGATTGAAAGTGGTCATTTCTTCTATCATCTCAATTTGCAAAAGTGCTTTTGTGTCGGGTAGGCAATTACTTGATGGTGTTTTAGTGGTGAACGAATTGGTGGATTTTGCTAGAAAAGAGAAGAAGGAGTGTTTACTTTTTTTAAGTAGATTTTGAGAAGGCTTATGATAAAGTGTCTTGGAATTTCCTTAGATTTATGTTGAGGAAGATGGGGTTTGGTGAGAGGTGGTTGAAGTGGATGGAGGCTTTAGTTTTCACGAGTTATATGTTGGTTCTTGTTAACGGAAGCCCTACGAAAGATTTTGTGGTTGATAGAGGTTTGAGGCAAGGAGACCCGCTCTCTCCGTTCCTTTTTGTTATTGTGGCAGAGGGGCTTAGAGGTATGGTTAGTAGGTCGGTGGAAATCGGTGATTTTGCGGGTTTCAATTTTAATGGTAAATGCTTTATTGATATCCTTCAATTCGAAGATGATACTTTGTTGATTGGGGATGGTAGTTGGAATCATACTCGGGCTATTAAGGCGGTGTTGAGGGGTTTTGAGTTAGTGTCGGGAATGGGAATTAATTTCCATAAGAGTCATCTTATTGGAATTAATATTAGTTCTCGTTTTTTGGAGGTGGCTTCTTGTTATCTTTCTTGTAGAAGGGAGAATGAAAAGTTCTCTTTTCTAGGCCTTCTGGTGGGAGAAACTCATAATAGGGCACCTATGTGGTCGGGTATTATAGCTAAGTTGAAGAAGAGATTGTCTTGTTGGAGTAATAAACTTCTAAGTTTTGGAGGTAGATTGACTCTACAGAAATCGGTTATTTCGAGTCTTTCTATTTTCATGTTGTCTTTTTTCAAAGCTCCGGGGTCAGTTGTTAAAGATATGACTAAGATCCAAAGTAATGTCCTTTGGGGTAGCTCGGAGGATAAGCGAAAAATTCATTGGGTGAGTTGGAAGCAAGTGTGCCTTCCGGTGGAAAAGGGTGGGCTCGGTTTGAAGAGGATTGATGATTTCAATATTGCTCTCCTTCACAAGTGGAGGTGGAGGATATTGGTTGAATCAAAAGCGACTTGGTATGAGGTTTTGAAGGCCCGGTACGGTGATATCAACTTAAAAATGGCGAATTCCGGTGGACACAAAATTAAATATGGCAATACTTCCTTTTGGTGGAAGGATATCCTTGGCTTAGAAAATTATTTTTCGGATGATGTTTTTATTGATAATTGTTTATTTTCTGTTGGGAATGGGTTTTCAATTTCGTTTTGGCATTCTAGATGGCTTGATGGGTTATGTTTAAAGGAGGAATATCCTTTACTTTTTAATTTGTCCCAATTGAAATTTGTGGCAGTGGCTTGTTTGGGTTTTTGGCAGGATGATGTTTGGTCTTGGGGCAACCTTGGTATTGTTTCTGTGCAGGTTGGAGCTGAATCGGAAGAGTTACGGTCGCTCTTTGCTAAGCTGCAGACGGTGATCCCGCATTCTCAGGGGAAGGACTCGGTGTCTTGGCAGCAGTCGGAGGCGGACTGCTTTATGGTGGAAGGTTTCCGGAGCTTAATCGGTAAGTTTCGTATTCCTCTTGGCCCGCCTAATAATTTTGATGGGGCTGTGTCTTTAGTTTGGAAGGTTGATGTCCCTTTTAAAGTTATTCTTTTCTGTTGGATATGCCTGAAAAACAAATTTCCTACAAAAGTGGCATTAGCTTTTAGAGGTTGTGTTGCTAATAACGGTGCTACGGATTGTGTTTTTTGCGAAAACTTTGTCGAGTTTTCAGACCACTTATTCTTGAATTATACTGTTGCTAATTTGGTTTAGAGGGAGGTGGCGGTTTGGATCGGTTTCGATGATTTTAATAGCTTTGATATTAAAGAGAGCTTCTTAAAGTGGTTTTCGTTTTGCAAGAAGAATAGAGTGAAAAAAGGCAAGGAAGGAATCTTTTGGTTGGCAACATGTTGGTTCATTTGGAACGTTAGAAATGGCATTATTTTCAGGAATGATTTTTGGAATGTATTAGATATGGTTTGGGGCATCAAAGTTTTGGTTTGGAGATGGTCTGTCGTCGGAAATATTAATAATACCAATTGCAGGTTTTACGAATTTTGTAAGCATCCGTTGTTATATCTTTCTTAAGGGTTAATTGGTTTTGTAATATTTTCTTCCGAGCTTTGTCTCGTTTCTTTGTAAGCGGGTTCAGGAACCCTTTGTTCTCAGTTATCAATATATCTTGCTTATAAAAAAAATGGAAAGTTCTGTAAGTTGTCCAATAGGATTTGTCACTGGTCATTAAGCACCTATAATTTGAACTACATTCGAAACCAATTAGGATAATCAACAACAAACTTTAAATCTATAGTACAAGGAATAAAAAAGAGTAAAATGATAATTATAAATTACTAAGCAATATACACTTCTACGGAAAACACCATTCATAACGGTTGAAAAAAGGATACAACCACGTCCAACCAACTATTGTGAGGTAAGATCTGATTGTATGTATGATGCTTTCCACCACGGGCGTATGACTGTTGTGATGAACAATGTAGCGTGCTACATTTCACAACGGTTAAAGTATACAATCGTTGTGATATAATGTGAAAGGTCATGGTTTCGAAACTTAGTGACTGTATGGTTTGTAATATTTTGCGCTCTATCTATAACAACGGTCAGTATAAATAACCGAGATTGAATACTTTATTTTTTAATTTTATTTTATTTTTCAATATATTACAAACTTGTATTTCTTTTACCTATATGTTATTATTATACATACATTAGCTAAATATTTACAAAATATCAAATTAAGCAATAAAAATATATTTACAACCATCAAAGATGAAGTCATACAATACCGCCCCTTTTTAACTAACGCATTGAAAATAAACGCCCTACGTCTACGGACGTCATCTAAGTCATCGGAAGAAAAAGGTGTCGTGTAGTTAAACATCTACATAAACAAGTGGAAAAAAATTGAATATCACTTGATTTGAATTATAATAGAAAATTACTTTAACATTAATATGTTATTGTAAACATTTCATGATATTATATATACTTGATCCCACGAATCAAAATGTTGGCAGAAACGATGTTAAACATGTGTTTCATTACATAGTACTCATACTCGTATCCCTCTACTTGTCTCCTTGTCTACAAATTTAAATATTTAATGAATATATAACCACACATTTCATGAATATGTATAAGTGAATGTCACAATTAATCCACATACTTTGGGCTCACAAAATGCGAATTTTTCCTAGAGTTGTTCAACCTATAGTATCTTTCCATAATCCTGTATATTGAAAATGATTTAAAAATATTACATGCTAGGATAATTACAAAATCAAATATTACTAAAAGTCTCATAAGCATAATGCTACCTACTAATAATTTGTTGCATCGTAGATTCAGGTGGATTGTGTAACGAACACAATGTATTTACCATATTCGTCAGAAGAGATATGATGATCAATTGAAAATGTTTTCTGAATGAACAATACAAGCATATATAATTAGTATTTGGTAAAACATGAAAACTAATATATTCGGTAAGGGATTGAAAAAACACTCAAACCACATAAGATATAATAAAATCATCTTTTAAACAAACATTAATAACAACATTCATAAAAAACATTTATCAACAACAAACCATAAACAACATACACGATATAACAAACATATCAAGTCATAGAATATTTCATAAACGTACATGTCCTATAATGGATTGTCCACAATGAAATAAGGCTGAAACTAAATGGATATCATTATAGGTCTTTCACACATGTTTGCAATACTCACTTTAGCTTCGTCCTCGTTATTAAGACACACATCCCTACCTACAAGTTAAAACATAAAGAAAGTTCAAACATTGTAAAACAAGCTATTGAAACATAAACAATAATACATGAAAAGATTTTGAAATATAAACTAATGTGAAGACGAACCTGTAAAGTATCCATTTTCTCATATTTAAGGCAACAAAGGTATCCTTTGAAGAAACCGAGTTGGCTGCATAAATTTGGGATTTTCATATGAGAGAGATGAGTGACAGAGATGTTAGGATTTTATTTTGAGAGAGATGAGTGAAAGATATGGTGTTATAATACTTAAAATTGTTCTTTTTAACACAAGATTCAATTAGCTATAACACATGTTCAATTATTTAATTTTCTAACTCTTAATAAAAATTATTTCTTAAAATACTCACAATATTCACACTTAAAATTAGTTATTAAATTCAATAATATATATTGGACTATGATAACTTTGATTGAGCACTAGAAGAGTATTACCCGCGCTATTGGGCCGTCCTGTTAAGTATTCTTTAATGTGATTTGGAGTATTACCTGTAAATCGTATTCTAGCTGGATCTAACAATCCATAAGTGTCGTACCTCGAAAAATAAGAACGACCTCGCGAAGTGTAACCGCACGCCCGCGAGATGTGCTTAACAGAGTCGCCACCGATCTTTATTTATTCTCATTGAGGTAAAGGGAAAATATAAAAAAAAAAACCTCTAAAAGAAAGGACAAGGATATGGTCATCGCAACCAATATCTGAGTTCGGAAGTCGGTTACGCAAATGGAAGGTATTAGCACCTCTCACGTCCGTTGTATCCAACGGAAACTATTTAGTTAGGATCGAAAGTATGTTAACTTATATTAGTTTCTAATCTTCTGTTTGCTTGGGATGGAAAAGGGAGAGAAGAGAAACATTTTTGAATTTTATTAAAGAGAAAGGGGACCTAAAGGTTTCTATTATTAGGGGGCTCGACAAGACTTTGTAATCTCGTGCCTACGTATCCTCATAGTGCAACGAGGAACTCAGAGCCTTCGTAGTTCGGGGACTACAGTTAAAAGGGAAAATAAATGGCACTTGAACAACTATGAACTACACTTGGAGTTACTGAAATATGCATCAAGGAGGAGTGTTAAAATAGATGCACATTTCTATAACCTTCTAGTAAAAATAAATGACAAAGTTTAGAGAAAAATAAAATAGTCTAAAGTTTCTACATGTTTCTAGATTGTTCCAATAATTCTTAGATTAACTTATAGCCTAGAAAATTCTATGTCAATGTAATATAGAAAAGAAAAATAAAAGTCTAGATAGTTCTATTCTAGAAACAACCTCAAGCACCTATAAATAGACAAGCATATGTGTAATGGTATTTAAGCCTTTAAGGTTCAATGTTAATAACATTAGAGGCTTCATCATACTATTATTTTCTTCCTACAATAATTTGACTACTTATGTGTTGCCTCTTGTTCCATGTTACTAAACTAGCTCTCATACTACTTCTTACTATCTTTCAACTATCTACCAGAGCTTTTTAAACAATCCAACTACATTCTGAACCATCAGTATTCTCTCAAATACTAACAATTTTGCATGAACATTATTGGCAATTGTGAATTGTGCACTATTTATGACATACTTCTTTTAATTTTATTCTAATGAATTTGGTTGCCAACTATTTGTACTTTAAATTACTCATTTTACTTTTTAAAAACATAAACTATCCAAAAACTTGATAAATGGGAGGCACATATTTGTGTAGTAGTAAGCATCATCAATAAGTTATGAATTAGTGAAAAATAGAGAGTTTCTTAACACACCACCCATGTTTCTTATATACCACGTGAAATTTCGTTTTTGCCCCCCAGTTCCGGTTGTGCACATCCGGACGCACCGTTTTTTTTTAAATGTTGCTTTGTTCCGGATGTGCAAATCCGGAATGACAAGTTGCGCGTATTTCGGATGTGCACATCCGGAAAAATGGCTGAAACTTAAAAGATATATTTATTTTAAGAAATAATAATAATATGTATTTTAACAGAAGGTTAGGGGAACGAATATGGAAGACATCCTTTAATGATAACTTCAAAATATTTATCAAAACGCATGATAGCCACTTGTTCCGTATCCAAAAGTTGTCTAGTAGTTCTAACCCATATTTAAACAAAATAACGGTCATCCACCTATGGTGACAAATATGACCTCTGTAACCATAAGTTATATATCCAAAAAAGGCATTGTGAACATCCGAACTCCCAAATCTATCCTCAAAGATTGTAGGACAAATGAAGATCAACAGTAAAACATTACTTCATTGACGTTATCCAAGATAAATGGCAACAGAGTCGACACAAAGTTGGTGGTACTTCTATTACCACTTGCAGAACCAGAATCAGAATTTTCGACTTCACTTATGTAGTATCGAGTGTGGTGCCTAATTGATACATGTTGATGTATATTTATGTATATTGAGTAAGTGAGGGTCAGTTCAGTCAGGTTTTGCTTTAAAACCGGGGAACACTTGATAGCTTTCCGCGCTCGATACTACATAAGTGAAGTCGAAAATTCTAATTCTGGTTCTGCAAGTGGTAATAGGAGTACCACCAACTTTGTGTCAACTCTACTGTCATTTATCTTAGATAACGTCAAAGAAGTAATATTTTACTATTGATCTTCATTTGTCCTACAATCTTCGAACCTGTAAAATATAATCCTTTTAGGCTGAAACCCAGTTGATTTATAGAAAGCCACACGCCACTCCCTGAAAATCAAAATGGTAAATAATAATGAATTATTTATGCATTCAAACACTTTTCTTGTATCGTGTAAGTTAGTAACTACTCTCATTCTTAACATTTCTTCTCCATAAAGCTCAGTCTTTTCGGTGCTCTGTGCCCTTACAGGTAAATAATAATGCGTTTTTTTATGCATACAAACTTTTTTTATTCATCAACGTTTCACTCTGTAATGCATGTTTACTTCATTGACATTGACTGAAGATTAATGGCTACACCGAAACAACACATTGAAGAGATACGAAGAACAAAGTTTTTTATTGGCGGGAAACCTAATCCCTTGACTCAAGATCTTCATCATGCTGTCAAGACCTTCTCCCTCCCCTCATTGACATTGACTGAAGATTAATGGTTACTCCGAAACAACACATTGAAGAGATACGAAGAACAAAGTTTTCTATTGAAGAGATACGAAGAACAAAGTTTTCAATTGGCGGGAAACCTAATCCCTTGACTCAAGATCTTCATCATGGTGTCAAGACCTTCTCCCTCCCCTCATTCGAATGTATATTAACTTGCGATGATATATTAGCGTATGCGACCAACGACAAAATCGATTTTTAAAAAAAAATAGAGTTATGCTATTTTTCGGATCTGCAGATCAGGATTTTAAAAAAATAAATTTATACTATGTTTCCAGATGTGCACATCTGGAACACATCAGCGTTTTTTAAAAAAACGGTGCGTCCGAATGTGCACATTCGAAATCCGGGGGAAAAAACGAAATTTCATGTAGTGTATAAGAAACTTGGGTGGTGTGATAAGAAACTTTCTAAAAATATATGGAGGGAAAACATGATCGATTACAATAGAGGATAGATAGTGAATAATAATAAGGACAGGTGCTTAGATCAGTTACAAAGGAGTTGATTCAATAAATATTTGTTAGGTTGGTTAAATTATGATAAATGATTTTGATGCCTAGTGTTTCCAAAATTAACGTTTAACTAGACATAACTCAACTTAACATTTCAAAACTTGTAAAATTGGCTGCTATTAAATCGACTAGACAATTAACTTAAAAGGTCTTTTTCAGCAACTTATGTTTTTTCCCTATTGTCAGTTTCTGATCCAACACAACAATAAAACAAAGGGATAGCATTCTACCAAAATATATTATCTTTAGTAAATATGCTACGTTGTATTTCTATCAAAGCAATATAGGACTGAATGAAAAGGTAGAGAGAGAGTCTAACTTCTCTCCAGTCTCTTTCGTTTTTCTGCAATCGAGTAGCTATAAAGTCATGACAAACTCTTCCACTACAAGATTAGATGAAGATGGTTAAACTAAGGTTTCGTCCAACAAAGATGCAAGAGCACCAAAGGTTAGATGGGAGGCAGCTAGGAGTGGTGAACTTTCAAAGGGGGGCGGAACATCAAAGATTTTCATTACTGAGTTTGATGAGAAGTGGAGAGCAAAAGATTTGTGTTCTACCCCAAATTTTTCCCTTAGATCCATTGATCTTCTGCATATCATATTAGGTCAATCATGTTGCATAGCTAACCTTTTTTTTATCAGGTTTTGTTTGTGTTTGTTTCATCCTTTTATCAGGTATTATCTTGAGGAGATTCAAGGAGTAATTAATCAAGATTTTGAATGGAGCATTGAATCAAGCAAACCCCTCATTTCCAAGAGATGTCATCCTTAACCCTAACCCCACCATGACCAAATTTCTACCCACTTTATTTACCCTCAATTATCACTTAACCTTTTCTAAACCAATTTCATTAACCTTTTCATTTAACCATTTTTATTCAACTTGTTCAATTTAATTCTCCTAAACCATTTTTAATCCTAATCAATTTGCCAAATTATCCATTATTGTTTATTTCTTTTCCTAATTACTTTGTTTACAACAAAGAAGAAAAACCATTTTTTATTTGCCTAAGCCCATCGTGACCAAGAAAGGAGTATGTGTTACAAATTATTGGAGTTTTTATTCATTGTCAATTAACCAATAGAAATTAAGTTTGAGCATGTTGACTTTTCAACTCATTGGCCAGCCAATGAGAAGGCGACGCATGGTACTAAGGAAGCAAATTAACCAAGTTGTTCGTCTTCTCTATTTTTGCTCACGAGTTCAGCATGTAAGGAGGAACATTCAAGCAAATTCACTCTCAAATTTTTAAATCCTTGGCGCGAATATTGAAATGGTTCATCCCAAGACATTTCCTCTTTGAGCTTCTTCATCTGGTTTCATCAAAAGCGATTCTGAGGATTTACCATTCTCATCTTTCAATCTGATTCGCTCTGATACACCCTGCATCGCCTGCGAAATGTTCATGGCACCGTCCCTATCAATTTCCTCTTTCTTTGCTTACTTGTTTGGCAACAGAAGTTTGTTTCAGAAGCAACACACCAATTTGAAGTTTTGACCCTGCGAGCTCTGAGCTATCTGTGCAGCATAAGAGCGTCTGTCTCCATGAGTTGAACAACGTCTGAATTCAAATTGCAAACCCTAGCTCTTTCTTGCCCATCAAGTGTTTGAAACTTAACCCGGCCCATCAAGTAGCCTATATAAGGAGCTCAACCTCAACACTTGAGGACATCAACAACTCTCTCAGAAAAGCACTTAAAAAGTTCTCTGAATTTTTTTTAAAGAGGTTCGAGCTAGCAATTTGGAGTTGGTCACTGGAGCAGGTTCTTGGAAGAGAGGTTATTCATCACACCTAATGACAGTGGAATTTATTCCATTTGGTATTGTGTTCTTACCTCTTTTGTTAAATATGTTCATTTGATTTAGTCTTTACCATATGCATTTATTGTATCTGTCTGAATATATGCCTAAAATATGTTGCTATGGTTTGAATTTACAAAGTAATTGATTGTTCTACATTATTGTGCTATACGTGTATGTGATGGAGTTACCGTAATGGATGTTGTAATATTCATGGTTCTGTTTACAATTGATCTGCATTGATGATTTGTTGCTTGATCACATGTTTAAGGGTAGATGGTGTGAACTTTTAGCTATTTGCTTTGCCCCCTGTTGGATTATTTTTGTAGCCATATGCCTCTATGTTGTGAGTTAGATGTGTCTATGTCTGCTCTATGTTTTACGCCCCTGTTAAAAGTGTATGTGTTAATCTCTTAGAACTTTGGTATGAGACTCTTGCTTTGTGTTTTGCTGACCCAATCTATTAGTTGGTTTATATGTATGTGGCAGATGTATGTCTTGTGTTGAGTCTGTTTCATGCTTTTGGTCTGATCAAAGACGCTAGCTTGGTTTACATGTGTGTGGTAGATGTATCTCTGATGTTGAGTTATTTTCATGTTTTGCCTTTGTGTTGTTGAATACCATTGCATGAACATCATGATGTTTGCTTCATTGTTTTATCAAGGTTGTAGCTACTCTCTTATAGATTGACTTGTTGTTTGGTTCTTAGGTTAGTTCTGGTTTGAGTGAACTGATATAGCCTACATCTTTGTTCCTTTTATTGAGCACAGTGTCAATGCCTTTAAGTTTGTTTTCATCTTGCTTTTGTTGAGTTTCATGCCTTGCTGTAATCATGTGCCAAGAATGTATACATTAGCTATGATAATAATGCTACCAATCCATATGTGTTTGTGTTCTTGAAGATGTTTGATCAAAAGTGGTATTTTCTAACCTTGCTGCTAGGTCATAACTTGATGCCTTGTGCTTTTGAACTGCTATTTTAATAGACTTTAATCCTTTCTATGACCTTGTTGTCTTGATATGTCTCTGCTATACCATGAGCTTATGCCTTTGTTTATATATTCATGCTTGTACACACATGGATATACACATACAACATGCCACCAAGCTACTGATTTGTCAACTGTGAATGCACCCAAGTCATGTTTGTTTAGATCTCTGGTAAATTATACTAGTTTGTACTCATTTATGTGGTGACCTGTTTTGAATTCCATCATTGTGTGCTATGTGTCCATGACTGTTTGAGTCCTTCCTTTTGTGTGTTAAATTTGTTGACTGCCACACTACAATCACTCTAGCCATGGTCCCTACCACTGATCACACAATCACACACAAATCACAAATCTGTTCTCATGCCAACTATGTGTCTTGACTTGTTGAAATTATGCCCTTTGATTCTACTCTTTAATGCTGACTTGGAGATGTTTGGTTTTATGTTGAATCTGCTTTGTGGATCTACCTTAGTGTCTTGACACATTCCATCTTTGTTCATGCTTCTTTGTGAGTAATTTGTCATACTACTGTCAACACCTGATCATTGAATAAATAACTCATGACATATGTGTATCAGTTTTGTCAACACTTTTTTACCCAAATCAATGTACTTTGATCGTTGCTTTAAGTTAAAATTGGTTGATGTGCCTGAAAACAATTTGTTCAAATCATTATTTTCATTTTCTGTCTGATGTATGCGTGTGTGTGTTATCTTCACAACTGAGTTAAGCATCTGAGAATGAAAGTTTGATCATGTTTATTTTGCTTGCTACTCTCATTTTTCAATCATGTGCCACCTGATGAGTGTAAGTTTGTAAATATGAACCTACTTTAGTTGAACGGTGTATGCAAATATGTTGGTGTGATTATATGTTTAAACATGATACCATGTGGTTTTTGATTGAGTTTAGAATTGCTAAATCTTGAGGTGTTTGTTTTTATATCATCTACCTGCCATGACAAGTTCATATTGTTGTTAGCATATTGTTGGAACTATTGCTCTCCTAATGTTTTCATTATGTGATATCCTACTGTTTTCGTTTATGCTGAGTTTTATGCCTAAGACATTTGTGTGAATTTTGAGTTCATCACCTGACCTTCTTGACTTATGAATGTGTCTGTTATTGTATGCACTCATCACCATGTATGTTTGAACCTATTTTGGAGCTGCATTACTACAATGTTAGAATCTGCACTTTTTCTTGGATCCAAGTTGTTTCATACTAACATGGTTTAGCAACATCTTGGTCTGTGACTACCAAGGCCTTTCTTTGTTTTCAATATATGTCAAGCATCCCTATGTGTGCTAACACGAACTCTTATTGCTTATGATTGTTCTGAAACATGATAGTCAGAACTGATTCAGTATGCAATGCCTGTTTTGATGTGGTAACATCTTTCATCCTTGTTTCAACTTCTTGATACCTCTCTTTTGATAGCTTATGTGTGTGTTGTGTGCTAGGATTTAGTGTAAATGAATGACACCTTTGTTTTCCTTGTTCTTTTCTGATTAATTTAGAGTTTTACTTTGTGTAATTTGGTTGAGTTTTGAATGAGTTATGATCATTTGAATCTGGCTGGGCTATGAGTAAGATTTGAGTTTGAACATGGCCAGGGCGCGTGCTTGTTTTGGTTACTTGGGCATTTATGAAACTTGTTTGCCTTATATTATTTTTGAGTCATATTATATATTGGATGAAACAGTCGTCCCAACGGTAGCACACTTGCCACGCCTTTCCCTTTCACACACCATACCTGGGTTCGATCCTGCGGATCAACCCATTTTGCGTTTTTTATTTTTCGCTTGTTTTTAAATATATATTTGTGTTTCCATCCTATATTCAAGGCGCGCGCATGGTTGGTTTGGTAAGTGTTTTAGTCAGCAACCACAAGGGCACGGGTTCAAGCCCTTTGGAACACTTCTCTTCTTTTTTTTATCACTAGTTTGTTTTCTTATTTCTTTAATTTATGCTTTATTTCAAAATATCATAACTTGTTTGATTTTTATCCTTTTTATCCCGTTCTTTTTGCTATATTTTTCTAATTAAATGTACTTTTCAATTATAAAAAGAAATTAGTAAAAATATTTATTTTTGAGACCTTTATGCATGTTTGGTTTATAAATGTTTATTAAGTCTTTATTGCACTTCTTGATGAATCTTGCCATGTTATCTTTATCCATCATGGTTAATCTTTGTCTATTGTGTTTAATTCTCCCTTTTTATTGATATCATGATTTTACCTCATCTCATTATCCTATGCACGTATTATTGCATCATCTTATTTGAATCATTAGCTTGTTTTTTTAGTATCTTATTAACTATTATCTTTCCCCTCATTCCAAAGGAAGGTGAATTAATGTTGACTCTTAAAGTCATAGCCCCCATCTTACCTTAGTAGCCTCATAAGAGCTTGCCCTCATTTCTTGGCCTCATGAGAGCCATGGAATTATAACTAGCCTTAGGAGAGAGTTCTTACACTCTTGGTGATATTCATCCTAATGAATACTCACTTTCCCTATTGACTAAAACTTCAACATAGGACCATTATAACTTAGATTTAGAGAGTTCTTGAACTCTGGAATGAGCTTGTACTCATTCTCCCCTGTGAACTTTGACCATAGTCAAAAGTTCATTACTTAGTAGAACTACACATACTCTGATTCTATTCCTGAGGATACGTAGGCGCAAGGTGTGATGCCTTGTCGAGTATACTTAGATACTAACCCCTATGGTTTTCAACCTTTAGCATAGTACCCTTAGCAATCGAGTGAGATATAACAAGTAAAACAAGAGGCTCCCATAGAGTACTACGAACGTTTAGGGTGTTAATACCTTCCCTAGGCGTAACCAACCCCCGAACCTTAGATCTCCCCCCTTTAGGTTTTTTTTAAACGATCTTGAACTTTTCCTTTGGATAAATCAAAGTCGGTTGTAAAATAAATATGATGCAAGATAATTAATAGCTTGTTATCCGATTTTCACCGCAACAATCTGCACAAGGCTTTCAAGGAGTTAGGAGATATCGACGAGGTTGTTATTCCGTCAAGAAGGGATAAAAGAGGAAGGTGGTATGCTTTTTCTAGTTTCTTCAGTTTTAAGGATGATAGGTTGCTGGCTACCAAACTAAACAATGTTTTCTTAGAGGGAAGAAAACTTTTTGCCAACATTTCGAGATTCCAGAGGAAACAGAATCCAGTCAAGATGAATGGGGAAACTTTCAACATAAGAAGGAGGCATGAAGTTAAGGATATGAGGAGAATGAAGATTCCTGATCAAGGCAACAGAAACTTTATCAGGAATGAGATTAGATCATATGCGGAGGTGACCAAAAACAGGAGTTTTGTTAACCCAAAGTCCACGTTGTTGAAGTTTGCAGGGGAGGAGGAAAACTTGAGTAGGTTTAAGAAAGCGCTTGTGATGGAGGTGGAGACACCGGGGTTGGCTTACAATATGAAGGAGATATTTCATGTTGAGGGTTACTTCACAGTTAGAGTTACACCATTGGGAGCTAACTTGTGCCTCCTTGAAGACCTGGTCGAAGGGGAGGTGGAGACTATGGTCCAAGAGAACAAGGTCTAGCAGGGTGGGTGGTTTAAAGAGGTTAGGGCTTGGAAACAAAGTGATGAAGATCACGAGAGGCTTACGTGGTTATGTTGCTCTTGAATTCCCTGTCTTGTTTGGAGTAACAGTTTCTTTGAGTTCATATATGCTACTTTGGGTACCTTTGTATGTAGTGATGAGAACACGGGGTTGGGTGTCAAAATAGATGTCACAAGAATTTTAATAAGAACAAGGTGTGCACCATTCATTAATGAGGTTCTAAACATTTTGATCAACGAAACTTTATTCAGGATATGTATGAAGGAAGAGGTGCAAAGCTTGATGGAACTTCTAAATAGGAAGGTTTCAAAGATTGTTAATGTTTTTGAGTCTAGTAATGGCGAATCGGAGTACAGTTCCGATGCAGAGGAGGTAGGTAACAGTTTTGTTAGTGACGAGGATGACATGGAATACGAGGTGGTTGGAGAAACTGATGTGACTAGTGAAAAAATCAATAACTCTGAGGTTGCTTTGGTCAACGCGTGTGCAGAGGAAGACCGGGTTGTTTCACATTTTAAGGTGTTTAAGGAGTCTAGGTATCATTTGGCAGGGCTAGAAGTTACTGTTGATTATGAGAATTCTAATGCCTTGATTGAGACAACTTTGGTAAATTTGATTGACAAGGATCAGGCCACGTGTCTCGAAGCTGGGGGTGAAGTGGCAATCAATGAAGGAGCTGGTACGGGGGTTTCGAATTAATAGAGAGGTAGGACCCTTCCTAATGGAGATGGTTTTTTGGCTACTATTAGGCCCTAGGTTAATACGAGTAATTTAGCAGATCCGATTACTTTTGATGAAACATGCCTGAACTTGAGAGGTTGTAAGCCCAAAAAAAGGAAAGTTAGGAAGGTTGGGAATTTGGGGAAAAAGTTGAATTCAGACCATCATACTTTGTGTGCTTACTCTACAAAAATGCAGTTAATTCTGATCCTATATCTTCTTCTTCTAATGTTGCTAGTTTTGAGAAGGTCTGTTCTTCAGACGATGTTTCTCGTGGATACATTTGTTTGACCGATTCAGTGGTTCATAGTTGTAACATGAAAGTTCTATGGAACGATCATTCATCTGTGAGAAAATCTATATGGGATTCCATCACAAAGCTAGGGGTGGTCAATAAAGATAAGAGGGAAGACTCTATTAAGGTTGTGGAATTTCTGGAGGCCATAGATAAAGTTGGGGTGTCATCCAAGAAGGGGGAATCCACATTGTTGCCATGAATGTACTATCTCTAAATATACGAGGAGACAGAATACGAGCAAAGTGCAAGAGAATTAGTTTCATCTTACAATCAGGCAATGCTGATTTATGTTTTCTTCAAGAAACTAAGGTCACTTGTTTCGATGATAGTTGTTGAACTGTAATACAGCAGCAAGCAAAAATTAATTTAAGTAACCCAGTTTTGTCGTCTCCATAGGGATCAGATGCGATAGAGAATTTCGTTCAACGGTATCTGCATTTCTAAGCTTATGGTTCAAAAGTTTTGGTTTAAAAAGGAACCAAAAGCAAAGACAGAAAATGTAAAGACTGAAAATATAAAGTAAAGACTGAAAATATAAACGGAGCCTTGTTGGAATTGAATCTCATCAATTGATAACACATGCATTCTTCTAATCATTTTATACATAAATCAATCATTCGCCTAATATCCTCATGTATCACCCGACAGAGGTTATGTCTAACGCAACATCGAGAGATCGACCATATTGCCTCATTGGTGATATCTCACGCAACAAAAACCAACACAGAGCATTAAGAGATGATACTCACGCAAGTGTTAAGCCTAAATCTATTTCTAGAGTTTAGAACAAACAGATAATCATCTTAGATCCAGATCTGAAGAGTATATGTCTATAGAGGTTCAAATCAAAGATAAACAGGCAAACAAAGATGACACCCAAATCAGATAAATAACTGCTTCATATAAAAGCCAATGATCAGATACGTACATACGGTTAACCCTTTTTACATGTATTCAACTAATTTGCCAAATGAATGTGAATATCGTTCTTCATCACTATTATCACACATCCTCGCAATATCGCATCGATCCTACTCATGTTATTCATTCTACTTAATCAACACAATACCACAAAAGATACAATGAATATCAACTCATAAAACCATGTCAAAAATTTGTTCATTGATAGATGAAAATCTAAGATCAAAGATTTGTAAAGGTTTTGTCAAGACCACAAATAACCAATCAAAGACAATCAACAATAGAGAATCAAAACTAACTCACAAACATACATTAGATGAAATATATAAGGTATCAAGAGATTACATCCAAACCCAACAAGAGATCAAAGATCTTACCTTCTCCCTCTTGAAATGAAGAGATATAAAGTTTCTATGCTGAAAAATATCTATCTAACAATATCTAACTTCTTTCTCTAACTATTTCTAATAATATCTCTCAAAAGTGTGAAAAATCTATATATAATACATTCAGGAATTTCCAAGTTCGCACTGCGAACCTTTCACTCGCACAGCGAATGTCAAAATTAGGCACCTGAGGTGCCTCTGATAAGCTAAACCGCCACCGAATGTCTGCATAACTTCGCAATGCGAAGGATTATTCGCAAAGCGAACACTCACTTTCAAGTTCGCAAAGCAAACTTTAGTTCCTTTTTCTTCTGCCATAATTCTGGGAGCATTCGCTGGGACTTCGCCAGCTGTTCGCAAAGCGGACATTCACTGACAAGTTCGCAAAGCGAACTTGCTGATGTTTCTTCATTTCTTTTGCAACTTGGATCACTTTCTTGTGTCTTACAACTTTGATCATTTAGTGTTTTTTCCGGCACAACAACACACATATTACAAGCACCAAAGGTATATTCTCAATGTTAGAAGAATAACAACAATCATGAGTAAAATCAATGAAAACATGAGAATTGAGTAGAAAAAGTTCCAAGAAAAATGGTTCATTTTTAGGTAAAATCTGCACTTAACAACTCTCCCCAACTAGATATTTGCTTGTCCTCAAGCAAAGTATGCCCCTCATTAAAACAAGAGGATTTGCTTAAGCATAAGATTCAACCAAAGTCAAGCATGAAAATGTGCACAAGCAACGTTCACCACTCAATAGAATCGAACAATGACAAAGAATTAAGTTCTTAAACAAATATCATAGAATGGTTCAAAGAACAACTAAATTTTCATACTTGAATCACTCTAACACTCCTCTTCAGAATAAGAATGAAGAAATTAACGCGTTTGCAACCGCAAGGAAATTTCACTCACCTGACAAACAATGAAAATAGCAATCCAATTCATACAACATCTAACAATCAAAAATGAAAACATGAAAGCAAAAAGATCTCTAAGGGCTTCAAAGGTTGTATCTTGGCCGGGTTCACAACAAAGGGACATTTTTAAAGGCCATTGAATCGAAATTGCCGATGCAAAAAGAATCATTCACTATACATGCACTACTAGAAAACTGAGTTATAACTGCCCAAATTTAGAGTCGGCCCCGACACCGACGCTATTAGTGTCGGTTAAACCTACGTTAATGGACTCTATTTAGGTACATTTTTCAAACTAATTATTTTTTTTAATTAGAGTCGGCCGTACCGACTCTAAATGTGTTATTATTTTAAATAATGTTCAATTAATTCATTTAGAGTCAATCTGACCGACTCTAGTTAGTAGCATTATTTTTTAGTTATTATTTAGAGTCGGTGTGGCTGATTCTATTAAGTCACATACTTCTTTTAATTCTATTTTTTATTTAAATCAATTATTTATAGTCGGCTAGACCGACTCTATTTAATAACATTCACTTTTTTTATTTATTCATTTAGTTAGAGTCTATATATAACATTTTTAAATATTTTATTTATCATCTAGAGTCTGCTTGACCGATTTTATTTAATAATATACATTTTTTTTTATTTGTTTATTTAGTTAGAGTCTATATATTAATAAATATTTTTTTATTATCTAGAATCCACATGACCGATGCTACTGAAATTCTATTGAAGCGCCAACCTTTTCGTGTCCCTCCACTATTTTAATTTATTTATTGAAAATACTAGTGTCGGTCCAACCGACTCTAATAAATTAATTAATTAATTAAATTTATTTAAGTTATTTGTTTATTTATTGGTGTGTAAAATCGTTAAAAAAATAGATCTAAATGTTTCCCTCTTTTATTTTCACTTGTTCCCTCTTTTTTTTCACAAACATTTTCCAATTTTTTTTACTAAAACAAAAATCGTTTTAAAGCTGAAGGTTAACTCGGGTTTCAACTTTCCCTTTCACATCTTCTCTCTCTTTCATATCCTTGTTCTTCTTCTTCTCATAGTTTTCTCCCATCTTCTACGTACCACACCATGACCTCATTTTCTGTGTTTTCTTTATCATAGTTACTATCTATTTCTCATCAATAATCATTTGAATTGTTTTGCTAAGATAAAAAATTCTATTGTAGCGCTTATCATTTGAATGTGTGGGAGTGGTCGAGGTTTGCGGTTTTTGAGGGTTCAGTAGCTGTTTTGAGGGTTTGAAATACTCAGTAAGGTTTCTTTCTGTTATGTAGTTGTATTGCATGTCTCTATTTTGAAGATTCTTTTTTTTTGTGGTGGTTCTTCTTTTAGTTTGCTTGTTGAATGATGTTGAGTCTTTGTTTATTGAAATTGTGTTTATTTGGCTTGTTACTATTTAGTATTTAGTGTTCATAGTTTCTTCTTTGTGTTTAGAAAATGTTGAAAGCAAGAACTAAATTGTGTTGAGTTTGATGTTTCTTTTGGTTTTGAGTAATTGATTATGATGATAATTCAGAAGAAAATGAAATAAAGTTAAAGCCTTTTCATATAAGCTATAAACAGTTTCCATAAGGTGGAGGCGCACCATACTTGCGAAAAGTGGATCTGAATGGTTTTAGCTCTTACAGGGAACTTTCTTCCGCACTCGAAAAGATGTTCAGTTGTTTTACAATCAGTGAGTTCTTATCTAGATGTTATCATCTTCTCGCATTCTTTGTGTCTTGATGTTTTCTCATGCATAATCACCAATGTCTCGGTGATGGTAGCTCACACACACTAGCTCACACACACACACACCCACATAAGTTTTGTCAATTCCAGCTCTGTATAGCGTTTCAATTGTCTTTGCATGATTCTGATGATGTTTTTATTGACAAGTCTAGGTCAATGCGGCTCGTACGAGGTTTCTAGTCTAGAAAAAACTTTAAGTGATAGTAGATTGGTGGATCTTCTTCATGGTTCAGAATATGTGCTAACCTATGAAGACAAGGACGATGACTGGATGCTAGTCGGTGATGTTCCATGGGAGTAAGTCCATTTTCTGATATAGTAATTCATAAGAAACTATCTCGGTTTTTCACAACATCAATAATTAGCTATGTTCACTAAAACGATGTTGTTTTTCTTGGTTTAGGATGTTCACCGAGTCTTGCAAGAGGCTGAGGATAATGAAGAGTTCTGAAGCAATCGGGCTAGGTAAGGCCAATGTATATGTTACATTAAAATCTCAACATTTCTTCATATGTGTAGTGTATCGGTCCACTAAATGCCAACATTTCTTCATAACAGGGTTTGAATTGCAATTTTTGCTGCAATTTACTTGTGTGATGTAGGTTTTTCAACATACTAGAGCATTGACCCACATCCCACTGTTGGGCCTCTATTGACACCTCCTGTCAATGTTACTGCAGTGGCTAAAGTTGGGTCACTCCGTGGGCAACCTGTTAGCAGAAGATTGTTACGGGTTAGTTTTTACATGTATTTAGTTTGTAGATAAATTGTCAAACACTGCCATACACTCTCACACACAAAGTGGAACCCAAGACACCACAAAATAGGAAGATATCCAGCATAACAGTTGCTATTGACGGTTAAGCTAGGCCTTACTTATAAATATTTAGTTATTTTATGTCTAGCCAAGATAACTAATTTCATTTTATTTTCTCATGTTGCAGCAACTATGTGCTTCAACATCTGTTGTCTATGAAAATACATAGAATCTCAGGCAACCTACACAGACAGCTTGAAGGACGATTTGTGTATCTTTCCTGCAATAAGGTATGGGAGTAATGTAGTGGAAAAGTTTTTCCATGACGCAGGTGTACATCTATCTGAAAAATTCATTGATTAGCTGCTTAACTCTCCAAATGTATCAAGGCTCCTTGTGGATCCATTTGGAAATTATGTCATCTGTACAACACTGGTGAAATTTAAGGTAAGCCCATTTGAATGCATGAAGTGTCTTGAGTATCATGCATTTCCTCAACTAAGAATTTTAAGTAGTGTATTTCTCAGTCGAAACAAATACATATCACATGTTTTTCTATTGGAATATGTTGTGGTTTCTCACACTTTCGGCATGTGGAGAGTATTTTTATATTATAAACAAACACTATTAAATTCAATATTCTATTACCTGCATACCTCATTGGTTTATTGGTTGTTGTTATAACTTTGTTTTTCTTATTTAATCAACAGGGTAATCCCTACCTTAAGAATGCCCTGCTGGATTTGATCCAAGCAAATTCTCTAATGACGCGCAGCAATATGTTTGGCAAAAAGTTGCTTGATAAGGCCGACAAAAAATTGCGGAATATGTAAACATGTGTCGGATGCCTACAATGTGTAACCCTTTTTATCTATCTCCTTTTTTGCGTCTTCTTGTTACTCTTATCTCCGGTATACTAGTAGAATTGAATTCTGATGCGTCTTAGGCAATTAACCCAAAAATAAAATAAAATTTGGTCTTAGTATTTGATATGTCTTAGGCAGTTATCCAAATGTGTGTTCCTGTTGTGCGTTATTCAAAAAAATAAAATAGTTTCGTACTTTAGATGTGAGTTACGAAGTTATAAGAGTCTTAGGTTAAGTCTGTTGTTGTGTTTGATTAGTTTCTTTCAGTTTTTTTTTGTTTGTTTTGATGATAGCATGGAATGGAAAACTTTGCTTCTGGAACAGTTTAGGTTGGGCAATGTTGTATATGTGTTACAGAAGCTGGAGCGGGCCTTACAAATATTCTAAAGTTGTAATTTTTATGATTCTACTGTTATAGCTGTTCCATATTATCTTGTACAATAAGATAATAAATTGGATGGATCGTTTTGCTTTATATTTTGCAGGATAACATTTTGTTATTAGGACATTTTTATATCAACTTTCGTTTATTTTGAATCAAGCATGTGATATACTTTATCATTTTAGTTATTTTTAGTGACTCATCGGGTTGGCACTTGTGGTGTGGAAAAAATGGTGAATTTGCTGCCCTCATTGACATGTGGACAAAACTGCAGTGGCTAAAGCGAGTTTTCTGTCACTCCACAAGTTTTGGAAAAAGACATTTATTTTGGTGATTTCTTTAAACTAATTCCACAATATTTCTATAGGGATCTATTTTATGTATCATATGTTGTGCTTTGCTTCATTTGACAAAGCTTTGTAGCTTTATTTATTTATATGTATGATTAATTTATTTCAGGTAAATGTTTGATAAAGTACTTGGTATGTTTGGTGATTGATGAAGCTCACAGAGCAATGGGAAATTACTCGTATTGTGAAGCAGTTCGTGAGGTTTGATTTGTTCAGAGGTTTTTAGTATTTATGGTCTTAACTTTATTTTGGCATTTAGTACTATATGGTAACTATGAATGTTACTGATATGGCTTGTATTGTATACCGTGTGAGATGGAAATATATTAAGATGTTGGAAATATAATAAGCTCTTGTTTTAGTCATTAGAAAATTTTAGTTCATCAATTATTTGTGTTTTCACTATAGGTACATAAATTAGGATGAATGATTAGTCTTGAACCTTCATTTTCTTACAAATGCATGTTTCAGTACTGCAAAATTGCCTAATTACCACTATTATGAAGAAAATTCAGTATTTTGATTTGAGGGTAGTTTCTTTTACAAAATTGTTGACTTATGAAGTTTGACTTTAGTGTCCGTCAGACCCACATTAAATTTTTTTGTTGACTTTAGAGTCAGTTTACGCAACGCTAAACAATTTTATTTGACTTTTATAGGTTAACTTTAGAGTCGGCTTGGGCAACACTAAGCATAATTGTTGACTTTTCATGTTTTTAAAAAAAGTAGCGTCGGACTTGTTAGTGTCTGCTAAGCCTCGGATTAGCCGAGGCTAGATAGCCTCGGCTTCTCCATAACCGACGCTACCCAGTAGCTTCCAGGGTTTTATCCAAGGCCCCGACACCGATGCTAATCCGACGCTAAACTCATAATAGTGTCTGTTTTTTTACTGTTAGCGTCTTCAAACGGCCGACGCTAAAAACAGATTTTCTAGTAGTGATGGTATTTACACATCATAACTTCATTCACCATTTTCATTCCTTTACCACAAACCTTCTAAAACTTCCTTATGCACAATTATTTCACTCTATTTTTCTTATTCAAACAAGCATTCTTTTTTTTTTTGTTTTTCACATTCATATTCACACTTTTTCTTTTCATGCTTGTTTGAACTTTTTCAAAAGTTTTATAGCACCCTACCATTCTTCTTTTTCATTCTCCCCAACTTAAATTCAACCAAACCTCAAATGAATGCTCCTTACTTTTTAAGGCAAGGAAATCAAATTAAAACAATGTTCAAAGGTTCAAGAAGAAATTTTTTTAGAAACTCTCAAAAATTCAATGATGAACTATACTTTCAAATTATGTACATAAACAAAGTTCATCACTAAAATGAGATCTAAACTGTTTAGGCTCAAAGGGGTTAACGAATTCTCTCTACTCACAGGTAAGGTACTTTGGGATACGGTTGTGCTCAAATATAAACAAATGCCTTAATCATTTCTAATGCTTCCACAAAATCACAATAATCTAAAGATAAAGCATGAATCAAACGAATTAAACAAAGTTATCAATCATCCTAGCATATAGTAAACAATGGAGGTTTCTCACAATTTGTGGCTTTTGGACCTAAGTGAAACAAGCATTCAAACAAGTTGCAAAATGAAACAAGAATACACATTTGCACAAAGCACAAAATTCTTAAATCATTCTAACATTCTATAAAGCGGTACAATTGACCCTACATACATTCAACTCACCATCCAGACTTGGTCGAAGCTTCATTGAATACTTTTATATAAATAGCAACCAATCTAGGACTTCTCATCATTCCTAATCACACTAAAGAAAACATAAAAGAAAACAAATACATATAATATAAACAAATGTACAATGCTCAAAAATATAGAAACTATCGCAATGCGATTCAATATCCAAACACCAATCCCCGACAACGACGCCATTTTGTTGAACTGTAATACAACAGCAAGCAAAAATTAATTTAAGTAACACAGTTTTGTCGTCTCCACAGGGATCGGATGCGATAGAGAATGTCGTTCAACGGTATCTGCATTTCTAAGCTTATGGTTCAAAAGTTTTGATTTAAAAAGGAACCAAAAGCAAAGACAGAAAATGTAAAGATTGAAAATATAAAGTAAAGACTGAAAATATAAACGGAGCCTTGTTGGAATTGAATCTCATCAATTGATAACACATGCATTCTTCTAATCATTTTATACATAAATCAATCATTCGCCTAATATCCTCACGTATCACCCACGACAGAGGTTATGTCTAACGCAACGTCGAGAGATCGACCGTATTGCCTCATTGGTGATGTCTCACGCAACAAAAACCAACACAGAGCATTAAGAGCTGATACTCACGCAAGTGTTAAGCCTAAATATATTTCTAGAGTTTAGAACAAAACAGATAATCATCTTAGATCCAGATCTGAAGAGTATACGTCTATAGCAGTTCAAATCATAGATAAACAGGTAAACAAAGATGACACCCAAATCAGATAAATGACTGCTTCATATAAAAGCCAATGATTAGAATACGTACATACGTTCAACCTTTTTTACATGTATTCAACTAATTTGCCAAATGAATGTGAATATCGTTCTTCATCACTATTATCACACATCCTCGCAATACCCCATCGATCCTACTCATGCTATTCATGTTACTTAATCAACACAATACCACAAAAGATACAATGAATATCAACTCACAAAACCATGTCAAAAGTTTGTTCATTAATAGATGAAAATCTAAGATCGAAGATTTGTAAAGGTTTTGTCAAGACCACAAATAACCAATCAAAGATAATCAACAATAGAGAATCAAAACTAACTCACAAACATACATTAGATGAAATACATGAGGTATCAAGAGATTACATCCAAACACAACAAGAGATCAAAGATCCTACCTTCTCCCTCTTGAAATGAAGAGATATAAAGTTTCTATGCTGAAAAATATCTATCTAATAATATCTAACTTGTTTCTCTAACTATTTCTAATAATATCTCTTATAAGTGTGAAAAATCTATATATAATACATTCAGGAATTCCCAAGTTCGCACTGCAAACCTTTCACTCGCACAACAAATGTCAAAATTAGGCACCTGAGGTGCCTCTGATAAGCTAAACTTCCACCGAATGTCTGCATAACTTCGCAATGCGAAGGATTATTCGCAAAGCGAACACTCGCTTTCAAGTTCGCAAAGCAAACTTTAGTGCCTTTTTCTTCTGCCATAATTCTGGGAGCATTCACTGGGACTTCGCCAGCTGTTCGCAAAGAGAACATTTGTTGGCAAGTTTGCAAAGCGAACTTGCTGATGTTTCTTCATTTCTTTGGCAACTTGGATCACTTTCTTGTGTCTTACAACTTTGATCATTTAGTGTCTTTTCCTGCACAATAACACACATATTACAAGCACCAAAGGTATATTCTCAATGTTAGAAGAATAACAACAATCATGAGTAAAATCAATGAAAACATGAGAACTGAGTAGAAAAAGTGCCAAGAAAATGGTTCATTTTTAGGTAAAATCTGCACTTAACACTAGTCTAGCTTGGAACTTTTGGAGTAACAATAATGTGGAGTGGACTGCTAGTAATTCTAGGGGGACATTGGGAGGTATGGTTATTCTTTGGTGAAGAGACTCCCTTATTCTCAATTTTAGTTTCAAAGGTCTGGGTTTTGTTGGAATCAATACGGTTTGGAAGGGTGTTGTCTACAACTTCGTGAATGTTTACACTCCTTGCAGTCCGAATTAGAGGAGGGCTATGCGGGGTGAACTGTTGGCTTGGAAACGTTTGAGAAACACATAAGAATGGTGCTTATAAGGGGTGATTTCAACTCTGTGTCTAACAGGGAAGAGAGGTTAGAGGTTGGGGTGAACATAAATAGCAGAGATATGGTGGATTTTGGCAGTTTCATAGCAGATATGGATCTGGCTGATATGTCATGCACATGGGAAGGTTTACGTTGTTTAACGGAAGCGGAACAACTACGAGTAGACTCCATACATTTATGTTTTCTGGAAGTTTAATTACGGATTGGAACATAATTGATCAAAGGGTGGGTAGTAGAGACATTTCCGACCATTGTCCAATATGGCTTAAACTTAGAATTCTTGATTAGGGGCCGAAGCCTTTCAAATTCTTCAATTGTTAGTTCAAGCATGAAGGTTTTGGCATGTTTATCGAAGAAGAGTGGGCAAAGATCTAGGTGGAAGGTAGAGGAGACTTCATTTTGTACGAGAAACTAAAGTCTTTGAAATCCAAGCTTAAAACGTGGAATATCGAGGTGTTTGGTTGGTTAGACTTGCAATTGAATAAGCAGGTGGACGATTTGAATGAATTGGGCAAACTCCTAATAGATAATCATGGTGGAATCAATGACAAATTTGTGGAGGATAGGAACAAGGTGAATGGCGATTTATGGAAGAGTTTATCCATGAAAGAAGGCTTGTTGAGAATGAAATCTAGACAACTTTGGCTTAAGGATAAGGACCATAATTCTCACTTCTTCCATCAATCTTTGAAGGATAGACACAAAAGGATTTCAATCACTATGCTGGAGGGAGATGGTGGCAGTGTGGAAGGTGTTGCTGAGGTAAAGGATACCATCAAAATCTATTTCGAAAATTTCTTCAAGGAATTTGTCTCATGAAGACCTATTCCTGAGGGAATTAACTTTAATAGGTTGAATTTTGAGGGTTGTGGGTGACTAGAAAGGCCTTTTACCAAAGAGGAAATTAAGGAAGCCATTTGGTCTTGTGATGGGAACAAGTGCATCGGCCCTGATGGTATTACTCTTAAGTTCTTCAAGAAAAGTTGGGATTTCATCAAGATGGACGTGATCCGTTTCGTAAAGGATTTTCATTGGAAAGAGAAGCTCACAAAAGCTTGTACTGCCTCCTTTCTAGAACTGATACCGAAGTTCAACAATCCTCAATCTCTCGCTGATTATAGGCCCATATGCCTTGTTATCAGTATGTATAACATTTTTATTAAACTTCTGGCATCGAGGCTAAGAGCTGTTATAGGGAAGCTCATTTCTCCTAAGTAGTCAGCTTTCTTAGAAGGGCGTAACATTGCGGACGGGATTCTTATGGTTAACGAGGTTATTGACTTGGCGAAAAGAGATAAGCGTAGTTACTTACTGTTTGAAAGTGGACTATGAGAAAATTTACAACAGTGTTAATTGGAAGTTCTTGAGGTTTATGTTATCTAAAATGGGGTTTGACGCTCGTTCGATCAATTGGATGGAAGGATGCGTCTTCACTAGTTCCATGCCAGTGTTAGTCAACGGAAGCACCACTAAGGATTTCATAGTGGAGAGAGGATTGTGTCAAGGTGATCCTTTGTCACTGTAAGTTCTCTGGCTTTTGAATTGGCAATCATTTTGGTAAAACATGCTGACAGCAAGATGTTAAGATAGATGTTCTGTCATGACAGTCAGACATCATGTTCAGCATGATGTTGTGACATGTGCCAGGACATATTATACTAGAAGTCTAGGGTTGGACTATTTTGGTATTTTAGTGAGAGTTTTAAGTGTGTTTTAATTCACACGTTTGCGTTATCCAAGGAAGGATATTTTGGAAACTTCTGTTTTGACAGATTGTGTTGGTTTTCCTAAAAAGGATCCTTGAACCTTTTTAGGAAACTTTGTATTTTGTTCCTATTATTGTGCAGGAAATTATGCTAATGATTAAAAGTTGATTCCTGATGATTTGAGCTTAAAGAAGCCCAAGCCCACGAGGTCTGGAGGCTATTTAAAGAAAGGAGTTAAACCTATTGCAACTTGGACATTGGAAAATTTGGGATAATTAGGATTAGTCGTGTCTTGGTGGTATTTTAGGGTTTAGTGTGTTTTGTTTGTATGTCATTCTTGTATCAGGTTTGATGCATTGAGTTGATTGATTGTTCATTGTTAATTGTTCACTCTAAAGCTTTTAAGCAAGAGTGTATTGTTCTTAGTTGAAGCTTTTAAGCAAAAATAAGTATTGTCTTGGAAGTGTCTCACTTTTATTTTGGTGTTTTTGAAATGTCACTGGTTTGTGACTGGTAGGAAGTGTGAGGAGTTTCTCATATCTAGGAGTTCCTAGGTAGAAGTTAGCACGGGTAGTGATTAGGTGATAAGTTGTAAACGGGGGGAATTTAACTTTAAACTAATACTATTATAGTGGATTTCCTTCCTAGCTTGGTAGCCCTCAAATGTAGGTGAGTTGCACCGAACTGGGTTAACAACTACTAGTGTTATTTTATCTTTCTGCCATTTAAGTTTCTGCATATATACTTGTGTGATCAAACTGTCTTGATCCCAGTATTGTGACATCTGTCTCAACATCTAGTATTTGTGTGCCAGAATTTCAATTGGCATCAGAGCAGGTCACACTGTTCTGTTTTTGGGTGAGCTCCAGGGAGTTTGTATTTTGGTATTATGGACAAGGAAGAAGGAGGAAATGTTAACAGGCCCCCAGTCTTAGATGGCACTAACTATGACTATTGGAAGAGACGTATGATGGCTTTCTTAAAATTTATGGATAGCAAAACTTGGAAGGCTATCATCAAGGGTTGGGAGCACCTTGTGGTTAAAGATAAAGATGGGAAGGAGGCCTTGAAGCCAGAAGAGGACTAGACAAAGGAGGAAGATTAAGCTGCTCTTGGAAACTCGAAAGTCTTGAATGCTTTATTCAATGGAGTTGACAAAAATATGTTTAGGTTGATCAACACCTGCACTGTAGCTAAGGATGCTTGGGAAATTCTCAAGACAACTCATGAAGGCACATCTAAGGTAAAGATGTCAAAACTTCAGCTGTTGACTACCAAGTTTGAAAATCTAAAGATGGTGGAGGATGAGAGTATTCATGAATTTCACATGAATGTTCTTGAAATAGCCAATGCCTTTAGTACTTTGGGAGAGAAAATATTAAAAGAAAAGCTGGTTAGGAAGATCCTCAGGTCTTTCCCCAAGAGGTTTGATATGAAAGTGACTGTCATTGACGAAGCTCAAGATATCAACAACATGAAAGTTGATGAACTTGTTGGTTCACTTAAAACTTTTGAAATGGCTATTAGTGACAAGTCTGAGAAGAAGAACAAGAGCATAGCCTTTGTCTCCAACACTGAAGATAAAGAGGGTCAAGCTGACCTAGATACTGATGAAGGACTGTCAAATACCAATGTATTACTTGGGAAGCAATTCAATAGAATTCTGAAGTGAATGGACAGAAAAGGAAGACCATGTGTCAAGAACATCACATCTGAAATCAGAAATAACAATGACTCTCAAAAGAATGCCAGGATTGAAGAGAAGTCAAATCAAAGCAAAGGCATACAATGTTATGAGTGTGAGGGTTTTGTTCACATCAAGTTAGAATGTCCCACCCATCTTAAGAAATAGAAAATGGGCTTGTCTGTATCTTGGTCTGATGATGATGAGTCAGAAGATGAATCTAACTTTGAGACAGTCAAACTTGTGACTGCTCTCTCTGGCAGGTGGGCTGATGAAGTAGAAGCTTGTGATGAAAATAACCTCTATGAAATCTAATTGTCTCCTACATAATGCCCCCAGATGTAGGTGATGCTGCACCGAACTGGGTTACCAATTGACTGTGTTATTTATTTTTTTGCAATTTATTTTTTAGTCTGATTTATTTGTTCTATCAGACAAACGATGTTATAACATCTGTCTTGACATTATATTCTGATGAGAGTACATCAGTATTAACATGTGATACAGTGCCAGAATTTCAGAAACCTTCCTTTTGAATCAGCTGGCCCAACCGTTTCCTCTTGGAAGACCAACCACACCTTCTTAAATTTTAAGAGAGGACATTCATCGGACACCATTGTTAAGAGCATCCTCCTTAGCATTTGATTTTTCATCCCTGCCTTCCATTTCCTTAATAGCCTCAATGAACCTTGCATCATTGTCCGAACCTTGCAGGGGTCAGAAATTTCATCACAAGCCGATTCACCAGAAGAGCTTGACACCTTAGACAACTAGGTGCGCTTTCGGTCAACAAGAGAAGTACATGAGGAAGAGCTCGACTTGGCCCTCCCATCCGTCCCACCATCTCATATGAGAGGATCTGAATCACTACCTGACTTGTCTACCATGTGCGTGAAAGATAAAGGGCCTTAATGTGACTGTTTCGAATGAATGAGAATGAAACGAATATGAAAATTAGACTTTTATTCAATGGCATGATTTGAACTGGTATGCATAGGAGGGAGACTTGTGACTGCAAATGTGGTTTGTGTTGTCACAATATCGTTGGTGTCGAACTAGTACCTATCGAATCAATTTTAGCCAAACCGACTTTTATAGCCACGTATGAGTATCTGAGTGCTTTGTTTTGTTTAACTCATTGTATCTTCACTGTTGCATTTCACTGTTTTACATGCTAGCTGACTTGCTTGAAGTTAAGCAAGGGTTCAAGTGTAGGGAACTTTGATAACTCAGAAACATGTCACATTTCATTGTCTTACATCTAATAAGTTTTATATGTTACCGACTCTTTGCAAATATTCGATATTTTTGTCCTGAATATTTTAAATTTTCAGTATTTCTTCATCATTTTTCAGTAATCCTTGAAATTTTACCAAAATTTTTAAAATATCCGATATTTTTGCATTATTTTACGAAATATCCGATACACTTAAAAAAAAATCTGAAAAATTCATCAACTGTAAAAAATGCTTTAAAAATCCATTATATGCATCCAAAATCAATATTCATCAATAACATAAAAAAAAAAAAGTAAAAGAAAAGAACAAAAATGTAATCGCAGCCCTTTTGTTTGATGCCATGTCAAAAATGGGAGGTAACAGAAAAAAAAAAAAAAAAATACCTCGTGTTGATCGCATTACCTCCTTATCTTTTGGAACATGGATAATCTATTTTCTTGCAATTGGACCTTGGTTTAGTCCAAAATAAAAAAAATATATATTATTATAATAATCATCATTAAATATAACATTTTTTTAAGTTTTTTTTATAAGCCAACAAATTAATTTAGAAGGCATATTAGAAATACCAGTGTTTTAAAAACCGGATCGGTCATCAAACTGGTGAGGGTACTGGGCCACTAATTTATCGGTCGAACCACTGGATTATTGGTCGAACTACATAACCAAATCAGATTAAACCGGATAACTCGGTTGAATAAACTTGTCATTATAATAGGTATAAAATCGGTAAAACCGGTCGAACTGGATGATTCAGTCTCTAAACAATATAAGGCTAAAATAGAGTTTTGGTCCCCCTGTTTGTCAAAATTTACGGTTTTGGTCCCTCTATTTTTTTTTTAACAGTTTTGGTCCCCCACCCCTCACTGTTCATGTATTGTTCATGTACGGACATGTACTGTTCACGTACGGACCAGGTATTGTTCATCCTTTTTTTTGGCCAAAATTTGGGTGGGGGACCAAAACTGTTAAAAAAAATAATAGGGGGACCAAAACCATGAATTTTGACAAATAGGGGGACTAAAACTGTATTTTAGCCAAAATATAACTAGCACTTAAAGTTTTTGAAAATATTATATCATAAATTCACAGGTTCATAATTTAAATGCAAATTTTAAACAGAGTCTAATTGTAAATTTTAAACAGAGTATAAATTAAACAGAGTTTAATTTAAATTCATAGTTATAATGTTAATAGAAAATCGGTTTTAATGTTAATAATTAAAACAATATAAATATTAACATTATTTTAAATAATAAATTTTCCAAATCTATATATATATATAATGGAAATCAGTTAAGTCTAAAATTATATTATATTTAGTTTTTTAATCTGTGTTCTTAAATTTTTATACAAATATTTGTATGATGATTTTTCAATCAATATAAATACAAAATAGTAAAAATAGTTTTGTGGTTATTACTAAATTTAATTTGTGTATCATTTGAATCAAATGAGTGATCACTATTATTCTTGGGGAAAAGTTCATATGTATTTGAGTAAAAAAAAATTTTAAAAAAAAAAATTTAATTTTTTTTTAAATAAACAGTTGAACCACCGGTTTGTGAAAACCGTCGATTTTTCCAGTTTTTCCGGTTCGTACCGGTTCACACCGGTTCCTTCCGATTCAAAGACATGGACGATCGAACAAGCGAACCCGGCCGGTTACCTGGCCGGTTCCCGGTCCAACAGGTCCGACCGGCCGGTCCGATCCGGTTTTTAAAACACTGAGAAATACACCAATCCAAATATAAGAAATTACACCAAGACGTCAACAAAAAGAAAACACGATGTTATCACATATTAAAAGAACTCCTAATTGAAAAAATCTTGAACCAATGATAGAACTTACATTTAGTCTTAGTTTTTAAAGTTAAACTTGGCCAATTAATGGAGGATTTGAATAATCTCAGTTTTGTTCTCGCCAATTTTTCCTAATTTTTAATTTTTTAAATTATATTTAAATTATTGAAATTCCTAATTTCTAATTTTTTTTAAATTATATTCAAATGTTTTAAAATAAATAGAATAGAAGCGATTATTTGGTTATTCTATGACAAAACATATTAAATGTTCATTTTATTGTTTTAGAAGTGAACAGAATGAAACATATTATAAAAATTGTATCACTTTTTTATCCTTATTTTTTTAATATAAATTTTTCATCAAATATTATATTCAAAGCATTGTTGAACACTAAGATGAGAATAGATCAGACTAAGTCAAATTTAAGAAGCTCTGAGTTTAATCTTCAATAAATTTTTAATGTTTGAGTTTGAGTCTGACTTATAATCTATAATAAGTTTTTTCTTTGTCCAACTTTTTAAAAAGTATTCTCTAAAGCCAGTTTAAAAGCATGTATTACATTAAAATTTTTAAATAATCTATTTACTTTTTTTTTATTTACATAGATAACAAAGACCTTTTATATTCTAGTTATCTTTTTTTTTTAATATATATTAGCCTTGTCACTCGGATGAATGAGTAATCTACAATAATTGAAACAAAGGTGTTTCCAAAGTGTGAGAGGATGAATGGGTAAAAGAGGTGTTTCCAAAGTGTTACGAGGCAAAATGAGATTATTTTGTAAATGTAGGCGGTAAAGGCAGTTGGGGGTATGAAGGATGAGTCTCTGGCCATATACGTTTGAGTCACTTAATCGAATTCTATTTAGAAATTTCCTGTACATGAGTATATCAATGTGATCTTATACTGATGTATCCAAACTCTGATTTTTCATTAAATAACTTTCTAAATATTTCTGTTTCAAGTTTGTGAATACCTCTTGCCAAGATAAGCATATAACTATTAGTGCAGGTCAACTTGGAGGGTTAATCATATTCAACATACACAAAGCTTCATACACGTCAGTTGTTCCGCTAAGTCTATGAGACTACTCGCACATAACTAAAGATATTGCAATCATGATTTTAAATTGACATATGCTTAATTTAAAATAAGAACACATAAACAAGAGAGTTTCCAAAGGGTCTCAAGCTAAATATCCCTCCAAGAGAGTGACTGCTACATTTTATATGATCTTGATCCAGCTGGAACTCCGGACGAGTTTCTTCATACTGCTACAGAAGCAAAAGCTTTGTAGGTTATAAATTGGTGTGAAATAATTACTTGGATTATGCTTTTAGCATTCATGATATTTTTAGCTTTAACTGTACACTGTCACACTTGGTTGTTACATACCAATGTGATGTGAGATTAACAGAAGATGTTTTAGAAAAAGGGTCATATTTTAGTTTGTAACATTTGTTTTAGACTGTAAGATCTAGACATTACTTGTTGCCGCAGGAGTTGTAACTCTTGTTGTAAGAGACTTCAGGACACATTGGCATTGTAACTTAATTTTTGACCAGTATTTTACTGGTAAAGAATGATTCAATCTGTTACAATATGATGTGATTTTCTCATTATTGTAATATATATTGTAATTATGTTAGGATCAATTAGCCTTTATGTGTAGTTATTTATTCCTTTAATCTGTCTTCAATCCTATAATATAAATAGGAGCATCATTGCTTGTATGATTGATATACAGAAAATATACAAATATTCAATATACTTTTCTGAGTTTCTACATGGTATCTAAAGCTTAGGTTCTCTTTTTGCTCTTCCCTTTGTTTTTTTTTTCTTCTAGAGAATTCCTTTTAAACCACTGTCCACCATATATCTTCCTTTTTGTTTTTCGGTGATCATTTTTTTTTTCCTCCGTATAATTAGAGAATCCATTAAAACGTGACATTTCTCTAATTATATACCGTTTTTTTACCAATACTACTCTAAGTGTTGTTTTCGTTGGAAATTTTGTCATCTAATGGAGAAGTCCGAAGTAACGACTCCTATCACCGTTATTCTCAATGGTTCTAATTATAATCAATAGGCTGAGGCAATATGTGGATTCCTGAAAGGTCGGCGACTCTGGCGATATGTGACGGGTGATAAAAAGTGTCCCACAAAAGGTACCAATGAAGAACCAGAAGCCTATGCTGATAAATTAGAGGAATGAGATAGCAAGAACCATCAGATCATCACTTGGTTTTGCAATACCTCAACTCCTAGCATCCATCTGCAATTCGGGAGATATGAGAATGCTAAAGAGGTATGGGATCATTTAAAACAACGTTATACTATCTATGATTTATCTCATCAATATCAATTGTTGAAAGATCTTAGTAATTAGAAACAACAATCTGGGCAACATGTTTATGAGTTTTTAGCACAAATGGAAGTAATATGGAATCAGTTAGCGTCTTGTGAACCTTCTCTGAAAGATGCAACCGATCTAAAAACATATGAGACTCATCGCAATCGTATTCGGATTATTCAATTTTTTATGGCTCTCACCGATGAGTATGAACCGGTCAGAGCATCTCTGCTGCACCAGAATCCCTTGCCTACACTAGAGAATGCTCTCCCTTGCCTCAGGTCTGAAGAAACTATATTGGGACTTCTTCGTCAGAAAGATGATCTTGCCTTTGCAGTTCCAAATAAAACTCCTAATTTATGTCGTCACTGTCGTAAGCCTGGACATTCTTTCATTGATTGTCCTAGTGTAGAATGTCATAATTGCAAGAAAAATGGTCATATTACTTCAAACTGCTGTCGTTACTGTAAGATGCCTGGACACTTGATTCAAAATTGTCCTACTCGTCCTCCACGACCTGATCAGAATAAGAATCAACAGCGTCCCAACGCTTCCAGGTCTGCACTTGCAACCACTGCTGCCAACGATTCTGTAGAATCCTCTCAGCCTGCCTTCTCTGTCTCTGATCTTGAATCTCTCCTTAGACAACTTCTTCCTTCTGGTAACGGTAATACTCCCGCCGCTCTTTCCACCACAACAGGTAATTCTAAATGGTATTTAGATTCTGCTTGTTGTAATCACATGACATCTTTATCTCACCTATTTTCTTCATTATCCAAAAATAACACTACTCATTCTATTCACATGGCTGACGGATCTCTTATGCCTGTAACCCATAAAGGTTCTATCTCGTTGTCTAATTTAAGCCTACCTGAAACATATCTCATGCCTAAACTAAGCTTTAACCTTATCTCTATTGGCCAATTATGTGACCTTGGTTATGAACTTATTTTTTCTTCCTCTGGATGTCGTGTGCAGGATCCACGGACAGGACAACTCATAGGGACTAGATGTAAGATTGGAAGGTTATTTGAGCTCACTAAACTGCATGTTCCTCAAGGACCTAACATATGTGCTGCTTCCAAAGATTCTTCCATTCGACTTTGGCATCGTCGTCTTGCTCATAGTTCTATTGGAAAAATGCATCCTCTTGTGTCTCAAGGTCATTTAGGATCTGTTACAAATGAGTCTCTTGATTGTACTGCTTGTCAAACTGCTAAACAACCAACTTTATCATTTAATAAAAATACCTCTATTTCGGCCGCATCATTTGATCTTGTGCATTCTGATATTTGGGATCCTGCTCCTACCCCTACAATGGGAGGATCTCGGTATTTTTTGATATTCATTGATGATTATTCTTGCTTTACTTGGATATTCATGATGAAAAATCGCCATGAACTTGCTCAAATTTACATTAACTTTGCCAAAATGATTAAAACACAATTTTCTAAAACAATTAAGGTCTTTCGCCGAGATAATGCAATGGAATATCGTGATTCTAAACTCTTATCTTTTCTTGGTGAACAGGGTACCTTGTCTGAATTTTCATGTCCTTATACATCACAACAAAATGGTCGCACCGAGAGAAAGCATCGTCACATTCTTGACTCGGATCGTGCCATGCTTATCTCAGCCTCTTGCCCAGAACGTGCGTGGGGTGAAGCTTGTCTAACCGCTGTCCACATTATTAATCGTCTCCCCTCATCTGTCCTTGGTAATGTCTCCCCTTTTGAGCGTCTTTATCACACTACACCAGATTACAACTCACTTAAGGTGTTCGGTTGTGCTTGTTTTGTTCTCCTTCAGAACCATGAATATACTAAACTTGAACCTCGTGCGCGTCTTTTTTGTTTTCTTGGTTATGGAACTGAACACAAAGGTTATCGATGTTGGGACCCAATATCTCAGCGCATTCGAATTTCTCGCCACGTTGTCTCTTGGGAACACATAATGTTATCTTCCTTGTCAAAATTTACGTCAATCCCGTCTGCTACCACTCCTCTCTTTACTAATCCTGACGTTGATTACTTTCCTAGTGAAACATATGCAGGTTCTAACGCACATGCAGGTTCGTCTAGTGAGATTCAAACCCCTTCTGATGTTCCATCCACTTCTTGTGATGATGTTCTGCCTATTGATCCAGCACCTCCCACCATTGAGCTTCCTCAAAGGGTAAGAAATCCACCTTCATATCTTCGTGATTACCATTGTTTTTCCACTATGCTTCACCATCATAAACCCCAGTCCTATAAAGAAGCCTATGCAGATCCTCATTGGCAGCAAGCTAGGCAGGAAGAATTACAGGCATTGGAGAAAACTCACACATGGGACCTTGTTGATCCTCCTTTTGATAAGACTCTTGTAGGATGCAAGTGGGTGTATAAAATAAAGACTCTTTCTGATGGGTCTATCGAGCGTTACAAAACTCTTCTCGTAGCAAAACGGTTCACTCAAGAGTATGGCATTGATTATGAGGAAACATTTGCCCCTGTTGCACGTATCACCTCTGTTCGAACTCTTCTTGCTATTGCTGTCACTCGCCAATGGAAACTCACTCAAATGGATGTTAAAAATGCCTTCCTCAACGGCGAGTTAGAAGAAGAGGTTTACATGCGTCCTCCTCCAGGATATACTTGTCAAGAAAACAAAGTTTGTCCCTTCGTAAGGCTCTCTATGGTCTCAAACAAGCACCTAGAGCTTGGTTTTCTAAATTTCACAGAACTATCACCTAATTGAATTTCTCTTCCAGTACTCATGACTTTGCTCTTTTTACTCGGAAAATTGGCAATGGCATTGTTGTATTGCTTCTTTATATCGATGATATGATTATCACTGGCGATGACTCCATGGGAATTGAAGAGCTCAAAATATTCTTGTGAAAACATTTTGAGATGAATGATCTTGGACCATTAAGTTACTTTCTAGGGATTGAAGTATTATCTTCAAGTGATGGCTTGTTTCTGTCACAGGCTAAGTATGCTTCTGATCTTGTTTCTCGAGATGGTCTCACTGATTGTAAAATTGAACACACTCCTCTTGAACCTAATGTTTGATTTACTCCTCAAGATGGTACTTTTCTTGACGATGCTACTCTTTATCGGCAACTCGTAGGTAGTCTGATATACCTCACAGTTACTTGGCCGGATATTTCATATGTTGTTCATCTTGTTAGCCAATTCATGGCTTCTCCACGTACCACACATTATGCTACTATCCTTCGGATTATTCAGTATATCAAGGGTACCTTATTTTATGGTCTTCATTACTCAGCTACATCTTCATTGATTCTTAGAGCATACTCTGATGCCGACTGGGCTAGTGATCCGAGTGATCGTCGTTCCACCACTAGTTTTGGTATTTTTCTAGGAGATTTTCTTATATCTTGGCGGAGTAAGAAACAAACTTTGACAGCCCACTCTAGCACTGAATCTGAATATGTGCTCTTGCTGATACTACTTCTGAGACATTGTGGCTTCGCTGGCTTCTTGTTGATTTAGAGACACCAGAGTCTTCACCCACTAATCTATATTGTGACAATCGCAGTGCCATTTAAATTGCCCACAATGATGTTTTTCATGAGCGAACAAAACATATTGAAATTGATTGTCACTTCATTCGCCAGCATCTTCTTCGTGGTGGACTTCATCTTATCTCCATTGGCACTCTTGACCAACCGGCTGATGTATTCACAAAACCTCATTCTCCTGGTCGCTTACGCACTTTAGTATCCCAACTCAAGTTGGTTACTGCTCCACCCACTTGAGTTTGAGGGGGGATGTTATGATATGATGTGATTTTCTCATTATTGTAATATATATTGTAATTATGTTGGGATCAATTAGCATTTATGTGTAGTTATTTATTCCTTTAATCTCTCTCCAATCCTATAATATAAATAGGAGCATCATTGCTTGTACGATTGATATACAGAAAATATACAAATATTCAATATACTTTTCTGAGTTTCTACGCAATCAAAGGCTGAAATCAATTTTAAATCCAACAACTTCTAAGAGAAGAAAAAGAGGTGTAAACTTAGCTAGAAAAATTGTTTATTTGATCTTACTCATGGCTTGAGATTAGATTTATTTTTATTTTTTTGAATAAACCATTATAGTCTTTTTTTTTAAGTTAAGACATCAAATCAGACTTTAAGTCAACGTCAAGGGATAAAAAGGATATTAAATTTAGCACAACCTTGGAGTAACACTAGTAATGCTTTTAATTTGGCAAACTAATTATATCTTGCTTGCTTTTACCACATGTGTTTCCTTTAAGTAAGGTACATTAGGCGCGGACAACGCTAGCTATTAGTTGGATTCAGACAGAAATACCTCAATCCAAGGAAATTCATGGGTGAGAGTATCACACCCAATTTCTTCCACTTAGTGTTATTGATTTGATCGATTTCAGTTTTGGCAGTTTGTAGATGTGTCAGGTAAGTTGATTCTGTTAAAAATCTAATAAGAGAAAAAGAGATTTACACTTTCTTTTTCAATAAGCAAGAAATATCATTAAAACGAGAACAATGAGTTCTCAAAATCACTTACAGAAATTCGAGGCTAAGCTCGCCAAAAATAATATTACAAAACCAATTAAGCCTAATGAAAGTAGTTCAAGGGAAACCTACTAAAATCATAAAAGCTACAATTGGTATCGGTAATTTTTCCGATGAAATACCATCTCCAAATTAACGCCTTAATGTTCCAAGTCGCGTCTAAAATATTCCAAGTATCATTCCTAAAAATAATACCGTTCCTCATCAACCATAAGTACCAAACGGTAGCCAACCAAATACAACCTTCCCTCCCATTTTTCACTTTGTTCCTCTTGCAAAAACAACTCCATTTCAAGAAACTCTCTTTAATATTACTAGCACCGAAGTCCTCAAAACCAATCCAATCCGCCACCTCCTTCCAAACCAATAAAGATACATTACAATGTAAAAGCAAATGATCCAAAGATTCTTCCTCCAAAGAACAAAGGACGCAACACAAATCACTATCCGGAGCAAGACACCCTCTAAAATTAAGGGAGACCTTAGTTGGAATCCTATTTATAAAACACCTCCAACCAAAAGCCTTAATTTTAAAAGGAACATGCATCTTCCAAACCAACATAAAAGCATCATCATAAAGATTATTAGGACCAAAAGGGGTTCGGTGAAATTGAAGAAGAGAATAAAAAGAACTAACCGAAAAAACCTTTGACCGAACAGACATCCAAGAAACCCAATCTTTCTCTATAAAATTAGGCCGAACATTCTGCACGTCGGCGCACAACAACCGCAAATCTTCGACAGCCGCATCGCCAATAGCATTAGGCACGCCAAAATCCCCCAAATGCCAATCCTCACCACACCACCATCCCATGCAAGCAACCGACACATCTTTTAGGCAAGATAATTCAAAAAGGCGAGGATATTTATCCTTAAGACAAATAGCTTCCACCCAACAAGCAAACCAAAATGAAGTAGAATAGCCTTTCCCAATTGAAAATCTACAATTTGAGACAAATAAATTTTTCGCAACACCTTTATCCAACCTAATAATATCCCTCCACCAAAATGAGAACCGGGACAACCTCCTACAACCATTCCCGGAACCCACAACTTTCAAAATCACATCTCCATATCTAACTTTAAGAATCTTGTACCATAAAGCATTTGACTCCGTTAATATCCTCCATCTCCACTTATTAAGAAGAGCCAAATTAAAATCATCCACCTTTCTCTATCCAAGACCCCCTTTTTCAATAGGAAGGCACACATCCTTCCAACTCACCAAATGAATTTTTCTACTCCGCTCCTTCCCTCCCCAAAGAAAATTGCTTTGAATTTTAGTTATAACTTTCACAACCTTCACCGAAGCTTTATAGAAAGAAAACATGAAAATTGATAAACTAGAAAGAACCGATTTTAACAAAGTGAGTCTTCCTCCAAAGCTAAGAAACCGATTGTTCCAACTAGCAAGCCTCCTATTCAGCTTAGAAATCAAGTCCAACCAAATGGACATACCATTTGAATTAAATCCAATAGGGATACCAAGGAAAACAAAATAATTATCCTCTCTTCTATAAGAAAGGAAAAAAGATGCCACCTCCATGAATCGAGAGCTAATATTAATTCCAATAAGTTTACTTTTATGAAAATTAATACCGAATCTCGAGACAATCTTGAAGCCCCTCAACACTGCTTTTATGGCCCAAATATTCTTCCAACTACCTTCTCCAATCATTAAAGTATCATCCGCAAATTGAAGAATGTCGACCAAACACTCTCCCTTAAAGTTGAAACCCTCAAAATCATTATTCTCCACCGATTTGGACACCATGCCCCTCAATCCTTCCGCCACTATAACAAAGAGAAATGAATAAAGCGGATCTCCTTGTCTCAAACCTCTCTCCACCACAAACTCCTTCGAAGGACTACCATTAACCAACACCGACATTTTACTAGAAAAAATTAAAGCCTCCATCCACTTCATCCAAACATCCCCAAACCCCATTTTCCTTAACATAAATCTAAGGAAATTCCAACTAAACTTGTCATAAGCTTTCTCAAAATCAACTTTAAAAAGCAAAACACCTCTTCCCTCCTTTTTGGCAAAATCCACCAATTCGTTAGCCACCAAAACACCATCCAATAATTGTCTACCTGGAACAAAAGCGGTTTGAGAATTCGAAATAATTGGATCCAAAACCAACTTTAGTCTAGCCGCCAACATCTTAGATATAACTTTATACACGCAACCCACAAGAAATATAGGCCTATAATCATCCAAATGTAAAGGATTAGAAGATTTGGGCACCAAAGTCAAAAAAGAAGAAATGAAGGTTTTAGAGACCAAAGCACCGGAGTGAAAACTTTGGAAACAACCAATAAAGTCACCCTTCATAAAATTCCAACACTTTTTAATGAAAATTAAGGAATAACCATCGGGCCCCGGGCTTTTCGTCCCATCACAACTCCACACCGCATCCTTAATCTCCTCCTCCGTAAAATGAGCTTCAAGAAATATTTTATTTGTTAAAGATAACCCTTTAAAAGAAAGACCATCAAGAGTAGGTCTTTATTTATCCGGTTCAACGAATTTAGCATCAAAATGCCTCCTAAACTCTTCCACCTTATCCACCATACCATGATTCGTTCCTATAGATCCGATATAATTACGCCTCCTCCTCTTCTTCAACACTTTATGAAAAAATTTACTATTAGAGTCACCATCATTTAACCACTTTAATCTTGATTTTTGAATGAGCATGTTCTCCTTAATCTTAAGATTAAGCCAAAATTTACCACCACCAATCTTCTTCCTCGTCAATAATTCCTCCCTCTCCAACTCCCGATACTCCTCAATCTCGTCATCCTCCAAATTCAACTCACTAACTCCCTCCTCCATCTCCAAATTGAACCTACCAAAGACATTAATGTTCCCCCATTTAAGACTATCTTTTAAGATACGCAATTTCTCCTTAAGAATGAAATCTTTCCTCCCCACCACTACTAACTTCTTCCATTCCTTTTCGACAAAAGGAAAAAACCGAGAATTGGAAAACCATTCATTATTGACTTTGAACGGTTTCGGACCCCAATCTGATTTATCAACAATAAGCCAAACCGGGCAATGATCCGAAATATCCCTTTGACCAATCAATTGACCCACCACCCCCAACCATTAATGATACCGTTAGTCACCAAAAAATAGTCAATTCTACTTTTTGCTATACCATTCCCTCCATACCAACTAAATTTCTTCCCCTTGCAAGGAACATCCATCAAACTACCTTAAAAAATAAACTCTTTGAATTCTCTCCATTCCGCTCCCGAAGTAAAGGCCGTTCTCTCTCTCCTCTCATGAGAATTACGAACCGCATTAAAATCTCCACCAAACACCCATTCTACATCTGAAGAAGCCGCCTTCAAATCCAAAAGATTCCTCCATAAAATTTTTTTCAACTCGAGGGAACAAGGAGAATAAGTATTAACAATGTAATATAAATTATTCAACCATCTCACCTTTACACCAAGATAACCAGGACCTCTAAAGCTGCAAATAACCTCAACCGAATTCACTTTCCATAAAATGAGCAAACCTCCTGACATTCCATCCGAATTAACAAAAGAGTACTCGATTTCTTCATTCCACCAAAAACTACGAGCCACCCTATCCGAAAGATCTTGGATATTTGTTCTTGCACCAGAAATAAGTCAGCATTACCTTTAGAAATAATATGAGATATTCTACTCCTCTCCACTCTAACCTCCCCCTCTTATATTCAAAGAGTCGACAATCATTTCAAACAATTCTTATGCTCCTTCCTCCCCAACAATTTAGCTTTATCACTTCTCTCCAAATCCGAAATTTTCTTTTGGTAATCGCCCTTTGACTCCCCTTTCACAACCCCTAAATTGGATATAGACTCCCATAATTTAACTCCAAGATTAGAGTCCAAATTATCCTTCAATTTTTCGTTGCATCTATCAATACTAGAAAAATCAGACTGTTCACCGTGGGCTATATTTCCGCGAACTATCTCCAATGACTGCGTACATGGCGTAGAAACAGAATTACTCACATGAAAACTTGATGCTCCAGTACCAATAACCGCCCCTTCTTTATCTAAATACCTTCTCTTAGATAAAGTTTTTCCCTTAGATTTATTACAAAACCCCTTGTAGGCCCCACCCACACCATAAAGGTGTTTCAAGTTTAATGTTTTAATATACTTCCCCCTGTAAAGCCTTTTCGAAAGAATAATGGGAGACGCAAACTTGTCCCCACTTTCTGCCACGTTCACCTCCCTAGTCCCACCATATGTCACTTCCACAGAGCAATTAACCAAAGTACCCTCCTTATCAGTAGGTAAAGACTGACCTACCCTCTCATCCTCCCTATCTTGAGAAAGACAGAAATTACCTTTTAATGATAATAACGCATTATCGAAAGACCCCCTCCTGCAACTCCTGCAACTATCACCAAAAAATCTCTCTCTGTCCCTTTCATTCTGACAAGTAGCAAGCTTGTAATTATCCGTCGTATCAACCTTTTTAACCATAGGATAAAAGATTATTCTACTCTCCACTCTCCCTGTTTCCCTAACCCTTCTAACTTCGTTCATCCTCACCTGCGAAGAAATATCTCCCTCCTCCTCCGGGATGTCCCCCATGAAAGCTTCAACGCTGTTATCATTAAATTCACTACGAACTTCATCTTCCGAAAAAGATGAATCAGAAACCGAGTCTACACTCCCCAACCTTAAAGAATCAACCTTAACAGAACCTTGGAAGTCTTCACGAAGAAAGATCTCAAAAGGAACACAATCTATCATCACCTTCATGGATTCAGTTAAAACAAATGAACATGAAACTTTAACCATGATCCTCCCCACGTCCTTTTTAGACCCCAATATAGTATCTTCATCAGTGCTAATAAATTCTCCGATCGAGTTTCCCATAGCCATGAAAAAATCCTTATGCCATGCATGACAAGGAATACCGTACAAACGAATCCAAACGACTCTATTGTTATCAACATCAGACTCTTTCCAAGGTCTAACAGACTGAAACCATTGCTTCCACTATGAAGCCCCCTCCTCTATAAGTTCATGAATCGCACCCTCAACATTTTCTTCAAGCAAACATAAATTTGAACCCATAGGAGATGCCTTAATAGCGAAGATCCCTTCTATATCAATAGCAGCCTGAACATAATAAGTTGAACCAGGCGTAATGACAACTCTAACATACGCCTTCCGGAGATTATCTTTCAACATACCATCAGAAGAAAACTCTAACATCTCCTCTACCACCGAGACGCCACCTCCTGAACATTACCAACCTTCTTCCCGACAACCTCCACAAAAGATCTTCCCCTAACTCTACCTGGAAATCTTCTATTATTGACCATATCGCTATTCGAATGCGTACTGCAAACCTTAGGGCCCTCAACAAACCTACCTCTATGATTTTTCTCAACTAAAACCCCTCTGCTATATCTAGGGGGATTAGCATAAATCTTCCTTCCATCAATATGGATATTATCTAACTTTATTCCTAGCATTCTAACATCCTCAACCCCTCGAAATCTCGCAAAGCCGAACCTTTTTCCAAATTTATTTCTTCTGGGTGAAATCAGCACTTCCACCACCTCTCCATTACAACCAAACAATTCAAAAATGTCAGCCGATCTAATCTTATCTGGAAATTCGGAGAAGTAAATCGAGGTTAACGAAGCCACTCCATCTACATTCCTTCCTCCCCCCTTTGGATAAACATCCCATCTAGAAGCTAAATTCCTAAAACCCTTCCTGCTAATAGTTTTCCACTCCATCCATAGGATCACACCACAAATAAGAATCGAGACACAAAAGTCCAAGAGACTAACCAAAAGATGACATAGAAATCAAAACCCAGGAAAAACCCAAGGAGTGAAGGTCCCTAATTCGAAAATTAGGAGTTTAAACCAAACACCCCTCAAATCACCAAGTTTCATCCATGTCGCCCCAACAATTAGAAGATTTGTGTCATTCTGAGAAGAGAAAAGTAAATCACGAAAAGAAATATGTACCCAGAAAAAACCTAGAGATGGAACGGACCCTCTCTCTCTACAATTTTACTTTTTTAACTTAGATTTACACTTTCTAGATCCAACAAGAGAATAAATTTCTCCTGTTTTTCTACAATTTTGACCTAACAAGTTCCCTAAAATGTTTAAGCTTCTTCGGCAAACATGTTTGTTGGTTTCTAGAAATCTTCTATTAGTTGGTTGAGATTAAGAAAAAAAGGGGTGTTGAAAAAGAAAGGATAAAAAAAATTGTAGAGAGATAGAGAGAAAAAGGGTTGGGGTTCAATACCATGCCTACAAATTTTTATAGAATTGGATTGATTTTGATTTGAAAGGATTCTATAACAACTTTGTCGGTTATTATTAAATGTGTTGCCTAATAGAGTATTAAAATATTGAATGAAGATAGGATGTGGCAGATAAGAAGTAATATAAGTAGTTGTGAAAATCTAAGATTCAAATCACACTATGGAGTTTGATGTTTGAGAACAAACAAAATAGATAATCAAGAACGGACCCATGTTGTGACAAAGTGTGGTTATAGCCACACCAATTTTTCAATTTTTTTTACTTTTTACACTCTCCAGTTATTATTAATATATTTAATCCATTAACAGTCAAATATTTTAAAAAAGTCAAATTTATTTATAATAATATTCAGAGTATATATATATATATATATATATATATATATATATATATATATATATATATATATATATATATAAATCGATAAAAAAATTGGATAATTATTAAAAGAAAAAAATTATTATCAATTCAGTTTTATTTCTCTCGGACTTTCAATTCTTTATGCGAAATTTGTGGAAACAAATAAGTGCAATACATTTGATATGGTTTATAAGCTTCTGAAGTTGGCTTTAGTATTACCGGTAGAACTGCAAGCGTGAAACATGTTTTTTTAGATATAAAAGTTGTGAAGAGTCACTTATGTAACAAAATGAGTGATCAATAGTTAAATGATCTTCTTGTAACTTTTATAGAAAAAGATATTCTTGAAACAATTAACAATGATGTTATTTTAACTCAGTTTTAATAAATAGATAGTAGACAATTTTCATTGTAAATGTACTTTATTAAACAATTTCATTTCTTATTTTGAATATAATTTAGTTTATACTTTTTTCATATTTAACCACGCCAATATATAATGTCTGGATCAGTCTCTGTAAATGACCTTTAACAATAATAACACTTTGATGCAATAAGATAGAGAATTAAATTGGTAGAAGAAGATATAAAGAATGCGAGAAACACAAAAGGTTTTGATCGTACTTGGATCAGACAGTATCTGGTGGCTAACAATGTCGTCTGGACTTCAGCTCCGGTGAGGTTGAAAGACGGCGGGGGGTGGGGGGTGTACCTGCAAGGTACTCCGACGCTCAAGTAAGGCAAGGGTCACAAGTAAAAGCAAGTACAAGGTTAGAGTAAGAAAATGTGTGTGTAACCTGACCCTCTCAAGTGAGAGGGTATTTATAGAGAGCCCCAGCGCGGAGCCAACGGTCACTAGCATTGGGCTGGATTGCCAGGCCCAATCCAAATAACTGCCAGGGCTTACGTGGCGTAGGGAATACCAGCACGTGGTCTTCGCCCTGGGGTAACCGCTCCTAGATCTCCAGAATTAGGGTAGACCGATTCTATCGAGAGTGGGCGGTTACATGAGAACGTGACCTCGCAGGGAGGAGTCTTGCGAGTCAGGGAGAGACGTGTCCTCGCGGGGAGGACTCTTGTGTGAGAAGGAGATGGCTCCTCGCAGAGAGGAACACCTGAGTGTCGAGGAAGAGCGAGCCCTGAGGGGCTTGATGCCTCTGCTCGGTGGACTCTGCTGATCCCGATAATGTTGAGGGGTGGCACGTGCCCGGCGCTGTTGGTGCGTGTATGTGCCCGACAGTGGTCTTGTAAAGAGGTCCTTGTTGGGCCATTTCATGTCCTGTGGATGGGGCCTTCTCGACTGAGGGGCAGACTCTGGCCCAGTCCAGAACAGGAGCCCCCCAAGTCGTTTCTCCGAAGTGTCGGAGGAATGACTTAAGGGCCAACAAGCATGTCGGGGGAGTATCGATCGTGTGATCGCGATGAGGGGAACTTGTTTAAGATCCGCTGGCTGTATCGTCGGGGAGACCCGAGCGTGGTAGTTCGCGTATGGTCGACTCAGAGGGGATGCGAGAAGTATGAACTTGGGTGTCGAAGCAAATGGAGAGACGCGTGTTGGGGAGCGAACAGTCGCATGTATGTCACGTGTCAGACGCCATCATTGCCTAGGGGCAACTAGGCTAGGGTAGTGTACTATAGTAGTCTAAAACTCTTCGAATTTCGTGAGGATCCTATAAATAGGCCTCACCTTGTTTCATTTGCACCATTTTCTCTTTTCCTCTCAGACTCTCCCTCTCTTCTTCTCCGTTTTTCCGCCGCTGCCTTCCACCGTTCTCCGCCGTTCTCCACCAACGATCGCCGTGTCGGAATCCTAAAAAGTGTATTTCAAGTAAGTTTCTTTCTTTTTTCTCCTTTCGTCTGCATTTGTAGGGTGAATCTTATGGTGACCTGATGAACTTCCCATGGAAGTCACGAAATATCTGGCGAAAACGGCGGAATTTCATAGTTTAGTTGTTAAATCGTGCGGGGAGAGGCGATGAAATCCCCGAGGACACGAAGAATATCTCGGGGTCATGAGATGAACATTTCTCAGCTCTTTGTTGAACATTCCGGGGATCAAGGACAGAATCCCCGGGGAGCCGACGTTTATCCTGGGGATATGGGTCGAATACCCCGGGGTCCCGCCCAATTTCGCTCTAGGCGGACCTGAGGATGATCGCGGGTTCGCGTTCCCCGATGTTCCCTCCTCGCCCTTTCACTTGATCAGCGGTGGAAGGGGTGGATTTGATATGGGTCATCGAATTCACCATTTCCTTTTGCTTTTCAGGTAAATGGACGTATTGCCGGTGGCTGAGGGATCTTTGGATATTTACGACGGGCCCGATTCGCCTATGGCGGAGACAACCAGCGCCGGGGAGAGGCTTCCCGACGAGTGGGCCTGCGAAGAGGCAGTGAACATGATCTCCGAGTTTGTCGACCTGAACGAGGCCAACATATTTTGTACCGTCGAGCACCGCCTAATAGGTTCACAGAAGTCATGGAATGTGTTCAGGCCTTTGCCACATCATCGAATATGCTCGACATACAGCGGGATGCGGTTTCCCGTATATGAGTTTATGTTCGACGAGGCAGGGTGGCGTTTGCCCTTCACGGATTTTCAACAGTCAGTGTTTGCCCACCTGCGTTTGGCCCTTTCTCAACTCCACCCCAACTCTCTCGCATTCATCAGGGCTTTCGAGCTCGTGTGTAAATATCTGAAGATTGGGGCGACGGTGCCCCTATTTTTTTGCATTTTCCACCTTCAACGATAGGCTGTCGACGGCAGGCATGGTTGGGTGTCCTTCAAGCAGGTGAGCAGCCTGTTTCACACTTATCTGGACTCCGTGCAAGACTTCAAGTATCGGTACTTCCTCGTGAGTCCGGTCACACATGAGGCCGTAAATACAGTGTACCGTCGGGTCGTCGAGGAAGTGGATGGACGGCAAGAGGAAGCCCTTGTGCCCAGGTTTCCGTTGTTCTGGACTGAAGAACACTTCAAGTGGGGGACGGACAGCTATATCATCAGCCCTGGTAAACTCTGCGAAGGGGATCGCTTGGCTCACGAGGCCATAGTCAAGTTCGTCAGTGGGTTTAACAAAGCCAAGTTCGTGACGCCGAATAGGGACTTCCTTCTGGGCGACGACGGGGAGGTCTTAATGAAGCGTCGATTGATCAACACTAGGGCTCTCCTCGAGACGTTTTCTGACGAGGAGGCTCTCGAGCTGTTAGGTGGGGTGCCTCCCCGACCTGCCTTTCCCTTCATCTTTCTTTTCGAATTACTGACCTCTTTGTTTTCTGTGCAGGTAAGATGTCATCTGCTGAGGAGCACCTAAAAAAGTTGAAGGCTAACCGCGCTACGAAGAAGGGAGGCAAAAGTTTTCTCGAGCGGATCTGAGCGCAGGAGTCCATTCCTACTCAGACAACCGGGGGTTCTTCTGGCTCTCACCAGGATAGTGATTCTCACAATCCCTAGGTCTCCCCGAAGAGGCGGCGGGTTGCGGACACAATGGCCATCGACCTTACTAAGAACGAGGGTCCCCCTATTGTAAAATTCGTGCTCCCGCCTTGTCACTCGAGGCCGAACTTTTTCATGGGGAATAATTCCCTTTGCGTGGGTGCCCCCGAAGCTCAGGCCATCATAGGCATCGACAAGGTCTCTCGGAGAAAGGCGCTGGTGGAGGATGTGTCCGTTGTGATGCGGGTTTGTGCGGCTGCCCTGGTTCTGAACGACGAGGAGTGCCCGGAAGGCCAACTGAACAGGTTGCGCGAGAGTTTCCAGTCTATCTCAGCCGAAATGGAGAAGGTGGGTAAAGAGTTGGCCGACTGCAAAAGCCAGAACCAGGACCAAGTCGAGCTTCAAGGGAAGTTGGAGGAAAAGTTGAAGAATGCTGAGGAAGAGTGGAGACGTCTCATCGAGATTGAAGAGGAGAGGGATCATCTCTTGGCGAGGAATGCCGAGTTGGAGAAGGTTGTCCGCCCCGCTGATGAGGAAACTGAGGAAGATAGGTTGCTGACCTCGTGGGCAGCGCTCATAGCAAAGTTCTAGGAATCCGAGGAGGACAACCTCGAAGCGGCTGACATAGGATTCAGAAACGCCGTGCAGCAGCTTCGGGTTCTCAACCCCGACCTCACAACCGAAGGGATTGACCCCGACTCCGAGGTGGTCGACGATCAAATCGTGCAGTCGATGCGGGTGGACGAGGTTCATGAACGCGAGGAGCCCGAAGGGACGGTTGCCGAGTAGGCTTTTCTACTTGGCTTTGTTTGGCCTGCGAGCCGTTTTATTTATTTTTCAATACGTATGCCCGACCTGCGTGCCAGGGGATTTTGATACTTGTTTGTAATATTTGTACAATGGGCTTCTGCCCGCTTCAATGCATTTTTGCTTATCTGCTCGTGTGCTGTTTGTATGGTTTATACTGTGTGTGATGTTATAGCATTTGTTATACTTTGGTTTTGTCTAAGTAATAAAGATTTCTATACTTTGTTTTTCTGTCTAAGTAATAAAGACTTTGGGATTTGCTCGACCTTGATAGTCCCTGACCGCGTGGAGAGCTGGTCGGGTGGTCGGAGACATATTCCGACCTTCAACGAGGCTAAGAACTCGATCGACGTCTTAGCTTTGTGGACTGAACTTCCCATCGCAAGCTGGGTGTTCTGCCTAATTGGTACTACGACGGCGGAGCTCGATCGAGGTATCCCCGTCGGATCAAAAGTCCTCGCGCACACACGACGCGGCCTTTGATCATCGTGTTCTGTATAGGGGTGTCGCGCTCGTACCTTAGTGCGTCCCCGTAATTGCGGTGTTAGTGAGTCGCGGGCAGTGGTTAACTGTAGTACTGTTTGAGCTTCTTTGCGTTCCATCGTCGAGCAAGTTCTTCCCCGTACAGATTTTCGAGGAAGTAGCTCCTGTCCCCGTTTTCGCGCGAACGCGGTACGGGGCCTCCCAGTTCGCGGCGAGTTTGCCTTCTCGCGAGTCTTTCTGGTTCCTTCGTAGGACGAGGGTGCCCACCTGAAAATCACGTTTGATAACTTTGTCGTTATAACGTAGTGTTATTTTCTGCTTAAGTGAAGCTTCTCGGAGAGAAGCTCCCGAACGTGTCTCCTCGACGAAATCGAGTTCTTCCCTCAGGGCTTCGTCGTTCGCGTCCCCGTCGAGGGGGGCTTCTGTCCTCCTCGAGGGTTCCCTGATTTCCACGGGGATCACCGCTTCCGTTTCGTAGGTCAGACGAAAAGGGGTATCCCCGGTCGTGGAATGTGGGGTCGTTCGGTAGGCCCAGAGGACGCTGTGTAGCTCCTCGACCCACTGTTGTTTGGCGTCGCCTAATCGACGTTTCAGTCCTCGTAGGATTACTCTGTTCGCCGCCTCAGCCTGTCCGTTCATTTGAGGGTGCTCGACCGACGTGAAGTGCTGCTTCGTGCCTAGCTTGAAGATGAAGTCTCGGAAGCTCTTGTCGGTGAACTGTGTTCCGTTGTCGGTGACAATAGCTTGAGGCACGCCGAATCGGGCGAGGATGTTCCTCTTGTAAAAACGCAGTATGTTGAAGGCCGTGATTTTGGCCAATGCTTCCGCCTCAATCCACTTCGTGAAGTAGTCCACCCCGACGATGAGGTATTTGTTTTGATATGACCCCTGGACGAAAGGTCCGAGGATATCCATCCCCCACCACGCAAACAGCCACGGGGAGGACAGTGTTTTGAGCTCGTTGGGAGGAGCAAGGTGCATGTCCCTGTTTCATTGGCATCTATCGCACTTCTTGACGTGTTCCTTGGCGTCCTGTTGCATGGTGGGCCAGTAATACCCTGCTCGAAGCGCCTTACGGGCTAACGATCTCACGCTGAGGTGCTGTGCATTGATTCCTTCGTGGATTTCCTGGAGGATGCCGGGGACCTTGGTCTCCTCGACGCACCTGAGGAGGGGGATAGAGAACCCTCGCCGGTATAGCTTGTCCTCGACTATCGTGTATGAGCATGCCCGCCGTTTGACCATTCTGGCTTCCTTGGGATTTTCGGGCAGTTTTCCCGTCGTGAGATACTCGTACACGGGGGTCATCCAGCAATTGTTGTCACCAATGGCGTTTACGTCCGCCACTGGAGTGGGTTTGTCGATGCTCGGCCGGGAAAGTACTTCTTGTATGACGGATTTGATCCCGCCTTTCTTCTTTATGCTTGCCAATTTGGACAAGACATCTGCTCGGGCATTGTGCTCGCGAGGGATGTGAGTTACTTCTGCGGAGGTGAACTTTTTCATCTTTTCTTTCACCAAGGCCAAGTATTCTATGAGGTTGTCGTTCTTGGCCTGGTACTCTCCTCGAACTTGCGAGGCCACGAGCTGGGAGTCAGTGAAGAGTTTGACCTCCTTGGCGCCGATGTCCGACGAGGAAGGCCTCGTATTCCGCTTGGTTTTTCGACGTCGGGAAGGATAGTTTGAGGGATATCTCGATCAGGATGCCTTCCTCGTTTTCGAGGATGATGCCCGTGCCGCTTTCCTTCGGGCTGGACGCTCCGTCGACATAGGTCGTCCATTTCTGGGATCCGTTGGTCGAACGTTCCGGGATGGTCATCTCCGCTACAAAGTCGGCCAATACCTGAGCCTTCAGGGCTTTCCTCCCTTCGTATTGGATGTCAAACTCGGGGAGTTCGAGCGACCACCTGAGCATCCTCCCCTCCATGTTCGGTCATCCAAGGAGCTACCTTATAGGCTGTTCAGTCCTTACAACGACAGTGTGGGCAAGGAAGTAGTGGCATAGCCTCCTGGCTGCGGTAACGAGGGCCAGGGCGACTTTCTCTATCTGCTGATACCTGAGCTCGGGGCCTTGGAGGGCTTTGCTCGTGAAGTTAATTGGCTTCTGCCCGTCCGGGGTTTCCCGAATGAGGACGGCGCTGACTGCTTCACTCGTGATTGCAAGATACAAGAAAAGTGTCTCCCCGCCCTCAGGCCGTGAGAGGACCGGGGGTTGCGATAGGACTTGTTTTAGGTGGAGGAGCGCCTGCTCGCATTCTTCGCTCTATTCAAACTCCGCTTTTTGTCGAAGAAGTTTGAAAAATGGGAGTGCGTACTGTGCAGACTTGGCGACGAAGCGGGAGAGAGCGGTGAGTATCTCGTTCAATGATTGTATCAACTTCTTTGAGTCCGGAGTAGGGATCTCGGAAAAAGCCCTACACTTGTCGGGGTTGGCTTCGATTCCTCGCTCTGTGAGGTGAAACCCGAGGAACTTACCTGCCCGAACGCCGAAGGTACATTTGTCGGGATTGAACCTCATGCGGTACCTCCTAGCTGTGTCGAACACTTTCTTGAGGTGTGCGGCATGGTCGAATTCTTCCACCGATTTGACAATCATGTTGTCCATGTAGACCTCGAGCATGTCGCCGATTTCAGCCCGGAAAACCTTGTTCATCATCCGTTGGTAGGTCGCACCGGCGTTCTTCAGGCCGAAAGGCATTACGTTGTAGTAGTAATTGCCCGACTCGGTCATGAAGCCGTGTGTTGTTTGTCGAGCTTGTCCATAGGAATTTGGTTGTATCCTGAGTATGTGTCCATGAAGGATAATAGTTTGTAACCTGCAAAATTGTCGACCAGCTGGTCGATGTTAGGCAAGGGATAGCAGTCTTTCGGGCAAGCCCGGTTAAGATCAGTATAATCAACGCACATCCTCCATTTTCCATTATTCTTTTTTACGAGTATAGCGTTGGACAGCCTGGCTGTGTACCTGGACTCCGAAATAAAATTCTCCTCTAGGAGGTCTTTTACAGCTTTTTCAGCAGCCTCCACTTTTTCTGGAGACTGCCTACGTCTATGTTGAGTTATGGCCCTAGCGGCCGGATCTACTGCGAGCTGATGGCAAGCTACCTCGGGGTCGAGGCCAGGCATCACAGAGGCGCTCCATGCAAAGAGATTAGCGTTCTCCCTTAGACATGCCTTCAGCTGCTCTGTCGCCAGGTCGGGGATTCCGGTGCCAATCTTCCCGTTACGGTCTGGATCGTCCCCGAGTACCACGAGCTCAAAGTCTCCGTCGGGGATGGGGCGCTGTCATACCCCAAATTTTGACCACCAAGATTTCCCATCATTGTGCAAATCATCATCACAATATGGATGAACCATCATGCTTCATCAGTCTCCCCAAAGATGGGTGAGCATTCACTACAATCATAATTAGGCTTCCAAGCCCTCTCTGAGCCTTAGACAAATGATCAATCAAGAAATGACATGATCTTCAACTTGTCTAACCTCTCAAACATCCACAATGGATCAAGAGGACTCCCACATCAAGAATTAGGCACAAGAGTGCAACATTCCAAGTGGATCAAGCCTCAAGTCCATCTAATACAAAGTCAACTGACGCAGAAGGTCAAAGTTTGACTTTTGGTCAACTTTGAGCTTCACAAGCCATTACTCAAGAAAATATGATGGATGATTTAATTTGATCAAATTTAAATCAAGAAATCATGCAAAATTGAAAAATTGATCAAATTGAAAGAAACTTAGAAATTTTTTCTAAGTTAAAATCATGTTCAAGTGCACAACTTTTCAAGGTTGTAACTATTGACCCAAGCATCCATTGGTTTTGCGTAAGGGCTACTTTTAAAGAGGGTATTTGATACTTCAACATTGTAGAAGGAATCAACTCAAAATATCATAAGGATTGAAAGATATAGGTGATCAAAGTTGGGAATTCTTAATGTCAGATGTTCCAACATTTCATAGGACATCATTAATATTTTTCCAGCAAGAATATCCCAACTTCAAGGATGTTTTTCTCCATGATCCAAGTTGAACCAGGTATAGGGCCAAACATCAAAGTTGAAGTACGTCATCTAAGCTTTCCAGAAAGTCCTAGAACGTCCATGTAGCACACTCGAGCAGGGAGTTATGGACTCTGTAAAAGGCATTGATAAAACAGAATTTTCATGACAGCTTTTAGGACAGATTTGATCACACAAGTTCAAGGTCATTTTTGACAACTTTACAAGTCTTATATTCACAAACCTTGAACATCAAAGTTGAAGTACGTTATCTCAGCTTTCCAGAAAGTTGTAGAACGTCCATTTATCACACTCGAGCAGGAAGTTATGGATTGTACAAGAAGGCTTGCTGCAGCTTTTTTTAGGACAGATTTTGTGCACTTTTTCTTGTGCCACACAATTTTCAAGCTTTGTCACCATGCAAGACAACCATCAAAGATGCAATTCACTTCAAATCAAAATATCATAGTGGATTAAAAGATACAAGTGATTAAAGTTTGGAATTATTAATGTTCAATGTTGTCAGATGTTCCAACATTTCATAGGACATCATTACTATTTTTCCAGCAAGAATGTCCCAACTTCAAGGATGTTTTTCTCCATGATCCAAGTTGAACCAAGTCTAGGGTCAAACATCAAAGTTGAAGTATGTCATCTCAGCTTTCCATAGAGTCCTGGAACAGCCATTTATCATTCTTGAGCAAGAAGTTATGGATTTTACAACAAGGCTTGCTGCAGCTGATTTTTAAGACATGTTTCAGGACAGATTTGCACATTTCTTGTGCCACACGAATTTCCAAGCCTTGTCATCATCTTGAACACATCTGAGGATCAAATCCAAAGGGGACAATCACTGAGCCAAGCCTCCAAAGTCCTTGGAACAAGAAGTAGCATGCCAAACCTAGAAATCCCTAAAAGAGGGACAAGACTCCAATTTTGGATTGGAGCATTTAATAGATGCTTAGAGGTGGCATGGACTGACACATTTACAACTGAATTCAGTCAAGATTCCTCCAACAAGTAGGGAACTAAAGCTCTATGCTCTAACCTCTAGTCAATGGCTAGAGGAGACTTGGATTTTCATTGGCCAACATTGAACAAACCTCTGCTGCAGCCACCATTCACTATTGCTGCCAAAACAAACTTCCTCTACTATAAATAGAGCTCATTTGTGCTCAGTTTGAGTACACCAAAGCCATCAAACAGATGCTTTCCTTAAATTCTCTCTTTCACTCCAAAATGTCTTGTTTAGTAAGGTAATTTTGAGTTTTTGAGTTAGAGAGCATTTCCATCACATCTCATGATGCTAACACCTCATAAACATCATATGTAGGTAATCCAAACTATCATAAGTGACATGTAACACCAAAATCACAAAGTCACCTCTCAAAACCTCAAAATTGGACTTTTTGGCATTTTTCAAGCCATGTCTTGATTCAGTCACTTTTCAAACCAGATAAAACCTCAAACACACTCCAAATATCATCCTTAAACTATCCCAAATGGTTCCCAACATCTGGAACACCATTTGAGAGGGTTGTCAATTTCGCCATTTTAACCCCTTTTGCAAGAAAGGGCCAGTTTTTGTTTTTGCAGGTTCCAGCTGATTCCAACCATCCTAAAAGCTTCTAAGAGGTCATTTGAGGGTGTCCAAAGTATGAAATCATTTCTGGAACAAAGCACTTGGTAGGTTGCACAAAATCTCCAAAAAAGAGGTAAAATTCACAACTTGAATTATTTGAATCATGCTTTCCTTTGTTGTCCACATACATGCATCATATTGAACAATTCTTGAAGCAAAAATGTAGTCCTTAATGTGTATGATATGATCCTCCTACTGTTTGCACTTTAACATGTTTATATGTGGAGTTTATGTTGTTTTAAACTTAAGGTGCAGATCTGATTTTTTGCCTTGTGTGTGCTGTACATTAAGTTTCAGTATGTATGAGTGATACCATTGGATTCCTTGCGAAAAATTGGTCAAGATAGGTTCTTACAGATTTTAATTTCGTTAAAAATTGAGAGAGTTATGAGTGTTGAAAGTTTGATAAGCAAAAATGTTTAAAATCAACATCCAGTTCTGGTTTTTTGCTTTGTGTGTTCTGTACATTAAGTTTCAGTATGTATGAGTGATACCATTGGATTCGTTGCGAAAAATCGGTCAAGATAGGTTCTTACGGATTTTAATTTCGTTAAAAATTGAGAGAGTTATGAATGTTTGAAGTTTGATAGCAAAGATGTTGAAAACCAAGGTGCAGTTCTGGTTTTTTAAGATGTCGAATGTGATGTTGTGACATCTTCCCTTTTTCTCTTATCTTCAAAACTCATGAAAGATGTCGAATGTGATGTTGTGGCATCTTTCCTCTTTTTCTTAGTTTATCTTCAAAACTCAACCAATTCTTTTACATAGCAAAAATCATCATTTTCCAATTCTGTTTTACACACTTCTTATTCATACTCCATAATATTTTAATCCACAAAAAATATTATTATTTGATATATTTTTAATATATTCAAAAATATTGTTTTAAATTGTTTTAAATGCTTTTAAAATGATTTCTTTTTCTTGATTTTTAAAACCAAAATGATTTTAAATATTCATGTGGATAAAATACTTTTTCATAAACCTTAATCATTGTTTATAACATGATTAATGATTTTATTTGATATTTTTATCATTTTTTTACTTGATTTTTCTTTGGAAAATGCCTTTAAAAAATGAAATTGGGGTTTCTTTGATTTTCACCCTAACAAATCTTTTTCAAACACTTTTGGGCCTCTAATAGAGTGTAAGACCCAACCCTTTTTGTACAAAAATATTTTGGGCCTCAGTTATTGTATAAGTTCTGATACGAAAAATCTCGGCGCAATCGCCATTTTCAAACTGAAAATCATCTGGGCCTCCCCTCGTGTTGTAAGCCCCATTTCTTTTCCCAAAATACACTTTGGGCCTCTAATAGAGTGTAAGTTCCACCCCTTTTTGTACATAAATAATTTGGGCCTCACACATTGTTTAAGTCCCTCTGTACATTTACAAAGTTCGGCGCGATCGTCGACTTTTAACAAAAAAGACCATTGGGCTTCTCCTTGAGCTATAAGTCCCATTTATTTTCATTTTTAAACCTTTGGGCCTCTAATAGAGTGTAAGACCCAATTTCTTTGTAAATACCAAAATTTTGGGCCTCAATCACTTGTATAAGTCCCACGGTGTTTCCAAAACCTCGGCGCGATCGTCGCCCTTTTCAAAATTAACAATTGGGCCTACCCTCGAGTAGTAAGACCTATTTCTTTTCTTAAAACTCACTTGGGCCTCTAATAGAGTGTAAGTCCCAACCCTTTTTTTTTACATAACCCATTTTGGGGCCTCACTTATTGTATAAGTCCCTCTGTACATTCTAAAACCTCGGCGCGATCGCCATTTTTTAAACAAAATCATTTGGGCCTACCCTCGAGTAGTAAGACCTGCTTCTTTTCTCTAAATCATTTTTTTGGGCCTCTTGAGAGAGAGTAAGACTCATTCCCCTTGTACAGAAAATTTTTTGGGCCTCAGTCACTTGTATAAGTCCCACTGTACAAACTCATATCACAGTGCAATCACTACAAAAACCCTGGGCCTCTCCTTGAGCTGTAAGCCCCAATCTTTCCTTTCAAAGCACTTTCTCCTTTGATTTTGAAATATACTGTTGTTTTCAATCTTTCTTTGTTGAACAACTAACCAAACAGCATGGAAGCTCTACAACCGAGTAAGTGTTTATATGCTTTCATTTACCGCTTTCATATACATATAACTGTATTGTGGGGCTGTTTTGCTGTAAGTCTTCTTTCAAAAACTCATATCGACTGTGTAATAATAGTATAGATATTTAGAGTTTCCCCGACAACTACGTCTAGCACTAGATAAAGCCGTTTCGATCATTCTTAGAAATAAACAATACTAGACCCCCCATAGGAGCACCAGATACAGTCTTCTCTTCGGCTGTCCTCCTTAGGAATTGTCAAGAAACTCTACTCCCCAGAGATGATCTCTTCTCCGTGAATTGTATCCCTTGAGTTTCTTCCAAATTCTCGAACTTTCCTGGCTTGATCTATTCTTTGTGAATAGCCTGTCTTGAACTTCTCGGGGTTTGGGGACCCACAGGCTTCTTAAAAGCATCCCCGCCTCCTCTTGGGCGTTGTACAAGGACCCGTCAGCTTCTTAGAAGTATTCACAGCCTCCTGTTAGGCTTCGTATAAATGATTTCTTCCTCCGGGAATGATAGCCTCCTCTTGGGCTTCATACAAATTGTCCCTCGGCTTCTTAAAAGTTTCCAGCCTCCTTTTGGGCTTCGTACAAATTGTCCCGACGACCTCATAGAGGTATAGGAACAGAAATTAGTCATCTTAATAGATCAGTCTTTCAAAGAGTCTAGATCTTTCTACCGTGAACGTACTACAACTGTTTCTTTAAGCATAGTACAAAAGGTAAAATTCTAGACTTGGACAGTCTAATTTCCTTGAGTCTCAAAGACATTCTCAAGTCCCTTTCAAAAATAGGAAGACACCCATAGACTTGGACAGTCTCAAATACCCTTTGGATTCCCCGTTTCCTTAAAGAACAGGAAACAATCCTGATTCTCAGATTAAATCCATGAGTGCAACATTACTCATATAAGAACTGATTTTCTCGTTGAACCAACATACTGGACCTGTCACTCAACTGAAACAATACCCTTTTAACCTCCATCTCGGGCTTCGTACGAGATACAAAGACTCTCTTGTTGAGTCAAACCTTGTAGCCTCCATCTCGGGCTTTGTACGAGATACAAAGACTCTCTTGTTGAGTCAAAACCTTTAGCCTCCATCTCGGGCTTCGTACGAGATACCAAAGACTCTCTTGTTGAGTATAAAAGACTCTCTTGTTGAGTCAATCACCTTTTAGGCTCCATCTCGGGCTTCGTACGAGATACAAAATCACTCTCTTGTTGAGTATAAAGCACTCTCTTAGTGAGTCACCATCTTTAGCCTCTATCTCGGGCTTCGTACGAGATACAAAAACACTCTCTTGTTGAGTATAAAAGATTCTCCTATTGAGTCAAGTCTTTTAGCCTCTCTCTCGGGCTTCGTACGAGACACATAAAAACTCCCTCTTGTTGGGCCAATAGCCTCCTCTTAGGCTTTGTATAAGAAAACCCCGGTTGAGTCAATCAACCTTTTAGCATCAAAGTTGTGCCTCGTTCACAGTATACAAACATCAACAACTCCTTCCCCTTCATCTAATCGCTGTAAGCGGCAAGCCTCTGGATTATTTACATTCATGTCACTGTCCCTCTTTTAGCATGAAAAATTCCTAAGGAAAGATAGCATTGCTCTACACTAAGTTAAAGTCTTCTCCTTCAGGTTGGAACCCCCCTATAAAGGAAATTATGGCATTGCCAGATTCACATATCCCGGTTAAAGTAATTCTCCTTTATAAACAGTTGTGACAAACAGACCCTCTTTAGAGATGACAAATTCTCTCTAAAGACAACACCTTTTAGCTTCACATCTTGGGCTTCGAACAAGATACAAATAGACCCTTCAACTTCACATCTTGGGCTTTGAACAAGATACAAACCACCTTCAGCTTCACATCTTGGGCTTTGAACAAGATATAGATCACCTTTCGCTTCACGTCTTGGGCTTTGAACAAGACACCAAAACACCATTTCCTCCCATAGAATATGAGGAACTATGATCGCTCTGATTTCCCTGTTTCGGTAAACGGGAATACGTAGGCATAAGATTGAAATAAAAATCTTAGCGAGCACACTAATCCAAAAACCTAAAGTCCCTTATCTCCACCCAATCTGACAAATTCCCCATGAATAGTCCCAGTTTTCCACCTTAATAAAGTAAGAAGAAAGAAAGGCCCAATTACCATATAGCATCCGTAACCTAACAGACCGCTGTTTAAACTCAGTATGCAAGCAGGGTTAATTGGAGACATCTATTTCCCTTCCTTAGTCAGCTCACAATAGGATAAAAACTGAATCGACCTATAGTAAACCCCAAAGAGCGACAGCGCTTAAGAACCACGTCCAAAATCGCTCGCTATAGAAAAGTGGCGCCCATCGTGGGGCCTGAACAAGTTTTCTTAACGTTTAAGGTGAAAACCTTGGACAAATATTTTTCATGGCGGTGGCCACCACAGAAAAGTGGCGCCCACCGTGGGGCAGTTCACGTTCTTTCTTACAATTACCTTGGACAAGTCATGGTGACTTCACTGGGAATTTCACTGGGAATGAGATTTTTGTTGACTTCACTAGGATCTTAGGTCAAAAACCTTTGAGTTGGGAAGGTACCACAGAATGGAGACTCTGCCGGGGAGCCATTTTCTGTCAGGAACATAGGATTCATAGCTCTTAAAAGTCTAGGACATTAGGACAAATATATATACTGCTTTTCCTAATTGATATATGTGTTTATTTTTTTGCTAATGGGAATGCGTGTGATGCCGCATGTGAAAATATTGAGTATACACCTAGGAAAAACCTCTTTTAGTGGTGCGAAAACTATCGGAAATGGTTGTCACACGATACCACCCTCTTCTGAAGGTTCTTCGAAAAAACATCACCTAGCACGGTTCCCGGCCCGCTGGTGTTTTCTCGACAAAAACTGATGATTTTGAGAGACAGGTACAAAAATCACTAGTATAAACCTTTGGGGGATGGGTAGAGCCTTGACTTCATGACAACGACCCTTTGACCCCATGTTTTTCTATGTTTTTGTGTGCTGCATTCATGCATTCATCTAAAAAGCATTAAAACAAAGAAAATTTTTCTCTTATAGTCTCTCCTTTTCAAATTAAACTAAGACAATGATTGCAAATGTCAGAGAAAAAGATTGCGCTCATGGATTTCGGTAGAAGGAGAACTCATAAGTACACCTTCAAGGTTCCAAAACTTGAGGATTTGAGAAGGTTAGCGAGGATGATCACTAACCCTGAGGCTTTCAGAGCCAAGTACAGAGGTCTGTCACCTCTGTTAAGAATCCATGTGATTGAAGGAATCATGGATGCACTAGTTCAGTTTTACGACCCGGTCTATCACTGTTTCACATTCCCGGATTACCAGCTACCACCAACGCTGAAGGAGTACTCTCACCTAACTGATCTACACATTACTGATCAAGCTCCATTTTTTGGACTGGAAGAAATTCCAAGGGGTCAAATCATTGCAAGAGCAATTTATTTGGACGAGTCAGAGGTCAGGACTCACATGACCACTAAGGGTGGCATACAAGGTTTGCCAGCCCAGTTATTGATAAAGAAGGACCTGTACTTTTCCAATATAGGGAACGTGGCCGCTTTTGAGAGCATCTTTTTTTTGCTCACCTACGGGTTATTTTTGTTTCCCAACATTGATAACTTCGTCGATATCAACGCCATTAAGGTTTTTCTCATTGGAAACCCTGTACCGACTTTGCTCGCAGATGCGTATCATTCTGTACACTTAGGGAATTTGTACAGCGGAGGAGAGATCACGTGCTGTGTGCCCCTGCTATACAAATGGTTTATCTCCCATTTGCCTAAGTCTGTTATTTTTTGGGATCATGAGAGTGCCTTACGCTGGTCGCAGAAAATCATGTCTCTCACCAACTCTGACATTGATTGGTGCAATAGGATTTATGACAGGATCAGGATTCATTGATCGTTGTGGAAACTTCCCCAACGTACCCCTTATAGGAACTAAGGGAGGAATCAATTACCATCCAGTTCTCGTTCGTCGTCAATTTGGATACCCAATGAGGCATGTCCCGCGTAATGCTCATCTGGAAGGTCTTTTCTTCAAGGAAGGAGAAAATGACAGAGCACTAAAGATGGAAATAGTGCACGCTTGGAAACATGTTCATAAGAAAGGGCGGGAGTCTCTAGGAAAACCGGACTGTGTCTCGGTGGAACCTTATCTCCACTGGGTACAAACTAGAGCTCTCAAGCTAAAGATGTCATATCCTCATCACGGTATTCTTCCGCCAAGGGAATCTGTCATGTACTTCACGACGGAAACTGAAAAGCTTCAGGTTACTCTCAACAAAGTTCAATAGGAGAGGAGGTCTTGGAAGAACAAATACCGCATTCTCAACATGGAGTGTACCAAAATACAACAGCTACTGAAAGAAAAGGATGCTCTGATCGAGATTTTAGAGCAACATGCTGTGGATAATCAGGATGACCAAAGGAATTTGCTCGCTCCTTTCACTTGGCAAAGGAATGACAACCCGACAACGGCCCAAGAGCCCCGGTCAAAGAAAAGGAAAGTACCAGAATCAGCACCCGAGTTCTCCTCTGAGAGGACTCGGGACCCATTAGCTTAGGTTTTTGTTTCCGCACCTTGTAATCTACTGTATTTCCATTTCCGCAATCCTTTGAATTTCAATAAAACGGGGTTTCCCCACTGTTTGATATTTGCAATCTAATTGTCGAAGTTTATTTTGACTAAACCAAAAAATAGTTAATATAATCATTGCATTCATCATTCTCACGTCACGTATTCTTCTTACCTACGAATCTCACGTTTGTGTCTCGGTTCTAGAGTCAAACTATCTCATTCGTACAATACTCAGGCCAATCGTCAGAAAAAGATGGATGATCTCGAGGAAGAGAACAGAGAGTTGAAAGAAGAGATCGACGCTCTAAGAGAGGATATGAGAAAGCTTCGTAACGACATGCAAGCCATGGCAGAAGCTCAGCTACAAAGAACCGTGATCTCAGAGATTACCTCAATGCCCATAGTGGAGAAGTATGATCCTAAGTATCAAATGCCGAAAGATCGTCCCTGGGGCATGCCTGTCAACTATATCCCGGGGGGATATGTTTCGCCGATCACTGAAGATCATGGAATCATAGCAGAAGCCGCTGGGCCTGAAGGTTACAAACTTCGGGAAAGCGAAGATGCCAGGGGTATGACAGCAACTCCTGAAGGTTACAAACTTCGGGAAACATCAAGATTCACTGCCGTAGTAACGGTACCACCCCTGTGGTGCACACTGTCCCGGAAGGACAGATTCCGCAGATACCTTCTGGTGGAAAGGAAAGCATGTTCGAAAGAATGAACGAGTTCTAGGAACATTTCCTGGAAATGTAAAAGGTATTGTAAGCTATTCGCGGTCAGGATCTATTTGGAAAGGACGCCGCGGACCTCTGCTTGGTCCCCAATGTGAAAGTTCTGCACAAATTCCAGGTGCCCGACTTTGAAAAGTACAAGGGTAACTCTTGCCCTCAGAGCCACTTGGTGATGTACGCTCGGCGAATGTCGGCTCAGACAGAGAATCAGGATCTACCGATTCACTACTTTCAGGATAGTTTAACCGGTGCCGCATTAAAATGGTACGTGGGTTTAAACTGCGCCACGATCGACACATTCAGAGATCTCGGCATTGCCTTCATCCAACAGTACAAATACAATTTGGACATGGCACTAGACAGAGATCAACTCAGATCAATGTCACAAAAGGACAAGGAAACCTTTAAGGAGTACGCTCAGAGATGGCGTGAAATTTCCGCTCAGATCTCTCCACCTCTTGAGGAAAAAGAGATGACAAAGATCTTCTTAAAGACCTTGAGCTCATTTTACTACGACAGAATGGTTGCCAGTGCACCCAGTGACTTCACCGAGATGGTGGGCATGGGGGTTCGTCTTGAGGAATCCGTCTGAGAAGGACGTTTAGTTAAAGACACTGGATCATCAAGTAGTACAAAATGATACGGTAGTGCTCTCCCTAAGAAAAAAGAGCTGGATATTGTGAATATCTCTCTCAGAAAGCAAAGGCGACGTTATCAACCAGTAGCAGCTGTAACTCCTACTATCAACCCTGTGCCTGTTTCTACGTATCAACCTCAGGTTGCGCAGAGCCAACCTAATCAACAACAACTTCAGCAAAGGATACAACAGCCTCTTCAGCAGGCTCGTCCTCCATACAATAATAACCGTACAACGCGGCCACCAGGATATGATCCTATACCCGTATCGTACGCGGAACTATTTCTGTTATTACTGGTTAAAGGGCACGTCCAGACCAAGGCTCATCTTACAGTACCAGAAAATCTGCCTTTTTGGTTCAAAGCGGATCAGACTTGCCCTTATCATCAAGGAGGACCAGGGCATAACATATAGAACTGTCTCAGTTTCAAATTTGACGTGCAAAAGCTTGTTAGGAGCGGGCTCTTATCTTTCAAAGATACGAATCCCAATGTTCTCATGAACCTGCTGCCTCAACACGAGAGAGCTACAGTCAACCTGATAGAGGGAGAGTCTAACAACGTCTATCAAATTCATGATGTACTCTTGTTAAGGACCAATCTGGTCAAGATGCATTATAGACAGAGTGGATATGGCCATGTGCCACCTCATAATTATCACCAGTGTGATATCTGCTCTAAAAGCAATCGAGGATGTTCTGTGGTGCAATTAGCTCTACAGGAACAAATGGATCTCGGATGGATCCAAGAGCACCGAGTTCGTGGAGTTAACATGGTTTATACAAATTCCAACATCATCCAAAACCACGACGTCAGTATGATGAATGTCAACCTGGTGGCAATGCACTCAAGGCAAAGCCAGTATCATAATCTGCTGCGGCACGATTACAGTTCTTGTCTGACTTGTTCGGTAAACAAACAGGGATGCTCTTTTGTACAAGAGGCCCTCCAGTGTCAGATGGATCTTGGATGGACCCAGGACTACCATGATAGGAATCCCTATCAGATCAACATGATTCAAATCTTCGATATTCGTCTGATGAATACCAGCCTGGTGGAGTTACATGCAGAACAGGTCCGTCTCGGATTCCTGGTATCACATGATTATCAGAGCTGTAAAGTGGGTTGCGAAAATGATCAAGGTTGTGCCCTTGTCCAGGAAACACTTCAACACTTGTTGAACCACTAGTGGCTTCTAATCTATATGGATGAAGACACCCAGCAAATTAGTATCACTAACGGGAATCCTACTAGATATCAAAGTCAGGGCGACCAATCAGAAGGAGGAACGTCGATTTCCTCGTACAAAGATGCTATCAAAGTAGTCGGGAGTGCCAATACAACAGGATGGGGACAGCTTGTCATTCCTACTGACAATAAAACAAAGAAGGGTCTTGGTTTTTCCTCAACCAGTACCCAGACAGCTGTTAATGATGAAAGTCATAATCCCATTCAAAACTTCTTCCACAGTGGAGGCTTCCTTTAACCAGTGACTCAAGAGGTACATACCATCAATAAAGATGATTCATCTGATATGGAGGAAGAATGGGAGTCCTATCTCAACGAGGAAGGTTATATGTCTCAGGAAGAGGTGCCTATGCCATTTTGCTATCCCGCACAGAGTCCGAGATTTATACCAAGGTCAGACGTCGAAATGATATACGGAGATTGTGATCCGGAAGGATGTCGTGCTTCGCCAAACTCATCAGTGGAGGACACTCTGATGAAGGACAACTTTGACCACAACTATTATGGCCGGATGGATGGCTTGCCTATCTGGCAGCCGTGTCCAGGAGACTTGGGGCAAGAAAGTCAGTCAAACAATAAAAATCAGCTGAGTATCGTTGAACAGAATACCTGCGTCCCCACCATGTCATGGGATCAACACACATGTTATCCAGAAAATACCCAGCGCGACGATGAATTTGCAACGTTTGCAGGAATAGAGTTCATCAACTATGCTTTTCCCGAGGTCAACGTCATCGAAAGGGATGACTCCTCCAGTTCCAAAGAAGTATGGGACACCTTGGGACAACTGAGTGGAAAATACGACTTCATGGTCAAGTACACCGCTCCTGAAAGCTCTCGTATCAGGCTCGAAGACATCCAGCCAACTGGATGGGGAGATCTACCTGAGAGCACAAATGCTATGCAAAATGCAACAGAGGAATCCTCCTACGACAACTCTGCCTGGGAGACAGATTCCAATGATCCTGCTCCACCAGAAATCAGCGTTATTTCTGAAGACAAATCGAGGAAGGTGCCAGACTTTGTGATTCACCGAGGAGTTCGCTGCCAATAGGTTGCTGTCGATGTTTCGAAGATTGTTCATAAGTCAAAGTAATTGCTATATTTGTTTTAACCTTTCACCCTGCCCAGGTGATAAAGGATGTTTGATAGGGCTCACTTTCTATAAATTTCCCTCTTCGCTTTGCCCAAAGCGATAGAGTTTTATTTTATAGGACTGTAGTTTCAAGAATCGACTTGTTCATTAATAAAATAACGTCGTTCTGTAATTCCCGCATTCTGTTGCTGTTTTCTCTTTTTGCTTTTCTCAGAAAATGGTAATCCTAAAAAACAACTTAATAATAAAAACAAGAAGTAAAAGAAAAATACACTGCACACACTTGCATTTTCTCTATCTCTTCTAAACAAAAATCATCACGTCATGCAGATTGCTTATTTTAAACCCCGTTGAAACATACGATCTGATGCCTTCTTCCGACTTTGAGTTCCCGGTATTTGGGGCTGAAGAAGAAGTTGGCGATGAAATTCCAGAAGAGACCTCCCGATTACTCAAATAGGAGGAAAGGTCCATTGAACCTCACAAAGAGCCGTTGGAAACAGTAAACTTGGGTTCGTAAAAAGAGAGAAAAGAAGTCAGAATAGGGGCACTACTCGGTCCAACTGCCAAAGAGAGTTTGATAAAGCTTCTCAAAGAGTTTCCCGACGTATTCGCTTGGTCCTATTAGGATATGCCAGGGTTGGATACCAGCACTGTGGAACATTATTTACCGTTGAAATCGGAATGTCCGCCAGTAAAGCAGAGGTTGAGACGGACTCACCCGGACATGGCTATCAAAATCAAAGAGGGGGTACATAAACAGATCGACACGGGTTTCCTAGCTACATCAGAATATCCTCAATGGTTAGCCAACATCGTACCTGTTCCCAAAAAGGACGGAAAGGTCAGAATGTGTGTAGATTACAGAGATCTAAACAAGGCTAGTCCAAAGGACGATTTTCCTTTATCACACATTGACATGCTGGTTGACAGTACAGCAAAGTTCAAAGTTTTCTCCTTCATGGATGGATTCTCGGGCTATAATCAGATCAAAATGGCGCTAGAAGACATGGAGAAAACTTCCTTTATCACCCCATGGGGTACCTTTTGCTACAAGGTAATGCCGTTCGGTTTGAAGAACGCCGAGGTAACCTATCAAAGGGCCATGACTACTCTGTTTCATGATATGATACACAAGGAAATCGAGGTATATGTCGATGATATGATTGCTAAATCTAGAACAGAAGAGGAACATGTGACCCACCTGTCAAAACTGTTCGAGCGGTTGAGAAAGTACAAACTCCGCTTGAACCCTAACAAATGCACGTTCGGTGTTCGTTCAGGGAAACTGCTAGGGTTCATCGTCAGTCAGAAAGGAATTGAGGTTGATCCTGACAAGGTCAAGGCCATTCAAGAAATTCCTTCTCCAAAGATCAAAAAATAAGTCAGAGGATTCTTGGGGCGTTTGAACTACATCTCCAGATTCATATTCCTCATAACCGCGACATGTGCGCCGATCTTCAAACTGCTCAAGAAGATACAATCATTTCTCACTGATTCGCGAGGCAAGTGGACTCTGAATTATGATGGCCCCTATGTGGTCAAGAAAGCTTTCTCAGGCGGCGCCTTGAGACTCGCAACCATGGATGGAGAAGAATATGCCTACCCCACGAATGTTGACGTAGTCAAGAAATACTTCGCCTAAACTAAAAAAAAAAAAAAAAAAAACATCTCGGTGGATTGAAAACCCGAAAGGGCGATCCAGGAAAAAATTAGAGACATGATCAAAAATCATCCCGGTGGATTGGAAATCTCCAAGTACAATCCAGGCAAAAGTTAGGGATTAATGGCAAGTAACTACGTCTGATCAGTTCGGCGCTACAGCAGTCATGCCATCCATCAGAGACTCCAGTCAAGGTCATCTTCGACAGAAGCTCAGGATGTCCCGAATTCAAAGTTGGTAGAAGGATAGTGGTCGTTATGTTTTAACGTAGCCCTTTTCCCTGTAAATTACCATTTTCTAACTTTGTAAATACTCTATGGAATCACGCGTTCGACTGATTTCCATCCTATCAATAAAACTTGAGCCCTTGTGCTTTTATTTGTAATTCTTATTTGTTTTAGCTTTACAGAACGACATTTAAACATGATTAACGATTCTTGAAACGAAACAAAAATGAATTTACTTGTCGAACTTTTTTCTGCTTTTTAAACTTAAGATGGCAATTTCTTTTGACTGTTGAACATCGAAAGAACATTAATTGCTTCTCCAGAAGTAAGCGAGCTTCAAAGTGCAGAATCAAAGTACTCATTCTAAACCAGTGTGCCTGAATGAAGGATCAGCTATGTTAGATGTGAATAATCCGTCTGACATCCCCGACCGAGTTTTCATCTCCTAAGCCCGATCAACGTAGCTCCCCACAAGGACTATTTCTCCTAAGGAAGGCAGAATTGCTATCTTGAACCAACAATAATTTTTATTTCCCACTGTGGCCGAGTATCTAGTCATGTTCATCTACTAGTCTGTATGTTGTGTCAGTTGTGTTAGCATAAACATACATACATCATGCATTATTTCTTTGCATTTGCATTCATATTGCATCACTATCACTCTAGTCGGTCTTATCCCCTAGTGATATAAGTCCTCTCAATCGAGTTGTCAGATCTTTTCTCATCAGGAAGTGAATCATCTAAGTAATCTCTCTCCCGTTTATTTCTGGATTAGAGACGATCCTTGACCACTTTGATAACTTGAACCTCTGAGAAACAAGAAAACTTTCAACAAATATCACTCTTCACCATTGAAGATGATATATTCGCTTTCCCGGATTAAGGACAATCCTCAGAGAAAGCCCCTCAAAATTGGGGTACATCGTATGGCATTTCTCTGAAAAGACCTCAGGAAAAGTATGATGTAACACCCCCAAACGGAAACAGTCTCTCAAGAAACTCGCTTTCCCCAGTAGAAACAAATGGCATCTCCAATAGAGAAGTTTGTGCAACTCTACAACTCAGACGATGGGGTTCCCCAGTAAGTCTGACATCAAAACTTTTTTCGTCAAATGGCATCTCCCCAGGAAAATTCGGCGAGAAGTTTGAAGGAAAACCGCTACAAACAGCGTCCGTTGTCAAGAAAGTTTATTGACAAAAGAAACTAAGACCAGTTCCTTGGTAGGAAATCAGGATCGAGGGGAAGTTTAAATCAGAAACTGAGACCAGTTCCTTGGTAGGAAACCAGGATCGAGGGGAAGTTTACTTCAGAAACTAAGACCAGTTCCTTGGTAGGAAACCAGGATCGAGGGGAAGTTCACAAATCAGAAACTAAGACCAGTTCCTTGGTAGGAAACTAGGATCGAGGGGAAGTTGACAAAAGAAACTAAGACCAGTTCCTTGGTAGGAAACCAGGATCGAGGGGAGGTTTATTTCAAAAGAAAACTGAGACCAGCTCCTTGGCTGAAGACCAGGATCGAGGGGAAGTTTACCTTTTTTAAGCATCATCTCTTAGCTAAAGAAGATGAATGCGTAAGCTACCATTCATAACCACCATCAAAATTTTGGGTATTTTGATATTTAATCCTCTTGCACCCCGAATGCCCGAATACCTTCGCCATTCACACCTTCGGATCCAAGAAGATTAAATAGGGGCATCTGTCATACCCCAAATTTTGACCACCAAGATTTCTCATCATTGTGTAAATTATCATCACAATATGGATGAACCATCATGCTTCATCAGTCTCCCCAAAGATGGGTGAGCATTCACTACAATCATAATTAGGGTTTCAAGCCCTCTCTGAGCCTTAGACAAAGGATCAATCAAGTAATGACATGATATTCAACTTGTCTAACCTCTCAAACATCCACAATGATCAAGAGGACTCCCACATCAAGAATTAGGCACAAGAGTGCAACATTCCAAGTGGATCAAGCCTCAAGTCCATCTAATACAAAGCCAACTAACGTAGAAGGTCAAAGTTTGACTTTTGGTCAACTTTGAGCTTCACAAGCCATTACTCAAGAAAATATGATGGATGAATTAATTTGATCAAATTTAAATCAACAAATCATTCAAAATTGCAAAATTGATCAAATTGAAAGAAACTTAGAAATTTTTTCTAAGTTAAAATCATGTTCAAGTGCACAACTTTTCAAGGTTGTAACTATTGACCCAAGCATCCATTGGTTTTGCGTAAGGGCTACTTCAACATTGTAGAAGGAATCAACTCAAAATATCATAAGGATTGAAAGATATAGGTGATCAAAGTTGAGAATTCTTAATGTCAGATGTTCCAACATTTCCTAGGACATCATTAATATTTTTCCAGCAAGAATGTCCCAACTTCAAGGATGTTTTTCTCCATGATCCAAGTTGAACCAGGTATAGGGCTAAACATCAAAGTTGAAGTACGTCATCTAAGCATTCCAGAAAGTCCTAGAACGTCCATGTAGCACACTCGAGCAGGGAGTTATGGACTCTGCAAAAGGCATTGATAAAATAGAATTTTCATGACAGCTTTTAGGACAGATTTGATCACACAAGTTCAAGGTCATTTTTGACAACTTTACAAGTCTTATCTTCACAAACCTTGAACATCAAAGTTGAAGTACGTTATCTCAGCTTTCCAGAAAGTTGTAGAACATCCATTTATCACACTCGAGCAGGAAGTTATGGACTGTACAAGAAGGCTTGCTACAGCTTTTTTTGGGACAGATTTTGTGCACTTTTTCTTGTGCCACACAATTTTCAAGCTTTGTCACCATGCAAGACAACCATCAAAGATGCAATTCACTTCAAATCAAAATATCATAGTGGATTAAAAGATACAAGTGATTAAAGTTTGGAATTATTAATGTTCAATGTTGTCAGATGTTTCAACATTTCATAGGACATCATTACTATTTTTCCAGCAAGAATGTCCCAACTTCAAGGATATTTTTCTCCGGGATCCAAGTTGAACCAACTCTAGGGTCAAACATCAAAGTTGAAGTATGTTATCTCAGCTTTCCATAGAGTCCTGGAATAACCATTTATCATTCTTGAGCAAGAAGTTATGGATTTTACAACAAGGCTTGCTGCAGCTGATTTTTAAGACATGTTTCAAGACAGATTTGCACATTTCTTGTGCCACACGAATTTCCAAGCCTTGTCATAATCTTGGACACATCTGAGGATCAAATCCAAAGGGGACAATCACTGAGCCAAGCCTCCAAAGTCCTTGGAACAAGAAGTAGCATGCCAAACCTAGAAATCCCTAAAAGAGGGACAAGACTCTAATTTTGGATTGGAGCATTCAATAGATGCTTAGAGGTGGCATGGACTGACACATTTGCAACTGAATTCAGTCAAGATTCCTCCAACAAGTAGGGAACCAAAGCTCTATGCTCTAACCTCTAGTCAATGGCTAGAGGAGACTTGGATTTTCATTGGCCAACATTGAACAAACCTCTGCTGCAGCCACCATTCACTATTGCTGCCAAAACAAACTTGCTCTACTATAAATAGAGCTCATTTGTGCTCAGTTTGAGTACACCAAAGCCATCAAACAGACGCTTTCCTCAAAATCACTTCTTTCACTCCAAAATGCCTTCTTTAGTAAGGTAATTCTGAGTTTTTGAGTTAGAGAGCATTTCCATCACATCTCATGATCCTAACACCTCATAAACATCATATGTAGGTGATCCAAACTATCACAAGTGACATGTAACACCAAAATCACAAAGTCAACTCTCAAAACCTCAAAATTGGACTTTTTTGCATTTTTCAAGCCATGTCTTGATTCAGTCACTTTCCAAACCAGATAAAACCTGAAAAACACTCCAAATATCATCCTTGAACTATCCCAAATGGTTCCCAACATCTGGAACACCATTTGAGAGGGATGTCACTTTGGCCATTTTAACCCCTTTTGCAAGAAAGGGCCAGTTTTTGTTTTTGCAGGTTCCAGCTGATTCCAACCATCCTAAAAGCTTCTAAGAGGTCATTTGAGGGTGTCTAAAGCATCAAATCATTTCTAGAACAAAGCACTTGGTAGGTTGCACAAAATCTCCAAAAAAGAGGTAAAATTCACAACTTGAATTCTTTGAATCATGCTTTCCTTTGTTGTCCACATACATGCATTATATTGAACAATTCTTGAAGCAAAAATGTAGTCCTTAATGTGTATGATATGATCCTCTTACTGTTTGCACTTTAACATGTTTATATGTGGAGTTTATGTTATTTTAAACTTAAGGTGCAGATCTGGTTTTTTGCCTTGTGTGTGTTGTACATTAAGTTTCAGTATGTATGAGTGATACCATTGGATTCCTTGCGAAAAATTGGGCAAGATAGGATCTTACGGATTTTAATTTCGTTAAAAATTGAGAGAGTTATGAGTGTTGAAAGTTTGATAAGCAAAGATGTTTAAAATCAACATCCAGTTCTGGTTTTTTGCTTTGTGTGTTCTGTACATTAAGTTTCAGTATGTATGAGTGATACCATTGGATTCCTTGCAAAAAATTGGTCAAGATAGGTTCTTACGGATTTTAATTTCGTTAAAAATTGAGAGAGTTATGAATGTTTGAAGTTTGATAGCAAAGATGTTGAAAACCAAGGTGCAGTTCTGGTTTTTTAAGATGTCGAATGTGATGTTGTGACATCTTCCCTTTTTCTCTTATCTTCAAAACTCATGAAAGATGTCGAATGTGATGTTGTGACATCTTTCCTCTTTTTCTTAGTTTATCTTCAAAACTCAACCAATTCTTTTACATAGTGTCGTACCTCGAAAAATACGATCCTCGCGATGGACGTGGAAATAACTGTTTGAAACAGAGTCGCCACCGAACTTTATTTATCCCAAAAGAGGGAAAGGAAAATATCGAGAAAACCTTTGAAAGGGATAAGAAAATGGTCATCGCAACCAAATTTGGGTTCGGGAGTCGGTTACGCAAGAGGGAAGGTATTAGCACCCTCTACGTCCGTTGTACTCAACGGGAACCTCTTAAATCGATTCGTGAGATATGTTAGCTAGGTTTGTTTGTTATCTTCTAAGGTAAAAGGATTTATTTTTTAAGGGGGAAATAGGGTTGATTTTTTTATTAGTGTGCTCGGCAAGGACTAAGATCCTTGTGCCTACGTATTCCCTCGTGCAATGGGAAAGTCAGAGCATTCGTAGTTCGTGGGACTACGGTTGTTTGGTTGGTGTTTTTTAAGTGAACAATTATTTAGGGGGCTAAACATTGTTCTTTTGGAAAATAGTTTTAATCGCACGGCGGCGAGGAGTTGGGTTAATGTGTTTGTATTTTGATTGGGTGACGATTACTTGAACTTAAGAAAGATTCCTCGGGCCCAAGTAATCGGGAAAGCGGGTTGAAGAACTGGCTCTCTCTCTTTTTCATCCTTAATTATGAAAGAGTTTTAATATGGTTAGAGTATGTTAAATAGATGACAATTACTTGAACTTAAGAAAGATTCCTCGGGTCCAAGTAATCGGGAAAGCTAGTCGAAGAACCGACTCTCTCTCTTTTTCATCCAAGTGTTTAGGAAAAGAAGATTTGATTTGATTTATTGTAAAAAGGGTTTGATATGTAATTGCGTTATGAGTCTTTTAAAGAAGACAATTACTTGAACTTAAGAAAGATTTCTCGGGCCCAAATAATTGAGGAGAAGAATCGAAGATTCCATTCTACTCCCTTTTCTCCTTTTAAGAAAAGTGTTTAAGTATGATTAAATGTATTAATTTGATTTGAAAAATGCTCGATGTTGATCGAGGTTTGAATTTGCATGCGAAATGATTGGGGACTAATGGAAAGGAGGTCCTAATGGTTCAAGGTAAGGTCGATTACGAGGCAAAAGCGTCGACTTACAAATTAGGTGAAGGGACTTGATATATGGATCAAGTGAATGCTGGGAGATGAATTGAATTTGATTTGAAAAATACTTGACGTTGGATCAAGCTTATTTATTGTTGTAAAAAGGGGTTGATTTTAATATTATGGGAGAGGGGTGTAATTAATCAAGTGGGAATAATCGAGCCATGATTAAAGTGAGCCAATCACATACATGCATACAAACCAAAGTGAAATGTGCAACAATTATCGTTGTATAAAGCCCAAGAGGAGGCATTGTGAGGTCGATTGCGATCGTGAAAACGATCGACTTACAAGGTATGAAAATGGCTTGACATTAAGTCAAGGTATTAGTTTGAAAAAGATCTTTGGTTTGGACAAGTTTAATATGAATAGCATACATATAATTAAAGCATGAAATAAACCCACAAGAGAACATTATACACACCATACAAAGACTGCAAATCAAACAAAGTGGGGGCTAAATATAATCAAGAGTGTTAGTTAGTTAGCATCCTAAATTCCTAAGATTAATCTAAGGAGGAGACATCCTAAACTAATTATTAAGTTCTAGGGTTTTTTTTTTAAAATAAAATTCTAATAATTAAATAGATTAAATCAAAATATTTAATAAACTTAATTATCAAGAATTAATTAATATTAAATAAAATAATTTAGTAAGACTAAATAAGAATTAGGAATTGATTAGAAAAAGTATTTTCTTAGATTTTTTGAATTAAAATTCAAACCATTAAATGAATTAAACTAAAAAACTAAAAAAATAAACCTTGAAGTTAATTATTATTAAGTAAAAAGGTTTGATAAAATTAATTAGGAATTGACTAAAGAAAAGGATTTTTAGAAATTAATTAACAAGCAGACTGTTTTTTTTAACAAGTTGATAAAATATTTTTTGAATTTTCTTATTATAAAAATAAAATAAAATAAAGTTGTAAAAAGAAAAAAAAATAATGGGCCAGCAACGCACAGTAAACAGGGGGAGGTGTGATTAGAAAACACCCCAGGCCCACGTCAGTAGGCCCACGCTTGGGCATGAGGATTCACCATGAACCTCCAGCAGATCTGGGGCGTTCATCAGGCATAGTCAAACGTTGACTCTCGATCTGAGGGTTTGGGGATGAGAGTGCACGGTAGGGGGGCATAGATGGTGGAGCACGGAAAGACTGGGAAGGATTATATTCCGGTGACAAGTGTCACGGTGGGGGACACTTGTCACCCCAACCAACAGCCACCACCAATAGCACGAACCAACTAAAAAGGCACGGTATTGAAAGACCAAAAGCTCACAATGCAAACTCTTTTTCTCTCTCCATACGTTTTCTCTCAGAAACCCCCTTCCTTCTCTCCAAAAACAAACATTGTCGGAAACCTAGCAACGGCCGGAGAAGCGGCGGCCGCCACCGTCTTCTCCGGCGAAACCACCACCAACCTCAAAAAGTTCAAAACTAAACCTACACCAAAAACCCTCCTCTCCTCAAATCTAAACTCAGTTCTACCAAAAAACCAAACCATCGACCAAATCGTAACTTCCCAAATAAACCCTAAATTGGACTATAACCACCACAATCAAAGCAAATACGAGCAAGCGGAAGAGATTACGAAGAAAAACCAAACGGAGAATAGAGATTAAACACCAAAAAGTACAAAGGAGGCGAATGATACCTAGATCGGAGCGAATCTGATCGGAAGCTTTTTTCCGGTGAAGGTGAGGTTCTTAGCTCCTCCTTCTCTCTTCCTTTACGTCCTTCTTCTTCTACCTCCTAATTCTTCTTGCCGTTCGCGTTGTTTTCACGAATTAGTGAAGGGATTTAGTTTTTAAAAACCTTGAGAAATTTCTTAAGATTTTTAGCTTTGGTTGGTAGGGTTAATTTCTTGCGCCGTGTCTATGCCCCCTTTTCTGATTCAATGCTCCCCTTTTTATATCATCAGGATTAGGGTTTGAAGAGGTGGTGTCAACATTGTCGAGGAATCACATTCATGGAATTGTATAAGGTAACTTTCCCTAATTCAGAACATGTTTTTTGCCAAAAAAATGTTATTGCTTTGCTGAACCTCTGCGATACCTTTTTCTGCTATTCACTGTTGCCCTCTACCTTGTCCTTTTGCCTTTTTTGTTTTAAGGTTACAGTACTGTGAATTTTGCTGCTTTGCTTGTTTCACTGTTTTGGGTCAAGTTGAATTTCGTAAAGTCCCTATTTGCTTTGCCTTTGACTTTGGATAAAGTGCAGATGTGTTATTGCTTTTTTGACCGTGTGAGCTTTGAAACTTATTTTTGAATTGTATGATAATTGTTTTGGGTTTTTTTTATGACATGAATTTGAGGTGTCTTTGGAACATGACGTGAAACTTGTTAAAATTTGAACGCCATAAGCTCGTGTAATTGGCTTATCCTGATATTTGCTTGAGGTTGATGTTAGGTACTTTTAGGATGCCTCAAATTAGTTTATCCTTAAATTGTATTAATCCTTTGTTCAATGTTTCATGTGCATTATTCGGTTTGAGGACGTATTCGGCACAGAAGGAGTCTTCTTGGAAAGACTTGAGAATTATTTGGATGAGGTCGTGTTGAAGGACTTGGTACGAAAAGGGAAGAGTTGAAAACTTCTTGAATTGATGAAAACTTGGAAGAATCACCTTGGTAAGACTTTAGAAACATTAGCCTTAGGACCATCATACTACTTGTTGTAGATCCAACTTGTGAATTTCTTTTATAGCAGCTTGTAGTAATATTTGCACTTCTAACCATCCATGTTCATTTTCATGTACCACTTTTGGAGAAATTTGGCATGGTTTGGCTTAATATGAAGGCTTGGATGAGGCAACTTGGATTGGCGCAATTATGGCTGTTTGGAGCTTTGGATGAGACTTACGGCATAAGTACCAAGGGTAGAATGTTAGGAACATAACTCTTCTTGAATTTTATTGTAATAGCTTTTAATGCTGAACTCCATTGTATTGTATCCTTCTATCCTTTGTAAATTTGCAATTTAAATTTGGGAACCAAACTTGCCATTTTGAAAAGCAGTGTGGTTTAGTAACTCCAACGACCTTTCTATTACCAATTCTTGAATGGTTTAAAATCTTGGCCAAGCGTAGCAGCACACATATGATTCTTGACATGTTTTTTTTTTACCTTTTCATAGCAACATTAAGCCTTGAATGACTTGACACCTTGTACTGTTTAAAATGGGGTAGCTTTGTAACCTTTGTAACAAAGACTTGGCATCCAAGTAGCGTCTTTTGCTTTTCAAAATGACTCACATTTGATTCTAACAATTATGGCATGGGTTGGTAAGCATCAGGGCATGAGATAAGACTATTTTTATGACTAAAACCTTCAACATGGTTTGTCAGCACGATACCACCAAGACCATTTCATGACCAATAACTTCAACATGGTTTGTCAACACAATACAACCATGGTCTTTATTTTAGAAACTTCCTTAGTAAGATCACGTCTTGAAAAAGCTTGCCGTATTGATTATACCAACCAATTAAATCAACTTGAATTTTTGACCTGACTATTCACTTGAATTCAACCAATTAAGTCAAATCTTGCTACTAATCTTGAAACCAACCACAACATGACTTGAGGATAAATAATCATATGGTTTAAAATCTATCTGAAACCAATTGACCGTATCTTGACTAATTGGTCATGAGAATGAGGATACATCTCTTTTTATTTCCATTTGAATTCAACACACCAAACGAAACCTCTATCACCTAAATCTTAGAGAATCATGGCCAAAGGCCAAATGATTACTCAGAGGAAGGTCGTGAAGCAACACAAATGCCTAATATAAGAAAAATGAGAGGGTAAGACAAATTTGGGGTATGACGCATAGCAAAAATCATCATTTTCCAATTCTATTTTACACACTTCTTATTCATACTCCATAATATATTAATCCACAAAAAATCACAATAAATATTATTATTTGATATATTTTTAATATATTCAAAAATATTGTTTTAAATTGTTTTAAATGCTTTTAAAATGATTTCTTTTTCTTGATTTTTAAAACCAAAATGATTTTAAATATTCATGTGGATAAAATACTTTTTCATAAACCTTAATCATTGTTTATAACATGATTAATGATTTTATTTGATATTTTTATCATTTTTTTACTTGATTTTTCTTTGGAAAATGCCTTTAAAAAATGAAATTGGGGTTTCTTTGATTTTCACCCTAACAAATCTTTTTCAAACACTTTTGGGCCTCTAATAGAGTGTATGAACCAACCCTTTTTGTACAAAAATATTTTGGGCCTCAGTTATTGTATAAGTCCCGATACGAAAAATCTCGGCGCGATCGCCATTTTCAAGCTGAAAATCATCTGGGCCTCCCCTCGTGTTGTAAGCCCCATTTCTTTTCCTAAAATACACTTTGGACCTCTAATATAGTGTAAGTCCCACCCCTTTTTGTACATAAATAATTTGGGCCTCACACATTGTATAAGTCCCTCAGTACATTTACAAAGTTCGGCGCGATCGTCGCCTTTTAACAAAAAAGACCATTGGGTTTCTCCTTGAGCTATAAGTCCCATTTTTTTTTTCATTTTTAAACCTTTGGGCCTCTAATAGAGTGTAAGACCCAATTCCTTTGAAAATACCAAAATTTTGGGCCTCAATCTCTTGTATAAGTCCCACGGTGTTTCCAAACCTCGGCGCGATCGTCGCCCTTTTCAAAATTAACCATTGGGCCTACCCTCGAGTAGTAAGACCCATTTCTTTTCTTAAAACTCACTTGGGCCTCTAATAGAGTGTAAGTCCCAACCCTTTTTTTTTACATAACACATTTTGGGGTCTCACTTATTGTATAAGTCCCTATGTACATTCTAAAACCTCGACGCGATCGCCATTTTTTAAACAAAATCATCTGGGCCTACCATCGATTAGTAAGACCCGCTTCTTCTCTCTAAATCATTTTTTTGGGCCTCTTGAGAGAGAGTAAGACCCATTCCCCTTGTACATAAAACTTTTTAGGCCTCAGTCGCTTGTATAAGTCCCACTGTACAAACTCATATCACAGTGCAATCACTACTAAAACCCTGGGCCTCTCCTTAAGCTGTAAGCCCCAATCTTTCCTTTCAAAGCACTTTCTCCTTTGATTTTGAAATATACTGTTGTTTTCAATCTTTCTTTGTTGAACAACTAACCAAACAGCATGGAAGCTCTACAACCGAGTAAGTGTTTATATGCTTTCATTTACCGCTTTCATATACATATAACTGTATTGGGGGGTTGTTTCGCTGTAAGTCTTCTTTCAAAAACTCATATCGACTGTGTAATAATAGTATAGATATTTAGAGTTTCCCCGGCAACTACATCTAGCACTAGGTAAAGCCGTTTCGATCATTATTAAAAATAGACAATACTAGACCCCCCATAGGAGCACCAGATACAGTCTTCTCTTTGGCTATCCTCCTTAGGAATTGTCAAGAAACTCTACTCTCCAGAGATGATCTCTTCTCCGTGAATTGCATCCCTTGATTTTCTTCCAAATTCTCGAACTTTCCTGGCTTGATCTATTCTTTGTGAATAGCCTGTCTTGAACTTCTCGGGGTTTGGGAACCCACAAGCTTCTTAAAAGCATCCCCGCCTCCTCTTGGGCGTTGTACAAGGACCCGTCGGCTTCTTAGAAGTATTCACAGCCTCTTCTTAGGCTTCGTATAAATGATTTCTTCCTCCGGGAATGATAGCCTCCTCTTGGGCTTCGTACAAATTATCCCTCGGCTTCTTAAAAGTTTCCAGCCTCCTCTTGGGCTTCGTACAAATTGTCCCGACGACCTCCTAGAGGTATAGGAACAAAGATTAGTCATATTAATAGAACAGTCTTTCAAAGAGTCTAGATCTTTCTACCGTGAACGTACTACAACTGTTTCTTTAAGCATAGTACAAAAGATAAAACTTTAGACTTGGACAGCCTAATTTCCTTGAGTCTCAAAGACATTCTCAAGTCCCTTTCAAAAATAGGAAGACACCCGCAGACTTGGACAGTCTCAAATACCCTTTGGATTCCCCGTTTCCTTAAAGAATAGGAAACAATCCCGATTCTCAGATCAAATCCATGAGTGCAACATTACTCATATAAGAACTGATTTTCTCGTTGAACCAACATACTGGACCTGTCACTCAACTGAAACAGTACCCTTTTAGCCTCCATCTTGGGCTTCGTACGAGATACAAAGACTCTCTTGTTGAGTCAAACCTTGTAGCCTCCATCTCTGGCTTCGTACGAGATACAAAGACTCTCTTGTTGAGTCAAAACCTTTAGCCTCCATCTCGGGCTTCGTACGGGATACCAAAGACTCTCTTGTTGAGTCAAACCTTGTAGCCTCCATCTCAGACTTCGTACGAGATACAAAGACTCGCTTGTTGAGTCAAAACCTTTAGCCTCCATCTCGGGGTTCGTACGAGATACCAAAGACTCTCTTGTTTAGTATAAAAGACTCTCTTGTTGAGTCAATCACCTTTTAGCCTCCATCTCGGGCTTCGTACGAAATACAAAATCACTCTCTTGTTGAGTATAAAGCACTCTCTTGGTGAGTCACCATCTTTAGCCTCTATCTCGAGCTTCGTACGAGATATAAAAACACTCTCTTGTTGAGTATAAAAGATTCTCCTGTTGAGTCAAGTCTTTTAGCCTCTCTCTCGAGCTTCGTACGAGACACATAAAAACTCCCTCTTGTTGGGCCAATAGCCTCCTCTTAGGCTTTGTGTAAGAAAACTCCGGTTGAGTCAATCAACCTTTTAGCATCAAACCTGTGCCTCGTTCACAGTATACAAACATCAACAACTCCTTCCCCTTCATCTAATTGCTGTAAGCGGCAAGCTTCTAGATTATTTACATCCCTGCCACTGTCCCTCTTTTAGCATGAAAAATTCCTAAGGAAAGATAGCATTGCTCTACACTGAGTTAAAGTTTTCTCCTTTAGGTTGAAACCCTCCTATAAAGGAAATTATGGCATTGTCGGATTCACATATCCCGGTTAAAGTAACTCTCATTTATAAACAGTTGTGACAAACAGGCCCTCTTTAAAGATGACAAATTCTCTCTAAAGACAACACCTTTTAGCTTCACATCTTGGGCTTCGAACAAGATACAAATAGACCCTTCAGCTTAACATCTTGGGCTTTGAACAAGATACAAACCACCTTCAGCTTCACATCTTGGGCTTTAAACAAGATATAGATCACCTTTCGCTTCACGTCTTGGGCTTTGAACAAGACATCAAAACACCATTTCCTCCCATAGAATAGGAGGAACTACGATCGCTCTGATTTACCTGTTTCGGTAAACGGGAATACGTAGGCATAAGATTGAAAGAAAAATCTTAGCGAGCACACTAATCCAAAAACCTAAAGTCCCCTATCTCCACCCAATCTGACAAATTCCCCATGAATAGTCCCAGTTTTCCACCTTAATAAAGTAAGAAGAAAGAAAGGCCCCATTACCATATAGCATCCGTAACCTAACAGGCCGCTGTTTAAACTCAGTATACAAGCAGGGTTAATTGGAGACATCTATCTCCATTCCTTAGTCAGCTCACAATAGGATAAAAAATGAATTAACCTATAGTAAACCCCAAAGAGCGACAGCGCTTAAGAACCGCGTCCAAAATCGCTTGCTACAGGCGCGTTGGGTGGAGAGGCCGCCCGTTGTTTTCCGCCTGGAGGTCGAGGTCTTCTGCCCCGTCTTCATCGGGTTCGCCCGGGAACCTGCTGTCGAGTTCGATCGCGTTGACGCGCGGGAGAGGTAACTGTTCGGCGTCCGGGGGTGGCTTGGCCACGGTTTTGGGTTTGGTGTCGATGGAACTCATGCCTTTGACAGCGGCATCGAAGCATCTCCTGGCCACGTCTATGTCCCCGTGCATCGTCACTACTCGTCCCCTGGCCGTGTAGTACTTCATTTTGAGGTGGACTGTTGATAGCACCGCCGTAAGCTCGGCCAGGGTGGTCCTCCCGAGGATACAGTTGTAAAGGGATGGGCATTCGACCACCAGGAAACGGATCTTCACCTGTCGGGCAGTGTCTTCGGCCCCGAATGTAACCATCAGCTCCACGTATCCCCATGGTCTGGTGGTGGTTCCGTTGAACCCATGCAGATCTGAACCGACGTACGGGGTCAAATGTCTCTCGTCGAGCTGAAGGGTCCCGAACAGATGGGCATACATGATGTCGACCGAACTTCCCTGGTCGACGAGGATACTTCGAACGTCAAAGTTCGTCATCTGTGCCCTGACCAGGAGGGGAATAGTGGCGTTTGGCACTCCCCCGGGGAGTTCCTCGAGGTAGAAGGTGATAGGGTTGGAGTTCCCCTGCACTTTCTCGAGAGTGGTTGTCTTCGCCGACGTTGCGGATTCCAGCTCATCAAATTTCTGCTTGATCGATCCGACAGACAACTTCTCGAGACCACCCCTGAAGATGACCATCGCTTTGGGGAAGCTTTCCCAGGTGCTACGGGCAGTGACGGGGTCCTCGTGGGGGAAGGTTGCCCACATGTTGCGAATTGCTTCTTGGCCCTCAATGATTACGGGGACAAAGAAGTCCTCGGGTCGAGTGACGCTGAGGGCGACCTGAAGCCGACTCTCGTCGGGCGGGGGCATCGTCTCCTCGATGTTATGGGCTTCCCGAGAGCTAGGACGAGGAGTATCATTCTTCTGGGCGTATTTCTTTAGGTGCCCTTCCTTGATCAGAATTTTAATCGCATCTTTGAGATGGATGCAGTCTTCTGTGACATGCCCGTGACTCCGGTGGAACCTACAGTATTTTGACTTGTCAACCTTTGATTTAGGGGCAGTGGACTTCAGAAAGCGGACTCCTCCTTTCACAAATTCTGAGTTCTGGCACTCGGAGAGGATTCGCGCGCAGGGAGCATTGAGTGGGGTGTATTCAGTGAACCGGCCAGCTGGTGCACGTGGTTCACGAGGTTCACGGGGGCGATTATCTCTCTTTCTTTCTCCTCCTGGAGGAGAGTCTTCTTCTTTGTGGCCGCGGGGGTCTTCTTTGCGTCTTAATTCAAGGGCGATTTGCGCTGCCTCCGACTCCTCGAGCTCGATGTACGATTGAGCCCGTTGGAGGAGATCCTCCAGACGGCGGGGTATGCGGAGGCCCACGGACTTGGTAAAGTCAGATCCAAAACGTAGCCCATGGATGATTAAATACTTCTTCATGTCGTCGTTCGTATGGACCTCGACAGCTTCTCTGTTGAATCTCTCAATGTAGTTCCAGAGAGATTCGTTCTTCCCCTAGAAGATGCTTTCTAGGGCAGCTTCCGTCTTCGGGTGTCGACGAGATGCAGTAAAGTGTTTGGTGAAACATTGTCTTAGTTGTTTCCAGGATGCGATCTACCCAGGTGCCAGACCCTTGTACCAAGTCATAGCGCCCTTCCGCAAGGTGGTGGGGAAAATCCTGCACTTAATGGCTCCCCTGACGTTTCTGAAGTCGAGCATGGCTTCGAAACTTTCGACGTGGTCGTCGGGGTCGGCCAGGCCGTTGTAGTTCCCCAGTTGCGGAGGTTTCTCCATGCCCGCAGGAATTGGGGCGTTCATGATCTCCCATGACAGAGGGGTCCTCTGGTCGTCGTCGTCAATTCCTGTCGGGGACCTCGAAGGGGATCGCTGATGCCGTGGAGGGGAATTCCTCGAACGGTTCCTCGCCCTCTCCTCGGTCTGTTTGGACTTCTTGGTAGTGGTGGAGGCCCTGGGTTCCTTCCGAGGCGAGGAACAAGGGCGTTTCTGGGAGATCGTCGGCTGGGGGCGCTCAAGACGTGGCCGGCGGCCCCGCTCACCGGCGAGGGGGTTCGAGATTCTTCGGAAGGGGTCCTTCGCGGGGAAGGAGAACGTCGAGGTGACGGTGGACGACGATGTCTTCGCGGGAAAGATCTTCGTGCCCTCCCTTGCTCCAGTGCTTAAATTCTGGTATTCTGGTGTGCGATCAGCTGATTGGTCTGATTGATCAAGGCAAATAGGGCCACAGTGCTCGCATCTGATTTGGGAGGAGGAGCAACTGGCTGAGAAATGGCTTGTGTAACGCCCCGGTTTTGTCTTATTTAATTAATCGAGTCGTTTTGATTATTTTATTATTATTTTATTTTATTTTCGACTTTTATTTAGAAAAATGTTATTTTTCATCGTGATTATATTTTGTCGCGTTTTGAGAGCGTTTGCGAGATATTTGAGTGTAGGGGTATTTTGGTCTTTTTGTGGGGATAGATATTTGTTTTATTAAAATAGAAAGTTAGAGGTGAGAAAGAGAGAAAAACAGAATTTTGAGAGAAAAAGAGAAGAAGAAGGAAAAGAGAGGAGAAAAGAGAAGAGCAAAGAGAAAAGTGTGGAAAATCACCAAGATCAATCTTTCGGAGTCGATTTAATCGGGTAAGGGTGTGAAATATTGTTATCCTAACTTTGTGTATGATTATGTATGTGTTTTGTGTGGATGTTTTGGTTGGTTTTCCATATGTTTCCGTTTATGCCGTATTTGACGAAATCGATAGAAACCGATGTTTTTACGGTCGAAAAGTCGTATAAATACATGTGTTGGTTGGTTATATGTTTGTGAGCTGCTGTTTAAAGTTTCATGAAGTTTGGTTATGTTTCGGTTAGTTTTCGGTATGTTTCCGTTGTTGTTTCCGTTTAGGTCGAATTGTAGGAAATCGATGTTTTCACGGATGAATTTTGAAATAAATTACGTAGTTGTATCGAGTAAGGTTAGGTCGTCGTATAGCGTGCTTTTTATTCGATTTGGTGATGTTTGAAAATTCTGATTTTTGAAAGGTTGAAATTTAATCGAAAAATCGAACGTCGTAGAAATTTCGTTTATGTGTTCTAAATTGTTCTTATGTATTTGGTGGTTGCGCGTATATGTTTGTTTCGGTGAAAATGTTCGATTTAGTCGAGTTTTCGGACATTGGGAAAAAATGACAGCAAGTGTGTAAATTGAGAAATCTGATTTTTGAGAAAAGCAGGGCTATGAATCGATACATAACAGCTATGTATCGATACGAAATGGTTTATGTATCGATACATAACCCCTATGCATCGATACATACTGTGAAAATTGGGAAAAACAACATTTTCACTATAGCATGTGTCGACACATGCGATCTATGTATCGATACATGTTGTTTTTTGAATCGATACATAAGCCTATGTATCGATACATACTGTGCTGAATCAGAAAATTCTGGTTTGTCGGGGAAACTTCGGAAATTCATAACTCTTGAACCGTAAGTCGGTTTTGTCCCCCGTTCGAAGCGTTGGGAAGCTAATGAGATGTTCTTTCTAGGAAAAATGGTTTTGAGGTCTAAACCTGGTCCAATTGGAACAGTATTTTCGAACCGTTTCGTAGTGTCGGGCCTCCGGTTTATGTTTTTGCGTTATTTTGAAATATACATATCTTCTTCGTTGTTTATCGGATTTAAGTGTTTTTTATATCGAATCGAAGCTGTGGATGAGTACTTTTTGATGATGATGGAAAATATTATTTTTAGCCGACTTTTAACCGACTTTTCCGATAAACCGTAAATCGAATTGTTTGGTTATTTATGAAAACGTTCGGTTGCCGTTTGGCACAATTGATGTGAATGTATGTGGATTGTGTGTGATGAATGCATGACTATATTGTGAATATGTATGCATGTCAAGAGTGTCATGAGTCATGTTGTATGTGAAGCATCATGGTGTGCATTCTTGTGTTGTGTGATTCTAATGAGAATCCGCTGTAACGTCGTGTGCCCGTGTGGGGTGTGAGCGACGGTTTGATTCCAGAGAGAATCTGCTATAACATCGTGAGCCTTAAAAATAAGAGGACTGAAAGCGATTTGATATATCGTGAGCCTTAAAAATAAGAGGACCGAAAGCGATAGTTATAGACGATCGTGAGCCTTATACAAAGAGGACCGAAAGCGATCGGATTGTGAGCCTTATACAAAGAGGACCGAAAGCAATCCATAAACGTCGTGAGCCTTATACAAAGAGGACCGAAAGCGACGGGGAACATCGTATGCCCGACGGGGAGTTACATTGGTAACGAGCGATGGTTCCAATAAGTTCTTCAATTGAACTTGAGATGAAATGAGTCGGTACCGCATTGCATTTGCATAGAGTCGTGAGTCGGTCTCTATGATTTGCATTGGTCATCTTTGTATATGTGCATTGATGAATGAACATGAATATATGTATTTATGTTGAATGATAAGCATTGTGATGAATATGCTTGGTTTTGTATATATATATATGCCTTGCGATGTGTATTGAGTAAGATGTGATGAATGGCGATAAGAGTTGTATCTTTGTAATGATACATTGGTGAATAAACATGTATGTGTGTTGTGTTGAATGAATGGTGATGAATTGAGATGTATTGGGGATACATGTATTTGAGCATGAATGAATATGCCTAAGTGAAGGATGCGTTAATTACGGATTGTTATGCCGTGTATTTGATTTATGGTATATGCTTGGTGTTATATGTATATATATATATGCATAGTGACGAGTTGTGGTGAGAATGTGGTATATGTGTATTATATGTTGAGATATATAATTATATGCAACGTTATTATGATAATATTTCTCACCCTTCTGCTGTTTTATGATGCTCTATGAGGCATGGCAGATTAGGTATCTGGTGGTCTTTTCTGAAGCGTGGCTTCATTTCCTTTTTGGTCGTCTGGCTCTGATATGTAGCACCGGGTAGCTAGGATGTGTTTATGAGCTTTTGTGATACTTTTGTACATGTATCTAGCTGATGAATGTTTATGTAAACATGAATGATATTGGTGACTACTATTGGAGTATGATATATATATATATATATATATATATATATATATATATATATATATATATATATATATATATATATATATATGTATATATGTTTTTGAATCAATGTTTAGATGTTTCCGCTTTTATTCTAAATGTTGACATGTGGGTATAAGGACTGAGATCCTTGATTGTTGAAAGTTACCCCACTGTTGCATATCATTTTGAGCAGGTGTTGTATGTGTTTTAATTTCAAGCATAATGTGACATACCTTTTTATGTCGTGTTTGCAATTATACTCTGATGAAATTTTCAATACGTGCCTAAATGATTTAATTAATTATTTGGGGGTATAGAAAGGGGTGTTACATTAAGTGGTATCAGAGCCAGTGTTGAGTCAGTTGTTGAGTCTGTTGGTGTGACAGTTGAATACTGTCGTTGTTGTTTGTCCCTTAGTACGTGATATGTGTGTGAAACACTGTCAGTGCTTTTTGGTTTCTAATCCTTTGTTTTCAGGAGTTAGAATGAGATAAGTGGGGGAGAAGCTGGTACTTCTCCATGTTGCTTCAGGTGTGGAGCGCTGGCTCAGTGTGTTGTGAATTGCAAGATTGTAAGTGTTGTTTGGACAGCGTTGTTCCCGGTTCCGTAAGAAATGCGGAGGTAAGGTTTATGTCAACTAAGGATTTGTGTCTTGGATAGTTTTGTGTATGGGATGCAAGAAAGGCTATTATAGTTTGGTAAAGACGGTTTATGCCCCATCATGATTGTCGACTGTCTATTGGCAAATTGAGGAACTGATCACCCTTAATCTCTTGTTGATAGCAGACGAAAATTATGTTGGATGGAATAGGCGGGTCTTTCCGGCTTTGATAGTGTGTGAAATGAATTGTTTGGAATTTAAGTAGATGATTACAGATTGTTTTGATGAGTCGATGAAGATGCTAATATCGGAAGATGAAATGGATTAGAGGTTTTGGTATGTTAGTCCAGTTGGGAAGTCATTGAGAGAGAATGATTGGGTTTTATTTAAGGACTGCTTCACAGAGAGTAGAGATTGAACTTAATTGGACGAAGGTGAATAGTTGAGGTTTATATCTGCTAAGTAAGTAGGAAACTCTTAGTAGATGGGAATAAGATGTTTGTTTGGTCTGTGATGGTAGTGTTCTGGGAATTGGCAGGAAGTCGCAGTGATGGGCCGTCAGTTGGGCATAGTTTTCAGATGTGTTTTTGGATGGAACATTAAGGTGTTGTCTTAGAGAGCTCCAGTATTGTTGGTAACAAAAGGAAGGATGATGGAATGGAATAACAAGTATAATGGTATTGAGACTAAGGACAACAAACTTAGAGTTCTGGTGGGTTTGGAGTCTTTGGAGTTTTAAGGTATTAATGGAAATTGCGAGGAAACCCTTGTGGGTAGATGTAACATTGTGTTTGAGAATTCTTTTTGGTTGGTTGTTGATACATGTTGGAATTGCGGAATTGGACGGTCAGGAGAAGAAATTGGGTATGGATTACTAACCGTTGAATAAGGTAATGATTGAGAATAAGTGTCCACTTTCATGAACAGATGACTAGAATGGTTTGGTTGAGTTTGAGTGAATTACATTTGTTTGGAATATTTGATAAGAATGGTGAATTGTGTGAGTTGAGGCTTTGATCGATTTAATGTGAGTGGTTAGGTTTATTATCCTCGGAATAGGTTGTTATTTACTCGGTTAAGCTTGTTTGTGAGTAACCAGTTACCCAGTGAAAAATTTTGCAAAAGCTTTAAGGATTTATATCTTTTGGATTTTGGTTGGGAATTGCAACGTACAGTGATGGTATTTGGTGTTAGTAACGCGTCTCTAATGTTTATGGAGTAGAGGAATCGTATCTCCCATATTTAATTGGATAAGTTCGTAGTGGTTTCGATTGAGGATATTTGGATTTGTTATAAACTAAGAGGAAGAATGAGTAAAGTGTTTGAGATTTGAATTACAAGTGTTGAAAAGAGACGAAGTTTTATGCTAAGTTATTCGAGTGAGAATTTTGGTTGAAAAGGGTTAGTTTCTTGGAAATGTTATTTCAGATGAGAGTATGGTTAATGGATCCATCGGAAGTAGATGTAGTTCTACATGAGAGGCTCCGAAGTTAGTTAAGGAGATTAGAAACTTTTGGACTCAGTTGGTTGTTATTACAGGTTATGGAAGACTTTGTTAAGTTCGTACTTCTGGTATCTCAGTTGACCTACAAAGGGTGAGTCGTTTGTTTGGATGTTCATTGTGAGTAAGTTTTGGTGAGCTGGAGTAGAAGTTGTCTACGGTTTTAGCTTTGATTTTGTGTGATCCTAATAAACCGGTTTTGGGGTATTGTGATGTGTCTTTGATGAGTTTAGTCAACATGGTAATGTAAGAGGGTAAAGTCGTGGCTTATGCTTTACGACAATTGAGGATTTATAAAAGGATATGTATTATTATGGATTTGGAAATTGGTTGCGGTGGTATTGTGTTGGAATATTTGGAGGTATTATCTTTATGGTTCTAGGTTCGAAGTGTTTGGTAATCGCAAGAATATTGAGTACTCGTTTGGTCTAAAGGAATAGAGTATGAGACAACAAGGATGGTTAGAGTTCGTGATGAGTTATGAATTTGGCTTGGATTATCCTTCGGGGAAAAGCTGTTGTTGTGCTTGAAAAGTTAAGTTGGAAGTTTCTATGCATGTCTGTTTTGATGGTCAGGGAGTTAGAATTATTTGAGCAATTCCGAGACTTGTGTATGGTGTATGAGATAACACAGGAGAGTGTGAGGTTGGTAATATTAAAGTGAACAGTGATTTTTGGCGAATGTGAGAAAGAGTTAGACTTTGGACGTGAAATTGATAGTTTTGATGGTTGCGAGTAATCAGAGTGCTCAGCGGAAGCGTGAGGTGGCACATTTTGTATTTACGTGTGGGACTTGTAAGAGTTCATAGGTTGAACATTGAGAACATGTAGGAATGATTAGACCATTGGACGTTTCAGAATGGACGTGTTAGGTGAAAGGTTTAAATATTATTCATGGGCTACTATGTAGATGGATGTTTTGGTTATATGTTCGATTGGGAATCGTAGCATTGTTGTAATAAGGTTGTGTGATAAGGATGTTGGTATTCTGGTTTTGTAGAGGTTGTGGAATCGATGTTGTGTCGTGGAACTTGTGTTCTTGTTTGTGTTGTTGCCTCGTTTCCATCGTGATGGTTCGAGTGTGTGTGGCTAATTTCTTGTGGTGAATTAGGGGAGTGTTATCTGTGGTGATGGTAACGATCTTGTTGTGTTTCGGTTCTAGAGTGAACCTGTGTGTTGGTATCGTGGTTTTCCTTGAGTTGTGAGTTGGTCGTCAAGTGCATTGTATGGGCTTTGCATCTTGTCGTTGTTGTTGTCGTCGTTGTCATGCCGTTGTTGTATCTGCTATTAGCACGGTGGTTTGTCAGTTGTGTTATTTGTGGTGTGCCTTTTGTGGGCATGTTGGTTTGTTAGTCGGATGCGAGAGTCGTGTCCGGAGTTGTTCGTCTCAGTATATTTTCGAGGACGAAAATTTCTAAGTGGGGGAGAGTTGTAACGCTCCGGTTTTGTCTTATTTAATTAATCGAGTCGTTTTGATTATTTGATTATTATATTATTTTATTTTCGACTTTTATTTAGAAAAATGTTATTTTTCATCGTGATTATATTTTGTCGCGTTTTCAGAGCGTTTGCGAGATATTTGAGTGTAGGGGTATTTTGGTCTTTTTGTGGGGATAGATATTTGTTTTATTAAAATAGAAAGTTAGAGGTGAGAAAGAGAGAAAAACAGAATTTTGAGAGAAAAAGAGAAGAAGAAGGAAAAGAGAGGAGAAAAGAGAAGAGCAAAGAGAAAAGTGTGGAAAATCACCAAGATCAATCTTTCGGAGTCGATTTAATCGGGTAAGGGTGTGAAATATTGTTATCCTAACTTTGTGTATGATTATGTATGTGTTTTGTGTGGATGTTTTGGTTGGTTTTCCATATGTTTCCGTTTATGCCGTATTTGACGAAATCGATAGAAACCGATGTTTTTACGGTCGAAAAGTCGTATAAATACATGTGTTGGTTGGTTATATGTTTGTGAGCTGCTGTTTAAAGTTTCATGAAGTTTGGTTATGTTTCGGTTAGTTTTCGGTATGTTTCCGTTGTTGTTTCCGTTTAGGTCGAATTGTAGGAAATCGATGTTTTCACGGATGAATTTTGAAATAAATTACGTAGTTGTATCGAGTAAGGTTAGGTCGTCGTATAGCGTGCCTTTTATTCGATTTGGTGATGTTTGAAAATTCTGGTTTTTGAAAGGTTGAAATTTAATCGAAAAATCGAACGTCGTAGAAATTTCGTTTATGTGTTCTAAATTGTTCTTATGTATTTGGTGGTTGCGCGTATATGTTTGTTTCGGTGAAAATGTTCGATTTAGTCGAGTTTTCGGACATTGGGAAAAAATGACAGCAAGTGTGTAAATTGAGAAATCTGATTTTTGAGAAAAGCAGGGCTATGAATCGATACATAACAGCTATGTATCGATACGAAATGGTTTATGTATCGATACATAACCCCTATGCATCGATACATACTGTGAAAATTGGGAAAAACAACATTTTCACTATAGCATGTGTCGACACATGCGATCTATGTATCGATACATAAGCCTATGTATCGATACATACTGTGCTGAATCAGAAAATTCTGGTTTGTCGGGGAAACTTCGGAAATTCATAACTCTTGAACCGTAAGTCGGTTTTGTCCCCCGTTCGAAGCGTTGGGAAGCTAATGAGATGTTCTTTCTAGGAAAAATGGTTTTGAGGTCTAAACCTGGTCCAATTGGAACAGTATTTTCGAACCGTTTCGTAGTGTCGGGCCTCCGGTTTATGTTTTTGCGTTATTTTGAAATATACATATCTTCTTCGTTGTTTATCGGATTTAAGTGTTTTTTATATCGAATCGAAGCTGTGGATGAGTACTTTTTGATGATGATGGAAAATATTATTTTTAGCCGACTTTTAACCGACTTTTCCGATAAACCGTAAATCGAATTGTTTGGTTATTTATGAAAACGTTCGGTTGCCGTTTGGCACAATTGATGTGAATGTATGTGGATTGTGTGTGATGAATGCATGACTATATTGTGAATATGTATGCATGTCAAGAGTGTCATGAGTCATGTTGTATGTGAAGCATCATGGTGTGCATTCTTGTGTTGTGTGATTCTAATGAGAATCCGCTGTAACGTCGTGTGCCCGTGTGGGGTGTGAGCGACGGTTTGATTCCAGAGAGAATCTGCTATAACATCGTGAGCCTTAAAAATAAGAGGACTGAAAGCGATTTGATATATCGTGAGCCTTAAAAATAAGAGGACCGAAAGCGATAGTTATAGACGATCGTGAGCCTTATACAAAGAGGACCGAAAGCGATCGGATTGTGAGCCTTATACAAAGAGGACCGAAAGCAATCCATAAACGTCGTGAGCCTTATACAAAGAGGACCGAAAGCGACGGGGAACATCGTATGCCCGACGGGGAGTTACATTGGTAACGAGCGATGGTTCCAATAAGTTCTTCAATTGAACTTGAGATGAAATGAGTCGGTACCGCATTGCATTTGCATAGAGTCGTGAGTCGGTCTCTATGATTTGCATTGGTCATCTTTGTATATGTGCATTGATGAATGAACATGAATATATGTATTTATGTTGAATGATAAGCATTGTGATGAATATGCTTGGTTTTGTATATATATATATGCCTTGCGATGTGTATTGAGTAAGATGTGATGAATGGCGATAAGAGTTGTATCTTTGTAATGATACATTGGTGAATAAACATGTATGTGTGTTGTGTTGAATGAATGGTGATGAATTGAGATGTATTGGGGATACATGTATTTGAGCATGAATGAATATGCCTAAGTGAAGGATGCGTTAATTACGGATTGTTATGCCGTGTATTTGATTTATGGTATATGCTTGGTGTTATATGTATATATATATGCATAGTGACGAGTTGTGGTGAGAATGTGGTATATGTGTATTATATGTTGAGATATATAATTATATGCAACGTTATTATGATAATATTTCTCACCCTTCTGCTGTTTTATGATGCTCTATGAGGCATGGCAGATTAGGTATCTGGTGGTCTTTTCTGAAGCGTGGCTTCATTTCCTTTTTGGTCGTCTGGCTCTGATATGTAGCACCGGGTAGCTAGGATGTGTTTATGAGCTTTTGTGATACTTTTGTACATGTATCTAGCTGATGAATGTTTATGTAAACATGAATGATATTGGTGACTACTATTGGAGTATGATATATATATATATATATATATATATATATATATATATATATATATATATATATATATATATATATATATATATATATATATATATATATATATATATATATATATATGTATATATGTTTTTGAATCAATGTTTAGATGTTTCCGCTTTTATTCTAAATGTTGACATGTGGGTATAAGGACTGAGATCCTTGATTGTTGAAAGTTACCCCACTGTTGCATATCATTTTGAGCAGGTGTTGTATGTGTTTTAATTTCAAGCATAATGTGACATACCTTTTTATGTCGTGTTTGCAATTATACTCTGATGAAATTTTCAATACGTGCCTAAATGATTTAATTAATTATTTGGGGGTATAGAAAGGGGTGTTACATTAAGTGGTATCAGAGCCAGTGTTGAGTCAGTTGTTGAGTCTGTTGGTGTGACAGTTGAATACTGTCGTTGTTGTTTGTCCCTTAGTACGTGATATGTGTGTGAAACACTGTCAGTGCTTTTTGGTTTCTAATCCTTTGTTTTCAGGAGTTAGAATGAGATAAGTGGGGGAGAAGCTGGTACTTCTCCATGTTGCTTCAGGTGTGGAGCGCTGGCTCAGTGTGTTGTGAATTGCAAGATTGTAAGTGTTGTTTGGACAGCGTTGTTCCCGGTTCCGTAAGAAATGCGGAGGTAAGGTTTATGTCAACTAAGGATTTGTGTCTTGGATAGTTTTGTGTATGGGATGCAAGAAAGGCTATTATAGTTTGGTAAAGACGGTTTATGCCCCATCATGATTGTCGACTGTCTATTGGCAAATTGAGGAACTGATCACCCTTAATCTCTTGTTGATAGCAGACGAAAATTATGTTGGATGGAATAGGCGGGTCTTTCCGGCTTTGATAGTGTGTGAAATGAATTGTTTGGAATTTAAGTAGATGATTACAGATTGTTTTGATGAGTCGATGAAGATGCTAATATCGGAAGATGAAATGGATTAGAGGTTTTGGTATGTTAGTCCAGTTGGGAAGTCATTGAGAGAGAATGATTGGGTTTTATTTAAGGACTGCTTCACAGAGAGTAGAGATTGAACTTAATTGGACGAAGGTGAATAGTTGAGGTTTATATCTGCTAAGTAAGTAGGAAACTCTTAGTAGATGGGAATAAGATGTTTGTTTGGTCTGTGATGGTAGTGTTCTGGGAATTGGCAGGAAGTCGCAGTGATGGGCCGTCAGTTGGGCATAGTTTTCAGATGTGTTTTTGGATGGAACATTAAGGTGTTGTCTTAGAGAGCTCCAGTATTGTTGGTAACAAAAGGAAGGATGATGGAATGGAATAACAAGTATAATGGTATTGAGACTAAGGACAACAAACTTAGAGTTCTGGTGGGTTTGGAGTCTTTGGAGTTTTAAGGCATTAATGGAAATTGCGAGGAAACCCTTGTGGGTAGATGTAACATTGTGTTTGAGAATTCTTTTTGGTTGGTTGTTGATACATGTTGGAATTGCGGAATTGGACGGTCAGGAGAAGAAATTGGGTATGGATTACTAACCGTTGAATAAGGTAATGATTGAGAATAAGTGTCCACTTTCATGAACAGATGACTAGAATGGTTTGGTTGAGTTTGAGTGAATTACATTTGTTTGGAATATTTGATAAGAATGGTGAATTGTGTGAGTTGAGGCTTTGATCGATTTAATGTGAGTGGTTAGGTTTGTTATCCTCGGAATAGGTTGTTATTTACTCGGTTAAGCTTGTTTGTGAGTAACCAGTTACCCAGTGAAAAATTTTGCAAAAGCTTTAAGGATTTATATCTTTTGGATTTTGGTTGGGAATTGCAACGTACAGTGATGGTATTTGGTGTTAGTAACGCGTCTCTAATGTTTATGGAGTAGAGGAATCGTATCTCCCATATTTAATTGGATAAGTTCGTAGTGGTTTCGATTGAGGATATTTGGATTTGTTATAAACTAAGAGGAAGAATGAGTAAAGTGTTTGAGATTTGAATTACAAGTGTTGAAAAGAGACGAAGTTTTATGCTAAGTTATTCGAGTGAGAATTTTGGTTGAAAAGGGTTAGTTTCTTGGAAATGTTATTTCAGATGAGAGTATGGTTAATGGATCCATCGGAAGTAGATGTAGTTCTACATGAGAGGCTCCGAAGTTAGTTAAGGAGATTAGAAACTTTTGGACTCAGTTGGTTGTTATTACAGGTTATGGAAGACTTTGTTAAGTTCGTACTTCTGGTATCTCAGTTGACCTACAAAGGGTGAGTCGTTTGTTTGGATGTTCATTGTGAGTAAGTTTTGGTGAGCTGGAGTAGAAGTTGTCTACGGTTTTAGCTTTGATTTTGTGTGATCCTAATAAACCGGTTTTGGGGTATTGTGATGTGTCTTTGATGAGTTTAGTCAACATGGTAATGTAAGAGGGTAAAGTCGTGGCTTATGCTTTACGACAATTGAGGATTTATAAAAGGATCTGTATTATTATGGATTTGGAAATTGGTTGCGGTGGTATTGTGTTGGAATATTTGGAGGTATTATCTTTATGGTTCTAGGTTCGAAGTGTTTGGTAATCGCAAGAATATTGAGTACTCGTTTGGTCTAAAGGAATAGAGTATGAGACAACAAGGATGGTTAGAGTTCGTGATGAGTTATGAATTTGGCTTGGATTATCCTTCGGGGAAAAGCTGTTGTTGTGCCTGAAAAGTTAAGTTGGAAGTTTCTATGCATGTCTGTTTTGATGGTCAGGGAGTTAGAATTATTTGAGCAATTCCGAGACTTGTGTATGGTGTATGAGATAACACAGGAGAGTGTGAGGTTGGTAATATTAAAGTGAACAGTGATTTTTGGCGAATGTGAGAAAGAGTTAGACTTTGGACGTGAAATTGATAGTTTTGATGGTTGCGAGTAATCAGAGTGCTCAGCGGAAGCGTGAGGTGGCACATTTTGTATTTACGTGTGGGACTTGTAAGAGTTCATAGGTTGAACATTGAGAACATGTAGGAATGATTAGACCATTGGACGTTTCAGAATGGACGTGTTAGGTGAAAGGTTTAAATATTATTCATGGGCTACTATGTAGATGGATGTTTTGGTTATGTGTTCGATTGGGAATCGTAGCATTGTTGTAATAAGGTTGTGTGATAAGGATGTTGGTATTCTGGTTTTGTAGAGGTTGTGGAATCGATGTTGTGTCGTGGAACTTGTGTTCTTGTTTGTGTTGTTGCCTCGTTTCCATCGTGATGGTTCGAGTGTGTGTGGCTAATTTCTTGTGGTGAATTAGGGGAGTGTTATCTGTGGTGATGGTAACGATCTTGTTGTGTTTCGGTTCTAGAGTGAACCTGTGTGTTGGTATCGTGGTTTTCCTTGAGTTGTGAGTTGGTCGTCAAGTGCATTGTATGGGCTTTGCATCTTGTCGTTGTTGTTGTCGTCGTTGTCATGCCGTTGTTGTATCTGCTATTAGCACGGTGGTTTGTCAGTTGTGTTATTTGTGGTGTGCCTTTTGTGGGCATGTTGGTTTGTTAGTCGGATGCGAGAGTCGTGTCCGGAGTTGTTCGTCTCAGTATATTTTCGAGGACGAAAATTTCTAAGTGGGGGAGAGTTGTAACGCTCCGGTTTTGTCTTATTTAATTAATCGAGTCGTTTTGATTATTTGATTATTATATTATTTTATTTTCGACTTTTATTTAGAAAAATGTTATTTTTCATCGTGATTATATTTTGTCGCGTTTTCAGAGCGTTTGCGAGATATTTGAGTGTAGGGGTATTTTGGTCTTTTTGTGGGGATAGATATTTGTTTTATTAAAATAGAAAGTTAGAGGTGAGAAAGAGAGAAAAACAGAATTTTGAGAGAAAAAGAGAAGAAGAAGGAAAAGAGAGGAGAAAAGAGAAGAGCAAAGAGAAAAGTGTGGAAAATCACCAAGATCAATCTTTCGGAGTCGATTTAATCGGGTAAGGGTGTGAAATATTGTTATCCTAACTTTGTGTATGATTATGTATGTGTTTTGTGTGGATGTTTTGGTTGGTTTTCCATATGTTTCCGTTTATGCCGTATTTGACGAAATCGATAGAAACCGATGTTTTTATGGTCGAAAAGTCGTATAAATACATGTGTTGGTTGGTTATATGTTTGTGAGCTGCTGTTTAAAGTTTCATGAAGTTTGGTTATGTTTCGGTTAGTTTTCGGTATGTTTCCGTTGTTGTTTCCGTTTAGGTCGAATTGTAGGAAATCGATAGAAATCGATGTTTTCACGGATGAATTTTGAAATAAATTACGTAGTTGTATCGAGTAAGGTTAGGTCGTCGTATAGCGTGCTTTTTATTTGATTTGGTGATGTTTGAAAATTCTGGTTTTTGAAAGGTTGAAATTTAATCGAAAAATCGAACGTCGTAGAAATTTCGTTTATGTCTTCTAAATTGTTCTTATGTATTTGGTGGTTGCGCGTATATGTTTGTTTCGGTGAAAATGTTCGATTTAGTCGAGTTTTCGGACATTGGGAAAAAATGACAGCAAGTGTGTAAATTGAGAAATCTGATTTTTGAGAAAAGCAGGGCTATGAATCGATACATAACAGCTATGTATCGATACGAAATGGTTTATGTATCGATACATAACCCCTATGCATCGATACATACTGTGAAAATTGGGAAAAACAGCATTTTCACTACAGCATGTGTCGACACATGCGATCTATGTATCGATACATGTTGTTTTTTGTATCGATACATAAGCCTCTGTATCGATACATACTGTGCTGAATCAGAAAATTCTGGTTTGTCGGGGAAACTTCTGAAATTCATAACTCTTGAACCGTAAGTCAGTTTTGACCCCCGTTCGAAGCGTTGGGAAGCTAATGAGATGTTCTTTCTAGGAAAAATGGTTTTGAGGTCTAAACCTGGTCCAATTGGAACAGTATTTTCGAACCGTTTCGTAGTGTCGGGCCTCCGGTTTATGTTTTTGCGTTATTTTGAAATATACATATCTTCTTCGTTGTTTATCGGATTTAAGTGTTCTTTATATCGAATCGAAGCTGTGGATGAGTACTTTTTGATGATGATGGAAAATATTATTTTTAGCCGACTTTTAACCGACTTTTCCGATAAACCGTAAATCGAATTGTTTGGTTATTTGTGAAAACGTTCGGTTGCCGTTTGGCACAATTGATGTGAATGTATGTGGATTGTGTGTGATGAATGCATGACTATATTGTGAATATGTATGCATGTCAAGAGTGTCATGAGTCATGTTGTATGTGAAGCATCATGGTGTGCATTCTTGTGTTGTGTGATTCTAATGAGAATCCGCTGTAACGTCGTGTGCCCGTGTGGGGTGTGAGCGACGGTTTGATTCCAGAGAGAATCTGCTATAACATCGTGAGCCTTAAAAATAAGAGGACTGAAAGCGATTTGATATATCGTGAGCCTTAAAAATAAGAGGACCGAAAGCGATGGTTATAGACGATCGTGAGCCTTATACAAAGAGGACCGAAAGCGATCGGATTGTGAGCCTTATACAAAGAGGACCGAAAGCAATCCATAAACGTCGTGAGCCTTATACAAAGAGGACCGAAAGCGACGGGGAACATCGTATGCCCGACGGGGAGTTACATTGGTAACGAGCGATGGTTCCAATAAGTTCTTCAATTGAACTTGAGATAAAATGAGTCGGTACCGCATTGCATTTGCATAGAGTCGTGAGTCGGTCTCTATGATTTGCATTGGTCATCTTTGTATATGTGCATTGATGAATGAACATGAATATATGTATTTATGTTGAATGATAAGCATTATGATGAATATGCTTGGTTTTGTATATATATATGCCTTGCGATGTGTATTGAGTAAGATGTGATGAATGGCGATAAGAGTTGTATCTTTGTAATGATACATTGGTGAATAAACATGTATGTGTGTTGTGTTGAATGAATGGTGATGAATTAAGATGTATTGGGGATACATGTATTTGAGCATGAATGAATATGCCTAAGTGAAGGATGCGTTAATTACGGATTGTTATGCCGTGTATTTGATTTATGGTATATGCTTGGTGTTATATGTATATATATATGCATAGTGACGAGTTGTGGTGAGAATGTGGTATATGTGTATTATATGTTGAGATATATAATTATATGCAACGTTATTATGATAATATTTCTCACCCTTCTGCTGTTTTATGATGCTCTATGAGGCATGGCAGATTAGGTATCTGGTGGTCTTTTGTGAAGCGTGGCTTCATTTCCTTTTTGGTCGTCTGGCTCTGATATGTAGCACCGGGTAGCTAGGATGTGTTTATGAGCTTTTGTGATACTTTTGTACATGTATCTAGCTGATGAATGTTTATGTAAACATGAATGATATTGGTGACTACTATTGGAGTATGATATATATATATATATATATATATGTATATATGTTTTTGAATCAATGTTTAGATGTTTCCGCTTTTATTCTAAATGTTGACATGTGGGTATAAGGACTGAGATCCTTGATTGTTGAAAGTTACCCCACTGTTGCATATCATTTTGAGCAGGTGTTGTATGTGTTTTAATTTCAAGCATAATGTGACATACCTTTTTATGCCGTGTTTGCAATTATACTCTGATGAAATTTTCAATACGTGCCTAAATGATTTAATTAATTATTTGGGGGTATAGAAAGGGGTGTTACAGCTTGCTGATCGTCTTGGTGGCCGGTGTTGTAAGCCACGTCTTGGGAGTCCGGGGAGGCGGTCTTCCCGTCTCTTACGTCGCCTTCATCGCCGTTGAGGATAGCGGCGCCCTCTTGGTGGTTTCCGTTCTCGAGTTGTGCGAGGATGATGTCCAGAGCTTTGTTAGCGGACGGATTGGCCATGCTGGTGATGAATGAGAGGATTGCTTTGGTTTATCGAAGGAAAAAATGGGAAAGCAAAGAGTTCCCACAGACGGCGCCACTGATCGTACCTGGATCAAACAATATCTGGTGGCCAACAATGTCGTCTGGACTTCAGCTCCGGTGAGGTTGAAAGACGGCGCAGGGGGGGGGGAGGGGGGTGTACCTACAAGGTACTCCGACGCTCAAGTAAGGCAAGGGTCACAAGTAAAAGCAAGTACAAGGTTAGAGTAAGAAAATGTGTGTGTAACCTGACCCTCTCAAGTGAGAGGGTATTTATAGAGAGCCCCCAGCGCGGGGCCAACGGTCACTAGCATTGGGCTGGATTGCCAGGCCCAATCCAAGTAACTGTCAGGGCTTACGTGGCGTAGTGAAGACCAGCACGTGGTCTTCGCCCTGGGGTAACCGCTCCTAGATCTCCTGAATTAGGGCAGATCGATTTTATCCGGAATGGCCGGTTACATGAGAACGTGCCCTCGCGGGGAGGAGTCTTGCGAGTCGGGGAGAGATGTGTCCTCGCGGGGAGGACTCTTGTGTGAGAAGGAGATGACTCCTCGCAGAGAGGAACACCTGAGTGTCGAGGAAGAGCGAGCCCTGAGGGGCTTGATGCCTCTGTTCGGCGGACTCTGCTGATCCCGACAATGTTGAGGGGTGACACGTGCCCGACGCTGTTGAGGCGTGTATGTGCCCGACAGTGGTCTTATAAAGAGGTCCTTGTTGGGCCATCTCATGTCCTGTGGGTGGGGCCTTCTCGACTGAGGGGCAGACCCTGGCCCAGTCCAGAACATGTTTGTTTATGGAGTTCAATCAAATGATCTATGTCTGAGGGAGGGAGCAGCTCTCTAATTAACTATACTCTAAAAGTTGTTACAAATGAGTTATAGGAAAATAGTCTTCAAATTTTCTAAGAACAAACTCTATTTTCAATGCAAGTGTTTTCCAATCTCGTCAACTCTAAATATAGTAATCACACAAATCCAAGATGTTTAAATGTATTGTCTAATCCTTCTAGATAACTTTAAAAGTTTACCTAAACCCTAATTTTTTTTCATCTTACTCTAAAGTTCTCAAAATTGCCACACAATACGATAACAAAAGAGATACATATTTATAATTGTTAAAATGCAACATATCCATAACAAATCCCATTAATTTGGTGCAGCTAGTGCTGCCATGTTTTTTAAGAAGAAGTAACTGATATCACCAACCTGTCATGGTAATGCCTCTGGCTTGGATTGAAATTACTATACCATTACTTTTTTTTTTAAATATCTACATTGGCAAATTAATGAATTAATATGATCAGGATTTATGTGCAGATTGAAGTGGGTACAATATTGTGGGGACAGTGAGCGAATTTGCAATTGAAACATGAAAGCTAGTTTCCTGGGTGATTATTTGATAGAATTACAAATAAAGATTTGGCACCTCGTGTAACAAATTGTAGTGCTCTTTTTGAAAAACTTTACTTTTTTTAAGGGAAACACAATTTTACTTAAATAAGTTTGATATGTTAAAAGAAACCTTATAGTACATGAGTACTATATACACAAAATTGTACCAATATATTGTGTGTGACTAATGTAATCAAATTCAGATTTTTTCAATAAACAACCTTCTAAATATTTCTGTTTGAATTTGCAAAACAAAATAAGCAACAAGTTTATGTGAAGAAGAAACATAATAAACAACAACAGCAAATGTAAATGCATCTTAACTGCAACAGAAGAAACATAATAAATTCTGCTATTTAGTATATAAAGGTTACAACTCTTGTAAGACAATCGTTCATAATAGAAAGCAATATCCCAACATAAGTAGATATGAAGCAAAAGTAAACCTATTTTAATTAAAACTTAAAAAGCTTCACAAATGAGATTTACCATGACAGTGATACAAGACTCTCACAGCAAATATGTCGATTGAACCTTAGAATGTTGATGGTACTTTCCAATGAATTAATCAACTGACCACTATTTAAGTTATATAGAAAAAATTGGGTGGTATGTTTGTTCATTAGAAGAACAGTACCGTTTGCTGAAATGAAAAGGGGAAAAAAAGGTTGGTTGTTGAACTTGTCATAAGGGATGATCATGAGTTTAGTCCATGACTCAACAACTCCATACTCTTTCATCAACCATGCAACCCAATGATTTTGGTTAGTCTCATAACACACACTAAGGCAATTATTCAAAACATACAGAGTATGTCCATACAATTTCTTATCGTCATCTTGAGGCAGTAACATTTCATTGTAAGTCTCCTTCTCCATATCAAAGGAAAGTATCACACTTACACCACTTTTCTCAACTATCCAATTCAAAGTGCCACTCACAAATTTCCCTATCGAACTAAAGGGCCTAGTTGGTGTAAGGTGAAAATTTTGAATGGTTTTCCAAGAATCATCACCAAAGGTATAAATTTTGGTGAAAGTTTGAGTTGGACCATAATCCTTTTGCACAACAAGTAGTACTTTATACTTGTCATTGACTTGATCATATCCAAAGCCATATTGCTTAATCACCCAATAATACGGCACAGAACCAGAAACAGCTGCTGGTGATTTTTTGGATTTAAACATGATAGAAGGGTTGCGCAGTTTGACACAATGTTGACAACGATCATACAGACATAACAACCCATTGCATGAACCTATAATTGAATATCCGTTCTTCATGATCCCGCTGTACCTAACGGGAGGTAATAGGTTTTCAAATAATGGCTTTAGAGGGTAATATAAGATTCTGTGGGGTTCCCTCGAAGAACAAAAGAACAATCGTTGGTGGGTTAAGCTTAGTTCAGTGGTTGAAATTCGAAGATGGCTTTTTGCAAAATGAGGATGTGAGATTAGGGTTTTCCATGATTTACAAATGCATTTGAATTGAACAAGAGATCTTACCGGAAGTCTGAGGAGAATTTCGATAATGAGTTCTTCTGGTAGATGGGAACATAATGAATCTTCATTGCGAGAAAGAGGTTGGGTTGAAAAGGTGCCATTTTGATGTCGGCAACGATACATCTTAAAGCTATCTACCGTCGTCGTTAGGGCTTGTATTCTACTTCATTTACAAAATTGATTTATTTATTTTTAAATCTAATCAAACCAATTAAACTATTGGATTGGGTATTTAGTCATTCCATTAAATCACTTATTAAAGTATTATGTATTATTTTTTATTTTAATTTATATACTTATATCTATAACTATAGATAATGATGGGCTGATCTATTTTCATTCCAATTATAGTATATATTATTTTCATTTCCTTCGGACATTTATGGTTCAAAACTGTTTCACGGTGACTAACTAAAATAATCAACTTCCCTTATTTAATCCAATTAAAATAATTTATTATAACATCTATTTTACATCACACCCTCATCAAAACAAAACAAAATTAAAAAGAAAATTAGAGAGAGAAGCGAAGGAAAAAAAAAAGAGAGAGAGAAAGCAGATTGTGGACAATGCGAACTATGAAAGTTACTATTGGTCTTTAGTAATCACCATCATATAAAAGAAAAAATGATTGTTACGTATCGAAAAAGAAGACAAAGCAGATGGTGGGCAAAGAGAACTGGTCTTTAGTAATCATCATCATTTAACAAAAAAGATGTTTGTTACATATCCAAAAAGAAGGATGTGTAAATATAATGGTTTCATCTTTTCGCGTAGTTTGTGTAAGAAAAGATGATTGTTATATTTTCATGTCTTATCTCTTCTTTTTATTTAATCATGTTATTTCATGTAGTTTGTGTTCTGTTCATCAAAATTAGAGAAAAAGAGTGTTATTGCTGGAGAAGTAAATAAAAAGCAGATAAAAAAATTGAGAATGAAATTTGAGTAAACAAAAACAGTGATTTATAATGAAAAAAATTGAGAAAGAAATTTGAGTAAATAAATGATAAGTATAGAAATAAATAAGTTGTATGATTGATTATTTCCCTAAAATCAAATGAAAAACATGCATCGGGATTCGGCAACCGCGACAATAATTCCATGATTCCGTAAAATGTGAAGTTGGATATTGTGCCAGTTTTATAAATAAGAATAACTCAAGAAATTATATGAGAGGGAGGGAGAATCAATCTATCTATCTTTTATTGTTGCTTCAATGATATCTTAGTGTGTGTGGAGAGAGTATGCTGCAACAAATCTCACACGTTCTCAGTTTTCATCCAACTTTTTTAATATAAATTGCTTTTTATTTTTCACATAGTTAAATAACTGCTTCTCCATCAGGTATGTATAACTATCTCCTCCATCTCCAAAATTTTTATATTTCGTGCTATGTTGTAGAGCAGTTATAGTCGTTTACATATATATATATATATATATATATATATATATATATATATATATATATATATATGTGTGTGTGTGTGTGTTTTGGACTGGCCCAATGACTAGGCATGGTTGAATCCTTTTCTGCTCGTAGAACGCCTCAATTGTCTAAGTCAAGCCAATTTGGGACAAAATTTACCTTTCAGCCCTTCTACTGGGCAAATATGGTCGGATGACCCCAAGGGTCACCTGCTCCTCCTCGGTAGTTACTGCCAGTTACGCACGGTTCCACCATCCAGAAACAGTCACGGCGCTCGTGCCCGCAACTGAGTCTCTGCCCGCGGCAACAGCTAGTTTCGGGCACCTCTGCCCGTCCCAACGGCTAGTTTCTGGAAGTTACCTATTCTTCAACGGTTATTTCGCCCCGAAAATAGGGACCGTTGGTCACGCGATGGGGGCACTATAAAAACCCTCTCAAATGAGAGGGTCAGGTATTCAAAATCACTCTATGAAATACATTCTTTGTACTTACTCTCTCTCTCTCTCTCTCCCGATTCTTACTTTAGTATCGGAGTGCCTTGCAGGTACACCCATTCCTCATCTTTCACACCCAGCATCGTAGACGTCTTCTCTGGCCCACTTCAGGTTCTGATCAGCCGTCAAGATCAGTGGCGCCCTCTGTGGGAACTTTTGTTATCCCCGTCTTTCTTCCATCGTAGATTCAAGACCAAAACAGCCTTTTTTCCAAGATTCCGATCATGGCTGGCCAAGATCATGTCCATGATGCTCGCAACTCTGCTTTTCTCCCCGTCAGCAAGACTGATGCTGACGGAGCTGCACCTTTCCTCGGGGGCGATGCCCATCACCTAAGAGATGGAGCCATTGTGTCTCCCTCCCCCGTTCACGCTGATCATGTTGAGGACCAACCCTCCCTGGACCACCAGTCTGTTCCTGTTTCGCCCAGCGCAGACCCGGCCGTAGCAGCCCTTCTTGAAGCCCTCAACAAAACCAACCTCCTAATCCTCCAACAAAACGTGGGGATTGGAGCCCTAGAGGAGTCCAACCGGCCAAGATCCCCTCTGCCGAGGAAAGAGTGCCAAAGATCCCGAAGTCCACCTCCCCAACTTGAAAGAGACCGCCAGGCACCACCTGAGCCAGAATCCCATGCCATCAGGAAGTGTGGCAACATCTCCCCGCGGAGCCAGTACTCCCCGGGAATCAAGAGGACCAGGAGGGACCAGCATTCGCCTCCGCCCATATCCAAGGGTCGGGCACAAACCCCATCTCCCCGCAGGAATCACCTTATTGTTCTTGAGCGAAGCACCCGCTCCCCGTCTTGGTCCAACAGCAGTAACGACGAGCCTCGCGGCCCGTTGTCTCAGGAAATCATGGCCATGAGCCTCCCCAAGGGGCTGGAGAAACCACCATATCTGGGCACCTACGACAGTACAACAGATCCTGACGAGCACATTGAAAATATTGATACTTTGCTCGACTATCGTGGCCTCTGGGGCGTTATCAAATGTAGATTATTCCCTACCACGCTCAGAAAGGGAGCGATGACCTGGTATAAGAAACTCCCCGACGAGTCCATCACCTCTTGGAGACATTTGGGGAGAATGTTCTTCAAACACTTCACGGCATCCCGCCGCCACCCGAAGACCGAAGCCTCCCTTGAGGAGAAACAAGCTACCAGCTTTGCCCGAGACTCACGGCATCAAGAGAGTGCTCGGGCCTCCAAGTATGATGATCCCTCGACATCTCGTCGTGGGGACAACAAAGGACCTTCTGGCCGTTTCCATGAGTACACTACCCTGACCGTCTCCAGGGAGAAAATCCTCTCCGAATGCGCCAACGCAGAGTTCAAACAAGCAGGGGTTTGATTCCCTAAATAGATTTCGGCCAAGCCGAATGCTGACAAGTTGAAATATTATCGTTTTCACAAAAGCCACAGCCATAAAACCGATGACTGCATCCACCTGAAAGATGCCATTGAGATACTGATCAGGGACGGACACCTGAAAAAATTCACCAAGAAAAGGGAAGCTCCACGACAGGACGCCCAGGAGTCCAAGAAAGTCGAGGAAGAGGTACCCTCCTCAGTAGAGACAAACCTTCGGGTTGCAATGAGCATATCGCGGCCTGAGGACTTCTATATTCCCGAGGGACTCAACGCCCCCTACTTCGCAGCACATAGTCTGTGGGAAACCTTCCCCTCCGCCAAAGTCATCTCCGGAGGGGGCTTCAACAAGGTTATTGTGGGCACCGTTAAAAGGAAGTTCGAGCATCTTCTCAGTACGAGCTCCACAGGAGTACCACGCTCGACAAAGTCCGGGGAGAGTCGGTCCCCATCTCTTTCTACCGCGAGGAACTCCTCGGTGAGGCTCCTAAATCAAGCATTATGCTGCTCGTGAGAGCCCAAATGGCTAACTTTGATGTTCGTTGAATCCTAGTCGACCTAGGCATCTCGGTCGACATCATGTACACGCAGTTGTTTTCCACCCTCCAGCTAGATGAATCGCACCTCACTCCCTACGTAGGCTCTGACCTATAGGGCTTTAACAGGTCGGTCACAAAGCCCTGAGGATACATGGAACTGATTGTGACTTTCAGATCTGCAGAGACTGCCAGGTCTATTAAAGTCTAATTCCTGGTCATCGATTGCCCTTCTCTCAATCAGTGCATCTTTGGGCGTTGGCCAAATTGGTGGTCGTACCATCAACCGTGCACCTGAAGATGAAGTACTATACTTCTGAGGGTCTAGTCGCCACTCTACACGGGGATATTGAAGCAGCAAGAAGATGTTTCGAAGCGGCCACCAAATAACTAAACATCATCGCCGCCAAGCCGAAGACTTCCAGCAAGTCGGCCCTGCCCAACAATTCCGAGGAGGCAAAGCCGCTGCCCCGCGTCGACTCTATCGACCTTGACAGCCGCTTCTCTGAAGACGACCAGAAAAAGACCCAGACTTGTTCGAGCAGCCCTTCAACTTCAACCAGCACCAACGAGAGCTCCCATCCGATGTGCCCAATTCCTGATGGCGAGATCGAACTCGTCCTGCTCGGCGATGACCCCCAGCGAGGAGTGAAGATTGGGACCGGACTCCCTGACTTAGCAAGGAAACAACTCAAAGCTTGCCTCCGGGAGAATGCAGATTTGTTCGCTTGGAGCGCCGCGAAAATGCCCGGCATAGACCCTACCGTCGCTTGCCATCAGCTCACAATCGACCCCGCCACTAAGGTTGTAGCACAACGTAAGAGAAAGCAGTCTCTGGAGAAAACGGAGGCTACCGAACAAGTTGTAAAAGACCTTCTCGAGGCAAACTTTATTTTGGAGGCCAAGTACACTTCTTGGCTGTCCAATGTTGTACTCATTAAAAAATCTAATGGAAAAGGGCGTATGTGTATTGATTATACCGATCTCAATAGGGCATTCCCTAAAGATGCATATCCCCTCCCCAATATAGATAAATTGGTTGATAATTCTGCCAGTTTTAAACTGTTATCGTTCATGGACGCATATTATTACTACAACGTAATGCCCTTCGGCTTGAAAAGTGACAAAAGGTCTTCTGGGGAGAAAAGGTACACGGCTTTCATGACCGAATCGGGCAATTATTACTACAACGTAATGCCCTTCGGCTTGAAAACTGCTGGCGCTACCTACCAGCGAATGATGAACAAGGTCTTCTGGGGAGAAATTGGAGACATGCTCGAAGTATACATGGACGATATGATCGTGAAGTCCCACGAAGAATCCGATCACACTGTGTAACACCCCAAAAATTGCCCTCGCTTTTTCTAACCTTGACTGGCTTTCGTTTCGCATTCATCTGCATTTTCCGTTAGGTCATAATTCATAATCATTCATTTGCATTGGGCTTTTAAGGCGTGGGATCAAGGTATTATGTGCAAGCTCGGGATTCTCTATTGTTGTGAGGCCTTCATCCTCATTCAGGGTTGAATTCACATTATCAGGAATATCTTCTTATTCAGAGGTTCATCAAGCTCCAAAGTTATCCTATTCAGAGTATTCATCCAAATTATTGGGTCAGGATTTCTTGGGTATGAATCGGAGTTTGACTACTTCTCAGTTCAAGTCATCTTCTTCAAGATTTATCAGTGTACATCAAGGTGAATTGGGGTCGAGTTTTTGGACTTTTATCGGTTGAAGTTCATATCAAAGGGTTTATTGTGATCACTGATTAAAGCATTTTACTTGTCGCCATTACTGCAAGTTGATGTGGATTCATTTTCTTATGGAGCATTGATTCAGGATTATTCAAAGTTTATCATGACATCAAAGTCCTTAAGAATTAATTTTGTTCAAGGATTCGGTTCAAGTTAAGGATGGGAAGTACACGGTTATGGTTTATTTGGGAGGCATTATTCAAGTTCATCATCAATCCATTTCATTCAAGTTCAAAAAATCCACATTCACATTTTAACCATTTTTAAATCTATTTTTATCCATCCTTTCTAAATAAATTTCAAAAATCCCCATTTGAATATCCATGTTAAGTCTAAACCACATTCCAATTTCATCTCATTATTCAATTCCCAAATTTTAACCCATCTCCATTAATCCAATTCCCTATTCAAATATTCTTTTTTCAAGTTCCAAATCCATACTCATTTTCACAAATCCATACTCATTTTTGTAACACCCCATTTCTACCCGGTGGATAATTATAAAATCAGAGTTTCAAAATTTCAACATACAAATGAGATGCTACGCGTTCAACTTAAAAACGACTTCATATTATCGCATGTTAATCAGATACATAACACTTTAACTCGGATGAACCGATAACAACAAAATTAGTCTTTAAAATAAAATAACTTTTATTAACTAAATAGCGGAATCATACTTTTTAACTCAAATGACATAACATCTTTTGTTCATCAGAAAATAACTGCAACATAACAAGTAATCAATGACATCAACTTATAATTCAACAACTGAAATATAACAACTATAAAACAACGATCGTTCATCCCCCCGAGTGTTACGTATCAGAGCAAGACCCTCTTGACTTGCAATAAAGCAACATAAGGACTCCAAAAAGCTATTCCGAACTGCCACTGTTATTCTTGAGTACCTGCCCATTTCCCATGGTAGGGGAAATATCAGCAGAAGGGGTGAGATATCTAACAATATAATAAAGTGTCTGATAAACAATGTGTTAGATCAGACCATATAAAACCACCACTTCACAACTTTCAAACAACAGTTATAACAACAAATCCTCAACATGAAATAACCACTACTTCACAGCTTTCAGACAGTACCTGTCACAACAAGTCAACAACATAAGACATCAACGAATATATCATCACAACAACTCAAATATGCAACACGGAATGCGACTCATACAATGCACATGCATGTGGTACCATTGGAGCAGAACTCCCAACTTAGAAATACGGAGCAAAACTCTCAACTTATAAATATGGAGCAAAACTCCCAACATAGAAATACGGAGGAAAACTCCCAACTTAAAAATTGCCAATTAAGGCCAAGGCATAAGCCTACATCACAGTTTGCCAATCCAGGTCGTCGCAAAATATGCAATGTATGTGACTCATGAATGCGACATCACAACAACAACAACACAATAACAACAACACAGGCCATAGGCCTACAACTTGATATCAATTCCACAGCGACTTCGCAGCAAATTCAACACTGGCTATAGGCCTACAACTTGGTATCATCAACATATCAATAACAACAAATCAACAGCAACTTAACCAACAAATCAACACTGGCCATCAGCCTAACAAATTCAACACCACCTGCAAATTCACCTATTACAATAAAGTATACAACACACCGTATCAACTAAATTATATTACAAACGTTTCCGCATAATTATTCGGACAAGTCAACTATTTCCGGTTAATTAATCTTCTGCTAAATTACCAACATTTTCTACTCTGTACCGCTACTATCAAATCCACACTGTCACTGATAATACTACTAGTGAATTACTTCATCCTTGATACTAGCTACTGAATTATTCTCCCATTAAATTATTACTACTGCTGCCACTGAAATACTACTACATATATGGTCTGTAATTTAATTAGACCAATTAATTAAATCTATTATTTTTCATGCTACTAAAATATATCTACTAATTATATAAATCAGCTACTATGGTTTTTCTGCTAATAGCCTCCTGTCATCGTTTTCAACAACTATATCTCATTGCTACTAGTTTCAAATACTTTATGTTTTCCTGCTACAAAATTAACTCTGCTATTTTAATAACTCTGCTAATTATTATCATATACTAACTCTGTAACTAACAATTCACTCCAGCTAAATTATTCCACTACATTGGTTTTGTCAAAAACTACTAGCACTGTTATTGTATCAATTTCTAAACCTGCTACTACCCAGTATAATTCTGCTAAAACATCAACTCTGCTACTTTAATACCCATTCTGATAATTATTAACTTTCAACTTAATATATTGTTAATATACTAACTTAATTAGATTAATTAACTCAAGTGTATATATATATATATATATATATATATATATATATATATATATATATATATATATATATATATATATATATATATATATATATATATATATATATATATTAATTAATATATTAATTATATACTAACTCTGTTACTGAAAGTTCTGCTATTACTTTGCTACTACCTGTATTACTACTGCTACTGATATATCTTATAAGCTTAACATGGTTCTCACTTCAACTAAATTCCTGGAAGAACAAAAGTATATGCATCATTCAAACAGCCAAGACAACGCAGACCACGCAACAAAACAAACAAGGCGTGACGGACAAAACAAGTGTGACGGTCGTTGTGCTTGCGTGACGGTCGTTACAGGGTGCATGACGGTCGGCACACCGGCGTGACGATCGTCACCCATACATTTTCCAATTTTCTCCAAATTCCATATTCTGCTCCTCCGTTTCAATCACAGAAAAGGTCCAACCATCACAGTACAACAACAACATACATAATTCATACTCAATCAACATAGATTCATTTTTATACGACTAATTCAATCACAACAACCAATTTCAGTATCAATTACAAAAATAAAAAACACAAACAGAGTAATTCTACAACCCAATCTCACATATCATTTATCAACTACCCAATTATAGAGTCAGAACCCCACCCTTACCTTGGATTGAAGGTCGCTCTAAATCTCCGATTGGATTCCCGTTCTCGCAACCTCTCCGTGTTCCAATTCCAAACCCTTGCTCCTCTCTTTCGTAACCTCTGTGTTGTAACTGATACTTCCCTCTTTCTCTTAATTTCCACTTACTGCCACTTCTCCTTTTCTTTTTAATTCAACCACATAAAATAATACTCTTTTCTCTTATTGGGTCTACTATTCATACACCCCCCTTATAACTTCATTACAACCAAATAATAAGTCCGACTAAATAATAATAGTATTATTCTAATACTATTCTCCAACTTAATCACCAAATAACTAAGGGTTAATAGTGAATTTCACCTCTTTAATGTCAGCGAATTTTGCTTTTTCCCCCTTCCTGCCTTTTGGCAACGGTGAGGGATAAACCGAAACACGTTCATATGACAGGGGGGTTTCATATAATTAACCCAATAATTAAATATCAACTTATCACAACATTTCTCGACATATCACAACTCCAACAATTCCAACAAATAATTCGAAAATATTTTGAAAATATTTAATTAAATAATTAATTAAATATCGGGCGTTACAATTTTCACCTACTAACAATGACAATTACAAGGAAGAGTCACATCCCGCTGGGTTTACTTTTTAAACCACTTGGTAGCAGTAAGGCTGCACTTCTTGATTTGGGCATCTTGGGTACCCCTGGGCAAGTTCCTGACAAGGAAAGGGTAGTATCAAAGCGAGACGAAGATTTAACTAATATTTTCCCAAATAAAATTACAATTCATATGCCACAGGATGAGGTACTTCTAGCATCGTATGCATAACAGTTACAGAAGCCTTTTTCATTGCGTAGCAGCTAAAAAATACTTATCAGTACAATATAGAAATTAACAGCAAATTATAACAGAAAATAGAATAGCTGCAACCAAAAGTCTCATAGCAGATGAAATTGCAAAAAACTTCTCAAAACAGAAAATTCACTGATTCAATACATAACAGATAAAAACTCTACATAACAGAATTACAGAGCGGTGGCCATGACAGAATTAGAAAAGTGCACGACGGAAAACTAACTTATAACAGATTTCAGTTACAGAAGGAATTTTTTCACTCTGCAAAATTTTTCTTCCCTATCACTTCCTTTGACTCTTCTTCTTCCATCTCCACGATTCATCAATCTTCATCACTCTCAAGCCATATCTCCCATTGTTCTTCACCCTCTGCTCTGAAAATTCTTCGCAGTCCTTAATACATTTAACCTTCATTGACAGATCCCTCAATTTCAATCTTCGATTCCAAGTCTCAACCGATTACGCTTCGCCTTCACATCTCAACAAGTTCTTGCGTCTTCGTCAAATACAACTTCAATAATATTCCGTTGCAGATCATCTTCCTCATATGCAACCTGCAATTCGGAACAATTCTCACAGCAGAACGTGGAGCACACATCAACAATTGACGCACGTGCAGAGGAAAGAAGAAGAAGAAGAAGGTGACGTCGACCTCAGTGGTACGTAACAACTTGCAATTTCTTACCTGAAGCTTTACGCCGCCGTTACCGCTTGATTCACCTTCAAGATTCAAGATCGCGATTTCTTCAAACTCAACATTCTTCAACCGATCTTCATCACGAACTTGCAACAGCAACATCCGCGAATTCATCGAACTAGAGGCACACGTAGAAGGAGAAGAGGATTGGAAAAGAAGACCAGAGAGGTGAAGAGATAGTGAAATCAGAGCTCACCTGAAGTATTCGGCGTCGTCGTCTTCGTAGTACTCCGTCGCAGGTATTTCAAGTTCCCCCTACCTTAGCGTTGTGGTCATGATGTAGATCTGTGAGGTGTGGAGCCTAATCTCCATGGTTGAGACTCTATTTCGTTAGGCATTTTTTGTCTCTTTCGCAATTTTTCGTTTCGGTATGAGTTTGAAGGTGAATGATGGGAGTCCCAACGTTCCATGTGTGGCTTGCCGAGAAATATTCGATGGTGATTGTCGGATCCGTTGAAGAAGAAGTTGAAACGGAGGGAGATGAGAGGGGAAAGAAGACAGCGCAGGGAAGGAGAAGTAGAGAAGATGATACAGTCTGAGTTTATTAGGGTTAGTGAAAGGGATTTCTTGTGTTCTCAACGTGGATCGGGTTCAACCCGTGTTCATTTCATTTCCATACTCCAAAGAATGCCCCTCACACCCCCATGGCTGAAACGAAGATCTTGGGCTTAAGGCCAAGAAGGCCCCTGCGCCTGGCCCATTGGTTAATTTTTTGTCTCCAAGTTCTGCACCTCTGTTTCAATTAATTATACTTTGGTTGTAGAATTTCAATTGATGGTACTTTGGTTGTAGAATTTTAATTGATGGTAATTTGGTTGTAGAATTTCAATTATAATTGTAATTTGGTTGTGGGTTTTTAATTGTAATTAGAATTTGGTTGTGGATTTTTATCTTAGACCTTGATTAGAGTTTGTTGAAGTCTTGTTTAGAATTTTTTGATTAAATTCTTGTTAATCACCTTGTTTGGGTTATGTTAGACTTTAGCCTTGATCTAAATTTTGACTAAGTAGTAACCTTACTTTGATGGTTGTGCTTGTAAATACTTGTTTAGATAATTCGATTTTTAATCATTTGTATGTTGTTTAGGAATTAGTCATAGTTGATTTTAATTGAATTCCTAATTGAATTTTCATTAGACCTCGTCATTAGTTCTTGGTTCATTTCTCTTAGATTTTGTTAGTGGAACGAGTTGATTAAACTATGTTTAGACTTCTGATTGTTTCTTTCGTCATATAAGTGCTGATTAATCTTGGGGAGATTTTGTGTGGAATGGTTTTAATAACCTTGTTTGGACTGATGTGATCTCTTGATGCAGATTATGCTTAGTCCCTGATATCATTTGGACCATTTCTGGATATTAATTCTGGATCTCTTGGTTGTTTACCTTTGATGATAGTTGCTTACACTTGGTGCTTGTTAAATTCTGGCATTGTTTGAACTTGACGTTAGATGCTTGACTACTGGACTTGCTTATTTGCTTGAAGCACTTGATAGCTTGATTCTCGTCCATCTTGAAACCTAGTCTTGAGCTTGTTGCGCGCTTTGAAGAGGCAACAGAACTTCTCCGTTAGGTACCCCTTGTGCAATTGTTTAGCATTGTTGCTTACAACTGGTGGTTGAGTGAGGAGTTTTCACTCCTAGTTGTATACTTGGCTTGGGTGCCAATTCATTGATACTCTGATCTTGGTTGCTCTCCTGTTTGTCTTACTTTGTGATGGACGAAGAGTCACTCAACTTCCTTATAGTTGAGATCACGATATCGTTTTCATCTTGTGGTTGACGAAGAGTCACTCAACTTCCTTATAGTTGAGATCACGACATCATCAGTTTCTGTTGCATTTGCCTCGCTGACGAGGAGTCGCTCAGTTTTGTTGGATGAGATCACGACATCGTCTGAATTATGATTGAGTTGTCCTGTGTTTACTTGTGTTTGTTCACATGATCCCTTAGGATTCCTAGCTCCACTTAATTTCTGATTAAGTTGAAGGTAGGAGAGACATTAGGCTTTCAATCCATGCATGACAACATTAGGTAGGCTTCCCTCCTAATCCTGACCGTAGGGCCATCAATGCATGAAAACGTGTAAGACCGAGTTTCCCTTAGACCTCCCGTGCAATGTTTTAAAAACCGGACCGGTTATCAAACCAGTGAGGGTATTGGGTCACTGGTTCATTGGTCTAACCACTGGGTCATTGGTCGAACCGCATGACTAAACCAGATAACTCGGTTGAATAAACCGGTCACTATAACAAAATTATATTGGTATTAAACTGGTCCAATCAGATGACTCGGTGTCGAAAAAAATCACTAACACCTAAAAAATTTAAAAATATCATAAATTTACAAGTTTATAATTTAAATTCAAATTTGAATCAATTATAAATTTAAGTCAAGTAATTGATTTAAAAATTTAAAAAAAGTATCAATCTCAAATACAAACTTATGTTTGTTATCTATATAACATGCATTACCATTTACTTTACGCAACACTTCAGCCCAACTAATAAAAACCAATGATATCAATCATATAGGAGAGAAAATAGATTATGTTTAAATTCCACAACCTATCAATGCTATAATACTGCAGTAGCCTCTATTTATTATATTTAATCGTTGTTACCAAAATTTAAAGAAAAGAATATTAACTTTCTTTTATATTTTTATTTTTTATTTTTTTAAATAATGAAAAATGACGTCGTTTTAATTTACAAAAAATACGCATTTGAACAGCCTGTTTTTTAAAACCGTCGGTTTACCGGTTTACACCGGTTTTGACCAGTTCTCACCCGTTGAACTGCATATCCGAACTAACAATTGAACCAGACCGGTTACCACTTCGGTTCCCGGTTCAACCGGTCCGACTGGCCGATCCGGTCCGATTTTAAAACTATGCTCCCGTGAGTCCAGTTTCGTTTCTCTCGCACCCGTGCGATCGAGATCCTATTTTCCCGTAGTAGTGTGAACTACGGATGCTCTGACTTCCTCACTCCTGTCTAATTGAGGATGCGTAGGCACAAGACGGCGATGTCTTGGCGAGCACACTAACAACTAACTCCCCTCTTCTCTCTCTAAAAAAGAAAAGCAAAATACTTAATAAATATCGTATGTAGAGTGTGCCACGAGCCTTAAGCGCATGGGAAATGATTAGTGAAGGTCTCCTTTACTATTCTAGGGTGCTTTGCAAATGTTCCGTTGGGAGCGACCTTGTAAAGTATTTGCTCATATGTCATAGTCTTTAGCATGATACATACCACAAACAATACAAATCAAAACACTCTCTACTAAAAATCATTCGTCTTTATCCAGGATTCTCTTCTCACCTCACTCATTCCAATTGTAAGGATACGCTATTTCCGTTCTACCGCAAACAGGTAAATGCGTAAGACTCTACGCAACCAGCAGCAACACCTAAACTGCTAGAACGCGAACGTTAGCGTCTTCCACTTAAAAAACACAAAACAAACAAAGACCCCGTAGGTCGAACTACGACTGCTCTGATTTCCTCTCTCCTGTCCGATTGAGGATACGTAGGCACAAGACGGCGATGTCTTAGCGAGCACACTTCCCTCTTTTCGACCCCGTAGGTCGAACTACGATTGCTCTGACTTCCTCTCTCTCGTCCGATTAAGGATACGTAGGCACAAGACGGCGATGTCTTGGCGAGCAACCTTCCCCCCTTTCGACCCCGTAGGTCGAACTACGACTGCTCTGATTTCCTCTCTCTCTCTCTCGTCCGATTGAGGATACGTAGGCACAAGACGACGATGTCTTAGAGACCAACCTTCCCCCATCAATCCCATAGTCTTTCGAACTACGTTGACTCTGACTTTCCCATTCCCGAGGGAATACGTAGGCCTAGGACGACGATGTCCTATCGAGTCACCTTTTCTTTCCTTCCCCGTTTCTCCGTTTCTCATTTTATTCTTTTCCAGTTAGTAGTTGAACTTCAGATACCTACACCCTTTGATCAGAACAACAAGCGTGGATCCCATCGAGTACGATGGATGTGAGGGGGTGCTAAGACCTTCCTCTCGCGTAACCGACTCCCAAACCCTGACTATGGTTGCGATGACCTTGTCTTTCCCTTCTTTAGGTTTTCTTCGATCGTTTCTTTTCCCTGCGTCGGGATAAATAACGTTCGGTGGCGACTCTTTTATCTTTTCCCCCGGTTGATTTTCGCAGTTGCGACACACGACCCATTTGAGGAAAGTCTTTAAGCATGTCAGGAAGTACCGAATGCGTTTCAACCCAGAGAAGTGCACGTTCGGGGTGCGAGCGGGAAAAGTCCTCGGCTTTTATCTAACGGAACGAGGAATCGAAGCTAACCCCGACAAGTGCAGAGCCTTCTACGAGTTCCCCACGCCTAACTCGAAGAAATTCATCCAATCCCTCAATGGGACACTCGCTTCACTGTCTCATTTTGTGGCAAAGTCTGCTCAGCACGCACTGCCCTTTTTCAAACTCCTCTGCAAGGAGGCAACTTTCGAGTGGACGGAGGAATGCGACCAGGCTCTCCTCCACCTAAAACGAGCATTGTTTGAACCGCTCGTCCTCTCTCTCCCAAACAACGGCGAAACCCTATATCTCTACCTCTCCATGGAAACCGAGGTCGTTAGTGCCGCCCTTATTCGTGAAACGCCCGACGGGCAAAAGCTCATATACTTCACGAGCAAGGCACTACAAGGGCCAGAAGTAAGGTACCAGCAAATAGAGAAAGTGGCTCTAGCCTTTATCAATGCTGTGAGGAGGCTGAGACACTACTTTCTAGCCCACACAATCGTGGTACGAACGGACCAGCCCGTGAAGCAACTGTTAGGCCGACCAGACATGGCCGGAAGAATGCTCAAGTGGTCGTTGGAACTGTCCGAATTTGACATCCAATATGAGAGCAGGAAAGCCCTCAATGCCCAGACGCTGGCCGACTTTGTCGCAGAGATGACATTCGCTGATTCCCCCGCTTGCGGGGCACGCAAATGGACAATCTTCGTCGACGTTGCATCCAGCTCGGACGGAAGCGGGGCAGGTATCATCTTTCAAAGTCTCGCTTACCTTATCTTTCCCCACTTCCAACAATCAGGCTGAATACGGATCCTTCCTCGTCGGCCTACGCCTGGCCGGAGACCTAGGAGCCGAGGAGGTCATCATCTATACCGATTCTCAACTCGTGGCCCTCCAAGTCTGAGGAGAATACCAGGCCAAGAACGACAACTTGTCTGAATACTTGACCCTGGTTAAGGAGAAGATAACGAAATTTGCAACGGTGGAAGTAAAGCACGTTCCCCGCGAACATAATGTCAGAGCGGATGTTTTGTCAAAGCTGGCGAGCACAAATCCGTGATCCAGGAAGTACTTCCTCGACCCATCATTGAGAAAGCTTCCGCGATCCTCGACGTGCATGTCGTCGACGATAGCAACTGCTGGATGACCCCCGTCTATAACTACTTTGCCAAAGACGAACTGCCTTCTGGCCCCCAAGGAGGCCAACGTAGTCAGGCGCAGAGCCTGCTCCTACGTCCTGATCGAAAACAAGCTCTACAGACGTGGGTTTTCCATCCATTTACTCAAGTGTGTCGAGGAGGAGTGTAACACCCTAAAATTTACCCTCCTATTTATACCCTTATTAGCAGCTTATGCTTTCCATTTCATGTACTTTTAGGTCATAGACATTGCATGTGCATCATTGGTCTCCTCAAGGCATGGTATCAAGGGCATCACTATCATTAATTGTGCAAAGCAAAGAGAATATGATGTGTTCAAATGCTCAAGACACAAAGGCTCATCATGTCTCAAGACACTTCATAGGCTTCACCATTTCATTAAGAGATTGAGGTTGGAAAGTGAATTGGAGAGGATCACACACTCCTAACTGTTGATCCTCAACAAGGGTTTTGGATGTCCATACTTGGGACACCTTCATAAGCAAGGATCTTGGAGCTTTAACCACATCTCATCACATGAATCATCTTGGTTTAAGGCAATATACATCATGGTCAGAGGAACTATGGTTTGAAGAATCAGTCAATTTCTCTTGACTTCTGGGGACCAAATCAGGGTTTTGCCTAAAGTCAGTTTATTTCTGATTTTTTGGGCAAGATTTGATTCCATGGTGTTCTATGTGTTCTCAAGTGTCTAATATTGGATTTTGGACCATCAATGTCATTCTCAGGGGTTTCAATTGGATAGGTGATTGAAAATCAGGAGAATTGGAAATAAAGTCAACTGATCAAGGAAAAAGTCAACTCCTGACTTTTTTAAGGTCAAAATCATGTTCCTCATGTCAAATATGGTCCATGAGTGGAATTTGATCAAGAAATGTCCAAAGAATCAAGAAAAATCAAAGAATGGTGAAAGTTTCCATTTTGGGAAAACTAGGGTTCTTAAGAATTTTCCATTTTGGAAAAGTTTTTCTTAAGTTTCAGCCATCTTCAAGCCTAGATTTGAGCATGATATAAGCCTCATTTGGAATTTTTTTTTTCAAATGAAAGTTGTAATATGATCTCTAGCCTTTCCAACCATATAAAGAACTCCTCATTTGGATTTATAGATCAAGAGTTATGATTATTTGAAGTTGGGATCATTAAGTTGTCTAATTGAAAAAACTTAGAATTTTTTCTAAGTTTCAAAATTCAGTTTAGTGGTCATGATTTCAAGTCCAATTTTCATGATGATTGAAGCTTCAATTTCACTTTCTTCCAACATGAAAAATGTAGTGCCAAACCTCCCCTTCAAAATGGTTACAAGAACCATGGAGTTTGGAACATAATTCAAGGATTTACAACCTTCCAAAATCACTAAAAATCACCTTCATGAAACAAAATCTTCATTGTTATGGTTCATGTAATTTTCAAAGATCCAAGTGATGTTGTTACTCTTCCATGCGCATGATTAGATCACTGCACCAATATGTCATGTTTCCACATTTAACCATGCAAAAATTCACAAACCATGCACCATGTTATAAGCATTCTATATATACCATGCATGAAAAAATTGAAAACTTAGTAAACAAGTTATTGTTTTCTACACACCAGTACATGACACACCATCACCATCATCCACATCATACCATAATCATCATAAAACTCACAAAACAAACTCTACCCATGTACACCATTACAACACACTCTCATTTTCATTTTTCTTAACCCCACTTTAACCATTAACTAACCATAATTGAACCTCCTTAACCACCCATATATAAACTCTAAAACCCTAACAAATTCAGTTAGAGGCCATTGTTCACAAAATCAGAGAAAAAACTTGAAGAAACTCCATTGACACCAATTTTTGGGGGTTGCGAATCTGCACCATTTTTGAAGATTTCTTCATTCTATCTTCACTATCTTCATCTCCATAACAGAATCTCTCTACTGTATGCATTATCGTTGAGTTAGATTCACCATAAAAGTGCAACAACTTCAACCTCATTTTGGAATCTTGGTAAGATTTAAGGAGATTAGAGCATTTATTTTGCTCTAAGTGTGTTGATTAGAAGATTTGCAGGAAGTATTAGGGTTTCTGGTACGTGAGAAAAGCTTCATCCAGGTTTGTGATTCTTGAAACTTTAGCTTCATTTTAGAACTCATATAGGCCTTGGAATCATGTGGTTAATGTGTATATGAAGTCCTCTATGAAGAGGCATTGTGTTTGGATGAAGATTGATTAAAAATGTGAGAGTTCAAAGTATATGGTGCTAATTTATCTCCTTTATATTTTCTGGTGTGTTGGTTTAATGGAGATTTCAAGACCATATTCATGATCTACGTTTCGTGCACTTCAATTTGGATTATTATTTCGTAAAAAATGATCAAGAATTGGTTGAATAAGAGGTGGATAAAGTTTGTTGTTTCTACCATGTTTTTGTGCGCGTAAGAGCTTGGCTATGGAGGACATTCACGTTGCTGCATGGTGGAAGGAGGAAGACGACCACATGTCGTCTTCCTAGAGGGCCAACCCGTTTTTTGTCTTTTTCCTTTTAAGTGAAGACTTGACCAATTGGAAAATATACTAGTGCATGTAGCGTTTTGTTTCATTTCTTGCATGCTGAATAATTAATTGGTAACATAATATTGTGAGGATTATTCACGGCCGTGCGATTTCATCAAGGAGTGAGAGGGCGCCACCTCATTAATGAGGCATGCCCCTCTCACATGCTCTTTTCCACTATTTCCTTTTTATTTAGCTAAGTCCTCTTAGAAAAGGAGAGCTTTGTTGTTGCGCAATGGGCCTGTGGTAGAATGCCATTAGTACCCTTGCCCTTTGAGCCGACCAAGAATTGTACTAGGGCCTTACTAATGCAACACCCCCTCCCTTTTCTTGTGTTTTTTAATTTCATTTTCTGAATGCGTGCAAAAATGATTTTCTAAAAATAGCAAATAATGTTCTAAAATCCTGGATAATTTCATGGAGATACATGAGGGTTTTAAATAATTTTTACTGAATTTTATATTCACTTTTTGGTGAATTTAGTATTTTTTTCCTCAATTTCTGACTATGATGTGTTCATTTTGGGATACCTTGTAATGAAAGCCATAGAAAGGGACCTTTCTCTAATGTTTTGAGCCTGATTTTTGGTTTGCAATTATACCTTGGATTGGTTAACATGTTGATGTTGTATTGGTGCATTGTCCATGAATTTTGGAATGCTTTTGAATTTCATCTTTTGATCTTTGCTTTAGATGATTATTCTTGACATGTGCTTGATGTTTGTAATTAATTGAATGCTTTTGATGCATGATTTGGATCCAATCTTTTGTATGTGATCACTCACTGACCTTAACATGACATGGTTTATTGTTCATAATTTTCAAAGGTCATTTGCTATTTTTCACCAATTTTCCAATGTGAACATGTCATATGTAAGCATGCCTGGAGATAGGTTTGGATTGGAATTTGTGTGAAGCCTCTTGACGCCAACTTTGGGGATGAGTTTTAACACATTAATAAGTTTATTTTGATGCACAATTGAGACATACTTGAATGTTGCATTTGATCATGATTCACATGCTTTTTATGAACTTAATGGAATGCTCGATGCTACTTGATACTTGCCTAGATGTCTTGATTTGAGCATACCTTCATGCCACCCTCAGTTATGGATCTTTAGTACATCTTTTCATGTATGTTTTAGCATAACATAGGGCCTACCAACATGGACTCACATGCCATTTCACATGCCTTGAATGATGCTTACCTTTGTGTGAATGCAAACTTGAATTGTGCTTCCATATTGCCTATTTCTTTGCTCTCACTCACTTGCCATCTTTACACAATGGCTTTGGGGTTCAATTAGGATATATTATAGTTTATTCACTTATGAATTGGATTCTTTGACTTTACATTTCCATGCCATTTCATTCCTTTTGCTTGTATGACAAGTAATATGCTTATAGGAAGATGTTTAGGTGATTTGTTTGCCTAACTTGAATGAACTTTGGAGAGGATATTTGTTGCAAACTTGTGTGACATTTCAACATTGATTTCAAGCATTTATACATTTTATTTCACTTCTGACCTTGGTCTTCATATACCAACTTAGTGGTTGCTTAATCATGGTTTGATTCATGAACACTTGAAACATGTCTTAGGTATTTTCTTTGCTTAGAATTGCCTAACTTCTTGAAGTATAATTGGTGTGAATCCCATGATGATTTTTTGACATTTCAAACATCATTTATATGTCATTTACCACTGCCTCTTGTACTTAGGTACACATTTAACATGATTTGGATTCACTTTTCTTGCTCGCCATTTAACATGATTTTATGGAATTGTGTGGATGCTGGTTTGACAATTATTGTTCGTATTGTCTTTGGATATTGGTTTGCCATGATGACATGAGTGATAACTTGACATGTTTACACATTGAACAACATGATTCAATTCTGACCTTAGGCTTTCATGGGTTCTTTTCATGTTTGTTTGTTCTGTTAGTTCTGTTATTGACAGCAATTTTGGTAAAACAATATGTTTGTTCAAGATGTCATGTCTGCTGTCTTAACATATGCTTTTATCATTCTGCATGTGCTGCAGTTGTTTTATGTTTGTGATGTCAAGGCAGATGTTCTAACATTTGATGACAGAACATTATATATTCTGTTCAGAATGTGTTGTTTGGTGTGGTGCGCTATTTTAGCAATCTGCAGTGTGATTTGTGTTCTGATTGTTGCGAAAATCTTGGAGTATTTTATTTATGTGAAGCAATCTTTTTCTACTGTTTTGAAGAATCATTGTGTTACTAATTTAGAGGAAAGAGATTTGGAGAATAAATCTGCCTTATTGTTAATTCTAATTTGAGATTTTATTCTTCCCAAGCCCATGAAGATTGTTCTATTTAAAAGCGTATCAACCCTACTTGCAAAACAGAGAAGTGTGATTCTAAGAGTTGCGTTACTTGTGTTAGGGTTTAAGTCTCTTTTCGTGTTTTATTAATTGTGAGCCATTCACTCATAAAGTTGATGTTTGGAATTGGACTGTTTATTTGAGTTGTAATTTGTCCAATCTAAGCTTTTAAGCACAAGTGTATTGTTCTTGATTGAAGCTTTTAAGCAAGATCAAGGTGTGTCTTTGAAGAGTGTTCTTCTCTACTTTGTAATCATTCAATTGTTGTCACTGCTGTGATTGAGGGGGAGTGAGAAGTGTCTTATATCTAAGAGTGTCTTAGGTAGAAGTGTCATTGGGTAGTTGATCGTACCTGGATCAGACAGTGATGGTGGCCAACGGCGTCTGGAACGGCAGCTCCGGTGATGGTGAGAGACGGTGGGGGGTGTACCTGCAAGGTACTCCGACGCTCAAGTGAGAGAGTGTACAGAATATCAGCAAATACAAGAAGTGAGAATGGTAGGAAGAAAAGTGTCTAACCTGACCCTCTCAAAGGAGAGGGTATTTATAGAGAGCCCCCAGCGCGGGGCCAACGGTTACCTGTAATGGGCTGGATCAACTAGGCCCACTCCAAGTAACTGCTAGGGCTTACGTGTAGTAGTGAAGACCAGCACGTGGTCTTCGCCCTAGAGTAACTGCTCCTAGATTTCCGGAAGTAGGGCAGACCGAATCTTTCGGAAGTGGGAGGTTACTTGGAACGTGTCCACGCGGTATGGACCGTTGGGTGCTCCTCGCGGGGAGGAGCCTTCTGTGTCAAGGATATATGAAGCTCGTAGAATGGGCATGGCCTCGCGGGGAGGCGATACTGTCCGTCGAGGAGGGACGAGCAGCATGCTCGCAGGGAAGAGGCTAGCTTGTCAAGGAGTCACATCACAGCGGGGCAGAACGTCCTCGACTCCTATTGTCCAAGGTGCCCGACACTGCCTGAGTGCCCGGCGAGACTGTGGCTAGCACGTGGCAGTCGCGTGTCCGCAGAGGGACCTTGCCTTATTGGGCCTCCCCGGGTAGTATGGGTTAGGCCTGCTCGACTGTTGAGCAGCCTCGGCCCAGTCCAAAACAGGAGCCCCCCCAAGTCGTTGCTCTGAGGCGTCAGAGTAATGACTTAAGGCTTACTGGCATGTCGGGGATACCCCAAGAGAGGAACCGAGGAAGCCATTTTCGTGGCTGACGTATGTACGGTCGCACATAGTCGGGCATCGTTCAGTCGCGTTTGGTCGGTACGCCGGGGAGATGAGGAGTTTCAGATCTAAAGCGTTGGGGGAAGCTGGAACGACACGCGTGGGAAGACGCGCAGCTGCATGCGTGCTACGTGTCGCCTGCCATCATTACCTAGGGAGGCTGGCTAGGGTAGTGCACTCGAGTGCCCTAGGCCCCTCGAGTCCCGCGAGAATCGCCTATAAAAAGCTGCTCCCCTCGTTCATTTTTCACTTTCACCTTTCTCTCTCAAGAATCCTTCTCCTTCTCTCTCTACCCTCTCCCGTTGCCGGTCGCCGCCGTCAGCCGCCGGACACTCCGTGCCTGGAACTTACAACCATCGCTCTCCGCCGTAAAGCCGTCGGAAACTCCGCGCCGGAACCCTAAACCGCTACTCACAAGGTACTTGCTTCGAAATCGATCTTTTTTCTTACATTTCTCTTTAATTTCATCTAGTATAAGGTATTTCCTTGATGAACTGATGATGTTCTCATGAGAAATGAGAGGATTCCTGGCGAACACGGCGGGAATCTTTAGTTGTTGAGAGAGGGGGTGCTAAGAACTTCACCCGCTCTCGTTGAATATTTCGGGGATTAGGGATGAACATGTCGGGGACCCGTTGAATGTCTCGGGGTCCCCAATAGTTACTCTCTTTCCTTAGCGTCACGGCGACACGGGGCAGAATCTTCCGGGGAGGCGATGAGTTCCCCGGCGGACGTGTCGATCCTCGGCCGGTTATGTCAGGGAACCGAGAGAGCCTTGCCCCTTCCTCGCCCGTTCACTTGAACAACGGTGGAGGGGTGAATTTGATACGACCCATCGAATTCACCGTTTCCTTTTGCTTTTCAGATAAATGGGCGATTTGTCTACGAAGGTGGCTGTAGGATCATTCGAAGAAGACGACGACCAACCCGACTCCCCCATGGCTCACATGGCTTTCGCACGGGAGCGCCCGCTCGAAGAATGGGTCTGTAAAGAAGCCTTGGAGATGTCGTCAATCTTCGTCTACAAAGAAGTGGACGACGCGTTCTGCACTGTCGAGCACAGGCTCATCGGTTCGGACAAATCTTGGAAGGTTTTCCATCCAGAGGAGCATCATCGTATATGCCAGCCTTATCGGGGAATGTGAATCCCGTTATATGAATTCATGTTCGACAAGGCGGGGTGGAGGTTGCCCTTCACGGACTTACAAGAGGGAATCTTCTCCTGGTTGCAGCTGGCCCCCTCACAAATTCATTCGAACTCCTTGGCTTTTATCCGGGCCTTCGAGCTTGTCTGTAAGTACTTAGGAATCGTCCCGACGGCGTCCCTCTTTTTCCGGATATTCCATCTACAGAGGTCGTCATCAGGTGGACGACACGGATGGGTGTCCTTCAAGCAGAGCAAAGCTCTGTTTCATACATACTTAGACTCCATCCGGGACTTCAAGTTCCGTTAATATTTCGTGAAGCCGGTCACCGTCGGGGCCGTATACTCGTTGTACCGGAAGGTCACTCGCGACGTCGACGGTGTCTCCGAGGAGGTTCTAGAGCCGAGGTCCCCCCTATACTGGACAGAGGAACACTTCAAAAAGGGGGTCGACAAATATAAGGTGAAGCATAGTCAGCTGGTCGTCGAGGACCGGGAAGCTTACGACAAGATCGTCGCGTTCATCGAGAGCTTCAACGAGGCTCAGCACGAAATGCTGGACGGCCAGCCCATACTGGGAGCAGACGGGCAGGTGAAGAAACAGCGTCGTCTGATCAATACCCGCGTTCTGCTCGAGACCTTCTCCGACGAAGAGGCCATCGAGTTGTTAGGTGGTGAAAACATCCACGATCTAAGCATTCCTCGCATCTGAATTCCTTTCATTCTTTGCCTTACTAACATTTTCTTTCTCTTTGCAGGAAAAATGGTCGGAGCCGAGGAAAGATTCAAAAAATTGAAGGCGAAGAGGGCTAGGGAAGAGCAGCTTCGGGTGGAGGCGTCTCGCTCGAAAGGTCAAGATGTCGCTCCTTCCGGGGTCATGCCTGAGGGTGGTTCCTCGGCCACCATGCCCGAAGGTTCAAGTCAGTCTCAGCCTGCTGCCACTGTGTCCGAGATTTCAGAGAGGCGGACACCTCCTGCTGGGAGCCAGTCTCCGGGTACTCAAGGAACGCCAAAGCGGCAACGGGTTTCGAGCGTGGAGATCGTCGATCTAGGCCATGAAGACAGTCCCCCACCTCCTTCAAGGTTTGAACTTCCACCATGCCATCAAAAGCCCCGCTTCTTCTCCGAAGTCATCTATCCCCGTGTCCCTCCCTCTGAAGTCCAAGCTGTGCTGGGAGCTGCCGCGGAGGCGAGGAGGAAGACGATCTTCGAGGATTTGTCCGCGGTCATGCGGCTTTGCTCGACCGCCATTGTCCTGAACGACGAGACTCACCCTGCTACTGAGTTTTCTCGACTGCAAGAGAAGCTCGAGAAATTGGATGCTGAGATGCTCGAACTGCGCAATGAGTTAAAGAAGTGCAGGGACCTAAACAAAGAACAAAGCGAGCAGTAGCTGCGGGCTGAGGGGAAGCTGAAGGAAGTCGAGGAGAAGGAGAAAGGCCACCTTGCCCGAATTGCCCAACTGTAGGCGGAGGAGAAGCGGCTCAAGGAGAGGATCGCCGAGTTGGAGGATGCTGTGCGGCCGGCCGAAGGCGAAACCGAGGAGGACAAACTCCTAACCACTTGAGCAGCGCTGGTGGCTCAACTCAGGAAACTCGAGCAGGATATTCGTCTGGCCGAGGATGACGCTCTTGAGACTGCGGGCATAGGGTTCCGAAACGCAGTGGCGCAACTCCAGATCCTAAACCCTGGCATGGTGACCGATGGGGCGGACGTTGACTTTGAGGTGGTCGATGGCCGGATAGTTCCGCCCGGGCAAGGAGAGGACGCCAACGAGGGAGGTGGGACGGACGCCACCGAGACTGCCGCAGAGTAGGGACATAGTTTGCTTGGCCTGCGTGCCATTTTGTTTTTGCCCGGCTTGTGGGCTTTTTTGATGTACTTTTTGCACAATGGTTATTTTGCCCGCTTTGTGGGGTTATATGTGTAACGTTTGTACAATGGGCTTTGCCCGATTTTCATACTTCTTTGTGCCTCTTTATTAATTTTGCTTGTGTGTGATATTTTACGCATTACTTATTTTTGTCTAAGTAGTTGATACCACTGGCGCCTTGGGCTTTTGCTCGACTCTGATGATGCTCGACTGCGTTGAGAACTTAGCCGAGTGGTCAGGGGTTGTACTCCGACCTTCGACGAAGCTAAGAAAGCGATCGATTTCTTAGCTTTGCGGCGTGAACTTCCCGTCGCGAGCCGGGTGTTCCGCCTATTTGGTACGTCGACGACGGAGCTCGGTTGAGGACTCCTCGCCGGGCCAAAAAGTCCCACGCACACAGTTCGTGGTTTTTGGCCGCCGTGTGCTATATAGAGGTGTCGCGCATGTACCGCTGCACGCCCCGTGTCCGCGACGTCGTATTGTCTCGGGCAGTGTCTAACTGTAGTATTGCTTGAGTTTCTCAGCATTCCATGGTCGAGCAAGTTGTTCACCGTGGAGGTTCTCGAGGTAATAGTCACCCGTTCCCGTCTTAGCAGTGACGCGGTACGGGCCCTCCCAGTTTGCGGCCAGCTTTCCTTCGCGTGAATCTTTTTGATTTCTTCGCAGGACAAGACTGCCTACTTGGAAGTCTCGTTTGATAACTTTGTCATTATAACGCAAAGTTATTTTCTGTTTCAAAGAGGCTTCTCGGAGGGAAGCGCCGGTCCTTATCTCTTCGACAAGGTCGAGTTCCTCTCGCAGGGGTTCGTCGTTCGTTCCATCATCGAGGGGAGCTTCTGTTCTCCTCGAGGGTTCCCTGATCTCGACGGGGATAACCGCTTCGGTTCCGTACGTTAAGCGAAACGGGGTCTCCCCGGTCGTCGAGTGTGGGGTTGTTTGATACGCCCAGAGGACGTTGTGCAACTCCTCGACCCACCGTTGTTTGGCCTCGCCGAGTCGTCCCCTGAGTATCACTCTATTCGTTGCTTCGGCCTGCCCGTTGGTTTGAGGGTGTTCGACCGACGTGAAGTGCTGCTTTATGCCCAGTTTGGCGACGAAGTCTTGGAAGTTCCTGTCGGTGAACTGTGTCCCGTTGTCCGTGACAACGGCTTGGGGCACCCCGAATCGGGCGAGGATGTTTCTCTTGTAGAAATGGAGTATGTTGAAAGCAGTGATTTTGGCCAGTGCCTCGGCCTCAATCCACTTCGTGAAGTAATCCACCCCGACGATGAGGTACTTGTTTTGGTACGACCCCATGACGAAAGGTCCGAGGATATCCATTCCCCACCACGCAAATGGCCACGGGGACGATAATGACTTAAGCTCGTTTGGAGGAGCGAGGTGCATGTCCCCGTGTCTCTGGCAGCGGTCACACTTCTTAACGTGTTCCTTTGCATCATGCTGCATAGTGGGCCAATAATATCCCGCCCGGAGTGCTTTCCGGGCAAGGGATCTTCCGCCGAGGTGCTGGGCATTGATCCCTTCGTGGATTTCCTGGAGGATCCCCGACACTTTGCCTTCTTCGACGCACCGGAGTAAGGGAATGGAGAATCCTCGATGGTATAGCTTGCCTTCGACGACGGTATAAGCACATGCCCGCCTCTTGACTACCCCAGCTTCTTGAGGGTTGTCGGGTAATTTGCCCGTCGTCAAGTATTCGTAAACTGGGGTCATCCAATAGTTTGCGTCTCCGATTGCGTTGACCTCCGTGGTCGGTGCGGTTTTGGTTATGCTCGGTTGGGTCAGTATCTCCTGGATAACTGATTTGTTCCCTCCTTTTTTCTTAGTGCTGGCAAGCTTGGAGAGCACGTCCGCTCGAGTGTTGTGCTCGCGCGGGATGTGAGTCACTTCCGCGGAGACGAATTTCTTCAACTTTTCTTGCACCAAGGTTAGGTACTCGATGAGACTATCGTTTTTGGCCTGGAATTCTCCCCGACCCTGTGACGCCACGAGCTGGGAGTCTGTGAAGATTTTGACTTCCTTTGCTCCAAGGTCTTCCGTCAGTCGAAGTCCCGCGAGGAAGGCTTCATATTCTGCTTGGTTATTCGATGTCTTGAAGGACAGTTCGAGGGAGACCTCTATCAAGATGCCCTGTTCGTTCTCGAGGATAATGCCCGCACCGCTGCCTTTTGGACTGAAGGCCCCGTCGACGTAAATCGTCCATTTCTGGGAGCCATTAGTAGAGGATTCTGGGATGGTCATTTCCGCTACGAAGTCGGCCAGTACTTGGGCTTTAAGGGCTTTTCTTCCTTCGTACTGGAGGTCGAACTCAGATAGCTCAAGAGACCACCGGAGCATTCTCCCCGCCATATCTGGCCGACTGAGGAGCTGTCGGATAGGCTGCTCTGTCCTTACCACGATTGTGTGGGCCAAGAAGTAGTGACGTAATCTTCTGGCCGCGGATATGAGGGCCAAGGCGACTTTTTCGATCTGTTGGTATCTGAGCTCGGGGCCCTGCAGAGCTCTGCTCGTGAAATAAATCGATTTCTGTCCGTCGGGGGTCTCCCGTATAAGGACAGCGCTTACTGCTTCGCCGCTGACGGCCAGGTACAAGAAAAGTGTTTCCCCGGTATCTGGTCGGGATAAGACCGGGGGTTGAGACAAGACTCGTTTTAGATGCAGGAGGGCTTGCTCGCACTCCTCACTCCATTCGAAAGCTGCCTTCTGTCGGAGAAGCTTGAAAAAGGGGAGTGCATACTGAGCAGATTTGGCGACGAAATGGGAGAGAGCGGTCAGCATTCCGTTAAGCGATTGGATCGACTTTTTCGAGCTCGGGGTGGGGATTTCGGAGAATGCCCTACATTTGTCGGGGTTTGCCTCGATCCCTCTCTCCGTGAGGTAGAAGCCGAGGAACTTCCCCGCGCGAACGCCGAAGGTGCACTTGTCGGGGTTGAACCTTATGCGACATTTCCTCGCCGTGTCGAACACTCTCTGGAGATGAGCGACATGGTCGACTTCTTCCACAGATTTGACGATCATGTCGTCCATGTAGACCTCGAGTATCTCGCCGATATCTGCCCGGAAGACCTTGTTCATCATCCGTTGGTAGGTGGCGCCAGCATTTTTCAAGCCGAAGGGCATTACGTTATAGTAGTAGTTGCCCGACTCGGTCATGAAAGCGGTGTGTCGCTTGTCGGCCTCGTCCATGGGGATTTGGTTGTATCCCGAATAAGCATCCATGAAGGATAGTAATTTAAATCCTGCAGAATTATCGACTAGTTGGTCGATGTTAGGTAAAGGATAAGAGTCTTTCGGCCATGCCCGGTTAAGATCCGTGTAGTCAACGCACATCCTCCATTTTCCATTACTTTTCTTAACGAGTACAACATTTAAGAGCCAAGTTGTGTACTTGGCCTCGGAAATAAAATTTGCCTCTAGGAGGTCTTTTACAGCTTTTTCAGCAGCCTCCATTTTTTCTGGAGACTGCCTACGCCTACGTTGAGCTACGGCCCTAGCGGCCGGATCTATAGTCAGCTGATGACAGGCTACTTCAGGGTCCAGTCCGGGCATCTCAGCAGCACTCCAGGCGAACAAATCTGCATTTTCTCGGAGGCACGCCTTCAGTTGCCTTTTCGCTAGGTCGGGGAGTCCAGAGCCGATCTTCACGCTTCGGTCTGGGTTGTCGCCGAGTGGGACCAGCTCGAAATCTCCATCTGGGACGGGGCGCGTTGGGTGGAGAGGCTGCTCGTTGACTTCAAGTGGGAGATCCTCGCCATCAGCTTCCTCCTGCTCCCCGGGAAATCGGCTGTCAAGGTCGACCGCACTGACCGGCGGTAGTGGAGCCTGTACGACGTCTGAAGGTGTCTCGGCCTGAGTCTTAGATTTGGTGCCGCCAACGACGCTCAGACCCCTGATTGCTGCGTCGAAACACCTTCTGGCCGCATTGATGTCCCCGTGGAGAGTGACCACACGTCCGCGCTTCGTGTAGTATTTCATATTCAGGTGGACCGTTGATGGCACTGCCGTTAGCTCCGCCAGCGTGGTCCTCCCCATTATACATTTGTAGAGGGACGGGCAGTCCACCACTAAGAAACACGTCTTCACTTGTCGGGCAGTTTCCTCAATCCCGAAGGTGACCATCAATTCAACGAAACCCCATGGTCGGGTGGTCGCGTCGTTGAAGCCTTGCAGGTCCGATCCCACGTATGGGGACAAGTGTTGCTTGGTCAGCTGGAGGGTCTCGAAGAGGTGGACGTACATGATGTCCACCGAGCTCCCCTGGTCGACCAAAATTCTATGGACATCAAAGTTGGCCATCTGTGCCCGGATCAAGAGGGGGATGTTGGCGTTCGGTGCCCCACCGGGAAGTTCCTCGAGGTAGAAGGTGATCGGATTTGATCTTCCCTTGACTCGCTCGAGAGTAGGCGCTCGAGGAGTTGTCGCCTTCAGTTCGTCGAACTTTCGCTTTATCGACCCCACGGTCAAACGGTCAGGGGCTCCGCCAGATATGACTAGTGCCTGGGGAAAGGACTCCCAGGTACTGCGGGCACTTATCGAGTTCTCTATTGGGAAGTTGTTCCACATATTTCGGACAACTTCTGGGCTGTCGAGCTCTCCAGGAAAACCGAAGTCTACAGGCCGCATGATGCTCAACGCGACCTGCAGTGATCCGTTGTTGGGAGAGGGAGTTGACTCCTCGACGTTCTGGGCCTCCTGGCCGCCGGGGCGGGGGGCCTCTTGCTGCTTGGCGTACTTCTTCAGGTACCCCTCTTTAATCAGCGTCTCGATGGCGTCTTTGAGGTGGACGCAATCCTCAGTAACGTGCCCGTGACTGCGATGGAACCGGCAGTACTTGGACTTGTCAGCGTTTGGTTTGGAAGTCTTCGGTTTCGGGAAGTGAATTCCCCCTTTGATGAACTCCGAGTTGGAACAATCACTGAAAATGAGTGAGCGGGACACGTTCGGCGGTGTGTAATCTTTGAAAAGGCCAGACGGTCCCCGTGATTCGCGGGGCTCTTTGGTCTGGGCTTCTTTCTTTCTTTCTCCGCCTCGCCTGGGTGGAGGGGAGTCTCCTCTTCTCCTGTCCCCACATCGCCTGGGTGGAGGGGAGTCTTCTTCCTTGTTGCAGCGGGGGCCTTCTCTGCGCCTCGAGTCGAGGGCAATTTGCGCGGCCTCAGCTTTCTCGAACTCAATATGCGACTGAGCCCTCTCGAGGAGGCCTTCAAAGCTGCGGGGGCGGTGCAGCCCGACGGATTCTGCGAACTTGGACCCTATCCACAAACCCTTGATGATGAGATACATCTTGATGTGGTCGGTCACGTAGATCTCGACCGCCTCCTTGTTGAACCTCTCTATGTAGCTCCGGAGAGGTTCATCCTTCCCCTGAAATATGGCTTCCAGGGAGGCTATCATCTTCGGATGGCGACGAGAAGCCGTAAAATGTTTCCTGAAACGCTCCCTCAGGACTCTCCACGACGTGATTGACTCAGATGCCAGGTTTTTGTACCAAGCCATGGCCCCTTTCCGCAGAGTCGTAGGGAATAATCGGCATTTGATAGCGCCAGAAACATTCCTGAAATCGAGCAGAGCCTCGAAACTCTCGACATGGTCGTCAGGACCGGAAGTCCCGTCATATGTCCCCAAAGATGGGGGCCTCTCCAGGCCCTTAGGAATAGGGGCGTCCATGATGTGCCTGGCCAGAGGGGTCCGGTAATCGTCATCCTCGCTGGCACCCGGAGACACAGAGGGGGAGCGGTGTCCATGAACGTAGTGACGTCTCGGGGAGTGGTCCTTCGGCCGGCCTCTGGGCTCCTCGGCGTCCGGCCTGCTCCTTTTATTTTTCGAGGAGCGAACTGGTTCCTTTGACGGCGGGGAGCGGTGGCGTTTCTGAGGATACTCAGGCTGAGCACGCTCCAAGCGTGGTCTGCGACCTCTGGGAACTGGGGAGGGGCTGCGAGATGCCTCCGGGGAAAGTGAACGTCTCGGAAATGGTGGCGGTCGGTGCCTTCGCGGGGAAGATCGGCCACGACTTTTCTCCAGCGCCTCGATCCGGATGTTCTGGCTGAAGATCATCTGGTTAGTCTGATTGACCAACGCAAACAGGACGGCAGTGCTCAGATCCGCATTTGGTGGCGGGTCCACGGGCTGAAAGACGGGCTGGAGGACTGTTTCCTGTCCGTCTTGGTGAGCTGTCTCGTACTCCACTTCGTCGGAAGACGGGGAGGCGGTGAGTCCGTCTCCGACGTCGTTTTCCACGACGGGTCGGGCAGAGCTGTTGTTGATGTGGTTGCCAGCGCTGAGCTATGCAATAACGTTGTCTAGAGCTTGATTCGCCGACGAGTTGGCCATGATAGTTATTGAACGGAGAAAGCTTTGGTTTATCAAACAGAAAAACGGGGAAGCTTATGAAATTCCCACAGACGGCGCCACTGATCGTACCTGGATCAGATAGTGATGGTGGCCAACGGCGTCTGGAACGGCAGCTCCGGTGATGGTGAGAGACGGTGGGGGGTGTACCTGCAAGGTACTCCGACGCTCAAGTGAGAGAGTGTACAGAATATCAGCAAATACAAGAAGTGAGAATGGTAGGAAGAAAAATGTCTAACCTGACCCTCTCAAAGGAGAGGGTATTTATAGAGAGCCCCCAGCGCTGGGCCAACGGTTACCTGCAATGGGCTGGATCAACTAGGCCCACTCCAAGTAACTGCTAGGGCTTACGTGTAGTAGTGAAGACCAGCACGTGTTCTTCGCCCTAGAGTAACTGCTCCTAGATTTCCGGAAGTAGGGCAGACCGAATCTTTCGGAAGTGGGAGGTTACTTGGAACGTGTCCACGTGGTATGGACCGTTGGGTACTCCTCGCGGGGAGGAGCCTTCTGTGTCGAGGATATATGAAGCTCGTAGAATGGGCATGGCCTCGCGGGGAGGCGATACTGTCCGTCAAGGAGGGACGAGCAGCATGCTCGCGGGGAAGAGGCTAGCTTGTCGAGGAGTCATATCACAGCGGGGCAGAATGTCCTCGACTCCTATTGTCCAAGGTGCCCGACACTGCCTGAGTGCCCGGCGAGACTGTGGCTAGCACGTGGCAGTTGCGTGTCCACAGAGGGACCTTGCCTTATTGGGCCTTCCCGGGTAGTATGGGTTGGGCCTGCTCAACTGTTGAGCAGCCTCGGCCCAGTCCAGAATAGTGGTGATTAAGTGAGTAGATTTTCAACTGGTGTGTTGACTGAAGTGTCTATGAATTAATACTACTGATAGTGAATTTCCTCCCTGGCTTGGTAGCCCCCAGACGTAGGTTGTTAGACTGAACTGGGTGAACAATTATCTGTGTTTATTTATTACTTTCAAGTGCTGTTACTTTTATTGTCTTGTTCATATAGCAGATATTGATGTTGTGACATCTCACTTAACATCACATATCTGATACCAGAATTTCATGTTCATTATGTTCATGACTAATGAAACATGTTTAGGTGATGGCATAAGACAAAACTTGACACTTTTGCATGCTCCCTTAGGACATTAACTTGGATAGGATTTGGTGTGTTTAGCTACTACCATTAGTAGAATCTCATACCTTTAGGACACTTCTCTAACCTTGGTTGTTGTTTGGTATTCATCCTAATGTAGTCTTAGGACTCTAACATAGCTATAATCGCATGTTTGCACACTTTGCTTTCAACTATTCATTAGTTGAGCTTGGCTTGGAGACGGTAAGTGGTTGTGGTGTTTTACATTGATGCTTACACTCACATGATTTCTATTTCATCTTACTTCTCCCTTCTTTTCTCTTTGCTGATTGTTTAGTCTAATATTTACTTGTGATGTTCGCATGATCCCTTAGGATTCCTAGCTCCACTTAATTTCTAATTAAGTTGGAGGTAGGAGAGACATTAGGTTTGCAATCAATGTATGATAACAAGTAGGATAGTCCCTTATACCTCAATCTTAGGACCATGACAACATTAGGACTTAGTCTCCCTTAGTTGTTTTTCTTTGCAACCTTTGAGTCTTTTCTCTTCTCATCTCAAAACAAGTTTAAAACACATAATAAATACAACGAGTATTGTGCGCCATGAGCCTTAAGTACATGGGAAATGGAGAGTGAGGGGCTTCCTTTAAATTTCCTAGAGTGTTTAGCATGCGTCCCGTCTTGGGTCGATGTGCGATGCATTCGATCCTATGTCATAGACTTTAGTGCAATACAAGTTCCAAACTAACTTAAGCCACTTTTGTCTAGAAAATACAAAAAAAAAGCTCAAATCATTTTATCCTTTGGGATTAACTGGATTTCAAATCATTTTCAGAAAAAAAAGCACGTTACTTCCGTTTTCTCGCAAATAGGCATCAACCCTAACTGCCGGACGCAAACTTAACTTCGCTCATAAAAAACACTTGATGACCTTGTAGGTCGAACTACGACTGCTCTGACTTCCTCTTTCTCGTTAGACCGAGGATACGTAGGCACAAGACGACGATGTCTTGGCGAGCAACCTTCCCCCACAATCCTGTAGTCTCCGAACTACGTTGACTCTGACTTTCCCGTTCCCGAGGGAATACGTAGGCCTAGGACGGTGATGTAATATCGAGTCACCTTTTCTTTTCTTTCCCCGTTTCGTCGTTTCCCATCCTTTCCTTCCCGGTTAGCATTAGAGGTTTAGATAACTCACCCTTTGATTGAACAACAAGCGTGGATCTCATCGAGTACGATGGACGCGAGGGGGTGCTAATACCTTCTTCTCGCGTAACCGACTCCCGAACCCAGGTTATGGTTGCGATGACCATTCCTTTCCCTTTTTTAGGTTTTCGTCGATCGTTTCCTTTCCATGCGTTGGAATAAATAACATTCGGTGGCGACTCTTCTGTCTTTTTCGCCGGTTAATTTTCGCAGATGCGACAAGAAGGTGGTCGCCCACGTCCTGCGCGAGATCCACGAGGGGATCAACGCCCAACACCTCGGAGGGAGATCCCTCGCCAAGAAGGCCCTACGAGCAGGATATTACTGGCCAACCATGCAACGTGACACCAAAGAGCATGTGAATAAATGCGACAAATGCCAACGGCACGGGGACATGCACTTGGCACCGCCAAATGAACTCAAAGCGATGTCTTCCCTGTGGCCCTTCGCATGGTGGGGTCTGGATATCCTGGGACCATTCGTCGTGGGGTCGAATCAGAATAAGTACCTGATAGTAGGCGTTGACTACTTTACCAAGTGGGTAGAAGCAGAGGCTTTGGCCAAAATAACGGCCCATAACATACTCTGCTTCTACAATCGAAACATCCTTGCCCGCTTCGACATCCCCCAAGCAATAGTCGCCGACAACGGGACACAGTTCACGGACAGAAAGTTTCAGGAGTTCGTCGCCCAACTGGGCACCAAGCAACACTTTTCATCCGTCGAACATCCCCAAACTAATAGGTCAGCCGAGGCAGCAAACAGGGTAATCCTACGAGGCCTCCAACGAAGGCTGGACGAAATGAAGAAAACTTAGGTTGAAGAGCTGCACAGTGTACTCTGGGCCTATCGTACTACACCTCACTCTTTGACCAGGGAAACCCCTTTCCGTCTAGCATACGGAACTGAGGCAGTGATCCCCATTGAAATACATGTGCCCTTAAGGCGGACTGAATCCCCCCTGGACGAGGATACAAACAACGAGGCGCTAAAGGAGGACCTCGATCTCGTCAAAGAGGTCCGGTCAGGGGCAACTCTCCGCGAAGGCTCACTAAAACAAAAAAACGTAATTAGGCACAATGCCAAAGTTATACAACGAGAATTCCAAGTAGGCAGTCTCGTCTTAAGAAGGAATCACAAAGATTCTCGAGAAGGAAAACTAGCCGCGAACTGGGAAGGGCCCTATCGAGTTCTAGCAAAGACAGAGAATAGGGCATATTACCTAAACAGCTTAACGGGAAAGAACTTGCTCGACCATGGAACGCCGAAAAGCTACAACAATATTATAGCTAAGGCCCTAATCGTCAGCATGCTTCGTCGAGGCGACGAGCATAGTGTCCCGACCACGAATGCGCGCCCAGGTACAAGCGCTGCATACGAAAACAAATCAAGGCTGGCTTTTGCTCAAGAACGAGCGAAACCCATGCCCGACGACGGTTCCTCGACCGAGCCCGCCGTCGTCCAAGTACCATAATAGGAAGAACACCCAGCTCACGATGGGAAGTTCACGCCGTGAACTCAGGCCTCAAACGCGACCTGTGCTCCGCTCTCATGCCCGAAAGCTACCCTGGCCGCTCGACCAGTCCCCCACACTTCCGAACACATCTAAGTCGAGCAAACCTCGAAACAGTAAATCATCCAAAGTTACCCTTATTACGGGCACACACACGTATTGAGCAAAATTTCAACACTTAGAAAAAATAAAGAAAAGTAAAGCCATGCGCAAAATGAATCATACAAAACTGACCAGATTGGCCGGAAACGTATGCATTACAATAATAAGTGGTCACAAGGACCACAATTGTACTTGTTACATTAACAAGGGGCTATGCCCCATACGAAACAATAAATTACATGAATACGACGCGCAGGCCGAAAATATTACAAAAGTGGAAATCACTCCTTCATCTGCTGAGGGTCCTCGTGGAGAGTCTGAGCATGCTCCTCGCCAATCCGAAGAAAGTCGGGGATGACGATCTTTCCATTCTCAACATGGTACAGGAACCCGGTCCCCTCAGTGGACAATTGGACCCCGGGGTTCACGAGCTTCAGCTGCGCCACAGCGTTGTTGAAAGAATCCTCGCCAATGGCTTCAACGTAATCCTCCGCCTAGACGATACGGGCGATCAGCTCTGCCCGAGTCTTCAACTTCTTCAGCTCCTCGTGCTCGTCCTCGGCAGGGGCAGCAGCAGACCTTGGTTGCTCAACCAAATCTTTCGCGACTTTCTTCTCTGCGGCAAGGGTGTCTTTCTCTCCTTTGATCTTGGTCAGCTCCTCCAGGGACTTTTTCATAGCCTCCTCGGCGACCCTAGCCTCCTCCTTAGAGTTATTCAATTTCTCCTCCAGGACCGCTATCGTGGCCTGGGCCTTCTTCAGCTCAGAGTCATGATGAGAGTCTTCCTCGGCGTAAACAGCCGCCATCTCCAAGACCCTAATCAGGGCGGAAGCATCCTGTTCCAGCAATGCCCTTTTACTCGGGTGATTCATTTCCTCGAGCTTTAGAGACTCTGCCCGAGGAATCGTCAAGGAGGAGCCTTCGCAGAACCTTTTATTGTGGAGGCACGGAGGCAGCTCGAACCAGCTTTTCTCCCCTGTGTGGCTGAGGTCCACCAGCTCGGTCTGCCGTGTGCGCTTGAACCTCGAGTTTACGTGCATTGGAGAAGTCTGGATAGGTGGGGAAGTTGACGAGGAGGTCCCCGACCCCGTTTACCGAGGTGGCCCTCATTGGCTGAGCCGACTCTTCCCGATTGTTAGTCCACCTTTGCCCTTCGCATGGGCATTCTTCACCACTCGTTCATGCGCAGAAGACACTTTACCTGCAAAAACACAACGAGCACGTCAGCAAACGGGGAAAATAATAATCCAAAAAAGCTAAGAGATAAAATCTACCCAGCAGTTTAAGAGCGACGTCGTGGGTCCCGCGCTTGAGGAGCTCCTTCGTGTTGATATAACGACTCTCCACCTTTTGCCCTCCATCCTCCTCGAAGATTGGATCCCCGCTTTTAGTAAAGCACTGAGCCGGGGTAAAACTGTTGACAAAGCCCACCAGCTTCGCATAGTCGGCCTTGTCATCCTTATCCAACATCTCCGGCTGGGCAAGGTACTGGTCAGTCCCCTGGGAAAAGTGAGTGTAACACCTTTTTTCTACCCAACAAAACGACATAAAAGCACGACAAAATAATCAGAGTAACATCCCCAAAAACGACATCACATATCGTCACAATTCATCATAATAACCACCTGTCCGGTCACACGGGTTTTTACGATCATAAGTTAATAAAACACCACGCAGCGGAAAATCAAGTTTAAAACTAAACACTTTTATAATTCGAAACTTCTCAACAGCACAGGAGCACCCCACGGAGAAACACTTGGTCGAACAAACCTCTTCTCAAGCAATTCTTTCAACTGTTTCTTCAATTCACTTAACTCAGAAGTTGACATCCGATAAGGAGCCATCGATACTGGACTCGTACCTGGTACCAAGTCCACTGCAAACTCTACTTCACATTCTGGAGGCAAATCACTGATGTCGTCTGGAAACACCTCTGGAAATTCACAGACAACAGGCAACTCCACACCTGCAGCTTCACGATCAATCTATAAAGATGCAAACATCGCAAACACCAAGGCTTCGTCTTCCAGAAGTTCGTCCACTTGCTTAGCAGACAAGAACATCAACTCCCCACCAAGCTCAGGAAACTCTATAGTCTTATTATAACAACTGATATGAACACGGTTGAACTCCAACCAGTTCATTCCAAAGATTACATCGATTTGGTGCAAAGGTAAGCACACCAAATCCATCACAAAACTCTTCTCAAAAATCATCACAGGACATCTCAAACACACCAAAGTAGTAGTAACAGAACCATTAGCTGGAGTTTCTATTACCATATTACTATTTATGTTAGATAACTTCAAACCCAATCTATTAGCACATTCAAGAGAGATAAAAGAATGAGTAGCACCAATATCAATAATAGCAACCAACTCGATATTATTACTAAAACAAGTACCTCGAATCAGGTTGTCCTTCTCTGACGCTTCTGCACCACTCAAAGCAAACACTCTGCCACTGGTCTGAGCAACAGTCGCAGTCTTCTTCGGCTTCTGACATTGAGTATTGATATGACCTTTCTCACCACAATTGAAACAGGTTGGACCCTCGTCCTTGCAGTCAGTAGCTCTATGTCCCTTCTTACCACATCTATAGCACCTCACCACTTATTGGTGCACACATCAGCACGGTGGCCTTGCTGGCCACACTTATAACACTTTCCAGAAGCGGGAGCCGCTCGCCCACTTGATTTCTTCCCATCTGAAGCCTTCTGCTTCCCTTTGTCAGCTGGAATCGTATAAGGCTTACCCCTATACTGCCCTTTCTTCTCACTTCTAATTCTTAGAAAAGGGAAAAGATTATCCCCGGAATCATAATGGACCAAGCACCATCTTGCCAAAGATATGCAATCACCATGTTTGGATATATACCATACTCCTCTAAAATGGGAACATTAGTTTTCTGCAACAAAGGAGCACTACACCAAGGGTCCTTCCAAAGTCTAACCTACCTACCATTTTCAATAAGCCACAAAATATTCAAATCAGGAGACGAATACCCTATCAAGCTCTACCTGTGACCTTTCCGCATGTAAGTCCAACCCTCCGGCCTCAAATGTAAATCGATAATTAGACAAATCCAATATATCCCTATAAGACTCTTCGTTAAAGAAATAAGAAACTGAATTCCTCCGATAAAAGTTCAAAAGCCCATAACCAAATATTTTTACTAAACACTTGTCTAAAGATGATTTATTATTTATAACTGGATTGGTTACACTTAATAAATCATGCATTAAATAATTTTACATCTTCGTCTAATTTCTTTTGTTGAAAGACAAGCTTATGCAAATTATCTTCCACAATTCAAAAATGGTTAAAACAACTACCTAATGATATGATACATGTATTTTACACCTGTTACTTTTGCAGTATTGCTATTTGCTACACTACTGATCACACATCTAGAACTGTGTTATGCTTATATTGTGCACCTCTACTACAGCAATATAGCTCACATATAAAAATGGTTATATCTACAATGTTGTCTAAGTTTTAACATTTTTTTTATTCAATTTTATCAATTATTTTAATTATATTTACAATTTTTGGTCAAAATAATTAATATTTTGAAATAATCATATAAATTTAAAACAACACCATAAAAGTAATTTATAAATTTTATTATAGAAATTATAAATTAATTTCTCTAAAATAAAATAAAAAATTGTGTTAAGTATGTTAAGTTAAAAAAACAAAATAATTTTAGGGTTAAAAAGGTGGGCCTCATCCGCACAGAAGGAGGCAGATGTGCATTTTGGCATAAGATTCTGATAAGAAACCCTAAACTCACTCTCTCACTCACCTTTCCCTCATGTTTTTCCACCACCGTCAAAGCGACACCGTTTCTTCCGCCATTAGTCACCGAATTTCATCGCCTTTTTTGCCGGAAGAACTCATCAACGACATCCTCTTAAGGTTTCCGGTGAAGTTTCTCCTACAATTTAAGCGCGTCTGTAAATCATGGAAAGCCCTAATCTCCAATCCCCAATTTGCAAAGAGGCATCTTCAAATCACAACCACGGATCAGCAACATTTGGTGTTTTCCGTTTCAGAAAAATCCAAAATCATATCTTACCCTTTAAAGTCATTATGTGAAAACCTATCAACTCCTCGTAGACCGGTTACCTTCAGCAGCAGGACGAAGCACAATGATCGTATTATAGGTTCGTACAATGGGTGCTTTGTCTTGTTGATAGGTATCAACGTGTCCGAATGTGGAATCCTTCTGTCGGGTTATATTCCAAAAAATCTCCTCAAGCTGTTCCGGGTATTTGTAATATCAAGCAATATGGCTTTGGATATGATGAGGTTAATAACAAGTACAAGGTGGTACTAGTTCTGCTAAATAGTCCAACTTTGACCAAAGTTTATACTTTTGGGGAAGATTCCTGGAAAACAATTCAGAATTTTCCCCTTACACGCATTAGGACCTTTAGTTCGCCAGGGAAATTTGTAAGTGGCACTTTGAACCATGGTTTTAAATTGCGGTCCGCAACCGCAATTGCAACCGCAATATTGCGGATGTGGTTGCCTCCGCAACCGCATCAGACCGCAATTGCGGTGTGATTTGAAAATTACGCCTCTGACTATGTTTGGAACCACATTAGATAATTTCAATCATGTTTCTTCAAGTATTTTCATCTAAAATCAAAATATTAGAATCCTAAAACTCAATTTACTTATCATGTAATGAAAAAACTTAACATTAAGTGTTTTTCAACTTTGTATTACAAATAACTCCTTATAAAAATTCACACCGCAACGGCCGCAATACGCATCGCAACACCCGCAATGACTGCAATCGCAACATCCGCAACCGCAACCGCAACCGCAATTTAAAACCATGCTTTGAACTGGATAGTTGGAAAAATAGGTGTTAGTTCTAATCAAAGTGTGATTATTTCCTTTGATCTTGAGAAGGAGACTTACAAGGAAATGTTGCTGCCTCAAAATGCTGGTGGTTCACTAGGTATGTTGTATGTTTTGAATAATTGCCTTAGTGTGTGTTACAGTTCTGTCAATGAAAATGTTGCTTGGTTGATGAAAGATTATGGTGATGTTGAGTCATGGACAAAACTCATGATTATTCCTAATCTGAAACAGGCTTCTTTTGTTGAACCCCTGTTCATTTCAGAAAATGGTGTTGTTGTTTTGGTAAACAAAGTGTTTTCCCAACTTGTACTGTATAGCTTAAATAGTGGTGATCAGCTCTATTATGCCTTGATAACTATTAAACTTGGGATGGATCTACATATTCACCGTGAGAGTTTGGTATTACCGCCATGTTAAAATATCATTTGAGGAACTTCCTAGACCCACTTACTTGACTTTTGATTAATAGTTTAACTTTTGTGCAAATACTGCAGCAATATAGGAATATAGGGGATATGTTGAGAGTTGGGACCCACATACATTCACATCAATTGTATAACAACATACACAATTATCCAAACAATTCAATTTACGGTTCACCGTAAAAGTCGGTTAAAAGTCGGCTAAAAATAATATTTTTCATCACCCTCAAATAGAACATATTTTTAGCTTCAGTTTGATATAAAGAACAGCTCAATCGGATAAACGACGAAAAAGTTACGGACTTTTAAAGAAAATATTTTTCGGAAAACTAGCAGAGTGCAATCGATTGCACTCCTGATGCAATCGATTGCACAGTCCCAGACTTGCAATTTTTCGCCCTTTACATATGTGCAATCGATTTGCATCCTGCTGCAATCGATTGCACCTGTTAAAAACCAAAAAAAATAGTTGCTGCCCAAACACAAAACCCTCCGGAAACCCGACCGATTCAATTACTTTCTTCCGAATAAATACATGGTAATCCTCCATAAATACATACCAACATGTTAGGATAAAAAAAAACACCGATTCCACAACATTCGATTTTCACCAAAATCTCACATTCTCAAAACCCAAAAATGTCAAAACTCACAATATCAACCGATTTCAACCAAACGAGTTTCTATAATCTCAGCCTAACCTCATACGACTAATCTATGCAATTTATTTCAAAATTCATCCGTGAAAACATTGATTTCTATCGATTTCCTACAATTCGACCTAAACGGAAAAAAACAACGGAAACATAACGAAAACTAACCAAAACATAACCAAACTTCATGAAACTTTAAACAGCAGCTCACATACATATACCCAACCAACACATGTATTTATACGACTTTTCGACCGTAAAAACATCGGTTTCTATCGATTTCGTCAAATACGGCATAAACGGAAACATATGGAAAACCAACCAAAACATCCACACAAAACACATACATAATCATACACAAAGTTAGGATAACAATATTTCACACCCTTACCCGGATTCCAAATGATCTAGCTCTTGTTCTTGATGATTTCCACTCTTTTTCCTCTTTTCTTCTCTTTTTCCCTCTTCCTCTTTCTTTCTCTTCTTTTTCTTTCTATCTTTCTCTATTTCTCTCTATTTCTCTTTTCTATCTATTTTCGTTCTTTTCTATTTCTTTTCTCTCATTTTCCACTAAATCAATTAATTCATTTTTCTCACATAATTCTAATTCCACAAAATTTCTAACTTATGATTAATTGAGAAAAGTCTAAAATACCCTCCATTCTAATTTCCCCGAAAACTCTCGAAAACGGTAAAATAACATTTAACACACCAATTTAACAAATAAAATAATTTATCACCCAATTAAAATAAAAGACTCGAGAATAATGGAATAATCAAAATCGGGGCGTTACAGTTTCCCTAGTGGAGACTGTCTTTCCGGTGCTGATTCCATTTAGGATCTTGTGTTATCTTTTCTTTCTAAAGTGTCAGTCGGTCATGCTTGAACCAGTTACTCACATCATTTTAGATCTTCCCCGATTTTATTTCAGCTTCCCTAGTGTGTTGTCATCCCCAGTGAGTGTTTGCTCCTTGTGTGGACTTTGTCCTTGTCTGCTTTCGTTTGTCTGCATTTTACATTTATCATTCCATCATTTGCATCATATTAGAGTTCATTGCATGTCAATACATCTGAGGGAAATATTTTCGGGTATCTATATTTAAATACCTTTCACCATGATTTCATGAAGATCTATCATCACTCATGTCATCCGGTGAAGTTATTTAAATAGGGGCAACTGTTGTACCCCAAATTTTACCCTCAGATCCTCAGATCATTTCATATCATTTTAAGTCAGTCATTTTTGCATTTTTGTTAAAACATATCGTTAATCATGCATTTTTAGTCGATTTTATCGGTTTATATTTTTTTTTATCTTAGATTAGATTTTAATTTAGTTTACAATTTTCATTTTTGGGTTTATATCTAATTTATTTATTTTTTAATTTAGTTTTATTTAATTCTCAATATAGTTTTATTTTTTAACTTGATTTGTTTATAACGTTAGTTTAGTTTCTTTTTTTTTTTTTGTCTAAATTCAATTTTGATTAGTTTAATTTTTGTCGATTTAGTTTAACTTCTATCAGTTTAGTTTAATCTAGATAATTAGATTTTATCTTAGTTGGCTTTATTTATTTATTTATATTTTTCTATTTGCTTTTATTATTATTTTTTTTATTTTTTATTTTTTTTTATTTAGAGTTGATTTAAACTTTCTTAGCTAATTTATTTAATTTAGATTAGATTTCATTTAATATTAGTGTAATGTTATTTATTTTTATTCGTTTGTTTTATTTTACTTATTTATATGTCAATTTTTATTGTGTTTATTTATATATTAATTTCTTCAAAAAAAACAAATTTTCTTTTATTTCAGTATTATCATTATTGTATAATTCATCTGCCACCCCAAAACCCTTCCAATGTACAACCGTACTGCATAAGAAGCACCACCATCTAAAACACTACTTCACACACACTTTGCCAAAATCATGTAAAGAAGCTCTTGACCTACAGAACCGTGCCATCCTGCTACCTGCGCCTCATGCCTTTGACCAACACAGATTCTGCACACTTTGTATTACAAGCCAAAATTTGCACCAAGATGGATACTACATATTCTGCACAATACCAACACTATAACCTGCCATCATCCCAAAACCATGCTGCTATCCCTTAACACTGCTTCACCAAACCTGCATCAATGCACAAGAACCAAAACTGCTATGAAAATGATGGCTCATATGGGAAAATTGTCTTGAATCAATTCAAGACAGAATAGAGGAATATAGAAAGGAGGGAGAGGCATCAGAATAAAGAAAGAAAAAAAAGTTTGAATCTAAGGGATTCCATTGATCCACGGATTGTTGGAGACACTCCAAACATACATCCCTCATCCTCCTTACAATAACATAACCTTACCTTAAAAAAGAGACTCTCTCATGAACAAGCTCCAAGGCTCACGCGCGTCCAGCATGTAAAGCACCTTGTTCAACCATCCTTCGTTCATTATCACTTAATCTTAAATCGTTGACAACTACCTTTTGTTACCGCCATAGCTCCTCAGTGAAACTTTCTTTGTACGCGGCCTGATCTGTGGGGAACGTTTTGAGCTTCGCTGTCTTGAGAGGGAGGTTCCTTGCGACCGGTGGTGGTGCATCTCCGACAGTTCTTTTGCTGTTACTGCTACCAATTTCTATGCTCAACGAACCGCACGCCTCACATTTGTTTAAGCAACAACACGTTTCAATAACGACCTGCATTTCATTCACAGGATTCAACAGCATTTTCATCGTAACAAACGATCTCGCTTGCTGCTGCAGCAAGTCGCGTGTCGGTAATCTTCGAATCTCTTGTTTCTGTTTGTATCATCTCTTCGTTGCGATTTCGTTTTGCATCGTTTTGTCTTTGATATAGTGTTATTAGTTATGCGTTCATCCTTCTGACTTTGTTGCATTGCGTTTAAGATATTGTTACGTATCATGGTGTAATTTCAATTTGTTTTGTCGGTTTACAATGTGTTGGGTCTTCTCTAATTATGTGGTGTAAGTATATTAGTATGGTGTTTTGACATGCTTAAGAATTTTCGACAGTGGTGATGATGTTGTAAAACTAGAAAGGAAATCTCTGCTTTATTGATGAAAAGATATTTACAAATTGTTTGAAGCATAAAATCTATCATGCTGCAGTTTTGTTTTATAAGTATAGGTTTACTTGAAGAGTTATCATGAATGATACAAATGAGAAGTGTATGGACGGGTGGATCGTAGAAGTTGTTTGTGTTGAAATATGATATTGTGTTGAATGAAGCATCGTGCACGATCGTATTTGCGTCTAGTTGCTTGCTTGCAGTTCTTGTTATATGTGTATTTGTGTTTGTATGTTTGTCAGTGATTAATGATATGTAAGATCCTTACTATGCTTAGTTTATACTTTTTAGCTTAATTTATAATATAAATATATATACTTTCAGATTCTAAGTCGATATAGTTATATATATTTTCGGTTACATATATACTTGTTATTGTTGTTACATATTATATATTTATTTGGTTGTGTTTAGCACATATATACTGTTTCAGTTTAAGTTTAGATATAAGTAGTGTATACTTTATTCTTAGCATAATATATATTTACTTTTTAAGGGTTGTTTCAACATATATTTTTTACTTTTTCTATTTCTTTTTATATACATAAACACTTGCGTTTTTTTTATATAGTTTTATAGATATATATACATTTATATTGTTAATTATTAATTTTATGTTATTTTAATCTTTATTATAATTTTGTATTATTTTAACTTCTTTTATAGTTTTATAAATATTATTTCAAATTTTGTCATATATATATATATATATATATATATATATATATATATATATATATATATATATATATATATATATATATATTTGTAGGGGTTAATATTTTCTCACGATGCTTTGCCGTGATTATCTGTTCTTTATCCGCGATGCTTTTCCGCGTGTCTCTGTTTATTCATTACATGATGCCTTTCTCTGTACTGTGTCTGTGACTTATCTGTTTGTCTCAATCCAAAGGAAATGACCTCTCCCGTTGACTGCCATGTCATTTAGGATAGCCTCGCCCATCATTCCCTTATCTCACACCGCCGCGCGATCGTGACTTGCCTTCCCATTTTACCTAGCCTTAGGTTTGGAGTCGCCGCACTCCACGTAGGTGTCTTGCTGTCAGACCCTACTCCCCTGTGGACACTTCTTACTTGTTTTACCTAGCCTTAGGTTTGGAGTCGCCGCACTCCACGTAAGTGTCTTGCTGTCAGCCCCTACTTTCCCTTGGAACCTTGACCACATTCAAGAGTTCTTTACCCCCATTGAGGGGAACTACAGACGCTCTGATTTCTCAAGTTCACCTTGAGAATACGTAGGCATAGGATTGCGAGATCCTAGCGAGCTACCTTTTCTTTTTTTTACCTTTACGTCCGATGCATTCTCGGATTCCCCATTTTCTTTTACACCATTTACCCCATTGAGGGGAACTACGAATGCTCTGATTCCACTCCCGTCAGGATACGTAGGCACGAGATGCGATGTCTTGGCGAGCATACTTAGTGTATATACCCCTAAGTCTTTCTTTACCTTAGCACATTTCCCTTAGCAAGCAAACTTTAACATAACACAAATACTAACAAGAGGTTCCCGTAGAGTACTACGGATACTTAGGGTGCTAATACCTTCCCTTTGTATAATCAACCCCCGAACCTAGATTCTCTTTTTAGGGTTTTCGATCTTTACCCTTTCCTTTGGATAAATCAAAGCTCGGTGGTGAATTTCAAAGTTTTGCGATGCAAGTTAATTAATAGCTTGTTATCCGATTCTCACCGCAACAAAAATGGCGACTTCACTGAGGACTTCCCTTAAGAGGGTTAAGCCTATCTTGTTTATATTTGTGTTATTTATATGTTTGCTTGCCTGTACATTTGTATATTTATATATGTATATATGCCTATTGTGCTTGGGTTTTCTGTATGCAGGGTTGTTACCTTGAGTGGTGAGATAAATCCTAACCCAGATTTGAGTGCAATTAGGATAGGACGATGGTATTCAAGGAGGCTTTGAGGGGGTCGATTCCTGAAAAGTTGAATTGAGACACCATCACTCAGTTGAGGCCCTCTTGAGAGTTTAGTCATGTTGAACGAATCCGTTCGTGAAAACGTTACTACTCTCGACCTAGGTACCCGTGATTTTGAGAACCGTAGTTACCAAACCCCACTAAGCCTTTTAGGACGTAGTGTGGTGACCATGATGGAGTCTATTTCTGAAATGGTTGTCACGCGATACTACACTCAGACGAGATTCTCTTGAGAATTTTATTGATTACCGAGTCATTCCGGAAGTCGATAAAATCCGAAAGATGGATTGTCGACTCTGGGAACTTCTTAGAACCCTGTTTTACAGATACAAGAACCCTAGTACACACCTCGTGGTTGGTTCTTTACCCAAACTCCATGCTGTGATCTCGAACCCTTGATCCTGTTGCATGTGTTTTGTATGATGTTTGCATCGCATTGCATATCATTTGCATCTTTGCATGATTCATTGCATACGTCTATCTGTCCGGTTACTCATCTCCAGCTGTCTCTATCTTCCAGTGTCATTTGTGAGTCGTCAAGCTGATTCCTCGACACCGATACCAGACTAGAGCCAACTACAAACGAAAGATGTCAGAGCAAGAGGTACACAACGCTGAGGTCCGAATGGAGATCGACGACCTCAAGTCAAGTGTAACCAAACTCACTGAGATGCTTTAAGTCTTGATTGCTAGGGGAGAGCCACCCAAAGGACTGTCATCCAGGAAGTTTCAAGCGTTGATCCTCCACCTGTTCAGATGCCGCCTTCAACTTGGCCTGAGTTCGGTTTGCCACGCAACTACTCTCCACCGATTGCATCTACTGCTATGGTTGGTCAGACTGCTATGCCTGTCTTTCAAGCTCCTGTTTTCACCGAGCCCAGACCTGTGGTCCATGCTGTTCCATAGACTGTTCAAGCTTCTTTCAAGAATCCCCTCTATGAGTACAATGCTGCCAGTGCTCAGGGTGAAGAGCCTGAAGACTTTGTTGAGCCTGAAGTTGTCCGAGAGTAGTTTTAGAGCATAGAGAAGAGACTCAAATTCGTTGAGGGTACTGATTTCTTTAATGTGGATGCAGACAACATGTGTTTAGTATCTGACCTTGTTATGCCTGCTAAGTTCATAACTCCAGAATTTGTGAAGTATAAGGGCCACTCTTGCCCAAGAGCTCATTTGGTCATGTATCTTCGCAAGATGACTGCTCATGCCAAAAATCAAAAACTGCTTATCCACTGTTTTCAAGACAGCTTGCGTGGAGCCTCACTTAAATGGTATATGAGTCTCGAGCAAAACTCCATTCACTGCTTCCAAGACCTCACAAATGCCTTCATGAAGCAGTATAAGTATAACCTTGACATGGCTCCTGATCGCCGCCAGCTGCAAAATATGACTCAACTTGAGAAAGAATATTTTACGGAGTATGCTCAGCGCTGGAGGGAGTTGGCTTCCCAGGTTGAACCTCCCTTGGCCGAAAAGGAATTAACTAGAATGTTCATGGATACCTTGTCCTCATTCTATTGGGAGAAGATGATTGGAAGTGTTTCCTCCAACTTCACTGATTTGGTTACTATCGGCCAAAGACTAGAGGAAGGTCTTAAGAAAGGAAAAGTATCTAAGGCTGTCGAATCTTCCAATACTGTGAAGAAATCCTACGGGAACTTTCAGAAGAAGAAGGAAGATCAGACCAACGCTGTAATGTTTGAAGTGAGAAGGCCTCATCCTCAACCTCAGTATGTTGTCCACCCTACTATTGCTGCTGTCACTCCTGCGGTCATTGCTCCACCACCAGCTCAAGCTCCCCAACGTCCGACTGCAGGACAAAACCAGTACCGTAATAGGAATCATTTTGATCCTATTCCTATGAAGTACACTGAACTGTATCCTGGTCTGGTTGAGCAAGGTTTGATTACCACAAGGCCTTTGCCTCTTCCAAATCCTCTGCCAGCTGGATTTAGGTCTGATCTCCACTGTGCATTCCATGAAGGTGTCGCAGGCCACGACTTGGAAAACTGCTATGCACTAAAGGCTAGAGTGCGTGATTTGATTAAGACTGGAATTCTCAATTTTCGTGACAATCCCAATGTCCAGGACAACCCTCTGCCAGGGTACGCCAAGTGAAGCTTCAGTCGACTTCAGCATGCTATCCTCCTAAAAGCCAGTGTTTCAGACAGGACATCTCATCCTTGTGTTGATTAGTCACTAGGCATTTGTTTCTTATTATTTGAATTTTCTTTATTTTGTAATGGTTGTTTGCTTTCAAATTATGTTTGTACTTTCAAAATTAATGAAACGAGCATTGCAACTTTTTTATTCAATTCATTTGTGTTTGCCAGTTACGTCTTTATGCTTTCTTTTGAAAAAAAAAATTCTCTTGTCCACTTTCTTTTGATTATGCAAAGATTGGAGGGAGGGTGATGAAAACGTTATACCCATAATTGCTGTTAGTATGCTTTCAGATCAAGACTTTGCTGACGATGTAAGGCATTGTTTGAATCCCTAAACACTGGAGAAATAAGGAAGATAACCCCTCGCCAACCCATTTGAGCCTTGAAGTAGGAGTTTCTTTTCTTTACAAATAAAAACCTGCAATCTTAACCTGGGGCAGGGTAGTCCTCAGTTAACTGGATTGTGCATTCAAATACAAGAGTTGCATTCAAGACGCCTTTCAACAAAAGGTTGCATTCACAAATGTTCCTTCGCACACAGCAAGCAAGTGTCGAAGATGTCTTTCAAGTCAAATGCCAATGATGGTTCACTATAATCATTAAACCAGGCAGTCACTAAAAAAAAAGAGAGAGTGAAAAAAAAATCAAAATAAAAGCCCGCTAAGTCAAAACCTATGAAGGAGACATAGGCAAAAATTGGGGCATCCGCTGGCTGTAAGCTCAAAGACACAGTTCATACAAAAGTTAGGGATAACAAAAATCATCCAAGAGGTTACCGAAATCCTCAAAGATAAAACGAGTTGACTAAGGTCTTCACCAAAAAAAATAACAAAATGTTGTGAGAAGCAGTGACTGTCATCTCAAGTCCATTGAATTTTGAAATATCATTACTATCATTAGTGCAATTCCTAACTCATGGGAATTTAAGTGCATAGTTTGAGTTAACTGGGCATAGGACTGGAGTTCATCACGTAGATTGGGTAGGTACAAATAAACTTTGAGCCCTTATCCTCTGTTTCTTAAACCGTGAACTAGGCCACGTTATAACCCTCAAAAGACCAAATTGAAGCGAGGTTATTTTGAAAGCATACTACAGCAAAGGTTGCGTAAACTGACTCCAAAAAATCTTTGCGGATCATCTGTTTATGCATCACACCTTTTGCTTAAACTTTTCACTTTAATGTCTTGAACCACCGTGTTCTGACCAGAATCCCATATACTTTGCACCTCTTTCAAAATGATTTTGATTTCGAAAGTTGCATGAACTCTGCATTTACCATGTTTGTACAAATACTTTTGTTTGCAAACTAATTTTCTTCTCAAGGAATTTTCAAACATTTGAGAAACTTGGTCGGTGATCCAATCAGGGGCAAGTTCCTTCCATATCCAGTTGAGAATCAGTTCAAGATTTGTGGTTTAATGGCGACTTCTCAGATTTGGTTTATCCAGAAAACCTTTCAAGACTCATATTGGGGCAAGCCTTCCTAGTGTACAGTAAAACAATCATCTTTCAAGACTCAGACTGGGGCAAGCTTTCTAAGAGCACCATGAAACGGTCATTTCCAGAATTAATCAAGCTGAAGCAATGATCAGTTCATCTACAACAGTCAGCTAATCTGGGGCAGTTAATTTGAAGAACCCCCAAACAGCTCTTCATCCTCCCTACAAGGATCATCACTTGATACAGTTTACCAGAGTGGCGGAGATGTGTTCAGCAGTAGCATCCCTAGTCCCAAGCAGAATGGAAGTGATCTCTGTGTAGAGGAATTAGTATTCCAGTCTTGTCTTCCCAGAGAGTCGAGCCGTGTCGTCGACATCTACATCTGCATTTGCATTTGATCATATATCATCTGCATAATTCATATACATATGCATATCATGAGTGTTTCATCCTCATTTGCATTTCTCCTGAGGTCGTGTTGTTATCCACGTCTTACCTTGTGGTCAAAGTCCTACTCACTTGGCACCTACCAAACAGATATTGTCGTGTCTATCTGACGTTCTTCCAGATATGACCTTTCTTATCCGATTGTTTTTCGGGATATGTTTGTTCCTCTTTTGTATCCAATGTCGTTCTTGGATGTCATATATATTTGTCTCCTCTAATGTTTTACCAGATCGAGTTTTCTGTTCTGACGCTTTCGCAGAACTCTCTCTTTGTGTTATCTGATGTTTTTCCAGATATTTCGCTTTGTTATTCTGATGCTTTTCCGGAACGACATTGCCTTTTATGTAACACCCCAATTCCCATCGCGAATAAATAATACATAAATAAAATCAGAGTAACTAAAAAGTTATTTTTCCGACAGAAACAAGGATGTCACATTTAAATAAACAAAATATCATCCCTGCTCATAAGTTTGATACATAGCATAAAATAGAATACCCTCAATTGGGAAACTTTTCCATAAAAAGGTAATACCAAATATATTCAACAATTATATACATAAATAACATAATCGTTTCCCCGACTCCCGTGCTACGTATCAGAGCAGACACCAAGACCGACAACAGAACGGAGGGCTAGTCTCCACAAAAGACCTCCAGCAACTCTAATCTGCAATGCCTCATAGAGCATTATAAAACAGCAGAAGGGTGAGAAATAACAACTAAATCAAGATTGTATAATAATATGCAAACACACATTCAAACACATGTATAAATCATCTCACCCATACCATCACATATACTAACACATATAGCATACCACAAATACAACATACCACACATAATAAATCAAATCATGATTTTTCCACACATAACGCATCCATTCACAATTCTCACCACAATTCATCACAACTCACTCATATACATCGCAATGTATATATGTACAAAACCAAGCATATTCATCATGCCCACTTCCACAATTCTTATCACTCCACATAAACATACATATTTTATGTTTATTCACCAATGCACAAATATAGAGATGATAAACGCAAATCATAGAGACCGACTCACGACTCTATGCAAATGCAATGCGGTACCGACTCAATCATCTCAAGTTCACTCAGGAACTTCTGCTGGAACCATCGCTCGTTACCAAAGTAACACCCCGTCGGGCCTACGATGTTCACCCACCGCTCACACCTCCACCAAGAGAGGCTCATAGTGTTTATGGATCGCTCACACCTCCACCGAGAGAGGCTCACGACCCGGTTGCTCACACCTCCACCAAGAGAGGCTCACAACCCGATTGCTCACACCTCCACCAAGAGAGGCTCACAATCGTCCATAACCGTCGCTCACACCTCCACCGAGAGAGGCTCACGATGTTATAGCGGATTCTCATTAGAATCCCTCAACACAAGAATGCACATCATTATGCTACACATGATAATGACACAAGGCATTCTTGAAATGCATACATGTATACAAACATTGTCATGCATTCATCTCTTACAATCACATACAATTCATCAATATGAATTATTTCACCAACTTTATTCATGCATTAGAAATCAATCCAACAATGCATTTTCTTGCCATACGGCCACCAATTAGCATACATTGAACTTCACGTAAGCAATTCATTTTCACACATACATGTAATCATAAACATGCATATAAAACCAATTACTACATATCACATTCCTTTGCCTTTCGGCCACACTTTATCATCACAACATGTCATCACATGCACTATCATTACTCAACATCATACAAGGCATACACATTAATATCAATGCCACATTGTATGTTACACAACCAATATACACATCATCATATTCATGCATTGAAAACAATTCAAACAATGCATTTCATCACCTACCACAACAATCATACAAATCACAATGACTTCCACAAGGGATTCACACCACAAAGGCTACCCACGACACATCATAACAACATACATTGATATTCAATCAAACAATGCACATATTTGCCACAAGGCCACAAACTATCATCACAACATTTCATCATGTATATTCACATCATATAACGGTCTACAAGCTACACGTTACATGTCACAAGCATATATTATGCTAACACATCAATCGCACACATTGTACGCGATAAAAACCCGACAACCCAACACTTTTCCAAAACCACGACCTAAATAATTCATCTACTGCCTTCCAAACCATTTTTAATAGAAAGAGCTTTTCATTAGCTTTCCAACGCTTCAAACGGCGACCAAAACGGACTTACGGTTTGAAAATTACGACGAAAACAAAATTGGAAAATATCATGTTCGCTCTAGTATTCGCTAGGCGAACCCTAGCGAACCAAGGCAGTGGAAAACAGACATAAAGTTCGCTAGGCGAACCTTCTAGCGAACATTCGCCAGTTCCTTCACTGGGGTTCGCTAGGCGAACCCTCGAAACCCAGAAATCGCAGCAGCGTCAACCTAGGTCATATGGGACCAAAATACATCATTTTTATCACCCAAACCCTTCTAATTCATACCAAAACAACCAAAACATGTTTAGACATAATCAACGAGTATTCTACGCGGTTTATATCGAATTTCATCCGTGAAAACATCGATTTCTATCAATTGCTCCTAATTCCAATCGATACGAAAAGTTGCGAAACAACCAAAACAATTACAACAAACAACACATATACATACACAAGCAAGATATAATTGAAACTTCTCACCCTTACCCGATTAATCGCGCTTGAAACAGAGAATCTTCGATTTTCTTCTCTTTCTCCTCTTTTCTTTCCTCTTCCTTTCTATCTTCTCTTTTCTTTCTCTCTATTTTCTTTTCTCTCTTTTCTTTCCACTTTCTATTTATAACTAAATATCTAACTACCCAAAATGACCATTTTGCCCTTACGCTCAAATATCTCCCAAACGCTCTCAAAATGCGATAAAACATAAACATACCGATGAAATATATTTCGGAAATAAAAGTTGAAAAGAAATAATAATTTAATACAACTATTTTATCTATCTGAGAAATTAACCAATTAGCAGGTATAATACCATAAATTCACACATTTCACAAAATTCAAATAAATGAAATAAATAAATAGAGTTAAACGAATCGGGGCGTTACAATTCTCCCCCACTTAGACATTTTCGTCCTCGAAAATATACTGAGACGAACAACTCCGGACACGACTCTCGCATCCGACCCACAAACCAACATGCCAACAAAAGGCACACCCCGAATAAAACAACTGACAAACCACCTCGCTAACAACGACTACAACAACGCCATGACAACGGCAACAACCACAACGACCAAATGCAATGCCCATACAATGCACTTGATCACCAACTCACAACTCAAAGAAAACCAAGATACCAACACACAGGTTCACTCTAGAACCGAAACACAACAAGAACATAAAATTCCACGACACCACAAAGTCGCAACAACATCAACAAAACCAGAACACCAACAGCAATGCTACGATTTACCAATCGAACATGCAACCAAACATCCATCTACATAGTAGCCCATGGATAACATTTGAACCTTTCACCTAACACTTCCATTCTAAAACATCCAATGGTCTCTTCACTCCTAAATGTTCCCAATGTTCAACCTATGACCTCTTACAAGTCCCACACGCAAATACAAATTGTGCCACACCACGCATCCGCTGCGCACTCTGATTACTCGTAACCATCAAAATTACCAATTTCACGTCCAAAGTCTAACTCTTTCTCATTTTCACCAAAAATCACTGTTCACTGTTAATATACCCAACCGCACACTATCAAACGTCAATTCACACACCAACCCAAATCTCTAAATCCTCCCAAAAGTTCCCACTTTTTAACCATCAAAGCAGACATAAGTAAAACTTTCGACTTAACTCATCACGCACGACACAAACTTTACCAATAGGATAATTCGAGCCAAAGTCATAACTAATCAGGAGTTCCAATCATCCGACCGTGCCTCAATCCGAGTCACCAATCAAAAGTTATAAAGGAAACAAAATTGGAAAACCTGCCATGTTCGCTAGGCGAACCTTCTAGCGAACATTCGCCTTGCCGTTCGCTCCGCGAACCCCTTGGCGAACCAAGTCAGAACCAAACAGAGCCAAAAACACCCAAAGTTCGCTAGGCGAACACTCTAGCGAACCTTCGCTGATGCCTTCGCTAGGCGAATACCCGTAGCGAACATTCGCTACCCTTCGCTGATTGGTTCGCTAGGCGAACCCACGAAAACTCAGAATTACAACAGTCTTGTTACTCATCCAAAACCGTCCATTCCTCCATCCAAACACCTTGAACCTAAAACCCTTAAAATAATACCTCCAGATTCTTCAACACAATACAATCGCACCCAATTCTAAATCCTGCATAGTATCGATCCTTTTATGAATTCTCAATTGTCGTAAAGCATAAGCCACGAGTTTACCCCCTTGCATTAACACACTGACTAAACTCATCAAAGACGCATCCCAATATCCTTACAAACGGTTCATCAGGATCACACAGAATCAAAACTGAAGCCGTAGACAAATCCTACTTCCGCTCTCTCCAACTTCCCCCACAATGAACATCCAAAACAAATGACTCACCCTTTGCAAGTCAACTGAGATAACCGAAGTACGAACTTAACAAAGTCTTCCATAGCCTGCAGTAACAATCAACTGAGCCCAAAAATTTCTAATCTCCTTAACCAACTTCGGAACCTCTCAATGTAGAACTGCATCTACTTCCGATGGATCCATTAACATAACCAAGAAAACTAACCTTTTTCAACCCAAAACATTTTCAAACCCACATAAATATGGAAGGTACGATTCCTCTACTCCACAAATATTACAGGCGCATTACTATCACCGAACAACATCACTGCACGTTGTAATTCCCAAACAAACCAAACCTCATTCAAACTTGTCCAGACTCACATTAAATCAATCAAAGCCTCAACTCACACCATTCACCACTCTTATCAAACATTCCATCCAATTGCAATTTCACTCAAACTCAACCAAACCATTCCAGTTATCTATTCATGAAAGTGGACACTTATTCTCAATCGTTACCTTAATCAACTGTTAGTAATCCATACATAATTTCTCCTCTTAACAGTCCAAATTCCATAAATCCCCACGTGTAGCAACAACTATCCCAAAAGAACTCTCAAATAGCACATTCACACTTAAGGTTTTCTCAAAATTTCCATTAACGCTTTATAATTCCAAAGACTCCAAACCTCTCCAGAACTTTAAGTTTCGCTTTCCATAATCTCAATACCAATACCATCATAATGCTTGTTATTCCATTCAATCATCTCTCCATTTTGTTACTACCCATACCGGGCTCCCCAAGACGACACACTTGGCCTCACAATTCTCCTTTCCAGTAAATCTTCTAATTGCTCTATCAGTTCAGGTACTTCTAATACTAACATCCAATATTCCATCCGGGAATACATCTAAAAATTACGCACAACCGATAGCTCATCACTGTGTCCTTTATGCTAATTCCTAGAAAACAATCGTCACAAACATAACAACATCTTAGTTTCACGTCCTAAAAGTTCTTTTACTTACTTAGCAGATTCAACCTCAAATCCTTACCTTCGTCCAATTTGAGTTCACACTCTACTCTCTGAGAACAACCTTTAACAATACCCAATCGTTCTCTCCCAATGACTTCCCAACTTGACCAACATACCAAAAAAACCTCTAATCCGTCTCATCTTCCAGTATAAGAGTCTTCATCAACTCATCAAAGCAATCCGTAATCATTTTCTCAATTCCAAATAATTCATGGCACACACTATCCAAGCTGGAAAGACCCGTCTATTCCATCCAACATAATTCCCGTCTACTATCAACAAGAGATTAAGGGTGATCAGTTCCTCAATTTGTCAATAGACAGCCGATAATCATGATGGGGCATAAACCGTCTTCACCAAACTATAATAGCATTTCTTGTATCTTATGCTCAAAACTACCTAAGGCACCAATCCTTAGCTGACATAAACCTTACCTCCGCATTCCCTCCGGAACCGGGAACAACACTGTTCAAACAACACTTACACTCTTGCAACCAACGGCACACTGAGCCAACGCTCCACAACTGAAACAACTTGGAGAAGCACCAGCTCCTCCCCCACTTATCTCATTCTAAATCCTACAGACAAAGGATTAGAAAACCATAAAGTACTGACAGTGCTCCACACACATATCACGTACTAAGGGACAAACAACAATGACAGTATTCAACTGTCACACCAACTGACTCAACAACTCGGCCGGACGGACCGACCTGCTCTGATACCACTAATGTAACACCCCAATTCCCATCGCGAATAAATAATACATAAATAAAATCAGAGTAACTAAAAAGTTATTTTTCCGACAGAAACAAGGATGTCACATTTAAATAAACAAAATATCATCCCTGCTCATAAGTTTGATACATAGCATAAAATAGAATACCCTCAATTGGGAAACTTTTCCATAAAAAGGTAATACCAAATATATTCAACAATTATATACATAAATAACATAATCATTTCCCTGACTCCCGTGCTACGTATCAGAGCAGACACCAAGACCGACAACAGAACGGAGGGCTAGTCTCCACAAAAGACCTCCAGCAACTCTAATCTGCAATGCCTCATAGAGCATTATAAAACAGCAGAAGGGTGAGAAATAACAACTAAATCAAGATTATATAATAATATGCAAACACACATTCAAACACATGTATAAATCATCTCACCCATACCATCACATATACTAACACATATAGCATACCACAAATACAACATACCACACATAATAAATCAAATCATGATTTTTCCACACATAATGCATCCATTCACAATTCTCACCACAATTCATCACAACTCACTCATATACATCGCAATGTATATATGTACAAAACCAAGCATATTCATCATGCCCACTTCCACAATTCTTATCACTCCACATAAACATACATATTTTATGTTTATTCACCAATGCACAAATATAGAGATGATAAATGCAAATCATAGAGACCGACTCACGACTCTATGCAAATGCAATGCGGTACCGACTCAATCATCTCAAGTTCACTCAGGAACTTCTGCTGGAACCATCGCTCGTTACCAAAGTAACACCCCGTCGGGCCTACGATATTCACCCACCGCTCACACCTCCACCAAGAGAGGCTCACAGTGTTTATGGATCACTCACACCTCCACCGAGAGAGGTTCACGACCCGGTTGCTCACACCTCCACCAAGAGAGGCTCACAACCCGATTGCTCACACCTCCACCAAGAGAGGCTCACAATCGTCCATAACCGTCGCTCACACCTCCACCGAGAGAGGCTCACGATGTTATAGCAGATTCTCATTAGAATCCCTCAACACAAGAATGCACATCATTATGCTACACATGATAATGACACAAGGCATTCTTGAAATGCATACATGTATACAAACATTGTCATGCATTCATCTCTTACAATCACATACAATTCATCAATATGAATTATTTCACCAACTTTATTCATGCATTAGAAATCAATCCAACAATGCATTTTCTTGCCATACGGCCACCAATTAGCATACATTGAACTTCACGTAAGCAATTCATTTTCACACATACATGTAATCATAAACATGCATATAAAACCAATTACTACATATCACATTCCTTTGCCTTTCGGCCACACTTTATCATCACAACATGTCATCACATGCACTATCATTACTCAACATCATACAAGGCATACACATTAATATCAATGCCACATTGTATGTTACACAACCAATATACACATCATCATATTCATGCATTGAAAACAATTCAAACAATGCATTTCATCACCTACCACAACAATCATACAAATCACAATGACTTCCACAAGGGATTCACACCACAAAGGCTACCCACGACACATCATAACAACATACATTGATATTCAATCAAACAATGCACATATTTGCCACAAGGCCACAAACTATCATCACAACATTTCATCATGTATATTCACATCATATAACGGTCTACAAGCTACACGTTACATGTCACAAGCATATATTATGCTAACACATCAATCGCACACATTGTACGCGATAAAAACCCGACAACCCAACACTTTTCCAAAACCACGACCTAAATAATTCATCTACTGCCTTCCAAACCATTTTTAATAGAAAGAGCTTTTCATTAGCTTTCCAACGCTTCAAACGGCGACCAAAACGGACTTACGGTTTGAAAATTACGACGAAAACAAAATTGGAAAATATCATGTTCGCTCTAGTATTCGCTAGGCGAACCCTAGCGAACCAAGGCAGTGGAAAACAGACATAAAGTTCGCTAGGCGAACCTTCTAGCGAACATTCGCCAGTTCCTTCACTGGGGTTCGCTAGGCGAACCCTCGAAACCCAGAAATCGCAGCAGCGTCAACCTAGGTCATATGGGACCAAAATACATCATTTTTATCACCCAAACCCTTCTAATTCATACCAAAACAACCAAAACATGTTTAGACATAATCAACGAGTATTCTACGCGGTTTATATCGAATTTCATCCGTGAAAACATCGATTTCTATCAATTGCTCCTAATTCCAATCGATACGAAAAGTTGCGAAACAACCAAAACAATTACAACAAACAACACATATACATACACAAGCAAGATATAATTGAAACTTCTCACCCTTACCCGATTAATCGCGCTTGAAACAGAGAATCTTCGATTTTCTTCTCTTTCTCCTCTTTTCTTTCCTCTTCCTTTCTATCTTCTCTTTTCTTTCTCTCTATTTTCTTTTCTCTCTTTTCTTTCCACTTTCTATTTATAACTAAATATCTAACTACCCAAAATGACCATTTTGCCCTTACGCTCAAATATCTCCCAAACGCTCTCAAAATGCGATAAAACATAAACATACCGATGAAATATATTTCGGAAATAAAAGTTGAAAAGAAATAATAATTTAATACAACTATTTTATCTATCTGAGAAATTAACCAATTAGCAGGTATAATACCATAAATTCACACATTTCACAAAATTCAAATAAATGAAATAAATAAATAGAGTTAAACGAATCGGGGCGTTACATTTTACCATCTGATGCTTTTCTGGATGTGTCTCTCTTTCTTTTCAGATTGAGTCTTTTGTTCTGATGTTCTTCCAGAACTTATCTGATGTTTTTCCAGATATTTCGCTTTGTTATTCTGATGCTTTTCCGGAATGACATTGTCGTTTACCATCTGATGCTTTTCCAGAAGTGTCTCTCTTTCTGATGTTTTTTCAGATTGAGTCTTTTGTTCTGATGTTCTTTCAGAACTTATCTGATGTTTTTCCAGATGTTTCGCTTTGTTTATTCTGACGCTTTTCCGGAATGACATCGCCTTTACCATCTAATGCTCTTCCGGATGTGCCTTTCTCTTTCTGATGTTTTTTAGATTGAGTATTTTGCTCCTGATGTTTTTCCAGAGCATTTTTTGTGTCTATCTGATGCTCTTCCGAATATGACCTTGTTTATCTGATGTTCTTCCAGATATAATGTTGCTTATCTGATGCTTTTCCGGATATGTCTTCAAAACCCTTTTCCCGTACATTTAATGCTCTTCTAAATGTTTCGGATGTATCTTCAGAATTCTTGTCTTCATCTAATGCTCTTCTAGATGTCTTCAATTCGTTTCTGACTTTGGTTAACAGCTGCTGAATGTTTTCAAGTCTGTTTTCATTCTCCATCCAATGCTTTTCTGGATGTGTGCCGGAGTTTATTCGATGCTTTTCCGAATATCTCTAATTTTACTTCCCGGAGTTCATTCAATGCTCTTCTGAATGTCTCTGTTATCTCTTTTTTCCCAGAGTTTATTCAATGTTATTCTGAATACCTCTGATGTTTGCTCATCTCTTGTATTTCTCAGTTTTCCCCCCTCGCCTCATTCAATGATCTTCTGAATATCGTGACTCTTTTCCAACCATTTTCATTCATGGATGGTGACTTTTGTTTCCCTAGTGGAGACTGTCTTTCCGGTGCTGATTCCATTTAGGATCTTGTGTTATCTTTTCTTTCTAAAGTGTCAGCCGGTCATGCTTGAACCAGTTACTCACATCATTTTAGATCTTCCCCGATTTTATTTCAGCTTCCCTAGTGTGTTGTCATCCCCAGTGAGTGTTTGCTCCTTGTGTGGACTTTGTCCTTGTCTGCTTTCGTTTGTCTGCATTTTACATTTATCATTCCATCATTTGCATCATATTAGAGTTCATTGCATGTCAATACATCTGAGGGAAAAATTTCCGGGTATCTATATTTAAATACCTTTCACCATGATTTCATGAAGATCTATCATCACTCATGTCATCCGGTGAAGTTATTTAAATAGGGGCAACTGTTGTACCCCAAATTTTACCCTCAGATCCTCTGATCATTTCATATCATTTTAAGTCAGTCATTTTTGCATTTTTGTTAAAACATATCGTTAATCATGCATTTTTAGTCGATTTTATCGGTTTATATTTTTTTTTATCTTAGATTAGATTTTAATTTAGTTTACAATTTTCATTTTTGGGTTTATATCTAATTTATTTATTTTTTAATTTAGTTTTATTTAATTCTCAATATAGCTTTATTTTTTAACTTGATTTGTTTATAACGTTAGTTTAGTTTCTATTTGTTTTTGTCTAAATTCAATTTTTTTTTTATAAGCAATTCATTAATAGGAGATTAATAGAATCTCAAACCAAAACACGCTCCTCAAAACAGGAGGAGACTAATTACAAGTAGTCGAATGGAAACTTATGCCATTCATAAAGCCTACACTTTCTACTATCATCTTGCCCTAAAATCAACCAATTCCACGAGACAATTTTGACATCGCTAACAATGTCGTCAACACTATACAAGGCATCGTTGTACAAAATGTTGTTTCGCGATCTCCAAAGGGACCAACAAGTAATAAACCAAATTGCGTTAACCTTGCCCGATTTACTCCGACCTTTAAGTTTAGCATTCCAATCGTTCAAATGGGACCAACACGAAACAGCCGTAATAGGAGTAATGCCAACCCAGATACAAATTTTGATCCAAACCAAAGAGGAGAAACATCAGGAAAAGAAGAGATGAGCATTGAACTCGGAAGAACGGAAACAGAACACACAAACCTTATCATGCTCAGAAGATAAAACTCCTCTTTTCTCCAAATTGAATCTAGTAGGCAGTCTATCGAGGATTAATCTCCACCCGAAAATATGAATTTTCACCGGCATCGCAGCTTTCCAAAGAATCTCCAGAGGTTCAGCGAACTCAGAGTCAAGCTCAAGAAGATTGTACGAATTCAAGAGGAGATAGAAAGATTTAACCGAAAACTCATTGGATACGTCAAGAGACCAAAACCATTTATCGGGCACATTTCTGAATGGAGATAAATCAGCCAACAAACTAGTCAGGATTCTCAACTCCTCTTCGGATTCTGGAGTATGCTCACTGACCCCCAGGTTTTGGAAATTCCACTGCCAAGTACTTCCGTTCCAACCTCCCATCTGCTTCACCGTCACAAAAGGACTACTGGTGCGATCGAACAGGAGAGGAAACATCAACTTCAGAGCAACGTTACCAGTCCAGACAGCATGCCAAAAAGCCACATTATCCCCTTCCCCCATTGAACAAATTAAGAACTTGTTGAAGTTATCTAACTGACCCACTTCCGAGATAGACAAAATATCCTTCATCCAGGTTGAATCAGAATTTGACCGACCCTTTCCTTCAAAATTCTGAACTTTCAAACTTAAATTTCCATACCTATGTTCAAGAGAATTTCGCCAGATTTCATTTCCACCAGTCAAGAATCTCCAAGACCACTTCGCAAGTAGAGCTCTATTAAATCTACCAATATGCTTAATGCCTAGCCCTCCGTACTCCTTCGGTTTACAAATAGTTTAACTTCTATCAGTTTAGTTTAATCTAGATAATTAGATTTTATCTTAGTTGGCTTTATTTATTTATTTATCTTTTTCTATTTGCTTTTATTATTATTTTTTTTATTTTTTATTTTTTTTTTATTTAGAGTTGATTTAAACTTTCTTAGCTAATTTATTTAATTTAGATTAGATTTCATTTAATATTAGTGTAATGTTATTTATTTTTATTCGTTTGTTTTATTTTACTTATTTATATGTCAATTTTTATTGTGTTTATTTATATATTAATTTCTTAAAAAAAAAAACAAATTTTCTTTTATTTCAGTATTATCATTATTGTATAAGTCATCTGCCACCCCAAAACCCTTCCAATGTACAACCGTACTGCATAAGAAGCACCACCATCTAAAACACTACTTCACACACACTTTGCCAAAATCATGTAAAGAAGCTCTTGACCTACAGAACCGAGCCATCCCGCTACCTGCGCCTCATGCCTTTGCCCAACACAGATTCTGCACACTTTGTATTACAAGCCAAACTTTGCACCAAGATGGATACTACATATTCTGCACAATACCAAGACTATAACCTGCCATCATCCCAAAACCATGCTGCTATCCCTTAACACTGCTTCACCAAACCTGCATCAATGCACAAGAACCAAAACTGCTATGAAAATGATGGCTCATATGGGAAAATTGTCTTGAATCAATTCAAGACAGAATAGAGGAATATAGAAAGGAGGGAGAGGCATCAGAATAAAGAAAGAAAAAAAAGTTTGAATCTAAGGGATTCCATTGATCCACGGATTGTTGGAGACACTCCAAACATACATCCCTCATCCTCCTTACAATAACATAACCTTACCTTAAAAAAGAGACTCTCTCATGAACAAGCTCCAAGGCTCACGCGCGTCCAGCATGTAAAGCACCTTGTTCAACCATCCTTCGTTCATTATCACTTAATCTTAAATCGTTGACAACTACCTTTTGTTACCGCCATAGCTCCTCAGTGAAACTTTCTTTGTACGCGGCTTGATCTGTGGGGAACGTTGTGAGCTTCGCTGTCTTGAGAGGGAGGTTCCTTGCGACCGGTGGTGGTGCATCTCCGACAGTTCTTTTGCTGTTACTGCTACCAATTTCTATGCTCAACGAACCGCACGCCTCACATTTGTTTAAGCAACAACACGTTTCAATAACGACCTGCATTTCATTCACAGGATTCAACAACATTTTCATCGTAACAAACGATCCCGCTTGCTGCTGCAGCAAGTCGCGTGTCGGTAATCTTTGAATCTCTTGTTTCTGTTTGTATCATCTCTTCGTTGCGATTTCGTTTTGCATCGTTTTGTCTTTGATATAGTGTTATTAGTTATGCGTTCATCCTTCTGACTTTGTTGCATTGCGTTTAAGATATTGTTACATATCATGGTGTAATTTCAATTTGTTTTGTCGGTTTACAATGTGTTGGGTCTTCTCTAATTATGTGGTGTAAGTATATTAGTATGGTGTTTTGACATGCTTAAGAATTTTCGACAGTGGTGATGATGTTGTAAAACTAGAAAGGAAATCTCTGCTTTATTGATGAAAAGATATTTACAAATTGTTTGAAGCATAAAATCTATCATGCTGCAGTTTTGTTTTATAAGTATAGGTTTACTTGAAGAGTTATCATGAATGATACAAATGAGAAGTGTATGGACGGGTGGATCGTAGAAGTTGTTTGTGTTGAAATATGATATTGTGTTGAATGAAGCATCGTGCACGATCGTATTTGCGTCTAGTTGCTTGCATACAGTTCTTGTTATATGTGTATTTGTGTTTGTATGTTTGTCAGTGATTAATGATATGTAAGATCCTTACTATGCTTAGTTTATACTTTTTAGCTTAATTTATAATATAAATATATATACTTTCAGATTCTAAGTCGATATAGTTATATATATTTTCGATTACATATATACTTGTTATTGTTGTTACATATTATATATTTATTTGGTTGTGTTTAGCACATATATACTGTTTCAGTTTAAGTTTAAATATAAGTAGTGTATACTTTATTCTTAGCATAATATATATTTACTTTTTAAGGGTTGTTTCAACATATATTTTTTACTTTTTCTATTTCTTTTTATATACATAAACACTTGCGTTTTTTTTATATAGTTTTATACATATATATACATTTATATTGTTAATTATTAATTTTATGTTATTTTAATCTTTATTATAATTTTGTATTATTTTATCTTCTTTTATAGTTTTATAAATATTATTTCAAATTTTGTCATATATATATATATATATATATATATATATATATATATATATATATTTGTTGGGGTTAATATTTTCTCACGATGCTTTGTCGTGATTATCTGTTCTTTATCCGCAATGCTTTTCCGCGTGTCTCTGTTTATTCATTACATGATGCCTTTCTGTGTACTGCGTCTGTGACTTATCTGTTTGTCTCAATCCAAAGAAAATGACCTCTCCCGTTGACTGCCATGTCATTTAGGATAGCCTCGCCCATCATTCCCTTATCTCACGCCGCCGCGCGATCGAGACTTGCCTTCCCATTTTACCTAGCCTTAGGTTTGGAGTCGCCGCACTCCACGTAGGTGTCTTGCTGTCAAACCCTACTTCCCCGTGGACACTTCCTCCTTGTTTTACCTAGCCTTAGGTTTGGAGTCGCCGCACTCCACGTAGGTGTCTTGCTATCAGCCCCTACTTTCCCTTGGAACCTTGACCACATTCAAGAGTTATTTACCCCCATTGAGGGGAACTATGGACGCTCTGATTTCTCAAGTTCACCTTGAGAATACTTAGGCATAGGATTGTGAGATCCTAGCGAGCTACCTTTTCTTTTTTTTACCTTTACATCCGATGCATTCTCGGATTCCCCATTTTCTTTTACACCATTTACCCCATTGAGGGGAACTACGAATGCTCTGATTTCACTCCCGTCAGGATACGTAGGCACGAGATGCGATGTCTTGGCGAGCATACTTAATGTATATACCCCTAAGTCTTTCTTTACCTTAGCACATTTCCCTTAGCAAGCAAACTTTAACATAACACAAATACTAACAAGAGGTTCCCGTAGAGTACTACGGATACTTAGGGTGCTAATACCTTCCCTTTGTATAATCAACCCCCGAACCTAGATTCTCTTTTTAGGGTTTTCAATCTTTACCCTTTCCTTTGGATAAATCAAAGCTCGGTGGTGAATTTCAAAGTTTTGCGATGCAAGTTAATTAATAGCTTGTTATCCGATTCTCACCGCAACACCAACCAAATACAACCTTCCTTCCCATTTTTCACTTTGTTCCTCTTACAAAAACAACTCCATTTCAAGAAACTCTCTTTAATATTACTAGCACCGAAATCCTCAAAACCAATCCAATCCGCCACCTCCTTCCAAACCAATAAAGATAGATTACAATGTAAAAGAAAATGATCCAAAGATTCTTCCTCCAAAGAACAAAGGACGCAACGCAAATCACTATCCGGAGCAAGACACCCTCTAAAATTAAGGGAGACCTTAGTTGGAATCCTATTTATAAAACACCTCCAACCAAAAGCCTTAATTTTAAAAGGAACATGCATCTTCCAAACTGTTGAAATACAAATAGAGTTCGGGTTTTTTTGTTATCGTTCCACAGAGATTGTTCGTGATATTACTGCCGTTCTGCAGTTGTTAATTTCTTAAACTTAAAGTAACAAGGGGTTTTGGTTGTTTTCGTAGCGTTTGCATTCAAATTTAATTAAAAACGGTAAAGAGAGTGTTTTAACGGTTTATAAAAGCATGTCAAGATTAGGGTTCGACAAACCACTTTGCACATATATAATCGATAAGCTAATGAACTCGGTTAAATGATATATACAATCACATATCCTCCCAATATGTTTATCTCTAACACAAATTGTGAGTTTTGCCATTTTGATCCTTTGTTGATTTCTCACACAAACTATCAAAATGACAACATTAGAGTTCAATATTTGGTGAACATCAACACACATTACTAGCTCTAGCCAATGTACATTGATGGATGAAAAACCTAGGTAAAGAGTAGGAACACATTTCTCAATCATGAACCCACACAAAGAATAAACCATACATTCATCATCCAAGAGTTCACAAGCTAGAATCAATCCATATACATACAAAGGAAAGGTTTACCTACCATCTAACCTTGACACAAAAGTGAAATTAGCTACACATCTTCATGGTAGCTTGAGCAACAAGTAATGGACAAAGTTTTTGGAGCATCAATCTTCAAGAATCAAGGATTGAAGCATAAAAACTAAGAAAGCAAGAAAATGGGTTTCAATGGAGTTTTCTCTCCAAAAATATCTAAGTTACAAAGTGAGAAGATGAAAAGTAGTAGGTGTACTTCCAAAATGACGCAAAAATAAGCCTAAATAGAAGTTCAGCCCAGAAAGGAGTGCTAGGCGGTGAGAAATTCTGCTGGGCGAAATTCACTTTACAGCCCACGTGACAGCAACAGTGCAAAAGTGGCACAGATATTTTCCAAAAAGCGTCGGGCGAAACCAAGAGAGCGTCGGGCGATGCCAATTTTGCTGGGCGAAATAAAGAGGCGCAGCAATGTCACAATTCTGGAACTTGGCTGGAAAATTGGAGGAAACAAGGATGAGGTTTCGCCTGAGAAGCGTCGGGCGAAACTTCAAAAGCGCCGGGCAAAATAACATTGTGCCGGGCGAAATTCAAACGGCGCAGCAATGTCACAATTCTGGAACTTTGAAATAGAAAACATGGGTTGCCCAACCGCCTCTGCTGCGCCGGGCGAAACAAGAGGCCAAAGAAACAATACTTAAAATTTTCACAAATTCCAAATCCGGTCGAAACGATTAGCGATCAAAATACCAGAATTTCAGCAAAAAGTAGCAAACACAGCAAAGCACCATATATTCACAAAAATGCAAGACTTGCTTAAATAATAAGTCATTTCCCGATTAAAGCAATTAAAAGAGCTTAAAAGGTGTCAAAATAAACTATGAAAATAAACACATTTTCACACCTAACAATAACCAGATCTCAAATCAATCTTGCTGAATACACAAGCTCCCACTAGCTGTTCCATCAAGTCGTCAATTCTCGAAAATGGGTACTTATTCTTGCTAGTCACTTATTCACCCATCCGTAGTCAACACACAATCTCATACTAACATCTTTCTTCCTAACTAACAACACCGGAGCACCACGGTGAAACACTTAGTCGAATAAACTTCTTCTCTAATAACTCTTCTAGTTGCTTCTTCAATTCACTTAACTCGGAAACTGACATCCTATATGAAGACATCGACACCGGACTCGTGCCTGGTGTCAAATCCACCGCAAACTCTACTTCACGCTCTGAAGGCAAATCACTTATGTCATCCGGGAATACATCAGAAAATTTACGGACAACAGGTAATTCAACATTTGCAACTTCCCGATCAACTTACAACAGTATAACATTACAAACATCAGAGCTTCATCTTCTAAAAGTTCATCCACTTGCTTAGCAGACTATAACGTTAGCCCTCTACTGTCACCAAACTCGTATCCACGCTCTGGAGGCAAGTCACAAATATCCTTCAGGAAAACATCAGGGATCACACACCACTGGCATCACACTAGCCATTTCACCGTTCTCTGTACTCAGAGAATCCAACATCAACAACACCCGATCCTTTCCCTAAAGACATCCCAACTTAGCCGGCAAACGGAAATCCCTAATCCACAACACCAATCAACACCGTCAACATTATTTCTAATATTAAGAATAACTTCACATTGAATTTTTTTTAATGAAAAGGAAAAGGTGATATACAAAATGAGAGGGGACATGCCAAGACCCTCTCGAAAGAAACGCAAACCTATTTATCTTGCAAAGTCACTTCTAATTCTTAGAAAAGGGAAAAGATTATCCCCGGAATCATATTGGACCAAGCACCATCTTGCCAAAGATATGCAATCACCATGTTTGAATATATACCATACTCCTCTAAAATGGAAACATTAGTTTTCTGCAACAAAGGAGCACTACACCAAGGGTCCTTCCAAAGTCTAACCTACCTACCATTTTCAATAAGCCACAAAATATTCAAATCAGGAGACGAGCTCTACCTGTGACCTTTCCGCATGTAAGTCCAACCCTCCGGCCTCAAATGTAAATCGATAATTAGACAAATCCAATCTATCCCTATAAGACTCTTCGTTAAAGAAATAAGAAACTGAATTCCTCCGATAAAAGTTCAAAAGCCCATAACCAAATATTTTTACTAAACACTTGTCTAAAGATGATTTATTATTCATAACAACTGGATTGGTTTACACTTAATAAATCATGCATTAAATAATTTTACATCTTCGTCTAATTTCTTTTGTTGAAAGACAAGCTTATGCAAATTATCTTCCACAATTCAAAAATGGTTAAAACAACTACCTAATGACATGATACATGTATTTTACACCTGTTACTTTTGCAGTATTGCTACACTACTGATCACACATCTAGAACTGTGTTATGCTAATATTGTGCACCTCTACTACAGCAATATAGCTCACATATAAAAATGGTTATATCTACAATGTTGTCTAAGTTTTAACATTTTTTTTATTCAATTTTATCAATTATTTTAATTATATTTACAATTTTTGGTCAAAATAATTAATATTTTGAAATAATCATATAAATTTAAAACAACACCATAAAAGTAATTTATAAATTTTATTATAGAAATTATAAATTAATTTCTCTAAAATAAAATAAAAAATTGTGTTAGGTATGTTAAGTTAAAAAAACAAAATAATTTTAGGGTTAAAAAGGTGGGCCTCATCCGCACAGAAGGAGTCAGATGTGCATTTTGGCATAAGATTCTGATAAGAAACCCTAAACTCACTCTCTCACTCACCCTTCCCTCATGTTTCTCCACCACCGTCAAAGCGACACCGTTTCTTCCGCCATTAGTCACCGAATTTCATCGCCTTTTTTGCCGGAAGAACTCATCAACGACATCCTCTTAAGGTTTCCGGTGAAGTTTCTCCTACAATTTAAGCGCGTCTGTAAATCATGGAAAGCCCTAATCTCCAATCCCCAATTTGCAAAGAGGCATCTTCAAATCACAACCACGGATCAGCAACATTTGGTGTTTTCCGTTTCAGAAAAATCCAAAATCATATCTTACCCTTTAAAGTCATTATGTGAAAACCTATCAACTCCTCGTAGACCGGTTACCTTCAGCAGCAGGACGAAGCACAATGATCGTATTATAGGTTCGTGCAATGGGCTGCTTTGTCTTGTTGATAGGTATCAACGTGTCCGAATGTGGAATCCTTCTGTCGGGTTATATTCCAAAAAATCTCCTCAAGCTGTTCCGGGTATTTGTAATATCAAGCAATATGGCTTTGGATATGATGAGGTTAATAACAAGTACAAGGTGGTACTAGTTCTGCTAAATAGTCCAACTTTGACCAAAGTTTATACTTTTGGGGAAGATTCCTGGAAAACAATTCAGAATTTTCCCCTTACACGCATTAGGACCTTTAGTTCGCCAGGGAAATTTGTAAGTGGCACTTTGAACCATGGTTTTAAATTGCGGTCCGCAACCGCAATTGCAACCGCAATATTGCGGATGCGGTTTCCTCCGCAACCGCATCGGACCGCAGTTGCGGTGTGATTTGAAAATTACGCCTCTGACTATGTTTGGAACCACATTAGATAATTTCAATCATGTTTCTTCAAGTATTTTCATCTAAAATCAAAATATTAGAATCCTAAAACTCAATTTACTTATCATGTAATGAAAAAACTTAACATTAAGTGTTTTTCAACTTTGTATTACAAATAACTCCTTATAAAAATTCACACCGCAACGGCCGCAATACGCATCGCAACACCCGCAATGACTGCAATCGCAACATCCGCAACCGCAACCGCATCCGCAGCCGCAACCGCAATTTAAAACCATGCTTTGAACTGGATAGTTGGAAAAATAGGTGTTAGTTCTAATCAAAGTGTGATTATTTCCTTTGATCTTGAGAAGGAGACTTACAAGGAAATGTTGCTGCCTCAAAATGCTGGTGGTTCACTAGGTATGTTGTATGTTTTGAATAATTGCCTTAGTGTGTGTTACAGTTCTGTCAATGAAAATGTTGCTTGGTTGATGAAAGATTATGGTGATGTTGAGTCATGGACAAAACTCATGATTATTCCTAATCTGAAACAGGCTTCTTTTGTTGAACCCCTGTTCATTTCAGAAAATGGTGTTGTTGTTTTGGTAAACAAAGTGTTTTCCCAACTTGTACTGTATAGCTTAAATAGTGGTGATCAGCTCTATTATGCCTTGATAACTATTAAACTTGGGATGGATCTACATATTCACCGTGAGAGTTTGGTATTACCGCCATGTTAAAATATCATTTGAGGAACTTCCTAGACCCACTTACTTGACTTTTGATTAATAGTTTAACTTTTGTGCAAATACTGCAGCAATATAGGAATATAGGGGATATGTTGAGAGTTGGGACCCACATACATTCACATCAATTGTATAACAACATACACAATTATCCAAACAATTCAATTTACGGTTCACCGTAAAAGTCGGTTAAAAGTCGGCTAAAAATAATATTTTTCATCACCCTCAAATAGAACATATTTTTAGCTTCAGTTTGATATAAAGAACAGCTCAATCGGATAAACGAGGAAAAAGTTACGGACTTTTAAAGAAAACATTTTTCGGAAAACTAGCAGAGTGCAATCGATTGCACTCCTGATGCAATCGATTGTACAGTCCCAGACTTGCAATTTTTCGCCCTTTACATATGTGCAATCGATTTGCATCCTGCTGCAATCGATTGCACCTGTTAAAAACCAAAAAATATAGCTGCTGCCCAAACACAAAACCCTCCGGAAACCCGACCGATTCAATTACTTTCTTCCGAATAAATACATGGTAATCCTCCATAAATACATACCAACATGTTAGGATAAAAAAAAACACCGATTCCACAACATTCGATTTTCACCAAAATCTCACATTCTCAAAACCCAAAAATGTCAAAACTCACAATATCAACCGATTTCAACCAAACGAGTTTCTATAATCTCAGCCTAACCTCATACGACTAATCTATGCAATTTATTTCAAAATTCATCCGTGAAAACATCGATTTCTATCGATTTCCTACAATTCGACCTAAACGGAAAAAAACAACGGAAACATAACGAAAACTAACCAAAACATAACCAAACTTCATGAAACTTTAAACAGCAGCTCACATACATATACCCAACCAACACATGTATTTATACGACTTTTCGACCGTAAAAACATCGGTTTCTATCGATTTCGTCAAATACGGCATAAACGGAAACATATGGAAAACCAACCAAAACATCCACACAAAACACATACATAATCATACACAGAGTTAGGATAACAATATTTCACACCCTTACCCGGATTCCAAATGATCTAGCTCTTGTTCTTGATGATTTCCACTCTTTTTCCTCTTTTCTTCTCTTTTTCCCTCTTCCTCTTTCTTTCTCTTCTTTTTCTTTCTATCTTTCTCTATTTCTCTCTATTTCTCTTTTCTATCTATTTTCGTTCTTTTCTATTTCTTTTCTCTCATTTTCCACTAAATCAATTAATTCATTTTTCTCACATAATTCTAATTCCACAAAATTTCTAACTTATGATTAATTGAGAAAAGTCTAAAATACCCTCCATTCTAATTTCCCCGAAAACTCTCGAAAACGGTAAAATAACATTTAACACACCAATTTAACAAATAAAATAATTTATCACCCAATTAAAATAAAAGACTCAAGAATAATGGAATAATCAAAATCGGGGCGTTACAGTTTCCCTAGTGGAGACTGTCTTTCCGGTGCTGATTCCATTTAGGATCTTGTGTTATCTTTTCTTTCTAAAGTGTCAGTCGGTCATGCTTGAACCAGTTACTCACATCATTTTAGATCTTCCCCGATTTTATTTCAGCTTCCCTAGTGTGTTGTCATCCCCAGTGAGTGTTTGCTCCTTGTGTGGACTTTGTCCTTGTCTGCTTTCGTTTGTCTGCATTTTACATTTATCATTCCATCATTTGCATCATATTAGAGTTCATTGCATGTCAATACATCTGAGGGAAATATTTTCGGGTATCTATATTTAAATACCTTTCACCATGATTTCATGAAGATCTATCATCACTCATGTCATCCGGTGAAGTTATTTAAATAGGGGCAACTGTTGTACCCCAAATTTTACCCTCAGATCCTCAGATCATTTCATATCATTTTAAGTCAGTCATTTTTGCATTTTTGTTAAAACATATCGTTAATCATGCATTTTTAGTCGATTTTATCGGTTTATATTTTTTTTTATCTTAGATTAGATTTTAATTTAGTTTACAATTTTCATTTTTGGGTTTATATCTAATTTATTTATTTTTTAATTTAGTTTTATTTAATTCTCAATATAGTTTTACTTTTTAACTTGATTTGTTTATAACGTTAGTTTAGTTTCTATTTTTTTTTTGTCTAAATTCAATTTTGATTAGTTTAATTTTTGTCGATTTAGTTTAACTTCTATCAGTTTAGTTTAATCTAGATAATTAGATTTTATCTTAGTTGGCTTTATTTATTTATTTATATTTTTCTATTTGCTTTTATTATTATTTTTTTTATTTTTTATTTTTTTTTTATTTAGAGTTGATTTAAACTTTCTTAGCTAATTTATTTAATTTAGATTAGATTTCATTTAATATTAGTGTAATGTTATTTATTTTTATTCGTTTGTTTTATTTTACTTATTTATATGTCAATTTTTATTGTGTTTATTTATATATTAATTTCTTCAAAAAAAACAAATTTTATTTTATTTCAGTATTATCATTATTGTATAAGTCATCTGCCACCCCAAAACCCTTCCAATGTACAACCGTACTGCATAAGAAGCACCACCATCTAAAACACTACTTCACACACACTTTGCCAAAATCATGTAAAGAAGCTCTTGACCTACAGAACCGAGCCATCCTGCTACCTGCGCCTCATGCCTTTGACCAACACAGATTCTGCACACTTTGTATTACAAGCCAAAATTTGCACCAAGATGGATACTACATATTCTGCACAATACCAACACTATAACCTGCCAAGACCCTCTCGAAAGAAACGCAAACCTATTTATCTTGCAAAGTCACTTCTAATTCTTAGAAAAGGGAAAAGATTATCCCCGGAATCATAATGGACCAAGCACCATCTTGCCAAAGATATGCAATCACCATGTTTGAATATATACCATACTCCTCTAAAATGGAAACATTAGTTTTCTGCAACAAAGGAGCACTACACCAAGGGTCCTTCCAAAGTCTAACCTACCTACCATTTTCAATAAGCCACAAAATATTCAAATCAGGAGACGAGCTCTACCTGTGACCTTTCCGCATGTACGTCCAACCCTCCGGCCTCAAATGTAAATCGATAATTAGACAAATCCAATCTATCCCTATAAGACTCTTCGTTAAAGAAATAAGAAACTGAATTCCTCCGATAAAAGTTCAAAAGCCCATAACCAAATATTTTTACTAAACACTTGTCTAAAGATGATTTATTATTCATAACAACTGGATTGGTTTACACTTAATAAATCATGCATTAAATAATTTTACATCTTCGTCTAATTTCTTTTGTTGAAAGACAAGCTTATGCAAATTATCTTCCACAATTCAAAAATGGTTAAAACAACTACCTAATGACATGATACATGTATTTTACACCTGTTACTTTTGCAGTATTGCTACACTACTGATCACACATCTAGAACTGTGTTATGCTTATATTGTGCACCTCTACTACAGCAATATAGCTCACATATAAAAATGGTTATATCTACAATGTTGTCTAAGTTTTAACATTTTTTTTATTCAATTTTATCAATTATTTTAATTATATTTACAATTTTTGGTCAAAATAATTAATATTTTGAAATAATCATATAAATTTAAAACAACACCATAAAAGTAATTTATAAATTTTATTATAGAAATTATAAATTAATTTCTCTAAAATAAAATAAAAAATTGTGTTAAGTATGTTAAGTTAAAAAAACAAAATAATTTTAGGGTTAAAAAGGTGGGCCTCATCCGCACAGAAGGAGTCAGATGTGCATTTTGGCATAAGATTCTGATAAGAAACCCTAAACTCACTCTCTCACTCACCCTTCCCTCATGTTTCTCCACCACCGTCAAAGCGACACCGTTTCTTCCGCCATTAGTCACCGAATTTCATCGCCTTTTTTGCCGGAAGAACTCATCAACGACATCCTCTTAAGGTTTCCGGTGAAGTTTCTCCTACAATTTAAGCGCGTCTGTAAATCATGGAAAGCCCTAATCTCCAATCCCCAATTTGCAAAGAGGCATCTTCAAATCACAACCACGGATCAGCAACATTTGGTGTTTTCCGTTTCAGAAAAATCCAAAATCATATCTTACCCTTTAAAGTCATTATGTGAAAACCTATCAACTCCTCGTAGACCGGTTACCTTCAGCAGCAGGACGAAGCACAATGATCGTATTATAGGTTCGTGCAATGGGCTGCTTTGTCTTGTTGATAGGTATCAACGTGTCCGAATGTGGAATCCTTCTGTCGGGTTATATTCCAAAAAATCTCCTCAAGCTGTTCCGGGTATTTGTAATATCAAGCAATATGGCTTTGGATATGATGAGGTTAATAACAAGTACAAGGTGGTACTAGTTCTGCTAAATAGTCCAACTTTGACCAAAGTTTATACTTTTGGGGAAGATTCCTGGAAAACAATTCAGAATTTTCCCCTTACACGCATTAGGACCTTTAGTTCGCCAGGGAAATTTGTAAGTGGCACTTTGAACTGGATAGTTGGAAAAATAGGTGTTAGTTCTAATCAAAGTGTGATTATTTCCTTTGATCTTGAGAAGGAGACTTACAAGGAAATGTTGCTGCCTCAAAATGCTGGTGGTTCACTAGGTATGTTGTATGTTTTGAATAATTGCCTTAGTGTGTGTTACAGTTCTGTCAATGAAAATGTTGCTTGGTTGATGAAAGATTATGGTGATGTTGAGTCATGGACAAAACTCATGATTATTCCTAATCTGAAACAGGCTTCTTTTGTTGAACCCCTGTTCATTTCAGAAAATGGTGTTGTTGTTTTGGTAAACAAAGTGTTTTCCCAACTTGTACTGTATAGCTTAAATAGTGGTGATCAGCTCTATTATCCCTTGATAACTATTAAACTTGGGATGGATCTACATATTCACCGTGAGAGTTTGGTATTACCGCCATGTTAAAATATCATTTGAGGAACTTCCTAGACCCACTTACTTGACTTTTGATTAATAGTTTAACTTTTGTGCAAATACTGCAGCAACATAGGAATATAGGGGATATGTTGAGAGTTGGGACTTTTGATTAGTTATTTATCAAAATAGTTGATGGTTGGATTATAGTCAATGTTTTAGTGGAATTTGAAAACTATATTTATGTTATGCTGCAACAATGAAGTCAGTTGTTTGATCTCTGCACTTGCAAATATATTCCAATTTTTAGATACATGTAAGTGTGGCTCATCAGTTTTCCTAGTTCGCAGTGATGATTGTGTTCATCTATAATAATACATGTACCAGTGTTTTTGTTAGAATGAACACAATTTTCATTTGTTTTTCCAGATTTGATTTAACTTAATGTTGACTTTATTTTGTGCGAAAACTATAACAAACATGTGCATTAACACTATTACATGTTAAACTTTTTCCTGCTTTCGGCTCAGTCAGCGGTACATTAACATTATCATATATATTTTCATTACCTGTATACAATTACTGGAATTTAGAAAGGATTTAGATGCTATGAAAAAAAGACAAGTCTCTCGCAAAGTTACGAACACATGATAACATATCCTAGTGTGATGCCCATGATAACATATTTCCAAGCATTTAATACACAAGTTTCAAACATAGACTACATTATGTTTAGGGATTGGTCTATATACGACATGATTAGGAATGAGCTAAAATATATTTGAACGGATACAACCCCACCAACTGATAACCCCTTTACAAAAACATTTAAAGGTTGTTTAGTCTAATCATAGTAATTACGGAATTAGTGTGGGACCTAAAGACAACCAACACCAAGAATTGAGAATGATTTTGTGGACTATATCCTCTACACAACCAAAGCCATCATTAAAATTAATTTGGTTTTTAGAATTTTTTACCAGAATAATCCACTTTTTTTAAAAAAATTTCAAAGTACTCCAGTTAGGGTTTCTGAATACATGTGGGCACAATATCAATTAGCAACCCTTTGTTAAAACTTTAAGGGAGCCGCCAATTGGATTGGAGACACCTCATGCAGTCTCTAATTCAATTGGCGACTTAGTAGTATACACATAAGGGAGTCGTCAATTCATCCAGAGACTCTTTAGAAACTGAAATTTTTTTCTATAAATAGATGTGTTCTGAGCATTTAATTCCACATCACATCTCATATCTTTGTTCCACTGATAACATGTATCGTCGTCGGTGGGGAAAAGTCGTCTATTCAAGAGAGAAGCCTCCGATAGACATGCTGTTTTCGAACATACAAAGTTTCAATCAACTTAAGAGGGAGCTGAATCGGTGGTTAGAAGGAGACATTCGTGAAGGAGAAAAAATCTGAAGTTTCAAGAGACTTGATCGGCTGCGTGGATGGGTTCGTGTTAAGACTGGCAAAGATGCGAGGGAAGTCATGTTTGGACCGAATGAAATTAGTTTGATTATTTAAATCAGTTAGAAATGTTTTATGTTTCTTTTCCGTTAGTTGTTTTATGTGTCGTATGTGTTATGTGTTGTTTTTTTTTTTTATAAAAAAAGCAAGGAGAATATATTGAAACAAAGAGTACAAGGGGTACTCTTCCCTTACAACAGATACAAATCAACTACTAGTAAGATACAACTTAGGATTGGGCAACCATAATGATAGAGTGCAAGACTTTGGTAGAACCGCACCTCTACGTAACCACTTCCACACCGACAATTTGATAGCATTAATACAGTTTTCCTCAGAGAATATAGAATGGTTAAAAATCATATCATTGCGGCATAACCATAAATGCCAAACTGTAGCAATCCAGAAGATTATGTTAGATTTCCTCCTATGCCTGCTACTGTCATTCCAAACAGCCCAAAAACAATCAAGACAATTCATCCTCCACGGGAAAATGAAACCCGACCACAACCCAATGTTCTTCCAAACCTTATTTGCAACAGTGCAATAGCAAAAAAAATGGTTTTCATCTTCAGGAAAGTTTCTGCAGAAGGTGCAGACTGATGAAGCGGATCGATATCCACTCCACGCTTAGCAAGTTGACTTGTTATCGGGATTCTCTTCTTAAAAAGCCTCCATATAAACACCTGAATATTAGTCGGAATAGGAATCTTCCAAAGCCTTTTGATGTTGTCCAAGAACACCGGGCTGTCAACATCAGAGTAATCCGAGCAAGGCAGGCCGTCGTAGCCAACGGCAACTGAATACCGACTATCTTCGTTCGCCGCCCAGCTGATGGAATCGGGTTTATCAGACCACTGAACCTAGGCAGCAGCATCGTCAATAAGCGATTTGCAGTTCAAAAAATCCTGCATTAAATCAGAACCTGCATCTATATCATGAAAAGAACCCTCCCACGCGAGACCTTCAGAACCTGGACTAAGAGCTTGAGAAACTGTCATAAAAGGATCAGAAGATGCTTGAAATAAGAGGGGAAAGAGAACCTTTAGAGGCTCCCCCTTCCTCCACTTATTGAACCAGAAGGGAAGCGTATTGCCGTTGCCCACCACGCACGATAATTGGTCTAAGAACCAGCTTACATCGTTATCACCGTTGAAAGTTAAAAGAGCAAGGTCTCTCCACCATAACGACCCGGCATTATTCAAACCAGAATTCTTGTTGCAAATTAACTCCCAAGAATTGCAGGACTTAGAGTAACGCGACAAGAGAATTTTCTTCCACAACGCGTGCTTTTTCGTCACGATTCGCCACTTCCACTTTAAGAGGAGCGCTTTATTGAACCGAGCCAGGTTTTTAACTCCCAATCAACATTCATTCTTAGGCCTACATACCACACTCCATTTGACCCAATGAATTTTCCTCACCCCATCCGATCCTCCCCACAAGAACTGACTTTGAATTTTAACAATCTCCTTGATTACATTGGACGGAGCCAAGTAAAAAGATAATTAGTAGATAGGAAGAGAGTTAATGACTGCATTAATCAAAACTACGCGGCCACCTATAGATAGATTTTCCCCCTCCAATCTGCAAGTTTCCGGCGGATATTGCTGACAACATGAGACCAGTTAGAACTTTTTCTAGGACTATCTCCAACCATGATTCCTAAAAACATGAACGACATCTTGCCTCTCCTACAGGCGAGGAAATCAGTCGCAGCATGTAGGAAATCTTCAGGGATTTTGACACCTCCCATACTACTTTTAAAGAAGTTGACTTTAAGACCAGAAACCATCTCGAAACTCCTCAAAATGCCCTTGATCCCCCATAGGTTTTTCTTACTACAATCACCCAAAAACATGGTGTCGTCCGCGAACTGAACTAAACTGATGCTCAACTCCGAATCTATGCGAAAACCTTCAAACAGGCCTTGGGCTTCCGCCTTCTTCATGAGCTGGGTTAGTCCCTCCATAACAAGCAAGAACAAAAAGGGGGAAAGGGGGTCACCTTGGCGTAATCCGCGAGAAACTTTGAAATCTTTAGTGGCACTACCGTTCACTAACACCGAACATGTACCACTGAAAACTAATGCCTCCATCCAGCGTATCCACGTGACCCCAAAACCCATCTTACCGAAAAGGAAACGATGGAAATCCCAAGAGACGCAGTCATAAGCACGTTCGAAGTCAACCTTAAAAGCAAGACATTTTCTTTTGTCTCTTTTTGCCATATCAAGCACTTCGTTAACAACTAACACACCATCACCAATATTCCTGTTGGAGAGGAAAGCAGACTGTTCTAAGGAAATAATAGAGCCCAAAATCTTCTTCAAACGAGTAGCGAGTAACTTATAGAAGAGCTTCTGCACACATCCGACTAAGCAAATCGGTCTATATTTGTTAGTTTCTTGGATTGGCTAGAATTTTGGTAAAACAAAGTATGTTCAATGTTGATGTCACATGGGTGATGTCACAACATTGAGTCTTAACACTGGGCTGTGTTAAGTGTTTAAGTTGGATGTCTGATGTCACATGCGATGTTGTGACATCAGGTCTGCAGAATTAATAACATCAGGTTTAGTGATGTTGTTAGGGTTTGCGTTTTAGCTGGAATTGTGGAGAGCAGGTAGTCTCATTGGATGCGAATATCTTGGGTTAGATATTCTCTGTTGCATAGAGATTTGATGCAGGTTGGTAGGAGATTTAAAAGGTGAAGATTTAAAAAGATTTTGGGGGATAAAATCTGTTTTGAAGATTTAGTTTTAAATAACAAATCATATCAAATATTGCAGTGAGTCCAAGCCCAATTCAGGTGGCTATATAAAGCGCATGGATCAAAGGAAGAAGATACAGAAATACAGAGAGAAGATCAAGAGCATAGGCTGAGTGTCTTGAGTATTTTGTACGAGTTTTGTATACACCATTCTAGGTTGAATTGGTGAGTTGTTTTCTGTCCTCTCTAAAGCTGTGAAGCAAAGAGAGTTGTGTAACTTGATCAAAGCTGTGAAGCAGGATCAAGGTTTCTCAAAGAGGTTGTTCTTTGAGAGGTTTTAGGGATTGAGTAGTGTTCTCATATCTAAGTCATTTCCTAGGTAGAAAGTCATTAGTAGGAATTAAGATTAGGAGATTGTCAACTGGGTTGTTGCGTCTGTAATTTAATTCTAGAAGTAGTGAATTTCATCCCTGGCTTGGTAGCCCCCAGATTAGGTTGTTTGAACTGAACTGGGTTAACAATTTGGTGTGTTCTTCTGTTGTTTATTTTGTCCATTGTGCAGAGTGTGTTGTTGTAACATCGTGTGTGACATCACACATATCTGGTCCCAGAATTTCAATATTGATTCAACCTTTGCGGATTTTTGACTTTAGGAATAAGAGTAAGGAAAGAAGCCGTGGCTGATTTAGACAAAACAGGGTGCTTGATGAAATCCATAACCATCTTTATCACATCCTCTTTAATAGTGTCCCAATGAACCTGCAAAAAAAGAAAAGATAATCCGTCCGGTCTCGGAGCTTTACCACCATTGCAGCCCCAAACAGTCTCCTTTATCTCTTCATATGTAAAGTCCAACTCCAGCATACTACTCTCCTCCTTCGTCAGAGCAGAAAATTGAATTCCCTCAAGAGTAGGTCTGTTATTACAATTCTCAGAGAAATTCCGATGAAAATGATCAAAGACTGACTGTTTTACGTCTTCAACCTCCTCAACCCGCCCTTCATCTGTTTGGACAAAAGAGATATAATTCTTCTTCTGCCTCCCCCTAATTACTCTATGAAAGTAGCTCGTATTCGCGTCGCCCTCCATAAGCCAAAGCATTCTAGATTTATGTCTAAGTAATTTTTCTTTCGCCTGCAAGTTAGTCCAAATATCCTCAGCTGTCCTACATCTCTCCTCCTGAATAACTATACGCTCCTCCTCCGAGACATCATTGTTACTAATAAACAAGTCAAGATCATTAAGCGTTAACACTTGGTTATCCACTTTTAAATCTATCCAACCATAAATTTCCTTGCTCCACATCCTCAAACTCTTCTTAAGAAGTTTAATCTTCTCCTTGAAAACGTAGTCCCCTCTACCAGCAACTTTAAACGAACTCCATTCTTTCACAAAGAACTCCTTGAAATTCGGATGCTCCAACCAGCCATTGAAAAATCTGAACGGTTTAGGTCCCCAATTTGCTTTACAGGTCTTCAACCATATAGGGTTGTGATCAGAGATGTCCCTAACGCCAATAACTTAACCAACTATCCCCCATTCTTCCACCAGATCACCAGATAACAAGAACCTGTCAAGTCTGCTCATCGCTGTACCACTTCCATTGAACCAAGTAAATAGTCCCCCGATGCACGGCACGTCAACACAATCCAAATCATCAACAAAATTGCAAAACCCCTGTATTTCAGTCCTCTTTCCGTTCGATGATAAGCCTTTTCTTTCACTTTCTTTCATAACTGCGTTGAAATGACCTCCAACCAACCAATGGCTCCCTGAAAACTTGGATTTCACCTCAAGAAGCTCGTACCAAAATCTCCGCTTAAGAGAGGCTTTACAGGGAGAGTAGATATTCACAAAAAATATCTCCCTGCCTTTCCAACTAGCATTAATACCAATGAACCCCACACCTCTAAAACTGTAGTGCAAATCGAGAGAACCTTTTCTCCATAAAATTAACATCCCACCTGAAGCTCCAATAACACTAGAAGTAGTCCATTCGACCTCAGAATCTCCCCAAAAATTGGAAGTCGTTTCAAGATCGTTGACAGTCAGCTTCGTCTCTTGAATAAAACACAAATCAACCCTCTCTTTTTGGATGATGCTTCCGAGTCTTTTTCTTTTAATCAGACTCCCACCCCCCTAATGTTCAGAGACAGAATATTCACGGGGCACCAATATTAATATACTCCTTCTTTGATTCTCCACATTTATCCCTCTTTTCCATCAACCTAATCTGTTCCTCAATTTCTTTGTCTCCGCCTCCACCTAAAACCCCCAACGCAGAGAACATCTCTCGAATCTTCCTTGAAACTTTTGAATCAACCTCTACCCAGAACCTTTTATTTCCCTGAAGAACTTTTGAGTCTGTTACAGAATGACATCTCTGCTCTTTTTCTGAGGTACTCATAGCCTTGAGTTTCTTCTTCATTTTAGAGGGATAATAGGTTTTTTCCTTCTTCGTACTGGCAAGTCGTCGGACTTTCTTTATTGGTAAAGGGCTACAGGGTTCAGATAAGGAAGAGATTCTACAAACCTGGTCAGGGTATGGATGGGAATTGAAGATTGTCTCCACCACTTGTTCATGGGGAGGGACCATCTCAGTCTTAGAAGAACCAATCCTGACATAAGCCCCATCATACGAGGCACTGAGATAAGGAAGCGAAGGAGAAGGCCCGAAACCACCAGAATTCAAGGGAGGCCCACCACCAACATCTAAAACTATGGGCTGCTTCAATTGGGCCTTGAGAAGTTCGTCAAAAACAATTATAGGGGATTGGCCCCATACCTTGCCACCAACCAATTTGCCTTCGTAAACAGACGTTGCCTTGGGAGAAACGTCATCAGAAAAAGTAGTTTCAAGGGTAGGACTGCGACCAGGAATAGGTTTGCTTCGAAGACAGGTAGCACTGTTACAATCATCATTCTTCTAATTTCCCTTTAACACAGATGGGTTAAAAGTTGCCTTTTTGGAGAAAGGTTCATTGTGTGAAGGCACGACACCTCTGCTATGGGACCCACCATCCTCAAAGTTCCCATGAAAATCATCATTACTCAACGCATCATTCCAGGAAGAGCTATCTTGAAAGGCTTCAGAATCCGAGGTTGAACTTCCCTCCGCCGATTGGTGAACCACTTTAGTCAATTGTCCAAGGGTTTCCTCAGCCACTCTAATCCTAAAGACAACACCATTGATACTAACCTTTAGAACTTCGTTGATCAGAGAACCACATGAAGTTCTAACGATAAGACTGGCTACATCCAACTTGGACTGTTTAGATGTAAAGTCATCACAACACACATACTTTCCCACCATATTTGCAATAATTTCAAAAAAGTTAACATTACAGGCGTGACTAGGGATGCTGAACACTCTTAACCACGTTAACCTTTCTGAATCAAAATCTTTTATCCTGTGTTGTTTGTTGTTAACTTTATTGTAACAAACACTCGTCAATATATGAAAATATTTGGTTACAACAACTGAAACAATAAGCTAAATCATGATGCAGATGTTCCTCCGACACTGGAATAATTTTTTCGGCTGTGTCCGGGCTGACGACATATACTGCATAATCTTATCATTTTATCAAGAGAGTATAGTCGGGGTTCCGCTAGTCTGTCTTATTTGTATAGCTCTTTGTGTTAGTGCGCCAAAAAAATGCATTTACTTTTTCTGGATGCGCCGTTTTTCTCCAAGCATGGGGTTGGTCTAGATTGCCATCCCTAGCGCCCGTCAACCACAACAGTTTTTCCTTCCCGTATGCATAAAAGTAAGTTAATAACTTAATATTAGTTTATTTCACCTTACCAATTATTGTGTCTAACTAATTGAATTTGAATTTCTTCTTGTTTAGATGGTCAGCTAAGGGCATGAGTTACAATAGATGTCCTAGACATCGTATTATTCAATACCGCAATCTGTTGGATCACCTAACACCTGCAGATGTAAGGCCTCTAAAAAATATATTTATATTTTATATCAATTATTTTATGATCTAATATTTTTATCTTCTTCAGTTCATATGGCGTTCATATCTAAACATGGAACACCTACATGAAGTCAGAGACCCTCTACCCAACAAAATTACCAACCTATTAACCATCCAAACATGCCAAACACCCAACCACAATACCAAGAGCGTCCCTCATATCATCTCCAACAAAATGATTACTATCAAGAAATCCAATATGGCTATGCCCCAAACACAACATCAAGATATAGCCAAAATGAGGGTACATCATACCATAGCCATAACGCCCTAACATCTTTCCATAGCCAAAACGCTCTAACATTATACCCAAGTCTACACACTCAACCATCTCAACAACCTTATGTCTTTCAAACACCACTACCATTTCAACCTTTCACCAACGAATCATTCACACCAATGTCCCCCTTCAATCGTCCAGGCTGCACACTAATGACCCTTTCATCACATCCGAACTACTCTGGCATGGGTCGCACGCTCAGTTTCAACACACAAGACCTCATGGAAATGCAAGAAATTATTAGGGAACCATCTACGAATATTCCTGAGACTTCAACTCCTCAAACACCTGGCGTGAATCAACAACGAGGGGGAAAGAGTGCATCGAGTTAGGGTGCCTAGGGGATGTGGAACCGGTGGCCGGTGTTAGGGGTGAGAATAGACCAGGCCAACTAACAGGAGCCTACGACCTAGCCTACATAGGCTCAGGCCAGGCCAGGCTTTTTCTTAAATAGAAAAGGCCTAGTCTTTTTTATAAGCCTATTTAGCTAAAGAGGCTAGGCCACAGGCCGTAAGAAAAGCCTTTTAAGCCTATCAGGCTGGCCTATTTAAGAAAAAAATCAATAAATTTATTGTTATTATATTCTATTTTGTTCTTTGAATTAAAATACGAAAATAAAACTTAGTTATCTTGAAGAACTTATGAAAATAAGTTGAAAAAACATTATAAACAATGTCATAAGTTGTTGTCATAAGTTTTTCTCATAAGTTATCTTCAACAAATAGTATCATCAAACTTATGCTAATAAGAAAACTTGAACGAGACAATGAAAACAAATATTTAATCTCATTGATATTTTAACTTGTTAGTCTATTTAACATTAGTTGAATTTCTTATTTACAGATGTTCAAATGAAGTAGGCTTTTAAATAAGCTAGTAGGCTAATCAGACTTTCGAAAAGGCCAGGCTTAGGCCTAAAAATAAGCCTATGATGAGCTACAGGTCAGGCTTAGGCTTTAAATTTTTTAGCAGGCCAGACTCAGGCTTGGCAAAGCCTAGCTCGGCCCAGCCTATTCCCACCCCTAGTCGGTATGACCCACCCGGTCGTCAACATTGATTTATGTAATAGTTTATTTAATTAATGATAATTTTATTTATTTTTGGAAAAAATTTCACGAAATGCACCCTGTCTCCGGATAAATTGGCGACAGGACTTTAAGTATACTACCAAGTCGCCAATTGAATTGGAGACTGCATGAGGTATCTCCTATCCAATTGGCGACTCCCTTAAAGCCTTAACAAAGGGTCGCCAATTGGTATGGTGCCCACATGCATTCAGAAACCCTAACTGGGGTACTTTGAGAAATTTTTTGAAAAGTGGGGTATTTTTGGAATTTTTTTGAAAAACTGGGTTATTTGGGTAAAAACAATTCTGGTTTTTACACCACCAAATGCACTAACATGTACTAAACCAAATTAACAATGTCGTCTTTTTGATGTTTTGCTACCCAAGTATAAAAACCATTCCCATAAGTGGTCAGAACACGTGTTACTATCACACCATGGCATTCCAACCCAATTCAATATTGTTTTCCACACTAATCGGGCTTTAGAGCAAGTAATAAACACGTGATCTATCGATTCTACATCATTAAAGCAAAGAACACAAACCAAGTCATGAATATTGGAGGTTACTCCCCTGGCCGCCAGATTGAAGCGAGTTGGTAATCTATCCAATAGAAGTCTCCACCCAAACAATTTCACCTTCATTGGAATCATGGATTGCCATAATAAATCTAGAGCAGTCTTGGAATTAATTTCCAAAATATCAAACCCCTTTGCTCTTTGAATGAAATAATAACAAGTTTTAACTGAAAACTGATTATTCAACGAGTTTGGCCAGAGAAAACTATCATCAACACCAACTTCCTCAAGCATATCCTTCAACTCAGTTAATTGTGCAACCAATCCTTCATCCAAATTGTCTTTCTGATAGCCCAACACCCACTACCATCCTTGAGTACTCCAAGTGTCTAACTCTTTCAGTTCTGCGAATTTGAAATCAGATAAAAGGTATAATTCTGGAAATCTGCACCTGATAGGGCAAGAATCCAACCATCTTGAATGCCAAAATAATATTCGCTCCCCATCTCCCAGTTTACAATTCAATTGAATTGAAAATGAATCCTCCTGCATTGATTGTGCAATTAATAGCATATCTCTCCACCATAATGAGTTATTGCGCCTGCAATTTGGATCCTGCATTGACAGAACAAGTTTCTCACAACAGCCATATTTATAATTCAGCACATGTTTCCATATTGTGTCTTTAGCTTATACAATTATCCTTAGGTTTGCATATGGATGACCAGCTAACCCATGATATTGACACATTCTACGTTGATCCCGACCACAAAAAGCAACTTTGAATGGACTTTAACTCCTTAATCACTTTTGCAGACACCTTGTAAAACGATAAATGATGTGCGTGCATATTTGTGAGTACATAATTTATTAATGTGACCCTGCCACCCATGGAAAGCATCTTTCCTTTCCATGTGGATAACCTTGCCTTGAAGCTTTCGACCACATGATTGCAAAAGTTAACCCTTCTATGGTTTCCACCCACCATAAGTCCTAAAAATTTGAAAGGTAGCAGCCCTTGTTTGCAAGATAAAAAGTGTGCTGCAACTGCAAGAAACAATTCATCTACTCCAATTCCATATAAACAACTCTTCCAGAAATTGATCCTCAAACCCGATATTAGTTCAAAACCTCTAAGAATAGATTTGATGCCCCACAAGTTTTTCCAATCTTCATCGCAAATTAAGATCGTGTCGTCTGCAAATTGAATAAGATTTACTTCATCATTCCCATTCAGTTTGAATTCACTAAACATGCCTCTACTACACGCCCTTTTGACCATGAAAGCCAAACCCTCCGCCACTAACGAGAATAAAAAAGGAGACAAGGGGTATCCTTGTCTTAGACCCTTTGAGCCCTTAAAATCTTTTGTAGTTCCTCCATTAACCAATACAGACAAATGGTAATTCAAAATTCCCCCTTAAGCCACTGCATTCATTTGCTCCCAAAGTTCATAGCCACCATAACCAATTCCAAATATTCCCATTCTACGCAATCATACGCCTGTGCAAAATCATTCTTGAAAATTAAACATTTCTTTTTCTTCCTCTTAGATATATCTATCACCTCGTTCGTAACTAACACGCCATCAAGAAAATTGATAAACGGGAAGCACATATTTGTGTAGTCGACTGCTATTAAATCAACTACACAATTTACGTAAATGTTCTTTTTCAGCAACTTAACAAGTGTTTTTTTTGCCCTAAGTGCTCTAAATGTTACCAATTGGGACCAATAGAGTAATTAGTGAGCTCTGAAGATAGAGCAATTATTAATGAAAGAGACAGACCAGTATTAATAGGTATAAAGAGGACATTTTGGGAACTCTAATATTTGGTCAGTTGGTGTCAGATGACAAAATATCAAATGGAAATATTTTACACCATTGTATAATATTATAATATATATATATATATATATATATATATATATATATATATATATATATATATATGTGTGTGTGTGTGTGTGTGTGTGTGTGTTATATTGATAAAGAAAACACAAGATTCAAACGCTTCGCGCACTCAGACGAAATAAACGAATGAGTCGCTCCCGTATCAATAACAGCAACTAAAGGTGTACTATTAATAAAGCATGTACCTTTAATCAAACGGTCTGCATTAGTAGTTTGAGTCCCTGCTAATGCAAACACCTTTTCGCCCGTTTGAGCTTGTTTCGGCTTAGTACACTTAGTACTAATGTGACCAACTTCTCCACAATTATAGCACTTCACCATATTCCTTCTACAATCTGTAGCAACATGCCCAAGACCTCCACAGTTAGCACATTTCGCTTCCGTCTTCCTATAATCAAATGATTTATGACCCATACCTCCACACTTGAAACACTTTACGGGACCAGAACTTCCTCCTCCAGACCTCCTATCAAAGTTTCCCCTATGCTTGCCCTTATCAACGGGTGTCACATAAGGTCCACCTCGAGCTTGTTGCTTTCCCTTCCTCTCATTCAAACTTTTGTAGTGTGTAGAACGAGCCTTACTATCTTCCTCGAAGATTCTACAACATTCCGTCAAATCTGAAAACCTTCTTATCCTTTGATATCCCACAGCTTGCTTAATCTCCGGACGTAAACCATTCTCATATTTAATACACTTTGAGAACTCAGCAGTAATCGCGGCATAATGAGGATGGAATTGAACCAACTCCACAAATTTAACAGTATAGTCCACCACGGACATACTACCTTGTTTCAGTTCAAGAAATTCCATCTCCTTCTTTCCCTTCACACTCTCAGGGTAATACTTTCTCAAGAACTCAGTACGAAATAAATCCCAAGTTACCTCTTCATCATCCACCTCAAGAACTTCACGTATACCGACCCACCAATCGTCGGCTTCTTCCTTCAGCATGTGAGATCCAAGCCTCACCTTATTCTCCTCCGCACAGCCCATGACTCTGAAGATTCTTTCAATCTCTTTCAACCAATTTTGAGCTCCATCGGGATCAAATTTTCCTTTGAAAACCGGTGGTTGATTCTTCCTGAACTCGTCATTAGCATTCAAGTTCGGCGCACCTTGCACCGCCCTAGCCATTGATTCCAAAGCCGCAGCCATCGCATTGTCGTTTCTACCCGACATATTCTGATTATTCCCAAAAATAACAACAAGGTTAAACAACAGTTCAACCAACACAACAACAAGACATACACAACTGACTCAACTCTGGCTCTGATACCACTTAATGTAACACCCCCTTTCTATACCCCCAAATAATCACATAAATCATTTAGGCACATATTAAAAAATTCGTCAGAGTACGATTAAAATATAGTATAAAAGAGGCATGTCACATCATACACGCATTTAATACATACAACACCTGCTCAAAATATTGATATGCAACAGTGGGGTAACTTGCCACAGAGGAACTTTGTCCTTACACCCACATCTCAATATTTAGAATAAAAGCGGAAAATCCAAACATTGAAATACATCCAAGTATATATACGTAGATATATACATCACCAAGTATCATCCATCATTATAAGTCATGTTTACATAAACATTCATCAACAAGATACATGTACCAATGTATCACAAAAGAATAATATACATCCTAGCTACCCGGTGCTACATATCAGAGCCAACCGACCAAAAAGGAAAATGAAGACACGCTTCACAAAAAGACCTCCAGCATACCTACTCTGCAATGCCTCATAGAGCATCATAAAACAGCAGAAGGGTGAGAAATATTATCATAATAACAATGCATATAATTATATATATATAAACATAAAAATACACATATTACACATTCTCACCACAATTCATCACATTTTCATCCATATACATCACAATGTATATATATATATATCCACCAAGCATATTCATCATGCACACTTTCACAATTCTCAATCATTCCGTATAAACATACACAATTATGTTCATTCAACAACACATCATTATAAAGATGATAAATGCAAATCATAGAGATCGACTCACGACTCTATGCAAATGCAATGCGGGTACCGACTCAATCATCACTAGTTCACTCAGGAACTCTGCTGGAACCATCGCTCGTTACCGAAGTAACTCCCCGTCGGGCCTACGATGTTCACCCATTGCTCACACCCCACATGGGCACACAATGTTTATGGATCGCTCACACCCCACATGGGCACACGACCCGATCGCTCACACCCCACACGGGCACACGATCCGATTGCTCACACCCCACATGGGCACACAATCATTCGTAATCATCGCTCACACCTCACATAGGCACACGACGTTACAACGGATTCTCATTAGAATCGCTCAACACAAGAATGCACATCATGATGCTTCACATGCAAAATGACTCGAAAGACATTCTTGAAATGCATACATATTCACAATATATTCCTGCATTCATCATATATAATCCACATACATTCACATCAATTGTATAACAACATACACAATTATCCAAACAATTCAATTTACGGTTCACCGTAAAAGTCGGCTAAAAATAATATTTTTCATCACCCTCAAATAGAACATATTTTTAGCTTCAGTTTGATATAAAGAACAGCTCAATCGGATAAACGACGAAAAAGTTACGGACTTTTAAAGAAAACATTTTTCGGAAAACTAGCAGAGTGCAATCGATTGCACTCCTGATGCAATCGATTGCACAGTCCCAGACTTGCAATTTTTCGCCCTTTACATTTGTGCAATCGATTTGCATCCTGCTGCAATCGATTGCACCTGTTAAAAACCAGAAAAAATAGCTGCTGCCCAAACACAAAACCCTCCGGAAACCCGACCGATTCAATTACTTTCTTCCGAATAAATACATGGTAATCCTCCATAAATACATACCAACATGTTAGGATAAAAAAAAACACCGATTTCACAACATTCGATTTTCACCAAAATCTCACATTCTCAAAACCCAAAAATGTCAAAACTCACAATATCAACCGATTTCAACCAAACGAGTTTCTATAATCTCAGCCTAACCTCATACGACTAATCTACGCAATTTATTTCGAAATTCATCCGTGAAAACATCGATTTCTATCGATTTCCTACAATTCGACCTAAACGGAAAAAAACAACGGAAACATAACGAAAACTAACCAAAACATAACCAAACTTCATGAAACTTTAAACAGCAGCTCACATACATATACCCAACCAACACATGTATTTATACGACTTTTCGACCGTAAAAACATCGGTTTCTATCGATTTCGTCAAATACGGCATAAACGGAAACATATGGAAAACCAACCAAAACATCCACACAAAACACATACATAATCATACACAAAGTTAGGATAACAATATTTCACACCCTTACCCGGATTCCAAATGATCTAGCTCTTGTTCTTGATGATTTCCACTCTTTTTCCTCTTTTCTTCTCTTTTTCCCTCTTCCTCTTTCTTTCTCTTCTTTTTCTTTCTATCTTTCTCTATTTCTCTCTATTTCTCTTTTCTATCTATTTTCTTTCTTTTCTCTCATTTTCCACTAAATCAATTAATTCATTTTTCTCACATAATTCTAATTCCACAAAATTTCTAACTTATGATTAATTGAGAAAAGTCTAAAATACCCTCCATTCTAATTTCCCCAAAAACTCTCGAAAACGGTAAAATAACATTTAACACACCAATTTAACAAATAAAATAATTTATCACCCAATTAAAATAAAAGACTCAAGAATAATGGAATAATCAAAATCGGGGCGTTACAGTTTCCCTAGTGGAGACTGTCTTTCCGGTGCTGATTCCATTTAGGATCTTGTGTTATCTTTTCTTTCTAAAGTGTCAGCCGGTCATGCTTGAACTAGTTACTCACATCATTTTAGATCTTCCCCGATTTTATTTCAGCTTCCCTAGTGTGTTGTCATCCCCAGTGAGTGTTTGCTCCTTGTGTGGACTTTGTCCTTGTCTGCTTTCGTTTGTCTGCATTTTACATTTATCATTCCATCATTTGTATCATATTAGAGTTCATTGCATGTCAATACATCTAAGGAAAAAATTTTCGGGTATCTATATTTAAATACCTTTCACCATGATTTCATGAAGATCTATCATCACTCATGTCATCCGGTGAAGTTATTTAAATAGGGGCAATTGTTGTACCCTAAATTTTACCCTCAGATCATCTGATCATTTCATGTCATTTTAAGTCAGTCATTTTTGCATTTTTGTTAAAACATATAGTTAATCATGCATTTTTAGTCGATTTTATCGGTTTATATTTTTTTTTATCTTAGATTAGATTTTAATTTAGTTTACAATTTTCATTTTTGGGTTTATATCTAATTTATTTATTTTTTAATTTAGTTTTATTTAATTCTCAATATAGTTTTATTTTTTAACTTGATTTGTTTATAACGTTAGTTTAGTTTCTATTTTTTTTTGTCTAAATTCAATTTTGATTAGTTTAATTTTTGTCGATTTAGTTTAACTTCTATCAGTTTAGTTTAATCTAGATAATTAGATTTTATCTTAGTTGGCTTTATTTATTTATTTATCTTTTTCCATTTGCTTTTATTATTATTTTTTTTATTTTTTATTTTTTTTTTATTTAGAGTTGATTTAAACTTTCTTAGCTAATTTATTTAATTTAGATTAGATTTCATTTAATATTAGTGTAATGTTATTTATTTTTATTCGTTTGTTTTATTTTACTTATTTATATGTCAATTTTTATTGTGTTTATTTATATATTAATTTCTTCAAAAAAAAAAACAAATTTTCTTTTATTTCAGTATTATCATTATTGTATAAGTCATCTGCCACCCCAAAACCCTTCCAATGTACAACCGTACTGCATAAGAAGCACCACCATCTAAAACACTACTTCACACACACTTTGCCAAAATCATGTAAAGAAGCTCTTGACCTACAGAACCGAGCCATCCTGCTACCTGCGCCTCATGTCTTTGACCAACACAGATTCTGCACACTTTGTATTACAAGCCAAAATTTGCACCAAGATGGATACTACATATTCTGCACAATACCAAGACTATAACCTGCCATCATCCCAAAACCATGCTGTTATCCCTTAACACTGCTTCACCAAACCTGCATCAATGCACAAGAACTAAAACTGCTATGAAAATGATGGCTCATATGGGAAAATTGTCTTGAATCAATTCAAGATAGAATAGAGGAATATAGAAAGGAGGGAGAGGCATCAGAATAAAGAAAGAAAAAAAAGTTTGAATCTAAGGGATTCCATTGATCCACGGATTGTTGGAGACACTCCAAACATACATCCCTCATCCTCCTTACAATAACATAACCTTACCTTAAAAAAGAGACTCTCTCATGAACAAGCTCCAAGGCTCACGTGCGTCCAGCATGTAAAGCACCTTGTTCAACCATCCTTCGTTCATTATCACTTAATCTTAAATCGTTGACAACTACCTTTTGTTACCGCCATAGCTCCTCAGTGAAACTTTCTTTGTACGCGGCCTGATCTGTGGGGAACGTTTTGAGCTTCGCTGTCTTGAGAGGGAGGTTCCTTGCGACCGGTGGTGGTGCATCTCCGACAGTTCTTTTGCTGTTACTGCTACCAATTTCTATGCTCAACGAACCGCACGCCTCACATTTGTTTAAGCAACAACACGTTTCAATAACGACCTGCATTTCATTCACAGGATTCAACAGCATTTTCATCGTAACAAACGATCTCGCTTGCTGCTGCAGCAAGTCGCGTGTCGGTAATCTTCGAATCTCTTGTTTCTGTTTGTATCATCTCTTCGTTGCGATTTCGTTTTGCATCGTTTTGTCTTTGATATAGTGTTATTAGTTATGCGTTCATCCTTCTGACTTTGTTGCATTGCGTTTAAGATATTGTTACGTATCATGGTGTAATTTCAATTTGTTTTGTCGGTTTACAATGTGTTGGGTCTTCTCTAATTATGTGGTGTAAGTATATTAGTATGGTGTTTTGACATGCTTAAGAATTTTCGACAGTGGTGATGATGTTGTAAAACTAGAAAGGAAATCTCTGCTTTATTGAAGAAAAGATATTTACAAATTGTTTGAAGCATAAAATCTATCATGCTGCAGTTTTATTTTATAAGTATAGGTTTACTTGAAGAGTTATCATGAATGATACAAATGAGAAGTGTATGGACGGGTGGATCGTAGAAGTTGTTTGTGTTGAAATATGATATTGTGTTGAATGAAGCATCGTGCACGATCGTATTTGGGTCTAGTTGCTTGCTTGCAGTTCTTGTTATATGTGTATTTGTGTTTGTATGTTTGTCAGTGATTAATGATATGTAAGATCCTTACTATGCTTAGTTTATACTTTTTAGCTTAATTTATAATATAAATATATATACTTTCAGATTCTAAGTCGATATAGTTATATATATTTTCGGTTACATATATACTTGTTATTGTTGTTACATATTATATATTTATTTGGTTGTGTTTAGCACATATATACTGTTTCAGTTTAAGTTTAGATATAAGTAGTGTATACTTTATTCTTAGCATAATATATATTTACTTTTTAAGGGTTGTTTCAACATATATTTTTTACTTTTTCTATTTCTTTTTATATACATAAACACTTGCGTTTTTTTTATATAGTTTTATAGATATATATACATTTATATTGTTAATTATTAATTTTATGTTATTTTAATCTTTATTATAATTTTGTATTATTTTAACTTCTTTTATAGTTTTATAAATATTATTTCAAATTTTGTCATATATATATATATATATATATATATATATATATATATATTTGTAGGGGTTAATATTTTCTCACGATGCTTTGCCGTGATTATCTGTTCTTTATCCGCGATGCTTTTCCGTGTGTCTCTGTTTATTCATTACATGATGCCTTTCTCTGTACTGTGTCTGTGACTTATCTGTTTGTCTCAATCCAAAGGAAATGACCTCTCCCGTTGACTGCCATGTCATTTAGGATAGCCTCGCCCATCATTCCCTTATCTCACACCGCCGCGTGATCGTGACTTGCATTCCCATTTTACCTAGCCTTAGGTTTGGAGTCGCCGCACTCCACGTAGGTGTCTTGCTGTCAGATCCTACTTCCCTGTGGACACTTCTTACTTGTTTTACCTAGCCTTAGGTTTGGAGTCGCCGCACTCCACGTAAGTGTCTTGCTGTCAGCCCCTACTTTCCCTTGGAACCTTGACCACATTCAAGAGTTCTTTACCCCCATTGAGGGGAACTACAGACGCTCTGATTTCTCAAGTTCACCTTGAGAATACGTAGGCATAGGATTGCGAGATCCTAGCGAGCTACCTTTTCTTTTTTTTACCTTTACGTCCGATGCATTCTCGGATTCCCCATTTTCTTTTACACCATTTACCCCATTGAGGGGAACTACGAATGCTCTGATTCCACTCCCGTCAGGATACGTAGGCATGAGATGCGATGTCTTGGCGAGCATACTTAGTGTATATACCCCTAAGTCTTTCTTTACCTTAGCACATTTCCCTTAGCAACCAAACTTTAACATAACACAAATACTAACAAGAGGTTCCCGTAGAGTACTACGGATACTTAGGGTGCTAATACCTTCCCTTTGTATAATCAACCCCCGAACCTAGATTCTCTTTTTAGGGTTTTCGATCTTTACCCTTTCCTTTGGATAAATCAAAGCTCGGTGGTGAATTTCAAAGTTTTGCGATGCAAGTTAATTAATAGCTTGTTATCCGATTCTCACCGCAACAGAAATGGCGACTTCACTGAGGACTTCCCTTAAGAGGGTTAAGCCTATCTTGTTTATATTTGTGTTATTTATATGTTTGCTTGCCTGTACATTTGTATATTTATATATGTATATATGCCTGTTGTGCTTGGGTTTTCTGTATGCAGGGTTGTTACCTTGAGTGGTGAGATAAATCCTAACCCAGATTTGAGTGCAATTAGGATAGGACGATGGTATTCAAGGAGGCTTTGAGGGAGTCGATTCCTGAAAAGTTGAATTGAGACACCATCACTCAGTTGAGGCCCTCTTGAGAGTTTAGTCATGTTAAACAAATCCGTTCGTGAAAACGTTACTACTCTCGACCTAGGTGCCCGTGATTTTGAGAACCGTAGTTACTAAACCCCACTAAGCCTTTTAGGACGTAGTGTGGTGACCATGATGAAGTCTATTTCTGAAATGGTTGTCACGCGATACTACACTCAGACGAGATTCTCTTGAGAATTTTATTGATTACCGAGTCATTCCGGAAGTCGATAAAATCCGAAAGATGGATTGTCGACTCTGGGAACTTCTTAGAACCCTGTTTTACAGATACAAGAACCCTAGTACACACCTCGTGGTTGGTTCTTTACCCAGACTCCATGCTGTGATCTCGAACCCTTGATCCTGTTGCATGTGTTTTGTATGATGTTTGCATCGCATTGCATATCATTTGCATCTTTGCATGATTCATTGCATACGTCTGTCTGTCGAGTTACTTATCTCCAGCTGTCTCTATCTTCCAGTGTCATTTGTGAGTCGTCAAGCTGATTCCTCGACACCGATACCAGACTAGAGCCAACTACAAACGAAAGATGTCAGAGCAAGAGGTACACAACGCTGAGGTCCGAATGGAGATTGACGGCCTCAAGTCAAGTGTAACCAAACTCACTGAGATGCTTTAAGTCTTGATTGCTAGGGGAGAGCCACCCCAAAGGACTGTCATCCAGGAAGTTTCAAGCGTTGATCCTCCACCTGTTCAGATGCCGCCTTCAACTTGGCCTGAGTTCGGTTTGCCACGCAACTACTCTCCACCGATTGCATCTACTGCTATGGTTGGTCAGAATGCTATGCCTGTCTTTCAAGCTCCTGTTTTCACCGAGCCCAGACCTGTGGTCCATGCTGTTCCACAGACTGTTCAAGCTTCTTTCAAGAATCCCCTCTATGAGTACAATGCTGCCAGTGCTCAGGGTGAAGAGCCTGAAGACTTTGTTGAGCCTGAAGTTGTCCGAGAGTAGTTTCAGAGCATAGAGAAGAGGCTCAAATTCGTTGAGGGTACTTATTTCGTTAATGTGGATGCAGACAACATGTGTTTAGTATCTGACCTTGTTATGCCTGCTAAGTTCATAACTCCAGAATTTGTGAAGTATAAGGGCCACTCTTGCCTAAGAGCTCATTTGGTCATGTATCTTCGCAAGATGACTGCTCATGCCAAAAATAAAAAACTGCTTATCCACTGTTTTCAAGACAGCTTGCGTGGAGCCTCACTTAAATTGTATATGAGTCTCGAGCAAAACTCCATTCACTGCTTCCAAGACCTCACAAATGCCTTCATGAGGCAGTATAAGTATAACCTTGACATGGCTCCTGATCGCCGCCAGCTGCAAAATATGACTCAACTTGAGAAAGAATATTTTACGGAGTATGCTCAGCGCTGGAGGGAGTTGGCTTCCCAGGTTGAACCTCCCTTGGCCGAAAAGGAATTAACTGGAATGTTCATGGATACCTTGTCCTCATTCTATTGGGAGAAGATTATTGGAAGTGTTTCCTCCAACTTCACTGATTTGGTTACTATCGGCCAAAGACTCGAGGAAGGTCTAAAGAAAGGAAAAGTATCTAAGGCTGTCGAATCTTCCAATACTGTGAAGAAATCCTACGGGAACTTTTAGAAGAAGAAGGAAGATCAGACCAACGCTGTAATGTTTGAAGTGAGAAGGCCTCATCCTCAACCTCAGTATGTTGTCCACCCTACTATTGCTGCTGTCACTCCTGCGGTCATTGCTCCACGACCAGCTCAAGCTCCCCAACGTCCGACTGCAGGACAAAACCAGTACCGTAATAGGAATCATTTTGATCCTATTCCTATGAAGTACACTGAACTGTATCCTGGTCTGGTTGAGCAAGGTTTGATTACCACAAGGCCTTTACCTCTTCCAAATCCTCTACCAACTGGATTTAGGTCTGATCTCCACTGTTCATTCCATGAAGGTGTCGCAGGCCACGACTTGGAAAACTGCTATGCACTAAAGGCTAGAGTGCGTGATTTGATTAAGACTGGAATTCTCAATTTTCGTGACAATCCCAATGTCCAGGACAACCCTCTGCCAGGGTACGCTGTAACACCCCCTTTCTATACCCCCAAATAATCAAATAAATCATTTAGGCACGTATTGGAAATTTCATCAGAGTATAATTGTAAACACGACATAAAAAGGTATGTCACATTATGCTTGAAATTAAACACATACAACACCTGCTCACAAAGATATGCAACAGTGGGGTAACTTTCAAACAACAAAGGATCTCAGTCCTTATACCCACATCTCAATATTTAGAATAAAAGCGGAAACATCTAAAATATTGAATAACAACCACATATATACCTCAACATATATATATATATATATACATCATGTTTATATACACAAATTCATCAGCAAGATACATATGCAAATGTATCACAATAAGATCAAAACGTCCTAGCTACCCGGTGCTACATATCAGAGCCAACCGACCAAAAAGGTATGAAGACACACTTCACAAAAGACCACCAGATACCTAATCTGCAATGCCTCGTATAGCATCATAAAACAGCAGAAGGGTGAGAAATATTATCATAATAACAATGCATATAATCATATATCTCAACACAAAAGTTTACACATAACACATTCTCACCATTCTACCATTCCACATAAACATACATATTATATTCATTCTTCAATGCATCATTACAATGATACAATTCTTATCACAATTCATCACATCCCATTCAATATACATCGCAAGGCATATATATATATATATATATATATATATCTATATATATATATATATATATATATATATATTATATACAAAACCAAGCATATTCATCACAACGCTTATCATTCAACATAAACACATATATTCATGTTCATTCACCCATGCACAAATACAAGGATGACCAATGCAAATCATAGAGACCGACTCACGACTCTATGCAAATGCAATGCGGTACCGACTCATTTCACCTCAAGTTCAATTGAAGAACTTATTGGAACTATCGCTCGTTACTTAGTGTAACTCCCCGTCGGGCATACGATGTTCACCCATTGCTACCACCTCTCAAAAGGCTTACAATGTTTATGGATTGCCCCCACCTCTCAAAAGGCTTACAATCCGATTGCTCCCACCTCTCAAAAGGCTTACAATCGTTTGTAATCATCGCCCCCACCTCTCAAAAGGCTTACGACGTTACAACGGATTCATCTTAGAACCCCACAATGGAAGAATGCAATCATGATGCTTCGCATACAACATGACTCATGACACTCTTGACATGCATAAATATTCACAATATAGTCATGCATTCATCACACACAACCCACATACATTCACATCAATTGTGCCAAACGGCAACCGAACGTTTTCACACATATCCAAACAATTCGATTTACGGTTTACCGGAAAAGTCGGTTAAAAGTCGGCTAAAAATAATATTTTCCATCATCATCAAAAAGTACTCATCCACAGCTTCGATTCGATATAAAGAACACTTAAATCCGATAAACAACGAAGAAGATATGTATATTTCAAAATAACGCAAAAACATAAACCGGAGGCCCGCCACTACGAAACAGTTCGATAATACTGTTCCAATTGGACCAGGTTTAGACCTCAAAACCATTTTTCCTAAAAATAACATCTCGTTAGCTTCCCAACGCTTCGAACGGGGGTCAAAACCGACTTAAGGTTCAAGAGATATGAATTTCCGAAGTTTCCCCGACAAACCAGAATTTTATGGTTCAGCACAGTATGTATCGATACATAGGCTTTATGTATCGATACAAAAAGACCTCATGTATCGATACATAGCACGCATGTGTCGACACATGCTGTAGTGAAAATGCTGTTTTTCCCAATTTTCACAGTATGTATCGATGCATAGGGGTTATGTATCGATACATAAACCATTTCGTATCGATACATAGCTGTTATGTATCGATACATAACTCTGTTTTTCCTCAAAAACCAGATTTTCTCAAAATACACCATTGCTGTCCCTTTTCCAAAATGCCCGGAAACTCGACTAAATCGAACATTTTCACCGAAACAAACATATACGCGCAACCACCAAATGCATAAGAACAATTTAGAACACATAAACGAAATTTCTACGACGTTCGATTTTTCGATTAAATTTCCACCTTTCAAAAACCAGATTTTTCAAACATAATCAAATCGAATAAAAAGCACGCTATACGACGACCTAACCTTACTCGATACAACTACGTAATTTATTTCGAAATTCATCCGTGAAAACATCGATTTCTATCGATTTCCTACAATTCGACCTAAACGGAAACAACAACGGAAACATACCGAAAACTAACCAAAACATAACCAAACTTCATGAAACTTTAAACAGCAGCTCACATACATATATCCAACCAACACATGTATTTATACGACTTTTCGACCGTAAAAACATCGGTTTCTATCGATTTCGTCAAATACGGCATAAACGGAAACATATGGAAAACCAACCAAAACATCCACACAAAACACATACATAATCATACACAAAGTTAGGATAACAATATTTCACACCCTTACCCGATTAAATCGACTCCGAAAGATTGATCTTGGTGATTTTCCACACTTTTCTCTTTGCTCTTCTCTTTTCTCCTTTTTCTCTCAAAATTCTGTTTTTCTCTCTTTCTCACCTCTAACTTTCTATTTCTATTCTTTTTCTTTCTTATACTTTTCTTTCTTTCTATTTCTTTATATTTCCTCAAAATATCTACTAACTAACTAACTATCATTAAATGTGAAATATCTAAAATACCCTCCAATCTAATATTCCCCGCAAACTCTCAAAAACGGTAAAATCACATAATATGCAAACATAACATATTCACACACCAATATCACAAATAACATAATTATTGCCCAATTAAATAAAAGACTCAACCAAATAGAATCAATCAACACAAAAAATGGAAATATCAAAATCGGGCTGTTACATACGCCAAGTGAAGCTTCAGTCGACTTCAGCATGCTATCCTCCTAAAAGCCAGTGTTTCAGACAGGACATCTCATCCTTGTGTTGATTAGTCACTAGGCCTTTGTTTCTTATTATTTGCATTTTCTTTATTTTGTAATGGTTGTTTGCTTTCAAATTATGTTTGTACTTTCAAAATTAATGAAACGAGCATTGCAACTTTTTTATTCAATTCATTTGTGTTTGCCAGTTACGTCTTTATGCTTTCTTTTGCAAAAAAAAATTCTCTTGTCCACTTTCTTTTGATTATGCAAAGATTGGAGGGAGGGTGATGAAAACGTTATACCCATAATTGCTGTTAGTATGCTTTCAGATCAAGACTTTGCTGACGATGTAAGGCATTGTTTCAATCCCTAAACACTGGAGAAATAAGGAAGATAACCCCTCGCCAACCCATTTGAGCCTTGAAGTAGGAGTTTCTTTTCTTTACAAATAAAAACCTGCAATCTTAACCTGGGGCAGGGTAGTCCTCAGTTAACTGGATTGTGCATTCAAATACAAGAGTTGCATTCAAGACGCCTTTCAACAAAAGGTTGCATTCACAAATGTTCCTTCGCACACAGCAAGCAAGTGTCGAAGATGTCTTTCAAGTCAAATGCCAATGATGGTTCACTATAATCATTAAACCAGGCAGTCACTAAAAAAAAAAGAGAGAGTGAAAAAAAAATCAAAATAAAAGCCCGCTAAGTCAAAACCTATGAAGGAGACATAGGCAAAAATTGGGGCATCCGCTGGCTGTAAGCTCAAAGACACAGTTCAGACAAAAGTTAGGGATAACAAAAATCATCCAAGAGGTTACCGAAATCCTCAAAGATAAAACGAGTTGACTAAGGTCTTCACCAAAAAAAACAACAAAATGTTGTGAGAAGCAGTGACTGTCATCTCAAGTCCATTGAATTTTGAACTATCATTACTATCATCAGTGCAATTCCTAACTCATGGGAATTTAAGTGCATAGTTTGAGTTAACTGGGCATAGGACTGGAGTTCATCACGTAGATTGGGTAGGTACAAATAAACTTTGAGCCCTTATCCTTTGTTTCTTAAACCGTGAACCAGGCCACGTTATAACCCTCAAAAGACCCAACTGAAGCGAGGTTATTTTGAAAGCATACTACAACAAAGGTTGCGTAAACTGACTCCAAAAGATCTTTGCAGATCATCTGTTTTGGCATCACACCTTTTGCTTAAACTTTTAACTTTAATGTCTTGAACCACCGTGTTCTGACCAGAATCCCATATACTTTGCACCTCTTTCAAAATGATTTTGATTTCGAAAGTTGCATGAACTCTGCATTTACCATGTTTATACAAATACTTTTGTTTGCAAACTAATTTTCTTCTCAAGGAATTTTCAAACATTTGAGAAACTTGGTCGGTGATCCAATCAGGGGCAAGTTCCTTCCATATCCAGTTGAGAATCAGTTCAAGATTTGTGGTTTAATGGCGACTTCTCAGAGTTGGTTTATCCAGAAAACCTTTCAAGACTCATACTGGGGCAAGCCTTCCCAGTGTACAGTAAAACAATCATCTTTCAAGACTCAGACTGGGGCAAGCTTTCTAAGAGCACCATGAAACAGTCATTTCCAGAATCAATCAAGCTGAAGCAATGATCAGTTCATCTATAACAGTCAGCTAATCTGGGGCAGTTAATTTGAAGAACCCCCAAACAGCTCTTCATCCTCCCTACAAGGATCATCACTTGATACAGTTTACCAGAGTGGCAGAGATGTGTTCAGCAGTAGCATCCCTAGTCCCAAGCAGAATGGAAGTGATCTCTGTGTAGAGGAATCAGTCTTCCAGTCTTGTCTTCCCAGAGAGTCGAGCCGTGTCGTCGATATCTACATCTGCATTTGCATTTGATCATATATCATCTGCATAATTCATATACATATGCATAACATGAGTGTTTCATCCTCATTTACATTTCTCCTGAGGTCGTGTTGTTATCCACGTCTTACCTTGTGGTCAAAGTCCTACTCACTTGGCACCTACCAAACAGATATTGTCGTGTCTATCTGACGTTCTTCCAGATATGACCTTTCTTATCCGATTGTTTTTCGGGATATGTTTGTTCCTCTTTTGTATCCAATGTCGTTCTTGGATGTCATATATATTTGTCTCCTCTAATGTTTTACCAGATCGAGTTTTCTGTTCTGACGCTTTCGCAGAACTCTCTCTTTGTGTTATCTGATGTTTTTCCAGATATTTCGCTTTGTTATTCTGATGCTTTTCCGGAACGACATTGCCTTTTACCATCTGATGCTTTTCTGGACGTGTCTCTCTTTCTTTTCAGATTGAGTCTTTTGTTCTGATGTTCTTCCAGAACTTATCTGATGTTTTTCCAAATATTTCGCTTTGTTATTCTGATGCTTTTCCGGAATGACATTGCCGTTTACCATCTGATGCTTTTCCAGAAGTGTCTCTCTTTCTGATGTTTTTCAGATTGAGTCTTTTGTTCTGATGTTCTTCCAGAACTTATCTGATGTTTTTCCAGATGTTTCGCTTTGTTTATTCTGACGCTTTTCCGGAATGACATCGCCTTTACCATCTAATGCTCTTCCGGATGTGCCTTTCTCTTTCTGATGTTTTTTAGATTGAGTATTTTGCTCCTGATGTTTTTCCAGAGCATTTTTTATGTCTATCTGATGCTCTTCCGAATATGACCTTGTTTATCTGATGTTCTTCCAGATATAATGTTGCTTATCTGATGCTTTTCTGGATATGTCTTCAAAACCCTTTTCCCGTACATTTAATGCTCTTCTAAATGTTTCGGATGTATCTTCAGAATTCTTGTCTTCATCTAATGCTCTTCTAGATGTCTTCAATTCGTTTCTGACTTTGGTTAACAGCTGCTGAATGTTTTCAAGTCTGTTTTCATTCTCCATCCAATGCTTTTCTGGATGTGTGCCGGAGTTTATTCGATGCTTTTCCGAATATCTCTGATTTTACTTCCCGGAGTTCATTCAATGCTCTTCTGAATGTCTAAGTTATCTCTTTTTTCCCAGAGTTTATTCAATGTTATTCTGAATACCTCTGATGTTTGCTCGTCTCTTGTATTTCTCAGTTTTCCCCCCTCGCCTCATTCAATGATCTTCTGAATATCGTGACTCTTTTCCAACCATTTTCATTCATGGATGGTGACTTTTGTTTCCCTAGTGGAGACTGTCTTTCCGGTGCTGATTCCATTTAGGATCTTGTGTTATCTTTTCTTTCTAAAGTGTCAGCCGGTCATGCTTGAACCAGTTACTCACATCATTTTAGATCTTCCCCGATTTTATTTCAGCTTCCCTAGTGTGTTGTCATCCCCAGTGAATGTTTGCTCCTTGTGTGGACTTTGTCCTTGTCTGCTTTCGTTTGTCTACATTTTACATTTATCATTCCATCATTTGCATCATATTAGAGTTCATTGCATGTCAATACATCTGAGGGAAAAAATTTCGGGTATCTATATTTAAATACCTTTCACCATGATTTCATGAAGATCTATCATCACTCATGTCATCAGGTGAAGTTATTTAAATAGGGGCAACTGTTGTACCCCAAATTTTACCCTCAGATCCTCTGATCATTTCATATCATTTTAAGTCAGTCATTTTTGCATTTTTGTTAAAACATATCGTTAATCATGCATTTTTAGTCGATTTTATCGGTTTATATTTTTTTTTATCTTAGATTAGATTTTAATTTAGTTTACAATTTTCATTTTTGGGTTTATATCTAATTTATTTATTTTTTAATTTAGTTTTATTTAATTCTCAATATAGTTTTATTTTTTAACTTGATTTGTTTATAACGTTAGTTTAATTTCTATTTGTTTTTGTCTAAATTCAATTTTGATTAGTTTAATTTTTGCCGATTTAGTTTAACTTCTATCAGTTTAGTTTAATCTAGATAATTAGATTTTATCTTAGTTGGCTTTATTTATTTATTTATCTTTTTCTATTTGCTTTTATTATTATTATTTTTATTTTTTATTTTTTTTTATTTAGAGTTGATTTAAACTTTCTTAGCTAATTTATTTAATTTAGATTAGATTTCATTTAATATTAGTGTAATGTTATTTATTTTTATTCGTTTGTTTTATTTTACTTATTTATATGTCAATTTTTATTGTGTTTATTTATATATTAATTTCTTAAAAAAAAACATATTTTCTTTTATTTCAGTATTATCATTATTGTATAAGTCATCTGCCACCCCAAAAGCCTTCCAATGTACAACCGTACTGCATAAGAAGCACCACCATCTAAAACACTACTTCACACACACTTTGCCAAAATCATGTAAAGAAGCTCTTGACCTACAGAACCGAGCCATCCCGCTACCTGCGCCTCATGCCTTTGACCAACACAGATTCTGCACACTTTGTATTACAAGCCAAACTTTGCACCAAGATGGATACTACATATTCTGCACAATACCAAGACTATAACCTGCCATCATCCCAAAACCATGCTGCTATCCCTTAACACTGCTTCACCAAACCTGCATCAATGCACAAGAACCAAAACTGCTATGAAAATGATGGCTCATATGGGAAAATTGTCTTGAATCAATTCAAGACAGAATAGAGGAATATAGAAAGGAGGGAGAGGCATCAGAATAAAGAAAGAAAAAAAAGTTTGAATCTAAGGGATTCCATTGATCCACGGATTGTTGGAGACACTCCAAACATACATCCCTTATCCTCCTTACAATAACATAACCTTACCTTAAAAAAGAGACTCTCTCATGAACAAGCTCCAAGGCTCACGCGCGTCCAGCATGTAAAGCACCTTGTTCAACCATCCTTCGTTCATTATCACTTAATCTTAAATCGTTGACAACTACCTTTTGTTACCGCCATAGCTCCTCAGTGAAACTTTCTTTGTACGCGGCCTGATCTGTGGGGAACGTTGTGAGCTTCGCTGTCTTGAGAGGGAGGTTCCTTGCGACCGGTGGCGGTGCATCTCCGACAGTTCTTTTGCTGTTACTGCTACCAATTTCTATGCTCAACGAACCGCACGCCTCACATTTGTTTAAGCAACAACACGTTTCAATAACGACCTGCATTTCATTCACAGGATTCAACAGCATTTTCATCGTAACAAACGATCCCGCTTACTGTGTAACGCCCCAGTTTTAGTCAGTTTTATTTAATCGAGTCTATTTGATTATTTTATTAGTATGTTATTTTATTATTGACTTTTATTTGGTAATATATTATTTTTCATCGTTGTTTATATTTTGTCGCGTTTTGAGAGCGTTGGCGAGATATTTGAGCGTAGGGGTATTTTGGTCTTTTACTTGGGTAGATATTATGTTTTTCATTTAAATAGAATAGAAAGATAGAAAAGGAGAGAAAAGAAAAGAAAACAGAAAAATAGAAAGAGAAGAGAAGAGAAAAGAGAAGGAAAGAAGGGAGAAGAGGAAAAGAGAGGAAAAGTCGAGAAAACTCCGTTTAAAGCACGAATAATCGGGTAAGGGTGTGAAACATTGTTATTATAACTTTGTGTATGATTATGTATGAGTTTTGTATGGATGTTTTGGTTGGTTTCCATATGTTTCCGTTTATGCCGTATTTGACGAAATCGATAGAAACCGATGTTTCTACGGTCGGAAAGTCGTATAAATACATGTGTTGGTTGGTTATATGTATGTGAGCTGCTGTTTGAAGTTTCATGATGTTTGGTTATGTTTCGGTTAGTTTTCGGTATGTTTCCGTTGTTGTTTCCGTTTAGGTCGAATTATAGGAAATTGATAGAAAACGATGTTTTCACGGTTAGAATTCGAAATAAATTACGTAGTTGTATCGAGGAAGGTTAGGTCGTCGTATAGCGTGCTTTTTATTCGATTTGGTGAAGTTTAAAAATTCTGGTTTTTGAAAGGTTGAAATTTAATCGAAAAATCGGTCGTCGTAGAAATTTCGTTTATGTGTTCTAAATTGTTCTTATGTATTTGGTGGTTGCGCGTATATGTTCGTTTCGGTGAAAATGTTCGATTTAGTCGAGTTTTCGGGGATTCGGGGAAATTACAGCATAGGTGTAATGGAGAAAATCTAGTTTTTTGTGAAAAACAGGGTTAGGGATCGATGCATACGCCCCAGGGATCGATACATACTGTTGGATTTTAAGAAAACAGCAATTTCACTACAGCATGCATCGATCCATGCTTCCATGTATCGATACATGTGGCTTTATGCATCGATCCATGCTGCCTATGTATCGATACATCCTGGGAAATTCTGTTTTCGGGGAAACTTCGGAAATTCATATCTTTTGATCCGTAACTCGGATTGGGACGTTCTTTATACCGTTGGAAAGCTAACGAAATGTTCTTTCTTTTAAAATTAGGTTGGAGGTCAGTAGATGATTTAATTAATTCGTGTTTTTGGAAAAATAGTCGAGTTGTCGGGTTTTGTTGCGTACAATGTGTGCGATTGATGCGTTATTATGCTATATGCTTTTGATATGTAATGTGTAGCTTGTGTGCTGTTATATGATGTGAATATACATGATGAGATGTTGTGATAATGTTGTTGTTGTGCGGTAAATACATTGTTTGATTGAATATCAATGTATGTGGTTATGATGTTGTGTTGGTTTGTGGTTTATTGTTATGGTTGGTGAAATGCATTGTTTATGTGAAATTCAATGTGTGTTATTTGGTGGCCTTATGGCAAATATGTGCATTGTTTGGGTTAAACTTCGATGCATGATTAAGGATGTGGTTATGATGTGTTGTAAATAGCCTGTGTGGTATGTGGTATGTGATGAAATGCATTGTTTAAATTAAATGTAAATGCATGTTAATTGTGAAAGAGTTCGTTGCCGTTTGGGTGGTAAAGCGATGCTCGTTGCCGTTTGGTGTAATTAATGTGAATTGGTGTGAATGCATATGATAATATGCTTGTTGTTGTGATTTGTGGTTAATGATGAATGCATTGTTTGAATTGATTTTCAATGCATGATTATTGATGTTGAAATGGTTCACATGGTTGTGAATACGTATGCATGTCAAGAGTGTCATGAGTCATGTTGTATGTGAAGCATCATGATGTGCATTCTTGCATTGTGGGGTTCTAAGATGAACCCGTTGTAACGTCGTAAGCCTTTTGAGAGGTGGGAGCGATGATTACAAACGATCGTGAGCCTTATACAAAGAGGACCGAAAGCGATCGGATTGTGAGCCTTATACAAAGAGGACCGAAAGCAATCCATAAACATTGTAAGCCTTTTGAGAGGTGGTAGCAATGGGTGAACATCGTATGCCCGACGGGGAGTTACGTTAAGTAACAAGCGATGGTTCCAATAAGTTCTTCAATTGAACTTGAGATGAAATGAGTCGGTACCGCATTGCATGTGCATAGAGTCGTTGTGTCGGTCTATGTGCATTGCATAAATCATGAATTAATTGGCATGGAAATGTGATTGTGATTGATGAGATGAAATATGTGGAATTGTATTGAATGGTATATGTTTGATTGGAGTATGTGATTATGTATGGAAAATCATGATTTGATTGATTATACGTGGAAGTTGTGTATTGGTTAGTTATGTGTTGAGATTGTGATAGCTTTGGTGAGTTGATATGCATTTTGATAAATGTATTGAGCATGATTGATATGCTTTGTGATGGATGCATAAATGATTATGTGTTGTGAATTATGTTATGTATTGGTGGCATGCTATATGTGTTAGTATGTGATGTTGTGGTGAGAAATAATATATCTGTGAATTATTTGTGTTGTGGCATATTATTATGCAATCTGGTTATAGTTGTTATTTCTCACCCTTCTGCTGGAATATGCTTTTTATGGCATAGTGCAGATTGTCAGCTTTAGAGGCGTGGAGGCTTTTGTGAAGATTAGTCCTCCGTTCCGTTGTCGGTCTTGGTGTCTGCCCTGATACGTAGCACGGGAGTCGGGGAACGTTTATTATATGTATATTTTTGTCGAATATATTAAATATTATTTTGTATGAATATTTGGATGTATAAAACAGTTTATTTTGTAAAACAAGTCGGTTATGGATCTTTCCGCTTTATTCCATAATTGACCATCCTTTTGTAAGGAAAAGTTTCCCTTTGTGTTATGTATCAAAGATGTTGAGCAGGGATTGTATTTTGTTCTTTTAAGTGTGACATCCCTGTTTCCTGTCGGAAAAAAAATAAATTTTTAGTTACTCTGATTTTATTAAGTGTTATTTATTCGCGATGGGAATTGGGGTGTTACATACTGCTGCAGCAAGTCGCGTGTCGGTAATCTTCAAATCTCTTGTTTCTGTTTGTATCATCTCTTCGTTGCGATTTCGTTTTGCATCGTTTTGTCTTTGATATAGTGTTATTAGTTATGCGTTCATCCTTCTGACTTTGTTGCATTGCGTTTAAGATATTGTTACGTATCATGGTGTAATTTCAATTTGTTTTGTCGGTTTACAATGTGTTGGGTCTTCTCTAATTATGTGGTGTAAGTATATTAGTATGGTGTTTTGACATGCTTAAGAATTTTCGACAGTGGTGATGATGTTGTAAAACTAGAAAGGAAATCTCTGCTTTATTGATGAAAAGATATTTACAAATTGTTTGAAGCATAAAATCTATCATGCTGCAGTTTTGTTTTATAAGTATAGGTTTACTTGAAGAGTTATCATGAATGATACAAATGAGAAGTGTATGGACGGGTGGATCGTAGAAGTTGTTTGTGTTGAAATATGATATTGTGTTGAATGAAGCATCGTGCACGATCGTATTTGCGTCTAGTTGCTTGCATGCAGTTCTTGTTATATGTGTATTTGTGTTTGTATGTTTGTCAGTGATTAATGATATGTAAGATCCTTACTATGCTTAGTTTATACTTTTTAGCTTAATTTATAATATAAATATATATACTTTCAGATTCTAAGTCGATATAGTTATATATATTTTCGGTTACATATATACTTGTTATTGTTGTTACATATTATATATTTATTTGGTTGTGTTTAGCACATATATACTGTTTCAGTTTAAGTTTAGATATAAGTAGTGTATACTTTATTCTTAGCATAATATATATTTACTTTTTAAGGGTTGTTTCAACATATATTTTTTACTTTTTCTATTTCTTTTTATATGCATAAACACTTTCGTTTTTTTATATAGTTTTATAGATATATATACATTTATATTGTTAATTATTAATTTTATGTTATTTTAATCTTTATTATAATTTTGTATTATTTTAACTTCTTTTATAGTTTTATAAATATTATTTCAAATTTTGTCATATATATATATATATATATATATATATATATATATATATATATATTTGTAGGGGTTAATATTTTCTCACGATGCTTTGTCGTGATTATCTGTTCTTTATCCGCAATGCTTTTCCGCGTGTCTCTACTTATTCATTACATGATGCCTTTCTGTGTACTGTGTCTGTGACTTATCTGTTTGTCTCAATCCAAAGGAAATGACCTCTCACGTTGACAGCCATGTCATTTAGGATAGCCTCGCCCATCATTTCCTTATCTCACGTCGCCGCGCGATCGAGACTTGGCAGACAAGAACATCAACTCCCCACCAAGCTCAGGAAACTCTATAGTCTTATTATAACAACTGATATGAACACGGTTGAACTCCAACCAGTTCATTCCAAAGATTACATCGATTTGGTGCAAAGGTAAGCACACCAAATCCATCACAAAACTCTTCTCAAAAATCATCACAGGACATCTCAAACACACCAAAGTAGTAGTAACAGAACCATTAGCTGGAGTTTCTATTACCATATTACTATTTATGTCAGATAACTTCAAACCCAATCTATTAGCACATTCAAGAGAGATAAAAGAATGAGTAGCACCAATATCAATAATAGCAACCAACTCGATATTATTACTAAAACAAGTACCTCGAATCAGGTTGTCCTTCTCTGACGCTTCTGCACCACTCAAAGCAAACACTCTGCCACTGGTCTGAGCAACAGTCGCAGTCTTCTTCGGCTTCTGACATTGAGTATTGATATGACCTTTCTCACCACAATTGAAACAGGTTGGACCCTCGTCCTTGCAGTCAGTAGCTCTATGTCCCTTCTTACCACATCTATAGCACCTCACCACTTATTGGTGCACACATCAGCACGGTGGCCTTGCTGGCCACACTTATAACACTTTCCAGAAGCGGGAGCCGCTCGCCCACTTGACTTCTTCCCATCTGAAGCCTTCTGCTTCCCTTTGTCAGCTGGAATCGTATAAGGCTTACCCCTATACTGCCCTTTCTTCTCACTTCTAATTCTTAGAAAAGGGAAAAGATTATCCCCGGAATCATAATGGACCAAGCACCATCTTGCCAAAGATATGCAATCACCATGTTTGGATATATACCATACTCCTCTAAAATGGGAACATTAGTTTTCTGCAACAAAGGAGCACTACACCAAGGGTCCTTCCAAAGTCTAACCTACCTACCATTTTCAATAAGCCACAAAATATTCAAATCAGGAGACGAATACCCTATCAAGCTCTACCTGTGACCTTTCCGCATGTAAGTCCAACCCTCCGGCCTCAAATGTAAATCGATAATTAGACAAATCCAATATATCCCTATAAGACTCTTCGTTAAAGAAATAAGAAACTGAATTCCTCCGATAAAAGTTCAAAAGCCCATAACCAAATATTTTTACTAAACACTTGTCTAAAGATGATTTATTATTTATAACTGGATTGGTTACACTTAATAAATCATGCATTAAATAATTTTACATCTTCGTCTAATTTCTTTTGTTGAAAGACAAGCTTATGCAAATTATCTTCCACAATTCAAAAATGGTTAAAACAACTACCTAATGATATGATACATGTATTTTACACCTGTTACTTTTGCAGTATTGCTATTTGCTACACTACTGATCACACATCTAGAACTGTGTTATGCTTATATTGTGCACCTCTACTACAGCAATATAGCTCACATATAAAAATGGTTATATCTACAATGTTGTCTAAGTTTTAACATTTTTTTTATTCAATTTTATCAATTATTTTAATTATATTTACAATTTTTGGTCAAAATAATTAATATTTTGAAATAATCATATAAATTTAAAACAACACCATAAAAGTAATTTATAAATTTTATTATAGAAATTATAAATTAATTTCTCTAAAATAAAATAAAAAATTGTGTTAAGTATGTTAAGTTAAAAAAACAAAATAATTTTAGGGTTAAAAAGGTGGGCCTCATCCGCACAGAAGGAGTCAGATGTGCATTTTGGCATAAGATTCTGATAAGAAACCCTAAACTCACTCTCTCACTCACCCTTCCCTCATGTTTCTCCACCACCGTCAAAGCGACACCGTTTCTTCCGCCATTAGTCACCGAATTTCATCGCCTTTTTTGCCGGAAGAACTCATCAACGACATCCTCTTAAGGTTTCCGGTGAAGTTTCTCCTACAATTTAAGCGCGTCTGTAAATCATGGAAAGCCCTAATCTCCAATCCCCAATTTGCAAAGAGGCATCTTCAAATCACAACCACGGATCAGCAACATTTGGTGTTTTCCGTTTCAGAAAAATCCAAAATCATATCTTACCCTTTAAAGTCATTATGTGAAAACCTATCAACTCCTCGTAGACCGGTTACCTTCAGCAGCAGGACGAAGCACAATGATCGTATTATAGGTTCGTGCAATGGGCTGCTTTGTCTTGTTGATAGGTATCAACGTGTCCGAATGTGGAATCCTTCTGTCGGGTTATATTCCAAAAAATCTCCTCAAGCTGTTCCGGGTATTTGTAATATCAAGCAATATGGCTTTGGATATGATGAGGTTAATAACAAGTACAAGGTGGTACTAGTTCTGCTAAATAGTCCAACTTTGACCAAAGTTTATACTTTTGGGGAAGATTCCTGGAAAACAATTCAGAATTTTCCCCTTACACGCATTAGGACCTTTAGTTCGCCAGGGAAATTTGTAAGTGGCACTTTGAACTGGATAGTTGGAAAAATAGGTGTTAGTTCTAATCAAAGTGTGATTATTTCCTTTGATCTTGAGAAGGAGACTTACAAGGAAATGTTGCTGCCTCAAAATGCTGGTGGTTCACTAGGTATGTTGTATGTTTTGAATAATTGCCTTAGTGTGTGTTACAGTTCTGTCAATGAAAATGTTGCTTGGTTGATGAAAGATTATGGTGATGTTGAGTCATGGACAAAACTCATGATTATTCCTAATCTGAAACAGGCTTCTTTTGTTGAACCCCTGTTCATTTCAGAAAATGGTGTTGTTGTTTTGGTAAACAAAGTGTTTTCCCAACTTGTACTGTATAGCTTAAATAGTGGTGATCAGCTCTATTATCCCTTGATAACTATTAAACTTGGGATGGATCTACATATTCACCGTGAGAGTTTGGTATTACCGCCATGTTAAAATATCATTTGAGGAACTTCCTAGACCCACTTACTTGACTTTTGATTAATAGTTTAACTTTTGTGCAAATACTGCAGCAACATAGGAATATAGGGGATATGTTGAGAGTTGGGACTTTTGATTAGTTATTTATCAAAATAGTTGATGGTTGGATTATAGTCAATGTTTTAGTGGAATTTGAAAACTATATTTATGTTATGCTGCAACAATGAAGTCAGTTGTTTGATCTCTGCACTTGCAAATATATTCCAATTTTTAGATACATGTAAGTGTGGCTCATCAGTTTTCCTAGTTCGCAGTGATGATTGTGTTCATCTATAATAATACATGTACCAGTGTTTTTGTTAGAATGAACACAATTTTCATTTGTTTTTCCAGATTTGATTTAACTTAATGTTGACTTTATTTTGTGCGAAAACTATAACAAACATGTGCATTAACACTATTACATGTTAAACTTTTTCCTGCTTTCGGCTCAGTCAGCGGTACATTAACATTATCATATATATTTTCATTACCTGTATACAATTACTGGAATTTAGAAAGGATTTAGATGCTATGAAAAAAAGACAAGTCTCTCGCAAAGTTACGAACACATGATAACATATCCTAGTGTGATGCCCATGATAACATATTTCCAAGCATTTAATACACAAGTTTCAAACATAGACTACATTATGTTTAGGGATTGGTCTATATACGACATGATTAGGAATGAGCTAAAATATATTTGAACGGATACAACCCCACCAACTGATAACCCCTTTACAAAAACATTTAAAGGTTGTTTAGTCCAATCATAGTAATTACGGAATTAGTGTGGGACCTAAAGACAACCAACACCAAGAATTGAGAATGATTTTGTGGACTATATCCTCTACACAACCAAAGCCATCATTAAAATTAATTTGGTTTTTAGAATTTTTTACCAGAATAATCCACTTTTTTAAAAAAAATTCCAAAATACTCCAGTTAGGGTTTCTGAATACATGTGGGCACAATATCAATTAGCAACCCTTTGTTAAAACTTTAAGGGAGCCGCCAATTGGATTGGAGACACCTCATGCACTCTCTAATTCAATTGGCGACTTAGTAGTATACACATAAGGGAGCCGTCAATTCATCCAGAGACTCTTTAGAAACTGAAATTTTTTTCTATAAATAGATGTGTTCTGAGCATTTAATTCCACATCACATCTCATATCTTTGTTCCACTGATAACATGTATCGTCGTCGGTGGGGAAAAGTCGTCTATTCAAGAGAGAAGCCTCCGATAGACATGCTGTTTTCGAACATACAAAGTTTCAATCAACTTAAGAGGGAGCTGAATCGGTGGTTAGAAGGAGACATTCGTGAAGGAGAAAAAATCTGAAGTATCAAGAGACTTGATCGGCTGCGTGGATGGGTTCGTGTTAAGACTGGCAAAGATGCGAGGGAAGTCATGTTTGGACCGAATGAAATTAGTTTGATTATTTAAATCAGTTAGAAATGTTTTATGTTTCTTTTCCGTTAGCTGTTTTATGTGTCGTATGTGTTATGTGTTGTGTTTTTTTTAAAAAAAAGCAAGGAGAATATATTGAAACAAAGAGTACAAGGGGTACTCTGCCCTGACAACAGATACAAATCAACTACTAGTAAGATACAACTTAGGATTGGGCAACCATAATGATAGAGTGCAAGACTTTGGTAGAACCGCACCTCTACGTAACCACTTCCACACCGACAATTTGATAGCATTAATACAGTTTTCCTCAGAGAATATAGAATGGTTAAAAATCATATCATTGCGGCATAACCATAAATGCCAAACGGTAGCAATCCAGAAGATTATGTTAGATTTCCTCCTATGCCTGCTACTGTCATTCCAAACAGCCCAAAAACAATCAAGACAATTCATCCTCCACGGGAAAATGAAACCCGACCACAGCCCAATGTTCTTCCAAACCTTATTTGCAACAGTGCAATAGCAAAAAAAAATGGTTTTCATCTTCAGGAAAGTTTCTGCAGAAGGTGCAGACAGAATGAAGCGGATCGATATCCACTCCACGCTTAGCAAGTTGACTTGTTATCGGGATTCTCTTCTTAAAAAGCCTCCATATAAACACCTGAATATTAGTCGGAATAGGAATCTTCCAAAGCCTTTTGATGTTGTCCAAGAACACCGGGCTGTCAACATCAGAGTAATCCGAGCAAGGCAGGCCGTCGTAGCCAACGGCAACTGAATACCGACTATCTTCGTTCGCCGCCCAGCTGATGGAATCGGGTTTATCAGACCACTGAACCTAGGCAGCAGCATCGTCAATAAGAGATTTGCAGTTCAAAAAATCCTGCATTAAATCAGAACCTGCATCTATATCATGAAAAGAACCCTCCCACGCGAGACCTTCAGAACCTAGACTAAGAGCTTGAGAAACCGTCATAAAAGGATCAGAAGATGCTTGAAATAAGAGGGGAAAAAGAACCTTTAGAGGCTCCCCCTTCCTCCACTTATTGAACCAGAAGGGAAGCGTATTGCCGTTGCCCACCATGCACGATAATTGGTCTAAGAACCAGCTTACATCGTTATCACCGTTGAAAGTTAAAAGAGCAAGGTCTCTCCACCATAACGATCCGACATTATTCAAACCAGAATTCTTGTTGCAAATTAACTCCCAAGAATTGCAGGACTTAGAGTAACGTGGCAAGAGAATTTTCTTCCACAACGCGTGCTTTTCCGTTACGATTCGCCACTTCCACTTTAAGAGGAGCGCTTTATTGAACCGAGCCAGGTTTTTAACTCCCAATCAACATTCATTCTTAGGCCTACATACCACACTCTATTTGACCCAATGAATTTTGCTCACCCCATCCGATCCTCCCCACAAGAACTGACTTTGAATTTTAACAATTTCCTTGATTACATTGGACGGAGCCAAGTAAAAAGATAATTAGTAGATAGGAAGAGAGTTAATGACTGCATTAATCAAAACTACGCAGGCCACCTATAGATAGATTTTCCCCCTCCAATCTGCAAGTTTCCGGCGGATATTGCTGACAACATGAGACCAGTTAGAACTTTTATGCGAAAACCTTCAAACAGGCCTTGGGCTTCCGCCTTCTTCATGAGCTGGGTTAGTCCCTCCATAACAAGCAAGAACAAAAAGGGGGAAAGGGGGTCACCTTGGCGTAATCCGCGAGAAACTTTGAAATCTTTAGTGGCACTACCGTTCACTAACACCGAACATGTACCACTGAAAATTAATGCCTCCATCCAACGTATCCACGTGACCCCAAAACCCATCTTACCGAAAAGGAAACGATGGAAATCCCAAGAGACGCAGTCATAAGCACGTTCGAAGTCAACCTTAAAAGCAAGACATTTTCTTTTGTCTCTTTTTTCCATATCAAGCACTTCGTTAACAACTAACACACCATCACCAATATTCCTGTTGGAGAGGAAAGCAGACTGTTCTAAGGAAATAATAGAGCCCAAAATCTTCTTCAAACGAGTAGCGAGTAACTTAGAGAAGAGCTTCTGCACACACCCGACTAAGCAAATCGGTTTATATTTGTTAGTTTCTTGGATTGGCTAGAATTTTGGTAAAATAAAGTATGTTCAATGTTGATGTCACATGGGTGATGTCACAACATTGAGTCTTAACACTGGGATGTGTTAAGTGTTTAAGTTGGATGTCTGATGTCACATGCGATGTTGTGACATCGGGTCTGCAGAATTAATAACATCAGGTTTAGTGATGTTGTTAGGGTTTGCGTTTTAGCTGGAATTGTGGAGAGCAGGTAGTCTCATTGGATGCGAATATCTTGGGTTAGATATTCTCTGTTGCATAGAGATTTGATGCAGGTTTGAAGGAGATTTAAAAGGTGAAGATTTAAAAAGATTTTGGGGGATAAAATCTGTTTTGAAGATTCAGTTTTAAATAACAAATCAGATCAAATATTGCAGTGGGTCCAAGCCCAATTCAGGTGGCTATATAAAGCGCATAGATCAAAGGAAGAAGATACAGAAATACAGAGAGAAGATCAAGAGCATAGGCTGAGTGTCTTGAGTATTTTGTACGTGTTTTGTATACACCATTCTAGGTTGAATTGGTGAGTTGTTTTCTGTCCTCTCTAAAGCTGTGAAGCAAAGAGAGTTGTGTAACTTGATCAAAGCTGTGAAGCAGGATCAAGGTTTCTCAAAGAGGTTGTTCTTTGAGAGGTTTTAGGGATTGAGTAGTGTTCTCATATCTAAGTCATTTCCTAGGTAGAAAGTCATTAGTAGGAATTAAGATTAGGAGATTGTCAACTGGGTTGTTGAGTCTGTAATTTAATTCTACAAGTAGTGAATTTCATCCCTGGCTTGGTAGCCCCCAGATTAGGTTGTTTGAACTGAACTGGGTTAACAATTTGGTGTGTTCTTCTGTTGTTTATTTTGTCCAGTGTGCAGAGTGTGTTGTTGTAACATCGTGTGTGACATCACACATATCTGGTACCAGAATTTCAATATTGAATCAAACTTTACGGATTTTTGACTTTAGGAATAAGAGTAAGGAAAGAAGCCGTGGCTGATTTAGACAAAACAGGGTGCTTGATGAAATCCATAACCATCTTTATCACATCCTCTTTAATAGTGTCCCAATGAACCTGCAAAAAAAGAAAAGATAATCCGTCAGGTCCCGGAGCTTTACCACCATTGCAGTCCCAAACAGTCTCCTTTATCTCTTCATAGGTAAAGTCCAACTCCAGCATACTACTCTCCTCCTTCGTCAGAGCAGAAAATTGAATTCCCTCAAGAGTAGGTCTGTTATTACAATTCTCAGAGAAATTCCGATGAAAATGATCAAAAACCGACTGTTTTACGTCTTCAACCTCCTCAACCCGCCCTTCATCTGTTTGGACAAAAGAGATATGATTCTTCTTCTGCCTCCCCCTAATTACTCTATGAAAGTAGCTCGTATTCGCGTCGCCCTCCATAAGCCAAAGCATTCTAGATTTATGTCTAAGTAATTTTTCTTTCGCCTGCAAGTTAGTCCAAATATCCTTAGCTGTCCTACATCTCTCCTCCTGAATAACTATACGCTCCTCCTCCGAGACATCATTGTTACTAATAAACAAGTCAAGATCATTAAGCGTTAACACTTGGTTATCCACTTTTAAATCTATCCAACCATAAATTTCCTTGCTCCACATCCTCAAACTCTTCTTAAGAAGCTTAATCTTCTCCTTGAAAACGTAGTCCCCTCTACCAGCAACTTTAAACGAACTCCATTCTTTCACAAAGAACTCCTTGAAATTCGGATGCTCCAACCAGCCATTGAAAAATCTGAACGGTTTAGGTCCCCAATTTGCTTTACAGGTCTTCAACCATATAGGGTTGTGATCAGAGATGTCCCTAACGCCAATAACTTGACCAACTATCCCCCATTCTTCCACCAGATCACCAGATAACAAGAACCTGTCAAGTCTGCTCATCGTTGTACCACTTCCATTGAACCAAGTAAATAGTCCCCCGATGCACGGCACGTCAACACAATCCAAATCATCAACAAAATTGCAAAACCCCTGTATTTCAGTCCTCCTTCCGTTCGATGATAAGCCTTTTCTTTCACTTTCTTTCATAACTGCGTTGAAATCACCTCCGACCAACCAATGGCTCCCTGAAAACTTGGATTTCACCTCAAGAAGCTCGTACCAAAATCTCCGCTTAAGAGAGGCTTTACAGGGAGAGTAGACATTCACAAAAAATATCTCCCTGCCTTTCCAACTAGCATTAATACCAATGAACCCCACACCTCATAAACTGTAGTGCAAATCGAGAGAATCTTTTCTCCATAAAATTAACATCCCACCTGAAGCTCCAATAGCACTAGAAGTAGTCCATTCGACCTCAGAATCTCCCCAGAAATTGGAAGTCGTTTCAGATCGTTGACAGTCAGCTTCGTCTCTTGAATAAAACACAAATCAACCATCTCTTTTTGGATGATGCTTCCGAGTCTTTTTCTTTTAATCAGACTCCCACCCCCCTAATGTTCAGAGACAGAATATTCACGGGGCACCAATATTAATATACTCCTTCTTTGATTCTCCACATTTATCCCTCTTTTCCATCAACCTAATCTGTTCCTCAATTTCTTTGTCTCCGCCTCCACCTAAAACCCCCAACGCAGAGAACATCTCTCGAATCTTCCTTGAAACTTTTGAATCAACCTCTACCCAGAACCTTTTATTTCCCTGAAGAACTTTTGAGTCTGTTACAGAATGACATATCTGCTCTTTTTCTGAGGTACTCATAGCCTTGAGTTTCTTCTTCATTTTAGAGGGATAATAGGTTTTTTTCTTCTTCGTACTGGCAAGTCGTCGGACTTTCTTTATTGGTAAAGGGCTACAGGGTTCAGATAAGGAAGAGATTCTACAAACCTGGTCAGGGTATGGATGGGAATTGAAGACTGGCTCCACCACTTGTTCATGGGGAGGGACCATCTCAGTCTTAGAAGAACCAATCCTGACATAAGCCCCATCATACGAGGCACTGAGATAAGGAAGCGAAGGAGAAGGCCCGAAACCACCAGAATTCAAGGGAGGCCCACCACCAACATCTAAAACTATGGGCTGCTTCAATTGGGCCTTGAGAAGTTCGTCAAAAACAATTATAGGGGAGTGGCCCCATACCCTGCCACCAACCAATTTGCCTTCGTAAACAGACGTTGCCTTGGGAGAAACGTCATCAGAAAAAGTAGTTTCAAGGGTAGGACTGCGACCAGGAATAGGTTTGCTTCGAAGACAGGTAGCACTGTTACAATCATCATTCTTCTGATTTCCCTTTAACACAGATGGGTTAAAAGTTGCCTTTTTGGAGAAAGGTTCATTGTGTGAAGGCACGACACCTCTGCTATGGGACCCACCATCCTCAAAGTTCCCATGAAAATCATCATTACTCAACGCATCATTCTAGGAAGAGCTATCTTGAAAGGCTTCAGAATCCGAGGTTGAACTTCCCTCCGCCGATTGGTGAACCACTTTAGTCAATTGTCCAAGGGTTTCCTCAGCCACTCTAATCCTAAAGACAACACCATTGATACTAACCTTTAGAACTTCGTTGATCAGAGAACCACATGAAGTTCTAACGATAAGACTGGCTACATCCAACTTGGACTGTTTAGATGTAAAGTCATCACAACACACATAATTTCCCACCATATTTGCAATAATTTCAAAAAAGTTAACATTACAGGCGTGACTAGGGATGCCGAACACTCTTAACCACGTTAACCTTTCTGAATCAAAATCTTCTATCCTGTGTTGTTTGTTGTTAACTTTATTGTAACAAACACTCGTCAATATATGAAAATATTTGGTTACAACAACTGAAACAATAAGCTAAATCATGATGCAGATGTTCCTCCGACACTGGAATAATTTTTTCGGCTGTGTCCGGGCTGACGACATATACTGCATAATCTTATCATTTTATCAAGAGAGTATAGTCGGGGTTCCGCTAGTCTGTCTTATTTGTATAGCTCTTTGTGTAAGTGCGCCAAAAAAATGCATTTACTTTTTCTGGATGCGCCGTTTTTCTCCAAGCATGGGGTTGGTCCAGATTGCCATCCCTAGCGCCCGTCAACCACAACAGTTTTTCCTTCCCGTATACATAAAAGTAAGTTAATAACTTAATATTAGTTTATTTCACCTTACCAATTATTGTGTCTAACTAATTGAATTTGAATTTCTTCTTGTTTAGATGGTCGGCTAAGGGCATGAGTTACAATAGATGTCCTAGACATCGTATTATTCAATACCGCAATCTGTTGGATCACCTAACACCTGCAGATGTAAGGCCTCTAAAAAATATATTTATATTTTATATCAATTATTTTATGATCTAATATTTTTCTCTTCTTCAGTTCAAATGGCGTTCATATCTAAACATGGAACACCTACATGAAGTCAGAGACCCTCTACCCAACAAAATTACCAACCTATTAACCATCCAAACATGCCAAACACCCAACCACAATACCAAGAGCGTCCCTCATATCATCTCCAACAAAATGATTACTATCAAGAAATCCAATATGGCTATGCGCCAAACACAACATCAAGATATAGCCAAAATGAGGGTACATCATACCATAGCCATAACGCCCTAACATCTTTCCATAGCCAAAACGCTCTAACATCATACCCAAGTCTACACACTCAACCATCTCAATAACCTTATGTCTTTCAAACACCACTACCATTTCAACCTTTCACCAACGAATCATTCACACCAATGTCCCCCTTCAATCGTCTAGGCTGCACACTAATGACCCCTTCATCACATCCGAACTACTCTGGCATGGGTCGCACGCTCAGTTTCAACACACAAGACCTCATGGAAATGCAAGAAATTATTAGGGAACCATCTACGAATATTCCTGAGACTTCAACTCCTCAAACACCTGGCGTGAATCAACAACGAGGGGAAAGAGTGCATCGAGTTAGGGTGCCTAGGGGATGTGGAACCGGTGGCCGGTGTTAGGGGTGAGAATAGACCAGACCAACTAACAGGAGCCTACGACCTAGCCTACATAGGCTCAGGCCAGGCCAGGCTTTTTCTTAAATAGAAAAGGCCTAGTCTTTTTTATAAGCCTATTTAGCTAAAGAGGCTAGGCCACAGGCCGTAAGAAAAGCCTTTTAAGCCTATCAGGCTGGCCTATTTAAGAAAAAAATCAATAAATTTATTGTTATTATATTCTATTTTGTTCTTTGAATTAAAATACGAAAATAAAACTTAGTTATCTTAAAGAACTTATGAAAATAAGTTGAAAAAACATTATAAACAATGTCATAAGTTGTTGTTATAAGTTTTTCTCATAAGTTATCTTCAACAAATAGTATCATCAAACTTATGCTAATAAGAAAACTTGAACGAGACAATGAAAACAAATATTTAATCTCATTGATATTTTAACTTGTTAGTCTATTTAACATTAGTTGAATTTCTTATTTACAGATGTTCAAATGAAGTAGGCTTTTAAATAAGCTAGTAGGCTAATCAGACTTTCGAAAAGGCCAGACTTAGGCCTAAAAATAAGCCTATGATGAGCTACAGGTCAGGCTTAGGCTTTAACTTTTTTAGCAGGCCAGACTCAGGCTTGAAAAAGCCTAGCTCGGCCCAGCCTATTCCCACCCCTAGTCGGTATGACCCACCCGGTCGTCAACATTGATTTATGTAATAGTTTATTTAATTAATGATAATTTTATTTATTTTTGGAAAAAATTTTACGAAATGCACCCTGTCTCCGGATGAATTGGCGACAGGACTTTAAGTATACTACCAAGTCGCCAATTGAATTGGAGACTGCATGAGGTATCTCCTATCCAATTGGCGACTCCCTTAAAGCCTTAACAAAGGGTCGCCAATTGGTATGGTGCCCACATGCATTCAGAAACCCTAACTGGGGTACTTTGAGAAATTTTTTGAAAAGTGGGGTATTTTTGGAATTTTTTTGAAAAACTGGGTTATTTGGGTAAAAACAATTCTGGTTTTTACACCACCAAATGCACTAACATGTACTAAACCAAATTAACAATGTCGTCTTTTTGATGTTTTGCTACCCAAGTATAAAAACCATTCCCATAAGTGGTCACAACACGTGTTACTATCACACCATGGCATTCCAACCCAATTCAATATTGTTTTCCACACTAATCGGGCTTTAGAGCAAGTAATAAACACGTGATCTATCGATTCTACATCATTAAAGCAAAGAACACAAACCAAGTCATGAATATTGGAGGTTACTCCCCTGGCCGCCAGATTGAAGCGAGTTGGTAATCTATCCAATAGAAGTCTCCACCCAAACAATTTTACCTTCATTGGAATCATGGATTGCCATAATAAATCTAGAGCAGTCTTGGAATTAATTTCCAAAATATCAAACCCCTTTGCTCTTTGAATGAAATAATAACAAGTTTTAACTGAAAACTGATTATTCAACGAGTTTGGCCAGAGAAAACTATCATCAACACCAACTTCCTCAAGCATATCCTTCAACTCAGTTAATTGTGCAACCAATCCTTCATCCAAATTGTCTTTCTGATAGCCCAACACCCACTACCATCCTTGAGTACTCCAAGTGTCTAACTCTTTCAGTTCTGCGAATTTGAAATCAGATAAAAGGTATAATTCTGGAAATCTGCACCTGATAAGGCAAGAATCCAACCATCTTGAATGCCAAAATGATATTCGCTCCCCATCTCCCAGTTTACAATTCAATTGAATTGAAAATGAATCCTCCTGCATTGATTGTGCAATTAATAGCATATCTCTCCACCATAATGAGTTATTGCGCCTGCAATTTGGATCCTGCATTGACAGAACAAGTTTCTCACAACAGTCATATTTATAATTCAGCACAGGTTTCCATATTGTGTCTTTTGCTTGTACAATTATCCATATCCATTTAGTTAATAAAGCCTTGTTGAAAGTGGCCAAATCTTTGATCCCCACACCACCATATTGCTTAGGTTTGCATATGGATGACCAGCTAACCCATGATATTGACACATTCTACGTTATTCCCGACCACAAAAAGCAACTTTGAATGGACTTTAACTCCTTAATCACTTTTGCAGACACCTTGTAAAACGATAAATGATGTGCGTGCATATTTGTGAGTACATAATTTATTAATGTGACCCTGCCACCCATGGAAAGCATCTTTCCTTTCCATGTGGATAACCTTGCCTTGAAGCTTTCGACCACATGATTGCAAAAGTTAACCCTTCTATGGTTTCCACCCACCATAAGTCCTAAAAATTTGAAAGGTAGTAGCCCTTGTTTGCAAGATAAAAAGTGTGCTGCAACTGCAAGAAACAATTCATCTACTCCAATTCCATATAAACAACTCTTCCAGAAATTGATCCTCAAACCCGATATTAGTTCAAAACCTCTAAGAATAGATTTGATGCCCCACAAGTTTTTCCAATCTTCATCGCAAATTAAGATCGTGTCGTCTGCAAATTGAATAAGATTTACTTCATCATTCCCATTCAGTTTGAATTCACTAAACATGCCTCTACTACACGCCCTTTTGACCATGAAAGCCAAACCCTCCGCCACTAATGAGAATAAAAAAGGAGACAAGGGGTATCCTTGTCTTAGACCCTTTGAGCCCTTAAAATCTTTTGTAGTTCCTCCATTAACCAATACCGACAAATGGTAATTCAAAATTCCCCCTTAAGCCACTGCATTCATTTGCTCCCAAAGTTCATAGCCACCATAACCAATTCCAAATATTCCCATTCTACGCAATCATACGCCTGTGCAAAATCATTCTTGAAAATTAAACATTTCTTTTTCTTCCTCTTAGATATATCTATCACCTCGTTCGTAACTAACACACCATCAAGAAAATTGTTAAACGGGAAGCACATATTTGTGTAGTCGGCTGCTATTAAATCAACTACACAATTTACGTAAATGTTCTTTTTCAGCAACTTAACAAGTGTTTTTTTGCCCTAAGTGCTCTAAATGTTACCAATTGGGACCAATAGAGTAATTAGTGAGCTCTGAAGATAGAGCAATTATTAATGAAAGAGACGGACCAGTATTAATAGGTATAAAGAGGACATTTTGGGAACTCTAATATTTGGTCAGTTGGTGTCAGATGACAAAATATCAAATGGAAATATTTTACACCATTGTATAATATTATAATATATATATATATATATATGTATGTGTGTGTGTGTGTGTGTGTGTGTGTGTGTGTGTGTTATATTGATAAAGAAAACACAAGATTCAAACACTTCGCGCACTCAGACGAAATAAACGAATGAGTCGCTCCCGTATCAATAACAGCAACTAAAGGTGTACTATTAATAAAGCATGTACCTTTAATCAAACGGTCTGCATTAGTAGTTTGAGTCCCTGCCAATGCAAACACCTTTTCGCCCGCTTGAGCTTGTTTCGGCTTAGTACACTTAGTACTAATGTGACCAACTTCTCCACAATTATAGCACTTCATCATATTCCTTCTACAATCTGTAGCAACATGCCCAAGACCTCCATAGTTAGCACATTTCGCTTCCGTCTTCCTACAATCAAATGATTTATGACCCATACCTCCACACTTGAAACACTTTACGGGACCAGAACTTCCTCCTCCAGACCTCCTATCAAAGTTTCCCCTATGCTTGCCCTTATCAACGGGTGTCACATAAGGTCCACCTCGAGCTTGTTGCTTTCCCTTCCTCTCATTCAAACTTTTGTAGTGTGTAGAACGAGCCTTACTATCTTCCTCGAAGATTCTACAACATTCCGTCAAATCTGAAAACCTTCTTATCCTTTGATATCCTACAGCTTGCTTAATCTCCGGATGTAAACCATTCTCATATTTAATACACTTTGAGAACTCAGCAGTAATCGCGGCATAATGAGGATGAAATTGAACCAACTCCACAAATTTAACAGTATAGTCCACCACGGACATACTACCTTGTTTCAGTTCAAGAAATTCCATCTCCTTCTTTCCCTTCACACTCTCAGGGTAATACTTTCTCAAGAACTCAGTACGAAATAAATCCCAAGTTACCTCTTCATCATCCACCTCAAGAACTTCACGTATACCGACCCACCAATCGCCGGCTTCTTCCTTCAGCATATGAGATCCAAGCCTCACCTTATTCTCCTCCGCACAGCCCATGACTCTGAAGATTCTTTCAATCTCTTTCAACCAATTTTGAGCTCCATCGGGATCAAATTTTCCTTTGAAAACCGGTGGTTGATTCTTCCTGAACTCGTCATTAGCATTCACGTTCGGCGCACCTTGCACCGCCCTAGCCATTGATTCCAAAGCCGCAGCCATCGCATTGTCGTTTCTACCCGACATATTCTGATTATTCCCAAAAATAACAACAAGGTTAAACAACAGTTCAACCAACACAACAACAAGACAGACACAACTGACTCAACTCTGGCTCTGATACCACTTAATGTAACACCCCCTTTCTATACCCCCAAATAATCACATAAATCATTTAGGCACATATTAAAAATTTCGCCAGAGTACGATTAAAACATAGTATAAAAGAGGCATGTCACATCATACACGCATTTAATACATACAACACCTGCTCAAAATATTGATATGCAACAGTGGGGTAACTTGCCACAGAGGAACTTTGCCCTTACACCCACATCTCAATATTTAGAATAAAAGCGGAAAATCCAAACATTGAAATACATCCAAGTATATATACGTAGATATATACATCACCAAGTATCATCCATCATTATAAGTCATGTTTACATAAACATTCATCAACAAGATACATGAACCAATGTATCACAAAAGAATAATATACATCCTAGCTACCCGGTGCTACATATCAGAGCCAACCGACCAAAAAGGAAAATGAAGACACGCTTCACAAAAAGACCTCCAGCATACCTACTATGCAATGCCTCATAGAGCATCATAAAACAGCAGAAGGGTGAGAAATATTATCATAATAACAATGCATATAATTATATATATATAAACATAAAAATACACATATTACACATTCTCACCACAATTCATCACATTTTCATCCATATACATCACAATGTATATATATATATATATATATCCACCAAGCATATTCATCATGCACACTTTCACAATTCTCAATCATTCCGTATAAACATACACAATTATGTTCATTCAACAACACATCATTATAAAGATGATAAATGCAAATCATAGAGACCGACTCACGACTCTATGCAAATGCAATGCGGTACCGACTCAATCATCACTAGTTCACTTAGGAACTCTGCTGGAACCATCGCTCGTTACCGAAGTAACTCCCCGTCGGGCCTACGATGTTCACCCATTGCTCACACCCCACATGGGCACACAATGTTTATGGATCGCTCACACCCCACATGGGCACACGACCCGATCGCTCACACCCCACATGGGCACACGATCCTATTGCTCACACCCCACATGGGCACACAATCATTCGTAATCATCGCTCACACCTCACATAGGCACACGACGTTACAACGGATTCTCATTAGAATCGCTCAACACAAGAATGCACATCATGATGCTTCACATGCAAAATGACTCGAAAGACATTCTTGAAATGCATACATATTCACAATATATTCCTGCATTCATCATATATAATCCACATACATTCACATCAATTGTATAACAACATACACAATTATCCAAACAATTCAATTTACGGTTCACCGTAAAAGTCGGTTAAAAGTCGGCTTAAAATAATATTTTTCATCACCCTCAAATAGAACATATTTTTAGCTTCAGTTTGATATAAAGAACAGCTCAATCGGATAAACGACGAAAAAGTTACGGACTTTTAAAGAAAACATTTTTCGGAAAACTAGCAGAGTGCAATCGATTGCACTCCTGATGCAATCGATTGCACAGTCCCAGACTTGCAATTTTTCGCCCTTTACATATGTGCAATCGATTTGCATCCTGCTGCAATCGATTGCACCTGTTAAAAACCAGAAAAAATAGCTGCTGCCCAAACACAAAACCCTCCGAAAACCCGACCGATTCAATTACTTTCTTCCGAATAAATACATGGTAATCCTCCATAAATACATACCAACATGTTAGGATAAAAAAAAACACCGATTCCACAACATTCGATTTTCACCAAAATCTCACATTCTCAAAACCCAAAATTGTCAAAACTCACAATATCAACCGATTTCAACCAAACGAGTTTCTATAATCTCAGCCTAACCTCATACGACTAATCTACGCAATTTATTTCGAAATTCATCCGTGAAAACATCGATTTCTATCGATTTCCTACAATTCGACCTAAACGGAAAAAAACAACGGAAACATAACGAAAACTAACCAAAACATAACCAAACTTCATGAAACATTAAACAGCAGCTCACATACATATACCCAACCAACACATGTATTTATACGACTTTTCGACCGTAAAAACATCGGTTTCTTTCGATTTCGTCAAATACGGCATAAACGGAAACATATGGAAAACCAACCAAAACATCCACACAAAACACATACATAATCATACACAAAGTTAGGATAACAATATTTCACACCCTTACCCGGATTCCAAATGATCTAGCTCTTGTTCTTGATGATTTCCACTCTTTTTCCTCTTTTCTTCTCTTTTTCCCTCTTCCTCTTTCTTTCTCTTCTTTTTCTTTCTATCTTTCTCTATTTCTCTCTATTTCTCTTTTCTATCTATTTTCTTTCTTTTCTATTTCTTTTCTCTCATTTTCCACTAAATCAATAAATTCATTTTTCTCACATAATTCTAATTCCACAAAATTTCTAACTTATGATTAATTGAGAAAAGTCTAAAATACCCTCCATTCTAATTTCCCCGAAAACTCTCGAAAACGGTAAAATAACATTTAACACACCAATTTAACAAATAAAATAATTTATCACCCAATTAAAATAAAAGACTCAAAAATAATGGAATAATCAAAATCGGGGCGTTACAGTTTCCCTAGTGGAGACTGTCTTTCCGGTGCTGATTCCATTTAGGATCTTGTGTTATCTTTTCTTTCTAAAGTGTCAGCCGGTCATGCTTGAACCAGTTACTCACATCATTTTAGATCTTCCCCGATTTTATTTCAGCTTCCCTAGTGTGTTGTCATCCCCAGTGAGTGTTTGCTCCTTGTGTGGACTTTGTCCTTGTCTGCTTTCGTTTGTCTGCATTTTACATTTATCATTCCATCATTTGCATCATATTAGAGTTCATTGCATGTCAATACATCTGAGGGAAAAATTTTCGGGTATCTATATTTAAATACCTTTCACCATGATTTCATGAAGATCTATCATCACTCATGTCATCCGGTGAAGTTATTTAAATAGGGGCAACTGTTGTACCTCAAATTTTACCCTCAGATCCTCTGATCATTTCATATCATTTTAAGTCAGTCATTTTTGCATTTTTGTTAAAACATATCGTTAATCATGCATTTTCAGTCGATTTTATCGGTTTATATTTTTTTTTATCTTAGATTAGATTTTAATTTAGTTTACAATTTTCATTTTTGGGTTTATATCTAATTTATTTATTTTTTAATTTAGTTTTATTTAATTCTCAATATAGTTTTATTTTTTAACTTTATTTGTTTATAACGTTAGTTTGGTTTCTATTTTTTTTGTCTAAATTCAATTTTGATTAGTTTAATTTTTGTCGATTTAGTTTAACTTCTATCAGTTTAGTTTAATCTAGACAATTAGATTTTATCTTAGTTGGCTTTATTTATTTATTTATCCTTTTCTATTTGCTTTTATTATTATTATTATTATTTTTTATTTAGAGTTGATTTAAACTTTCTTAGCTAATTTATTTAATTTAGATTAGATTTCATTTAATATTAGTGTAATGTTATTTATTTTTATTCGTTTGTTTTATTTTACTTATTTATATGTCAATTTTTATTGTGTTTATTTATATATTAATTTCTTCAAAAAAAAAAAAATTTCTTTTATTTCAGTATTATCATTATTGTATAAGTCATCTGCCACCCCAAAACCCTTCCAATGTACAACCGTACTGCATAAGAAGCACCACCATCTAAAATACTACTTCACACACACTTTGCCAAAATCATGTAAAGAAGCTCTTGACCTACAGAACCGAGCCATCCTGCTACCTGCGCCTCATGCCTTTGACCAACACAGATTCTGCACACTTTGTATTACAAGCCAAAATTTGCACCAAGATGGATACTACATATTCTGCACAATACCAAGACTATAACCTGCCATCATCCCAAAACCATGCTGCTATCCCTTAACACTGCTTCACCAAACCTGCATCAATGTACAAGAACTAAAACTGCTATGAAAATGATGGCTCATATGGGAAAATTGTCTTGAATCAATTCAAGACAGAATAGAGGAATATAGAAAGGGGGGAGAGGCATCAGAATAAAGAAAGACAAAAAAGTTTGAATCTAAGGGATTCCATTGATCCACGGATTGTTGGAGACACTCCAAACATACATCCCTCATCCTCCTTACAATAACATAACCTTACCTTAAAAAAGAGACTCTCTCATGAACAAGCTCCAAGGCTCACGCGCGTCCAGCATGTAAAGCACCTTGTTCAACCATCCTTCGTTCATTATCACTTAATCTTAAATCGTTGACAACTACCTTTTGTTACCGCCATAGCTCCTCAGTGAAACTTTCTTTGTACGCGGCCTGATCTGTGGGGAATGTTGTGAGCTTCGCAGTCTTGAGAGGGAGGTTCCTTGCGACCGGTGGTGGTGCATCTCCGACAGTTCTTTTGCTGTTACTGCTACCAATTTCTATGCTCAACGAACCGTACGCCTCACATTTGTTTAAGCAACAACACGTTTCAATAACGACCTGCATTTCATTCACAGGATTCAACAGCATTTTCATCGTAACAAACGATCCCGCTTGCTGCTGCAGCAAGTCGCGTGTCGGTAATCTTCGAATCTCTTGTTTCTGTTTGTATCATCTCTTCGTTGCGATTTCGTTTTGCATCGTTTTGTCTTTGATATAGTGTTATTAGTTATGCGTTCATCCTTCTGACTTTGTTGCATTGCGTTTAAGATATTGTTACGTATCATGGTGTAATTTCAATTTGTTTTGTCGGTTTACAATGAGTTGTGTAACACCCCAATTCCCATCGCGAATAAATAATACATAAACAAAATCAGAGTAACTAAAAATTTATTTTTTTCCGACAGAAACAAGGATGCCACATTTTAAAATAAGAATACACACTCCCTGCTCATAATTTTGATACATAGCATAAAATAGGTTACCCTCAGTTGGGAAACTTTTCCATATAAAGGTAATACCAAATATATTCAACAATTATATACATTAATAACATAATCGTTTCCCCGACTCCCATGCTACTTATCAGAGCAGACACCAAGACTTAAGCAAAGACGAAGATCTAACTCTTCCACTTGCCTCCACGCCTCTAAAGCTGACAATCTGCACTATGCCATAAAAAGCATATTCCAGCAGAAGGGTGAGAAATAACAACTATAACAAGATTGCATAATAATATGCCACAACACAAATAAATTCACATATATAATATTTCTCACCACATACATCACATACTAACACATATAGCATGCCACCAATACATAACATATCATATGTTTATCCATCCATGCACACCTGCACAATTCTACTCATTCCACATCAACATATACATCATGCATAATTTGTAACAGCCCAATTTTGATATTTCCATTTTTGTGTTGATTGATTCTAGTTGGTTGAGTCTTTTATTTAATTGGGCAATAATTATGTTATTGTGATATTGGTGTGTTAATATGTTATGTTTGCATAATTATGTGATTTTACCGTTTTTGAGAGTTTGCGGGAAATATTAGATTGGAGGGTATTTTAGATATTTCACATTTAATTATAGTTAGTTAGTTAGTAGATATTTTGAGAAAATATGAAGAAATAGAAAGAAAGAAAAGTATAAGAAAGAAAGAAAAAGAATAGAAATAGAAAGTTAGAAAGAAAAAGAGAGAAAAGAGAGCAAGAGAGAAAAAGAGAAGAGAAAAAGAAGAAAAGCTACAAATCATCAAGATCAAGCTTCCGAGAATCAAGGAATCCGGGTAAGGGTGTGAAACATTGTTATCTTATCAATGTGTATGATTATGTAGGGGTTTGCTTGGATGTTTTCTTGTTTCCATAGCTTTTGAGTTTTAGGTCGAAAACGATAAAATGATTGGGAATCGATGTTTTTACGGTCGGAAATCGATATAATTTGTGTTGTATGATTACCATGTGTTTATGAATCATTGCTGATAATTGTTTTGTTGTTGGAATTAATTTGGGATGAAAAATGAGGTTTTTGGGGGTTTTGGGTCGTGTAACCCGTAACAGCATTTTTCTGGTTCTGGTGTGATTCGCCAGGCGAATTTGGGATTCGCCAGGCGAATTGAGTTTGGCCACTAGCTCGCCAGGCGAAGTGCTGGCGAAGGCAGATTCGCCAGGAAAATTTTCCAGTCGCCAGGCGAATTTGGAATTACAGAAAAGGGGTAGCTTCTGTAACTCTTGGAGTTTTTCTATATTGGTGACTCGCCACTAGCTCGCCAGGCGAACTGCTGGCGAATGGAGATTGGCCAGGCGAAGTGCTGGCGAAGTGCTGGCGAAGTGCTGGCAAATGGTGATTGGCCAGGTGAATTGCTGGTGAAAGAGGTTTGGCCAGGCGAATTCTGAAGTCGCCAGGCGAATCTGGCTGTTTCTCAATAAATTCTTAACTTTTGAAAATTCATAACTTTTGATCCGTAACTCGGATCGGGACATTCTTTATATTGTTGGAAAGCTTATGAAATGTACTTTCTTATGATGTTAATTTTGAAATTGTTAGCCGATTAAATAAAGTCGGGAATTTGGGAATAATGTCATTTACCGACTTTTGTCGTTTTAAATGTGTATATTGGTTGTGTAACATACAATGTGGCATTGATAATAATGTGTATGCCTTGTATGATGTGGTATAATGATAGTGCATGTGATGAGATGTTGTGATAAGGTGTTGTGATGCGATGTTGTGATAACGTTGTTGTTGTGTGGTAAATACATTGTTTATGTGAAATTCAATGTATGTTGTGTGGTGACCTTTATGGTTTGAAATGCATTGTTTGAATTGTTTTGCAATGCATGAATGTGATGATGTTGAAGCATGTGACAAGTTGTTGTAATTGTTGTGGTTGATGAATTATGGCCGAAGGGCAAGAAATTGCAATGTGTGCATTTAATGTTATATGCATGACTATATTGTGAAATATGTGTGCATTGCATGAGTGTATGTGGTCATTTTGTATGAGAAACATCATGACATGCATTCATGTTTCGCGATTCCGTGGAGAATCGGGTGTAATATCACGTCCCTGTTGGGTGTGAGTGATTGATTACACAAATGATCATTGAGGATCCTCTGAACATTGCGTAGTCAATGGGTGTAATCGTTGCGATGAGTTACACTTGATTCCGTGGGGATCTTCAGAATGATTGTGTGCCCTTGTGGGGTTTGAGCAATCAGATTGTGTCTGCGTGAACAATCCAGAAACATCGGATGCCATGATGGTATGAGCGATGGGGAAATATCGTAGGCCCGGCAGGGAGGATATTTCCATTGAGTTCTTTAATTGAGCTCGGGTGATGAGTCGGTACCGCATGCATCTGCATAGAGTCGAGAGTCGGTCTCTATGAGTTGCATTTGTCATCATTGTATTTGTGCATTGATGAATAAACATATATATGTATATGTTGATGTGGAATGATAAGCATTATGAGGGATATGCTTGGTTTTATATATATGTGCCTTGCGATGTATATTGAATGAGATGTGATGAATTGTGATATAAACTGTATCTTATAATGATGCATTGTTGGATGAACAAGTATGTGTGTGTTCATGTGGAATGATGATAATGGTGAATGTATGCATAATGAATATGCTTGATGATATATCTATATTGTGATATATGATGAGTTATCGTGAGAATATGTGTTATATGTTTATGTTGTAGTACATAATTATATGCATTGTTATTATGATAATATTTCTCACCCTTCTGCTGTTTTATGATGCTCTATGAGGCATTGCAGATTAGGTATCTGGCGGTCTTTTTGTGAAGCGTGTCTTCATTTTCCTTGTTGGTCGGTTGGCTCTGATATGTAGCACCGGGTAGCTAGGACGTTTGATCTTTTTGTGATACATTTGCATATGTATCTTGTTGATGAATTAGTGTATATAAACACGATGTTGCTTGTGATTCATACTGGATGATGTATATATATGTTGGTGTATATATGTGGTTGTTAATCAATATTTTAGATGTTTCCGCTTTTATTCTAAATATTGAGATGTGGGTGTAAGGACAAAGTTCCTCTGTGGCAAGTTACCCCACTGTTGCATATCAATAGTTTGAGCAGGTGTTGTATGTATTAAATTAAGTATGATGTGACATGCCTCTTTTATACTATGTTTTAATCGTACTCTGGCAAATTTGTTTTATATGTGCCTAAATGATTTATGTGATTATTTGGGGGTATAGAAAGGGGGTGTTACATAATTCACCAATCCAATCAAGACCCGACAATACCACGCATCACATAACTGGGAATGACAGCATAGTCATTCTACCCCAATACATACCTCACTAGGAACGACAACATAGTCATTCTACCCTAGTGCACCTCTCATTAGGAATGACAACATCGTCATTCTACCCCAATGAATATCCCACTAGGAATGACAACATAGTCATTCTACCCCAGTGGACACGACAACTCAATTGTACATCACTAGGAATGACAACATAGTCATTCTACCCTAATGAGTACTCCACCAGGAACGACATATAATCGTTCTACCCCAATGGACCCGACGACACACTCGCACATAATCAACTAAATCGTGATTTTCCACATATAACCAATGCAATCATAATCAAGCATATATAATCAAATACTACACATTGCATATTCTTGCCCTTAGGCCACAATTCAACAACCACAACAATTACAACAACTTGTCACATGCTTCAACATCATCACATTCATCACATATCATATGTTTATACACAAGACACATTACTCACAACCATTGCATTTATCACCTATGCATAATAATTCACCAAAGCTATCACAAGCTCACACATAATCAATCCATTCATGATTTATGCAAATGCACAGAGACCGACACAACGACTCTATGCAATGCATATGCGGTACCGACTCATCACCCGAGCTCAATTGAAGAACTCAATGGAAATATCCTCCCTGCCGGGCCTACGATATTTCCCCATCGCTCATACCATCATGGGATCCGATGTTTCTGGATTGTTCACGCAGACACAATCCGATTGCTCAAACCCCACAAGGGCACACAATCATTCTGAAGATTCCCACAGAATCAAGTGTAACTCATCGCAACGACTACACCCATTGACTACGCAATGTTCAGAGGATCCTCAATGATCATTTGTGTAATCAATCACGCACACCCAACAGGGACGTGATATTACACCCGATTCTCCACGGAATCGCGACACATGAATGCATATCATGATGTTTCTCATACAAAATGACCACATACACTCATGCAATGCACACATATTTCACAACATAGTCATGCATATACCATTAAATACACACATTGCAATTTCTTGCCTTTCGGCCATAATTCATCACCACAACATGTCATCATATGCATTCACATCATATAACGTCATACAAGTCATACGATATCCATATCAAAAGCACATTGCATGAACACCTCAATTACGCACGCTTACAACGACAAAAGTCGACAAAACAACACCATTCAAATATCATACATCCATCACCAATGCGTATCAATCATGCACAACATTTCGTCACATATATTCACATCATATAGCGGCACACAAGCCATACGATACATATTAAAAGCACATAGCACGGTAAAACACCGACCGCACGCGTTTAACGCGATAAAAACCCGACAACCCAACACTTTTCTAAAACCACGACCTAAATAAATCATCTACTGCCCTCCAACCCAATTTTATAAGAAAGAATATTTCATAAGCTTTCTAACGCTTCGAACGGGGACCAAAACGGACTTACGGTTCAAAAGTTATGGCTAAAATACGAAAATACTGTTTTTGCTGTCCCAGGCAAATTCGCCTGGCGAAACGGACTCGCTAGCAACTCGCCTGGCGAATCTGGACGAACCAGAATTTCTCCAAAATGGGTTTGGGACCCGAAAATGATCCAAATCTTCCACCCACATGATAGTATTACACCCAATGACCCAAAAATACATGTTAGAACACGTTTAGGCATGTATTTCATCAATTCATCCGTGAAAACATCGATTTCTACGAATTACTCACAATTTCACCCAAATAGAAAAACCTATATTTTCACCCAAACATTTAAACAAAACATACATATGCATATACAAGCATGATATAATTGAAACTTCTCACCCTTACCCGATTATTCGCGCTCGAAACGGAGCTTTTCCCGATTTTCCTCTTTTTCCTCTTCTCCCTTTTTCCTTCCTCTCTTTTCTCTTCTTTTCCTTTTCTTTCTCTTCTTTCTCTTTTCTTTCTATGTCTCTCTCTATTTCTATTTATAATATCTAACTACCCAAATGACCAAAATACCCCTCAGCTCAAATATCTCGCAAACGCTCTCAAAATGCGATAAAACATAAACAATGATGAAAAATAACATTTTGTCAAATAAAAGTCAATAATAAAATAATATAAAACCAAAACCAATTAAATCTACTCTATTAAATAAATCTAACAAAATTGGGGCGTTACAATTCTCCCCCACTTGGACATTTTCGTCCTCGAAAATCTAACCGATACGAATAACTCCGGATACGACTCTCGCATCCGACTAACAAATCAACCTGCCAACAAAAGGCACACCACGACTAACACAACTGACAAACCACCTTGCTAACTACCACAACGACACGACAACGACGACAACTACATCGACAAGATGCAAAGCCCATACAATGCACTTGACGACAAACTCACAACTCAAAGAAAAGCCAAGATACCAACACACAGGTTCACTCTAGAACCGAAACACAACAAGATCGTTACCCTACCCTAGGTAACACTCCCCTAATTCCCCACACAGGAATTAGCTACACACACTCGAACCATCACCATGGAAACGAGGCAACAACACAAACAAGAACATAAAGTTCCACGACACCACAAGGTCTCAACAACATCAACAAAACCAGAACACCAACAACAAAGCTACGATTCACCAATCGAACATGCAATTAAAACATCCATTTACATAGTAGCCCATGAATAATATTCAAACCTTCCACCTAACACTTCTATTCTGAAACGTCCAATGGTCTCATCACTCCTACATGTTCCCAATGTTCAACCTATGAACTCTTACAAGTCACACACGCATATATCAAATTGTGCCACACCACGCATCCGCTACGCACTCTGCTTACTCGTAACCATCAAAACTACCAATCTCACGTCCAAAGTCTAACTCTTTCTCATATTCACCAAAAATCACTATTCACTTTTTAATATACCCAACCTCACACTCTACTGTGTTATCTCACACACCAGACACGAGTCTCTGAACTGTTCAAATAATTCTAATTCTCTGACCATCAAGACAAACTTACATAAAAACTTTCGGCTTAACTCCTCAGGCACAACCTTAGCTTCTACCGAAGGATAATCCAAGCCAAATTCATAACTCGTCACGAATTCTAACCCTCCTTGTCGTCTCATACTCTATTCCTTCAGACCAAACAAGCACTCTAAACTCTTGCGATTACCAAACACTTCAAGCCGAGAACCATAAAAATAATACCTCTAAATACTTCAACACAATACAACCGCAACCAATTCCAAATCCAAAATAGCATAGATCCTTTCATAAATCCTCAATTGTCATAAAGCATAAACCACGACTTTACTCTCTTGCATTAACACCTGACTACACTCTTCAGAGACACATCACAATACCTCACAACGATTCATCAGGATCACGCAGAATCAAAACTAGAGCCGTAGACAGCTTCTACTTCAGCTCACCAAAACTTACTCACAACGAACGTCCAAAACAAACGACTCACCCTTTGCAAGTCAACTGAGATAACAAATGTACGAACTTAGCAAAGTCTTCCATAGCCTGCAGTAACAACCAACTGAGCCCAAAAGTTTCTAATCGCCTTAACCGACTTCGGAGCCTCTCATATAGAACTATATCTACTTCCGATGGATCCATAACAATACCATCATCAGAAATAACATATCCAAGAAAACTAACCTTTTCAACCAAAATTCTCACTTGAATAACTTAGCATGAAACTTCGCCTCTTTTCAACACTTGTAATCTAATTCTCAAACACTCTACCTGTTCTCCCTCTGAGTTTATAACAGATCCGAATATCCTCAATCAAAACCATTACGAACTTATCCAAATAAATATGGAAGATACGATTTATATACTCCACAAACATTACGGACGCATTACTATCACCGAACAACATCACTGCACGTTGTAATGTCCAACCAAATTCCAAAAGATATAAATTCTTAAAGCTTTTGCAAAACCTTGCACTGGGTAACTGGTTACTCACATACAAGCTTAACCGAGTAAATAACAACCTATTCCGAGGATAACAAACCTAACCAGTCACATTAAATCGATCAAAGCCTCAACTCACACAATTCACCACTCTTATCAAACATTCCAAACAATTGCAATTCCACTCAAACTCAACCAAACCATTCCAGTTATCTTTTCATGAAAGTGGACACCTGTCCTCAATCGTTACCTTATAAAACTGTCCGTAATCCATACACAATTTCTTTGCTTAACAGTCCAAATTCCATAAATTCCAACATGTAGCAACAACCATCCCAAAGGAACTCCCAAATACTACATCCACACTTAAGGTTTTCTCAAAATTTCCATTAATGCTCTAAAATTCCAAAAATTCCAAACCTCTCAAGAACTCTAAGTTCCGTTTTCCATAGTCTCAATACCAATACCATCATACGCATCATACTTGTTATTCCATTCAATCATCATTCCCTTTTTGTTACTAACAAAGCTGGAGCTCTCTAAGACAACACCTTAATGTTTCATTCAAAAACACATCCGAAAACCATGCACAACTGACGGTCCATCATTGTGACTTCCTGCCAATTTCCAGAACACTATTATCACAAATATAACAAACACCTTGGTTTCATCGCCTATGAGTTTTTCTACTTACTTAGCAGATTCCAAACCTCCCATCTTCACCTTCGTCAAATTTGAGTTCACACTTTACTCTCTGAGAACAACCATTAATAATACCCAATCATTCTCCCTCAGTTACATTCCAAATTGACCAACATACCAAAACCTTCAATCCATCTCATAAACAATAATTTCACTTTCCACAGCATAGAACACTTTTATAGCTTCATATCGATATAAAGAACGCTTAAATCGGACACCCGAGTCAAAAGATATGAATTTTTGAAGGAAAGTCAATTATTGGAAAATAGCCAGATTCGCCTGGCGAGTCAAGATTTCGCCTGGCGAATACCTCTTCGCCAGCCCTTTGCCTGGAGAACAAGCGGCGAATCCTGATTTTTCTGAAAACTCAAACTTCCAGTAGCTAACACATTTCTGTTTTTCCATTTTCGCCTGGCGACTTCCTATTTCGCCTGGCGAATCTCCCTTCGCCAGCACCTCGCCTGGCGAACTATTGGCGAATTACAAATGTGGAAAAATCCCAAGAGTTACAGAAGCTACCCCATTCTTGTCATTCCAAATTCGCCTGGCGACTTACGATTTCGCCTGGCGAATCACCCTTCGCCAGCACTTCGCCTGGCGAACGAGTGGCGAGACTTAATCCGCCTGGCGAATTCCCAATTCGCCTGGCGAATCGCACCAGAACCAGAATTTTCTGCTGCACTTCCATGGTTTCCACACCTCAAAATCCAACTTTTCCAAACCAACACATTTTCAAATTCCAAACAATTCATCACACGCACTATCAAGGCCGGAAAGGCACGTCTATTCCATCAAACATAATTTCCGTCTACTATCAACAAGAGATTAAGGGTGATCAGTTCCTCAATTTGCCAATAGACAGCCGATAATCATGATGGGGCATAAACCGTCTTTACCAAACTATAATAGCCTTCCTTACATCCTGCGCACAAAACTTCCTAAGGCACAAATCCTTAGTTGACATAAACCTTACCTCCGCATTCACTCCAGAACCGGGAACAACACTGTCTTAACAACACTTACAATCTTGCAATTCACAACACACTGAGCCAACGCTCCACACCTGAAGCAACTTGGAGAAGTACCAGCTTCTCCCCCACTTATCTCATTCTAAATCCTACAGACAAAGGATTAGAAAACCAGAAAGTACTGACAGTGCTTCCACACATATCATGTACTAAGGGGCAAACAACGACGACAGTATTCAACTGTCACACCAACTGACTCAACAACCTGGCCAGACGGACCGACCTGCTCTGATACCACTTAATGTAACACCCCAATTCCCATCGCGAATAAATAATACATAAACAAAATCAGAGTAACTAAAAATTTATTTTTTTCCGACAGAAACAAGGATGCCACATTTTAAAATAAGAATACACACTCCCTGCTCATAATTTTGATACATAGCATAAAATAGGTTACCCTCAGTTGGGAAACTTTTCCATATAAAGGTAATACCAAATATATTCAACAATTATATACATTAATAACATAATCGTTTCCCCGACTCCCATGCTACGTATCAGAGCAGACACTAAGACTTAAGCAAAGACGAAGATCTAACTCTTCCACTTGCCTCCACGCCTCTAAAGCTGACAATCTGCACTATGCCATAAAAAGCATATTCCAGCAGAAGGGTGAGAAATAACAACTATAACAAGATTGCATAATAATATGCCACAACACAAATAATTCACATATATAATATTTCTCACCACATACATCACATACTAACACATATAGCATGCCACCAATACATAACATATCATATGTTTATCCATCCATGCACACCTGCACAATTCTACTCATTCCACATCAACATATACATCATGCATAATTCACCAATCCAATCAAGACCCGACAATACCACGCATCACATAACTGGGAATGACAGCATAGTCATTCTACCCCAATACATACCTCACTAGGAACGACAACATAGTCATTCTACCCTAGTGCACCTCTCATTAGAAATGACAACATCGTCATTCTACCCCAATGAATATCCCACTAGGAATGACAACATAGTCATTCTACCCCAGTGGACACGACAACTCAATTGTACATCACTAGGAATGACAACATAGTCATTCTACCCTAATGAGTACTCCACCAGGAACGACATATAATCGTTCTACCCCAATGGACCCGACGACACACTCGCACATAATCAACTAAATCATGATTTTCCACATATAACCAATGCAATCATAATCAAGCATATATAATCAAATACTACACATTGCATATTCTTGCCCTTAGGCCACAATTCAACAACCACAACAATTACAACAACTTGTCACATGCTTCAACATCATCACATTCATCACATATCATATGTTTATACACAAGACACATTACTCACAACCAATGCATTTATCACCTATGCATAATAATTCACCAAAGCTATCACAAGCTCACACATAATCAATCCATTCATGATTTATGCAAATGCATAGAGACCGACACAACGACTCTATGCAATGCATATGCGGTACTGACTCATCACCCGAGCTCAATTGAAGAACTCAATGGAAATATCCTCCCTGCCGGGCCTACGATATTTCCCCATCGCTCATACCATCATGGCATCCGATGTTTCTGGATTGTTCACACAGACACAATACGATTGCTCAAACCCCACAAGGGCACACAATCATTCTGAAGATTCCCACAGAATCAAGTGTAACTCATCGCAACGACTACACCCATTGACTACACAATGTTCAGAGGATCCTCAATGATCATTTGTGTAATCAATCACTCACACCCAACAGGGACGTGATATTACACCCGATTCTCCACGGAATCGCGACACATGAATGCATATCATGATGTTTCTCATACAAAATGACCACATACACTCATGCAATGCACACATATTTCACAACATAGTCATGCATATACCATTAAATACACACATTGAAATTTCTTGCCTTTCGGCCATAATTCATCACCACAACATGTCATCACATGCATTCACATCATATAACGTCATACAAGTCATACGATATCCATATCAAAAGCACATTGCATGAACACCTCAATTACGCACGCTTACAACGACAAAAGTCGACAAAACAACACCATTCAAATATCATACATCTATCACCAATGCGTATCAATCATGCACAACATTTCGTCACATATATTCACATCATATAGCGGCACACAAGCCATACGATACATATTAAAAGCACATAGCACGGTAAAACACCGACCGCACGCGTTTAACGCGATAAAAACCCGACAACCCAACACTTTTCTAAAACCAAGACCTAAATAAATCATATACTGCCCTCCAACCCAATTTTATAAGAAAGAATATTTCATAAGCTTTCTAACGCTTCGAACGGGGACCTAAACGGACTTACGGTTCAAAAGTTATGGCTAAAATACGAAAATACTGTTTTTGTTGTCCCAGGCAAATTCGCCTGGCGAATGCCTGGCGAAACGGACTCGCCAGCAACTCGCCTGGCGAATCTGGACGAACCAGAATTTCTCCAAAATGGGTTTGGGACCCGAAAATGATCCAAATCTTCCACCCACATGATAGTATTACACCCAATGACCCAAAAATACATGTTAGAACACGTTTAGGCATGTATTTCATTAATTCATCCGTGAAAACATCGATTTCTATGAATTACTCACAATTTCACCCAAATAGAAAAACCTATATTTTCACCCAAACATTTAAACAAAACATACATATACATATACAAGCATGATATAATTGAAACTTCTCACCCTTACCCGATTATTCGCGCTCGAAACGGAGCTTTTCCCGATTTTCCTCTTTTTCCTCTTCTCCCTTTTTCCTTCCTCTCTTTTCTCTTCTTTTCCTTTTCTTTCTCTTCTTTCTCTTTTCTTTCTATGTCTCTCTCTCTATTTCTATTTATAATATCTAACTACCCAAATGACCAAAATACCCCTCAGCTCAAATATCTCGCAAACGCTCTCAAAATGCGATAAAACATAAACAATGATGAAAAATAACATTTTGTCAAATAAAAGTCAATAATAAAATAATATAAAACCAAAACCAATTAAATCTACTCTATTAAATAAATCTAACAAAATTGAGGCGTTACATGTTGGGTCTTCTCTAATTATGTGGTGTAAGTATATTAGTATGGTGTTTTGACATGCTTAAGAATTTTCGACAGTGGTGATGATGTTGTAAAACTAGAAAGGAAATCTCTGCTTTATTGATGAAAAGATATTTATAAATTGTTTGAAGCATAAAATCTATCATGCTGCAGTTTTGTTTTATAAGTATAGGTTTACTTGAAGAGTTATCATGAATGATACAAATGAGAAGTGTATGGACGGGTGGATCGTAGAAGTTGTTTGTGTTGAAATATGATATTGTGTTGAATGAAGCATCGTGCACGATCGTATTTGCGTCTAGTTGCTTGCTTGCAGTTCTTGTTATATGTGTATTTGTGTTTGTATGTTTGTCAGTGATTAATGATATGTAAGATCTTTACTATGCTTAGTTTATACTTTTTAGCTTAATTTATAATATAAATATATATACTTTCAGATTCTAAGTCGATATAGTTATATATATTTTCGGTTACATATATACTTGTTATTGTTGTTACATATTATATATTTATTTGGTTGTGTTTAGCACATATATACTGTTTCAGTTTAAGTTTAGATATAAGTAGTGTATACTTTATTCTTAGCATAATATATATTTACTTTTTAAGGGTTGTTTTAACATATATTTTTTACTTTTTCTATTTCTTTTTGGCTAAAATACAGTTTTGGTCCCCCTGTTTTTCAAAATTCACAGTTTTGGTCCCCCTGTTTTTTTTTTAACAGTTTTGGTCCCCCACCCCTCACTGTTCATGTACGGACATGTACTGTTCATGTACGGACATGTACGGACAAGTTACTGTTCATCACTTTTTTTGGGCCAAAATTGGGGTGGGGGACCAAAACTGTTAAAAAAAAAAAACAGGGGGACCAAAACTGTGAATTTTGAAAAACAGGGGGACCAAAACTGTATTTTAGCCTTTCTTTTTATATACATAAACACTTGCGTTTTTTTTATATAGTTTTATAGATATATATATACATTTATATTGTTAATTATTAATTTTATGTTATTTTAATCTTTATTATAATTTTGTATTATTTTAACTTCTTTTATAGTTTTATAAATATTATTTCAAATTTTGTCATATATATATATATATTTGTAGGGGTTAATATTTTCTCACGATGCTTTGCCGTGATTATCTGTTCTTTATCCGCGATGCTTTTCCGCGTGTCTCTGTTTATTCATTACATGATGCCTTTCTGTGTACTGTGTCTGTGACTTATCTGTTTGTCTCAATCCAAAGGAAATGACCTCTCCCATTGACTGCCATGTCATTAAGGATAGCCTCGCCCATCATTCCCTTATCTCACGCCGTCGCGCGATCGAGACTTGCCTTTCCATTTTACCTAGCCTTAGGTTTGGAGTCGCCGCACTCCACGTAGGTGTCTTGCTGTCAGACCCTACTTCTCTGTGGACACTTCTTACTTATTTTACCAAGCCTTAGGTTTGGAGTCGCCGCACTCCACGTAAGTGTCTTGCTGTCAGCCCCTACTTTCCCTTGGAACCTTGACCACATTCAAGAGTTCTTTACCCCCATTGAGGGGAACTACGGACGCTCTGATTTCTCAAGTTCACCTTGAGAATACGTAGGCATAGGATTGCGAGATCCTATCGAGCTACCTTTTCTTTTTTTTACCTTTACATCCGATGCATTCTCGGATTCCCCATTTTCTTTTACACCATTTACCCCATTGAGGGGAACTACGAATGCTCTGATTCCACTCCCGTCAGGATACGTAGGCATGAGATGCGATGTCTTGGCAAGCATACTTAGTGTATATACCCCTAAGTCTTTCTTTACCTTAGCACATTTCCCTTAGCAAGCAAACTTTAACATAACACAAATACTAACAAGAGGTTCCCGTAGAGTACTACGGATACTTAGGGTGCTAATACCTTCCCTTTGTATAATCAACCCCCGAACCTAGATTCTCTTTTTAGGGTTTTCGATCTTTACCCTTTCCTTTGGATAAATCAAAGCTCGGTGGTGAATTTCAAAGTTTTGCGATGCAAGTTAATTAATAGCTTGTTATCCGATTCTCACCGCAACAGAAATGGCGACTTCACTGAGGACTTCCCTTAAGAGGGTTAAGCCTATCTTGTTTATATTTGTGTTATTTATATGTTTGCTTGCCGGTACATTTGTATATTTATATATGTATATATGCATGTTGTGCTTGGGTTTTCTGTATGCAGGGTTGTTACCTTGAGTGGTGAGATAAATCCTAACCCAGATTTGAGTGCAATTAGGATAGGACGATGGTATTCAAGGAGGCTTTGAGGGAGTCGAATCCTGAAAAGTTGAATTGAGACACCATCACCCAGTTGAGGCCCTCTTGAGAGTTTAGTCATGTTGAACGAATCCGTTCGTGAAAACGTTACTACTCTCGACCTAGGTGCCCGTGATTTTGAGAACCGTAGTTACCAAACCCCACTAAGCCTTTTAGGACGTAGTGTGGTGACCATGATGGAGTCTATTTCTGAAATGGTTGTCACGCGATACTACACTCAGACGAGATTCTCTTGAGAATTTTATTGATTACCGAGTCATTCCGGAAGTCGATAAAATCCGAAAGATGGATTGTCGACTCTGGGAACTTCTTTGAACCTTGTTTTACAGATACAAGAACCCTAGTACACACCTCGTGGTTGGTTCTTTACCCAGACTCCATGCTGTGATCTCGAACCCTTGATCATGTTGCATGTGTTTTGTATGATGTTTGCATCACATTGCATATCATTTGCATCTTTGCATGATTCATTGCATACGTCTGTCTGTCCGGTTACTCATCTCCAGTTGTCTCTATCTTCCAGTGTCATTTGTGAGTCGTCAAGCTGATTCCTCGACACCGATACCAGACGAGAGCCAACTACAAACGAAAGATGTCAGAGCAAGAGGTACACAACGCTGAGGTCCGAATGGAGATCGACGACCTCAAGTCAAGTGTAACCAAACTCACTGAGATGCTTTAAGTCTTGATTGCTAGGGGAGAGCCACCCCAAAGGACTGTCATCCAGGAAGTTTCAAGCGTTGATCCTCCACCTGTTCAGATGCCGCCTTCAACTTGGCCTGAGTTCGGTTTGCCACGCAACTACTCTCCACCGATTGCATCTACTGCTATGGTTGGTCAGACTGCTATGCCTGTCTTTCAAGCTCCTGTTTTCACCGAGCCCAGACCTGTGGTACATGCTGTTCCACAGACTGTTCAAGCTTCTTTCAAGAATCCCCTCTATGAGTACAATGCTGCCAGTGCTCAGGGTGAAGAGCCTGAAGACTTTGTTGAGCCTGAAGTTGTCCGAGAGTAGTTTCAGAGCATAGAGAAGAGACTCAAATCCGTTGAGGGTACTGATTTCTTTAATGTGGATGCAGACAACATGTGTTTAGTATCTGACCTTGTTATGCCTGCTAAGTTCATAACTCCAGAATTTGTGAAGTATAAGGGCCACTCTTGCCCAAGAGCTCATTTGGTCATGTATCTTCGCAAGATGACTGCTCATGCCAAAAATCAAAAACTGCTTATCCACTATTTTCAAGACAGCTTGCGTGGAGCCTCACTTAAATGGTATATGAGTCTCGAGCAAAACTCCATTCACTGCTTCCAAGACCTCACAAATGCCTTCATGAAGCAGTATAAGTATAACCTTGACATGGCTCCTGATCGCCGCCAGCTGCAAAATATGACTCAACTTCAGAAAGAATCTTTTAAGGAGTATGCTCAGCGCTGGAGGGAGTTGGCTTCCCAGGTTGAACCTCCCTTGGCCGAAAAGGAATTAATTGGAATGTTCATGGATACCTTGTCCTCATTCTATTGGGAGAATATGATTGGAAGTGTTTCCTCCAACTTCACTGATTTGGTTACTATCGGCCAAAGACTCGAGGAAGGTCTTAAGAAAGGAAAAGTATCTAAGGCTGTCGAATCTTCCAATACTGTGAAGAAATCCTACGGGAACTTTCAGAAGAAGAAGGAAGATCAGACCAACGCTGTAATGTTTGAAGTGAGAAGGCCTCATCCTCAACCTAAGTATGTTGTCCACCCTACTATTGCTGCTGTCACTCCTGCGGTCATTGCTCCACGACCAGCTCAAGCTCCCCAACGTCCGACTGCAGGACAAAACCAGTACCGTAATAGGAATCATTTTGATCCTATTCCTATGAAGTACACTGAACTGTATCCTGGTCTGGTTGAGCAAGGTTTGATTACCACAAGGCCTTTACCTCTTCCAAATCCTCTGCCAGCTGGATTTAGGTCTGATCTCCACTGTGCATTCCATGAAGGTGTCGCAGGCCACGACTTGGAAAACTGCTATGCACTAAAGGCTAGAGTGCGTGATTTGATTAAGACTGGAATTTTCAATTTTCGTGACAATCCCAATGTCCAGGACAACCCTCTGCCAGGGTACGCCAAGTGAAGCTTCAGTCGACTTCAGCATGTTATCCTCCTAAAAGCCAGTGTTTCAGACAGGACATCTCATCCTTGTGTTGATTAGTCACTAGGCCTTTGTTTCTTATTATTTGCATTTTCTTTATTTTGTAATGGTTGTTTGCTTTCAAATTATGTTTGTACTTTCAAAATTAATGAAACGAGCATTGCAACTTTTTTATTCAATTCATTTGTGTTTGCCAGTTACGTCTTTATGCTTTCTTTTGCAAAAAAAAATTCTCTTGTCCACTTTCTTTTGATTATGCAAAGATTGGAGGGAGGGTGATGAAAACGTTATACCCATAATTGCTGTTAGTATGCTTTCAGATCAAGACTTTGCTGACGATGTAAGGCATTGTTTCAATCCCTAAACACTGGAGAAATAAGGAAGATAACCCCTCGCCAACCCATTTGAGCCTTGAAGTAGGAGTTTCTTTTCTTTACAAATAAAAACCTGCAATCTTAACCTGGGGCAGGGTAGTCCTCAGTTAACTGGATTGTGCATTCAAATACAAGAGTTGCATTCAAGACGCCTTTCAACAAAAGGTTGCATTCACAAATGTTCCTTCGCACACAGCAAGCAAGTGTCGAAGATGTCTTTCAAGTCAAATGCCAATGATGGTTCACTATAATCATTAAACCAGACAGTCACTAAAAAAAAAAGAGAGTGAAAAAAAAATCAAAATAAAAGCCTGCTAAGTCAAAACCTATGAAGGAAACTTAGGCAAAAATTGGGGCATCCGCAAGTTAGGGATAACAAAAATCATCCAAGAGGTTACCGAAATCCTCAAAGATAAAACGAGTTGACTAAGGTCCTCACCAAAAAAAAACAACAAAATGTTGTGAGAAGCAGTGACTGTCATCTCAAGTCCATTGAATTTTGAACTATCATTACTATCATCAGTGCAATTCCTAACTCATGGGAATTTAAGTGCATAGTTTGAGTTAACTGGGCATAGGACTGGAGTTCATCACGTAGATTGGGTAGGTACAAATAAACTTTGAGCCCTTATCCTTTGTTTCTTAAACCGTGAACCAGGCCACGTTATAACCCTCAAAAGACCAAATTGAAGCGAGGTTATTTTGAAAGCATACTACAGCAAAGGTTGTGTAAACTGACTCCAAAAGATCTTTGCGGATCATCTGTTTTGGCATCACACCTTTTGCTTAAACTTTTCACTTTAATGTCTTGAACCACCGTGTTCTGACCAGAATCCCATATACTTTGCACCTCTTTCAAAATGATTTTGATTTCGAAAGTTGCATGAACTCTGCATTTACCATGTTTGTACAAATACTTTTGTTTGCAAACTAATTTTCTTCTCAAGGAATTTTCAAACATTTGAGAAACTTGGTCGGTGATCCAATCAGGGGCAAGTTCCTTCCATATCCAGTTGAGAATCAGTTCAAGATTTGTGGTTTAATGGCGACTTCTTAGATTTGGTTTATCCAGAAAACCTTTCAAGACTCATACTGGGGCAAGCCTTCCCAGTGTACAGTAAAACAATCATCTTTCAAGACTCAGACTGGGGCAAACTTTCTAAGAGCACCATGAAACGGTCATTTCCAGAATCAATCAAGCTGAAGCAATGATCAGTTCATCTACAACAGTCAGCTAATCTGGGGCAGTTAATTTGAAGAACCCCCAAACAGCTCTTCATCCTCCCTACAAGGATCATCACTTGATACAGTTTACCAGAGTGGCGGAGATGTGTTCAGCAGTAGCATCCCTAGTCCCAAGCAGAATGGAAGTGATCTCTGTGTAGAGGAATCAGTCTTCCAGTCTTGTCTTCCCAGAGAGTTGAGCCGTGTCGTCGACATCTACATCTGCATTTGCATTTGATCATATATCATCTGCATAATTCATATACATATGCATAGCATGAGTGTTTCATCCTCATTTGCATTTCTCCTGAGGTCGTGTTGTTATCTGTAACACCCCTTTCTATACCCCCAAATAATTAATTAAATCATTTAGGCACGTATTGAAAATTTTATCAGAGTATAATTGCAAACACGGCATAAAAAGGTATCTCACATTATGCTTGAAATTAAAACACATACAACACCTGCTCAAAATGATATGCAACAGTGGGGTAACTTTCAACAATCAAGGATCTCAGTCCTTATACCCACATGTCAACATTTAGAATAAAAGCGTAAACATCTAAACATTGATTCACAAACATATATACACACATATATATATATATATATATATATATATATATATATATATATATATATATATATATATATATATATATATATCATACTCCAATAGTAGTCATCAATATCATTCATGTTTACATAAACATTCATCAGCTAGATACATGTACAAAAGTATCACAAAAGCTCATAAACACATCCTAGCTACCCGGTGCTACATATCAGAACCAGACGACCAAAAAGGAAATGAAGCCACGCTTCACAAAAGACCACCAGATACCTAATCTGCAATGCCTCATAGAGCATCATAAAACAGCAGAAGGGTGAGAAATAACAACTAAACCAAGATTGCATAATAATATGCTAAAACACATAAAAATCACATATACCACATATTCTCACCATTCCATCATACCACATAAACATACATATTATGTTTACTATGTCACAATCATCACATCTCACTCAATATACATCGCAAGGCATATATATATAAAACCAAGCATATTCCTCATAATGCTTATCATTCAACATAAACACACATATTCATGTTTATCTATCCATGCACACCTGCACAATTCTACTCATTCCACAATAACATAAACATCATGCATAATTCACCAATCCAATCAAGACCCGACAATACCACGCATCACATAACTGGGAATGACAGCATAGTCGTTCTACCCCAATACATACCTCACTAGGAACGCCAACATAGTCATTCTACCCTAGTGCACCTCTCATTAGGAATGACAACATCGTCATTCTACCCCAATGAGTATCCCACTAGGAACGACAACATAGTCATTCTACCCCAGTGGACACGACAACTCAATTGTACATCACTAGGAACGACAACATAGTCATTCTACCCTAGTGAGTACCACACTAGGAACGACATCAACGTCATTCTACCCCAGTGCACACCTCATTAGGAATGACAACATAGTCATTCTACCCCAATGAGTATCCCACTAGGAACGACAACATAGTCATTCTACCCCAGTGGACACGACAACTCAATTGTACATCACTAGGAACGATAACATAGTCATTCTACCCTAGTAAGTACCACACTAGGAACGACATCAACGTCATTCTACCCCAGTGCACGCCTCATTAGGAATGACAACATAGTCATTCTACCCCAATGAGTATCGCACTAGGAACGACAACATAGTCATTCTACCCCAGTGGACACGACAACTCAATTGTACATCACTAGGAACGACAACATAGTCATTCTACCCTAGTGAGTACCACACTAGGAACGACATCAACGTCATTCTACCCCAATGTGTTCGACCAAAACATTAATACCTCACTAGGAATGACATATAAGCCATTCTACCCCAATGAGTATTCTAACACAATTGAAATCCATTCCACACACCAAATATTACTATTATAGCAATCCCATGATAATCAATATCTTACCATTCATCTTGCTATGGATCTACGCCACAAAGGCCGCCATATCATACATTAATCATACACTCGAAACCACATACATTGATACTTACTTAAACAATGTATTTATCACTAACTACAACCCACAACAAATAGCATTTCATCATTTACACTCATATCAATTCACATCATGTAACAGCACACAAGCTATACGTTATATAACAAAAGCATATACCATGATACCACATCAATCGCACACAAATACGACGGAAAAAGTCGACAAAATGACACGTTTCCAAAACCATGACTTAAATAAATCAGCCACTAATCCCAAAACCATTTTTACAAGAAAGAACATTTCATAAGCTTTCCAACGCTTCGAACGGGGACCAAAACGGACTTACGGATCAAAAGTTATGAATTTTCGAAGTTTCTTAAATTTTTCACTTTGTCTAGACCTGCGCGCTGAGCGCGAAATCTGCTTCAAGTTCAGCTTTAAAACACCATTTTTAGACTTTCGGACATCCGTTTTCGATTCCGTAAAAAGCTGCGATCTCAGAATTCAACGTACTACAATATTTTCACTATTAAAAACCATCCAACACATTTTCCATTTTTGACATATTTTGAAACATAATGTTATCATTGAATTCTAAATTCGAACTCGATCGAAACCGCGAGAAAACACGCAAACCCCCATTCCCGATTAAACCCAAACCTATACCAACATTACCAGACATATTCAAACACTTTTACTCGATCACAACATCAATTGCACAAAAACATCAATATATATCAAAAACTCAACAGTTACGAATTCGACTCGATTCAATCAAACGATCACTCTAAATCAAGACCCAACATCACACGACTCTGCTACGCGATTTATTCCGACTTTCGTCCGTGAAAACATCGTTTTCTATTCATTTTTCTCATTTCGACCTAGAATTGGAAACTAGAGAAAATAACCAAACCAATCCAGGAAAACATACACATATACATATACAAGCAAGATATAATCGAAACTTCTCACCCTTACCCGATTATTCGCGCTTGAAACGGAGTTATGTCGATTTTTCCTCTTTTCCCTTCTTCTCCCTTCTTTCTCTCCTCTTCTTTCTTTCCTTCCTTTTCCTTTTCTTTCTCTTCTTTTCTCCCTTTTCTTTCTTTCTATTTCTCTATTTATATAAAAATATCTAACTACCCAAAAAGACCAAAATACCCCTACACTCAAATATCTCCCAAACGCTCTCAAAATGCGAGAAAACATAAACAGCGATGAAATATAATATATTTCCAAATAAAAGTCAATAATAAAATAATATAAAACCAAAACCAATTAAATCTACTCTATTAAATAAATCTAAGAAAACCGGGGCGTTACAATTCTCCCCCACTTAGACATTTTCGTCCTCGAAAATATAACGAGACGAACAACTCCGGATACGACTCTCGCATCCGACTAACAAACCAACATGCCAACAAAAGGCACACCACGAATAACACAATTGACCAACCACCTTGCTAACAGCAGATACAACAACGACAAGATGCAAAGCCCATACAATGCACTTGACGACCAACTCACAATTCAAGGAAAACCACGATACCAATACACAGGTTCACTCTAGAACTGAAACACAACAAGATCGTTACCCTACCATAGGTAACACTCCTCTAATTCCCCACACAGGAATTAGCTACCCGCACTCGAACCAACACGATGGAAATGAGACAACAACACAAATAAGAACTTAAAGTTCCACAACACCACAAGGTCTCAACAACATCAACAAAACCAGAACACCAACATCCTTGTCACACAACCATACTACAACAATGCTACCCTTCACCAATCGAACATATAACCAAGACATCCATCTCCATAGTAGCCCATGGATAACATTTAAACCTTTCACCTAATACTTCCATTCTGAAACGTCCAAAGGTCTCATCACTCCTACATGTTTCCAATGTCCAACCTATGAAATCTTACAAGTCACACACTTATATATGAATTGTGCCCCTCACGCTTCCGTTGCACACTCTGATTACTCATAACCATCAAAACTACCAATTTCATACCCAAAGTCTAACTCTTTCTCATATTCACCAAAAATCACTGTTCACTTTTAATATACCCAACTTCACACTCTACTGTGTTATCTCACATACCAGACACCAGTCTCTGAACTGCTCCAATAATTCTAACTCCCTGACCATCCAAATAGACATGCACTAAAACTTTCGACTTAACTTTTCAGGCACAACAACAGCTTTTCCCCGAAGGATAATCCAAGCCAAATTCATAACTCATCACGAACTCTAACCATCCTTGTTGTCTCATACTCTATTCCTTCAAACCAACCAAGTACTTTAAACTCTTGCGATTACCAAACACTTTGAGCTGAGAACCATAAAAATAATACCTCCAAATTTTCCAACACAATACAACCGCGACTAATTCCAAATCCAGAATAGTATAGATCCTTTTATGAATCCTCAATTGTCGTAAAGCATAAGCTACGACTTTACCCTCTTGCATTAACACATAGATTAAACTCATCAAAGACACATCACAATACCTCATCAACGGTTGATTAGGATCACACAGAATCAAAACTGAAGCCGTAGACAATTTCTACCTTAATCCACTCAAACTTTCCTCACAATGAACATCCAAAGCAAACAACTTACCCTTTGTAAGTCAACCGAAGTAACGAAAATGCTAACTTAGAAAAACCTTCCATAACCTCCGGTAATAACCAACTAAAGTCCAAAAAGTTTCTAATCTCCTTAACCAACTTCGGAGCCTCTCATTGTAGAACTAGATCTACTTCCGACGGATCCATAACAATACTCTCATCTGGAATATCATAACCAAGAAACTAACCTTTTCAACCAAGATTCACACTCGAATAACTTAGCATAAAACTTTGTCTCTTTTCAACACTTGTAATCCAATTCTCAAACGCTCTACATGTTCTTCCTCTAAGTTTACAACAGATCCAAATATTCTCAATTAAAACCACTACGACCTTATCCAAATTCACGACACAATCAAATCGGCCACTAACTCTCAACACCATTTATATAAGAAAGAACATCTCAATCCGATTTACGAATCCAAAGTTATGGATTTTAGAAAAAATCCAAGTTTTATTTTTGAAGTCCCAGATCGCGCTAAGTGGGCTCCGCCCCGCGCTGAGCGCGCTCCTTACTGCCTGGAGAGGTTCAAAATTCTGCAGACCGCGCTGAGCGGGCATCTGCGCGCTGAGCGGGCACTGCGATTTTCAGAAAAATAAACCCTTCGACCTTCCTTCCCAAAATTCACCATTCTCATCTCAAATCAGCTCCAACCAGCATAACAAGTATCAACAACCCAACAAAAGGAACTCTTAATATCAATATTACATCCGCACATGAGGGTTTCCGCAAGATTTCCATTAACGCTCTAAAACTCCAAAGACTCAAAACCTCACCAGAACCTTAAGTTTCACTTTCCAAAGTCTCAATACCATTATACACATCATGCTTGTTATGCTATTCAATCATTCCTCCTTTTTGATTACTTACAATACTGGAGCTCTCCAAGACGACACACTTGGCCTCACAATTCTCCTTTCCAGTAAATCTTCCAACTGCTCCATCAGTTCGGGTACTTTTAGTGCTAACATCCAAAATTCCATCCGGAAATACATCTGAAAATCACGCACAACTGGCAGCCCCTCACTGTGGCCTTTCTGCCAATTTCCAGAACACTATCATCACAAATATGACAAACATCTGAGTTTCACCTCCTAAAAGTTCTTCTACTTACTTAGCAGATCCAAACCTCAAATCCTTACCTTCGTCAAATTTGAGTTCACACTTTACTCTCTGAGAACAACCATTAACGATACCCAATCATTCTCTCTCAATGACTTCCCAACTGGAGCAACATAGCAAAACCTCTAATCCGCCTCATCTTCCAATATAGGAATCTTCATCGACTCATCAAAACAATCTGTAATCATCTCCTTAAATTCCAAACAACTCATTTCACACACTATCAAAGCCGGAAAGACCTGCCTATTCCATCCAACATAATTTCCGTCTGCCATCAACAAGAGATTAAGGGTGATCAGTTCCTCAATTTGTCAATAGACAGTCGACAATCATGATGGGGCATAAACCGTCTTTACCAAACTATAATAGCCTTTCTTGCATCCCATACACAAAACTATCCAAGGCACAAATCCTTAGTTAACATAAACCTTACCTCCACATTTCTTACGGAATCGGGAACAACACTGTCCAAACAACACTTACAATCTTTCAATTCACAACACACTGAGTCAGCGCTCCACACCTGAAGCAACATGGAGAAGTACCAGCTTCTCCCCCACTTATCTCATTCTAACTCCTGAAAACAAAGGATTAGAAAACCAGAAAGCACTGACAGTGTTTCACACACATATCACGTACTACGGGACAAACAACAACGACAGTATTCAACTGTCACACCAACAGACTCAACAACTGACTCAACACTGGCTTTGATACCACTTAATGTAACACCCCTTTCTATACCCCCAAATAATTAATTAAATCATTTAGGCACGTATTGAAAATTTTATCAGAGTATAATTGCAAACACGGCATAAAAAGGTATGTCACATTATGCTTGAAATTAAAACACATACAACACCTGCTCAAAATGATATGCAACAGTGGGGTAACTTTCAACAATCAAGGATCTCAGTCCTTATACCCACATGTCAACATTTAGAATAAAAGCGGAAACATCTAAACATTGATTCACAAACATATATACATATATATATATATATATCATACTCCAATAGTAGTCATCAATATCATTCATGTTTACATAAACATTCATCAGCTAGATACATGTACAAAAGTATCACAAAAGCTCATAAACACATCCTAGCTACCCGATGCTACATATCAGAGCCAGACGACCAAAAAGGAAATGAAGCCACGCTTCACAAAAGACCACCAGATACCTAATCTGCAATGCCTCATAGAGCATCATAAAGCAGCAGAAGGGTGAGAAATAACAACTAAACCAAGATTGCATAATAATATGCTAAAACACATAAAAATCACATATACCACATATTCTCACCATTCCATCATACCACATAAACATACATATTATGTTTACTATGTCACAATCATCACATCTCACTCAATATACATCGCAAGGCATATATATATAAAACCAAGCATATTCCTCATAATGCTTATCATTCAACATAAACACACATATTCATGTTTATCTATCCATGCACACCTGCACAATTCTACTCATTCCACAACAACATATACATCATGCATAATTCACCAATCCAATCAAGACCCGACAATACCACGCATCACATAACTGGGAATGACAGCATAGTCGTTCTACCCCAATACATACCTCACTAGGAACGCCAACATAGTCATTCTACCCTAGTGCACCTCTCATTAGGAATGACAACATCGTCATTCTACCCCAATGAGTATCCCACTAGGAACGACAACATAGTCATTCTACCCCAGTGGACACGACAACTCAATTGTACATCACTAGGAACGACAACATAGTCATTCTACCCTAGTGAGTACCACACTAGGAACGACATCAACGTCATTCTACCCCAGTGCACACCTCATTAGGAATGACAACATAGTCATTCTACCCCAATGAGTATCCCACTAGGAACGACAACATAGTCATTCTACCCCAGTGGACACGACAACTCAATTGTACATCACTAGGAACGATAACATAGTCATTCTACCCTAGTGAGTACCACACTAGGAACGACATCAACGTCATTCTACCCCAGTGCACGCCTCATTAGGAATGACAACATAGTCATTCTACCCCAATGAGTATCGCACTAGGAACGACAACATAGTCATTCTACCCCAGTGGACACGACAACTCAATTGTACATCACTAGGAACGACAACATAGTCATTCTACCCTAGTGAGTACCACACTAGGAACGACATCAACGTCATTCTACCCCAATGTGTTCGACCAAAACATTAATACCTCACTAGGAATGACATATAAGCCATTCTACCCCAATGAGTATTCTAACACAATTGAAATCCATTCCACACACCAAATATTACTATTATAGCAATCCCATGATAATCAATATCTTACCATTCATCTTGCTATGGATCTACGCCACAAAGGCCGCCATATCATACATTAATCATACACTCGAAACCACATACATTGATACTTACTTAAACAATGTATTTATCACTAACTACAACCCACAACAAATAGCATTTCATCATTTACACCCATATCAATTCACATCATGTAACAGCACACAAGCTATACGTTATATAACAAAAGCATATACCATGATACCACATCAATCGCACACAAATACGACGGGAAAAGTCGACAAAATGACACGTTTCCAAAACCATGACTTAAATAAATCAGCCACTAATCCCAAAACCATTTTTACAAGAAAGAACATTTCATAAGCTTTCCAACGCTTCGAACGGGGACCAAAACGGACTTACGGATCAAAAGTTATGAATTTTCGAAGTTTCTTAAATTTTTCACTTTGTCTAGACCTGCGCGCTGAGCGCGAAATCTGCTTCAAGTTCAGCTTTAAAACACCATTTTTAGACTTTCGGACATCCGTTTTCGATTCCGTAAAAAGCTGCGATCTCAGAATTCAACGTACTACAATATTTTCACTATTAAAAACCATCCAACACATTTTCCATTTTTGACATATTTTGAAACATAATGTTATCATTGAATTCTAAATTCGAACTCGATCGAAACCGCGAGAAAACACGCAAACCCCCATTCCCGATTAAACCCAAACCTATACCAACATTACCAGACATATTCAAACACTTTTACTCGATCACAACATCAATTGCACAAAAACATCAATATATATCAAAAACTCAACAGTTACGAATTCGACTCGATTCAATCAAACGATCACTCTAAATCAAGACCCAACATCACACGACTCTGCTACGCGATTTATTCCGACTTTCGTCCGTGAAAACATCGTTTTCTATTCATTTTTCTCATTTCGACCTAGAATTGGAAACTAGAGAAAATAACCAAACCAATCCAGGAAAACATACACATATACATATACAAGCAAGATATAATCGAAACTTCTCACCCTTACCCGATTATTCGCGCTTGAAACGGAGTTATGTCGATTTTTCCTCTTTTCCCTTCTTCTCCCTTCTTTCTCTCCTCTTCTTTCTTTCCTTCCTTTTCCTTTTCTTTCTCTTCTTTTCTCCCTTTTCTTTCTTTCTATTTCTCTATTTATATAAAAATATCTAACTACCCAAAAAGACCAAAATACCCCTACACTCAAATATCTCCCAAACGCTCTCAAAATGCGAGAAAACATAAACAGCGATGAAATATAATATATTTCCAAATAAAAGTCAATAATAAAATAATATAAAACCAAAACCAATTAAATCTACTCTATTAAATAAATCTAAGAAAACCGGGGCGTTACAATTCTCCCCCACTTAGACATTTTCGTCCTCGAAAATATAACGAGACGAACAACTCCGGATACGACTCTCGCATCCGACTAACAAACCAACATGCCAACAAAAGGCACACCACGAATAACACAATTGACCAACCACCTTGCTAACAGCAGATACAACAACGACAAGATGCAAAGCCCATACAATGCACTTGACGACCAACTCACAATTCAAGGAAAACCACGATACCAATACACAGGTTCACTCTAGAACTGAAACACAACAAGATCGTTACCCTACCATAGGTAACACTCCTCTAATTCCCCACACAGGAATTAGCTACCCGCACTCGAACCAACACGATGGAAATGAGACAACAACACAAATAAGAACTTAAAGTTCCACAACACCACAAGGTCTCAACAACATCAACAAAACCAGAACACCAACATCCTTGTCACACAACCATACTACAACAATGCTACCCTTCACCAATCGAACATATAACCAAGACATCCATCTCCATAGTAGCCCATGGATAACATTTAAACCTTTCACCTAATACTTCCATTCTGAAACGTCCAAAGGTCTCATCACTCCTACATGTTTCCAATGTCCAACCTATGAAATCTTACAAGTCACACACTTATATATGAATTGTGCCCCTCACGCTTCCGTTGCACACTCTGATTACTCATAACCATCAAAACTACCAATTTCATACCCAAAGTCTAACTCTTTCTCATATTCACCAAAAATCACTGTTCACTTTTAATATACCCAACTTCACACTCTACTGTGTTATCTCACATACCAGACACCAGTCTCTGAACTGCTCCAATAATTCTAACTCCCTGACCATCCAAATAGACATGCACTAAAACTTTCGACTTAACTTTTCAGGCACAACAACAGCTTTTCCCCGAAGGATAATCCAAGCCAAATTCATAACTCATCACGAACTCTAACCATCCTTGTTGTCTCATACTCTATTCCTTCAAACCAACCAAGTACTTTAAACTCTTGCGATTACCAAACACTTTGAGCTGAGAACCATAAAAATAATACCTCCAAATTTTCCAACACAATACAACCGCGACTAATTCCAAATCCAGAATAGTATAGATCCTTTTATGAATCCTCAATTGTCGTAAAGCATAAGCTACGACTTTACCCTCTTGCATTAACACATAGATTAAACTCATCAAAGACACATCACAATACCTCATCAACGGTTGATTAGGATCACACAGAATCAAAACTGAAGCCGTAGACAATTTCTACCTTAATCCACTCAAACTTTCCTCACAATGAACATCCAAAGCAAACAACTTACCCTTTGTAAGTCAACCGAAGTAACGAAAATGCTAACTTAGAAAAACCTTCCATAACCTCCGGTAATAACCAACTAAAGTCCAAAAAGTTTCTAATCTCCTTAACCAACTTCGGAGCCTCTCATTGTAGAACTAGATCTACTTCCGACGGATCCATAACAATACTCTCATCTGGAATATCATAACCAAGAAACTAACCTTTTCAACCAAGATTCACACTCGAATAACTTAGCATAAAACTTTGTCTCTTTTCAACACTTGTAATCCAATTCTCAAACGCTCTACATGTTCTTCCTCTAAGTTTACAACAGATCCAAATATTCTCAATTAAAACCACTACGACCTTATCCAAATTCACGACACAATCAAATCGACCACTAACTCTCAACACCATTTATATAAGAAAGAACATCTCAATCCGATTTACGAATCCAAAGTTATGGATTTTAGAAAAAATCCAAGTTTTATTTTTGAAGTCCCAGATCGCGCTAAGTGGGCTCCGCCCCGCGCTGAGCGCGCTCCTTACTGCCTGGAGAGGTTCAAAATTCTGCAGACCGCGCTGAGCGGGCATCTGCGCGCTGAGCGGGCACTGCGATTTTCAGAAAAATAAACCCTTCGACCTTCCTTCCCAAAATTCACCATTCTCATCTCAAATCAGCTCCAACCAGCATAACAAGTATCAACAACCCAACAAAAGGAACTCTTAATATCAATATTACATCCGCACATGAGGGTTTCCGCAAGATTTCCATTAACGCTCTAAAACTCCAAAGACTCAAAACCTCACCAGAACCTTAAGTTTCACTTTCCAAAGTCTCAATACCATTATACACATCATGCTTGTTATGCTATTCAATCATTCCTCCTTTTTGATTACTTACAATACTGGAGCTCTCCAAGACGACACACTTGGCCTCACAATTCTCCTTTCCAGTAAATCTTCCAACTGCTCCATCAGTTCGGGTACTTTTAGTGCTAACATCCAAAATTCCATCCGGAAATACATCTGAAAATCACGCACAACTGGCAGCCCCTCACTGTGGCCTTTCTGCCAATTTCCAGAACACTATCATCACAAATATGACAAACATCTGAGTTTCACCTCCTAAAAGTTCTTCTACTTACTTAGCAGATCCAAACCTCAAATCCTTACCTTCGTCAAATTTGAGTTCACACTTTACTCTCTGAGAACAACCATTAACGATACCCAATCATTCTCTCTCAATGACTTCCCAACTGGAGCAACATAGCAAAACCTCTAATCCGCCTCATCTTCCAATATAGGAATCTTCATCGACTCATCAAAACAATCTGTAATCATCTCCTTAAATTCCAAACAACTCATTTCACACACTATCAAAGCCGGAAAGACCTGCCTATTCCATCCAACATAATTTCCGTCTGCCATCAACAAGAGATTAAGGGTGATCAGTTCCTCAATTTGTCAATAGACAGTCGACAATCATGATGGGGCATAAACCGTCTTTACCAAACTATAATAGCCTTTCTTGCATCCCATACACAAAACTATCCAAGGCACAAATCCTTAGTTAACATAAACCTTACCTCCGCATTTCTTACGGAATCAGGAACAACACTGTCCAAACAACACTTACAATCTTTCAATTCACAACACACTGAGTCAGCGCTCCACACCTGAAGCAACATGGAGAAGTACCAGCTTCTCCCCCACTTATCTCATTCTAACTCCTGAAAACAAAGGATTAGAAAACCAGAAAGCACTGACAGTGTTTCACACACATATCACGTACTACGGGACAAACAACAACGACAGTATTCAACTGTCACACCAACAGACTCAACAACTGACTCAACACTGGCTTTGATACCACTTAATGTAACACCCCTTTCTATACCCCCAAATAATTAATTAAATCATTTAGGCACGTATTGAAAATTTTATCAGAGTATAATTGCAAACACGGCATAAAAAGGTATGTCACATTATGCTTGAAATTAAAACACATACAACACCTGCTCAAAATGATATGCAACAGTGGGGTAACTTTCAACAATCAAGGATCTCAGTCCTTATACCCACATGTCAACATTTAGAATAAAAGCGGAAACATCTAAACATTGATTCACAAACATATATACATATATATATATATATATATATCATACTCCAATAGTAGTCATCAATATCATTCATGTTTACATAAACATTCATCAGCTAGATACATGTACAAAAGTATCACAAAAGCTCATAAACACATCCTAGCTACCCGATGCTACATATCAGAGCCAGACGACCAAAAAGGAAATGAAGCCACGCTTCACAAAAGACCACCAGATACCTAATCTGCAATGCCTCATAGAGCATCATAAAGCAGCAGAAGGGTGAGAAATAACAACTAAACCAAGATTGCATAATAATATGCTAAAACACATAAAAATCACATATACCACATATTCTCACCATTCCATCATACCACATAAACATACATATTATGTTTACTATGTCACAATCATCACATCTCACTCAATATACATCGCAAGGCATATATATATAAAACCAAGCATATTCCTCATAATGCTTATCATTCAACATAAACACACATATTCATGTTTATCTATCCATGCACACCTGCACAATTCTACTCATTCCACAACAACATATACATCATGCATAATTCACCAATCCAATCAAGACCCGACAATACCACGCATCACATAACTGGGAATGACAGCATAGTCGTTCTACCCCAATACATACCTCACTAGGAACGCCAACATAGTCATTCTACCCTAGTGCACCTCTCATTAGGAATGACAACATCGTCATTCTACCCCAATGAGTATCCCACTAGGAACGACAACATAGTCATTCTACCCCAGTGGACACGACAACTCAATTGTACATCACTAGGAACGACAACATAGTCATTCTACCCTAGTGAGTACCACACTAGGAACGACATCAACGTCATTCTACCCCAGTGCACACCTCATTAGGAATGACAACATAGTCATTCTACCCCAATGAGTATCCCACTAGGAACGACAACATAGTCATTCTACCCCAGTGGACACGACAACTCAATTGTACATCACTAGGAACGATAACATAGTCATTCTACCCTAGTGAGTACCACACTAGGAACGACATCAACGTCATTCTACCCCAGTGCACGCCTCATTAGGAATGACAACATAGTCATTCTTCCCCAATGAGTATCGCACTAGGAACGACAACATAGTCATTCTACCCCAGTGGACACGACAACTCAATTGTACATCACTAGGAACGACAACATAGTCATTCTACCCTAGTGAGTACCACACTAGGAACGACATCAACGTCATTCTACCCCAATGTGTTCGACCAAAACATTAATACCTCACTAGGAATGACATATAAGCCATTCTACCCCAATGAGTATTCTAACACAATTGAAATCCATTCCACACACCAAATATTACTATTATAGCAATCCCATGATAATCAATATCTTACCATTCATCTTGCTATGGATCTACGCCACAGAGGTCGCCATATCATACATTAATCATACACTCGAAACCACATACATTGATACTTACTTAAACAATGTATTTATCACTAACTACAACCCACAACAAATAGTATTTCATCATTTACACCCATATCAATTCACATCATGTAACAGCACACAAGCTATACGTTATATAACAAAAGCATATACCATGATACCACATCAATCGCACACAAATACGACGGGAAAAGTCGACAAAATGACACGTTTCCAAAACCACGACTTAAATAAATCAGCCACTAATCCCAAAACCATTTTTACAAGAAAGAACATTTCATAAGCTTTCCAACGCTTCGAACGGGGACCAAAACGGACTTACGGATCAAAAGTTATGAATTTTCGAAGTTTCTTAAATTTTTCACTTTGTCCAGACCTGCGCGCTGAGCGCCCAGACCTGCGCGCTGAGCGCGAAATCTGCTGCAAGTTCAGCCTTAAAACACCATTTTTAGACTTTCGGACATCCGTTTTCGATTCCGTAAAAAGCTGCGATCTCAGAATTAAACGTACTACAATATTTTCACTATTAAAAACCATCCAACACATTTTCCATTTTTGACATATTTTGAAACATAATGTTATCATTGAATTCTAAATTCGAACTCGATCGAAACCGCGAGAAAACACGCAAACCCCCATTCCCGATTAAACCCAAACCTATACCAACATTACCAGACATATCCAAACACTTTTACTCGATCACAACATCAATTGCACAAAAACATCAATATATATCAAAAACTCAACAGTTACGAATTCGACTCGATTCAATCAAACGATCACTCTAAATCAAGACCCAACATCACACGACTCTGCTACGCGATTTATTCCGACTTTCGTCCGTGAAAACATCGCTTTCTATTCATTTTTCTCATTTCGACCTAGAATTGGAAACTAGAGAAAATAACCAAACCAATCCAGGAAAACATACACATATACATATACAAGCAAGATATAATCGAAATTTCTCACCCTTACCCGATTATTCGCGCTTGAAACGGAGTTATGTCGATTTTTCCTCTTTTCCCTTCTTCTCCCTTCTTTCTCTCCTCTTCTTTCTTTCCTTCCTTTTCCTTTTCTTTCTCTTCTTTTCTCCCTTTTCTTTCTTTCTATTTCTCTATTTATATAAAAATATCTAACTACCCAAAAAGACCAAAATACCCCTACACTCAAATATCTCCCAAACGCTCTCAAAATGCGAGAAAACATAAACAGCGATGAAATATAATATATTGCCAAATAAAAGTCAATAATAAAATAATATAAAACCAAAACCAATTAAATCTACTCTATTAAATAAATCTAAGAAAACCGGGGCGTTACATTATCCACGTCTTACCTTGTGGTCAAAGTCCTACTCACTTGGCACCTACCAAACAGATATTGTCGTGTCTATCTGACGTTCTTCCAGATATGACCTTTCTTATCCGATTGTTTTTCGGGATATGTTTGTTCCTCTTTTGTATCCAATGTCGTTCTTGGATGTCATATATATTTGTCTCCTCTAATGTTTTACCAGATCGAGTTTTCTGTTCTGACGCTTTCGCAGAACTCTCTCTTTGTGTTATCTGATGTTTTTCCAGATATTTCGCTTTGTTATTCTGATGCTTTTCCGGAACGACATTGCCTTTTACCATCTGATGCTTTTCTGGATGTGTCTCTCTTTCTGATGTTTTTTCAGATTGAGTCTTTTGTTCTGATGTTCTTCCAGAACTTATCTGATGTTTTTCCAGATATTTCGCTTTGTTATTCTGATGCTTTTCCGGAATGACATTGCCGTTTACCAACTGATGCTTTTCCAGATGTGTCTCTCTTTCTGATGTTTTTTCAGATTGAGTCTTTTGTTCTGATGTTCTTCCAGAACTTATCTGATGTTTTTCCAGATGTTTCGCTTTGTTTATTCTGACGCTTTTCCGGAATGACATCGCCTTTACCATCTAATGCTCTTCCGGATGTGCCTTTCTCTTTCTGATGTTTTTTAGATTGAGTATTATGCTCCTGATGTTTTTCCAGAGCATTTTTTGTGTCTATCTGATGCTCTTTCGGATATGACCTTGTTTATCTGATGTTCTTCCAGATATAATGTTGCTTATCTGATGCTTTTCCGGATATGTCTTCAAAACCCTTTTCCCGTACATTTAATGCTCTTCTAAATGTTTTGGATGTATCTTCATAATTCTTGTCTTCATCTAATGCTCTTCTAGATGTCTTCAATTCGTTTCTGACTTTGGTTAACAGCTGCTGAATGTTTTCAAGTCTGTTTTCATTCTCCATCCAATGCTTTTCTGGATGTGTGCCGGAGTTTATTCGATGCTTTTCCGAATATCTCTGATTTTACTTCCCGGAGTTCATTCAATACTCTTCTGAATGTCTCTGTTATCTCTTTTTTCCCAGAGTTTATTCAATGTTATTCTGAATACCTCTGATGTTTGCTCGTCTCTTGTATTTCTCAGTTTCCCCCCCTCGCCTCATTCAATGATCTTCTGAATATCATGACTCTTTTCCAACCATTTTCATTCATGGATGGTGACTTTTGTTTCCCTAGTGGAGACTGTCTTTCCGGTGCTGATTCCATTTAGGATCTTGTGTTATCTTTTCTTTCTAAAGTGTCAGCCGGTCATGCTTGAACCAGTTACTCACATCAGTTTAGATCTTCCCCGATTTTATTTCAGCTTAGTTGTCATCCCCAGTGAGTGTTTGCTCCTTGTGTGGACTTTGTCCTTGTCTGCTTTCGTTTGTCTGCATTTTACATTTATCATTCCATCATTTGCATCATATTAGAGTTCATTGCATGTCAATACATCTGAGGGAAAAAATTTCGGGTATCTATATTTAAATACCTTTCACCATGATTTCATGAAGATCTATCATCACTCATGTCATCAGGTGAAGTTATTTAAATATGGGCAACTGTTGTACCCCAAATTTTACCCTCAGATCATCTGATCATTTCATATCATTTTAAGTCAGTCATTTTTGCATTTTTGTTAAAACATATCGTTAATCATGCATTTTTAGTCGATTTTATCGGTTTATATTTTTTTTTATCTTAGATTAGATTTTAATTTAGTTTACAATTTTCATTTTTGGGTTTATATCTAATTTATTTAGTTTTATTTAATTCTCAATATAGTTTTATTTTTTAACTTGATTTGTTTATAACGTTAGTTTAGTTTCTATTTTTTTTTTGTCTAAATTCAATTTTGATTAGTTTAATTTTTGTCGATTTAGTTTAACTTCTATCAGTTTAGTTTAATCTAGATAATTAGATTTTATCTTAGTTGGCTTTATTTATTTATTTATCTTTTTCTATTTGCTTTTATTATTATTTTTTTTATTTTTTATTTTTTTTTATTTAGAGTTGATTTAAACTTTCTTAGCTAATTTATTTAATTTAGATTAGATTTCATTTAATATTAGTGTAATGTTATTTATTTTTATTCGTTTGTTTTATTTTACTTATTTATATGTCAATCTTTATTGTGTTTATTTATATATTAATTTCTTCAAAAAAAAACAAATTTTCTTTTATTTCAGTATTATCATTATTGTATAAGTCATCTGCCACCCCAAAACCCTTCCAATGTACAACCGTGCTGCATAAGAAGCACCACCATCTAAAACACTACTTCACACACACTTTGCCAAAATCATGTAAAGAAGCTCTTGACCTACAGAACCGAGCCATCCTGCTACCTGCGCCTCATGTCTTTGACCAACACAGATTCTGCACACTTTGTATTACAAGCCAAAATTTGCACCAAGATGGATACTACATATTCTGCACAATACCAAGACTATAACCTGCCATCATCCCAAAACCATGCTGCTATCCCTTAACACTGCTTCACCAAACCTGCATCAATGCACAAGAACCAAAACTGCTATGAAAATGATGGCTCATATGGGAAAATTGTCTTGAATCAATTCAAGACAGAATAGAGGAATATAGAAAGGAGGGAGAGGCATCAGAATAAAGAAAGAAAAAAAATTTTGAATCTAAGGGATTCCATTGATCCACGGATTGTTGGAGACACTCCAAACATACATCCCTCATCCTCCTTACAATAACATAACCTTACCTTAAAAAATAGACTCTTTCATGAACAAGCTCCAAGGCTCACGCGCGTCCAGCATGTAAAGCACCTTGTTCAACCATCCTTCGTTCATTATCACTTAATCTTAAATCGTTGACAACTACCTTTTGTTACCGCCATAGCTCCTCAGTGAAACTTTCTTTGTACGTGGCCTGATCTGTGGGGAACGTTGTGAGCTTCGCTGTCTTGAGAGGGAGGTTCCTTGCGACCGGTGGTGGTGCATCTCCGACAGTTCTTTTGCTGTTACTGCTACCAATTTCTATGCTCAACGAACCGCACGCCTCACATTTGTTTAAGCAACAACACGTTTCAATAACGACCTGCATTTCATTCACAGGATTCAACAACATTTTCATCGTAACAAACGATCCCGCTTGCTGCTGCAGCAAGTCGCGTGTCGGTAATCTTCAAATCTCTTGTTTCTGTTTGTATCATCTCTTCGTTGCGATTTCGTTTTGCATCGTTTTGTCTTTGATATAGTGTTATTAGTTATGCGTTCATCCTTCTGACTTTGTTGCATTGCGTTTAAGATATTGTTACGTATCATGGTGTAATTTCAATTTGTTTTGTCGGTTTACAATGTGTTGGGTGTTCTCTAATTATGTGGTGTAAGTATATTAGTATGGTGTTTTGACATGCTTAAGAATTTTCGACAGTGGTGATGATGTTGTAAAACTAGAAAGGAAATCTCTGCTTTATTGATGAAAAGATATTTACAAATTGTTTGAAGCATAAAATCTATCATGCTGCAGTTTTGTTTTATAAGTATAGGTTTACTTGAAGAGTTATCATGAATGATACAAATGAGAAGTGCATGGACGGGTGGATCGTAGAAGTTGTTTGTGTTGAAATATGATATTGTGTTGAATGAAGCATCGTGCACGATCGTATTTGCGTCTAGTTGCTTGCATGCAGTTCTTGTTATATGTGTATTTGTGTTTGTATGTTTGTCAGTGATTAATGATATGTAAGATCCTTACTATGCTTAGTTTATACTTTTTAGCTTAATTTATAATATAAATATATATACTTTCAGATTCTAAGTCGATATAGTTATATATATTTTCGGTTACATATATATTTGTTATTGTTGTTACATATTATATATTTATTTGGTTGTGTTTAGCACATATATACTGTTTCAGTTTAAGTTTAGATATAAGTAGTGTATACTTTATTCTTACCATAATATATATTTACTTTTTAAGGGTTGTTTCAACATATATTTTTTACTTTTTCTATTTCTTTTTATATACATAAACACTTGCGTTTTTTTTATATAGTTTTATAGATATATATACATTTATATTGTTAATTATTAATTTTATGTTATTTTAATCTTTATTATAATTTTGTATTATTTTAACTTCTTTTATAGTTTTATAAATATTATTTCAAATTTTGTCATATATATATATATATATATATATATATATATATATATATATATATATATATATATATATATATATTTGTAGGGGTTAATATTTTCTCACGATGCTTTGTCGTGATTATCTGTTCTTTATCCGCAATGCTTTTCCGCGTGTCTCTGTTTATTCATTACATGATGCCTTTCTGTGTACTGTGTCTGTGACTTATCTATTTGTCTCAATCCAAAGGAAATGACCTCTCCCGTTGACTGCCATGTCATTTAGGATAGCCTCGCCCATCATTCCCTTATCTCACGCCGCCGCGCGATCGAGACTTGCCTTCCCATTTTACCTAGCCTTAGGTTTGGAGTCGCCGCACTCCACGTAGGTGTCTTGCTGTCAGACCCTACTTCCCCGTGGACACTTCTTCCTTGTTTTACCTAGCCTTAGGTTTGGAGTCGCCGCACTCCACGTAGGTGTCTTGCTATCAGCCCCTACTTTCCCTTGGAACCTTGACCACATTCAAGAGTTCTTTACCCCCATTGAGGGGAACTATGGACGCTCTGATTTCTCAAGTTCACCTTGAGAATACTTAGGCATAGGATTGTGAGATCCTAGCGAGCTACCTTTTCTTTTTTTTACCTTTACATCCGATGCATTCTTGGATTCCCCATTTTCTTTTACACCATTTACCCCATTGAGGGGAACTACGAATGCTCTGATTCCACTCCCGTCTGGATACGTAGGCACGAGATGCGATGTCTTGGCGAGCATACTTAATGTATATACCCCTAAGTCTTTCTTTACCTTAGCACATTTCCCTTAGCAAGCAAACTTTAACATAACACAAATACTAACAAAAGGTTCCCGTAGAGTACTACGGATACTTAGGGTGCTAATACCTTCCCTTTGTATAATCAACCCCCGAACCTAGATTCTCTTTTTAGGGTTTTCGATCTTTACCCTTTCCTTTGGATAAATCAAAGCTCGGTGGTGAATTTCAAAGTTTTGCGATGCAAGTTAATTAATAGCTTGTTATCCGATTCTCACCGCAACACCAACCAAATACAACCTTCCTTCCCATTTTTCACTTTGTTCCTCTTACAAAAACAACTCCATTTCAAGAAACTCTCTTTAATATTACTAGCACCGAAATCCTCAAAACCAATCCAATCCGCCACCTCCTTCCAAACCAATAAAGATAGATTACAATGTAAAAGCAAATGATCCAAAGATTCTTCCTCCAAAGAACAAAGGACGCAACGCAAATCACTATCCGGAGCAAGACACCCTCTAAAATTAAGGGAGACCTTAGTTGGAATCCTATTTATAAAACACCTCCAACCAAAAGCCTTAATTTTAAAAGGAACATGCATCTTCCAAACTGTTGAAATACAAATAGAGTTCGGGTTTTTTTGTTATCGTTCCACAGAGATTGTTCGTGATATTATCGTCGTTCTGCAGTTGTTAATTTCTTAAACTTAAAGTAACAAGGGGTTTTGGTTGTTTTCGTAGCGTTTGCATTCAAATTTAATTAAAAACGGTAAAGAGAGTGTTTTAACGGTTTATAAAAGCATGTCAAGATTAGGGTTCGACAAACCACTTTGCACATATATAATCGATAAGCTAATGAACTCGGTTAAATGATATATACAATCACATATCCTCCCAATATGTTTATCTCTAACACAAATTGTGAGTTTTGCCATTTTGATCCTTTGTTGATTTCTCACACAAACTATCAAAATGACAACATTAGAGTTCAATATTTGGTGAACATCAACACACATTACTATCTCTAGCCAATGTACATTGATGGATGAAAAACCTAGGTAAAGAGTAGGAACACATTTCTCAATCATGAACCCACACAAAGAATAAACCATACATTCATCATCCAAGAGTTCACAAGCTAGAATCAATCCATATACATACAAAGGAAAGGTTTACCTACCATCTAACCTTGACACAAAAGTGAAATTAGCTACACATCTTCATGGTAGCTTGAGCAACAAGTAATGGACAAAGTTTTTGGAGCATCAATCTTCAAGAATCAAGGATTGAAGCATAAAAACTAAGAAAGCACGAAAATGGGTTTCAATGGAGTTTTCTCTCCAAAAATATCTAAGTTACAAAGTGAGAAGATGAAAAGTAGTAGGTGTACTTCCAAAATGACGCAAAAATAAGCCTAAATAGAAGTTCAGCCCAGAAAGGAGTGTTGGGCGGTGAGAAATTCTGCTGGGCGAAATTCACTTTACAGCCCACGTGACAGCAACAGTGCAAAAGTGGCACAGATATTTTCCAAAAAGCGTCGGGCGAAACCAAGAGAGCGTCGGGCGATGCCAATTTTGTTGGGCGAAATAAAGAGGCGCAGCAATGTCACAATTCTGGAACTTGGCTGGAAAATTGGAGGAAACAAGGATGAAGTTTCGCCTGAGAAGCGCCGGGCGAAACTTCAAAAGCGCCGGGCGAAATAACATTGTGCCGGGCGAAATTCAAACGGCGCAGCAATGTCACAATTCTGGAACTTTGAAATAGAAAACATGGGTTGCCCAACCGCCTCTGCTGCGCCGGGCGAAACAAGAGGCCAAAGAAACAATACTTAAAATTTTCACAAATTCCAAATCCGGTCGAAACGATTAGCGATCAAAATACCAGAATTTCTGCAAAAAGTAGCAAACACAGCAAAGCACCATATATTCACAAAAATGCAAGACTTGCTTAAATAATAAGTCATTTTCCGATTAAAGCAATTAAAAGAGCTTAAAAGGTGTCAAAATAAACTATGAAAATAAACACATTTTCACACCTAACAATAACCAGATCTCAAATCAATCTTGCTGAATACACAAGCTCCCACTAGCTGTTCCATCAAGTCGTCAATTCTCGGAAATGGGTACATATTCTTGCTAGTCACTTATTCACCCATCCGTAGTCAACACACAATCTCATACTAACATCTTTCTTCCTAACTAACAACACCGGAGCACCACGGTGAAACACTTAGTCGAATAAACTTCTTCTCTAATAACTCTTCTAGTTGCTTCTTCAATTCACTTAACTCGGAAACTGACATCCTATATGAAGACATCGACACCGGACTCGTGCCTGGTGTCAAATCCACCGCAAACTCTACTTCACGCTCTGAAGGCAAATCACTTATGTCATCCGGGAATACATCAGAAAATTTACGGACAACAGGTAATTCAACATTTGCAACTTCCCGATCAACTTACAACAGTATAACATTACAAACATCAGAGCTTCATCTTCTAAAAGTTCATCCACTTGCTTAGCAGACTATAACGTTAGCCCTCTACTGTCACCAAACTCGTATCCACGCTCTGGAGGCAAGTCACAAATATCCTTCAGGAAAACATCAGGGATCACACACCACTGGCATCACACTAGCCATTTCATCGTTCTCTGTACTCAGAGAATCCAACATCCACAACACCCGATCCTTTCCCTAAAGACATCCCAACTTAGCCGGCAGACGGAAATCCCAAATCCACAACACCAATCAACACCGTCAACATTATTTCTAATATTAAGAATAACTTCACATTGATTTTTTTTTAATGAAAAGGAAAAGGTGATATACAAAATGAGAGGGGACATGCCAAGACCCTCTCGAAAGAAACGCAAACCTATTTATCTTGCAAAGTCACTTCTAATTCTTAGAAAAGGGAAAAGATTATCCCCGGAATCATATTGGACCAAGCACCATCTTGCCAAAGATATGCAATCACCATGTTTGAATATATACCATACTCCTCGAAAATGGAAACATTAGTTTTCTGCAACAAAGGAGCACTACACCAAGGGTCCTTCCAAAGTCTAACGTACCTACCATTTTCAATAAGCCACAAAATATTCAAATCAGGAGACGAGCTCTACCTGTGACCTTTCCGCATGTAAGTCCAACCCTCCGGCCTCAAATGTAAATCGATAATTAGACAAATCCAATCTATCCCTATAAGACTCTTCGTTAAAGAAATAAGAAACTGAATTCCTCCGATAAAAGTTCAAAAGCCCATAACCAAATATTTTTACTAAACACTTGTCTAAAGATGATTTATTATTCATAACAACTGGATTGGTTTACACTTAATAAATCATGCATTAAATAATTTTACATCTTCGTCTAATTTCTTTTGTTGAAAGACAAGCTTATGCAAATTATCTTCCACAATTCAAAAATGGTTAAAACAACTACCTAATGACATGATACATGTATTTTACACCTGTTACTTTTGCAGTATTGCTACACTACTGATCACACATCTAGAACTGTGTTATGCTTATATTGTGCACCTCTACTACAGCAATATAGCTCACATATAAAAATGGTTATATCTACAATGTTGTCTAAGTTTTAACATTTTTTTTATTCAATTTTATCAATTATTTTAATTATATTTACAATTTTTGGTCAAAATAATTAATATTTTGAAATAATCATATAAATTTAAAACAACACCATAAAAGTAATTTATAAATTTTATTATAGAAATTATAAATTAATTTCTCTAAAATAAAATAAAAAATTGTGTTAAGTATGTTAAGTTAAAAAAACAAAATAATTTTAGGGTTAAAAAGGTGGGCCTCATCCGCACAGAAGGAGTCAGATGTGCATTTTGGCATAAGATTCTGATAAGAAACCCTAAACTCACTCTCTCACTCACCCTTCCCTCATGTTTCTCCACCACCGTCAAAGCGACACCGTTTCTTCCGCCATTAGTCACCGAATTTCATCGCCTTTTTTGCCGGAAGAACTCATCAACGACATCCTCTTAAGGTTTCCGGTGAAGTTTCTCCTACAATTTAAGCGCGTCTGTAAATCATGGAAAGCCCTAATCTCCAATCCCCAATTTGCAAAGAGGCATCTTCAAATCACAACCACGGATCAGCAACATTTGGTGTTTTCCGTTTCAGAAAAATCCAAAATCATATCTTACCCTTTAAAGTCATTATGTGAAAACCTATCAACTCCTCGTAGACCGGTTACCTTCAGCAGCAGGACGAAGCACAATGATCGTATTATAGGTTCGTGCAATGGGCTGCTTTGTCTTGTTGATAGGTATCAACGTGTCCGAATGTGGAATCCTTCTGTCGGGTTATATTCCAAAAAATCTCCTCAAGCTGTTCCGGGTATTTGTAATATCAAGCAATATGGCTTTGGATATGATGAGGTTAATAACAAGTACAAGGTGGTACTAGTTCTGCTAAATAGTCCAACTTTGACCAAAGTTTATACTTTTGGGGAAGATTCCTGGAAAACAATTCAGAATTTTCCCCTTACACGCATTAGGACCTTTAGTTCGCCAGGGAAATTTGTAAGTGGCACTTTGAACTGGATAGTTGGAAAAATAGGTGTTAGTTCTAATCAAAGTGTGATTATTTCCTTTGATCTTGAGAAGGAGACTTACAAGGAAATGTTGCTGCCTCAAAATGCTGGTGGTTCACTAGGTATGTTGTATGTTTTGAATAATTGCCTTAGTGTGTGTTACAGTTCTGTCAATGAAAATGTTGCTTGGTTGATGAAAGATTATGGTGATGTTGAGTCATGGACAAAACTCATGATTATTCCTAATCTGAAACAGGCTTCTTTTGTTGAACCCCTGTTCATTTCAGAAAATGGTGTTGTTGTTTTGGTAAACAAAGTGTTTTCCCAACTTGTACTGTATAGCTTAAATAGTGGTGATCAGCTCTATTATCCCTTGATAACTATTAAACTTGGGATGGATCTACATATTCACCGTGAGAGTTTGGTATTACCGCCATGTTAAAATATCATTTGAGGAACTTCCTAGACCCACTTACTTGACTTTTGATTAATAGTTTAACTTTTGTGCAAATACTGCAGCAACATAGGAATATAGGGGATATGTTGAGAGTTGGGACTTTTGATTAGTTATTTATCAAAATAGTTGATGGTTGGATTATAGTCAATGTTTTAGTGGAATTTGAAAACTATATTTATGTTATGCTGCAACAATGAAGTCAGTTGTTTGATCTCTGCACTTGCAAATATATTCCAATTTTTAGATACATGTAAGTGTGGCTCATCAGTTTTCCTAGTTCGCAGTGATGATTGTGTTCATCTATAATAATACATGTACCAGTGTTTTTGTTAGAATGAACACAATTTTCATTTGTTTTTCCAGATTTGATTTAACTTAATGTTGACTTTATTTTGTGCGAAAACTATAACAAACATGTGCATTAACACTATTACATGTTAAACTTTTTCCTGCTTTCGGCTCAGTCAGCGGTACATTAACATTATCATATATATTTTCATTACCTGTATACAATTACTGGAATTTAGAAAGGATTTAGATGCTATGAAAAAAAGACAAGTCTCTCGCAAAGTTACGAACACATGATAACATATCCTAGTGTGATGCCCATGATAACATATTTCCAAGCATTTAATACACAAGTTTCAAACATAGACTACATTATGTTTAGGGATTGGTCTATATACGACATGATTAGGAATGAGCTAAAATATATTTGAACGGATACAACCCCACCAACTGATAACCCCTTTACAAAAACATTTAAAGGTTGTTTAGTCCAATCATAGTAATTACGGAATTAGTGTGGGACCTAAAGACAACCAACACCAAGAATTGAGAATGATTTTGTGGACTATATCCTCTACACAACCAAAGCCATCATTAAAATTAATTTGGTTTTTAGAATTTTTTACCAGAATAATCCACTTTTTTAAAAAAAATTCCAAAATACTCCAGTTAGGGTTTCTGAATACATGTGGGCACAATATCAATTAGCAACCCTTTGTTAAAACTTTAAGGGAGCCGCCAATTGGATTGGAGACACCTCATGCAGTCTCTAATTCAATTGGCGACTTAGTAGTATACACATAAGGGAGCCGTCAATTCATCCAGAGACTCTTTAGAAACTGAAATTTTTTTCTATAAATAGATGTGTTCTGAGCATTTAATTCCACATCACATCTCATATCTTTGTTCCACTGATAACATGTATCGTCGTCGGTGGGGAAAAGTCGTCTATTCAAGAGAGAAGCCTCCGATAGACATGCTGTTTTCGAACATACAAAGTTTCAATCAACTTAAGAGGGAGCTGAATCGGTGGTTAGAAGGAGACATTCGTGAAGGAGAAAAAATCTGAAGTATCAAGAGACTTGATCGGCTGCGTGGATGGGTTCGTGTTAAGACTGGCAAAGATGCGAGGGAAGTCATGTTTGGACCGAATGAAATTAGTTTGATTATTTAAATCAGTTAGAAATGTTTTATGTTTCTTTTCCGTTTGCTGTTTTATGTGTCGTATGTGTTATGTGTTGTGTTTTTTTTTAAAAAAAGCAAGGAGAATATATTGAAACAAAGAGTACAAGGGGTACTCTGCCCTGACAACAGATACAAATCAACTACTAGTAAGATACAACTTAGGATTGGGCAACCATAATGATAGAGTGCAAGACTTTGGTAGAACCGCGCCTCTACGTAACCACTTCCACACCGACAATTTGATAGCATTAATACAGTTTTCCTCAGAGAATATAGAATGGTTAAAAATCATATCATTGCGGCATAACCATAAATGCCAAACTGTAGCAATCCAGAAGATTATGTTAGATTTCCTCCTATGCCTGCTACTGTCATTCCAAACAGCCCAAAAACAATCAAGACAATTCATCCTCCACGGGAAAATGAAACCCGACCACAGCCCAATGTTCTTCCAAACCTTATTTGCAACAGTGCAATAGCAAAAAAAAATGGTTTTCATCTTCAGGAAAGTTTCTGCAGAAGGTGCAGACAGAATGAAGCGGATCGATATCCACTCCACGCTTAGCAAGTTGACTTGTTATCGGGATTCTCTTCTTAAAAAGCCTCCATATAAACACCTGAATATTAGTCGGAATAGGAATCTTCCAAAGCCTTTTGATGTTGTCCAAGAACACCGGGCTGTCAACATCAGAGTAATCCGAGCAAGGCAGGCCGTCGTAGCCAACGGCAACTGAATACCGACTATCTTCGTTCGCCGCCCAGCTGATGGAATCGGGTTTATCAGACCACTGAACCTAGGCAGCAGCATCGTCAATAAGCGATTTGCAGTTCAAAAAATCCTGCATTAAATCAGAACCTGCATCTATATCATGAAAAGAACCCTCCCACGCGAGACCTTCAGAACCTGGACTAAGAGCTTGAGAAACCGTCATAAAAGGATCAGAAGATGCTTGAAATAAGAGGACAAAGAGAACCTTTAGAGGCTCCCCCTTCCTCCACTTATTGAACCAGAAGGGAAGCGTATTGCCGTTGCCCACCACGCACGATAATTGGTCTAAGAACCAGCTTACATCGTTATCACCGTTGAAAGTTAAAAGAGCAAGGTCTCTCCACCATAACGATCCGGCATTATTCAAACCAGAATTCTTGTTGCAAATTAACTCCCAAGAATTGCAGGACTTAGAGTAACGCGACAAGAGAATTTTCTTCCACAACGCGTGCTTTTCCGTTACGATTCGCCACTTCCACTTTAAGAGGAGCGCTTTATTGAACCGAGCCAGGTTTTTAACTCCCAATCAACATTCATTCTTAGGCCTACATACCACACTCCATTTGACCCAATGAATTTTCCTCACCCCATCCGATCCTCCCCACAAGAACTGACTTTGAATTTTAACAATCTCCTTGATTACATTGGACGGAGCCAAGTAAAAAGATAATTAGTAGATAGGAAGAGAGTTAATGACTGCATTAATCAAAACTACGTGGCCACCTATAGATAGATTTTCCCCCTCCAATCTGCAAGTTTCCGGCGGATATTGCTGACAACATGAGACCAGTTAGAACTTTTTCTAGGACTATCTCCAACCATGATTCCTAAAAACATGAACGGCATCTTGCCTCTCCTACAGGCGAGGAAATCAGTCGCAGCATGTAGGAAATCTTCAGGGATTTTGACACCTCCTATACTACTTTTAAAGAAGTTGACTTTAAGACCGGAAACCATTTCAAAACTCCTCAAAATGCCCTTGATCCCCCATAGGTTTTTCTTACTACAATCACCCAAAAACATGGTGTCGTCCGCGAACTGAACTAAACTGATGCTCAACTCCGAATCTATGCGAAAACCTTCAAACAGGCCTTGGGCTTCCGCCTTCTTCATGAGCTGGGTTAGTCCCTCCATAACAAGCAAGAACAAAAAGGGGGAAAGGGGGTCACCTTGGCGTAATCCGCGAGAAACTTTGAAATCTTTAGTGGCACTACCGTTCACTAACACCGAACATGTACCACTGAAAACTAATGCCTCCATCCAACGTATCCACGTGACCCCAAAACCCATCTTACCGAAAAGGAAACGATGGAAATCCCAAGAGACGCAGTCATAAGCACGTTCGAAGTCAACTTTAAAAGCAAGACATTTTCTTTTGTCTCTTTTTGCCATATCAAGCACTTCGTTAACAACTAACACACCATCACCAATATTCCTGTTGGAGAGGAAAGCAGACTGTTCTAAGGAAATAATAGAGCCCAAAATCTTCTTCAAACGAGTAGCGAGTAACTTAGAGAAGAGCTTCTGCACACACCCGACTAAGCAAATCGGTCTATATTTGTTAGTTTCTTGGATTGGCTAGAATTTTGGTAAAACAAAGTATGTTCAATGTTGATGTCACATGGGTGATGTCACAACATTGAGTCTTAACACTGGGTTGTGTTAAGTGTTTAAGTTGGATGTCTGATGTCACATGCGATGTTGTGACATCAGGTCTGCAGAATTAATAACATCAGGTTTAGTGATGTTGTTAGGGTTTGCGTTTTAGCTGGAATTGTGGAGAGCAGGTAGTCTCATTGGATGCGAATATCTTGGGTTAGATATTCTCTGTTGCATAGAGATTTGATGCAGGTTTGTAGGAGATTTAAAAGGTGAAGATTTAAAAAGATTTTGGGGGATAAAATCTGTTTTGAAGATTCAGTTTTAAATAACAAATCAGATCAAATATTGCAGTGAGTCCAAGCCCAATTCAGGTGGCTATATAAAGCGCATAGATCAAAGGAAGAAGATACAGAAATACAGAGAGCAGATCAAGAGCATAGACTGAGTGTCTTGAGTATTTTGTACGAGTTTTGTATACGCCATTCTAGGTTGAATTGGTGAGTTGTTTTCTGTCCTCTCTAAAGCTGTGAAGCAAAGAGAGTTGTGTAACTTGATCAAAGCTGTGAAGCAGGATCAAGGTTTCTCAAAGAGGTTGTTCTTTGAGAGGTTTTAGGGATTGAGTAGTGTTCTCATATCTAAGTCGTTTCCTAGGTAGAAAGTCATTAGTAGGAATTAAGATTAGGAGATTGTCAACTGGGTTGTTGAGTCTATAATTTAATTCTACAAGTAGTGAATTTCATCCCTGGCTTGGTAGCCCCCAGATTAGGTTGTTTGAACTGAACTGGGTTAACAATTTGGTGTGTTCTTCTGTTGTTTATTTTGTCCATTGTGCAGAGTGTGTTGTTGTAACATCGTGTGTGACATAACACATATCTGGTACCAGAATTTCAATATTGATTCAACCTTTGCGGATTTTTGACTTTAGGAATAAGAGTAAGGAAAGAAGCCGTGGCTGATTTAGACAAAACAGGGTGCTTGATGAAATCCATAACCATCTTTATCACATCCTCTTTAATAGTGTCCCAATGAACCTGCAAAAAAAGAAAAGATAATCCGTCAGGTCCCGGAGCTTTACCACCATTGCAGTCCCAAACAGTCTCCTTTATCTCTTCATAGGTAAAGTCCAACTCCAGCATAATACTCTCCTCCTTCGTCAGAGCAGAAAATTGAATTCCCTCAAGAGTAGGTATGTTATTACAATTCTCAGAGAAATTCCGATGAAAATGATCAAAGACCGACTGTTTTACGTCTTCAACCTCCTCAACCCGCCCTTCATCTGTTTGGACAAAAGAGATATGATTCTTCTTCTGCCTCCCCCTAATTACTCTATGAAAGTAGCTCGTATTCGCGTCGCCCTCTGTCGCGGTGAAAATTGGATACCATAGTTATTTGTTAACTAGGATCGCATTTTTAATGTCACCACCGGTCTTTGATTTTATCCAAGGGAAGGGAGAAAAAACCGAATTCCCACAATGCAATGCAAATGCACTAAGATTCTAAGTTCGGGGGTTGGTTATACCTAGGGAAGGTGTTAGCATCCTAGATATCTGTAGTACTCTACAGGAACCTCTTGATTTTATGTTATTTGTTTTTGTTTTGCTAAGGGTTCAAAGGGTAGATAATTTATTATTAATCCTAAGTGTGCTCGACAAGATATCGCATCTTGTGCCTACATATCCTGTCAGGAGGGAATCAGAGCACTTGTAGTTCCTTATTAAGGGTACTAAAGTGTTTTAAAGGTTTAAGGGAAAAGATGAGTCATCATCTTAAGAAAACCACCACAGTTTTTGAAAATTGTTTGGATTTTGTGGGGTATGGGATTGTATGTCCCTTCTTTGAGATGATTAACATCTAATTCTCTTGTGTGGAGAATTAGGTGGGCTAAAGTTTGATTTAAAATCAAAATTGAAGGGGGACTAACCTAGAAAATCTATCTTAAGTTATCTAATTGACTTATCTTAAGGTATCGATTATGAAATGCAAATGATGTGCACCATGCACAATAACATGGTTATCATGCATGGGATTTTCCCTTGGATATTTTATGCGGTTAATTATTATATTATTTAGGCGAGTGTGCTAGCAAAGTGATGCTAGACTTGTGTCCAGTGATCAAAAGGTCGAATGCGATGCCCTAAGGCGATCGACTTACATAGGTAGAAAATTGGCTCGACGTTGGATCGAGAGTTTTGATGTTGTTTTGAAAAAGGTTTGAAACAATAACATATACATTCAAACAGAGGTAAGCATACAAAGGCAATGATAAACATACAAGCATGCGATTCACTCAGGCGTGTGATGAAGGATTTAAGATATGGACTGATTATTAGGAAAGGAGTTTTGATTCATTGAGAAAAAGAGTTGATTTGATTTCAAGGTTTACCGATGAAAGATTGTTTCATTTTAGAATCATGTTTAGAGATTATTATTAATAAAAGGTTAAAGATTAATTAATTTAGAAGATTATCTTAAAAGACTTAAATTAAATAAATTAATATTCGGTTTTAAAGTTAATAAAATACTAAGAGAGTTCTCAAATTAGTATTTAAATAAAATAGTTTTAATAAAAGGTTTTACTAATTAAGAGGGTTTTTAACAAAAGTTTAATCTATTATATATTTCATTAAAGTGACATTTTAGAATATAAAAAGAAGTTATATGTTTATTAAAAAAAAGGTTTTAATTAATTAGAAAAAAGTTTTTATTTTAATCAGTATTTAAGAAAAAAAAGTTGAATTAAATCAAAAAGAGAAAAAAAAGATCAAAACAAACAGAAAGAAAAAGGAACCGGGGGGAGCCCTCTCTCAATACTCTCTAAATCTCGCATCCTCTCTTCTCTCAACTGCAATTAGGGTTCTCCAACCCCAATTGCCACCGCTCAAACTCTCGCGTCCTCCCGCGATCTCTCTCTCGACCTGCAACAAAAGAAAAAAAGCAACCAAATAAACCCCACCCCGCACAGCCCTAATACCCCGATTTCACTATATTATGGCGATTACATTTTACATTGCAGATAGCGGAAAAAAGGAAAAAAAAAACAAAGGAAAGGGAGATGATGGCGACGCCGGCGGTGGATAGCTCCGGTGGCTTCGTCGAGGGAAGTTCTCTTTCTTCTTTACCTGCTGCGATTTGGTTTGCCTTTGTGTGATGTCTCTTTCGTCTTTCTTCTTCTGAATAGGAGGCGATGACGAGTAGAAATGCCTTTGAATCTCTATATTTTTGTATGGGTTTGGAATCTTTGGTTGGGAATGGACGTGTTTGTGAATCGATGGTTTTCTGATTCTTCTCTAGGGGTTCTTTTTCTTGTTTTTTTTTCGTCCCTTTTCTGATGCAATGTGACCCTTTATATAGATGGCCAATGATGAGATACGTTGGGAAGTTCTTGAATGCTGATTGATGGTGTGATAAATATGATTTGACTCTAATTCTGAAATTGGAAGGTTTTTGAATTGTTGCCTTGTTTGAGTTTGGTCCTGATATGATTTGATTGCTCTGATTTATGGTTTGGACGGTTTGGAAACTTTTTGAAAACCGTCCCTTACTGTCTTGAACGATTTTACACTTGATGGTTGTGATTCTTGTCCAATTCTGTTCTGGGAACAAATATCTGTGAAATAGTGTCCTCTCTGGTTTAGGAAAATAGATCCAGTAATCATTGTGACATTATTTCATAGTGCAATTTTGGAAATGATGAATAAAATAAAAAATCTGATTCCGAAGTTTCTGAGGCGTACATTTTTACGAACTTGGGAAGTTGGTTTTGGAAAGTTTTAGTAACCGCTGAAATTTATTTTTGAATGTGTTTGGAAATTGTTGATCACACCTAATTCCTTGCCATGAACCCTTTGATTCTCTTCCCCAACTTAAAGCGCTTCAAATTAGGAAGCTTGAAATTCTATTGTTGAATGTCTTCGGTGAATCTTGAATTTGATACTCTTCTTCTCTAACATCGATTGCTCTTTGAATATCTTCCATCTCCGTTGATTGGCCAAGATTGAGCGATTGTAGGCCTTGAGGTATTACATTGATTGTGAATATTGTCTGATATGTGTGTAATGTCTGATTGTGTTGGACAGAAATAAACCTTGTCTGGTACATTCTTAGAATGTTTTGGTGATGTCTGGTAATGCTCTGTCTTTGGTAAGAGGGGAATAACGTGCTTGGTTGCATTTTGCAGGGCGCCGTCAACAAATTCATAGGAAGTAAGTTCTTTACGGAGCTCAAAACCTTACTGGTGTAATTGGGGAGATCTGTTGAAGAACTCAGCATCGGAGCTGAACTGGAATGGACTGATGTATTAACTGCACACAAGGGACGTACCAAAGAAAAAGGTGACTGATCGGCTTCAGAAATCGTTTTGACTGGCAATGCGCAGGTTCTCTATGTTTTGCGTAGAAACTGACCATTTATGTCTCTCTCCTCCAATCTTGGTTCTAATTCTATTAGTTTCTTTTGTAGACATCTCTGAATTAAATGCTTACACATCAAACTTCATTTTAACCGTTTCAGTGCCTGTCGAAGAAAAGCTGCTGTCGTTGTCCATGCTTGACGGACGATAATGTGTTATTTTGAATTGCTCGTGCCTTCAATAACAAATCTCACAAATCTGATTAGTTAGTGTTGCTCAAGTTTTATCCTTGATTGATTAATTGATGATGATGATTGGGCATGATTCAAAAGTCACGTGTGTCATGAATGCTTCTTGATTTCTTTCCTTGCTCATGTGTAATTGTATTTTGGAAATGCAGGTGAAACATGGCATTGAAGGAGTTTCTATTTTGATTGGATTGCGTTTGGAGCCGTTTGTAAATGTGTCGGTATGAATCTCCTTCTTTGATTGGATTACATTCACTTTTCTTTATGAATTACTCTAGCTGACGTAGGGATAAACGCGGTTTCTTTCCTCAACAGGTCGGTAGCTCGATACAGTACCATCTGGATCATGATGGATATGTGAATCTGTACTAGCAATTAGGACTTGCTGAAGCTCTCGTAAGTTCCTGAAGGACTAGTCAGTACATGCCACCAGTTCTGCCCAGTCGCCATGAATCGTCTCTTGCAGATTCCTTGATGTTTGACTGCACCCTGAAGAAACGGCATCACTCAACACACTTGATGATGTTTGCTTATGAGGATACTGCACTTGAAAAGTTAGCCGACACATCCTGTAGGACTTCGATGCACTTCCCTTGTAATGAAAAATGAGACCATTTACGTAGATTCCGACATGAGGCGAGCCCTTTGAGTTTGAGAAAAATAATGATCGAAAATCTCTTGTTTCAATTTACCTTGCAGACTTGGTGAGCTTGCTCTTGAGAACAGAATTCATGGATCCGTACACTTCCAAATTACAAATATCTTTGAAATGTAATTCCTTCTCAAGCATGTTGTGATTCAAGGCCATCTTTCTGTACATTCAGGTCTATATGCTGCTACAGATGTTGTGTTGTGGTGAAGCAGGATTTAGAACAGACGGTGAACACGTGCGGTGCGTGCTTGGCATAACTTCCCCTTTCAGTTCATGTAAGTATTCAATCGTTGAAACCATGTCTTCCTGCATATCCAGTGCTGTTATGATCCTTTGAGGACTTTTATGCTACTTGATCTCGATTTAATCACGTTTCAAGGTCGTTGACAAACTTATAGATTCTTGGTACTCCTTTCTTTCTAGTGTCCTTGTAACTTGGTTAAAACTGTTTTGAACAGGCTGTGGTAGCAAGTAGCGAGACCTTGGAACAACCTGGGTCAGAACCATGTTTGACAATAGATTGGGTTTTCGGAACTTTTTCACCCTCGCAAATGCTGTAAATTTAGTAATCATTCTATATGTTACTTCAGATGTTATCTTCTGAGAATACATATCTGATTCATTATTTGGATTACTGATGGTGACTCCATCTCCTTTGCACATCATCTCTATAACGGTAATTGTTTTCGGTATCCTGTTGGTGAATTTTTTTATTCCTCAGTAGCTCTTCCTTTACTGCCCATCAATCACTTATTCATCTAACTTTGTCTGCAGGAATAGATTATTTTGGCGACGCAATCCTGTTTTGTCTCGGCAAGTTTGGTAGCATTCGGGAGCATGATCCTGCCACGAACCTTTGCTAGATTCTCGTTCAACAACGATGTTAGTCGAAAACCTTTGTGGCTATGAATGGTCCAAAAGTCGATAACTAACTTGGTCTTGGAAGTCAATTCATTCTCAACAGCACTTGTGCTCAGTTCAATAGCAGCGGGGCCGGTGTTGTTAGAAGCTTTTCGAATAGAGTTGAAGGAGCAACGGTCTTGAATTTTGAGTTTCTGAATTAACTTGTTTATCATGTAAACTTTGTATGCTTTGAGTCCTTGGAATGATGTAAAATTGAGATTTCAGACTTGTATTGCATCTTGAACATTCTGATATGCTTCTGTAATGAAGTAGAAATTTTTTTGCGTACAACACTCATCTAGAGCAAGCTACTGGCATTGTAAATGTGTCCTTCTTGCAAGAAAATATTTCTTGAAGCGACTTGTGCAGCGTCAGTGGACTCCATGCAAGGACCGTGAATCAAACTAGAAGTTTTGCAAGAACTTCGCTTTTATAGGACGCGTGTTGTACAATCAATTTTGCAGCTTCTAGGGACCAACAATCACGTTATCATATAATTTGTGCTTGACCACCCTCTCGAGACTATTGCAAGAAATTCAAAGCATCACGAACCATTCCACTTTCCAAGTAAATATTCAACACAAGAATTTTGAGAAATAATATATAGCACCATGTCATTCTTTACCATCAACTCATATTTGGGCGTCTCTGCCTTAATTGTAACTTGAGTATTTGAAGTTTGTGAATCTTTGGATTTTTAGAAACAGAGCTTGGATTTCCTGTAAAGGACTTCCCAGTCTTGTACCATTTTGAATTAATCATGGCACGATAACTTAGGACTCAACCAATTTGAATGGTTTTGACTTATAAAAGTCTTTTGATTTTGTATCACTTTAAATTGAAATCCTGTACCCTTTGAGTTTCTCCCACTTGAAAGATTTTCTTAACAAAGACACCCTTGAATCTTGAATGGCGATGGGTAGTATTGACTTGAAGTTTACGCTTAAACTCATAACCTTGTCCTTATAGACTTGCATCTTCTAATTCTTCTCAAATTTAACTTTCCTTGATGAACCGTCATTTAAGAACATGGAGCGACACAATATCTCGAATTTGAGGAGCTGACAGAGGGAGGGAGATGCCATCTTGTGATATAACTTTACCACACAACCAAATGACCAGTCTTAGGGTACCCAATTCCATATCAGAGGGTATAAGGATCTAGTATTCTGTGGTGTCTTCTGGGAGATCTGAGGGAATAAGAGACTTTGTGGTGGCTTAGGGACCAAAGGGACGAGGACACGATCACACGGGAGTCCAACACACATCTTGCAAAGACCAGAGAAACCTCCACAAACACGCACACAACACAACCTTCAGGACCTTGAATCTTCTACAGCAGCACCTGTCCTTTAAAGAGAAACAAACAGACAAAGCTAGATAAAGCAATTAGTTATGCACAAAAGATAGACCTAATATGCCATGCAAAAGCGGAGCGGGTATCTTAGGGTCAAAAATTAGGGTGCGACAGATGCCCCTATTTAAGTTTCTTCTATCCAGAGATATGGAGATTGAAATCTTCGTCTCGACGAGATAGGAGAGACTTAAATACAAACATGCACAAATTTTTTGCCCTAAGATACCTCCAAATGCGCATGATATGATATGCAATGATATGAAATGCAAGACAAGGAAAGCAAGACAAAGATCCTGTGAGGGAATAATGTCACAGGGGATAACTGATGTTAAGACACAAAGGAAGAAAAACCCGACGAGGACGACTCATCAAGACAAGACTCCACAGAGAAAAATCTAACTCCACTGGGGAAAGAGACTACCAACTGACAATCACAGGGTAGCTAAAGCGCATGGCAAGAAACTTGAAAGGAAGGATAACCTACTACCAACAGTTGGTAGCCTAAGCGAAGGCATCCAATCGAAATAAAATGGCATATATTACCTACTATCACACATGATAGCCTAAGAAGAGGTAATAAACTAGGGAGGAGAGGTCACCTACTACCAAACACGGTAGCCTAAGCATAGGTGTCTGACCCAAAAGAGAGGTGTGTTACCTACTATCAAGCATATGATAGCCTAAGCGAGGTAAACACAAAAAGGAAAGATGACCTACTACCACCACGGTAGCCTAAGCGAGGCATCTGACCAAAACACATATGGTATATTACCTACTATCAAACATATGATAGCCTGAGCAAAGGTAATAACCAAATAAGCTTCCAGTGATCAAAATAACGATTCAGCTTCTCCTTTGAATATTCTGTTTAAAAGGAGTCAATATTGAGGAATCTGCTGGGAAGAAATAATTGTCTGTCGAAGTCTTCTGGAAATCTACTGCCGAGAATAACCAGGAAAAAAAAAAGAAATACCTACTGCCGAGGCCTTCTGGAAATCTACTGCCGAGAATAACCAGGAAAAAGAATGAGATACCTACTGCCGAGGTCTTCTGGAAATCTACTGCCGAGAATGACCAGGAAAATAAACGACTGTTTGTCAAAGTTTAAAATGAACCAGGGAATCTACTGCCGAGATCCTGGAAAGAAATGACTGTTTGTCAAAATTTGAAATAAACCAAGGAATCTACTGCCGAGATCCTGGAAGTTTCACCGGGGATCTTAAAAGGGATGTGGGTCAGCTGACTTGTAAAATATATCTTCTCAAATAAAGAGAAAGATCATTTGAATCTTCACCAAACTTCTCGAAGAGATGCCATTTGATAGAAGCAAATTGAATTGTGGACTCACTGGGGAGAATACCACTGTGAAGTAATATTGTTGTAGTTGAAAATTCGCTGAAGTAATAAAATTCTTGCGAAAAGGATTCTCAAATAAAGAGAAACACCTTGAAGGTCTTCAATAAATTTCTCTGGAGAATAAGCTGACAATCTTGACAACTTCACCGGGGATAGACAAACTGTCCTGGGGGAGACTGCCATTTGTCGTGGAAATCTTGATAACCAAACTGCTCAAATAAAGAGCTGCTACTTATTGTCTGGATGTAAATCCCTTGAAAATGTAATAATCATTATTGGAGAAATAATTTACGTCTTCCATAGAGATCTTCAAGTAAACTCTTCTTGGGGAGACAAAGTGCAAAAATAAATGCACGCTTAGTCCAGCTTCAATATCTCAGAGATGTCCAAAATTGTTATTGTCAGGGACCAAGGTTCAATCCAGGAAATAACTGGAGAGAAACGATCAAGCAAGACTCTATCCAGTGAGGAATGAACTCAACTGGGGTTTATCTTTATCCAAATATGGAAAAGAAAACTAAAGCAACCATCTCCCACGAGGATCGAACTCAGTGGGGAATTAGAAAGGATGCGTGCTTTCTGCCTAGGGCTGGCGACTCTACTTGGAGGGAATAGACGAAACCCAGTCACTTGGTGATAAACACAACCAAAGTGAAAGAACCAAACAAACAACACAAAGACGCAAGATGCAAAGTGCGCAAATGCCATGAGTCTATATGAAAGAATGCCATGCTATGCTTATGCTGACAAAACAGACGAAGAGAAGCAACCAAAGTTGGAGATGAAAACAAGCATCTCGATACGAATACTCGGCCAATCTTCGCAAGGTAGGAGCATCACTGGGGATGAACGGAAAGCCATATATGGAAACATGTCCTGCTTCAAAGTTTCAGACTCTGGGGGAAAATAGAGCACTCCACTTGGGGATGAACATCGTGACCTCACTTAGGATTGTCTTGACAATCCTTGTCATTCTGTTGGGAATGAGAAAGATTCACTGGGACCGAATCAAACTCACTGATCAAAAGGACTTCATGAGGGATAAAATAAATATCTGCTGCGAGCTGAAGTAGTCTGAATGAAAGTTGTAGATGGATAAAATAAATATCCACTTCATCGGGGAAACTTGGAATCGAAAATAGTTGAAATGTAGGAGATAAAACTTCGAGAGGATGAAATAAACATCCTCCTTCGCTGGAGAAGATTGATATAGTCTAATGAGGAGTGAAATAAACACTCGTTCCGCTGGGGAAGGTCGAAACCGAAGAAGTTCACCGAGGGTTCTTAGGTTGCCGACTGGAGAAATCTTGCGTCAAACATGCTATAACTTCTTAAAGTGAAGATTTACCGGAGAATAGTCGTGACTATTTGTAGCAAAGACTTACTGGGGAGTCGTCATATTACTTGGGATAGAAACTCCTTTAGTCATGGATTACAGAGATTGTTGTGAGACCGATGTAACTCGGTATTGATGAACTGCACGGTAGTCGCCATTTTGAACAACAGTTGCTGTGAATGGATAAACAGTAATCTTCGGTTCTCAAATGTCCCAAATCACTTGGTTTATGAGAAGAAGTGATCTAAAGAGGATTTTACAGAAAACATGGTATCCAACAGTTCCAATGTTTTCAAACTCGTAGAGAGATTCGTCGAATCTCGACATAACTGGCTCGGATTGACGATATTCTGAGTCTTCCAAACTTGGAGAGATTTATCAAATCTTGACGTAACTGCCCAGACTGACGGTGTTGTGAATCTTCAAACTTGGAGAGATTTATCAAATCTCGACATAACTGCCCCAGATTGACGGTATTCTGAGTCTTCAAACTTGCCCCTTGGGGTGAGTCAATGAAAGAAACAGCTGGGAAACAACTTGCCCCTGCTCACCAAAGTCTTCAGGTTACGTGCCCCTAGATACTACCATCTCCTTGAAACAGTACTAAATTTTAGCTCATCAATGCCACACGTATGTTAATTTCTACGATGTCAAGCAATGTTAGCAAGTAGAAAGTGTTAATTCTGAAACAGATAATGCAACGTATGTTTGTCTTGAAGTTTCATTTAAAATATTTTTTTTTGGTGGTCGAATTACCGATTTTATAATGCCAATGCGGACTTGAGCATAGCTCATAGGAGTCAGGAAACGATATCTCAATGAGTATGCTTTCGAAAACAAACCCTGCTTCAATTAGGACCTTTAAGGGTTGTATCATGGATTGGTTCACGGTTTAAGAAACAATGGATATAAGGCTCAAAGTTTGTTTATGCCCACCCGATCTTCGTGATATTTTTACTCCATTTTTTTTTTAAAATGAAAATTACCCTGCCCCAGGTTAAGAATGAGGGTTTTTTTATTTGGAGAAGAAAACTCCTACTTCAAAGCTCAAAGGGTTGACGAGGGTCTATCTCCCTTATATCTCCGGTGTTTGGGAATTTTGAAATAATGCCTTATATCACCAGCAGAGTTTTATTCAAAAGCATACCGCAAGAGATCTGGCGTTTGATTTCATCATCCTCCATTCAATCCTTTGCCGAGGCAAGAGATTAGGCAGCATTGGCATTATAAAATAGAAAAAGTGTTTTAAAATGAGTGAAACGAATGGATTTCTTCAAGACAACCATTATCATTGCATTAATTATTCAAAGTAACAAATTCTTACATGTAAAACATGCTTATAATCAAAGAAATAACAATAAGATGCAAGCAAATGGATAAGCGGCTTAATGGGCTTAGGAGTGAACTCTGCTCTTGATCCCACTAGCTTGAAAGGACTCCTTGAGTGTTCACATCTCTCAGTATAAAGGTGTTCCATTTATAACTGGGATTCCTCTCCTGAAGGTCAACACTTCATTGTCGATCATTTCTTGGACCTTTTCTTGGAAAACTTTACAGTCTTCAATCGAATGCCCCAACACTCCATCATGAAATGCACAACTGGTATCTGGATTGAACCAAGGAGGGCGAGATTTCATGGCTCTAGTCTTCCTGGGTGCCATCACTGAGTTTCGGCAAAAGTAAGACCACAATTGACTGTAAGTCATTGGGATTAGGTCAAACCAATGAGCCTTTTCTTCTGGATTATCCAGGGGTATCCGCTGATCCTGACGTTGATTTTGGTTATTCATGTTCTGAATTCGCGGATCTTGACGTTGATTACGAGGAGTCAACCTTCGTCGTTTGTACGAACGTCCATGAGGTAGTGATTGCTGGTACTGAATAGGCGCTGTATACCGACATTTGTGATAAGGCACAGGAACTGGAGCTTGCAAAGTCTGAGGAGAGCCCAAAATTGCATTAACTTCAACACTCCTTTCTTCTTGGGAAACACTAACAAACTTTTCTTCACTAGCTTGTCTATTCGAGACATCTTGGATCTTTCCACTTTTGAGTGCATTCTCGATGTTTACTCCGACTTCCATAATTTTAGAGAACTCTAATGGCACAACGCCTATCATTCTGACATAATAAGAGTCTGACAGTGTTTTTAGAAACATCTTAGCCGTCTCATTCTCTTGAAGTGGTGGCTGAATTTGGGCCGCCAATTCTTTCCACCTTTGTACATATTCCCTGAAGGATTCGTTGTCTCTCTGACTCATGTTCATCAATTGGTCACTGTCTGGAGCCATGTCCAAATTGTAATTGTATTGCTTCACAAAAGCGTTAGCTAAGTCTTCCCAAGACTGAATACGGTTCCTTTCTAGCTTCATGTACCATATCAAGGATGCCCCAGATAAACTTTCTTGAAAACAGTGAATCATCAGCTTGTCATCGTCGACATAAGTGGTCATCTTTCGACAAAACATTGTCAAATGGTACCTTGGACAACTAACACCCTTGTATACTTCGAAGGTAGGCATTTTGAACTTCGGAGGAAAAACCACGCCCGAAACTAGACACAAGTCAGAAGCTTTAAAACCAGATGCATTAGGTTTCTTCAACATCTTCAATTGTTCTTGGAGGTTACGAAATCCTTTCTCAATTTCTCCCAATCTAGGATCATTCACATTTTTCACATGACGGATGTTCTGGGAATTTGGCATATACCTCATAAAACAGGAATCTCTTTCATTAACTTGACCAACCAGGTTATTTTGCACAGGCTGAGATCGGGTAGGGACATCCACTTGTGGAGCATCGTCGTCAAACATCGGATTAGTCGTCACTCTGAAGCCTGACATGGGTTCCACACTTTGTGTTCCATCCATTATCCCCAGTAACTACTTCAAGTTCGATGCGAATGCCAGAAGATCAGCTGAGCGACACGAAGATAAGAGACCGAATAAGCTAGGGTAGAGAAAAGACGTATGCAAAATGATGCAATGTTAATGCAGCAAGTTTCATGGAACTCAGCTATTTATAATCATCAAGGAATATCAAAAAAACGCTTTTTTTTTATACTAAGATATTGATTTATTAAAATTGATTACAACGCGTCCATACGCCTCACAAGAATCATGATATAAAAGCTAAATAAAAGCTAGTAATGACGGATCTAAGGAGACTCTTCCAACGATCTTCTCTTGAGTCGCTTGAATTTTTCTTCCAATTGAGCTTCTTCCAAGATAAGTAGAGTAGAGTAGAAAGAAGTAGAACTAAAAGTAGGGTAGCGAGAAGTCCCTTATCACTCTTCATACTCAACAAAGATGATGATTTCCCATATATACTCTTGAATCCTTTTTTGTCTGTTACCAAGGTCTCCAATCTCCTTAGATCGTCCAGATCATGACTCTTGTAAGTGTACTTCAACGCTCCCTTTTTTAGAGTCCATGACATCCCTACGATGTTTACAAACAAACCTAAATTCCATGAAACTTCATGATATGATGTTCATGAATGCATGTATGCAAACACATTGATAAAGCACACACAAGCAAGCAAACAGACAGACAAGAAGTCCTAGGTTTGAAAGGTCACGGCATGGAACCAAGGTCTAACTATCCCAATAGGTGTGTACTATGGTTTCAAATGTACCTGCCGAACGGGTTCTACAAAGTTCCCAGAGTCTACAATCCATCTTTCGGATATTATCGATTTCCCAATTACTTGGTAGTCAACAATATTCTCAAGAGAATCTCGTCTGAGTGTAGTATCGCGTATCAACCATTTTGGAATTACTCCTTCATAGTCATCGCACTACATCTTAAAAGGACAAGTTGAGTTAAAGGTGACTACGGTTCTCAATATCCCGGGCTCCTAGGTCGAAAGAAGTAATGTATTCACGATAGCTCGTTCAACAAATACCACCTTCGAGAGGGCCTCAACTGAGTGTGGAATCAAATCGACTTCTTTGGAATTACTCCCTCGAAATCTCCTCGATTATACCCACGATCCTATCTTATATGTGCTCTCAAGTCCGGGTTAGGACTTATCTCACCACTCAAAGATAACCCTGCAAACAGCAAAACAAATATATATATATATATATAACAGATAAAAAAATCAAGTTAGGGGGAACCCTCTTATGAGAAATCCCCAGTGAAGTCGCCATTTCTGTCGCGGTGAAAATTGGATACCATAGTTATTTGTTAACTAGGATCGCATTTTTAATGTCACCACCGGTCTTTGATTTTATCCAAGGGAAGGGAGAAAAAACCGAATTCCCACAATGCAATGCAAATGCACTAAAATTCTAAGTTCGGGGGTTGGTTATACCTAGGGAAGGTGTTAGCATCCTAGATATCTGTAGTACTCTACAGGAACCTCTTGATTTTATGTTATTTGTTTTTGTTTTGCTAAGGGTTCAAAGGGTAGATAATTTATTATTAATCCTAAGTGTGCTCGACAAGATATCGCATCTTGTGCCTACATATCCTGTCAGGAGGGAATCAGAGCACTTGTAGTTCCTTATTAAGGGTACTAAAGTGTTTTAAAGGTTTAAGGGAAAAGATGAGTCATCATCTTAAGAAAACCACCACAGTTTTTGAAAATTGTTTGGATTTTGTGGGGTATGGGATTGTATGTCCCTTCTTTGAGATGATTAACATCTAATTCTCTTGTGTGGAGAATTAGGTGGGCTAAAGTTTGATTTAAAATCAAAATTGAAGGGGGACTAACCTAGGAAATCTATCTTAAGTTATCTAATTGACTTATCTTAAGGTATCGATTATGAAATGCAAATGATGTGCACCATGCACAATAACATGGTTATCATGCATGGGATTTTCCCTTGGATATTTTATGCGGTTAATTATTATATTATTTAGGCGAGTGTGCTAGCAAAGTGATGCTAGACTTGTGTCCAGTGATCAAAAGGTCGAATGCGATGCCCTAAGGCGATCGACTTACATAGGTAGAAAATTGGCTCGACGTTGGATCGAGAGTTTTGATGTTGTTTTGAAAAAGGTTTGAAACAATAACATATACATTCAAACAGAGGTAAGCATACAAAATCAATGATAAACATACAAGCATGTGATTCACTCAGGCGCGTGATGAAGGATTTAAGATATGGACTGATTATTAGGAAAGGAGTTTTGATTCATTGAGAAAAAGAGTTGATTTGATTTCAAGGTTTACCGATGAAAGATTGTTTCATTTTAGAATCATGTTTAGAGATTATTATTAATAAAAGGTTAAAGATAATTAATTTAGAAGATTATCTTAAAAGACTTAAATTAAATAAATTAATATTCGGTTTTAAAGTTAATAAAATACTAAGAGAGTTCTCAAATTAGTATTTAAATAAAATAGTTTTAATAAAAGGTTTTACTAATTAAGAGGGTTTTTAACAAAAGTTTAATCTATTATATATTTCATTAAAGTGACATTTTAGAATATAAAAAGAAGTTATATGTTTATTAAAAAAAAGGTTTTAATTAATTAGAAAAAAGTTTTTATTTTAATCAGTATTTAAGAAAAAAAAGTTGAATTAAATCAAAAAGAGAAAAAAAAGATCAAAACAAACAGAAAGAAAAAGGAACCGGGGGGGAGCCCTCTCTCAATACTCTCTAAATATCGCATCCTCTCTTCTCTCAACTGCAATTAGGGTTCTCCAACCCCAATTGCCACCGCTCAAACTCTCGCGTCCTCCCGCGATCTCTCTCTCGACCTGCAACAAAAGAAAAAAAGCAACCAAATAAACCCCACCCCACACAGCCCTAATACCCCGATTTCACTATATTATGGCGATTACATTTTACATTGCAGATAGCGGAAAAAAGGAAAAAAAACAAAGGAAAAGGAGATGATGGCGACGCCGGCGGTGGATAGCTCCGGTGGCTTCGTCGAGGGAAGTTCTCTTTCTTCTTTACCTGCTGCGATTTGGTTTGCCTTTGTGTGATGTCTCTTTCGTCTTTCTTCTTCTGAATAGGAGGCGATGACGAGTAGAAATGCCTTTGAATCTCTATATTTTTGTATGGGTTTGGAATCTTTGGTTGGGAATGGACGTGTTTGTGAATCGATGGTTTTCTGATTCTTCTCTAGGGGTTCTTTTTCTTGTTTTTTTTTCGTCCCTTTTCTGATGCAATGTGACCCTTTATATAGATGGCCAATGATGAGATACGTTGGGAAGTTCTTGAATGCTGATTGATGGTGTGATAAATATGATTTGACTTTGATTCTGAAATTGGAAGGTTTTTGAATTGTTTCCTTGTTTGAGTTTGGTCCTGATATGATTTGATTGCTCTGATTTATGGTTTGGACGGTTTGGAAACTTTTTGAAAACCTTCCCTTACTGTCTTGAACGATTTTACACTTGATGGTTGTGATTCTTGTCCAATTCTGTTCTGGGAACAAATATCTGTGAAATAGTGTCCTCTCTGGTTTAGGAAAATAGATCCAGTAATCATTGTGACATTATTTCATAGTGCAATTTTGGAAATGATGAATAAAATAAAAAATTTGATTCCGAAGTTTCTAAGGCGTACATTTTTACGAACTTGGGAAGTTGGTTTTGGAAAGTTTTAGTAACCGCTTAAATTTATTTTTGAATGTGTTTGGAAATTGTTGATCACGCCTAATTCCTTGCCATGAACCCTTTGATTCTCTTCCCCAACTTAAAGCGCTTCAAATTAGGAAGCTTGAAATTCTATTGTTGAATGTCTTCGGTGAATCTTGAATTTGATACTCTTCTTCTCTAACATCGATTGCTCTTTGAATATCTTCCATCTCCGTTGATTGGCCAAGATTGAGCGATTGTAGGCCTTGAGGTATTACATTCATTGTGAATATTGTCTGATATGTGTGTAATGTCTGATTGTGTTGGACAGAAATAAACCTTGTCTGGTACATTCTTAGAATGTTTTGGTGATGTCTGGTAATGCTCTGTCTTTGGTAAGAGGGGAATAACGTGCTTGGTTGCATTTTGCAGGGCGCCGTCAACAAATTCATAGGAAGTAAGTTCTTGACGGAGCTCAAAACCTTACTGGTGTAATTGGGGAGATCTGTTGAAGAACTCAGCATCGGAGCTGAACTGGAATGGACTGATGTATTAACTGCACACAAGGGACGTACCAAAGAAAAAGGTGACTGATCGGCTTCAGAAATCGTTTTGACTGGCAATGCGCAGGTTCTCTATGTTTTGCGTAGAAACTGACCATTTATGTCTCTCTCCTCCAATCTTGGTTCTAATTCTATTAGTTTCTTTTGTAGACATCTCTGAATTAAATGCTTACACATCAAACTTCATTTTAACCGTTTCAGTGCCTGTCGAAGAAAAGCTACTGTCGTTGTCCGTGCTTGACGGACGATAATGTGTTATTTTGAATTGCTCGTGCCTTCAATAACAAATCTCACAAATCTGATTAGTTAGTGTTGCTCAAGTTTTATCCTTGATTGATTAATTGATGATGATGATTGGGCATGATTCAAAAGTCACGTGTGTCATGAATGCTTCTTGATTTCTTTCCTTGCTCATGTGTAATTGTATTTTGGAAATGCAGGTGAAACATGGTATTGAAGGAGTTTCTATTTTGATTGGATTGCGTTTGGAGCCGTTTGTAAATGTGTCGGTATGAATCTCCTTCTTTGATTGGATTACGTTCAATTTTCTTTATGAATTACTCTAGCTGACGTAGGGATAAACGCGGTTTCTTTCCTCAACAGGTCGGTAGCTTGATACAGTACCATCTGGATCATGATGGATATGTGAATCTGTACTAGCAATTAGGACTTGCTGAAGCTCTCGTAAGTTCCTGAAGGACTAGTCAGTACATGCCACCAGTTCTGCCCAGTCGCCATGAATCGTCTCTTGCAGATTCCTTGATGTTTGACTGCACCCTGAAGAAACGGCATCACTCAACACACTTGATGATGTTTGCTTATGAGGATACTGCACTTGAAAAGTTAGCCGACACATCCTGTAGGACTTCAATGCACTTCCCTTGTAATGAAAAATGAGACCATTTACGTAGATTCCGACATGAGGCGAGCCCTTTGAGTTTGAGAAAAATAATGATCGAAAATCTCTTGTTTCAATTTACCTTGCAGACTTGGTGAGCTTGCTCTTGAGAACAGAATTCATGGATCCGTACACTTCCAAATTACAAATATCTTTGAAATGTAATTCCTTCTCAAGCATGTTGTGATTCAAGGCCATCTTTCTGTACATTCAGATCTATATGCTGCTACAGATGTTGTGTTGTGGTGAAGCAGGATTTAGAACAGACGGTGAACACGTGCGGTGCGTGCTTGGCATAGCTTCCCCTTTCAGTTCATGTAAGTATTCAATCGTTGAAACCATGTCTTCCTGCATATCTAGTGCTGTTATGATCCTTTGAGGACTTTTATGCTACTTGATCTCGATTTAATCACGTTTCAAGGTCGTTGACAAACTTATAGATTCTTGGTACTCCTTTCTTTCTAGTGTCCTTGTAACTTGGTTAAAACTGTTTTGAACAGGCTGTGGTAGCAAGTGGCGAGACCTTGGAACAACCTGGGTCAGAACCATGTTTGACAATAGATTGGGTTTTCGGAACTTTTTCACCCTCGCAAATGCTGTAAATTTAGTAATCATTCTATATGTTACTTCAGATGTTATCTTCTGAGAATACATATCTGATTCATTATTTGGATTACTGATGGTGACTCCATCTCCTTTGCACATCATCTCTATAACGGTAATTGTTTTCGGTATCCTGTTGGTGAATTTTTCGATTCCTCAGTAGCTCTTCCTTTACTGTCCATCAATCACTTATTCATCTAACTTTGTCTGCAGGAATAGATTATTTTGGCGACGTAATCCTGTTTTGTCTCGGCAAGTTTGGTAGCATTCGGGAGCATGATCCTGCCACGAACCTTTGCTAGATTCTCGTTCAACAACGATGTTAGTCGAAAACCGTTTGTGGCTATGAATGGTCCAAAAGTCGATAACTAACTTGGTCTTAGAAGTCAATTCATTCTCAACAGCACTTGTGCTCAGTTCAATAGCAGCGGGGCCGGTGTTGTTAGAAGCTTTTCGAATAGAGTTGAAGGAGCAACGGTCTTGAATTTTGAGTTTCTGAATTAACTTGTTTATCATGTAAACTTTGTACGCTTTGAGTCCTTGGAATGATGTAAAATTGAGATTTCAGACTTGTATTGCATCTTGAACATTCTGATATGCTTCTGTAATGAAGTAGAAATTTTTTTGCGTACAACACTCATCTAGAGCAAGCTACTGGCATTGTAAATGTGTCCTTCTTGCAAGAAAATATTTCTTGAAACGACTTGTGCAGCGTCAGTGGACTCCATGCAAGGACCGTGAATCAAACTAGAAGTTTTGCAAGAACTTCGCTTTTATAGGACGCGTGTTGTACAATCCATTTTGCAGCTTCTAGGGACCAACAATCACGTTATCATATAATTTGTGCTTGACCACCCTCTCGAGACTATTGCAAGAAATTCAAAGCATCACGAACCATTCCACTTTCCAAGTAAATATTCAACACAAGAATTTTGAGAAATAATATATAGCACCATGTCATTCTTTACCATCAACTCATATTTGGGCGTCTCTGCCTTAATTGTAACTTGAGTATTTGAAGTTTGTGAATCTTTGGATTTTTAGAAACAGAGCTTGGATTTCCTGTAAAGGACTTCCCAGTCTTGTACCATTTTGAATTAATCATGGCACGATAACTTAGGACTCAACCAATTTGAATGGTTTTGACTTATAAAAGTCTTTTGATTTTGTATCACTTTAAATTGAAATCCTGTACCCTTTGAGTTTCTCCCACTTGAAAGATTTTCTTAACAAAGACACCCTTGAATCTTGAATGGCGATGGGTAGTATTGACTTGAAGTTTACGCTTAAACTCATAACCTTGTCCTTATAGACTTGCATCTTCTAATTCTTCTCAAATTGAACTTTCCTTGATGAACCGTCATTTAAGAACATGGAGCGGCACAATATCTCGAATTTGAGGAGCTGACAGAGGGAGTGAGATGCCATCTTGTGATATAACTTTACCACACAACCAAATGACCAGTCTTAGGGTACCCAATTCCATATCAGAGGCTATAAGGATCTAGTATTCTATGGTGTCTTCTGGGAGATCTGAGGGAATAAGAGACTTTGTGGTGGCTTAGGAACCAAAGGGACGAGGACACGATCACACGGGAGTCCAACACACATCTTGCAAAGACCAGAGGAACCTCCACAAACACGCACACAACACAACCTTCAGGACCTTGAATCTTCTACAGCAGCACCTGTCCTTTAAAGAGAAACAAACAGACAAAGCTAGATAAAGAAGTTAGTTATGCACAAAAGATAGACCTAATATGCCATGCAAAAGCGGAGCGGGTATCTTAGGGTCAAAAATTAGGGTGCGACACCCTCCATAAGCCAAAGCATTCTAGATTTATGTCTAAGTAATTTTTCTTTCGCCTGCAAGTTAGTCCAAATATCCTCTGCTGTCCTACATCTCTCCTCCTGAATAACTATACGCTCCTCCTCCGAGACATCATTGTTACTAATAAATAAGTCAAGATCATTAAGCGTTAACACTTGGTTATCCACTTTTAAATCTATCCAACCATAAATTTCCTTGCTCCACATCCTCAAACTCTTCTTAAGAAGCTTAATCTTCTCCTTGAAAACGTAGTCCCCTCTACCAGCAACTTTAAACGAACTCCATTCTTTCACAAAAAACTCCTTGAAATTCGGATGCTCCAACCAGCCATTGAAAAATCTGAACGGTTTAGGTCCCCAATTTGCTTTACAGGTCTTCAACCATATAGGGTTGTGATCAGAGATGTCCCTAACGCCAATAACTTGACCAACTATCCCCCATTCTTCCACCAGATCACCAGATAACAAGAACCTGTCAAGTCTACTCATCGCTGTACCACTTCCATTAAACCAAGTAAATAGTCCCCCGATGCACGGCACGTCAACACAATCCAAATCATCAACAAAATTGCAAAACCCCTGTATTTCAGTCCTCCTTCCGTTCGATGATAAGCCTTTTCTTTCACTTTCTTTCATAACTGCGTTGAAATCACCTCCGACCAACCAATGGCTCCCTGAAAACTTGGATTTCACCTCAAGAAGCTCGTACCAAAATCTCCGCTTAAGAGAGGCTTTACAGGGAGAGTAGACATTCACAAAAAATATCTCCCTGCTTTTCCAACTAGCATTAATACCAATGAACCCCACACCTCTAAAACTGTAGTGCAAATCGAGAGAACCTTTTCCCCATAAAATTAACATCCCACCTGAAGCTCCAATAGCACTAGAAGTAGTCCATTCGACCTCAGAATCTCCCCAGAAATTGGAAGTCGTTTCAAGATCGTTGACAGTCAGCTTCGTCTCTTGAATAAAACACAAATCAACCCTCGCTTTTTGGATGATGCTTCCGAGTCTTTTTCTTATAATCAGACTCCCACCCCCCCTAATGTTCAGAGACAGAATATTCATGGGGCACCAATATTAATATACTCCTTCTTTGATTCTCCACATTTATCCCTCTTTTCCATCAACCTAATTTGTTCCTCAATTTCTTTGTCTCCGCCTCCACCTAAAACCCCCAACGCAGAGAACATCTCTCGAATCTTCCTTGAAACTTTTGAATCAACCTCTGCCCAGAACCTTTTATTTCCCTGAAGAACTTTTGAGTCTGTTACAGAATGACATCTCTGCTCTTTTTCTGAGGTACTCATAGCCTTGAGTTTCTTCTTCATTTTAGAGGGATAATAGGTTTTTTTCTTCTTCGTACTGGCAAGACGTCAGACTTTTTTTATTGGTAAAGGGCTACAGGGTTCAGATAAGGAAGAGATTCTACAAACCTGGTCAGGGTATGGATGGGAATTGAAGACTGGCTCCACCACTTGTTCATGGGGAGGGACCATCTCAGTCTCAGAAGAACCAATCCTGACATAAGCCCCATCATACGAGGCACTGAGATAAGGAAGCGAAGGAGAAGGCCCGAAACCACCAGAATTCAAGGGATGCCCACCACCAACATCTAAAACTATGGGCTGCTTCAATTGGGCCTTGAGAAGTTCGTCAAAAACAATTATAGGGGACTGGCCCCATACCCTGCCACCAACCAATTTGCCTTCGTAAACAGACGTTGCCTTGGGAGAAACGTCATCAGAAAAAGTAGTTTCAAGGGTAGGACTGCGACCAGGAATAGGTTTGCTTCGAAGACATGTAGCACTGTTACAATCATCATTCTTCTGATTTCCCTTTAACACAGATGGGTTAAAAGTTGCCTTTTTGGAGAAAGGTTCATTGTGTGAAGGCACGACACCTCTGCTATGGGACCCACCATCCTCAAAGTTCCCATGAAAATCATCATTACTCAACGCATCATTCCAGGAAGAGCTATCTTGAAAGGCTTCAGAATCCGAGGTTGAACTTCCCTCTGCCGATTGGTGAACCACTTTAGTCAATTGTCCAAGGGTTTCCTCAGCCACTCTAATCCTAAAGACAACACCATTGATACTAACCTTTAGAACTTCGTTGATCAGAGAACCACATGAAGTTCTAACCATAAGACTGGCTACATCCAACTTGGACTGTTTAGATGTAAAGTCATCACAACACACATGCTTTCCCACCATATTTGCAATAATTTCAAACAAGTTAACATTACAGGCGTGACTGGGGATGCCGAACACTCTTAACCACGTTAACCTTTCTGAATCAAAATCTTCTATCCTTTGTTGTTTGTTGTTAACTTTATTGTAACAAACACTCGTCAATATATGAAAATATTTGGTTACAACAACTGAAACAATAAGCTAAATCATGATGCAGATGTTCCTCCGACACTGGAATAATTTTTTCGGCTGTGTCCGGGCTGACGACATATACTGCATAATCTTATCATTTTATCAAGAGAGTATAGTCGGGGTTCCGCTAGTCTGTCTTATTTGTATAGCTCTTTGTGTAAGTGCGCCAAAAAAATGCATTTACTTTTTCTGGATGCGCCGTTTTTCTCCAAGCATGGGGTTGGTCTAGATTACCATCCCTAGCGCCCGTCAACCACAACAGTTTTTCCTTCCCGTATGCATAAAAGTAAGTTAATAACTTAATATTAGTTTATTTCACCTTACCAATTATTGTGTCTAACTAATTGAATTTGAATTTCTTCTTGTTTAGATGGTCGGCTAAGGGCATGAGTTACAATAGATGTCCTAGACATCGTATTATTCAATACCGCAATCTGTTGGATCACCTAACACCTGCAGATGTAAGGCCTCTAAAAAATATATTTATATTTTATATCAATTATTTTATGATCTAATATTTTTCTCTTCTTCAGTTCATATGGCGTTCATATCTAAACATGGAACACCTACATGAAGTCAGAGACCATCTACCCAACAAAATTACCAACCTATTAACCATCCAAACATGCCAAACACCCAACCACAATACCAAGAGTGTCCCTCATATCATCTCCAACAAAATGATTACTATCAAGAAATCCAATATGGCTATGCCCCAAACACAACATCAAGATATAGCCAAAATGAGGGTACATCATACCATAGCCATAACGCCCTAACATCTTTCCATAGCCAAAACGCTCTAACATCATACCCAAGTCTACACACTCAACCATCTCAACAACCTTATGTCTTTCAAACACCACTACCATTTCAACCTTTCACCAACGAATCATTCACACCAATGTCCCCCTTCAATCGTCCAGGCTGCACACTAATGACCCCTTCATCACATCCGAACTACTCTGGCATGGGTCGCACGCTCAGTTTCAACACACAAGACCTCATGGAAATGCAAGAAATTATTAGGGAACCATCTACGAATATTCCTGAGACTTCAACTCCTCAAACACCTGGCGTGCATCAACAACGAGGGGAAAGAGTGCATCGAGTTAGGGTGCCTAAGGGATGTGGAACCGGTGGCCGGTGTTAGGGGTGGGAATAGACCAGGCCAACTAACAGGAGCCTACGACCTAGCCTACATAGGCTCAGGCCAGGCCAGGCTTTTTCTTAAATAGAAAAGGCCTAGTCTTTTTTATAAGCCTATTTAGCTAAAGAGGCTAGGCCACAGACCGTAAGAAAAGCCTTTTAAGCCTATCAGGCTGGCCTATTTAAGAAAAAAATCAATAAATTTATTGTTATTATATTCTATTTTGTTCTTTGAATTAAAATACGAAAATAAAACTTAGTTATCTTGAAGAACTTATGAAAATAAGTTGAAAAAACATTATAAACAATGTCATAAGTTGTTGTCATAAGTTTTTCTCATAAGTTATCTTCAACAAATAGTATCATCAAACCTATGTTAATAAGAAAACTTGAACGAGACAATGAAAACAAATATTTAATCTCATTGATATTTTAACTTGTTAGTCTATTTAACATTAGTTGAATTTCTTATTTACAGATGTTCAAATGAAGTAGGCTTTTAAATAAGCTAGTAGGCTAATCAGACTTTCAAAAAGGTCAGGCTTAGGCCTAAAAATAAGCCTATGATGAGCTACAGGTCAGGCTTAGGCTTTAAATTTTTTAGCAGGCCAGACTCAGGCTTGGCAAAGCCTAGCTCGGCCCAGCCTATTCCCACCCCTAGTCGGTATGACCCACCCGGTCGTCAACATTGATTTATGTAATAGTTTATTTAATTAATGATAATTTTATTTATTTTTGGAAAAAATTTTACGAAATGCACCCTGTCTCCGGATGAATTGGCGACAGGACTTTAAGTATACTACCAAGTCCCCAATTGAATTGGAGATTGCATGAGGTATCTCCTATCCAATTGGCGACTCCCTTAAAGCCTTAACAAAGGGTCGCCAATTGGTATGGTGCCCACATGCATTCAGAAACCCTAACTAGGGTACTTTGGGAAATTTTTTGAAAAGTGGGGTATTTTTGGAATTTTTTTGAAAAACTGGGTTATTTGGGTAAAAATAATTCTGGTTTTTACACCACCAAATGCACTAACATGTACTAAACCAAATTAACAATGTCGTCTTTTTGATGTTTTGCTACCCAAGTATAAAAACCATTCCCATAAGTGGTCAGAACACGTGTTACTATCACACCATGGTATTCCAACCCAATTCAATATTGTTTTCCACACTAATCGGGCTTTAGAGCAAGTAATAAACACATGATCTATCGATTCTACATCATTAAAGCAAAGAACACAAACCAAGTCATGAATATTGGAGGTTACTCCCCTGGCCGCCAGATTGAAGCGAGTTGGTAATCTATCCAATAGAAGTCTCCACCCAAACAATTTTACCTTCATTGGAATCATGGATTTCCATAATAAATCTAGAGCAGTCTTGGAATTAATTTCCAAAATATCAAACCCCTTTGCTCTTTGAATGAAATAATAACAAGTTTTAACTGAAAACTGATTATTCAACGAGTTTGGCCAGAGAAAACTATCATCAACACCAACTTCCTCAAGCATATCCTTCAACTCAGTTAATTGCGCAACCAATCCTTCATCCAAATTGTCTTTCTGATAGCCCAACACCCACTACCATCCTTGAGTACTCCAAGTGTCTAACTCTTTCAGTGTTGCGAATTTGAAATCAGATAAAAGGTATAATTCTAGAAATCTGCACCTGATAGGGCAAGAATCCAACCATCTTGAATGCCAAAATGATATTCGCTCCCCATCTCCCAGTTTACAATTCAATTGAATTGAAAATGAATCCTCCTGCATTGATTGTGCAATTAATAGCATATCTCTCCACCATAATGAGTTATTGCGCCTGCAATTTGGATCCTGCATTGACAGAACAAGTTTCTCACAACAGCCATATTTATAATTCAGCACAGGTTTCCATATTGTGTCTTTAGCTTGTACAATTATCCATATCCATTTAGTTAATAAAGCCTTGTTGAAAGTGGCCAAATCTTTGATCCCCACACCACCATATTGCTTAGGTTTGCATATGGATGACCAGCTAACCCATGATATTGACACATTCTACGTTGATCCCGACCACAAAAAGCAACTTTGAATGGACTTTAACTCCTTAATCACTTTTGCAGACACCTTGTAAAACGATAAATGATGTGCGTGCATATTTGTGAGTACATAATTTATTAATGTGACCCTGCCACCCATGGAAAGAATCTTTCCTTTCCATGTGGATAACCTTGCCTTGAAGCTTTCGACCACATGATTGCAAAAGTTAACCCTTCTATGGTTTCCACCCACCATAAGTCCTAAAAATTTGAAAGGTAGCAGCCCTTGTTTGCAAGATAAAAAGTGTGCTGCAACTGCAAGAAACAATTCATCTACTCCAATTCCATATAAACAACTCTTCCAGAAATTGATCCTCAAACCCGATATTAGTTCAAAACCTCTAAGAATAGATTTGATGCCCCACAAGTTTTTCCAATCTTCATCGCAAATTAAGATCGTGTCGTCTGCAAATTGAATAAGATTTACTTCATCATTCCCATTCAGTTTGAATTCACTAAACATGCCTCTACTACACGCCCTTTTGACCATGAAAGCCAAGCCCTCCGCCACTAATGAGAATAAAAAAGGAGACAAGGGGTATCCTTGTCTTAGACCCTTTGAGCCCTTAAAATCTTTTGTAGTTCCTCCATTAACCAATATCGACAAATGGTAATTCAAAATTCCCCCTTAAGCCACTGCATTCATTTGCTCCCAAAGTTCATAGCCACCATAACCAATTCCAAATATTCCTATTCTACGCAATCATACGCCTGTGCAAAATCATTCTTGAAAATTAAACATTTCTTTTTCTTCCTCTTAGATATATCTATCACCTCGTTCGTAACTAACACGCCATCAAGAAAATTGATAAACGGGACGCACATATTTGTGTAGTCGGCTGCTATTAAATCAACTACACAATTTACGTAAATGTTCTTTTTCAGCAACTTAACAAGTGTTTTTTTTCCCTAAGTGCTCTAAATGTTACCAATTGGGACCAATAGAGTAATTAGTGAGCTCTGAAGATAGAGCAATTATTAATGAAAGAGACGGACCAGTATTAATAGGTATAAAGAGGACATTTTGGGAACTCTAATATTTGGTCAGTTGGTGTCAGATGACAAAATATCAAATGGAAATATTTTACACCATTGTATAATATTATAATATATATATATATATATATATATATATATCTGTGTGTGTGTGTGTGTGTGTGTGTGTGTGTGTGTGTGTGTGTGTGTTATATTGATAAAGAAAAAAGAAAAGAAGAGAAAGAGAAAGAGAAGAACTCTTGGTGGAAGAAGAGGAAATTCATCAACAATATTCATCTCCATCATCAATCTTCTTCATCAAGGTGAGTTCCATAGTTAGTATAACATTTGGGGGAAGAAATTTAAGAGTTTAGGGGAATTAGGTTTTTGTGTGATAATATGTAATATATGAAGATTTTGTGTTCTACATGATGAATTTGATAATTTGCATGCCTATATATGTTAAGCCATGCTAATTTGGGTTGTTGGGTGTAATATGACCATAAGGGTTGAAGGAATTTAGCTACTTTCACCTTCCAAACGTGTTTTTGAGATTTTTGGATTTTTCAGTCTCGCAGTGCGAGCTCGGGGCGAGCTAGCTCGCTTTCAGTTCGCCGTGCGACCATGACAGCAGGCAGAAAAATATTATTTTCTTGTTTTCCCCGTAACTTGAGAACCGTAACTTGGAATGAGGCACGGTGAGAAGCATTAGAAAGCTACTTCAATGCTCTATGTGATAGTGAAGTAGAAACATGGATATATGTCATTTATTGATAGGATAGAAATGGAATTGAAATGAATGCGAGTAGTATGGTTCTCGTTTCCACCATAATTCAAGAATTGAGAATCTGATAGATATGGTACTTTAAGCATTGGAAAGATAATCCAATGGGCTATTAAATGGTGAGACTAGATCATGAACCCACCAAGGATGCTTGGTAGAGGGTAGTAAGGATTCATAATCCATAATGTTGTGTGTGAAATACTTGTTTTGATTATGTGTGACTTGCTTGTGCACAACTACTTGAATATGCCTAAGAATTATTGTGACATGCTAATGTGTATATTATATGTTGATTGGATGTTTGGTGGTGAAATAACATGATTCAAATCATATGAAGATGAGTGAGGAAACCTAAGATATAACTAGGTGAGTGAATTAGAAAGATAATTAGGCTATGGAATTGACTTAGACGGCGATGCCTGGACACAAGGGTACCTTGGTGTGTGTCCTGAACAATTAGTCGCTAAAACCATAATTTAGTATAAATCAATATGCTTTGTATGGAACATGTAGGCTGACATGTGATGGGTAGATATGATCACCTGGTAATTGATGAATAATTGTAACGTTGTTAAGCGTATTCCACGTTGTGGAGGTCTGGACTCCGTGGACAATATCTATTAGATGATGAGATCTATATAGTGTAAGTCCGGTATACATTGACCATATCTGGTGGAAAGGGCTTGGTTTATTTCCTTTTAGTGGAGGTCTGACATCCATTGACCATATATGATGGTGAGTGAAAACCATGCGGTGGAGGTCTGATGTCCATTAACCATATCTGATTAGGGGATTGTGTTCTACGCAGCGAGGGTCTAAATTCCATGGACAATATCTGATGGTGGATTTCATGCAGTGGATGTCTGGTATCTATGGACCATATCTGGTAGATAGTTAGCATGTGTAGTGGAGGTCTGGTTTGTCCATTGACCATATCTGACGGATGATTGTTTAGATCATTGTGATCGGTTTGGGCTAATCATCCTTTGCATTAAAATGTGCAATTCCCGATTATGATTGTTTGAGTTGATGAACTTAAAGGACAAGTTTCCATACATTGCAAGCTTTATGAACTCAAGTCTTATTCCCTTTCCCTTTTGAGTTGAGGTAGAATTTGATTAGAGCCTTGTAGAGCCGAGTGAACTTATAAGATAGGGAAACTCACTGAGTTTATTATCTCACCCCATTATTGTTGTTATTTTTCAGGTATTGTTTGTAGGTTTAGTATATTAGAGGAGTTGTGCATTGATGTTTCGAGGAAAATTTGTTTTAGGTTTTTTCCGCTGTGTATTATGTACAATGGAGGATATTGTACCTAGATCTTAGATTCTTATGTTAAGATTGCTTGCATCTTAACTTTCTACAACTAAAATTCGTTGTCTTCGGCAAACTTCTTGATATCTCATTTAGATCTCATGATACTCACTTGTAAACTTAACTCTTTTGTTCTACGATGGATATCACTTCTTGTAAAATTAAAAGCTTTCTCCACACAAAGACCTTCTCGTTGTGAAAATATAATAATAATAATAATCACTCCAAGAATAACAATGTGTAGGACGAAGAACAATGACAACTAAAATAAATGACCTCAAACAAAATTTAATCTACCAAACAATGTAAGAAAATTCACCGCGAGAAAGAGAAAGATAAAAGACGAGTACACAAAAAACTTGTTAGTCCAAATCAACCAACTTTGAGGGAAATAGTTGCTATCGGATTCCTTATATTCCAAAAAGTTGTTACAAGAGATTACAAATGAGTTTCTAGAAAATAGTCTTTCAAGTTTCCAAAATATAACTATATTTTCTACCTAAGTATTTTTTATGCTATACAACTTTTCATATACGAATCACACAAACCCAATATGTTTAGAAGTTTTTCTCAATTCTCTTAGATATCTCAAAAGGTAATCTAAATCGCAAAAACTCCAAATAACTTCTATCACACTCTCTCTTAATTTCATTTAGATATTTAAAAAAGATCTGTCACATTTCAAGAATATAATCCTAAAAAATTATACCATTGTCTATCTAAATTTCTCTTACTAGAATTACAACATATTACCTCAATTTTCTTCTCTTCCTAACAAAAGTAATAGAGAATCGTGTTTATAATATCTGTATACTCTATGGACAAGATATCTGAGTCAGATCCGCAAATCGACTCAAGTATCCACGAAAATCGTTGATCACTTAACCATCGATCGTTGATTGAGAGAGGTTGTTGACCACTGACCACTCAACGATTTTTCGCTAACCAAATTGGTCGTAGACCGATTATTAACTATTTAACCTTTGTCGATCGCATTGAAAAAAAATCTCCCCCTTGTCATTTGAGTTTTTAAATCAATATCACACAAATTGATTCTCATTTTTAGAGCCAATAACACACTCGTATTATTTAATAGGGTTAAATATGTTTGTGCTCCTCTTGACTTTCTATTATTTTGTTTTTAGTCCCTTAAAATATATCTTTTAAAGAATAGTCCTCTTAAAAATTTTCATCCACACTTTTGGTCCCTCCTGCAACTTAGCGATGCTTTTTACAACATAGTGACAAAATTAACGACGATTTTAACAACAGTTTATTAATTAGCGACTGAATCAGCGATAGTTTTAGCTACGCTTTTAGTACTATGGACCAAAAGTGTAGACGAAAATTTTTATGAAGATCATTCTTTTGAAAGAAGTATTTTGAAGGACTAAAAACGAAATTTGAAATATTTAGAGAAACAAAAGCATGTTTAACCCCATTTAATATAATCAAATTAACAAATAATCAATTTTGAATTTTCACAAAATACAGAACTTTTTTTTAAATGACTTTTACTATATTAAATTTTTATTAAAATATTTAATAAAAAGATTCTTTTAAAATTCAAATAAATAATTAGTTTAAAGAATTTTTAATAAAAAAATATTTTAGGCGTTTCATCCTTTCTCTATTGCATTTTTGGATATCGAAATTAAGATAAAACTATATATATATATATATATATATATATATATATATATATATATATATATATATATATATATATATATATATATATATATATATATATATATATATATATATATATATATATATGACTTTTTATTAAATATACTTTTGAGATATATCTTTAAAAAGTTATGTGATTTTAATCATCTTAAGTTATTTAGTAATAACTTTTATAATAAGAAATATCAAAATTAATATTTTTAATTTAAAATGATTTCTTTTAATTTTCTTAAAAAATGTCAAAAATATTCCTTTTCAAAATGTAGAAAAAATTATGTTAAGTTTAAAACAAACAGATCCGTAACGTGGCATTGAATTTTGATTTTTATTTTATAACCATATAATTTAATTTTGAAGAAAAAAAAAATTAAATACAATAGACAATATATCTAGAGTTAGTTCAATATCTTCACTTTTACGAGGCAAAATGAGATTATTTTCTGAATGTAAGTGGTAATGGTATGAGAATTTTTTTTTTAATATAACATATTTATTCAATAAAAATACCAAATAAAACAACATTTCAAATAAATGACTAAAATGACATGGTTTGGAAAAACAGTAAAAGGGTGGCGCCGTATAGGATGCCGCCTTAGTTAAAAGGCAAAAGCCATACCATATGGCGCCTCAGGCCAAATGGGGGTGTGCCTTAATTTTTTATACTGCAAAGGGGAGGCGCCATCTGGGATGGCGCCTCAGTTCATTTTTTTTTTTTGTTTAATTTGTGAAATGAAAAATATATTGGAGATAAAATTAGGGTAGTCATAAATACATCAGAATGTTAAGGACAATCATTAGTACAATCGGTGGTAAATAAAATTCAATGATCGTGCCTATCTAAACGTCCACTGGTTCCACATGCAGGGGCTCTTGCGCGGCGTCTTTGTCTACCGCCACGATTTTGTTGTGGTGTTGTTGGTCTTTGCGTCTATTGAGATGGCCCTGGCGCAAGAGACAAATTCTGAAGCATATGTCCCCAATAGCCGGGGGGTTGCCGCCGACGGCGCTTCCGTAATCTAGCTGGATGCCCATTTGTGCGTAGTTTGTATGGGGGATTGGGTTGGTTGCATACGGTATGGTTGGCCAAAATGTTGCATTGATGGGTGTTGGTACTAATTTAATGGTTGATGTGGGGTTTGGTAGTCGAAAAATGGGTGGGTTAGTTGGATGTAGGACGATTGTGGTTCTTGGTTGTAGGAATATGGGGTGTTCATTTGTGGGAGGCTATGGTGGGCTGGGGTGGGTTCGAAAGACTCGTCAAGGCTATAGGCGGGATGAGGGTAAGGGTTTTCTTGTTGTGATTGAGTAGGTGGCATGCTAGGGTAGGGGTAAGGCTCTTCTTGTTGTTGGGTATAGGTAGGTGTATGATGTTGGGCATATTGCTAGGTATGCTGCTGCGAGGAAGACGCACGTTGGCGGGGGTCAATGAGATACGTCGACTGAGAGAGGAATGGTTGCGGTGTTGTAACAGACCTAAACCAACTCATATATTGTTGCGTTGGAAAGGCATCTTCTACAACGGGGTCGGTTAAGATGTGCTGGTGTCGATTCTCCTAGTGTTTGCACATCTCTGTTGCAAAGTTAATCCACTCACCCACTGCCCACTGGGTGTCGACTCTACACAGATTCCACTTTCCCAAACTTGTAGGAGCCACCGGAATATCCTGATGCATCTCCACAGTGGTGAACCGAATGATGGGCGTTTTTGAAGTCCACACAACAGCATCATTCGCGTTGGGCTGGTGGTCGTCGAGCCCCTCGTACGGCCTCCAGACAAACTACTAGAACACAATGTTTAATGAGAAATTGTATTGTGCTTGAAAGTGTTAGAAATATTTATGTAAGTATTAGGGAAATTTACATCGTATGGGCCAATGTGATCTAGTAGGTTGCGGTAGACTGTTATGGCGTTCCTGGCATTTCGATTGTAGCTCATTCCCGGAACTGCCTCCTGAAAATGTAGTTAGAGATGAAGATTCGGGACGACGACGATGTGCGTAATATGTTTCTGAGTCATGAGCATTCTGGTTTCAATGACGTTGAGTTATATATTACGTTACTACATCAACCATTGTCGCAACAACTAGAAGTTTCGCAGATTTTTAACGATTCCGACAACGAACAAGCTGAGGTGGATGTTGTTGACAAGGAAGAAGAAGAAGCGGAGGATACTGTCGATAAAATGGTAAACACCGACGAGACAAACGAATTACCAGGGAGTCATGTCTATTGCCCACCTCAACACATGACAGCACTCAACTTAGGCGACGGCGCACCATCAACGGATATTTTTTACGACCCATGCATGCAGACAGAGGGAGTATTAAAAGTTGGAGAGAATTTTCGTACGAAAGAAGATTGCGTCCAAGCAATAAACAATACTACATGAACTTATCTGCAGATTATAGAGTCGATCGAACAAATCCGACTCTATACAAGATCTATTGCCGTAACGAGACGTGCCCGTTCAGATTAACAACATCTTTCTGGAAGTGAAGCGATTCCTGGAAGATAGGGTCAATGGGTCCGGAGCACAATTGCATAATCACGAATCCAAGTCAGGATCATCCCAAACTCAGCTCTCAGTTTATCTGCAACAAAATTCTATCAGTCATTAGCAACAACCCTTCTGTGAAAGTGAGTACAATAATAGCTCATATGGTTCAAAGATACAACTACACTTCTTCATACAGGAAGGCGTTGATTGCTAGGACGAAGGCGGTTGAAAAGGTTTGATTTAACTTAATGTCGACTTTATTTTGTGTGAAAACTATAACAAACATGTGCATTAACACTATTACATGTTAAACTTTTTCCTGCTTTTGGCTCAGTCAGCGGTACATTAACATTATCATATATATTTTCATTACCTGTATACAATTACTGGAATTTAGAAAGGATTTAAATGCTATGAAAAAAAGACAAGGCTCTCGCAAAGTTACGAACACATGATAACATATCCTAGTGTGATGCCCATGATAACATATTTCCAAGCATTTAATACACAAGTTTCAAACATATACTACATTATGTTTAGGGATTGGTCTATATACGACATGATTATGAATGAGCTAAAATATATTTAAACGGATACAACCCCACCAACTGATAACCCCTTTACAAAAACATTTAAAGGTTGTTTAGTCCAATCATAGTAATTATCAGGAATTCTAGTGTGGGAACCTAAAGACAACCAACACCAAGAATTGAGAATGATTTTGTGGACTATATCCTCTACACAACCAAAGCCATCATTAAAATTAATTTGGTTTTTAGAATTATTTACCAGAATAATCCACTTTTTTTAAAAATTTCCCAAAGTACCCCAGTTAGGGTTTCTGAATACATGTGGGCGCAATACCAATTAGCGACCCTTTGTTAAAACTTTAAGGGAGCCACCAATTGGATTGGAGACACCTCATGCAGTCTCTAATTCAATTGGCGACTTAGTAATATACACATAAGGGAGTCGCCAATTCATCCGGAGACTCTTTAGAAACTGAATTTTTTTTTCTATAAATAGATGTGTTTTGAGCATTTAATTCCACATCACATCTCATATCTTTGTTTCACTGATAACATGTATCATCGTCGGTGGGAAAAATTCGTCTATTCAAGAGAGAAGCCTCCGATAGACATGCTGTTTTCGAACATACAAAGTTTCAATCAACTTAAGAGGGAACTGAATCGGTGGTTAGAAGGAGACATTCGTGAAGGAGAAAAAATCTGAAGTATCAAGAGACTTGATCGGCTGCGTGGATGGGTTCGTGTTAAGACTGGCAAAGATGCCAGGGAAGTTATGTTTGGACCGAATGAAATTAGTTTGATTGTTTAAATCAGTTAGAAATGTTTTATGTTTCTTTTCCGTTAGCTGTTTTATGTGTCGCATGTGTTATGTGTTGTTAGTTCGATGTATGTGTTGTTTGTTGTTAACATTGTTGTAACAAACACTCGTCAATATATGAAAATATTTGGTTACAACAACTGAAACAATAAGCTAAATCATGATGCAGATGTTCCTCCGACACTAGAATAATTTTTTCGGCTGTGTCCGGGCTGACGACATATACTGCATAATCTTATCATTTTATCAAGAGAGTATAGTCGGGGTTCCGCTAGTCTGTCTTATTTGTATAGCTCTTTGTGTAAGTGCGCCAAAAAAATGCATTTACTTTTTCTGGATGCGCCGTTTTTCTCCAAGCATGGGGTTGGTCTAGATTGCCATCCCTAGCGCCCGTCAACCACAACAGTTTTTCCTTCCCGTATGCATAAAAGTAAGTTAATAACTTAATATTAGTTTATTTCACCTTACCAATTATTGTGTCTAACTAATTGAATTTGAATTTCTTCTTGTTTAGATGGTCGGCTAAGGGCATGAGTTACAATAGATGTCCTAGACATCGTATTATTCAATACCGCAATCTGTTGGATCACCTAACACCTGCAGATGTAAGGCCTCTAAAAAATATATTTATATTTTATATCAATTATTTTATGATCTAATATTTTTCTCTTCTTCAGTTCATATGGCGTTCATATCTAAACATGGAACACCTACATGAAGTCAAAGACCCTCTACCCAACAAAATTACCAACCTATTAACCATCCAAACATGCCAAACACCCAACCACAATACCAAGAGCGTCCCTCATATCATCTCCAACAAAATGATTACTATCAAGAAATCCAATATGGCTATGCCCCAAACACAACATCAAGATATAGCCAAAATGAGGGTACATCATACCATAGCCATAACGCCCTAACATCTTTCCATAGCCAAAACGCTCTAACATCATACCCAAGTCTACACACTCAACCATCTCAACAACCTTATATCTTTCAAACACCACTACCATTTCAACCTTTCACCAACGAATCATTCACACCAATGTCCTCCTTCAATCGTCCAGGCTGCACACTAATGACCCCTTCATCACATCCGAACTACTCTGGCATGGGTCGCACGCTCAGTTTCAACACACAAGACCTCATGGAAATGCAAGAAATTATTAGGGAACCATCTACGAATATTCCTGAGACTTCAACTCCTCAAACACCTGGCGTGAATCAACAACGAGGGGAAAGAGTGCATCGAGTTAGGGTGCCTAGGGGATGTGGAACCGGTGGCCGGTGTTAGGGGTGGGAATAGACCAGGCCAACTAACAGGAGCCTACGACCTAGCCTACATAGGCTCAGGCCAGGCCAGGATTTTTCTTAAATAGAAAAGGCCTAGTCTTTTTTATAAGCCTATTTAGCTAAAGAGGCTAGGCCACAGGCCGTAAGAAAAGCCTTTTAAGCCTATCAGGCTGGCCTATTTAAGAAAAAAATCAATAAATTTATTATTATTATATTCTATTTTGTACTTTGAATTAAAATACGAAAATAAAACTTAGTTATCTTGAAGAACTTATGAAAATAAGTTGAAAAAACATTATAAACAATGTCATAAGTTGTTGTCATAAGTTTTTCTCATAAGTTATCTTCAACAAATAGTATCATCAAACTTATGCTAATAAGAAAACTTGAACGAGACAATGAAAACAAATATTTAATCTCATTGATATTTTAACTTGTTAGTCTATTTAACATTAGTTGAATTTCTTATTTACAGATGTTCAAATGAAGTAGGCTTTTAAATAGGCTAGTAGGCTAATCAGACCTTCGAAAAGGTCAGGCTTAGGCCTAAAAATAAGCCTATGATGAGCTACAAGTCAGGCTTAGGCTTTAAATTTTTTAGCAGGCCAGGCTCAGGATTGGCAAAGCCTAGCTCGGCCCAGCCTATTCTCACCCCTAGTCGGTATGACCCGCCCGGTCACCAACATTGATTTATGTAATAGTTTATTTAATTAATGATAATTTTATTTATTTTTGGAAAAAAATTTACGAAATGCACCCTGTCTCCAGATGAATTGGCGACAGGACTTTAAGTATACTAACAGGTCGCCAATTGAATTGGAGACTGCATGAGGTGTCTCCTATCCAATTGGCGACTCCCTTAAAGCCTTAACAAAGGGTTGCCAATTGGTATGGTGCCCACATGCATTCAGAAACCCTAACTGGGGTACTTTGGAAATTTTTTGAAAAGTGGGGTATTTTTGGAATTTTTTTGAAAAACTGGGTTATTTGGGTAAAAACAATTCAAGTTTTTACACCACCAAATGCACTAACATGTACTAAACCAAATTAACAATGTCGTCTTTTTGATGTTTTGCTACCCAAGTATAAAAACCATTCCCATAAGTGGTCACAACACGTGTTACTATCACACCATGGCATTCCAACCCAATTCAATATTGTTTTCCACACTAATCGGGCTTTAGAGCAAGTAATAAACACATGATCTATCTTTTCTACATCATTAAAGCAAAGAACACAAACCAAGTCATGAATATTGGAGGTTACTCCCCTGTCCGCCAGATTGAAGCGAGTTGGTAATCTATCCAATAGAAGTCTCCACCCAAACAATTTTACCTTCATTGGAATCATGGATTGCCATAATAAATCTAGAGCAGTCTTGGAATTAATTTCCAAAATATCAAACCCCTTTGCTCTTTGAATGAAATAATAACAAGTTTTAACTGAAAACTGATTATTCAACGAGTTTGGCCAGAGAAAACTATCCTCAACACCAACTTCCTCAAGCATATCCTTCAACTCAGTTAATTGCGCAACCAATCCTTCATCCAAATTGTCTTTCTGATAGCCCAACACCCACTACCATCCTTGAGTACTCCAAGTGTCTAACTCTTTCAGTGCTGCGAATTTGAAATCAGATAAAAGGTATAATTCTGGAAATCTGCACCTGATAGGGCAAGAATCCAATCATCTTGAATGCCAAAATGATATTCACTCCCCATCTCCCAGTTTACAATTCAATTGAATTGAAAATGAATCCTCCTGCATTGATTGTGCAATTAATAGCATATCTCTCCACCATAATGAGTTATTGCGCCTGCAATTTGGATCATGCATTGACAGAACAAGTTTCTCACAACAACCATATTTATAATTCAGCACAGGTTTCCATATTGTGTCTTCAGCTTGTACAATTATCCATATCCATTTAGTTAATAAAGCCTTGTTGAAAGTGGCCAAATCTTTGATCCCCACGCCACCACATTCCTTTGGTTTTCATTTGGATGACCAGCTAACCCATGATATTGACGCATTCTACGTTGATCCCGACCTCAAAAAGAAGCTTTGAATGGACTTTAACTCCTTAATCACTTTTGCAGACACCTTGTAAAACGATAAATGATGTGCGTGCATATTTGTGAGTACATAATTTATTAATGTGACCCTGCCACCAATGGAAAGCATCTTTCCTTTCCATGTGGATAACCTTGCCTTGAAGCTTTCGACCACATGATTGCAAAAGTTAACCCTTCTATGGTTTCCACCCACCATAAGTCCTAAAAATTTGAAAGGTAGCAGCCCCTGTTTGCAAGATAAAAAGTGTGCTGCAACTGCAAGAAACAATTCATCTACTCCAATTCCATATAAACAACTCTTCCAGAAATTGATCCTCAAACCCGATATTAGTTCAAAACCTCTAAGAATAGATTTGATGCCCCACAAGTTTTTCCAATCTTCATCGCAAATTAAGATCGTGTCGTCTGTAAATTGAATAAGATTTACTTCATCATTCCCATTCATTTTGAATTCACTAAACATGCCTCTACTACACGCCCTTTTGACCATGAAAGCCAAACCCTCCGCCACTAATGAGAATAAAAAAGGAGACAAGGGGTATCCTTGTCTTAGACCCTTTGAGCCCTTAAAATCTTTTGTAGTTCCTCCATTAACCAATACCGACAAATGGTAATTCAAAATTCCCCCTTAAGCCACTGCATTCATTTGCTCCCAAAGTTCATAGCCACCATAACCAATTCCAAATATTCCCATTCTACGCAATCATACGCCTGTGCAAAATCATTCTTGAAAATTAAACATTTCTTTTTCTTCCTCTTAGATATATCTATCACCTCGTTTGTAACTAACACGCCATCAAGAAAATTGATAAACGGGAAGCACATATTTGTGTAGTCGGCTGCTATTAAATCAACTACACAATTTACGTAAATGTTCTTTTTCAGCAACTTAACAAGTGTTTTTTTGCCCTAAGTGCTCTAAATGTTACCAATTGGGACCAATAGAGTAATTAGTGAGCTCTGAAGATAGAGCAATTATTAATGAAAGAGACGGACCAGTATTAATAGGTATAAAGAGGACATTTTGGGAACTCTAATATTTGGTCAGTTGGTGTCAGATGACAAAATATCAAATGGAAATATTTTACACCATTGTATAATATTATAATATATATATATATATATATATATATATATATATATATATATATATATATATATATATATCTGTGTGTGTGTGTGTGTGTGTGTGTGTGTGTGTTATATTGATAAAGAAAAAAGAAAAGAAGAGAAAGAGAAAGAGAAGAACTCTTGGTGGAAGAAGAGGAAATTCATCAACAATATTCATCTCCATCATCAATCTTCTTCATCAAGGTGAGTTCCATAGTTAGTATAACATTTGGGGGAAGAAATTTAAGAGTTTAGGGGAATTAGGTTTTTGTGTGATAATATGTAATATATGAAGATTTTGTGTTCTACATGATGAATTTGATAATTTGCATGCCTATATATGTTAAGCCATACTAATTTGGGTTGTTGGGTGTAATATGACCATAAGGGTTGAAGGAATTTAGCTACTTTCACCTTCCAAACGTGTTTTTGAGATTTTTGGATTTTTCAGTCTCGCAGTGCGAGCTCGGGGCGAGCTAGCTCGCTTTCAGTTCGCCGTGCGACCATGACAGCAGGCAGAAAAATATTATTTTCTTGTTTTCCCCGTAACTTGAGAACCGTAACTTGGAATGAGGCACGGTGAGAAGCACTAGAAAGCTACTTCAATGCTCTATGTGATAGTGAAGTAGAAACATGGATATATGTCATTTATTGATAGGATAGAAATGGAATTGAAATGAATGCGAGTAGTATGGTTCTCGTTTCCACCATAATTCAAGAATTGAGAATCTGATAGATATGGTACTTTAAGCATTGGAAAGATAATCCAATGGGCTATTAAATGGTGAGAATAGACCATGAACCCACCAAGGATGCTTGGTAGAGGGTAGTAAGGATTCATAATCCATAATGTTGTGTGTGAAATACTTGTTTTGATTATGTGTGACTTGCTTGTGCACAACTACTTGAATATGCCTAAGAATTATTGTGACATGCTAATGTGTATATTATATGTTGATTGGATGTTTGGTGGTGAAATAACATGATTCAAATCATATGAAGATGAGTGAGGAAACCTAAGATATAACTAGGTGAGTGAATTAGAAAGATAATTAGGCTATGGAATTGACTTAGACGGCGATGCCTGGACACAAGGGTACCTTGGTGTGTGTCCTGAACAATTAGTCGCTAAAACCATAATTTAGTATAAACCAATATGCTTTGTATGGAACATGTAGGCTGACATGTGATGGGTAGATATGATCACCTGGTAATTGATGAATAATTGTAACGTTGTTAAGCGTATTCCACGTTGTGGAGGTCTGGACTCTGTGGACAATATCTATTAGATGATGAGATCTGTATAGTGTAAGTCCGGTATACATTGACCATATCTGGTGGAAATGGCTTGGTTTATTTCCTTTTAGTGGAGGTCTGACATCCATTGACCATATATGATGGTGAGTGAAAACCATGCGGTGGAGGTCTGATGTCCATTAACCGTATCTGATTAGGGGATTGTGTTCTACGCAGCGAGGGTCTAAATTCCATGGACAATATCTGATGGTGGATTTCATGCAGTGGATGTCTGGTATCTATGGACCATATCTGGTAGATAGTTAGCATGTGTAGTGGAGGTCTGGTTTGTCCATTGACCATATCTGACGGATGATTGTTTAGATCATTGTGATCGGTTTGGGCTAATCATCCTTTGCATTAAAATGTGCAATTCCCGATTATGATTGTTTGAGTTGATGAACTTAAAGGACAAGTTTCCATACATTGCAAGCTTTATGAACTCAAGTCTTATTCCCTTTCCCTTTTGAGTTGAGGTAGAATTTGATTAGAGCCTTGTAGAGCCGAGTGAACCTATAAGATAGGGAAACTCACTGAGTTTATTATCTCACCCCATTATTGTTGTTATTTTTCAGGTATTGTTTGTAGGTTTAGTATATTAGAGGAGTTGTGCATTGATGTTTCGAGGAAAATTTGTTTTAGGTTTTTTCCGCTGTGTATTGTGTACAATGGAGGATATTGTACCTAGATCTTAGATTCTTATGTTAAGATTGCTTGCATCTTAACTTTCTACAACTAAAATTCGTTGTCTTCGGCAAACTTCTTGATATCTCATTTAGATCTCATGATACTCACTTGTAAACTTAACTCTTTTGTTCTACGATGGATATCACTTCTTGTAAAATTAAAAGCTTTCTCCACACAAAGACCTTCTCGTTGTGAAAATATAATGATAATAATAATCACTCCAAGAATAACAATGTGTAGGACGAAGAACAATGACAACTAAAATAAATGACCTCAAACAAAATTTAATCTACCAAACAATGTAAGAAAATTCACCGCGAGAAAGAGAAAGATAAAAGACGAGTACACAAAAAACTTGTTAGTCCAAATCAACCAACTTTGAGGGAAATAGTTGCTATCGGATTCCTTATATTCCAAAAAGTTGTTACAAGAGATTACAAATGAGTTTCTAGAAAATAGTCTTTCAAGTTTCCAAAATATAACTATATTTTCTACCTAAGTATTTTTTATGCTATACAACTTTTCATATACGAATCACACAAACCCAATATGTTTAGAAGTTTTTCTCAATTCTCTTAGATATCTCAAAAGGTAATCTAAATCGCAAAAACTCCAAATAACTTCTATCACACTCTCTCTTAATTTCATTTAGATATTTAAAAAAGATCTGTCACATTTCAAGAATATAATCCTAAAAAATTATACCATTGTCTATCTAAATTTCTCTTACTAGAATTACAACATATTACCTCAATTTTCTTCTCTTCCGAACAAAAGTAATAGAGAATCGTGTTTATAATATCTGTATACTCTATGGACAAGATATCTGAGTCAGATCCGCAAATCGACTCAAGTATCCACGAGTCAACAAAATCGTTGATCACTTAACCATCGGTCGTTGATTGAGAGAGGTTGTTGACCACTGGCCACTCAACGATTTTTCGCTAACCAAATTGGTCGTAGACCGATTATTAACTATTTAACCTTTGTCGATCGCATTGAAAAAAAATCTCCCCCTTGTCATTTGAGTTTTTAAATCAATATCACACAAATTGATTCTCATTTTTAGAGCCAATAACACACTCGTATTATTTAATAGGGTTAAATATGTTTGTGCTCCTCTTGAATTTCTATTATTTTGTTTTTAGTCCCTTAAAATATATCTTTTAAAGAATAGTCCTCCTAAAAATTTTCATCCACACTTTTGGTCCCTCCTGCAACTTAGCGATGCTTTTTACAACATAGTGACAAAATTAACGACGATTTTAACAACAGTTTATTAATTAGCGACTGAATCAGCGATAGTTTTAGCTACGCTTTTAGTACTATGGACCAAAAGTGTAGATGAAAATTTTTATGAAGATCATTCTTTTGACAGAAGTATTTTGAAGGACTAAAAACAAAATTTGAAATATTTAGAGAAACAAAAGCATGTTTAACCCCATTTAATATAATCAAATTAACAAATAATCAATTTTGAATTTTCACAAAATACGGAACTTGTTTTTTAAATGACTTTTACTATATTAAATTTTTATTAAAATATTTAATAAAAAGATTCTTTTAAAATTCAAATAAATAATTAGTTTAAAGAATTTTTAATAAAAAAATATTTTAGGCGTTTCATCCTTTCTCTATTGCATTTTTGGATATCGAAATTAAGATAAAACTATATATATATATATATATATATATATATATATATATATATATATATATATATATATATATATATATATATATATATATATATATATATATAATATATATATATATATATATATATATATATGACTTTTTATTAAATATACTTTTGAGATATATCTTTAAAAAGTTATGTGATTTTAATCATCTTAAGTTATTTAGTAATAACTTTTATAATAAGAAATATCAAAATTAATATTTTTAATTTAAAATGATTTCATTTAATTTTCTTAAAAAATGTCAAAAATATTCCTTTTCAAAATGTAGAAAAAATTATGTTAAGTTTAAAACAAACAGATCCGTAACGTGGCATTGAATTTTGATTTTTATTTTATAACCATATAATATAATTTTGAAGAAAAAAAAAATCAAATACAATAGACAATATATCTAGAGTTAGTTCAATATCTTCACTTTTACGAGGCAAAATGAGATTATTTTCTGAATGTAAGTGGTAATGGTATGAGAAATTTTTTTTTAATATAACATATTTATTCAATAAAAATACCAAATAAAACAACATTTCAAATAAATGACTAAAATGACATGGTTTGGAAAAACAGAAAAGGGTGGCGCCGTATGGGATGTCGCCTTAGTTAAAAGGCAAAAGCCATACCATATGGCGCCTCAGGCCAAATGGGGGTGTGCCCTAATTTTTTATACTGCAAAGGGGAGGCGCCATCTGGGATGGCGCCTCAGTTCATTTTTTTTTTTTTTGTTTAATTTGTGAAATGAAAAATGTATTGGAAATAAAATTAGGGTAGTCATAAATACATCAGAATGTTAAGGACAATCATTAGTACAATCGGTGGTAAATAAAATTCAATGATCGTGCCTATCTAAACGTCCACTGGTTCCACATGCAGGGGCTCTTGCGCGGCGTCTTTGTCTACCGCCACGATTTTGTTGAGGTGTTGTTGGTCTTTGCGTCTATTGAGATGGCCCTGGCGCATCAGACGATGGCCCCGGCGCAAGAGACAAATTCTGAAGCATATGTCCCCAATAGTCGGGGGGTTGCCGCCGACGGCGCTTCCGTAATCTAGCTGGATGCCCATTTGTGCGTAGTTTGTATTGGGGATTGGGTTGGTTGCATACGGTATGGTTGGCCAAAATGTTGCATTGATGGGTGTTGGTACTAATTTAATGGTTGATGTGGGGTTTGGTAGTCGAAAAATGGGTGGGTTAGTTGGATGTAGGACGATTGTGGTTCTTGGTTGTAGGAATATGGGGTGTTCATTTGTGGGAGGCTATGGTGGGTTGGGGTGGGTTCGAAAGACTCGTCAAGGCTATAGGCGGGATGAGGGTAAGGGTTTTCTTGTTGTGATTGAGTAGGTGGCATGCTAGGGTAGGGGTAAGGCTCTTCTTGTTGTTGGGTATAGGTAGGTGTATGATGTTGGGCATATTGCTAGGTATGCTGCTGCGAGGAAGACGCACGTTGGCGGGGGTCAATGAGATACGTCGACTGAGAGAGGAATGGTTGCGGTGTTGTAACAGACCTAAACCAACTCATATATTGTTGCGTTGGAAAGGCATCTTCTACAACGGGGTTGGTTAAGATGTGCTGGTGTCGATTCTCCTAGTGTTTGTACATCTCTGTTGCAAAGTTAATCCACTCACCCACTGCCCACTGGGTGTCGACTCTACACAGATTCCACTTTCCCAAACTTGTAGGAGCCACCGGAATATCCTTATGCATCTCCACAGTGGTGAACCGAATGATGGGTGTTTTTGAAGTCCACACAACAGCATCATTCGCGTTGGGCAGGTGGTCGTCGAGCCCCTCGTACGGCCTCCAGACAAACTACAAGAACACAATGTTTAATGAGAAATTGTATTGTTCTTGAAAGTGTTAGAAATATTTATGTAAGTATTAGGGAAATTTACATCGTATGGGCCAATGTGATCTAGTAGGTTCGGTAGACTGTTATGGCGTTCCTGGCATTTCGATTGTAGCTCATTCTCGGAACTGCCTCCTGAAAATGTAGTTAGAGATGAAGATTCGGGACGACGACGATGTGCGTAATATGTTTCTGAGTCATGAGCATTCTGGTTTCAATGACGTTGAGTTATATATTACGTTACTACATCAACCATTGTCGCAACAACTAGAAGTTTCGCAGATTTTTAACGATTCCGACAACGAACAAGCTGAGGTGGATGTTGTTGACAAGGAAGAAGAAGAAGCGGAGGATATTGTCGATAAAATGGTAAACACCGACGAGGCAAACGAATTACCAGGGAGTCATGTCTATTGCCCACCTCAACACATGACAGCACTCAACTTAGGCGACGGCGCACCATCAACGGATATTTTTTACGACCCATGCATGCAGACAGAGGGAGTATTAAAAGTTGGAGAGAATTTTCGTACGAAAGAAGATTGCGTCCAAGCAATAAACAATACTACATGAACTTATCTGCAGATTATAGAGTCGATCGAACAAATCCGACTCTATACAAGATCTATTGCCGTAACGAGGCGTGCCTGTTCAGATTAACAACATCTTTCTGGAAGTGAAGCGATTCCTGGAAGATAGGGTCAATGGGTCCGGAGCACAATTGCATAATCACGAATCCAAGTCAGGATCATCGCAAACTCAACTCTTAATTGATCTGCAACAAAATTCTATCAGTCATTAGCAACAACCCTTCTGTGAAAGTGAGTACAATAATAGCTCATATGATTCAAAGATACAACTACACTTCTTCATACAGGAAGGCGTTGATTGCTAGGACGAAGGCGGTTGAAAAGGTTTGATTTAACTAAATGTCGACTTTATTTTGTGTGAAAACTATAACAAACATGTGCATTAACACTATTACATGTTAAACTTTTTCCTGCTTTTGGCTCAGTCAGCGGTACATTAACATTATCATATATATTTTCATTACATGTATACAATTACTGGAATTTAGAAAGGATTTAAATGCTATGAAAAAAAGACAAGGCTCTCGCAAAGTTACGAACACATGATAACATATCCTAGTGTGATGCCCATGATAACATATTTCCAAGCATTTAATACACAAGTTTCAAACATATACTACATTATGTTTAGGGATTGGTCTTTATACGACATGATTATGAATGAGCTAAAATATATTTAAACGGATACAACCCCACCAACTGATAACCCCTTTACAAAAACATTTAAAGGTTGTTTAGTCCAATCATAGTAATTATCAGGAATTCTAGTGTGGGAACCTAAAGACAACCAACACCAAGAATTGAGAATGATTTTGTGGACTATATCCTCTACACAACCAAAGCCATCATTAAAATTAATTTGGTTTTTAGAATTTTTTACCAGAATAATCCACTTTTTTTAAAAATTTCCCAAAGTACCCCAGTTAGGGTTTCTGAATACATGTGGGCGCAATACCAATTAGCGACCCTTTGTTAAAACTTTAAGGGAGCCACCAATTGGATTGGAGACACCTCATGCAGTCTCTAATTCAATTGGCGACTTAGTAGTATACACATAAGGGAGTCGCCAATTCATCCGGAGACTCTTTAGAAACTGAATTTTTTTTTCTATAAATAGATGTGTTTTGAGCATTTAATTCCACATCACATCTCATATCTTTGTTTCACTGATAACATGTATCATCGTCGGTGGGAAAAAGTCGTCTATTCAAGAGAGAAGCCTCCGATAGACATGTTGTTTTCGAACATACAAAGTTTCAATCAACTTAAGAGGGAACTGAATCGGTGGTTAGAATGAGACATTCGTGAAGGAGAAAAAATCTGAAGTATCAAGAGACTTGATCGGCTGCGTGGATGGGTTCGTGTTAAGACTGGCAAAGATGTCAGGGAAGTTATGTTTGGACCGAATGAAATAGTTTGATTGTTTAAATCAGTTAGAAATGTTTTATGTTTCTTTTCCGTTAGCTGTTTTATGTGTCGTATGTGTTATGTGTTGTTAGTTCGATGTATGTGTTGTTTGTTGTTAACATTGTTGTAACAAACACTCGTCAATATATGAAAATATTTGGTTACAACAACTGAAACAATAAGCTAAATCATGATGCAGATGTTCCTCCGACACTAGAATAATTTTTTCGGCTGTGTCCGGGCTGACGACATATACTGCATAATCTTATCATTTTATCAAGAGAGTATAGTCGGGGTTCCGCTAGTCTGTCTTATTTGTATAGCTCTTTGTGTAAGTGCGCCAAAAAAATGCATTTACTTTTTCTGGATGCGCCGTTTTTCTCCAAGCATGGGGTTGGTCTAGATTGCAATCCCTAGCGCCCGTCAACCACAACAGCTTTTCCTTCCCGTATGCACAAAAGTAAGTTAATAACTTAATATTAGTTTATTTCACCTTACCAATTATTGTGTCTAACTAATTGAATTTGAATTTCTTCTTGTTTAGATGGTCGGCTAAGGGCATGAGTTACAATAGATGTCCTAGACATCGTATTATTCAATACCGCAATCTGTTGGATCACCTAACACCTGCAGATGTAAGGCCTCTAAAAAATATATTTATATTTTATATCAACTATTTTATGATCTAATATTTTTCTCTTCTTCAGTTCATATGGCGTTCATATCTAAACATGGAACACCTACATGAAGTCAGAGACCCTCTACCCAACAAAATTACCAACCTATTAACCATCCAAACATGCCAAACACCCAACCACAATACCAAGAGCGTCCCTCATATCATCTCCAACAAAATGATTACTATCAAGAAATCCAATATGGCTATGCCCCAAACACAACATCAAGATATAGCCAAAATGAGGGTACATCATACCATAGCCATAACGCCCTAACATCTTTCCATAGCCAAAACGCTCTAACATCATACCCAAGTCTACACACTCAACCATCTCAACAACCTTATATCTTTCAAACACCACTACCATTTCAACCTTTCACCAACGAATCATTCACACCAATGTCCCCCTTCAAACGTCCAGGCTGCACACTAATGACCCCTTCATCACATCCGAACTACTCTGGCATGGGTCGCACGCTCAGTTTCAACACACAAGACCTCATGGAAATGCAAGAAATTATTAGGGAACCATCTACGAATATTCCTGAGACTTCAACTCCTCAAACACCTGGCGTGAATCAACAACGAGGGGAAAGAGTGCATCGAGTTAGGGTGCCTAGGGGATGTGGAACCGGTGGCCGGTGTTAGGGGTGGGAATAGACCAGGCCAACTAACAGGAGCCTACGACCTAGCCTACATAGGCTCAGGCCAGGCCAGGCTTTTTCTTAAATAGAAAAGGCCTAGTCTTTTTTATAAGCTAAGAGGCTAGGCCACAGGCCGTAAGAAAAGCCTTTTAAGCCTATCAGGCTGGCCTATTTAAGAAAAAAATTAATAAATTTATTATTATTATATTCTATTTTGTACTTTGAATTAAAATACGAAAATAAAACTTAGTTATCTTGAAGAACTTATGAAAATAAGTTGAAAAAACATTATAAACAATGTCATAAGTTGTTGTCATAAGTTTTTCTCATAAGTTATCTTCAACAAATAGTATCATCAAACTTATGCTAATAAGAAAACTTGAACGAGACAATGAAAACAAATATTTAATCTCATTGATATTTTAACTTGTTAGTCTATTTAACATTAGTTGAATTTCTTATTTACAGATGTTCAAATGAAGTAGGCTTTTAAATAGGCTAGTAGGCTAATCAGACCTTCGAAAAGGTCAGGCTTAGGCCTAAAAATAAGCCTATGATGAGCTACAAGTCAGGCTTAGGCTTTAAATCTTTTAGCAGGCCAGGCTCAGGATTGGCAAAGCCTAGCTCGGCCCAGCCTATTCTCACCCCTAGTCGGTATGACCCGCCCGGTCACCAACATTGATTTATGTAATAGTTTATTTAATTAATGATAATTTTATTTATTTTTGGAAAAAAATTTACGAAATGCACCCTGTCTCCGGATGAATTGGCGACAGGACTTTAAGTATACTAACAAGTCGCCAATTGAATTGGAGACTGCATGAGGTGTCTCCTATCCAATTGGCGACTCCCTTAAAGCCTTAACAAAGGGTTGCCAATTGGTATGGTGCCCACATGCATTCAGAAACCCTAACTGGGGTACTTTGGAAATTTTTTGAAAAGTGGGGTATTTTTGGAATTTTTTTGAAAAACTGGGTTATTTGGGTAAAAATAATTCAAGTTTTTACACCACCAAATGCACTAACATGTACTAAACCAAATTAACAATGTCGTCTTTTTGATGTTTTGCTACCCAAGTATAAAAACCATTCCCATAAGTGGTCACAACACGTGTTACTATCACACCATGGCATTCCAACCCAATTCAATATTGTTTTCCACACTAATCGGGCTTTAGAGCAAGTAATAAACACATGATCTATCTTTTCTACATCATTAAAGCAAAGAACACAAACCAAGTCATGAATATTGGAGGTTGCTCCCCTGTCCGCCAGATTGAAGTGAGTTGGTAATCTATCTAATAGAAGTCTCCACCCAAACAATTTTACCTTCATTGGAATCATGGATTGCCATAATAAATCTAGAGCAGTCTTGGAATTAATTTCCAAAATATCAAACCCCTTTGCTCTTTGAATGAAATAATAACAAGTTTTAACTGAAAACTGATTATTCAACGAGTTTGGCCAGAGAAAACTATCATCAACACCAACTTCCTCAAGCATATCCTTCAACTCAGTTAATTGCGCAACAAATCCTTCATCCAAATTATCTTTCTGATAGCCCAACACCCACTACCATCCTTGAGTACTCCAAGTGTCTAACTCTTTCAGTGCTGTGAATTTGAAATCAGATAAAAGGTATAATTCTGGAAATCTGCACCTGATAGGGAAATAATCCAACCATCTTGAGTGCCAAAATGATATTCGCTCCCCGTCTCCCAGTTTACAATTCAATTGAATTGAAAATGAATCCTCCTGCATTGATTGTGCAACTAATAGCATATCTCTCCACCATAATGAGTTGTTGCGCCTGCAATTTGGATCATGCATTGACAGAACAAGTTTCTCACAACAACCATATTTATAATTCAGCACAGGTTTCCATATTGTGTCTTCAGCTTGTACAATTATCCATATCCATTTAGTTAATAAAGCCTTGTTGAAAGTGGCCAAATCTTTGATCCCCACGCCACCATATTCCTTAGGTTTTCATATGGATGACCAGCTAACCCATGATATTGACGCATTCTACGTTGATCCCGACCTCAAAAAGAAGCTTTGAATGGACTTTAACTCCTTAATCACTTTTGCAGACACCTTGTAAAACGATAAATGATGTGCGTGCATATTTGTGAGTACATAATTTATTAATGTGACCCTGCCACCAATGGAAAGCATCTTTCCTTTCCATGTGGATAACCTTGCCTTGAAGCTTTCGACCACATGATTGCAAAAGTTAACCCTTCTATGGTTTCCACCCACCATAAGTCCTAAAAATTTGAAAGGTAGCAGCCCCTGTTTGCAAGATAAAAAGTGTGCTGCAACTGCAAGAAACAATTCATCTACTCCAATTCCATATAAACAACTCTTCCAGAAATTGATCCTCAAACTCGATATTAGTTCAAAACCTCTAAGAATAGATTTGATGCCCCACAAGTTTTTCCAATCTTCATTGCAAATTAAGATCGTGTCGTCTGTAAATTGAATAAGATTTACTTCATCATTCCCATTCATTTTGAATTCACTAAACATGCCTCTACTACACGCCCTTTTGACCATGAAAGCCAAACCCTCCGCCACTAATGAGAATAAAAAAGGAGACAAGGGGTATCCTTGTCTTAGACCCTTTGAGCCCTTAAAATCTTTTGTAGTTCCTCCATTAACCAATACCGACAAATGGTAATTCAAAATTCCCCCTTAAGCCACTGCATTCATTTGCTCCCAAAGTTCATAGCCACCATAACCAATTCCAAATATTCCCATTCTACGCAATCATACGCCTGTGCAAAATCATTCTTGAAAATTAAACATTTCTTTTTCTTCCTCTTAGATATATCTATCACCTCGTTCGTAACTAACACGCCATCAAGAAAATTGATAAACGGGAAGCACATATTTGTGTAGTCGGCTGCTATTAAATCAACTACACAATTTACGTAAATGTTCTTTTTCAGCAACTTAACAAGTGTTTTTTTGCCCTAAGTGCTCTAAATGTTACCAATTGGGACCAATAGAGTAATTAGTGAGCTCTGAAGATAAAGCAATTATTAATGAAAGAGACGGACCAGTATTAATAGGTATAAAGAGGACATTTTGGGAACTCTAATATTTGGTCAGTTGGTGTCAGATGACAAAATATCAAATGGAAATATTTTACACCATTGTATAATATTATAATATATGTGTGTGTGTGTGTGTGTGTGTGTGTGTGTGTGTGTGTGTGTGTGTGTGTGTGCGTGTTATATATTGATAAAGAAAAAAGAAAAGAGGAAAAGAAGAGGAAGAGGAATAGAAGAACTCTTGGTGGAAGAAGAGGAAATTCATCAACAATATTCATCTCCATCATCAATCTTCTTCATCAAGGTGAGTTCCATAGTTAGTATAACATTTGGGGGAATAAATTTAAGAGTTTAGGGGAATTAGGTTTTTGTGTGATAATATGTAATATATGAAGATTTTGTGTTCTACATGATGAATTTGATAATTTGCATGCCTATATATGTTAAGCCATGCTAATTTGGGTTGTTGGGTGTAATATGACCATAAGGGTTGGAAGAATTTAGCTACTTTCGCCTTCCAAACGTGTTTTTGAGATTTTTGGATTTTTCAGTCTCGGAGTGCGAGCTCGCCGCGAGCTAGCCCGCTTTCAGTTCGCCGTGCGACCATGACAGCAGGCAGAAAAATATTATTTTCTTGTTTTCCCTGTAACTTGAGAACCGTAACTTGGAATGAAGCACGGTGAGAAGCATTAGAAAGCTACTTCAATGCTCTATGTGATAGTGAAGTAGAAACATGGATATATGTCATTTATTGATAGGATAGAAATGGAATTGAAATGAATGCGAGTAGTATGGTTCTCGTTTCCACCATAATTGAAGAATCGAGAATCTGATAGATATGGGACTTTAAGCATTGGAAAGATAATCCAATGGGCTATTAAATGGTGAGAATAAACCATGAACCCACCAAGTATGATTGGTAGAGGGTAGTAAGGATTCATAATCCATAATATTGTGTATGAAATACTTGTTTTGATTATGTGTGACTTGCTTGTGCACAACTACTTGAATATGCCTAAGAATTATTGTGACATGCTGATGTGTATATTATATGTTGATTGGATGTTTGGTGGTGAAATAACATGATTCAAATCATATGAAGATGAGTGAGAAAACCTAAGATATAACTAAGTGAGTGAATTAGAAAGATAATTAGGCTATGGAATTGACTTAGTCGGCGATGCCTGGATACAAGGGTACCTTGGTGTGTGTCGTGGACAATTAGTCGCTAAAACCATAATTTAGTATAAACCAATATGCTTTGTATGGAACATGTAGGATGACATGTGATGGGTAGATATGATCACCTGGTAATTGATGAATAATTGTAACTTTGTTAAGCGTATTCCACGTTGTGGAGGTCTGGACTCCGTGGACAATATCTATTAGATGATGAGATCTATATAGTGTAAGTCTGGTATACATTGACCATATCTGGTGGAAAGGGCTTGGTGTATTTCCTTTCAGTGGAGATCTGACATCCATTGACCATATATGATTGTGAGTGAAAACCATGCGGTGGAGGTCTGATGTCCATTAACCATATCTGATTAGGGGATTGTGTTCTACGCAGCGGGGGTTTAAATTCCATGGACAATATTTGATGGTGGATTTCATGCAGCGGATGTCTGGTATCTATGGACCATATCTGGTAAATAGTTAGCCTGTGTAGTAGAGGTCTAGTTTGTCCATTGACCATATCTGACTGATGATTGTTTAGATCAGTGTGATCGGTTTGGGCTAATCATCCTTTGCATTAAAGTGTACAATTCCCGATTATGATTGTTTGAGTTGATGAACTTAAGGGACAAGTTTCCATACATTGCAAGCTTTATGAACTCAAGTCTTATTCCCTTTCCCTTTTGAGTTGAGGTAGAATTTGATTAGAGCCTTGTAGAGCCGAGTGAACCTATAAGATAGGGAAACTCACTGAGTTTATTATCTCACCCCATTATTGTTGTTATTTTTCAAGTATTGTTTGTAGGTTTAGTATGTTAGAGGGATTGTGCATTGATGTTTCGAGGAAAACTTGTTTTAGGATTTTTCCGCTGTGTATTGTGTACAATGGAGGATATTGTACCTAGATCTTAGATTCTTATGTTAAGATTGCTTGCATCTTAACTTTCTACAACTAAAATTCGTTGTCTTCGACAAACTTCTTGATATCTCATTTAGATCTCATGATACTCACTTGTAAACTTAACTCTTTTGTCCTACGATGGATATCACTTCTTGTAAAATTAAAAGCTTTCTCCACACAAAGACCTTCTCGTTGTGAAAATATAATGATAATAATAATCACTCCAAGAATAACAATGTGTAGGACGAAGAACAATGACAACTAAAATAAATGACCTCAAACAAAATTTAATCTACCAAACAATGTAAGAAAATTCACCGCGAGAAAGAGAAAGATAAAAGACAAGTACACAAAAAACTTGTTAGTCCAAATCAACCAACTTTGAGGGAAATAGTTGCTATCGGATTCCTTATATTCCAAAAAGTTGTTACAAGAGATTACAAATGAGTTTCTAGAAAATAGTCTTTCAAGTTTACAAAATAAAACTATATTTTCTACCTTAGTATTTTTTATGCTATACAACTTTTCATATACGAATCACACAAACCCAATATGATTAGATGTTTTTCTCAATTCTCTTAGATATCTCAAAAGGTAATCTAAATCGCAAAAACTCCAAATAACTTTTATCACTCTCTCTCTTAATTTCATTTAGATATTTAAAAAAGATCTGTCACATTTCAAGAATATAATCCTAAAAAATTATACCATTGTCTGTCTAAATTTCTCTTACTAGAATTACAACATATTACCTCAATTTTCTTCTCTTCCTAATAAAAGTAATAGAGAATCGTGTTTATAATATCTATATACTCTATGGACAAGATATCTGAGTCAGATCGGCAAATCGACTCAAGTATCCACGAGTCAACAAAATCGTTGATCACTTAACCATCGGTCGTTGATTGAAAGAGGTTGTTGACCACTGACCAGTCAACGATTTTTCGCTAACCAAATTGGTCGTAGACCGATTATTAACTATTTAACCTTTGTCGATCGCATTGAAAAAAAATCTCCCCCTTGTCATTTGAGTTTTTAAATCAATATCATACAAATTGATTCTCATTTTTAGAGCCAATAACACACTCATATTATTTAATAGGGTTAAATATGTTTGTGGTCCTCCTGAATTTCTATTATTTTGTTTTTAGTCCCTTAAAATATATTCTTTAAAGAATAGTCCTCCTAAAAATTTTCATCCACACTTTTGGTCCCTCCTGCAACTTAGCGATGATTTTTACAACTTAGTGACAAAATTAACGACGATTTTAACAACAATTTATTAAATTGCGACTAAATAAGCGATAGTTTTAGCGACGCTTTTAGTACTATGGACCAAAAGTGTAGATGAAAATTTTTATGAAGATCATTCTTTTGAAAGAAATATTTTGAAGGACTAAAAACGAAATTTGAAATATTTAGAGAAACAAAAGCATGTTTAACCCCATTTAATATAATCAAATTAACAAATAATCAATTTTGAATTTTCACAAAATACGGAACTTTTTTTTAAATAACTTTTAATATATTACATTTTTATTAAAATATTTAATAAAAAGATTCTTTTAAAATTCATATAAATAATTAGTTTAAAGAATTTTTAATAAAAAAAATATTTTAGGCGTTTCATCCTTTCTCTATTGCATTTTTGGATATCGAAATTAAGAAAAAACTATATATATATATATATGACTTTTTATTAAATATACTTTTGAGATATATCTTTAAAAAGTTATGTGATTTTAATCATCTTAAGTTATTTAGTAATAACTTTTATAATAAGAAATATCAAAATTAATATTTTTAATTTAAAATGATTTCTTTTAATTTTCTTAAAAAATGTCAAAAATATTCCTTTTCAAAATGTAGAAAAAATTATGTTAAGTTTAAAACAAACAGATCCGTAACGTGGCATTGAATTTTGATTTTTATTTTATAACCATATAATATAATTTTGAAGAAAAAAAATCAAATACAATAGACAATATATCTAGAGTTAGTTCAATATCTTCACTTTTACGAGGCAAAATGAGATTATTTTCTGAATGTAGGTGGTATGAGAATTTTTTTTTAATATAACACATTTATTCAATAAAAATACCAAATAAAACAACATTTTAAATAAATGATCAAAATGACATCGTTTGAAAAAACAGTAAAAGGGTGGCGCCATATGGGATGGCGCCTTAGTTAAAAGGCAAAAGTCATACCATATGGCGCCTCAGGTCAAATAGGGGTGTGCCCTAATTTTTTATACTGCAAAGGGGAGGCGCCATCGAGGATGGCGCCTCAGTTCATTTTTTTTTATTTTTTGTTTAATTTGTTAAATGAAAAATGTATTGGAAATAAAATTAGGATAGTCATAAATACATCAGAATGTTAAGGACAATCATTAGTACAATCGGTGGTAAAAAAAATTTAATGATCGTGCCTATCTAAACGTCCATTGGTTCCACATGCAGGGGCTCTTGCGCGGCGTCTTTGTCTACCTCCACGATTTTGTTGAGGTGTGGTTGGTCTTTGCGTCTATTGAGATGGCCCCGGCGCATCAGACGATGGCCCCGGCGCATCAGACAAATTCTGAAGCTTATGTCCCCAATAGCCGGGGGGTTGCCACCGACGGCGCTTCCGTAATCCAGCTGCATGCCCATTTGTGCGTAGTTTGTATGGGGGGTTGGGTTGGTTGCATACGGTATGGTTGGCCAAAATGTTGCATTGATAGGTGTTGGTACTAATTTAGTGGTTGATGTGGGGTTTGGTAGTCGAAAAGTGGGTGGGTTTGTTGGATGTAGGACGATTGTGGTTCTTGGTTGTAGGAATATGGGGTGTTCATTTGTGGTGGGCTGGGGTGGGTTCAAAAGACTCGTCAAGGCTATAGGCGGAATGAGGGTAAGGGTTTTCTTGTTGTGATTGAGTAGGTGGCATGCTAGGGTAGGGGTAAGGCTCTTCTTGTTGTTGGGCATAGGTAGGTGTATGATGTTGGGCATATTGCTGGGTATGCTGATGCGAGGAAGACGCACGTTGGCGGGGGTCAATGAGATATGTCGATTGAGAGAGGAATGGTTGCGGTGTTGTAACAGACCTAAACCAACTCATATATTATTGTGTTGAAAAAGCATCTTCTACAACGAGGTCGGTTAAGACGTGCTGGTGTCGATTATCCCAGTGTTGGCACATCTCTGTTGCAAAGTTAGTCCACTCACCCACTTACCACTGGGTGTCGACTCTACACAGATTCCACTTTCCCAAACTTGTAGGAGCCACAAGAATATCCTGATGCATCTCCACAGTGGTGAACTGAATGATGGGCGTTTTTGAAGTCCACACAACAGCATCATTCGCGTTGGGCTGGTGGTTGTCGAGCCCCTTGTACGGCCTCCAGACAAACTACAAGAACACAATGTTTAATGAGAAATTGTATTGTGCTTGAAAGTGTTAGAAATATTTACGTAAGTATTAGGGAAATTTACGTCGTATGGGCCAATGTGATCTAGTAGGTTGCGGTAGACTGTTATGGCGTTCCTGGCATTTCGATTGTAGCTCATTCCCGGAACTGCGTCCTGAAAATGTAGTTAGAGATGAAGATTCGGGACGACGATGATGTGCATAATAGGTTTCTGAGTCATGAGCATTCTGGTTTCAATGACGTTGAGTTATATATTACGTTACTACATCAACCATTGTCGCAACAACTAGAAGTTTCGCAGATTTTTAACGATTTCGACAACAAACAAGCTGAGGTGGATGTTGTTGACGAGGAAGAAGAAGAAGCGGAGGATATTGTCAAAAAAATACTAAACACCGACGAGACAAACGAATTACCAGGGAGTCATGTCTATTGCCCACCTCAACACATGACAACACTCAACTTAGGCGACGGCGCACCATCAACGGATATTTTTTACGACCCATACATGCAGACAAGGGGAGTATTAAAAGTTGGAGATAATTTTCGTATGAAAGAAGATTGCGTCCAAGCAATAAACAATACTACATGAACTTATCTGCAAATTATAGAGTCGATCGAACAAATCTGACTCTATACAAGATCTATTGTCGTAACGAGGCGTGCCCGTTCAGATTAACAACATCTTTCTGGAAGCGAAGCGATTCCTGGAAGATGGGGTCAATGGGTCCGGAGCACACTTGCATAATCACGAATCCAAGTCAGGATCATCGCAAGCTTAGCTCTCAGTTGATCTGAAACGAAATTCTATCAGTCATTAGCGACAACCCTTCTGTGAAAGTGAGTACAATAATAGCTCATATGATTCAAAGATACAACTACACTTCTTCGTACAGGAAGGCGTGGATTGCTAGGACGAAGGCGGTTGAAAAGGTTTTTGGAAATTGGGAGGAATCTTACAAAGAACTCCCAAGATACCTCGTGGCACTAAAACACTATGCTCCAAAGACTGTAGCATTGTTGGAGACGTTGCTGGCATATACACCAGACGGTAATTGTGTCAGTGGAAATGACATTTTCCACAGACTCTTCTGGACGTTTGAACCATGTATCAAAGGATTTACGTACCATAAACCTATAATTCAAATTGATGGAACATGGTTGTACGGAAAGTATAAGGGCACGCTACTAATGGGCGTGGCACAGGATGGCAACAGCAACATTTTCCCTATCACCTTCGCTCTTGTTGAAGGGGAGACTGCTGGAGGTTGGAGTTTTTTCCTAAAAAATCTCCGACAAACCGGTATCAGAATTGTTGTAAGCACTCTCTATTGAGGGGTGTCTGTCAAAGATCAAGGCATGTGTATTGCATTAGACACATCGGTCAAAATTTCATGCGGGAGTTCAAGGACAAGGGGCTAAAGAAGATGGTTACAAATGCGAGTTATGCACTAACAGAGCCTACCTTCAGATACTACCGGGACGAGATCAGACTTACAAACGAAGATGCATTGAGAAGGATTGATAATATTCAATGGGAGAAGTGGACAAGGGCGTACGACGATGGGCAGCGATGGGACCATATGACAACAAACCTGGTTGAGTCTATGAACTATGTATTCAAAGGCATCTGAAACCTGCCAATAACCGCTCTTGTGAGGTCAACATATTTTAGGCTCGCTGCACTCTTTGATACCAGACGTACAAGTGGGGTTCAGTCATACAATCTGGGCAGCTGTTTAGTGATAGTTCAATGACATTCATGAAGGAAGAAGCTGCAAAGGCCAACACACATGTCGCCACGGTCTTTGACCGTAATACATGTCACTTCAGTGTTGCAGAGTCTATTGATCACAACGAAAGAAGGCCTAGGGGATGTTTTCGAGTGGAACTGGATAGGAGTTGGTGTGACTGTGGAAAGTTTTGGGCATTTCGTATGCCTTGCTCCCATGTTATAGCAGCTTGTTCCAAGGTTCGGCTGGACCCAACCAACTATCTCTCTGTTCTTCACCCAATCATTACTCTATGCAATGTCTACGACACAAGCTTTTAACTGGTAGCAAGGGGGGACTACTGGCGTCCATACGAAGGCGAAATTGTGTGGCATAATGATTTGATGCGAAGAAATAATAAGGATCGCCCTAACAGCACCGGTATTCACGCGGAGATGGATGCAGCAGACAAAATGGTGAGGTTGTGTGGTTTGTGCCGCCAGCCAGGCCACAATCGTACCAAGTGTCCAAATGTGGGCTCTAGCACAACATCATCGTTTCAACTGTAAATTTGTCTATTTATAACAACAACACATTTTATTTCATTGATGGCATACTTAATTGATTACAACGACATAACATAACATAACATAACATAACTTAATAGCTAAACATCAACAAATAACCATTAATGGAACCTAATACCAATCAGAAAATAACAATAACAAACCCAAACGAAACAACTTATAAAATCAGCTTATCTAGGAAATTACCACCATCAACTTAATTTCCTGTTCTAACATCATCATCATGAGGACGCCAACATCATTTTTCACTTTCCTCCAAGACCGGGTGACTCCGTTTGGACCAGACTTCTCAACCAGCCTCTCAATCTTCCTGATCTTTTCACGTGCCGGAAATTCATCTGCTAGTCAGCGACAAAGTTCCCTATGCAGATGCGCCAACGCCTGCGTGTTCCAGAGTAGCATCTTCATTGGAGACTTGACAGTTGAGTATACAACTAGGGCATCTCTTTTCATCAGTGGAAATTCTGGAAACGGTTCCTCCGGTGCTGATGATGATGACGACGGACGACGATTTAACAACTCAGACATGGTGTTGAGAAGGGGAGAGTTTGGGATATTGGTAAGGGAATGGAGGAAATTAGGGTTTTGGTGACAAGTGTTGTGCAATAACAAGTGAGGGTGAATCCTTATTTATAGGCACATGATACCCTATTAAATAATATAATTAATTATATATTAAAAACATAAAATTGTAATCATTTAAAAAAAAAGGCATTGCACTAAGGCGCCATCCCATATGGCGCCTCCCTGAACAATTAGGGCACCCCAAATACACAGAGGCGTTATCCCATATGGCTTCTAGGGTGTTTTTGAAATTTTTTTGCCTGAGTCGCCATCCTATATGGCGCCTCAGGTCTTTGCTTTTTTCAAAAGTGCGCCACTTTGGTAATTTATTTCAAATGTTTGTTTTTTTGGTATTTTTGTTGAAAAAATAGATTATATTAAAAAAAAAATTCGGGGTATAAAGGATGAGTCTCTGTCCATATACGTGTCACATGATCTAATTTATAGCATTCGATTCTATTTAGAAAATGACTATATGTGACTTATCATATATTCAATACTTAGATAACGACTTATGTCATTATTTTGAAAACGTTTTAGGAAACATTTTTAGCTCAACTTGGGTATTGAAGATGACAGAGACTTCACTGTTACTGCAGGAGTGTTAATCATATTCAGTATATACAAAGCTTCTTGCCTTCATACACATGAGTTGTTCCCCTAAGTCTACTATGAGACTACCGCACATAACTAAAGATATTGGAATCATGATTATAAATGTTGTGAATCGGATACCTTGAAACAAAGTATTTAAGGTTTCTTTCTGATCAAAGAAATCACAAGGGTTAGGGTTAACAAAGAAAGCAAGAGTAAAAACAACAAGTATTGGTTATAAAACTGTTATTTTTTCCTTTCTCCTTAAAACATGGATTACAAGTATACAAGAATAACAAACTAACCACTCTCACTCTTTCTAGGTTTTGTCACACTCTAGAATGAGAGACTAGCATGCTATTTATAATAAAACCTAGCACACTAAACTAATGGGCTTTTAACAAAATACCCATTACAAGCTAACTTAGGGTCCAAGCTAACTTAAACAGTTGGATCCTTAACACAAGGCCCAATTCAATATGCTAACAACCCTAGCAATATTAACTAATACATGTTAGAACAATCTTCGACTACAACATGTGTTATTTCGACAGTATAACACTTCGACAGCAGCATCCGAACAGACTTCGACCTCATGCTTAAAACTAGAGTTTGATCCAAATCTCACAAATCTCCACCTTGGATCTAACTCTAACAAAGAAAAAACGAACTAGTTTTCTTCATGCAGCTTTATCAACTGCATACAGTGGAAAAACTTGCAACTTGGCAATGTCTTGGTGATCATATCAGTAGCATTATGATCTGTCGAAACCTTCAGCACTTGGACTTCTCCACGCTCGATTACCCCTCTGACGAAATGCAGCCTCACATCAATGTGCTTGGTTCGCTCATGATAGGCTGAGTTCTTCAACAGGTGTATTGCACTTTGACTATCACATTTAACAGTGATAATTAGACCTTGAAGTTTCAGCTCCTTTGCAAAACCTTCAAGCCACACTGCTTCTTTCACAGCTTCAGTTAAGGCAATATATTCTGCTTCAGTGGTTGATAAGGCAACCACCTTCTGAAGTGTTGCTTTCCAACTGATTGATGTCCCAAACATAGTGAACACATATCCAGAAATAGATTTTCTGGTATCCATACAACATGCATAATCAGAGTCGACATATCCTTCGACTGCTGTTTTACTATCATCACCCAAGGCTCTACCATAAATTAGGACTCTATTCAGAGACCCATTTATGTACCTTAAAATCCACTTCAATGCTTGCCAGTGAGCCTTTCCAGGATTCGCCATGTACCTGCTTACAAGACTTACTGCATATGCTATGTCGGGTCTAGTACAGATCATAGCATACATTAAAGAACCAACTATATTAGCATATGAAAGGCTATTCATATAAGTTCTTTTGACATCAGTACTGGGACACTGATCTATACTTAGCTTGAATTGAGGGTTTGTCGGAGTTACAACAGGCTTTGAATTTGACATACCATACTTTTCGAGAATCTTCCGTAGGTATGCCTCTTGAGATATGCATAATTTCGACTGCTTTCTATCTCTTCGGATGTCAATCCCAAGAATCCTGGACGCAGCTCCCAGATCCTTCATTTCGAACTCCTTACTGAGTTCAGCCTTCACCCTCCTTACCTCTTCGACATTGTTGCTTGCTATTAGAATATCATCCACATAAAGCAACAAAATAACAAATGAATTACTAGGACGAAATCTAAAGTAAACACAGTGGTCGAACTGACTTCTGATGAAACTTATGTGTGCCATGAACTTGTCGAATCTCCTATTCCACTATCGAGGAGATTGTTTCAGTCCATATAAAGATCTCTTCAGCTTGCACACATAATCTTCCTTCCCCTTTTCGACATACCCTTCAGGTTGCCTCATCAGGATTATTTCATCTAGATCACCATACAAGAACGCATTCTTCACATCCATCTGTTCCAGTTCAAGATCGAACTGTGCCACCATGGCTAACAACATTCGAATGGATCTATGCTTTACAACAGGCGAGAACACATCATTTAAATCGACACCTTCTTTTTGAGTGAACCCCCTAGCAACCAACCTTGCCTTGTATCTTTTCGACGCCACTCCTTCGATTCCTTCCTTGACTTTGAAAATCCATTTACAGCTGACTAACCTGGCTTCAGCAGGTTTCTTGATCAGTTCCCATGTGTCGTTGTCATGAAGAGATTTCATCTCATCATCCATGGCTTTCAGCCATTCAGTCTTCTTTCGACTCCTCATAACTTCCTTATAGTCTCTAGGTTCTTCGTCGAGAACCTCACTTGCAGAGATTAAGGCATAAGCTATAAGATCTGCATACCCAAGTCTCTGAGGTGGCTTGATGACTCTTCTCGACCTGTCTCTTGCTAACAGGTAGTCATTATCAGTTTCCTCATCTTCGACAACATCTTCTGTTTCGTCTTTGACTTCATCTGGGGTACGCACTTCAGCATCAACATGCTCCACCTCAACAGGAATCTCTCCCTGTTCTAGCTCTTCGCCAGCAACATCAATTTTCTTGAAAGCCATCTCAGCTTCATTGAAAACTACATCTCGACTGGTGATACACCTCCTGTGACCTGGCTCTAGGCACCATAGCCTATAAGCTTTGACTCCTTCAGGGTATCCCATGAACATGCACTTCAGAGCTCTAGGTTCGACCTTGTCTTGCCTAATGTGAGCATAGGCCACACAGCCAAATACTCTCAGTCTGTCGAGACTAGGTGGATTTCCTGACCAAACTTCTTCAGGTGTCTTCATATCTAATGCAGTCCAAGGACATCTATTTATTAGATATGCAGCTGTCGAAACAGCTTTAGCCCAAAACACCTTCTTCAATCCAGCACTAACCAACATGCATCTAACCCTTTCAAGGATTGTTCGATTGAATCTCTCAGCTAAGCCATTTTGTTGAGGAGTACCTGCTACAGTCTTATGCCTTGCAATCCCAGACTCAACACAGTAACTGTCGAACACTTGGTTGCAGAACTCAAGGCCATTGTCGGTTCTCAACCTCTTAACCTTTCTGCCAGTTTGAGTTTCGACCAGAATCTTCCAACTTTTGAAATTCTCAAAAGTTTCATCCTTCGTCTTCTGAATGAATACCCATAGCTTTCTGGAATAGTCATCAACAATGGATAGAAAATACCTTGCACCTGAGTGTGAAAGATTCCTTGCAGGCCCCCAAATATCAGCATGAATGTAATCAAGGGATCCATGTGTTCTTTGCTTGCCTTTGTTGAACTTCGCCCTACAGGATTTACCAAATACACAAGATTCACAAAACTCCAACTTTTCGACTTTGTCACCACCTAGCAGGTTCTGCTTCCCCAATTCGACTAGGCATCTTTCACTGACATGGCCCAATCTCATGTGCCATAAATGTGTCTTCGACACAGGTTTCGTGGATACAGTATTTGTCGAACCACTTACAACCTCAGCCTCAAGGGTATACAAGCTTTGTTTCTTCACGCCTCTCAAGACTTCCTTCGACCCCTTCATGACTCTCAGGATACTTTTCTCTCCTTGGAAAACGTATCCCTTCCTGTCGAATTCACCAAGAGAAATTAAATTTCTCTTTAAGTCAGGTACATACCTGACTTCAGTCAATAACCTTATTGACTCATCATGGAGTTTGAATCTAACAGATCCAATACCTGCAATTATGCAGGATTTATTGTTTCCCAGCAGCACCGATCCACCATCTTGATCACATAGCTCTTCGAACAATTCTCTATTTGGAGTCATATGCCAAGTGCATCCTGAATCCATAATCCACTCTTTTCTTGAGTCGCCGCTTGAAACTACAAGAACATCAGATGAGTTGAAGTCATCTTGAACAATGGCTGCGTTGCCATTATCCTTACCTCCATGATCTTTCAGGCGTTCAGGGCACACCTTTCTTGTGTGACCCTCCTTCTTACAGTGATAACATCGAAAACCAGATGTTTTGCCACTAGAAGACTTCTGCTGACTTTTACCTTTCTTCTTATCGAACCTACCACCCTTTCGCAAGATTTTTCCCTTAACTGCCAAACCTTCACCAACCGTCGAAGGTTTATGCTCCTTTCGTTCGTTCAGGTCCTTAGAGTACAAGGCTGATTGAACTTCTTCAAAGGTCAGGGACTCCCTTCCATACAAGAGACTTTCTTTGAAGTGAGCATGTGTTCTAGGCAAAGCGCACAACAACAATAGTGCTTGATCTTCGTCATCGATCTTCACATCGATATTTTCAAGATCAAGAATCAGCTTGTTGAACATATCCAATTGCTCAGCCAAAGCTTTGTCTTCACTCATCTTGAACGAATACAAGGCTTGTTTCAGGTAGAGTCGATTCACCAAAGATTTGGTCATGTATAAGCTTTCAAGCTTCACCCATAACCATGATGTCGTCGTCTCCTTTGATACCTGTCGAAGAACCTTATCACCAAGGCTCAACAATATTGTGTTGTGTGCTTTCTCGATCATGGTAGTCTTTTCTTTTTCCGTTAACGCAGCATCCATGGTTGCCATTCCCTTCAACGCTTCCAAACAACCCTGCTGAACCAGTAGGGCTTTCATCTTCAAGCGCCACTGACCGAAGTCGTTCACTCCAGTGAACTTCTTGATCTCATACTTTGTTGAAGGCATCTTCTCCACGCTCACCGCACCAATTTGTTGTGAATCGAATACCTTGAAACAAAGTATTTAAGGTTTCTTTCTGATCAAAGAAATCACAAGGGTTAGGGTTAACAAAGAAAGCAAGAGTAAAAACAACAAGTATTGGTTATAAAACTATTATTCTTTCCTTTCTCCTTAAAACAAGGATTACAAGTATACAAGAATAACAAACTAACCACTCTCACTCTTTCTAGGTTTTGTCACACTCTAGAATGAGAGACTAGCATGCTATTTATAATAAAACCTAGCACACTAAACTAATGGGCTTTTAACAAAATACTCATTACAAGCTAACTTAGGGTGCAAGCTAACTTAAACACTTGGATCCTTAACACAAGGCCCAATTCAATATGCTAACAACCCTAGCAATATTAACTAATACATATTAGAACAACCTTCGACTACAACATGTGTTATTTCGACAGTATAACACTTCGACAGCAGCATGCGAACGGACTTCGACCTCATGCTTAAAACTAGAGTTTGATCCAAATCTCATAATTAATTTTGACATATGCATTCAATTATTCATATGGATTCACTAACACTAACGCATATTAACGTCTTTGTTGAAAATTGTGGTTTAAATTCTTATTTTTATAACCCTACTATATAATTTTGAAAATAATATTCACATAAAATAAACAACATATTTATACTCTACTACTTCACAATAGTATTTAAATTTCATAACTCTTGAGTAAGTCAGAAAATGATTTTGGGGAATGACAGACACAAACGTTTCCTTCATTCCTTACAAGTTATCTATCTCACTTTAAAGGTTACTCTCTTGCATGGTTACCGTAGCAATTGCAAATATTAGAATAGTTTATCTTTACAAAGATTATTAACTTCTATTGTATTTCATTCATGTACATGAGTACATTAATAAAATCGTACCAATATATTGTGTCTCATGCATTCAAACTCTGATTTTTTTTCAAAAGTCATGTAAGTAAAAGTTAAATGGTTTCATAAATGTGATTTACCATCAGAGGTATACAAGACTCTCACAGCAAACATGCAGATTGAGCAGATTGAACGTAAGAGTGTTGGTGCTTATCAATGAATAATCCAACCGACCACTATTTAAGTTATATAGGATAAATTGAGAAGTTTATTTGTTCACTAGAAGAACACCAATAAATGGTTCCTTCCGGATAAACTTGTCAAGAGAGATGATCATGAATTTAGTCCATGAATCAACAGCTACATACTCGTTCATCAGCCACGCAACCCAATGAGTTTTGTTAGTCTCATAATACACAGCAAGGCAATTATTCAAAACATACCACATAAGTAGTCTGTGTTGAGTTGTAATTCCTTGTGTCGAAGTAGTTTAGCTTGACAGAAACAAGGAGCAGTCGAATTGTAATATTGTGTGTGTCAAGTTGTAATAGTGTCGAAGTGTCGAAAGAGGTTCATTCTCACAGGATTTCGACTTAGGTCTGTTTTAGTAATGTTAGCTATTTTAGGCTTTTATAGTTTTGGGCTTTGCTTGGAGAACAAGTAAACCTAAATCTATAAATAGGGAGAAACCCTTGTATTTTTAAAACAACAACAAGTAGTGAAGAATCACAGTACTTTGTAATTCACAGTTGCAGTTAGCAAGTGAAATAACAGAAATCCAAGAGTTTGTGGGTAACAATTTTCTTCTCCAAATATTTCTTCTCTCGTTTCTTTCTTGCTGTTCTTTCTCATCTTCTTCATTGCCATTGCATTGTTTGTGGGTTTGTTAACAATCTTGAGATCAAGATTGAAGAGGAATTCCCATAGGTTGTGGTTGAATTCCAACATCTGGTATCTAGAGCTCCGGTTGCGATTCAAGGAAGGAAAATCGTGATGGCGATGAACTATCTGAACGGGCACTTTCCGGCGAGTCTTCCGATTCTCAAGAAAGACAATTATGAGAATTGATGCAAGCAGATCAAGGTGGTTTTCTGTTATCAAGATCTTTGTGATCTTGTGAAGGAATGAGTAACACCGCTTGCGGAGAACGCGAAGGATCAAGAAAAGGTTGCACACAAAGAGTTGAAGAAGAAAGATTATAAAACCCTCTTTATAATCCATCAGTGTGTTGATCCAGATAACTTTGAAAAAGTTAGCGATGTAGAGTCAGCAAAGGAAGCATGGGAGATTCTTGAAAAGTCGTTTGGAGGCGCGGAGAAGGTGAAAGAGGTGAGGTTACAAACTCACAAGAGAACCTATGAGTTGCTTCAGATGAAAGACAACAAAAGTATAACAGATTTCTTCACCAGAGTTACAAAGCTGGTGAATCAAATCAAGGCATGTGGAGAGGTGTTGACATCAAAATCAGTTGTTGCAAAGATCTTGAGGTCGCTGGCTCCAAAGTTCGACCACGTAGTAGCCATAGAAGAGTCGAAAGACTTGTCAGTATTGACGAAGGAAGAGCTTCAAGGGACGCTTGAGTCTCATGAACAAAGGATGGCTGAAAGAGCTGTAGGAAAGTCGAAGAGTGATATGCTTTGCAGGCGTAGTCAGAAAAGGAAAGAAAAGGCAAAGGAATCGTGAATGGCAACAAAGGTAGAGGAGGCTAAAACAATCAGAGAAAACCCTGGAACCAAGGCAACCAAAGAGGTGGTGCTGCAGGTAGAGGAAGAGGTGGTGGTCGAAAGCTGGACAAAAGTCACATTCAATGTTTCAATTGTCAGAAGTATGGCCAATATGTTAGTGATTGTCCAGAAAAGAAGAAAAATCAAGAAACTGATGCAAAGCTGGCGAAACATGAAGAAGAAAAGACGTTGTTGATGGTCACAACAAGAGATGACGAAAGATTCCAAGATCAGTGGTACTTGGACTCAGGATGCTCATCACACATGACTGAAAGGAAAGATTGGTTTGTCAACATGAAGCCCTCGTCAAAGAACACCGTGAAGTTTGCAAATGACAACACTCTAGCAGCTGAAGGTGTTGGTAATGTTCTGATTATGAGGAAAGATGGCAAGAGATCAACAATTTCCAATGTGTTGTACATACCAGGCATGAAGAGTAATTTGCTCAGTATAGGGAAGCTTGTCGAAAATAAATACAAGGTAGTTGTCGAAGATAAGATGATGAGAGTTCTAGACGCAGGTGGTAGGTTGATCTTGAAGACTCCAATGTCTCAGAATAGGACCTTCAATATTAAACTCAAGGTGATGGAGCACAAGTGTCTAGCAACTGCAGCCAGCAGAGATCAGTGGTTATGGCATTTTCGACTAGGCCATCTCAACTTCAATGATATCAGAGAGCTAAAGAGAAGAAATATGGTTTCAGGATTACCAGAAATTGACATTCCAAGTGAAGTCTGTGAAGAGTGTGTTCAGTCGAAACAACACAAGAATAGCTTCAACAAGGATGCAGGAAGGAAGTCGAAGGCAATTCTGGAAGTCTTATACTCTAATGTATATGGTCCAATCCAGGTGGATTCGATTGGGGGAAACAGGTACTTTGTCATGTTCATAGATTATTACAGTCGAAAGTTGTGGACTTACCTCATCAAGAAGAAAAGTGATGTGATCGAGGTATTTTCCAGATTCAAATCTATGGTCGAAAGACAGAGTGGTCGAAAGCTGAAAGTTCTGAGGACTGATGGTGGTGGAGAGTATGTGTCGAAAGAGTTTGATGCATTATGTGAAAAAGAAGGGATTGTGCATGAGGTGGTGCCACCCTACATGACACAACAAAATGGAGTTGCAGAACGAAAGAACAGAACCATCATGAACATGGTAAGAAGTATATTGAGTGGAAAGCATCTACCTAAAGAATTATGGGGAGAAGCGGTTTCGACAGCAACATATATTTTGAATAGATGTCCGACGAAGAAGCTTGAAGGAATCACACTAGAAGAATGTTGGTCTGGTGTCAAGCCAAGCCTCAGCCACCTGAAGGTGTTTGGATCTATAGCACATACACAAGTGCCAGATTAGGTGAGAAGGAAGCTTGATGACAAGTCGAATCAGATGATCTTGATAGGATATCATTTGACTGGAGGTTACAAACTGTTCGACCCAGTGAATAAGCAGGTAGTGTTCAGCAGGGACATGATCATAGATGAGCTTAAAGAATGGGATGGGACTGAGAATGCCAAGAAGGATTCAGTGAGAATCTCTTGTGAAGAACCAGTCACTGAAGTCGAAAGAGAAGTTCGACAGGAACCAGTCATAGATGAAGTCGGCCCAAGCAGACCTCGACGAACAAGACACATGCCTGCAAGGTTGTAAGAATGTGAAATTACATCAGATGATGTAGTTAATGAAGAGGGTGAGCTGGTACATTATGCTTTCTACACAGATGTCGAACCAGTCAATGCAGCTGAGGCATTGAAAGATTTGAAGTGGGTGAAAGCAATGAATGAAGAGTTAGAGTCCATCGAAGTCAACAACACCTGGTCACTTGTTGAATTGCCTCAAGGCAAGAAGGCAATCGACATAAAGTGGGTTTACAAGGTGAAGGTGAATCCTAGAGGAGAAGTAACTCGACACAAGGCGAGACTTGTGGAGAAAGGATTTCTACAGAAGGAAGGAATCGACTTCAATGAAGTGTTCGCACCTGTTGCTAGGATCAAAACAATCAGGTTGGTTGTTGGTCTAGCAAATATGAACAATTGGCACACATGTCAGATGGACGTGAAGTGTGCGTTCCTTAATGGCCCCTTAGATGAAGAAGTTTATGTCGCACAACCAGCTGGGTATGTGAAACGAGGCGAAGAAGGAAAGGTGTACATACTGCATAAAGCCCTGTATGGACTTAAGCAAGCTCCAAGAGCTTGGAATAAGAAAATCGACAGCTTCTTAAGAGAGAAGGAATTTGTGAAGTGTACGACTGAGCATGGAGTGTATGTAAGGAGAAGCAATAATGAATTGCTTATACTATGCCTCTATGTCGATGATTTGTTGATAACAGTGAGTTGCAAGAAGGAGATCGAAGATTTCAAACATGACCTAAGTGAGGAGTTTGAAATGTCAGACTTGGGAAATCTCTCATATTTCCTTGGCATCGAATTCTACAAGACTAGTAGAGGTTTGATGATGCACCAAAGAAGATATGCAGGCGAAATACTCAAGAGATTTGAGATGCAAGATTGCAACCCAACTTCGACTCCAGCTGAGATCAGACTGCAACTGTCGAAGGATTCAGATAAAGATGATGTCGACCCAACCCAATACAGAAGACTTATTGGGTCACTTAGATACCTTTTTCATACAAGGCCTGACTTAGCATACAGTGTGGGTATGGTAAGTATGTCCATGCAGAAGCCAAAGGTATCACACCTAACAGCGACGAAGAGGATATTGAGGTATCTAAAAGGGACTCTCGACTACGACATTTTGTTTCCTGCAGCTGATGAAGGGAAAGAATGCAAGTTAGTGGGATACACTGACTCCAGCTGGTGTAATCACGTTGAGGATAGAAAATCCACAGCTGGATATGTGTTTATGTTAGGTGGTACACTAGTTGCTTGGAGTTCGAGAAAGGAGCCAGTAGTGGCATTGTCATCATATGAAGCAGAATATATAGCTACTTCTCTTTGTGCATGTCAAGCAACCTGGATGGTGAACTTGGTCGAAGAGATTACAGGGAAGAGTCATGGAGCAATTACCATGAAGATCGACAACATGTCAACTATCAACTTGGCAAAGAATCCAATAGCTCACGGTCGAAGCAAGTGTCATACCCCAAATTTTGACCACTAAGATTTCCCATCATTGTGCAAATCATCATCACAATATGGATGTACTTTCATGCTTCGCTAATCTCCTCAAAGATGGTTGAGCATTCACCATAATCCAGAATTAGGGTTTTTAGCCCTCTTAGAGCCTTAGACAAAAGATCAATCAAGAAATGACATTATCTTCAAATTTTCTAACCTCTCAAACATCCATAAAGGATCAAGAGGACTCTCACATCAAGGATCAAGCACAAAGTTGCAACCTTCCAAGTGGATCAAGCCTCAAGATCGCCAGTGTCACCAAATTAGGGTTTGTGTCGACTGAGGCCTCCAGATGAAATTTTTCATCTGGGCATGAGCCAATACTTCAAAGCATGACTTAAGATACTACAAGGGACCTCCTGAACCCAATCATCAAGTCAATTTAACCTCAGGGGATGCATTTATCAAAAATCAAGAATTAGGGTTTCTTGACCTAATTCACCCCTAGGTTGACTTTTGGGACAAAACATGAGCCAAGACCTCAATACATGATTTGAGGGTCTCTAATAAACAACATTGATCCATTTGGAACAATGGATTGATCCAAGAAGCTTGATCCACAAGTTTCAATTTCCTCAGGACCACCATTAGGGTTTTGAAGAAAAAGTCAACTGTACCTTTGACTTTTGACCAAGACATGCTCCCAAACCCTAGGACATGATTCAAAACACCCTATAACACCTATGGAACATATCCATCAAGTTTGATTTAGGTCAAGGACTTGATTTCATAAAGGATCGCACAGTTTGGAATTCATCTAATAAAAAGTCAACTGTGCACAAAAGTCAAGTTTGACTTTTTGAGATTTTTCATAATTATGGTTCTTTAACCCTAAAACAATGTTAATGTATGATTTGAATGATCATTCATCAAGAAAAATCAAAGAAAGTGGGATAACTTGTAAAAGGGGGTAACGATAAAAACTTAGAATTTTTCTAAGTTATGGAACAAAGTGGCTAGGGTACCAACTTCCAAGGATTATAACTTGAGATCCAAGCAACCATTTTGAATGATCCAAAGATGGATTTGTAGCTCTCATGGCATACTTTAAAAGTGTTAACTACACCTCATTCCAATTCCTTATGGATTTTTAGTTATGGAGTGACCAAAATGACAAAAACATGAAGATGCCACTTTTTCCAACACTTAGTGAAATTTTCACTAAGTCAGAATCTGTTTCACTTTTTTCAAAATGTAGGGGGATTTTTCACTTGGATCCAAAAAGTGTCAAGACAAACTATGATCACACATATGTTGTATCATATGAGAGCTTTCCAAAATGGCCAAGAACTCCATCAAATTCCATCTGAGCTAAGAATTATGACAGCTGCAACATGCCTTGCTGCAACTGTCATGACAAGGCAGATTTGTGCATTATGGCTCGATTTGATCAATTTGTGCAAATGACAAACAAGTTTATCCATCTGCACAACTCAGTGGGAGACCAAGGAGGGACAAACATTGATCCATAAGCCTCCCAAGTCTTTGGAACTACATATAGGTTTGGCACCCCTAAAAGCTAAAGATGCTTCAAGACTCCAATTTTGTTTTGGAGCATTCAATGGATGCTTAGAGATGGCATGTATCAAAGCAAAAATGAACACTTTAGTCAAGCCTTATCCTTGAATCAAAGAACCATAGGCATGTGCTCTAACCTCTAGCCAATGGCTAGAGGAGACTTGAGACTCCATTTGATCACCATTGGCCAACAGCCTGCTGCAGCCACCATTCACTATTGCTTGCAAAACAAACTTGCTCTACTATAAATAGAGCTCATTTGTACTCAGTTTAAGTACACCAAAGCACCCAAACTGATGTTGTCCTCAAAATCACCTTCTCACTTTCAAAATTGCCTTCTAAAGCAAGTCACTATCGGGTTTTGAGTTTGAGAGGAATTCCACCAAACCAATCACACACACCTCATAAACATCATATAGAAGTGATCCAAACACTTAAACAACATCTGGAACACCAATTTCACAAAATCACCAGCCAATTGCTCAAGTTTTCAACCAAGTTGCAGTTGAGGTGCCATAACCTGTTCCAGTCCATTTCCAATCACTCCAAGCATTCAAACACATTCCATATGGTGCAAGGAAGCTGTTCAGATCATCACAACTCATCTGTAATACCTCCAACTCAAAAATCAAATTGCTCTTGCTGCCACGACCTTCAAGTAAGCCTAAACTTGGTCATTTCATGATTCATGCATATTTCCTCGCACAATAATTTTGACATATGTTCATAATCATGTATGGAGGATTTCCCCTCAATTAATTGCTTTGTATGAATCGTGTATCAAAACTCTCAGCCTTCATGCAGAATTTAGGTTTCTTGAGGTTTTGTCTTGATTTCTTATTCCATGCTTGAAATAAATGAAATTAAAGACCATAGACATGATCGTGAGGTGAAAACGAGTAGATTGATATGTGGATTGTGTGATTTCATCAAGTATTCAGTGAGATTGAGGGGGAAACGCAAATCTGAAGAAACAGATGGCGCGGGCAAGAACTTGGTGTTCTTGGCGCCCTTTTTTGAATTTTTTTAATATTTGAATTTTTGTGATTTTATTTAATTGATTCAAAAATTAATTTCTCTCTGGTTTTTAATGATTTTTAGTTGATTATTTTTTAAATAATTCACAAAAATGTTAAAATATTTTATTTTACAATAATTTCCCAAAAATATTATTTATTTCATATATTTGATATTTTTGCAAAGAATTAATTTTTATTTGTTTTTAACATTTAAAATATTTTTTCCTCCTTGATTTTCCAAACTTAAATGGTTTCTAATCATTTTGTGGATAAAAACATGATTTTCCAAACATTAATCCAAGACCACAACTTGTTTTTCACACATGTTTGATAATGTTGATCATTTTAATCAAATTTTTATTTAATTAAAATACATTTTGAAATTAATTTAGGGTTTTGATCTTAATCACCCTAAACAAATCTTTTTCACACTCATGGGCCTCTAATAGAGTGTAAGACCCAAGCCCTTTTGAAAACCAAAATAATTTGGGCCTCGGTCATCGTATAAGACCCACTGTGTTTTCAAACCTCGGCGCGATCGCAATTTTTTCAAACAAATAATCATTTGGGCCTTTCCTCGAGCTATAAGTCCCATTCCTTTTCTTAAAAATCTTTTGGGCCTCTAATAGAGTGTAAGACTCAACCCCTTTGTAAATAATGCCTTTTGGGCCTCACACATTGTATAAGTTCCTCTGTATATTTTCAAAAGTTCGGCGCGATCGTCGCCTTTTTAACAAAATCAATTGGGCTTCTCCTTGAGCTATAAGACCCATCTTTATTCATTTTCAAACTCTTTGGGCCTCTAATAGAGTGTAAGACCCAATCCTCTTTTGACCAAAACTTTTTGGGCCTCAGTCGTTGTATAAGTCCCGATACAAAACAACAGTGCCATCACTATTAAAATTTGGGCCTTTCCCTGAGTTGTAAGCCCCGATCTCTGTTCAAAATACTTTCTCCTTTGATTTTGAACCCAAATGTATAGTTGCTATCAAAATTTTCTTTAATTTCTTTATTGAACAACTAACAAAACAACATGGAAGCTCTACAACGGGTAAGTGTTTATCCGCTTTCTTTTATATGCTTTCGTATACATAACTGTATTGTGGGAAGCTGTGCATGGTTAGTCTTCTTTCATATCCTTTTAAATACTCGTCATATATCAACTGTATATATACTAGTATAGTTATTTAGAGTTTTCCCCAGCAACTACGTCTAGAACTAGGTAAAGCCCTGTTGGTCACTCTTTAAATACAAACAAAACTAGATCCCCATAGGATTTCTAGATACAATCTTCCCTTCTCTTGGGGTTAATCAATATGGAACAAAGAGAAATGCAGTATTCTCGGTGAACCTTTTCTCAGACTGTCACTCTTAGAAATTGTCAAAGAAATTCTACTCCCCGGAGTTTATCTATTCTCCGTGAATAGCATCTCTTGAGTTTCTTCCAAAAACTTGAACTTTCCTGGAATGATCTCTTCTCTGTGAATTGCATTTCTTGAACTTCTCTTGGTTTGGGGACCCACAGGCTTCCTAAAAGCATCCCCGCCTCCTCTTGGGCTTTGTACAAGGACCCTTCGGCTTCTTAGAAGTTCTCATGCCTTCTCTTGGGCTTAATACAAGGACCCTAACAACCTCTTAAAGGTATAAGACAGAACTTAGTGATCCTTTGCTAGAGCAGACTTTCCAGTGTCAAACCTCAAGCCACTTTAGGGTTGATTCTCATCCCTTAAGGCCATTTCCCTCTTTTGGGCATCCTACAAAAGATAAAACTCTTCAACACCAGTAGACTTGGACAGTCTAAAACCCCTTTGAGTCTCGAAGACATTCTCAAGTTCCTTTCAAACATAGAAAAAACACCGATCACTCTGGATAAATCTCTAGCAGAAACCCGGTCTCTCTCATGAGAGTTCCCCACCCTTGGGCCTGCCTATGGATATAATCCTCAGCAGTAAGATAGCCTCCTCTTAGTCTTTGTATAATGATTTTTCCTCAACACAGTCAGCCTCCTCTTGGGCTTTGTACAATGATCCTCCCCCAGCGGAGCTAACCTTTTCAGACTCTCTTGTTGAGTCAATCCATTTTCAGACTCTCTTGTTGAGTCAATCATTTTTCAGACTCTCTTGTTGAGTCCATCACTTTTCAAGGCTCTCTTGTTGGGTCAATTTCCTTTTAGCCTCAATCTCGGGCTTCGTACGAGACAGCAAATCACTCTCTTATTAAGTATAAAAGACTCTCTTGTTGGGTCAATCACCTTTGCAAGATTCTCTTGTAGAGTCAACTCTTTTAGCCTCCGTTTTGGGCTTTGTACAAGACATATAAAAGCACTCTCTTGTTGAGACAAACTCATTTCAGCCTCCATCTTGGGCTTTGTACAAGACACATATGAACCTCCCCAACGGAGTCAAAAATCCCTTTTAGCCTCAATCTTGGGCTTTGTACAAGACAGAAAGAACATTTTCCCCGAAAAATTCAAACTGTTAGCCTCCTCTTAGGCTTTATATAATGATATCCCCAAAGAGTCAGTCTCTTTTTTGCCTCAATATTGGGCCTGGTACAAGACATATACACTCTCTTGTTGAGTCGTTCTTATCTAGCCTCCTCTTAGGCTTCTTATAAAGAAATCCCTAGCTGAGTCAATCAACCTTTTAGCATCAAACTTGTGCTTTGATCAAAACACACAAACATCAACAGTTCCTCTTTAGAGATGACAAATTCTCTCTCAGCCAAAACCCTTTAGCTTCATATCTTGGGCTTTGAACAAGATACAAATCCCTTTTAGCTTCAATCTTGGGCTTTGAACAAGACACAAATACTCCGTTTAGCCTCTGTCTTGGGCTTTGAACGAGACACCAATACATCTTTTTCCTCCCTTAGAATAGGAGGAACTACGATTGCTCTGATTTCCCTGTTTCGTTAAATGGGAATACTTAGGCATAAGATTGTGAAATCTTAGCGAGCATGCTAATAAAAAACTCTAGGTCCAGTACCTTCATACATCAATCAAAGAAAAATTAGATATGGTACCTTCTCAAAAGCCTCGTGAACAGTCAAGACACTCTATTCTTAAGCCAAATAACCTAAGAGAGGCCCACTATTTTGATAGCATCGGTAAACCAATAGTTATCTGTTTAAACTCAGTATGCAAGCAGGGTTAATTGGAGACATCTATTTCCCTTCCTTAATCAGCTTTATAGGATAAAAAATGAATATAACTGTAGCACCCCAAAGTGATAGTGATTTGAAACCACAAAAACCGCGTTACAACAAGCACATCAAAATGAGGTTCCATTATCTTCAAAAGCAGGTAGCAAAAGGGAAGATGAACTTGGAACACTGCAGAACTGAGAATCAGATTGCAGATATCATGACGAAGAGAGTGCAGGTCGAAGTTTTCAGAAGACTGAGAGTCATGATGAATGTAGACAGCTTAGACACAATGAATTAGGTGGTGTGTTGAGTTGTAATTCCTTGTGTCGAAGCAGTTTAGCTCGACAGAAACAAGGAGCAGTCAAATTATAATATTGTGTGTGTCAAGTTGTAATAGTGTCGAAGTGTCGAAGGAGGTTCCTTCTCACAAGATTTCGACTTAGGCCAGTTTTAGTAATGTTAGCTATTTTGGGCTTTTATAGTTTTGGGCTTTGCTTGGAGAACAAGTAAACCTAAATCTATAAATAGGGAGAAACCCTTGTATTTTTAAAAACAACTACAAGTAGTGAAGAATCACAGTACTTTGTAATTCACAGTTGCAGTTAGCAAGTGAAATAACATAAATCTCACAGTTTGTGGGTAACAATTTTCTCCTCCAAATATTTCTTCTCTCGTTTCTTTCTTGTTGTTCTTTCTCATCTTCTCCATTGCCATTGCGTGTTTGTGGATTTGTTAACAATCTTGAGATCTAGATTGAAGAGGAATTCTTGAATTCCAATAGTTTGCAACCATAATTTTGAGGAAGCAACATTTCTGTGTAAGTCTCCTTCTCCGGATCAAAGGAAATACTTTCAATACAAGTGAGTCACTCCTTCCCAACAGTGGTATCATGAGCCCCTGATTCGAGGAAGGGACCAGCTCAGATGTTGGAAGTAACTCAAAACCTTTTGAGAATTTCTAATCAATCTTGATGAACAAGATTCGATCAACCTGATCAAAACTCTTGTTCTTCACTCTTCACTTGAGTGAAACAATCACACCTTGATTGCAAGAAAGATTATGCGCAACAACGGTTAATGAAAAGAAAGAAAAAAGATAGAGTTTAACAAAATAAAAGAAGAAGAGAATGATTTCAACAGCGAAATCTCCGCCCACAAACTATGCAAAACTTGGTAATATAGCAAAAAAATTCTATTTTTGGTCTAAGTTGAAATTCTATGTCAAGCAACCTGCTACGACATTTAAACAACTCGACACACACACACATTAGGCTAATTTCGACTAATCCTTGTTTCTGTCGAGCTACACTACTTCGACACAAGGAATTACAATTTTAACATTAATAGTATACTTAAATTTATTTGTTTTTTTTAACTGAAACAAATAAGTTAAATTATCTTATCATATATTTAATACTTAATAGTATACTCCACTCAAAACCAGTTATTATTAAATCATATATTGTTATTTATTTTAATTTATGTACTTATTTCAATGACATGATAAAAGAATAGAGTTTCTTAATACATCATCCATGTTTTTTAGACACTACGTGAAATTTCATTTTTATCCCCAATTTCCGGATGTGCAAATCCGGACGCACCGTTTTTTTAAAATTTTCCACTTTTTTCCGGATGTGCACATCCGGAAGAATTTCTGATCTGCAAATCCGAAAAAAATCAAAAGAATTTCATAAAATCATTTACTTCTAAATATAATTAAATCCAATATAATTAAAATCCAACATAATTAAAATTAATATAATTTTTTCAATATAATTAAATTCAATTTAATTAAATCTAATATAATTAAAATTAATATGATTTTTTTTTCTAAATGATTAATATGGTATTTACTTCTAAATTATTTTTTTTATATTGAAAAAATTAATTTAATTATATTGGATTTAAAATTATACGGTATTTACTTCTAAAATTGGATTTAATTATATTGGTATTTAAAATTATATGGTATTTACTTCTATATTATAATTAAAATTATATGGTATTTACTTCTAAAATTAATTTAATTATATTGGATTTAATTATATTGAAAAAATCATATTAATTTTAATTATATTGGATTTTAATTATATTGGATTTAATTATATTGGATTTAATTATATTAAAAAAATGATATTAATTTTAATTATATTGGATTTTAATTATATTGGATTTAAATATATTTAGAAGTAAATGATTTTATGAAATTATTTTGATTTTTTCCGGATTTGCAGATCAGAAATTCTTCCGGATGTGCACATCCGAAAAAAACTGGAAAATTTAAAAAAAATGGTGCGTCCGGATTTGCACATCCGAAACGCAGAGGTATTTTCGTCAGCGCGCATAGTGCTTAAGAAGGTTGGGTGGTGGGATAAAAAAGTGCCTAAAAGAATAGCAAAATTACATTAATTGTCTTTTAAGTTGGATATTTTTTTTAACTTATGAATGAGGTCCTATAAAATAATTTTGTTAGAATAATTAGACAAAATTATAAAATGTTAGGGATTTGAAACTTCCAACTTTATACTATTGGGATGGTTCACGGTCTTCCTCATTCAACATGGATATTTTGCATTCCAACCTCCTCTTTTGTGAAACCATTTGGAAGCCTCATTCAAATTCCATTGCAACATTCTCATGAGCCAATTTTTTTTAAAGGGGCTAGATTAATAATTTATATAACGGAGGAGAAATATCCTCTACATCTTGAAACTTAAAACATAACCTCTATGGTAGGGTCATATGGCTTAAGCGCCCTTCTCCTCTCATTGTTGTTAACTTGCGAGTCAAGTTATAGTCCCTGTGAGCTTATATTTATAAGAGGATTTCTTAATATACCACCCAAGTTTCTTAGGCACCACGTGAAATTTCATTTTTGCATCTTGATTTCGGATGTGCACATCCAGACGCACCGTAACCTTATAAAAAAGTTGTTCCGGATGTGCATATCTGGTAGGCCTCCGGATCTATATATCCGGAAGCATTGTTGATATATTTGAAGCTGCATGATCACTTCCCTCTTTCCATTCTCAACATTTCTTCTACTACACTCACTCTCACCAACTCAAAAAACCCTACTTCATCAATCTCATTTCTCACTCAAAAAGTTCAAGTTTTTGGTGCAACAAATCAAAGGGAGCAAGAAAAGACTGAATTTCAGGTAAATATTCAACTTCATCCACTACATTGCTCACATTATCAATCTACATTTTTGAAAAAACAAGTTACGTTACTTCCAGATCTGCACATCCGAAATAAATTGAGCATGAACATTTCCGGACGTGCACATCCGAAAAAATGCCCGAACCTAATTAATTTAAATTTTCAGCAATTTCGAATATATTTTATTTATACATATTAATTGTTATATTCTTATTTATAAATAGATATGGTGCACCCCGATAACATGTCAAAAGAATGCGCCTACGATATGGTGTGTATCGACTTGACGCGATACGGTTTTTCGGAAACCTTTTTTCCACTCCACACTGCACCTCCGTCGAATCCAGATGATCGCATCATGTGTATCGGATGGCTTGCGAAATTAAGACATTTCGTACAAGTTATCTTGAAACTCGGTTGCCCGATACCACCTAAATCACTGCAATGGGCGACGCATGCAACCGCAATTGCCGAGTCTTGGCCGGATAGTTTTGTCGAAAGGATGCTTGAATTTGAAAGATTGCACACAATTGAAAAGGCATCAAATGCAGAAAAGTCGAAAGTTCAAGCTCCTATAGATTTAGACGGAGAATTTTATTTTAACTCTTTTGTATAATCATACGACACAATGTACATTATTGAAGTGAAATATATTGTATTTTTATCCATATGTCTTTTTAATACACTTATGAATTTTATTGCAATGAAAGTATTCCAAGCGGTTGCATAACATGTTCAATTCTGTTTTTAAAATGTATCAGTAAAACATTCTGATTTGCAGATCCGGGAAATTTCTGGATGTGCACATCCGGAACCAATATTTGTAGGGTTTGTCCGGATCTGCACATCCGGAACAAACTTTGGCAAAAATAACTTTACCCTAACTTTTCTATAAATTAGGGGTTTCATTTGATATCATTCACAGAAACACTAAATGTCTCAATTGTATGATATCAAGATCCATTGGTATGTCGCAACTGTTTCCTATACCGACGGCATAATACTTGGTCGCAAGTATAAGCTAACGAGGGACATCTCCATCGGCGAGATCATTGATGACATCGAACATCTCCTACCTTACGGAGACAAACTGAAGGTTGCGAAGCTTCAGTATCGTTCACCTTCCGTTGACAACAGAGGGAACGTCGCTTACAGCCTTGTTGAGCTCAAGAATCAAGAGGATGTTTGAGCGATGTGGCAAACATTTTTCGGCTACGAAGAACGATTCCCGCTCGAGTTCGAGGCGACCGTCAAAATCTGAAGAACAGTCGATGACATCTTAGAGATGTGCAAGCGTCCACCGGGCTATTGATCTTGTAATATTTAAATTTTTGTCGATGTCATGGCAATTTTCTCAATGTAATCCCGATTTTATTTTATGAATGTGAGAAACATTGTTGGATTTTTGGTGTTCTGCATCAGGTTTTATTCCGGATTTGCAAATACGAACGTTTACCGGATGTGCACATCTGGGAAAAACTGAAAAATTAAAAAAAAAACGGTGCGTCCGGATTTGCACATCCGGAACGCAGGGGTATTTTCGTCAGCGCGCATGGTGCCTAAGAAGGTTGGGTGGTGTGGTCAGAAATTTCCTATTTATAAATGGGGAATTATGCTTCTTGGCAAATGTTATTTTGAGTTATCATTCTCATTTCTCGATGACGTGCATCATGTGAGATTGGTTAGCTCGTGGAACATCAACTCAGGTTTCCAGAAACTCATCCCTTGGACCAGACACTTTGTACCATCCACTTTTAATCAAACATTGACACATGTTTGGGTTAGAATTCATGGCATTACACAATAATATTGGAGACCTAAAATCATTTTGCCATTACTAGCCGTATAGGTACACCTATTTGCATAGATTCTGCATCTAACAAACCTTCTTTTGAAAGGGCGTTTGGATACAATGGCAAGGATCTTGTTGGTTTGGAGCTAACTAAAAAAGGTTAGATAGAAAACTTTGGTTGAAAGGGTTGATTTTTTGCTTTCTTTGTGAGCTTGAGTATGGAAAACTTCCTGACTTTGACAAACCTAACCTGAATGTTGGTCATAAAAAAAGTCTTTGAGCTTGTCAAAGATAATATGAAGGAGGCAAGTGGTGTGGTGAAAGGCGTTCTTACTAAGCCTGCTTAAATGATTAAGAGATCCATTTATACCCCTCAATTAGCTTTGAATTTAAATTTGTGGATGCCACACAAATGGATGATAGGGTTATTTAAACTTTGGATGTGGTCTTGCCTACCGTAGATAGTTCAAGAATCCTTGAAAATCTAGTGGGCCAATATGACTGAGGGGGAAGATGTTAGGGAGCATACTCTTGAACTAGATTATGGATACATATTGTTTCTAAGAGTAAGAAAAAGAAAAGCTCTTAAAAAACTACAATACTAGGTCTATTCTTAGTTCACACCAACCTTCTCAGTGTAGTATTTATATTGGAACAAAAGAGGCATTGTCAATACCTCATTTTGCCTAAGCCTTAAAAGATTGATTCTTGTTAATAAACCTGACAAATTTCTCATTGCAGAATCTTGGATGGATTTTTGTAATTTCCTTTTGAATTGGATTAATATACTCAACCTAAAGTTGTTTTCTATTAACTATGTAATTGCTAAAAGTATAATACATGTCAACCCCTAGCGAGTAAGGGTTGTCAAAGGCTTCGGTTCTTATTGTAAAGTTTAGATCTAGCTCACATAGAGAGGTAAGAAGATTTGTGTATCTAGTATTTGTGTGAATACGAGATTATTCTCACACCCTTTAGAGAGTCTTGGGCTTGGATCTCAGATTCCCACGAAATCATAACAACTGCCACGAGCGAAGAAGTGGGGGTAACTGATCCTTTATTAGTTGGGAGAGTAGGGTTAACTTCCCCTGACTTCTGCCATATCGTTGAAGACCTAGGACACTACATTTCCCACATTCACATGCTTTAGGCGAGTTGTCAAGGATGTGAGTGACATATCCAAGAAAGGGGTGTTTCATCCAGTAAAAATAAAACTGATCTAGGAAACGGACAACCATGGAGGTGTCGTAGGTGAGATGTTATATCCCTCTCCGCCATATTGCCCCTTATGGACCCCAATACAAACTATAAACCCAACTACATTCCAAGTCTTTGGTGTATTTGTAACAATCACCTTGATATACAATTTTGGATTGTGATGAACAAATGGTTTCTTTTTCTATTAATCATCAGAACAAGTTATTTGGCTTTAATGATGTGTATGCTTCCATCATTACATCATTAGAAGAAATTTGTATAACAATTTGGTGGCCCCCTCTAATATCCCTTGGTGCTATATTGTTTACTTCAATTCCATTGTTGGGGCTCATGAATATCACGGTTCTAACCAACTTGCTAGATCGCCTATAGAGGAATTTCTCAACTGGTCTAATTCTAATCACCTAAGGATGACATAAATATAAATTTTTCTCATAGATATTCAAAAATTAAGAAGGAAACCAAGATAATGTCCTCTTTGAATATTGATAATGAAGTTATTACTGATTACAATATTATAAATTCTCACATTACTAACCACTTAGGAGTTTATTTAACAAACCATGTGTTTTGCAAGATAGTGGCCTCATTGATGAAAATATTCCATAGATTATCTATGAGCCAAATTAAAAAAAATACTCACCCTCATTCCTTCCCATGATGATGTTGGAACAAAATTAGTTTGTACTATATCCCTTAACTTTTGATGATAACAAAGTATTTAAAGAACAATTGGGTCAAGTGTGAAGGACCATAGACTAAAATTTCAGGAATAATCTAAGTATTGGTTTTATTAATGAACATCTAAAAGAGAAGTTTAAAGAACAAAATGTAAAGGATCGGAAGCTGAAGACCAGACTCTGAAGAACTCTACTTCTGAAGAGGTCAATGTCTGGAGGCCAGACTCTGAAGAAGTCAGTCTCAGAAGACTTGAGTTTGAAGAAGTCTGCTTCTAAAGGTCAGAATCTGAAGTCATTCAAAGCGTAGAGATCAAGGTGACTCTGATAGGTCACTGTCAGACTTTGTGGCAAGTTTGTCTTTTTTTATAATGTGAAGACCTAAGATATTTTTCTTATAGATAGATGGGATGTAACTGATAATTCCTTTTATTCAAAAGGAATTTCAAATTCCTTTTCAATAACATTAAACATTTGAATGAACATCTCAAAGTATCTATCCAAGCTTCTCAAAGACTCTCTTGTATAAGGATTTGAAGACTTAAAGAACTATAATCAACTATTGACATTCAAAGAGCAATTACTTTGTCAAAACATAAGCACAAGTTTAGCTTAGGATATCTTAGCTTTGTATATCTTAGAAATCCGTAAGATTTAAAGAGCCATCTTGTATTGTATTTTGTCTACACCTCTGATTGCATTTTAAATGAATTACCCCAAACAATCTTTTATCTATTAAGTAGATTGTTAGAAGTCTCTTACTTAATGTTTTAACATTTGAAGTCTCTTGCTTGTGTGCTTAGTCTCTTTCTTGTGTGCTTGAGCATTGGAAGTCTCTTACTTGTGTGATTGAGCATAGAAGTATCTTACTTTGTGTTTGAGCATTGGAAGTATCTTGCTTGTGTGCTTGAGCAATTTGTAACCTTGTGTGGTTATAGCGAAAATCTCTTATAAGTACAAGGAGACTGGATTACTCTCAGTTTGTGAGAGGAAATAGGATAATTTTGTGTGTCTCCTTCTTTCTTTCATTCCTTATCTGCTGCTTATCACTCACCTTTGATTGGTTCAAATTCTAGACTTTGTGTTTAGAATCTGGCTAAAGTTGTAAAAATAAAGAAAAGTCTAACATAATTCACCTCCCCCTTTTCTTGTGTTTTTCTCACCTTTAGTTGGCATCAGAGCACGGTTCGTGCTAAACACTTAACGGTGGTGCAAAAAAGATCCTAAGAGAAAAACATATTAAATCATATCTGAAGTATCTGAGTCTTATAGAGGTACTCATAACCCACGTGCTACTATTAATCATGATTATAGCATTTCTGAAAAGAATAACTATACAGTAGACCTCCAACTTTCAGTGGAGACTCTACTAAGCTTGAATGGTGGAAGAGCAAGATGTACACTCATATCATAGGTCTTGATGATGAGTTATGGGACATTCTTGAAGATGGTATTGATATTCCAGTTAATGGAGTAGGAATGGTAACTGACAGAAAAAAGTCTCACACCTGCTAAAAAACAATTCATAGGAAACATCATAGAGTTTAAGACATTTTGGTTGATGTTCTACCTCCCTCTGAGTACATCAAGATTATTGACTAATCTATTGCTAAAACCATTTTTGAATCCCTATGTTCTACATATGAAGGAAATCAACAAGTAAAGGAAACAAAGGTTAATCTTTTGGTTCAACAATATTAAATTTAAATTACTATTATTTTGTGTCATACTCGATAATATTAAATTTTAAATCATATCAATATTAATAAATTATATTACATTTTAATGAAAAACAATATCATAATCAATAATATTATATTTTAAATTTAAACTAATATTATATTGTGTCAATTATACCATACAGTCATCATGACAATATTAATAAATTTTATTACACTTTATAAAAAGTTATCTATTTTTAATATCATTTATTATTTATAGTTTAATTATATTTATTTATTTTTATTTTTTAAAATAATTATTATTATTCCATTGAACTCTAAAGTTGATCAATATTATTTCATTACAATTATTAATATTTTTTATATTTATGCTACTTTTATATTTATAAACATTAATTATAGTAACCATGGATCAAAATATGGGAAAATATATTGACATTGATACATGTAATTATGATTTCAAATATTTAACATATATTGGCGAAAATTGTTTTTAATTTATATTATAAAAAATAGTTTAACTTATATCTTCATAATATTTTATCAAAAGATAATTTAAATTATATCTTAATATTATTTTATAATAAATTTTATATTTTTTAATTCACAAGTAGATTAATATATATGTTATTAGTCTAATTATGTGTCAAATGTTTGTTATGGGTCAAGTCAAATTTATATATATTTTTATAAAGAATATTATTTTTATACACGGGAAAAAATTTATTTGATCCAAATATTTTTAACTAAGTGTTAATCTTATATATGAAAAAAATTACTATTCATCTAAGTAATTTTATAAATGACCCATAAACAAAAATAAAATTTGTATAGAAAAAGTATATTAATTTAAATATTTTTATAAATGATACTTTAAAAAAATAATATTTGTATATGAGAAAAAATATTACTATATTATTGGTTTAAAAATAAGAAAAATATGTGTCGTTTATTGATATTCGTATAACTAAAAAATAATTGAATAAATGTATGTCATTGATGTAAATACGAAAAATATATATTACTGCTAAAAATAAGATAAAAATATGTGTCATTTATTAAAATTTATATAATAATTAAGTACTGATTGAATAAATATTTTATTAATGTAAATACAGGAAAAAATATATATTATTGATCCAAATATGAAAAAAAAAATATGTCACATATTTAACTTTATACCATTAAAATAGAGATTTAATAAAGGCTTAAATAATCTATTCGTTCATGTAATTTAGCGTGTTTTTGTTTTTTGTCCTGTAATTTTTTATAAAGTCCTTAAATGTTAAATTTTATTTGGTTTTAGTCCCTAAAATTAAAATATGTAAGAAAGTCCGCATGTTTGCTGTGGATTTTAACTGTAGGGATTAAAACCAAAAGAATTTTAATATTCAAGAATTATTTCTAAAAAAAAAAACCCAAGACAAAAATTAAAAAAAAAACGCCAAAAAAAAAACCATTTAAGGCTTTAATAAATATGTGTTGTTGATGTAAATATGTGTTGTTGATGTAAATACTGATAAAATATATATTGTTGAGCGACGTATTTTTATAAACGGTGTTATTTTTATATATGGGAGAAATTTTACAATTAATCCAAATATTTTTGTAAATGATACTTAGGCTCGATTTGGTAAAAATAGAGGTTAATTGATAAGTTAACTGGTAGTTTATAGTTTATGGCTGATAACTTATAGATTATAGTTAATGGTTGATGACTAATGATTGATAAGCTAATTAAAATGTTTGACAAAACTAACTTATAAATGTAAAATGACATCAAAGATATTTAATACATAATTATTTTATTTTAAATTAAAATAAATTTTAAAGGATAAAAGTGAATTTTTGTTAAAATAATAAGGATAAAAGTAGAAGAAAAAATGATAAATTATAAGCTAAAACGCTATTTAAAATAGCATTTAAAAAATAAGCTATAAGTTAGTAAAATAAGCTATAAGCTCGTGATAAAAAAGCCGTAATCAAACAGGTCTAAATTATCAAGTTTATAAGCTATAAATTATAAGCTATAAGCTCAAAAATGAGGCTTACCAAACAAAATCTTAAACAAAAATAGTATTTGTATGCAGAAAAAAGTTAATTGTTAATCTAAATATTTTAATATACAAAAAGTTATATTTATATTTATGAATTAAATGTGAGATAAATATATCACTTATAAATTAATAAAATATATTCTACAATTTATTTTTTTAATACTAAATCTGTCTACAATTTGTTTTTTTACTTAATTATTCTACAATATATTCTATAACTCATTTCAATTCTTTTTTTAATAAAACTATGACTTTTTTTTTCTTTTTATAAATAAAATTTATTACCCATTTCTTATGCCGTTACATTTTTCTTTTTTTTTTACCTTTATTTTAAAATAGAGAAAATGACGATTTATTGTCGGTGTAAATTATTTTTACAATGTCAATCAATGACGAACATGTATTCCATCACATCACGCTGTCATGTAAAACTATTTTACACTATCAATACATATCCGTTAAACGTCTTGAAAATAAATATATTATATAAACAAATCGACATATCAGACCAGAACCCATAGTTTCATGTAAAATCCACAACAGATATCAGAAGTCTCGTACAATATTACATAACTATCTTTTCTGAAAACAATAAAAAGAAGACTCCACAAATTTGAGTTACCATAGTGGTGAAACGAGAGTCTCGTGGTAAACATGTAGATCCAACCCAAGTTTGCCTAAAGTCCTAGGATAATCAAGCATACCAGTATTTGCATCATACAGAACTAAAGTGGAATACAAAGTTTTCATCAAAATAACACCATTATCCAAAATGCACAAAGGTTTAAAACAAGGTCGATATTTAGGATGCCAAAACTTCGCATGAGGGATGACCATCAATTTAGTCCATGACTCCTCAACTCCATACTCTTTCATCAACCACAAAACCCAATGAGTTCTATTAGAATCAAAACACATACAAAGACAATTACTCAAGACATCTAGAACAGGATTGCAAATCCTGTCACCATCTTTTTGTTTAGGTAGCAAGAGTTTCCCATAAGTCTCCTTTGCCAGATCAAAGGCAAGAATCATCCATTGATTACAACCAAAACCTTCCTTAGCAAACCAATTCAAACTGCCACTCACAAACTTCCCTAACCACCTAGTGGGAACACAAGGGAAATCTTGAATGGCTGTCCAAGAATTTTCAGTTTCACCAAATGTATAAAGTTTAGTGACAGATTCATTTAAATCACCCACAACAACCAGCACTTTGTACTTGTCATTAACATGATCATAGCCAAAGCCATGGCATGTGGTGACCCCATCAGACCCAATAAATTTAGGAGATTTTCTGGATCTCAATCTGGTAGCAGGGTTCCACAATCTAACATAACCTAAATGGATATCATATAAACAAAGCAACCCATTGCATGAACCTAGAATATGGTACTTACGATTCATCGTGACGCTAACGGGTTCAACAGGATCTGATGGGTTTTCAAAAAGTGGTTTCGCAGGGCAAGATACGATATTGCAGTTATGGGTAATGTTAGAAGAGACCAATTGCTGGTGGGTTATGGTTGGATTCAACATAGAGAGTCGAAGTTGGTTTTTTGTAAATAGGGGATTGGAGATTAGGGTTTTCCATGATTTGCATACAGACCTAAATTGGAGAAGGGATCTTACCGGAAGTATGAGGAGGATCTCGAAGATGAGGTCGTCGGGGAGGATTGGAGGTGGGAGGTGGGATGGTAATTCATCGCCGATCGGAGAATGAAGTCTGTGCTTCTTGACGATGGTTTTGAGTTCTGGTTGAATTAAAACGGTGTCGTTGTGATTGTTGGGACGAAGCATCCTCGTTCGGAAACTGGGCTCTTCGATGTTAACAGCTCGCCTACAGGCTACATGGTTAAACACATTTTTTGTTGTAATGGTAGACACTTGCTTCCTGTCTCAAAAATAACATGCTATTTTGACCATTTCTTACAATATTCACACACGCCATTAATGTTCTTTCTTTTTTTTTTTTAATAAAAAAATATTATTTACATTTATTCTTTTCTTTCCAACAAATAATTGAATTCCCGCTCTGCTAGAGTTTTGAAAAAACCATGGGAAAACGTGGCGTCGGTCGGCCGCGGTCTCAGGTAGTGGCGCAACGGAAAGGAGCAGTAAGGACCATTATAACACAAGCAAGCACATAATTAATCACTGAGGAGGAAACGGATCAGGAACCAAACAACACGGTACCGGAACCAACCAACACGACACAACCGAAGGAGATATAAACGGATGACTCGGCGGAACCAAAATCCGTTGACGGAGAGAAACCGAATGAAGAAATACATAATAGAGATGGCGAGCAAAGGGCGAGACCATGGGTGGATGTCATAAAGGGCAACGGAACACTGAATAGAGGTATACAGATTGAGTTTGTGGCACCTGATATCATTGATGGGGCTCTTGAAATTTAAATAGAAGATACAGACGTTGAAGACGAATTAACGTTTTGGAAATATGCGATGATATTATTTGCTCTAGGAGATTCGCTGTCAATGAACGCAATCAAGAGATTCATGGAAAATACGTGGAGTTTCGTCTCGCTTCCAAATTTATATTATAACAACGAGGGTTACTTTATTGTTAGATTCAAAGAGGAAAACGACCGACAACAGGTTATGGCACAAGGGCCCTACTTTATATATGGAAAACCTATATTCATCAGAGAATGGACACCAGATTTTGAGATGAAAGAGGATTTGTTGCGTGTTCTTCCGCTGTGGGTCACTTTTCCAAATCTTCCACTGCACTTATGGGGTGAGAAAAGCCTGTCAAAGATAGCAAGTGCAATTGGGAAACCTGTAACAACGGACGAATGCACTGCAAAAAAACTGCATATCTCTTATGCTCGTGTGCTTATTGAGGTTGACATAACTCAAAAAGCGAGAGATAAAATCAACATCAGAGATCATAATGGGAAGCTCTTGGAACAAAGGGTGGAATATGAATGGCGGCCAATATTTTGCCAACGGTGCTTGAAAACAGGACATGATTGTGACCAGCCTAAACCACAACCAAAGGCCATAAAAGTATGGAAACAGGTTGAACCAAAAGGGCAACAAGGAAAAGTAACACAGAATGTGAAACAGACTAAAGCAAATGATCTAAACAGACAGAGCACACAAGCACAACTACCCTTGAGCCAACAAAAACACACTTCAAGCCTAGATAAATCAGAATCAGGGTGGACCCTTGTCACAAAACCTACTATAGTGGATAGAACAAGGAGAGAAGGAACCCCTGTCAGAAATAAGGATATTGTGGATTTCCAAAACTCGTTTACCCCATTAAGAATTGGAGAATGTTCTAATGGGAGGGAAAATGAGGATCCATGTTAGCCTCGTGGAATGTTAGGGGCATGAATAAAGAGGCACGACACAGAGAGATAGGCTCCTATATCTCTACTTTCAATGTACCAATCTGTGCTTTGCTGGAAACTAGAATCAAGAGAGATAAAGCAGGTAGAATAAGGCAAACCTTTGGAAACCACTGGAATTTTGTTGATAACTATGACAACCACCACAATGGAAGAAAATGGATCATGTGGCAGCCTGATAAAGTCAAGATTAAGGTAGTCAAAACTCATGCTCAATACATCCACCTTGAGGTACTTGCAATGGACCAAACTGTATGTCAAGCAATCAATGTCATTTATGCCTTTAATCAACTAGAGAATAGGAGAAATTTGTGGAAAGAAATAAAGGGTATAGGGGCACACACTTCAGGTCCTTGGATAGTTGTTGGAGACTATAACAATGTGCTATCAAGTAATGATAGAATTGGGGGTAAGGAGGTAGTGGAGGCTGAGTATAGAGATCTAAGAGACGTGATGCAAAATGCAGGGCTATATGAAGCCACCTCTAATGGATCATATTACACTTGGACAAACAAGCATACCTCAAGTATAATTCATTCAAAAATAGACAGGTGTGGTATAAAAAATATCATGATGCAGTGGTGGAGACTTTGGCACCAAACATATCAGACCACAACCCTATCAAAATAACCATACCAGTGCAGTGGAGGAGAAGAGCTAGTATGTTTAAATTCTTGAACTGCCTCACTAGGGATGAGTACTTCATGAATATTGTGGCTAGCAGATGGGATCAACCTGTTAGAGGGGGTCAAATGAAGGGCCTCTGGATTAAACTAAAAAGACTACAGCAGCAATTTAAACCTTTAACCAGGAAGATCACATCAAATCAGGAGAAATTGAAGCAAGCAAGACAAGAGTTGCACCAAAATCTCATGCAGCAGGTGAAAATTGGCACTGATTATGTTATGCAGCTTAACAATTTAGAGGAGGAAATGCTGAAACAAAAATCAAAGATAAACTGGCTTAGGCTAGGTGATAGTAACAATGCCTATTTCCATGCTTCAATCTAAGAGAGAAATAAGCAAAAGGTATGTACAAGATGACTAGCCTAACAGGAGAAATTCTGAGTACTCATGAGAGGATTGAACAGGAACTGTTGAACTTCTACAACCAACTGGTAGGTACTGAATCTCAGATGCTCAAGAGCATTGACATCACTTTCATAAGAGCAGGCACAACCTTACAACCTGAGGAGGCTCAACAGCTCATCAAACCAATCCAAGACAATGAAATTTGGGAGGCTCTGAATAGCATAGGTGAAACCAAGGCACCGGGTGTGGATGGATATACCTCTCATTTCTTCAAACAAACCTGGAACATAGTGAAACATGATGTCAAAAATGCTGTCAAATAATTCTTTGCCACTAATGATATGTATAAAGCCTTCAACTGCTCCCTTATTTCACTGATACCCAAGAGCCCTGAAGCAAACACAGTTAAGGATCTAAGGCCCATTGCTTGCTGCACTATAATTTATAAAATCATATTAAAAAATTTTACTAAAAGACTTGCCTCTGTGATGGTCATCTGGTGTCCCAATCTCATTCAGCTTTTATTCCTGGCAGGGTGATTCACGACAATATTATGCTAGCTCAAGAGCTAGTGACAGGTTATGGAAGAAAGCAAGTCTCCCCAAGGTGTATAGTACAATTGGATATCCAAAAGGCGTATGATATAGTGGACTGGAAAGCCCTTAATCACATTCTCCTGGAGTTAGGTTTTCCAACTGTGTTCACCACTTGGATCATGTCATGTGTAACATCAGTGTCCTACAAGTTCTCTATCAATGGAAGCCCATAAAAAATACTTAAAGCAAGAAGGGGGCTGAGGTCGGGGGACCCTATCTCACCACTCCTTTTTGTGCTCATAATGGAATACCTCCACAGACGACTCCAAACCTTGAGAACCAAGTCTGACTTCAACTTCCATCCCAAATGTGAGAATCTTAATATCATCAACCTCTTGTTTGCAGACGACACCCTTTTGTTCACTAGAGGGGACAGTGTGTCAATTCAGCTGCTGATGGAAAAAGTGAGTCAATTCTCTGTTGCAACAGGGTTATGCATGAGTGCCATGAAAAGTAAAATTTACATTGGTGGTATTAGTGAAAGTGACAAGAACCACATCCAACAAATAACTGGCCTGGAAATGGGGCATATGCCATTCAAGTACCTGGGAGTGCCATTGAATAGCAGGAAACTGACAGTAAACAACTGTCAACCTCTGATTGATAGGATCATGAAAAGGATTAATCATTGGAGCCCAAGATTCCTCTCTTATGCAGGTAGACTTCAACTTATTAAAAGTGTTCTTTTCGTAGTGGCAAACTACTGGCTCCAAAATTTTCCCCTCCCTAAGAAGGTTACTCGACACATTAAGATGCTTTGTAGAACATTCCTATGGACTGGCAAGGATGGGAAGAGTAAAAGTGCCCCAATTTCATGGGACCAGATTTGCAATCCCATTGGAGCAGGGGGCAAAATGTAATAGATCTGCATTGTTGGAATCAGGCCACGATAGGAAAGCTACTGTGGAATGTTTGGATGAAGAAAGATATTCTTTGGATCAAATGGCTTAACGCATATTACATTAAAAATCAAGACATCACCCACTATATACCAGCTCCAACAAGCTCGTGGATAGTCAGAGCAATATTTAAGAATCGGGAGCGAATTCTTCATTCTGAACCGTGGAATATGGCAGTGACCACCGGAGCATACAAAACCAAAATTATGTATGATTTTTTAAGGGGGGATAAACCTGCTGTAGCTTGGAAGAACTTGATGTTTGGGAATATAGCAAGACCAAGAGCATGTTTCATTCTTTGGATGGCTTGCCAAAACCGCCTTATGACTAAGGATCGATTAAATCTCTTTGGGGTTTCCACAGATGGACAATGCGCGTTTTGTACACACCAAGAAACTAGTGATCATATGCTTTTCCAATGTAATGCTACTAGACAGTTATGGGATCGTGTTACTCAATATGTCAAGGTTCAGATGCCGCGGGAAATAACTACGTCATGGTTGGTGAATCTGTCAAGGGGAAAAGGTTCGAAGACACGGCTGCTCAAATGTGTGCTGACAGAAATAATTTACCATATTTGGACAACAAGAAACATGATCAACTTCCAAGGCAAGGCAAAGGGAGAATTGAGTGTGGACATAATCAAGGAGGTGGTGCTTCATAGAGCCAAAACGTACAAAAAAGTTCATGAGTACCTTAATAGTTTATTATTGACGTTTGTATCAGTGTATTGTAGCCATTTTGATGCCTGGAACTCTTTCGGCATGTAATCATTATTTTTTTGGTAATAATATATATTCATTTTCCAAAAAAAAAAATATATATATATATATATATATATATTATTTAAAAAATGGTTATATATGTATGTGTTTCCATAAATATTCCTTAATTCAATTTTAATCTCTTACAAAATTCTTCCAACAATGGTTTTTCTAATTTTTTTTGCCCACAATATTTGTCGCTCCTATTAAATGTCCTTAAAGAAAGTTGATGTAAAGTGATACATGGAATTTTTTTGACATATAGCAACATTGAATTATATTATTTATATTTATTTTATGTTGATTTGTTGAACAAACTCTCAAACATTTCCTCCTCATTTGTAAATCTAAGGGTCTTCTTTCTCAAAATTGATCTTCTTTTTTCTCACAACTGTCGTGCCGCGAAAAGTTACAAAGTTGTCACTGAATATTATTTATTCTAAAAGAAAAGGAAAATATCGATGAAACTTTTAAAGAAAAATGAAATTGGTCGTCGCAACCAAGAGCGGATTCGGGAGTCGATTATGTAAAGGGAATGTATTAGCACTCCTTACATCCGTTGTAATCAATGGAAACCATTTTGATTGTTTTGCACGAATAGGTGTTATTATCTAAAGGTTACTTGCGATTAGTTTTGATTAAGAGGGAAAAATAAGTTTTCGATTAATGTGCTCGCCAAGATTTCAAAATCTTGTGCCTACGTATTCTTATAGTGCAATGAGAAAATCAGAGTTCTGTAGTTTGTAAGTTGAAAAATAGTATTTGTTAGTTATTTTTATTGAACAACGTTAACGTTCGCGTTCTAACAATTAACGTTGCTTGTATGCTCGCATGTGGGGAGGCTTAAGCGTACGTTCGTATCGCGGTAGAACGAAAATAGCGTGTTCTTTTTGAAAAGTTTTCAAGGTTGCCTTAAGGGGAAAATGAGGTTTGATTGGTTGAAGTTGATTATTAGGATACGCATATTAGATGGTCCCCCAATACAACAGGTATCTAGATATACGGGGAATTAGGAAGAATATGTAACGCCCCGGTTTTGATCATTTTATTTAATCGAGTTGATTTAATTATTTTGAATGTTAAATTATTCTATTTATGACTTTGGTGTGATATTATGCTTTTATGCTATGTTATGATGTATTATCTCGTTTGAGAGTGTTTTCGGGAATTTTTGGGCTTAAGGGCATTTTGGTCATTTTATAACTATTAATGAGTTAGAGAAAATTATAGAAGTAATTTGTAGAGAAAATATGATGTAGATAGAGAAAATAAGAGAATTGGGAGAGAAATAGAATTATGTGGTAAAAATAGAAATGAGAGAAAAAGAAAATAAAAGAAAAGAAATAGGAATAAGAAGAAAGAAAGAGGAGAGAAAGAGAAAAAGGAAAAATAGAAAGAAGAAGAAGAGAAAGAAAGAGGAAGAGGGGAAAAAAGAGAAGAAAAGAGTGGAAATCATCAAGAACAAGAGCTAGATCATTTGGAATCCGGGTAAGGGTTTGAAACTCGATTATTCTATACATGTGTGTGATTATGTATGATTGTTGTGGTTGAAAAATTACGTTTAGTAGAGTTTTGAGTTATATGTGAGTTTTAGGTCGAAAATGATAAAATGAGTAGAAATCGATGTTTTCACGGACGGAATTCGATATAATTTGTGTTATATGATCTCTATATGTGTATGAACTATTGCTATTAATTGTTTTGCTGATGGAAATGATTTGGAGATGAAAGTGGAGATTTTGGGAGTTTTGGAACAGTGTGCACGCAGCAGAATTTTTCTGCATCTGGTGCAGAGCGCCGGGCGAAAGGCCCTGAGCGCCGGGCGATGCGTCCTTTTCGCCGGGCGGTTTTGAGAGGCGCAGAGGTGCCAAGCTTCTGCCTCTTTGAATCATTTTGGGGGATTGGTGTCGCCTGTGCTTCGCCGGGCGAAGCAGAGGCGAAGCGTGTTTCGCCGGGCGGTAAGCATGCTTCGCGGGGCGGTTGGTTGCTTTTGGAAACAATTTTTCCTTCTTTAAAAATTCATATCTTTCGAACCGTAATTCCGATTTAAGCATTATTTATATCGTTGGAAAGCTATTGAGCTGTACTTTCTTATTATGATGGTTTGGAATTTGTTAGCCGATTAAATTATATCGAGAAATGTGAATAGTGTCGTTTTGTCGACTTTTACCGTTTTAATGCTGTGTAAATGATGGAATGCGATTTGTTGTGGGTTGCAGTTAGTGATAAATACATTGTTTAAGTAAGTATCAATGTATGTGGTTTCGAGGGTATGATTAATGTATGATATGGCGGCCTCTGTGGCGTAAATCCACAGAAAGATGAATGGTAAGGTATTGATTATCATGGGATTGCTATAATAGTAATATTTGGTGTGTGAATGGATTCCAATTGTGTCAGAATACTCATTGGGGTAGAATGGCTTATATGTCATTCCTAGTGAGGTATTAATGCTATGGTCGAACACATTAGGGTAGAATGACGTTGATGTCGTTCCTAGTGTGGTACTCACTGGGGTAGAATGACTATGTTGTCGTTCCTAGTGATGTACAATTGAGTTGTCATGACCACTGGGGTAGAATGGCTGTATGTTGTTCCTAGTGGGATACTCATTGGGGTAGAATGACTATGTTGTCGTTCCTAATGAGGTGTGCACTGGGGTAGAATGACGTTGATGTCGTTCCTAGTGTGGTACTCACTGGGGTAGAATGACTACGTTGTCGTTCCTAGTGATGTACAATTGAGTTGTCATGACCACTGGGGTAGAATGACTGTATGTTGTTCCTAGTGGGATACTCATTGGGGTAGAATGACTATGTTGTCGTTCCTAATGAGGTGTGCACTGAGGTAGAATGACGTTGATGTCGTTCCTAGTGTGGTACTCACCGGGGTAGAATGACTATGTTGTCGTTCCTAGTGATGTACAATTGAGTGGTCGTGCCTAGTGGGATATTCATTGGGGTAGAATGACTATGTTGTCATTCCCAATGAGAGGTGTACTAGGGTAGAATGACTATGTTATCATTCCTAGGGAGGTATGTATTGGGGGAAGAATGACTATGCTGTCATTTCCAGTTATGTGATACGTGGTATTGTCGGGTCTTGATTGGATTGGTGAACTATGCATGAAGGATATGTGTAGGTGGAATGGTAGAATGGTGAGAATGTGTTATGTGTATACTTTGGTGTTGAAATACATGATTATATGCATTGAATTGTGCATGATATGTTTTGTATATAAACATGTGCATGATATGTGAATGTGGGATTATATGAATATAATCTGTATATGCTTTATGTGTAGGCCTGTGATCATTGTGGTGAGGAAATTTGATATGTGTATTATTATGTTGATATATATATAATTATATGCATATATATTATGGTTGTTTTTCTCACCCTTCTGCTCGTTTTATAATGCTCTATGAGGCATTGCAGATTAGAGTTGCTGGAGGTCTTTTGTGAAGATTTGTGTCTTCACCCTTTTTGTCGGTCGGCTCTGATATGTGACACCGGGTAGCTAGGGTGGTCGTTTGTGTTTATTGTGTACTATGTATATGTACCTTTTGGCTAGTACATGTACAACTTGGTGTATAACAAACTTTTTACATGATATATGTATTTACGTTAATCAGATTTTAGATTTTCCGCTTTAATTCTAATTTCTGAAAATGTGGGTGTAAGGAACGAAGTTTCCTCTGTTGATTGCTACCCCACTGTTGCATATCTGTATGGGCAGGTGTTAGATGAATTGTTTGGTTTCAATTTGATGTGACCCTTGGTCTATGCCATGTTTTTAAATATACTCTGATCAAATTTCGAAATTTTCTTTTAATGCTTTAAATGCATGTTTTATTTGGGGTGTAGATTGGGGGGCGTCACATTAAGTGGTATCAGAGCCAGTCCGTGTCAGTTCTGTCAGTCCTTGTTGATCTTTGTGGTTCGGTGAGCTGTTTGTTTAACCATAGTTGCTGTTATTGGAAATGAACAGAATATGGCCCGGGCTGTGCAGGGTGTACCGAATGTTGCGGGTAATAATGAGTTCAGGAAGAACGAACTGCCTATCTTCAAGGGAAGATATGATCCTGATGGTACACAATTTTGGTTCGAGGAGGTTAAAAGAATCTTCCATGTGACGGATTATGCTGAAGAGGATAAGGTGAGACTGGGTACTCACATGCTGGAGGAAGAAGCAGCTGATTGGTGGTTTGGTTTACGCCAAGCGTTGGGAGTGGATGATGAAGGAGTTACTTGGGATTTATTTGACCGAGAGTTTCGGAGGAAGTATTACCCTGAGGGTGTGAAGGAAAAGAAAGAGATTGAGTTCTTGGAGTTGAAACAAGGCAATATGTCTGTTGTTGACTACACTGCTAAGTTTGTGGAACTGGTGCAGTTTTATCCTCATTATCCAGAAGCGACTGCTGAATTTTCTAAGTGCGTGAAGTATGAGGACGGATTGCGTCCGGAGATTAAACGGGCAATCGGTTATCAGAGGATTAGAAGTTTTTCTGGTGGACAGTTGTAGGAGTTACGAAGAGAATCGTAAGGTGCGTGCTACTCTCTATGAGAATGTGAATGACAGGAAAGGAAAACAACAGCCTCGTGGTGGGGGAGGAATGTATAGTCCTCTGAGGTGTTACGTTAAGTGTCACAAGTGTGGGGAAGTAGGACGTCGTAAGTTGGATTGTAGGAGGAATAAACTGAAATGTTTTAATTGTGGAGGTTCGGGACATGCCACAGCTGATTGTAAGAGAATTAGGATGAAGTGTTTCAACTGCGGTGAAACAGGTCATATTAGTACGAGGTGTATGGAAACCAAGGGAGCTCAGACTGGTAGGAAGATTGTTGCATTGGCAGAAGAGGAGGCTACTAGTGCGGATCGTCTGACTCAAGGTACTTGTTTTATTAATAGTACGTCTTTATTTGCTATTATGGATATGGGAGCGACTCATTCATTATTTCGTATGAGTGCGCGAAGCGTTTGAATTGTGTTGTCTTCTTGGGGTTTGTCTAATTGTTCTTTGACTATTTATGGTAAAGGATTTGTTGGATTTAGTGTGTTCACAGTTGAAAGGATTAGAATGAGATAAGTGGGGGAGAAGCTGGTACTTCTCCGTGTTGTTTCAGGTGTAGAGCGCTGGCTCAGTGTGTTGTGAATTGCAAGATTATAAGTATGGTTTCTGGTTCAAGAAGGGGTGCGGAGGTAAGGATTATGTCAACTAAGGAATTGTGCCTTAGGTAGTTTTGTGTATAGGATGTAGTGGATGCCATTATCGTTTGGTGGAGACGGTTTATGCCTCATCATGGTTGTCGGCTGTCTATTGACAAATTGAGGAACTGATCACCCTTAATCTCTTGTTGATAGCAGACGGGAATTATGTTGGATGGAATGGACGTGTATTTCCGGCTTTGATAGTGGTGCGGAACGGATTACTTGGAAGGGAAGGAGTTGGTTACAGATCGCGTTGTTGAGTTGATGAGGATTCTTATATCAGAAGATGAGACGAATTAGAGGTTTGAGTATGTGGATTAAGTGGGAATGTCTCTGAGGGATAATGATTGGGCATTACTAAGGGTTGGTAAGGAATAAGATGATAATAGGAGGAGACGTGTTAACCAGTGAGTAGTATGGGAGCTTGCAGTTGTGTTTTGCATAGCGTGGGTCTTGAATTGTGACGAATTGCAAACGATTTAAAATTCTTTTATAGTTCCTTTTTGGTTGGTTGGTTGTTGCAATAGGATGGGATTTGGATTATCAGGAGCAGGAATTGTGTGTGGAGTACGGACAGTGGCATAGAGTGACGAGTGAGAATAAGTGTTGACTTTCAGGATTAAGCAAAGAGTATGGTATTGGTTGAGTTTGATTAGAATTACAATTGTTGGAATGTTTGATAAGCGTAGTGATGGTTTGAGTAGAGGCTTCGAAGTTAGTAAAGGTGATTAGAAATTTGTTGGATTTTGTTGGTTATTATCGAAGGGTATGGGAGGCTTTTCCAAGATTAGTGTTTTCGTTACTTCAGTTAACTTGCAAAAGGGAAGTCGATCGTTTGGGATGTATCTTGATGAGTATAGCTGGTGTGTTAATATAAGAGGGTAAAGTTGTGGTTCATGTTTTCGACATTTGAAGATTCGTGAAAGGATCAGTACTATTGTGGAATTGTTTGCAGTGGTATCATGTTGTAATATTGGAAGTATTATCTTTATGATTCTAGATTTGAAGTGTTTGGTAATGATAAGAATATTGTGTACTGGTTGGAAATATTAAAAGTGAACGGTGGTTTGGTGAGTATGCGAGAGAGTTAGACTTTGGGCTTGAGATTGGGAGACTTGGTAGTTACAAGTCATCAGAGTGCGCAGCGGAAGCGTGATGTAGCACATTTCGTATATGCGTGTGTGACTTGTAAGAGTTTTTAGGTGGAACATTGGAAATATGTAGAAATGAAGAGACTAATGGACGTTTCGGAATGGAAGTGCTAGGTGAAAGGTTTGAATGGTATCAGGGGATACCAAGTAGATGAATGTTTTGGTTATATGTACGATTGGTGAATCGTGGCATCGATGTGATAAGGTTGTGTGACAACGAGGTTGGTGTTCTGGTTTGTTGATGTTGTCGTCGTTGTCGTGTCGTTTTCATATCTGCTGTTAGCAAGGTGGTTTGTCAGTGGTGTTATTCGTGGTGCGCCTTTTGTTGGCATGTGTGTTTGGTAGGATGCGAGGACCATGTTTGGATTTGTTAGGTTTGGCTTTATTTTCGAGGACGAAAATTTCCAAGTGGGGGAGAGTTGTAACGCCCCGGTTTTGATCATTTTATTTAATCGAGTTGATTTAATTATTTTGAATTTTAAATTATTCTATTTATGACTTTCGTGTGATATTATGCTTTTATGCTATGTTATGATGTATTATCTCGTTTGAGAGTGTTTTCGGGAATTTTTGGGCTTAAGGGCATTTTGGTCATTTTATAACTATTAATGAGTTAGAGAAAATTATAGAAGTAATTTGTAGAGAAAATATGATGTAGATAGAGAAAATAAGAGAATTGGGAGAGAAATAGAATTATGTGGTAAAAATAGAAATGAGAGAAAAAGAAAATAAAAGAAAAGAAATAGGAATAAGAAGAAAGAAAGAGAAGAGAAAGAGAAAAAGGAAAAATAGAAAGAAGAAGAAGAGAAAGAAAGAGGAAGAGGGGAAAAAAGAGAAGAAAAGAGTGGAAATCATCAAGAACAAGAGCTAGATCATTTGGAATCTGGGTAAGGGTTTGAAACTCGATTATTCTATATATGTGTGTGATTATGTATGATTGTTGTGGTTGAAAAATTACGTTTAGTAGAGTTTTGAGTTATATGTGAGTTTTAGGTCGAAAATGATAAAATGAGTAGAAATCGATGTTTTCACGGACGGAATTCGATATAATTTGTGTTATATGATCTCTATATGTGTATGAACTATTGCTATTAATTGTTTTGCTGATGAAAATGATTTGGAGATGAAAGTGGAGATTTTGGGAGTTTTGGAACAGTGTGCACGCAGCAGAATTTTTCTGCATCTGGTGCAGAGCGCCGGGCGAAAGGCCCTGAGCGCCGGGCGATGCGTCCTTTTCGCCGGGCGGTTTTGAGAGGCGCAGAGGTGCCAAGCTTCTGCCTCTTTGAATCATTTTGGGGGATTGATGTCGCCTGTGCTTCGCCGGGCGAAGCAGAGGCAAAGCGTGTTTCGCCGGGCGGTAAGCATGCTTCGCGGGGCGGTTGGTTGCTTTTGGAAACAATTTTTCCTTCTTTAAAAATTCATATCTTTCGAACCGTAATTCCGATTTAAGCATTATTTATATCGTTGGAAAGCTATTGAGCTGTACTTTCTTATTATGATGGTTTGGAATTTGTTAGCCGATTAAATTATATCGGGAAATGTGAATAGTGTCGTTTTGTCGACTTTTACCGTTTTAATGTTGTGTAAATGATGGAATGCTATTTGTTGTGGGTTGCAGTTAGTGATAAATACATTGTTTAAGTAAGTATCAATGTATGTGGTTTCGAGGGTATGATTAATGTATGATATGGCGGCCTCTGTGGCATAAATCCACAGAAATATGAATGGTAAGGTATTGATTATCATGGGATTGCTATAATAGTAATATTTGGTGTGTGAATGGATTCCAATTGTGTTAGAATACTCATTGGGGTAGAATGGCTTATATGTCATTCCTAGTGAGGTATTAATGATATGGTCGAACACATTAGGGTAGAATGACGTTGATGTCGTTCCTAGTGTGGTACTCACTGGGGTAGAATGACTATGTTGTCGTTCCTAGTGATGTACAATTGAGTTGTCATGACCACTGGGGTAGAATGACTGTATGTTGTTCCTAGTGGGATACTCATTGGGGTAGAATGACTATGTTGTCGTTCCTAATGAGGTGTGCACTGGGGTAGAATGACGTTGATGTCGTTCCTAGTGTGGTACTCACTGGGGTAGAATGACTATGTTGTCATTCCTAGTGATGTACAATTGAGTTGTCATGACCAATGGGGTAGAATGACTGTATGTTGTTCCTAGTGGGATACTCATTGGGGTAGAATGACTATGTTGTCGTTCCTAATGAGGTGTGCACTGAGGTAGAATGACGTTGATGTCGTTCCTAGTGTGGTATTCACCGGGGTAGAATGACTATGTTGTCGTTCCTAGTGATGTACAATTGAGTGGTCGTGCCTAGTGGGATATTCATTGGGGTAGAATGACTATGTTGTCATTCCCAATGAGAGGTGTACTAGGGTAGAATGACTATGTTGTCATTCCTAGGGAGGTATGTATTGGGGGAAGAATGACTATGCTGTCATTTCCAGTTATGTGATACGTGGTATTGTCGGGTCTTGATTGGATTGGTGAACTATGCATGACGGATATGTGTAGGTGGAATGGTAGAATGGTGAGAATGTGTTATGTGTATACTTTGGTGTTGAAATACATGATTATATGCATTGAATTGTGCATGATATGTTTTGTATATAAACATGTGCATGATATGTGAATGTGGGATTATGTGAATATAATCTGTATATGCTTTATGTGTAGGCCTGTGATCATTGTGGTGAGGAAATTTGATATGTGTATTATTATGTTGATATATATATATAATTATATGCATTTATATTATGGTTGTTTTTCTCACCCTTCTGCTCGTTTTATAATGCTCTATGAGGCATTGCAGATTAGAGTTGCTGGAGGTCTTTTGTGAAGATTTGTGTCTTCACCCTTTTTGTCGGTCGGCTCTGATATGTGACACCGGGTAGCTAGGGTGGCCGTTTGTGTTTATTGTGTACTATGTATATGTACCTTTTGGCTAGTACATGTACAACTTGGTGTATAACAAACTTTTTACATGATATATGTATTTACGTTAATCAGATTTTAGATTTTCCGCTTTAATTCTAATTTCTGAAAATGTGGGTGTAAGGAACGAAGTTTCCTCTGTTGATTGCTACCCCACTGTTGCATATCTGTATGGGCAGGTGTTAGATGAATTGTTTGGTTTCAATTTGATGTGACCCTTGGTCTATGCCATGTTTTTAAATATACTCTGATCAAATTTCGAAATTTTCTTTTAATGCTTTAAATGCATGTTTTATTTGGGGTGTAGATTGGGGGGCATCACAGAATACACCACCAATTCCTTTTTCATCCTTTAATTATGCAAAATTGTCTTGATTTGAACACGTTAAAGTCTATGAATGGTGTTGAATACTTTGGATAACTAGATCATGCGTCCCGTATCCAAAGATATTTAAAATGAGGAGTTGAATACTTAAGGCTCGTGTTGCATTGTGGTTTTCGTTGTTGTTTTGTGAATTATTGTGTGAGAATGACAATTGATGTTATGTAAGACTATCCTAACTCTTTATTACACCCCTTAACATTATGAATGTATTTCTCACCCCATTTTGTTTGCTTGTGTGGCTTGTTGAGACAATGGTACAAATGCTCAAGTATAAGAGGCTTAGCTACTGTTGAGTTGGAGGATGGCGTAGTGGCCTTCTTTGTGGTTTATCAAATTAAGTTTATTTTAGATTCTGCGTTTCGCTCTAATAATGTAACATTGGGATGTGTTACCTTTCTGTTTTTTGTTTTAATTGAGAGTTTGAACTATTTGTTTTTAGGGTTAAATACACAACCCCCCCCCCTGTAATGTTAGCGAGTTCTCATTTTAGCCCCTGGTAAAGTTTTTTTTTTAAAAATGCCTTCATCTTAGTTAGATTCCCTCAGAAAACCCCCCAGAAGCCAAGTGGCATTGAAGATTCACTGAATATTTCAATTCTTTTCCACGTGGCATTTTTTATTTTATATATATTTTTTAAAATTCCATGTGGATTTATTTTAAAAAAATTTACTTTTTAATTATACATTATTAATTATATATTATATTTCATTAAATATTATACTTTTATTTTTAATTTTTGTTTTTAATTATTTTACTATTTTAATATATATTTTTATTTTCAAATTTCTTTTTAAAAATTATTTACATTGGGCTATTTTAAATAAAGCCCAATATCATTTCCAATTCAACTCACCACTCAAGTTTTGAATTGTAGTGTGGGAAAGAGCTATATAAACACTTTATTTTCTTTATAAGTTGTCGATGTGGGACAACAACAAAACATACACAATAGTAGTTGGTCCAGGGTCTTCTTCCATTTTCCATAGAATTGAACACACAACCAAATTTATTTTCACTCTCTTCATCCCTCTAACCACAAACAACAACATTCACATAAAAACCACCTTCGACCATCCTATAACCATTTTCGAACCACCCTTGTTGCCAGCATCTTCAACATTTTATACACAGAGACATTTTTCCTCGTGAAGCCACACATATTCTTCCACACTCACGTTGCGAAACACACTCACAATACCAGATACTTCATAACAACCATCGTCACCTTCAAATAGCTTACAGAAATAACTCAACTCAAAAACTCCTCCATCGTCACCTTCATATCTACTTCATAACAACCATCTCCATTTTGGTTTCCTAACAACAACAATACGCAATACCACAACGCACTCACGACGCCAGAAATATGTCTTTTGATTCGCACTCCGCCGTAGAACCATCCACTGGTAGTATTTCCTCTTTGACTTTCATTTCTTTCTTTTTTTCATTACTACTTGCTTTTTATTTGGATTAGATTTTGATTTATGTTGAATGAAGGATTTGTTTTGATTCTCTATGTTGGTTTTGTGGTGGTGCAAGAAGGTCTGGTTTCTTTTTGTTAGAGATTCATGGGTTATTTAAGTGTTGTTATTACTTTGTATTCTTTCTAAAAAATGCATGAGATGGGAATGTAATGCTATAGTGATGAAGATGGATAGGTGATGGTAGTAGAAACATGAGATTATATGGTCTTATCCTTAAGAGTGAGAATGAGAACAAATGCAAGTGATGCAGCAGGGTTGTCATTGCCAATGGTATGAGGAGTGACACTTATGATATTATTATGTTTTGTTGTTGTCCCACATTGACCACTTATAAAGAAAATAAAGTCTTTATATAGCTTTTTCCCACACTACAATTCAAAACTTGAGTAGTGAGTTGAATTGTAAGTGATATTGGGCTTTATTAAGAATAACCCAATGTAAAAAATTTTGAAAATAAAAAAATATATTAAAATAGTAAAATAATTAAAAACGAAAATTAAAAATAAAAGTATAATATTTAATAAAATATAATATATAATTAATAATGTATAATTAAAAAAGTAAAAATTTCTTAAAATAAATCCACATGGAATTTAAAAAATAAAAAATGTCACGTGGACTGCCACGTAGGCAATATGAAAAAAATTTTGCTGCAATATAGCAATCAGGGGCCTAAGTGAGGGAATCTGAATATTACGAGGGGGGTTTTCAAAAAAAAAATTACAGGGGCTAAAATCAAATCTCGCTAACATTACAGTGGGGATTTGTATATTTAACCCTTGTTTTTATTTCAATGAAGTTGTTTGGAATTATGAGACAATTAAGTTGAAACATGTTTCTTTTTTCATTCCGTTGCTTTATTCTAAAATTTTGAAAATGATGGTTTTATGAGAGAGATGTGACACCCTTTGTTAAATAATAAGTATGTCTTTTACATAATTTTATTTAAATAAGATTTTTGGGATTTGGTGTGTTAAATAGTTGGTATCAGAGCCTGGTTGATTCATTCGGTCTAGATTTTGTGAACTTGTTTGTACCCTGGTGTACGACATGTGTGAGAAACACTGCCAACACTTTTTTTTCTTTAACCACTAGCCAGCAAGAATGGGTTTGAATAAAGTGAGGGAGGATTCATTGAGGTTAGTGAGACAAGGGGTAGAGAAACAGAAGAGAGAGTATTATAGGGAGTTATTTTCTTTAGGTAATTTTTTAGGACAAAAATTATATAAGTGGGGGAGATTTGTAAAATCTCGATTTTGATTATTTTACTTTTAATTGAGTTTTAGAGTGTTTTTGATATATTTATGTAATTTAATTAAATATATGTGTGGTTAGGATTATTTAAATTAGTGTAGAAATGAGGAAAAATAGTTTAATATTAAATTAGAATTTTATTATATTTTTAATAATTTAAATAATAGAGAAATGTAAGAAAATGAGTTTGGGCATTATAATAGATTTTTAATTAAATTAGGGAGGTGAGTAGAATTAGTGAGAGATGAGGGGAGTTTGTAGAGTTAATTAAAATAAAAAGGAATTAGGTTTTATTTAAGAGAAAAGGAGTGAGAGAGTTGTGAGTACGCATTTTAGTGAGAAAAGACTGAGGAGAGAAATAGACAACCCTAGGAGAGTTTTTGAAGGCGAAAAGGAATTTCATTACTACAGTTTCAACCTTTCTGCAAATTAGAGGTAAGGGGGAGATTTATTAATATATGGATGGTTAAACATAGGTCTCATGTCGTAATAAGAATATCCTTTTGCTAACCATTTTGAGCCTAGCCTTTATTTCAGTAACGTAGCCTAAAATTCTTAGCCATATGACTTGAAAGATTCTTTCTTTCCACACTCTCTTTGGAGTTAGGTAGAAGTTTTGTCTTAAAGTGTATGAAAAAGATTAAGTTTGGGGTTGCTCTTGGAAGTGAACAAAGTTCTAAGTTTGGGGTTGGGGTACTAGAGATGATTGGTCAAAAATTCAAAAATTTTGAGCAAATAAAAATTGAAAAATATGCTTCTTCAAAAACAAAAAAACAAAAAGAAAGAAATATGAGAACCAAGTCTCTAGTACCAAAAAGAAGGAACAAAGAGGTATGTGAATAGAAGGAGAACTAGACACCTAACTCCAAAGGTTTAAACATACTTTCCTAAAAATATCCTACCCGAACATAAGCTAAGTTACAACCTGAAAAGACCTCTAATGTGTGTGTTATGATTTCTATGATGAACTATATTAGAACAGAATCAAGCTAAGTATAATTTATTTTGCACGTTGATTGAGAGATGACATTATCCATTGAGTGAGTTAAAGTAAGCTGAGAGACAGGTTAGGTACTCGTCAATGTTTAAGGACATTTTTTTCGAATTTGTCAGGTGGAAGTTGGAAGTCAGAACGATGATCAGGTAACGGAAAATATATGATGATGTACAATTGTTATTGTGCGATTTGTTTTCTGTTGAAATGTGTAGTTACAGGCGAGTTACTTGAGGACAAGTAATGATTCAAGTTTGGGGTTATGATGACAATCCGTCTTTCCATGAGATTAGGCGAAGAATCAAAGAAAAACAAGCGAAAGATGATCTAAAAGGAAGAAGAAAGACCCACGAATGAGGAAAAATAGCTAAGTATAGAAGAATTGAACATAGCGAAAATTTAGGTGAAAAATAGAGATTTTTGGTGCAGCTACTAGAATAATCACGCGCAGTATCACACAACATCGTGCGTGCGATAGGGATGTACTAGTTACATCATGCGTGTTGCGGTGAAAATAAGATAACAAGCTATTAATTAACTTGCATCATTTTCTTTTACAACCGACTTTGATTTATCCAAAGGAAATGTTCAAGATCGTTAGAAAAACCTAAAGCGGGGAGATCTAAGGTTCGGGGGTTGGTTACGCCTAGGGAAGGTATTAGCACCCTGAACGTCCGTAGTACTCTACGGAAGCCTCTTGTTTTACTTGTTATATCTCACTCGCTTGCTAAGGGTGCTATGCTAAAGGTTGGAACCCTAAGGGTTTATTTCTAAGTATACTCGACAAAGCATCACACCTTGCGCCTACGTATCCTCGGGAGTAGAATCAGAGTATGCGTAGTTCTACTAAGTAATGAATTTTTTACTATGGTCAAAGTTCACAGGGGAGAATGAGTACAGGCTCATTCTAGAGTTCAAGAACTCTCTAAATCTAAGTTATAATGGTCCTATGTTGAAGTTTTAGTCAATAGGGAAAGGGAGTATTCATTAGGATGAATATCACCAAGAGTGTAAGAACTCTTTCCTAAGGCTAGTTATAACTTATTGGCTCTTAGGAGGCCAAGAAGTGAAATTCATCTCCTAAGAGGCTACTAAGGTAAGATGGGGGCTATGACTTTAAGAGTCAATATTAATCACCTTCATTTGGAATGGGGGAAAGATAATAGTTGATAAGATACTAAAAGATAACAAGCTAATAATTCAAATATGATGATACAACAATACATGAATAGGATAATGAGATGAGGTAAAATCATGATATCAATAAAAAGTGAGAATTAAACATATTAGACAATGATCAAACATGATGGATAGTGATAACATAGTAAGGTACATAAAGAAGAGCAATAAACACCTTAATAAGCATTTCTAATATTATCATGAATAATGGTCTCCAAAATTAATATTTTGACTAATCTCTTTTAACATGTGAAAAATAGATTCAACAAGGGAAATGTAGCAAAAAGAAGGAAAAGAAAAGGATAAAAATTGAATAAGTTAAGATATTTTAAAGATTAAGTATAAACTTAAAAAAAACAACCAATAAGTGATAAAAAAGAGAAGGAATGGCAATCTTATGGCTCGAACCCATGTCATTGCGCCTACAGCCCAAAACCCTAACCTCCTGGCCAACGCGCGCAGTTGATAAATAATGAAAACACAACTATATATTTAAAACAAGCAAAATTCAGGAAAAATAAATAAAAGATTGTGGCGAGGGGATTCGAACCCCAGTCTCTTGGCACGGATAATACTTATAACCCTCCTCCTGGACCAGCGGTGCTACGCCCTCATCCAGTATTAATATGATTCAACAAACACATAAAGCAAACAAGCTCATAAATTCCCAATTAACCAAAACATGCGCACGCATCCTTGCCCACTGATTCCAAATACTCACTTGCCCAACCAAAATCATACAATCAAAAGCAAAGTAGATTGAAGACAAATCTAATTCAATATGTTTTCCAAAACCACAAGGCATCAAGAACTTAAACTAGTATGTGGCGAGGCACACGATATGAGTTCAAGAATTACTCAATGATCACAAATGCATAAAATAGGAACAAGATCATGTTATCCTCAAATTAAAACTCCTATATAATCTAAATTCAGGATTTAGCAAAGCACACAATGAAAGATCAAACACATAATTCAAAAAAATGGCAGCCATGGTCTTAAACTTAAACATGTAAATACTAAATAGTTCCCAATGTGTAGAACAAATTCACAAGGCACACATTTCCTAAATTCAAGTATGTAACTGGTTCAAAATCAGAGTGACAATAGATTGCTCAAATGAAAAAGTTAGGCCAAACATTCTAGTCAATTAGAAGCAAATAGTATGTTAAGAACTTAGACAACTTGGATATGTGGTAAAGTGCAGCTCATCAGTCATTACACTGTCAGTTTTAAGAACTCAGCATTAGCAGTTCAAATATTTGGCAATAACACTTAATTCAAAAGGTCTAATAGCTAGTCAACATGATATCAACACATGGACAAATCATGGGCAATTACAGATGCGGATTATTTCAAACAGATTAACTCCAAACAGAATCAATGTGGTAATTTGCAATTGAATGATGAGCTCAGAGAGGCATACATATAGAACACACATTGACCTAATTCAAATCAGATTGGCATCCATCAATAGAAAAAAAGAAACAATGATTTGAACAAATTTGGATGGTCTGTAAACAGCTCAACAATTAAACACACACATCACTTAGATATTTATGCATTTTACACATGTGTTAGAGACAAACCAAAAGAAACATAACCAAAAGATTAGATACAAACCAAAAGATAATTTGCAGCATGAGAAAACATTTGTGACTGGTGTGTGATTGTGTGATCAGTGGAAAGGACAATGGCTAGAGTGATTGTAGTATGGCAGTAAAAAAATTCAACACACAAAAGAAAGAACTCAATCAGTCATGAACACATAACACACATTGATGGAATTCAAAACAGGTCACCACATAAATGAATACAATCTAGTATAATTTGCCAAAGGTTTAAACAACATGACTTGGGTGCATGCAATTGACAAATCAGGAGCTTGGTAGCATGAACATTGTGTAGGACCAAGTGCAAATCTCAATGGCATATTGCATATTGATGAGCATATCAAGGGGAACAAACATGAACAAATGAATCAAGACATGGATTCCTGCTATAGCAGAGATACATCAAGATAGTATAGGTCATAGAAAACTCAAAACAAATAGCAGTTCAAAGGCACAAGGCAACAAGTTATGATTTAGCAGCAAAGTTAGAAAATACAACTTTGGTCAAACATCTTCAAGAACACAAACACATATGGATTGGTAGCATCATTATCAAAGTTAATGCATACATTCTGGGCACAGAATTACAGCAAGGCATGAAACTCAACAAAAGCAAGATGAAAGCAAACTTAGAGACATGGACAATGTGCTCAAAAAAAGGAACAATGATGTAGACTAGATTAGTTCACTCAATCATCAGAACTAAGCTAAAGACAATTTCAGTAAGTCAACCAATATGAACAGAGAGCATTATAACCTTGATAGAGCAATGAAGCAAACATCATGATATTTCAAACATGGTACTCAACAGAAACAAGGCAAACCATGAAAAAAGATACAACTCAACATCAGACATACATCTTCCACACACATGGAAACCAGCTAATAGATTGGATCAGCAAAACATAAGGCAATAATCTCATACCAAAGTTTTAAGGGATTAACACATACATTCTTAACAGGGCATAAACATAGAGCAGACATAGATACATATGACCCACAGCATAGAGGCATATGGCTACAAAAACAATCCAACATGGGGTAAAATAAATAGCTAACAGTTCACACCATCTATCCTTGAACATGTGATCAAGCAACAAAATCATCAATGCAGATCAATTGTAAACAGAACCATGAATATTACAACATCCATTATGGTAACTCATCATCACATACACGTATAGCCATCAATGTAGAACATCATTTACTTTGTAAATTTAAACCATAGCAACATTTTTAGGCATATATTCAGACAGATGCATATGGTAAGGACTAAATCAAATGAACATTATTAACAAAGGGGTAAGAACACAATACCAAATGGAATAAATTCCACTGTCTTTAGGTGTGATGAATGTCCTCTCTTCCAAGAACAAGCTCCAATGACCAACTCCAAATTGCTAGCTCGAAACTCTTTATGGAACTTCAGAGAACTTTTTAAGTGTTTTTCTGAGAGAGTTGTTGATGTTGATGAACTGAACCTAAGCCTCTTTATATAGGCAATGATATTGGGCCGGGTTGAACTCATCCAAGGGATCAAAACTCGGTGGCTAGGGTTTGTAAACTTGAAAACTGATGTTGTAAGCTTGGGAGGCAAACGCTCCTTGTTGCAGAAATTCAGAGACTTTGCAGGGTCAAGGTTTAAATTGTGCATTGCTTCTGAGACTAAACTTCTGTTGCCATACACGTAAGCAATGTAAGGGGAAGTTGATAGGGACAGCGCCATGAACACTTCGCAGGTGATGCAAGGTGTGGCAGAGTGGAAGATGAATAGGGTAATGCTTCAGAGTTGCTTTTGACGAACCCAGTCTTGGAAGCTCAAAGAAGAAATATCTTGGGATCAAAAATTAAACTGAAACGCGCCAAAGATTGAGGATTTAAAATGAGTTTGATTGAATCCCTTGGATCCCTTTCTTCCTTCTGTAAATCAAGGCCACGACAAAGAAGAAGAAGAAGATTGTTGAATTGTTGTTTTTCCTTCAATTGCCACGCGGAGTTTCTCCATTGGTTGATGATAAGGTTTGAAAAATCAAAGGAGAAAAGCTTGCTCCTTATTGGTTGATAGCCAAAACTAACTCCTCCAATCAAGACCAAAGTAATTGCCATGGTGGACCACTCATGAAAGACCAAGAAAATGAATAACATCTTTTCTTAAATGGATTAATATGTTAAATAACAATAATAAATAACAATTAATTAATACTCCAATTAAAAAGTTAAAACAATAAACCATATTAGCAATTAATCTAATTAATTAAACTAATGCAAAATTAGATTAAATTGAGATTAATTAAAACAACTTAAATCTAAATAAAAATTAAAAAAAGAAGGCCATATTGAAATTTAATTAAATTAAAGACAGATAAAGATGTTAAAATCAATATTAAGTTAAATAAATAAAACATCAACTAGCAGAAAAATGAGGGTAAAATTTGGGGTACAACAGTTGCCCCTATTTAAATATCTTCACCTGATGACATGAGAGATGAAGATCCTCATGTAATCAACACTAAAAGATATTTAAATACAGATAACCGAAAATTTTGCCCTCAGATGCACACATATGCAATGCAACAAACATAATGCCAAGAAGATGCAAAGATGCAAACACAACGAGACACCAAAGGACAGACAGGAAGCAAAAAGATTAGCTTCACTGGGGAAGGAAAAAAAGGTTAGTATCCACGAGAAACGCTCACTAGGGATACAGGCTAACCAACGCAAGAGACTCACCGGGGAGACTCCAAAGAAACACAGGGGAAAACAAAAAGACAATCTCCACTGGGGAAAGATCCGGGGAGATAGACTACTGGGAATAAAGCAACACACTCTTTCTGGGCATGAAACCAGAAAGAAAAACCTGATCACCGGGGATCAGTCCAAAAGAGACAAACAACCAAGCAAGGATTTCCTGGGGATTTCTTATGCTGAAGAGTTCAAAATGGGATCTTCAAGAAAAGCCAGAAAGACAGAGACAAACTCTGCGCATCAGATAAGAGTCTTGGTAAGGTAAATTATTCCAAGAAGCTTAGCTTAAAGTTTCAAAAATCAAAGGTAAAGGTTCATGTTCGACTCGATTTGAACAAGAACAAAAGAAATAAATAAGGATAAACAACGAGCCCACGATAACTCGAGGTTTAGGTCCACTGTTCGACTCGATTCAAACAGGGAAAGTTTAAAACAAGAGGCAATGTTCGACTCGATTCAAACAAAGACTCGGTTCAGGTCTGACTCGATTCAAACGAGAACGATTTTAAAACAAAAGGCAATGTTCGACTCGATTCAAACAAAGACTCGGTTCAGGTCTGACTCGATTCAAACGAGAACGGTTTTAAAACAAGAGGCGATGTTCGACTCGATTCAAACAAAGACTCGGTTCAGGTCTGGCTCGATTCAAACGAGAACGGTTTTAAAACAAGAGGCAATGTTCGACTCGATTCAAACAAAGAATCGGTTAAGGTCTGACTGGATTCAAACGAGAACGATTTTAAAACAAGAGGCAATGTTCGACTCGATTCAAACAAAAACTCGGTTCAGGTCTGACTCGATTCAGACAAGAACGGTTGTAAAAACATTAAGGCAAGACTTCTTGGGGAACAGAAAAGGTGTAAAGATTCAAATCTGGCGCGTAAAGGTCAAGACCGAACAAGCACGATGCAAACAAAGAAAGCTGGGAATGTCCTTACTTCACTGGGGAAATAAAGACAGGCACACACAAAAGACCACAAGCAAAACAAAGCACAAGGATGCAAAGATGCTAAGGTATGATGCATATGCTTAGCTACATGTGAGAAACGACGCGAGCGACGCAAAAACAAAGAGAAGAAAAGATAACACAACCAACACCCTGAAATCCAAACATCAAGGATAACTGGGGCAATCTTCGTTTCACTAGAGATGGCAGATCCATGCCAACAAAACAGTACTGCTAATTCTTCTTGTACAAACTTGATTCCAAGACGTCTTAATTCCAGAGTAAAACTTAGTTTCTTTGTGTTTCCTTAGAAATTGCAACATTTCCGTTTTCATAAATCAAGTGAAAATGACGAAGTTTTGCAAAATAAAGATGATAGTGTATTAAACAAGAAGATGGTTCAATAGCTGATATTCATTGAAAAATGGTGACTTGCCAAATAGCATAGTCCTATGAAATATTACAAATGCAACAAAATGGCAATTTGGCAAAAGTTACATTGTATTCAATGACCAATAACCCTAATGACTAAGGACTCTAGTTGTAGCAAAACTTGAGCTTCCTTGGGGATTCCTGGATACTGGTGAGGTGTCCTTGTCTCAAGCATAATACTTCCGCACCGAATCAGCATTCACAGGATGCGCAAGCTGTTCACCGTCCATAGTTGTAAGAATTAGAGACCCTCCTGAAAACACTGTCTTAACTACGAATGGACCTTCATAATTGGGTGCCCATTTCCCACGGGCGTCTCTCTGCGACGGCATAATCTTTTTAAGTACCAACTCGCCTACTCGGAATTCTTGAATGCGGACCTTTTTATCAAATGCTCTCTTCATCCTCTTCTGGTACAAATGACCATGACACATGGCTGTCAGGCGCTTCTCGTCAATTAGATTAAGTTGATCGTATCTTTCTTGAACCCATTCAGCTTCATCAAGCTTTGTTTCCATCAATATCCTCAGAGAAGGTATCTCAACTTCTATAGGGAGGACAGCATCCATTCCATATACCAACGAAAAAAGGGTTACCCCCGTTGATGTTCTGATGGACGTTCTATATCCATGTAGTGCTTATGGCAACATCTCATGCCAATCCTTGTATGTTTTGACCATTTTCTGAAGAATTTTCTTGATATTCTTGTTTACAGCTTCGACTGCTCCGTTCATCTTCGGACGATACGGTGAAGAGTTATGGTGTTCAATCTTGAAGTTATCACACAATTCCTTCATGGTTTTGTTATTCAAATTGGTTCCGTTGTCAGTTATGATTCTGCTCGGAATCCCATAACGACAAATGATGTTGTTCTTAATGAAGCGAGCAACTACTTGCTTAGTCACATTCGCATAAGAGGCGGCTTCCACCCACTTGGTAAAGTAATCTATAGCCACCAAAATGAAGCGATGCCCATTAGACGCTTTAGGCTCAATTGCCCCAATCATATCGATGCCCCACATAGAGAATGACTAGGGCGATGATAGCACATTCAACAGAGTAGGAGGAACATGCATTTTGTCCGCATAAATCTGACATTTATGGCATTTTCTAGCGTACTGGATGCAATCAGTCTCCATAGTCAACCAATAGTATCCAGCCCTCAAAATCTTCTTAACCATGGCATGTCCATTGGCATGGGTGCCAAAAGCTCCTTCATGGATATCATGGATCAGCAAGTCTTCTTCTCTCTTATCGACACATCTTAACAAAACCATATCAAAATTCCTTTTGTACAGTACACCGTTGCTGATGAAGAACTTGGCTGACAATCTTCGCAGAGTCTCCCTATCAAGAACGGAGGCGTTGGCCGGATATTCTTGGTTCTTTAGGAAGTTCAAAATGTCGTGGAACCAAGGTTTGCCGTCTGATTCTTCTTCAATGGATTGGTAGTAGGCAAGCTCAGTCCTCCTTCCAATACTGATTACTGGATGTTCGTTGATAAATCTAGCTTGCCACATCGAAGCCAGTGTTGCTAAAGCATCAGCCACATGATTCTCAGTACGTGGCACATGGTGAAAAGTTATCTCATCAAAACACTTAATCAACTCCAAAGCATATGCCTGATAAGGGATAAGCTTCTCATCTTTTGTCTTCCACTCGCCTCTGATTTGATAAATGACTAGAGCAGAGTCACCCATAACTTCAAGAAAACAGATTCCAAGATCAATTGCAGCTTCCAGACCCAGAATGCATGCTTCATACTCAGCAATATTATTCGTACACCCAAAATCTAATCTGGCTATAAAAGGGGTGTAGCCACCTTCAGGTTTAATTATAACAACACCTACTTCATGCCCCTTGTAATTGGACGAACCGTCGAACATCATCTTCCACCTATACTCAGCCCTGGGATCTTCTTCAGAGCTTGACTCTTCACAATCTTTTACTGCCATAATATCCTCGTCAGGGAAATCAAACTTGAGTGGTTCATAGTCTTCAACTGGTTGATCGGCAAGATATTCTAAAAGAACACTTCCTTTAATGGCCTTTTGAGTGACATACTGAATGTCATATTCAGATAATAACATGTGCCAGCGGGCAAGTCTACCCGTTTAAGTAGGCTTCTCGAAAATATACTTTATCGGATCCATCTTGGAAATCAACAAAGTAGTATGACAAATCAGGTAATGTCTTAGACGTTTGGCGGCCCAAGCCAGAGCGCAACAAGTCTTTTCCAGTAGTGAGTAGCGGCTTTCACTGTCTGCAAACTTCTTACTCAGATAATAAATTGCATGTTCTTTCTGGCCAGTCTCGTCATGCTGTCCCAAAACACAGCCCATATATTCTTCCAAAATAGTCAAATACATAAAGAGAGGTCTTCCGGGAACCAGAGGAATTAGAATAAGAGGTTCTTGGAGATAACTTTTGAGTTTCTCGAAAGCTTATTGACAGTCAGTATTCCATTCCACTGGCTGATTCTTACGAAGTAATTTGAAAATTGGTGCATATATTGGAGTCATGTTGGAGATGAACCTGGAGATGTAATTCAAATGGCCCAAAAATCCTCTGACTTGAGACTCAGTTTGCGGAGCTGACATTTCTTGAATTGCTCGCACTTTATCTGGATCCACTTCAATGCCCTTCTGGCTAACAATGAAACCCAATAACTTCCCTGATTTGACTCCAAAGGTACACTTTGCAGGGTTTAACCTCAACTGATACTTTCGAAGTCTCTTAAACAATTTTAACAAATGGTCTACGTGCTCCTCCTCACTCAGTGATTTGGCTATCATGTCGTCCACGTACACTTCAATCTCCTTGTGGATCATATCATGGAACAGGGTCACCATAGCTCTCTGGTAAGTTTCCCCGGCATTCTTCAATCCAAAAGGCATAACCTTGTAACAGTAAGTACCCCACTGGGTGATGAAAGTAGTCTTGTCCATGTCAGTTGGATCCATTCTAATCTGATTATAGCCTGAAAAACCATCCATAAATGAGAACATTGCGAAACAAGCCGTGTTGTCTACCAGCATGTCGATATGCGGTAGAGGAAAATCATCCTTGGGACTAGCTTTGTTAAGATCCCTATAATCCACGCACATTCGTACCTTTCCATTCTTCTTCATAACTGGAACAATATTAGCTACCCATTATGGGTACTTTGAAACTGCTAAAAAACCGGCATCCAACTGCCTCTTAACTTCATCTCGAATTTTGAGGGCCATGTCAGGATGACTCCTGCGAAGCTTTTGTTTTACTGGCGGCCACTCAGGCTTGAGCGGTAACTTGTGGACCACAATATATGTATCTAAACCAGATATGTCTTGGTAGGACCAAGCGAACACATCCACATACTCCTCAAGGAGTGAAATCAACCACTGTTTAATTTCTGGCTTCAGCGATGCCCCAATCTTAACCTCTTTCCTCTCTTCCTCAGTGCCAAGATTGATGACATCCACCTGCTTTTCATGAGGCTAGAGATCCGTATACTGGTAATCACATATATCTGCTAGATCCTTGGGCACCTCATAATCTTCCTCCTCCTCAGCTTGATAGACAGGGAAGTCGAAGTCAATGGTAAGAGCGAGGTCATTGAATACAATGGGTTTATGATTCATTCTACATGATAGAATGACTTATCTTATTAAAATGCACAACAATTCAAGAACATGCGAGATGAAGATGTTTTTGTTTTGAAAAGATTGCCATTTTTTAGAAACGGAATGCAATAAAGTAAGGACAACGAGAAATTTAGCAAAATGTTATTTCATTGATTAAGATATTGAAAACGGAGGCCCGTACAAAATAATCCACTAGCTTTGGGCAAGACTAGGGAAATGAAAACAACAAATCAAAACAAGTTACTCTGGTTCTGGGTACAAAGTTGGGATCTCAACAGACTCCCAATTGCTTAACACGTCTTCCTGGCGTAAAACCAAACGATCAATATCTTCCTCTTCCTCAGCACTTCCAATGATTGCGTGGACCTGATGTCCACCTCTGACTAATGTTTCCTGCACAGTCTTTGTCTTTATCCCTCTTCTTCTTATACCTGAAGCAGCCTCATCTTCTGGAGTTGGTCTGTAACCCAACCCTTGGTGTCGGTTCCTCTTCTCAACCTCAATAACTTCTCCCCAAACTGCGGGCACGCCTTCTTGAAGGGCAGACCGGATACTTTTATACGAAGCAAAGGATGGATACTCCGGTACCACCGACTTCTCATTGTCAATCATAACTGCATTAGCTATTTCCAGGGCTTGGAAACAAGTCTCCAACGCGTCCTCATCAGCCTCAATGTAACGGAAGGACGACAAATTACTAACCATCAAATCTTCTTCCCCATGCACAATGACCAACTTATCATCAATCACAAATTTCATTTTCTGATGTAGGGTTGAGGTGACAGCGCCAGCCTCATGGATCCAGGGCCTTCCTAGCAAACAGCTATAGGCAGGATTAATATCTAAGACTTGAAACAGCACATTGAATTCCTGAGGGCCAATCAAAACAGATAGCTCAATTTCTCCCATCACAGATCTACGTGAACCATCAAAAGCTTTGACAATTAGTGACGTGGGTCTCATTATTCCTCCTTGGTATGCCAACTTATCGAGAGTCCTCTTCAGTAAAACATCCAGAGAAGATCCTGTATCTACGAGAACTCTAGCCAACGTGTCCTCATGACATCTCATTGATATGTGTAGCGCAAGATTGTGTTTCTGACCCGCTTGGGTCAACTCTTCGTCACTGAAGCTGAGTGTATTGCATGCAGTAATGTTAGCGATAACATGATCAAACTGCCCGACGGTAATATCCTGAGCTACATGAGCCTGGGCCAATACTTTCTGCAGTGTTGATCAGTGGACTGGTGAATTAATCAACAGAGATAAAATGGAAATTTTTGACGGAGTCTAGTGGAGCTGATCCACAACCTTGTAGTCACTTCTTTTTATTATTCTGAGAAATTCTTTGTTATCCTATTTGGAGATCACTTCTTTACCTTTTTCATTGGCGGGTACATGAATATTACCTTCTTTACTGGACACTTCTTTGTTCACAGGAGTATAAATCCTCCCACTCCTCGTCATTTTCCCCGTTCCTACTATACTCGACACATTCTTTTCATCAGCCCCCACCTCCTTCCTTGGGACTGGTTCTTCTATAACGACCCCACATCTTTCCTTGGGATCATTTCCTCCTTCTTCCTACCACCTGTAATGTCTTCGTAGATCTACGGTAACGGTTTGGTTCCTCTGAACCTGAATGGGACTGGTCTTGGGAAATTATTTCGCCTGGCATGATTAACAGGAGAAACAACTTCAGGTTTGTTGAATCTTGGAACTGATTGTTTAAACACGGGACTCACAGTACTTGCCCCTGGACTGTTGAATACGGGAATTACCGATATGTATTCCTCTTCGTTAAACACTGGCACTTGCTTTGGAAAATTGAACACTGGTTCAATCACTGCTACTCTGCTTTCTTTTTTGAAAACCTGTAGGACACCTTCATTAATCAACTGCTGAATATCATCGTGAACTAACTGACACCCTTCACTACTACCCTCACACTCTTCACAACCATCATGGAAAACTTTGACCAAACCGGCGCTAAACAACTTGGCATGAAATGTTCTCAGGGGAGTTTTAATCTTCGCTGCATCTGAGACTAACACTTCATCATTCTCGTCTTCGATAGCATTAGTTGACCCATGCGTTGGCAAGGGGTTACTCTTCACGTTTGGCTGATTATTAGCGAAAGACATAATGTTTTTCTCCATCAGACTTTTCACCAGATTCTTTAATGCCAAACATCCTTCTAAATCATGACCCACCCCTCCTTGATGGAAAGCACAGGTTGCATTGGGGTTGAAGAACTGCAGAGACTTCTCAGATGGTGGCCCCAACGGCCTAGTAACAACCAATCCTTGCTCCACCAGAGAAGGATACAATGCTGTGTAGGTCATCGGTATGGGTGGAAAATTTGGTGTTACCGCCTGTCTTCTTTGAGGGGTATTTTGTTGTGGCGCTGGCCACCTCTGCTGCTGGTAATTCTGATTTTGATTTCTCGGCCACTGCTGTTGATTCGGTGGCTGGGAAACAGGAACCGGTTGCATCATCTGATGGTTAAAAGTGGGCGTAACGGCCGCCACATACGGTTGTTGTGCGAACTGCATTGGGTAAATCGGTTGTTGAGGAAAACTGGGACCTGGTTGTTGTTGAAAGAGAGATCGTTTCCATCTGGGATTCTGACTCTTTGACATAACAACATTAGTCTCACCTTCTTTCTTCTTATGAAAATTACCCGGAGACTTCTTGACATTGTTACTAGTGGAACTACTAGGTGAACTGACTACTTTTCCATTCTTCAAACCCGCTTCTACTTTCACACCAATGGCAATAATATCAGAAAAATTGGCACCAATATTACTGATCATCTTCTCATAAAATTCAGGCTTTACGGTATCCATAAACTAATCAGCTAATTCTTTTTCTGTCAACGGCGGTTCAACCTGCGAGGCCGTCTCCCTCCATCTTTGAGCGTACTCTTTGAATGACTCGGTGTTCTTTTGAGTCATAGTCAGCAGTTGTCTACGATCTGGAGCTAAATCCAAATTATACTTATAATGTCTCACAAATGCGTCCATTATGTCTTGAAAACACTTGATCTGAGACTGATCCAAACCTAGGTACCATTTTGCAGCGGCGCCCTTCAGGCTATCTTGGAAACAATGTATCAATAGCTTATCGTTGTCCATGTACGCAGCCATTCTCCGGAGGTACATGACCAAATGCGCTTTGGGACACGTAGTACCGAAATACAATTCAAAACCTGGCAGCTTGAACTTCGGTGGAATTACTAGATTTGTAACCAAACACATGTCCTTGAGGTCAGTACTGAAGACATTACTTCCCTCCATAGCTTTCAACTTCCTCTGCATAACTTCCACACTCGCCCTCAACTTCTCATTACGATCATCCTTCTCCACAGATATATTGTCATAATCAAAATGATGCTGATTCTGAAAAATAGGTTGGAGCTGGGTCTGCACCACAGGCGGAGCATAATTTGGAATAGTTTGCCGATTCTCACTAAACAACGGCACTGCTTGTTGCGTAGATTGAGGAGTCGTGGCTCGTATAAACTCAAGTGGCATCCCTAGAGTAGGGTTCACAACAGATATAACTGGCGGCTCTATAGTTGTAGCAACGACTTCTGAGACTACGGTGACCTGCGTATCCATCTTTGCTCGTATAACATTCAAAGCTTCCATGATCTGCCCCATTCCCCCTCTCAATTCGTTGAGTTCATTGTTAACCTGATCCAAATTCTCGCAATCCTCAGACATTCTTCTTCTTCGACCCTGTCCCTGGGTGTTGTAACGATGTAGAGAATTCAGGGTGACGGTTCTGGAGAAGACAAAACGACGATGAGACACGGAAGAATGCACATGCACACGCGAAGATGCAAATGCAGGCTAAACCATCAAGAACTAAAAATTATTTGCAAACAGTGTAAACAATAGGATTACCAACAACATAAACTCCTTCCCATTGAAAGATAATACAAGTGCTTACAAAAAGGAAATATTACAACCATTGTTCGAATTACATTAAAATAAATACAACTTAAAACAGGATTACAACAACTGATCATAAAACAGGAAACTTGAAAGCTACAACTCTAAATAAGAGGGCCCTTCGCCTTCCCTGATCCCTTTTATGATCTCCTTGATGTGCTGCTTGGTTCTGGCCTTCTCAACAGTCAGCTCTCCCAACAACTCCATCCTCTTCTGCTTGGCACTCGTGGGTGTCTCGTAGTATGGAAAAGGCTTCTTCATGCTAAGCGAAATCCCCTGCGCCCATTTCAAATGAGCTTCTGTGATGGGACCGGCAGTGGTCCACCTCTGCTAATTAATGTGGAACCAGGCGTGCCCCATTTTGAGTTTGTCTTCAAATCCCTCTCCATACCCATAATAGATTAACTCCAGCTCCTTGGGATCTGGTTATTCCTCAATGGGATGACCAAGTTGGCAACGAGCGAGCACCGGATTGTAGTTGATGCAACCACTCCTTCCCATGAGCGGCACGTTGGGATAGGCTCCACAGCTTACAATCATAAGGGTCCCTCTTGGGTCCGAATCATACCACCTGATAGCAGAACGTTCTAGCTCCATCAGTTTCTTATCCCAAAGGGCGCTGTCTCTTACCTCCCAAAATGTTGGAGCTGTAGGCAAATACGAAATGAACCACTTATAGAGCAGTGGAGCACAATAGACAATCACACCTTCTCTTTTCATGGATTGTGTAGTAACTGAGAAGTACATATCAGCTAATAGAGTAGAGACAGGGTTCTGACTCATAAAGATTCGGATAGCCTGGACGTCAACGAAGTCTTTGACATTGGGAAACAGGAATAACTCGTACACTAGCAGAGCAAAAATTGATTCAAACATTACAGAGTCTCCCCTTCCTTTAAAGTGAAGAGCCATTTCAATCAAAAACTGAGCTGGTAAACCACGATACCCTTCTCTAGTAGTCATGTTCTCTCGTATGTGCCTCTTGCGGATCCTTAACCCTGCAGCAATCTCTTGGTTAAGGAACTCCCCTTCCACACCAGAAAATGGAGGATGATGCTGAATTGGTAAACTCATCATAGCTGAATACTCCTCTATAGTTGGAACCAGCTAAAAATTAGGAAATATGAAACAACGGTATGCAGGATGATACAGTTGCACCAAGGTTTCCAGCAATCCTTCCTTCACTTGTAGTTTCATTAGGGACAGAAGGTCTCCGTACTTGTCGATGAAACTTAGCGGGTCTTTAATTCTTCCTCCGATCTCTATCAGCTGCTCGACGTTAGGGATCAGGAAAGTAAAGGGCCAGTTTATCTTCTTGGTAGCCTCCATTCTCTACAAAGTCCTTCAAAACAAAGTTTAGTGTCTTGATAGCTTAGCAGAATGCAATGCAGCATGATGGGTGTAATTCAAGGAACTAAACATCGTATTTTTGCAAATTTTAAGGAACACTTTTCTTAGAAGAAAAATCTCATCTTATTTCATTGATAATAAAGTTTTAGATTAAAAAGAGACGATTACACCTTCAAAAGCCAAAATACAAAGTGCGAAATAAAGAAAACTAAGTCCTAAGCCATCCAATCAGTTTTCTCCCATCAATCTCATGGCGAGCTTCTGGTTTTCCTTCTGCAACCTCTCATTCTCAACAGCGAGCTTGACCAACTGTGACTTCCATGGTTTTGGTGGAGATGATGTGCTAGGAGAAAATAAATCTCCTTGCGCCTTCCTCTTTCTGACAGACTCTTCTTCCTTTCTCCTGAGACTCTTCTGAAGTTCATTCATCTCAAAGTCGAGAATCTGATACTTGTTCATCCATGCATTCCTTTCTCGTTCTGCTTGAGCCAGCCGGATCTTTAATTCGTCCTCATTGCTTGTGAAGTAAAGAATAGGATCTCTGGGAGCTAATGGGATAGGATCATGACGATCATACGACATCTTCAACTCAACAGCTCTCTTCTGCACCCACTGAGTGTAGGATTCTGAAGCCAAACACTCAGGTTTTCCCAAAGCAGAGATACCTCTTGTGTGAACATGACGCCAAGCGTGAGCCATCTTTTCCCTAAGCACAGGGTCCTTATCCTCTTCAAAGAACAAACCTTCCAAGTAAATGTTGTTAGGCTTAGCTTCCATAGAGTAACCATGTTGACGACAAGTCAAAGCTGGATTGTAGCTTGTGCCTCCTTTTGTGCCAAGAAGTGGTACATTAGCAAATCCTCTACAGCTAACAATCATATATTTGCCTTTGAGCGTTGGGTAGTACCACTCTAGATCGGTGTTGGTGAGAGACATGATCTTTTCTGACCAAAGAAGTCCATCTTAGAGATCCCAAAAGGTCTTAGAGCGGGGTAAGTGTGAAATAAACCACTTATACAACAATGTGGCACAGCAGGTTACCATTACTCCCTTATGAGCAGCCCTCAAATGCACTGAATAGTAGGCATCAACAAGTAGGGTTGGAACTGGATTTCCAATGATAAAGATCTTGATTGCATTCATACTAACAAAGTTCTCAATGTTGGGAAACAGAAATAACCCATAGATGAGAAGGGCCATAACAGCTTCATAATCCACCATATTCTTCATGTTAACATAATAACTGGCTTTCTCCATTAGAAACTTGGCAGGAAACCCAAAAAGTCCTCCCTTGACAACCAAGTTAGCCTTGACGTCTGACAACTTGAGGTGAGCAGCCTCTGCAATTTCCTTCTCCTTAGGTGTCTTTTCCAAACCAGAGTAAGGAAGGTTTGGGGTAATAGGAATACCAACCAGAATAGCATACTCTTCAAGCGTAGGCATTAACTGATAATCTGGGAAAGTGAAACAATGGTACACAGGATCATAAAACTACATAAGAGTGTGGAGCATCCCATCTACTATTTTTGACTTCATCAGAGAGAAAATCCTCCCATACTTGTCTTGGAATGTTGTTGATTCATTGATTGGCTTACCCAGATTCTTTAAATCTTCCAATTTTGGACTGATGAAGGTGTACTTCTTTGTTTTCCTTTTTTCAAAATCCATCCTATAAAGTTTGCAAGACAAAGTTGAATTCCTTGAATATGCACAATACATATGATGCAAGGATGAATGCAACAAACACACATAGACAGATAAGCACAAAGCATATAAGTAAACCTAAGTTCAAGGTCACGAGCATGGAGTCAAAGGTCTACCCCTCCCAAAGGTATGTACTATGGTTTTCACCTGCCAGGCAAGGTTCTAAAAAGTTCCCAGAGTCTACAACCCATCTTTCAGATTTTATCGACTTTCCAATTGCTCGGTGATCGACAAAATTCTCAAGAGAGTCTCATCTGAGTGTAGTATCGCGTAGCAACCATTTGGGATTGCTCCCTCACAGTCATCGCACTACGTCCTAAATAGGCCAAGTAGGAGCAAAAGGGTAACTAAAGGTTCTCAATATCCCTGGCACCAAATTGAAAGAAGTAACGCATTCACGATTGCTCGCGTAACATTCTACTACATTCAAGAGGGCCTCAACTGAGTGTGGACTTCAAGTTCCCTCCTTTGGGATTTCTCCCTCGAAGTTTCCTCGACTATGTCCACGGTTCCTAAACATATGTGTTCTCTCAAGTCCGGGTTAGGACTTATCTCACTCATAAATACCATGTCAACCCATAGAACAAATATACAAATATAGGCAAATATGACAGGTATATAGGCAGATACAAGTAAACATAATAACATGAATACAAGATAGGCTTACCCTCTAAAATGATCTTACTTCCCCAGTGAAGTCGCCATTTCTGTTGCGGTGAAAATCGGATAACAAGCTATTAGTTAACTTGCATCATTTTCTTTTACAACCGACTTTGATTTATCCAAAGGAAATGTTCAAGATCGTTAGAAAAACCTAAAGGGGGAGATCTAAGGTTCGGGGGTTGGTTACGCCTAGGGAAGGTATTAGCACCCTGAACGTCCGTAGTACTCTACGGGAGCCTCTTGTTTTACTTGTTATATCTCACTCGCTTGCTAAGGGTGCTATGCTAAAGGTTGAAACCCTAAGGGTTTATTTCTAAGTATACTCGACAAAGCATCGCACCTTGCGCCTACGTATCCTCGGGAGTAGAATCAGAGTATGCGTAGTTCTACTAAGTAATGAATTTTTGACTATGGTCAAAGTTCACAGGGGAGAATGAGTACAAGCTCATTCTAGAGTTCAAGAACTCTCTAAATCTAAGTTATAATGGTCCTATGTTGAAGTTTTAGTCAATAGGGAAAGGGAGTATTCATTAGGATGAATATCACCAAGAGTGTAAGAACTCTTTCCTAAGGCTAGTTATAACTTATTGGCTCTTAGGAGGCCAAGAAGTGAAAGTCATCTCCTAAGAGGCTACTAAGGTAAGATGGGGGCTATGACTTTAAGAGTCAATATTAATCACCTTCCTTTGGAATGGGGGAAAGAAATAGTTGATAAGATACTAAAAGATAACAAACTAATAATTCAAATATGATGATACAACAATACATGAATAGGATAATGAGATAAGGTAAAATCATGATATCAATAAAAAGTGAGAATTAAACATATTAGACAATGATCAAACATGATGGATAGTGATAACATAGTAAGGTACATAAAGAAGAGCAATAAACACCTTAATAAGCATTTCTAATATTATCATGAATAATGGTCTCCAAAATTAATATTTTGACTAATCTCTTTTAACATGTGAAAAATAGATTCAACAAGGGAAATGTAGCAAAAAGAAGGAAAAGAAAAGGATAAAAATTGAATAAGTTAAGATATTTTAAAGATTAAGTATAAACTTAAAAAAAACAACCAACAAGTGATAAAAAAGAGAAGGAATGGCAATCTTATGGCTCGAACCCATGTCATTGCGCCTGCAGCCCAAAACCCTAACCTCCTGGCCAACGCGCGCAGTTGATAAATAATGAAAACACAACTATATATTTAAAACAAGTGAAATTTAGGAAAAATAAATAAAAGACTGGGGCGAGGGGATTCGAACCCCAGTCTCTTGGCACGGATAATACTTATATCCCTCCTCCTGGACCAGCGGTGCTACGCCCTCATCCAGTATTAACATGATTCAACAAACACATAAAGCAAACAAGCTCATAAATGCCCAATTAACCAAAACATGCGCACGCATCCTTGCCCACTGATTCCAAATACTCACTTGCCCAACCAAAATCATACAGTCAAAAGCAAAGTAGATTGAAGACAAATCTAATTCAATATGTTTTCCAAAACCACAAGGCATCAAGAACTTAAACTAGTATGTGGCGAGGCACACGATATGAGTTCAAGAATTACTCAATGATCACAAATGCATAAAATAGGAACAAGATCATGTTATCCTCAAATTAAAACTCCTATATCATCTAAATTCAGGATTTAGCAAAGCACACAATGAAAGATCAAACACATAATTCCAAAAAATGGCAGCCATGGTCTTAAACTTAAACATGTAAATACTAAACAGTTCCCAATGTGTAGAACAAATTCACAAGGCACACATTTCCTAAATTCAAGTATATAACTGGTTCAAAATCAGAGTGACAATAGATTGCTCAAATGAAAAAGTTAGGCCAAACATTCTAGTCAATTAGAAGCAAATAGTATGTTAAGAACTTAGACAACTTGGATATGTGGTAAAGTGCAGCTCATCAGTCATTACACTGTCAGTTTTAAGAACTCAGCATTGGCAGTTCAAATATTTGGCAATAACACTTAATTCAAAAGGTCTAATAGCTAGTCAACATGATATCAACACATGGACAAATCATGGGCAATTACAGATGCAGATTATTTCAAACAGATTAACTCCAAACAGAATCAATGTGGTAATTTGCAATTGAATGATGAGCTCAGAGAGGCATACATATAGAACACACATTGACCTAATTCAAATCAGATTGACATCCATCAACAGAAAAAAAGAAACAATGATTTGAACAAATTTGGATGGTCTGTAAACAGCACAACAATTAAAAACACACATCACTTAGATATCTATGCATTTTACACATGTGTTAGAGACAAACCAAAAGAAACATAACCAAAAGATTAGATACAAACCAACAGATAATTTGCAGCATGAGAAAACATTTGTGACTGGTGTGTGATTGTGTGATCAGTGGAAAGGACAATGGCTAGAGTGATTGTAGTATGGCAGTCAAAAAATTCAACACACAAAAGAAAGAACTCAATCAGTCATGAACACATAACACACATTGATGGAATTCAAAACAGGTCACCACATAAATGAATACAATCTAGTATAATTTGCCAAAGGTTTAAACAACATGACTTGGGTGCATGCAATTGACAAATCAGTAGCTTGGTAGCATGAACATTGTGTAGGACCAAGTGCAAAACTCAATGGCATATTGCATATTGATGAGCATATCAAGGGGAACAAACATGAACAAATGAATCAAGACATGGATTCATGCTATAGCAGATATACATCAAGATAGTATAGGTCATAGAAAACTCAAAACAAATAGCAGTTCAAAGGCACAAGGCAATAAGTTATGATTTAGCAGCAAAGTTAGAAAATACAACTTTGGTCAAACATCTTCAAGAACACAAACACATATGGATTGGTAGCATCATTATCAAAGTTAATGCATACATTCTGGGCACAGAATTACAGCAAGGCGTGAAACTCAACAAAAGCAAGATGAAAGCAAACTTAGAGACATGGACAATGTGCTCAAAAAAAGGAACAATGATGTAGACTAGATTAGTTCACTCAATCATCAGAACTAAGCTAAAGACAATTTCAGTAAGTCAACCAATATGAACAGAGAGCATTATAACCTTGATAGAGCAATGAAGCAAACATCATGATATTTCAAACATGGTACTCAACAGAAACAAGGCAAACCATGAAAAAAGATACAACTCAACATCAGACATACATCTGCCACACACATGGAAACCAGCTAATAGATTGGATCAGCAAAACATAAGGCAATAATCTCATACCAAAGTTTTAAGGGATTAACACATACATTCTTAACAGGGCATAAACATAGAGCAGACATAGATACATATGACCCACATCTTAGAGGCATATGGCTACAAAAACAATCCAACAGGGGGTAAAACAAATAGCTAACAGTTCACACCATCTATCCTTAAACATGTGATCAAGCAACAAAATCATCAATGCAGATCAATTGTAAACAGAACCATGAATATTACAACATCCATTATGGTAACTCATCATCACATACACGTATAGCCATCAATGTAGAACATCATTTACTTTGTAAATTTAAACCATAGCAACATTTTTAGGCATATATTCAGACAGATGCATATGGTAAGGACTAAATCAAATGAACATTATTAACAAAGGGGTAAGAACACAATACCAAATGGAATAAATTCCACTGTCTTTAGGTGTGATGAATGTCCTCTCTTCCAAGAACAAGCTCCAATGACCAACTCCAAATTGCTAGCTCGAAACTCTTTATGGAACTTCAGAGAACTTTTTAAGTGTTTTTCTGAGAGAGTTGTTGATGTTGATGAACTGAACCTAAGCCTCTTTATATAGGCAATGATATTGGACCGGGTTGAACTCATCCAAGGGATCAAAACTCGGTGGCTAGGGTTTGTAAACTTGAAAACTGATGTTGTAAGCTTAGGAGGCAAACGCTCCTTGTTACAGAAATTCAGAGACTTTGCAGGGTCAAGGTTTAAATTATGCATTGCTTCTGAGACTAAACTTCTGTTGCCATACACGTAAGCAATGTAAGGGGAAGTTGATAGGGACGACGCCATGAACACTTCACAGGTGATGCAAGGTGTGGCAGAGTGGAAGATGGATAGGGTAATGCTTCAGAGTTGCTTTTGACGAACCGAGTCTTGGAAGCTCAAAGAAGAAATATCTTGGGATCAAAAATTAAACTGAAACGCGCCAAAGATTGAGGATTTAAAATGAGTTTGATTGAATCCCTTGGATCCCTTTCTTCCTTCTGTAAATCAAGGTCACGACAAAGAAGAAGAAGAAGATTGTTGAATTGTTGTTTTTCCTTCAATTGCCACGCGTTGTTTCTCCATTGGTTGATGATAAGGTTTGAAAAGTCAAAGGAGAAAAGCTTGCTCCTTATTGGTTGATAGCCAAAACTAGCTCCTCCAATCAAGACCAAAGTAATTGCCATGGTGGACTACTCATGAAAGGCCAAGAAAATGAATAACATCTTTTCTTAAATGGATTAATATGTTAAATAACAATTAATTAATACTCCAATTAAAAAGTTAAAACAATAAACCATATTAGCAATTAATCTAATTAATTAAACTAATGCAAAATTAGATTAAATTGAGATTAATTAAAACAACTTAAATATAAACAAAAATTAAAAAAAAAAGAAGGCCATATTGAAATTAAATTAAATTAAAGACAGATAAAGATGTTAAAATCAATATTAAGTTAAATAAATAAAACATCAACTAGCAGAAAAATGAGGGTAAAATTTGGGGTACAACAGCGCGCACAATACATCTATAATGCGCGTGATGATGACTTTTTTTGGGCTTTTTCTGACACGACCTGACCCGTTCTGAGCTCTTTTTAAGGGAAATTTGTGCACTGATATAAGGGTTACGAGATTTGGCACATAGAGCATAATTTTACTGCATCAAATGGTTATTTTGAGAGCATTGAAAGCCATTGGAGGCAAATCCTTCAAGGAAATTCATATGATACTCTCTTTATTCCAATTGGTATTGTAATTTTAACTATGAGTAGCTAAACTCTTCTAGGTTAGGTTGTGTGTGTGATGAACCTTTTTCAATCTTGTTGGATTATATGTTGATTTAACTTTATATGAATCCTTTGAACTATAATTTTATTCAATTGCTTATCGTTCGTAATGCTTTTTATTTGAGATATACTTGTTAAACTGATCCTGGGCACATAGGGATTACTGACCCTTAGCCTATGTGTTGGACCTAGGGAAATTCTTCTATTTACGCTGGTTAACTATGAATAGGAGACCCCAATTAGTGGGATAGGGAATTAATGTTTTGTACATCACCTAATTCTACTTATGCTAGTGGACTAGGGATAGGAAGCTCCGAGTAGTGATCAATGAGTTATTTTGTGAGGGATCGGTTATAATGGCTTTGTTAATTCGTCGTGGGATTATAGGGATAAGATCATTCATACAAGGCATCAAACATCAACAAGAGAGAATTAGGGGATTCGATACACAACCTGACCGTCTTAGTTATTCTGTTTAAATCTCTTATTTTGTTTTTCGCTCTGCAACCTCAAACCCCTCTTTATTTACTGTTTTCTTTACTTTGCACAACTTTTGTCTTGTTCTAACACAGTCCCTATAGATTCGATCTTTTAATAATGTGACACTATCGGTACACTTGCCGAGAAGTCATCAATTATCGACTAATCCCATAAACCAACAAGAGTCTTTTCAGCATGCTTTATTCTCACTCACACACTTTCTGGGAAACTTCCTTGAAGGTCACCCATCCAAATACTATTCCAAGTCAAGCACACTTAAATATGGAGTTCTTATTTGTTAGGCTACCGAAAAGAAGATGTATCTTGTTGGTATAGGTAGTACCAATCAATCCTTATAAGTCTTCCTTCAACCATGCAGTCTCATACCTGCACATCCTCATGATCCCTCTCATTCCGATGTGAATTCAGTTTTTTCCTAGAAGCTGCCAAAAGTCGTTCATTGTCATGCAATAATATATCCCATGGTAGCTTCTTCAATTCCTCCTTATCACATTGTTTCTCTTTTTCATCACTCGGACCACTTCGCCTTTTTTTCTCTACGAGTTTCCTTCTTCTGACCTTTCGTCTTTGGATATGCTTTTATTCTATGAGGTGAACCTTGATGATATCCTTCTTCAGGTCAAATTTTCTATGAGATCCTTCAGTTATATGATTTGTTTGATATTTTGTCCATTGCTTGTATGGAAGCAACAATACTGGTACTTTCGAAGGTTCCCAGATCTATTTCGTTGTTTCTACTTCTTCTTCTTAAAACTTTACATTGACGCATTTATGTAGAATGTGTTCTCTAGAAGTGTTCAAAGTTGTGTAATCCAGGTACCTAGATGGAGGTAATCTCGTACATTATCAGCCAAATCGGGTGTCCTTGTTTCCTTTATTCCTCCACTCCGTGCTCTGTTTCTGTTTTTAAACTCCCACATTTCCTATCTCATTATTTTCCAATTTTCCTCCATAAATTGCCCTTCTTGAGACCATTTTCTTCAGAATGTATGCATTTTTCAGTTCTTACTAATAGGTTGTTAAAAGTCTTTGTGAAATTAAAACCCAATTAGACTTTGAGGCTCAACAAATATTTCTTCAATTTGTCGTCGACTCTATTGACTAAGATATCCTCCTTATTGAACCTTTCGATGTAAAACCGCAGTGTTTGATCATTCTCTTGTCTAATCAAGCCCAATATTTCCACCAACTAGGGTTGCCTTCAAGATTTCGTGAAATAAGCAGAAAGTCACCATTAACGCTCTCCCCATGAACTAATTGATTAGTTTCTCAATCCCATGAACCAAGCTATGACACTAACCTTCAAGGTGACAACGAATAACTTGCATTTCTCTTTATCCCTTACTCTTCAGAAATTTATTAAAAATTCGAAGAGTTCCACATGCTTATCGAGTTCATTCGTTTCGTCATAAGTTCCCATTCCTAATGGTTTTTGGGGTTCCATGCATATGGGATATTCATTGATTTTTCTACATAAAGCGTTCATGAAAGAGATGTTATTGTCCCTTTCGAAAATATTAGAGGAGGATGAAGGTGATATGTATTGGAGAAAATGGCATTGATGCCTTAGATGACGAACTTGGGAATGCAATTATGATGAGGAGTATCGTCGTTGGTCCAAAGAATGAATTATACGACTCTAATATCTTATTGGTTAACGATGTTGGAATGACTCAGTGTGATCTTCGATGTAGTTTGTTATCATGTCATCGCAAATCTAGGTTATTCCCCTAACATTATGGGTGGTAGGAAATGGCCGAGATCAATTGTTCTAATTCCTTGGAGTTGTTCATTTTGATGTTTTAGCACCATTGATTTTCTTTGTATCGTCGTTAATAGATCTCTCATTAGTGTGTCCTTCTTAGAGTTAGCCTTCTATGCTTCTAGAATGGTGACTTATGATGCAACACCATCTTCTAGAGGAGGCGACATTAAGGTTTTGTTGACTAGTATGAGGGTTCCCAAAGGTGTTGATGTTCGTGGTTAAGTGGTGAGGCATGAATGGTCTTACTAGTCTATGAAAGTGGAATAAGATCCTCATAGTGTGAAGAGGATGTTGTAAGTCCATCATTGAGTTTGAGAAAAAAAAAATCATTAAACTTATTATTTGTTGCGAGTTAAATTTATAGTGGGACATGTTCTAATATTTACCAAAACTACTTAGTGAATATGTCAAAAGTGTACAAAATTCTTAGCCTCTCCAAAGTCTATCACGAAAGAGTTTTTTATTGTTCCTAACAAAGATTATTGAAAATGTTATCAAATGGATACAATTTACCACAATGCAACCTTGCATAGAAAAAAGAAAGATAATTTAATCAAGGATAATGTTAACTTGTGTCCTAGAGACACATGTTAAGAACTAAATATAGAAATGTTTTCTTGGAGCTTGATTATTTTCTTTATCAAAAGTTTATAATTAATATTTTTATTATTTTTTCTGTTAGGTCTTTGATTGGCTACATTTTGGCTAAAACAAGTTTACAGCAAGATGTTGGGAAAGATGTCCTGACATGGTTGATCAGACATCAATACAGATATGGTTATAATACTTGGCAAGATGATGAGTAAGATGTTGAAGCATCTTCATCAACTGTCATGACAGTATTACTGTCATGACATATGTCATGACATCTTAGTCTGGTACAGCAGGTGTTGCTGTTTTGCTGTCATATGACTTTTAATCAAGATGTCGAAGGAGATGTCATGACATCTTTGTCTGGTACAACATGTACTGCTGTTGTATATCTCATGACAGATTTATTTTGTTTTGATGAGAATATTTTGAATATGTCTCATCATTATACGCATGTCAAGGAGATTTATTAGGAACTAAGTGCAGATTTAATTGGATTTCATAAAAAGGATCTTGGAGACTTTTTAGGAAACTATTTGGAGATTTGTTCCAATTTTTGGAGAGAAGATCTTGCAGCTGAATTAAAACATGAAGATTGGACCTGATTGAAGAGTCCAAGCCCATACTGCAGGAGTCTATAAATAAAGACTTGCTAGACCTAAAATAGTAAGCACACACAACAACAAGTCGTCGGTGCAACATAAAGGTTCAGGGTTTTGAGAGGCTCTTGTGTAGTTTATAAGTCACCCTTGTATCTTTTGATACTATGTGGTCGACATAGGTTGTTGTAAATTGTTCTCACTCGAAGCTTTGAAGAAAGGGTTGAGTATTGTTCTTGGATGAAGCTTTTAAGCAAATCCGAGTTAGCTTGGTTGTCAAGAAAGCTTGACAGATTTCTGTATTGATAGGAATGATGTAGAAATCACAGTTGGTGATTAAGGGAAGTGAGTGGGGTATCTCATATCAGAGTTGTAAACATTTGAGTTTAATTGTGGTAAAGATGTTCATTGGGTAGATGTTAGGATAAAGTTGTAAACGGGGGAGTTTAGCTTTGTAACAGGTCTGTAAATTTATGTTTTCGGTTAGGGTTCATGATAAACATGTTGGATCAGATGTCGTGACATCTATGATTCTGTAGTTCTGATATTCAAGGTATCAGTCTGTTGTTGCACCTCTATGTTTAAATGATTATGTAGCACAATATCTTGACAAGTGTTATGACATCTGCTGTCTGCATATTCCAGAATTTCAATTGGTATCAGAGCAGGCATCCTGTCTGGTTCTAGATGAGATCTTTGGGTGATACTTTCTGGCGTTTAAACAAGGAGGAGTTTTGAAGATTAGATCAATTAACTCAGACATACTCAAGGGTATTAATGGATGAGATAGATGTTCTGGATCGAAGGTAACAACCCAGAGGTTGTTCATGTTGCTGAGGAGGTTCTACAATAACTATAGGAGAAGTGGCTAGTTCTCTTGTTGGGGTGTCTTATAAGATGTTCTGAAATCTTATTAGGGCAAGCAGGATCTGTTCCTTGGTGGTTCCGCTGCATGTGTTTCTGATGGAAGAGCTCTAGAATTATGGGATTCTGGAGTTGTTATTGAAGACAGTTGGTGGAAGATCTTAATTGCCAGCCTCTGTATGTGAAGATATATGTTTTCTTTTATTCCAAAGTCGGGAGCGATGGAATAAAGGGAGTTGTTGGTAGATATCTGGTATGGTGACTTAGTACTTGGAAGCTTGGTTTCTTGGTGCAGTTGAAGTCAGTTGAAGAGGAGAAGAGTTGAGTTTAAGTTTATCAAGTTCTTACTCTGGGAGTTTGATAAATTATTGATCGGCTAGGTTGTCAAAGATACTTGAGAATTATCTCAAGTCTACTCATAAAGACGTCTCAGTCGTGCATCTGGAGTCTTCTAGTTATTCTTCTGACTAGAAGGTGTTTCTTTGAAACACAATTCGAAGAAAGTGGAGGTGATTTATTTTCACCATCCAAAATAGCAAGGAAGGATTAATCTCTCTTAACCCTATGGGTGGATCTAATCTGATTGGTGCGTTCAGAATTTTTGAGGTAAATAAGGTTCGTTCAGAGAGAATCTTGGTTACTTGAGTCAAGGGTGGCAACCTTGGTATCTCAACACTGTTTGTCAAAGAAGATACTTGCAAAGGATTGAATACTTGATAAGTGTTCATGAAGTGGTCTGGTGGAGCTTAGCTACAACAGTGAAGAAGGGTTATTGGACAAGGATTTAAGATTAATTGTTATTTGTGGAGTTCACAAGTATTTAATTGATTATCCTTGATAGTCAAGATTGTTGATGTTCAACAAGATATTGGAACATCTCATCATCAAAGTTTGTGCAGAATCATGGGAGGGGTACTGCATACGCTTTAGCATCTGTTTTAGTCTTAGGTGTTGACCTAAGAATGAGCTTCAATCGGATGTGAGAGAAGCATGTGTTCTCTGGAGGGTTTCCTGGAAAGAAACTGGTCTGGACTTTGATGCTGTTGAAGATGAAGATGAAGACATCATAATCTTGATGGTTACTGCTTGGATCAGTTTCTTTCTGATCTAGGTACTTGGGAGCATGGGATTTTGCTCAGTTTGAATGTAAAAGTTAAGTGGCAGTTATCTCTGACTTTCTACAAACTGCTCTACTAAGGAAAGTGGCATTCTTTGGTATGGCTATGGTGTAGTCTTGGACTACTTATCTTCTGAAGATTCAGACGTGGCAGGTATGAAGTCTTTGGAGTTTCAAAGCAGGATGGAGGTTGTCTACTCAAACTTGGTTGTTGAATTAAGTTTATGAGAGCATGGAACTCTTGTTCTGCAAAGGGAGGAGGTTCTTCTAAGTGGCAGAATGAGGAGTTGAATTCAGCAGTTGGATGTCGTATCAGAATGTTCTGACATCTAGCTTAACATCAGAGTCTCAGCTGGTGATGTGGCACATCAGCTTAAGATAGGGTGATTACAGGAGAATGGAAGTTATGGATGCTTCAAAAAGGTCTATCTCATGCAGTTTGCGGGAGCTGTGGATGGGAAGATGTTACATGTCTAGAGGCTTGGTGGATCCAAGATGTCTTGCTATGGTGCAAGTAGTTCATGTGACTTGAAGATCTGATTTCATTGGTAGATCAGTGTATCTTGTGGGAGTTATGAAGAAGAGTGAGATCAATCAAAAGGTGGCATTTGGTTGGTTTCATAGTGTGCATTCAAGCAGTATGCTTAAAACTGATTGCTCTTGTGCAGAAAAGTAGTTAGTTGAAAACGTAAGGAGGTTCTGGTTCTCTTAGAGCTTGTGGTAGAAGTTCTAGGTTAAGGATGGAAGATTACCTTCTTTTTGTTGATGAGAGTTTATTTCTCTCTGGGTTTCTGAAGTTCTCTTTGTTCAAGCTAGTGGCGTAGTGTTGTGTGAAGATCTTTTGTTTGGATTACTATGCTGATGGTAAGTCCAGTGGTGGAGCATATCAAGAACCATGGTGTGTGGTGTCTATGATGTGTGAAGAATGTCCTAACTGATGTTAGAACATTTTTAGGTTGGATATCCTTGGAGCAGGATACTAAGTTCTGAGTGTAGAACTTGAAACTCACATCTTGTCTAAGAGGTATTTATCTTGTCATACGGGAGAATGATGGGTAAATGACTGTCTTGGAAGTCGGATGTGAATGGGATATGCTAGAAGTAAATCAGTTGGTGCTTGTGGGGCAAATAGGCTAAAGATTTATGGAGCATGTGTTTGAGGTTCTTCAAGTGCGAAGAATATCTGGGTGAGCTAGCAAACTAAAGGGCCCTGTGCGTCTCTTTGAGGAATGTGAAGCATTATGATTCAATTAGGTTGTATCTCAGGGAATAAAGAGATTCATACATGGGAACTCAGAAGGAGTTCGTGCGGTGTATGGATGGTTTCTAGACGAGAGGGATCAGTGGAGCTTTGATCTCAATCCAAGCGTTTGTTGGTTGTGGTACACTGACGCGTTCTGGGTATTCACAAACTATATGATCATGAAGTTGTCATGGGATATCATGTAGTGGTTTTGGGTGGTTCTTGAGAAGAAGCATCTGTTGAGAGAGATAGGGGGAGAACTTCTCTCTAATTTTTTGTACTGGTATGGTACATGGTTTGCTTGGAGGTCAAGCAGTAGGTGAATGTGTTCAGCAAGTGTGATGAACTGAGGGTGCGCTCTTGAAGACATGAAGATGCGTCTTATGTTTTCCATTCATTCAGGGTGTTCTTCTTGTGAAGGAACACAGGTTATCTATGACAGGGGGAGAAGTAAGTAGTAGTAGTGTTCTTTGGTTGTTTCCATAAGGGGGAGCTGGATGTGTTATCCAAAGGTTGTTTTAGCCAAAATTTTCCAAAGGGGGAGATTGTTAGGTCTTTGATTGGCTACGTTTTGGCTAAAATAAGTTTACAACAAGATGTTGGGAAAGATGTCCTGACATGGTTGATCAGACATCAGTACAAATATGGTTATAATACTTGGCAAGCTAATGAGTAAGATGTTGAAACATCTTCATCAACTGTCATGACAATATTACTGTCATGACAGATGTCATGACATCTTAGTCTGGTACAACAGGTGTTGCTGTTTTGCTGTTGTTGCGGTGAAAATCGGATAAAAAATTATTAATTAATTTGCATCATTTTCTTTTACAACCGACTTTGATTTATCCAAAGGAAAGGTTCAAGATCGTTTAAAAACCTAAAGGGGGAGATCTAAGGTTCGGGGGTTGGTTACGCCTAGGGAAGGTATTAGCACCCTAAACGTCCGTAGTACTCTACGAGAACCTCTTGTTTAATGTTTGTGTTATTCTATGTTCGCTTGCTAAGATAAATCTATACTAAGACTAAGGACCTAAGTATGTACACTAAGTTTGCTCACCAAGACATCGCATCTTGTGCCTACGTATCTGACTAAAGAATCAGAGCAACCGTAGTTCATCTGATGAGGTAAAAGGGGAAAGAGATTAATGGCTATCTCTTGAAAAGATTGTGAAAGTTTAAAAGTTGGTGAAGGAGAGGAGATTAATGGCTATCTCTTATGTAGGTTAAAGGAGGGTTTAAAGGTTATAAGGGATTAATGGCTATCTCTTAGGAAGGCTAGTTTTAAAAGGGTAATGAATGGTTACCTATGACTATGGGTCAAAAAAAGGGTAATGAGCTTTCTATGATCTTGAAATCAATAGAAAAACTTTTCCTTTGGAAGGAAGGGGGAAATAACATCTTATAAATAAGAGTTATAGAAGAGTTGAAATATATGTAATATATAGGCAGAGAAGTATTTACACTTAGAAGCACAGCATTTGAAATCATGTTGTTCATTTAACATATAGCAGAACAAATAAAATTACATGGCAAGGCTCATGATAAAGTCAGAAACAAAAATTCACAAACCAAATACATTCATAGCAGGATCAATTCGCAAACAGTAGTTACTCAAGCATGGTGAGCATAGCATGGAAAGCAAACAGAAACAGAAGAATTTACTCATGTGATTTCAGACAGAAAGCAATCACATTTTCATGGCGAGGGTTTCATGAATCACAACATAGTTAAAAAAAATAGTAACACATTTTAGAAACAGTGAGCACATGATTATATCAAGCATGGCAGCAAAGATATTCTCACAGTTTGAAAAACAAAGCATTGGAAACATACAGCCAGCATTCTCATGATAAAGCCAGTAAACAAAATTCAACCAAACTTCACAAATTAAATAGCTTGCTCCCAAAATGACTCATTTAACAACAGTAACACCTTAATATGTCAAGCATAGCAGAAAGACATTCTCACAGTTTGAAAAATAAAACATTGGAATCATGCAATGATATTCAGAAGCCAGAAAGTGCAGACAGCATCTTATGATAAAGTTCATGCAGCAATGTTCAAACATAAATCATGAATTAAAGCATACTTAAGGAAATGTATCTAACATTTAAGCACGCATTGGGTAAGAAAGAAATAAGAAGCAGAAGAATTCATATTGTTTTGAAATTATATAAAAAAAAACATAGCAAAGAAAAATGGACAGAAATGGTTAAATAAACAACAAAATGAAAAAAAAGGAAGCCATAGGAAGGGTGGCTTGCGCCACCTCATCCTAGAGAGAGTGATGGCGTGCGTCATGGTCAAGGAGGTGTGCCTGGCACCATGCATAGGTATGGCGTGCGCCATGGTTCTCATTTCTTTTTTTATTTTATTTTTTTGTGAGTGGTGATATATTAATAATAAATTCTATGTGGCGGGAGCCACCATACCTAATGTGGCGAGCGCCACCCAGTTCATACTCATTTTATTTTACGAACACAAAAACAAACCAGACGAACCGATCCCGATTAAATCAACACAAAATGAAAACTAGCATGATGATTTTTCACAGCAACACGATAATCAGAAATGCATATAATCAGCATGATAATCAAACATGAAGCAAAATAGTCACACAAATCAAACAGTAATGGAATAATAAGAATGATAACAGCATGTATCACATAATCATCAGGCATAAGAATAAAGAGATAAGGTGATACCTAGTGGAGCAAGTCCACTGTTTCCTCTCCTTGTGATGAGCTATCTGAACTTGAACCACAATGTTGAAACCAACCCTCCTCTATCTTGCTCGTGCACCGGAAACTTTTAATAATTTTATGAGAAGTGTTGTTGTAATGTTGATGTTGTCTTTGAGAGCCGTAGACGACCCCTTTATATAGGCTGCTTGATGGGCCGGGTTACATTTCAAAACTTGGTGGGGAAAGTAACGGGTAGGGTTTGTAACGTTAGGATTCAAATTGGTTCAGCTCTCAGGGACAAACGCTCCTTGCAGCATCAAAGTTCAGAGATTGCCGGGTCAAACATCAAATTGAGCATTGCTTCTGGGATACACTTCTGATGTCAAACAAACAAACAATAGTAGTGGAAACCGATAGGGACAATGCTACAAACATTTTGCAGGCGATGCAGGGTGTGGCAGTGTGAATGCTCAAACTAGCAAATCCTCAAAAACAACTTTATTGAACCAAGTAGGGAGAGCTCAAAAGGGAATGGTCTTTGGAGAGTTCAAAATGGTTTTGTGCCAAGGATTGAATGGTTTTGTGAACGGATGGATTTCAAATAATGCTGAGTTCTTCCTTTCCAACTTGGCACATTTCCATTGGCTGATGCTTGGGTTGAAAAGTCAACATATTCATTCTTGCTTCCTATTGGCCACTTGGCAATGAAAATGATTCTGATAATTTGTAACACCTTCTCTCCTTTCTTTTGGTCACGATGGGTTATGAGACATAGGCTTAGGAAATAAAATGGTCTTGCATAAGCAAAGGTGATTAAGAAAAATAAACAATAATGGATTTGGCAATGATTAGGATTAAATGAGGTTTAGGAGAATTAAATTGAACAATTGGAATAAAGTTGATAAAATGAAAAGGTTAATGAAATAGGTTTAGAAAATGAGTAGAAATGAGGGTAGATAAAATGAGTAGAAATTTGGTCGTGGTGGGTTTAGGGTTATGGAGACATCTCTTGCTTGATTTAATTCTCCATCCAAAAGACCTTGATCAATTACTCCTTGAATTCCCTCGAGGAAAACCTGATAAACGGGTTAGCTATGTGGCATGATTGACCTAATATGATATGCAAAAAATCAATAGATCTAAGGGAAAAATTTGGGGTACAACAGTTGCCCCTATTTAAATATTTTCACCGAATGGCACGAGGAACGATGTTTCTCGGGACGTCCGGGTGAAAGGTATTTAATTATAACAAACCGAAAATTTTGCCCTTAGATACAAAGACGTGCAATGCTGCTAATATGATGATATGATGCCATGCAAGATGCACACAAAACCGGACACCAAAGAAGGGCAGCCAAACACAGGATCACTGGGGAAATGAAAGAAACACTCTTTACTGGGCATGGAACCAGAAAGAAAATATGATCTCCACTGGGGATCAGTTTGAAATAAAGGATAGGCATCGCTAAAAGATTTTCTGGGGATTTCTTATACTGAAGAGTTCAAACGGGATCTTCAAGAAAAAAAACCAGAAAAGACAGAGAAAGACACATCCGGAAAAAACATCAGATGGCAAAGAAACCAGAAATCCAATAATGGCTTTGAATGAAAGGTACAAATCATAATATCTAATAACGGCTTTAGATAAAGTGAACAAAGACTCGATCTGAAAAAAAAAACATCAGAAGGAGAGACACATCCGGATAGGCATCGGATGGTAGAGAAACCGGACATCCAATAACGGCTTTGAATGAAAGGTACCAATCACAATATCTAATAATGGCTTTAGATAAAGTGAACAAAGACTCGATCTGAAAAAAAAACATCAGAAGGAGAGACACATCCGGATAGGCATCGGATGGTAGAGAAACCGGACATCCAATAACGGCTTTGAATGAAAGGTACAAATCACAATATCTAATAACGGCTTTAGATAAAGTGAACAAAGACTCGATCTGAAAAAAACATCAGAAGGAGAGACACATCCGGATAGGCATCGGATGATAGAGAAACCGGACATCCAATAACGGCTTTGAATGAAAGGTACAAATCACAATATCTAATAATGGCTTTAGATAAAGTGAACAAAGACTCGACCTGAAAAAAACATCAGAAGGAGAGACACATCCGGATAGGTATCGGATGGTAGAGAAACCGGACATCCAATAACGGCTTTGAATGAAAGGTACAAATCACAATATCTAATAACGACTTTAGATAAAGTAAACAGAGACTCGATCTGAAAAACATCAGAAGGATAGGCACATCCAGATAGGCATCAGATGGTAGAGAAACTGGACATCCAATAACGGCTTTGAATGAAAGGTACAAATCACAATATCTAATAACGACTTTAGATAAAGTGAACGAAGACTCAATCTGAAAAAACATCAGAAGGAGAGACACATCCGGATAGGCATCGGACGGTAGAGAAAACAGTCATCCAATAACGGCTTTGAATGAAAGGTACAAATCACAATATCTAATAACGGCTTTAGATAAAGTGAACAAACAAGACTATATGGCGTTGAATAAAAGGACACCAGGCATTCAATAATGGCTTTGAACGGAAGGTACAAATCATAATAGTTGAGAATGGCATCAAATTATAGTGAGAAAGACATCCAGGAATGGCACCGAATGCAAAGGAGAAAACTCATCCAGGAATGGCACTGAATGGACAAATAAGACTTCAGGAATGGCACTGAAAGAAAAGGACAGGTAACGTTTTGGTAAGGTGAGACATGGACAATGACACGACCTCGAGAGAAATGCAAATGAGGATGAAACACTCATGATATGCATATGTACATGAATTATGCATATGATATATGATCAAATGCAAATGCGGATGCTGACGACACCGCTCGACTCTTTTATGGAGAAGACAATACTGGAAGACTGATTCCTCAACACGGGGATCACTGCCATTCTGTCTGGGGACCAGAGATGCTACTGCTGAACACGCCTCTACCACACTGGTAAATTGTATCAAGTGATGATCCTTGTAGGAAGGATGAAAAACTGCTTGAAAGTTGCATGGGGATTCTTCAAGTAACTTGCCCCAGATTAGCTGATTATTGTAGATGAGCTGATCATTGCTTCAGCTTGATTGATTCTGGAAATGACCATTTCATGGTGCTATTAGAAAGCTGGCCCCAGTCTGAGTCTTGAAAGATGATTATTTCACTGGACACTGGGAAAGCTTGCCCCAGCCTGAGTCTTGCAAAATCTTCTGTATGAACCAATTCTGAGAAGTCGCCATTAAACCAAAAATCTTGAACTGATTCTCAACAGGATATGGAAGGAACTTGCCCCTGATAGGATCACCGACCAAGTTTCTTAACTGTTTGAAAATTCCTTAAGAGGAAAACTAGTTTGCAAACAAAAGTACTTGTACAAACATGGTAAATGCAAAGTTCATGCAACTTTGAAATCAAAATCATTTTGAAAGAGTTGCAAAGTATATGGGTCATTAGTTAGAACACAATGGTTCAAGACATTTAAAAGTGAAAAGTTTAAGCAAAAGGTGTGATGCCAAAACAGATGATCTGCAAAGATCTTTAGGAGTCAGGTTACGCAATCTTGTTGTAGTATGCCTTCAAAATAACCTTGCTTCAATTAGGTCTTTTGAGGGTTGTAATGTGGTCTGGTTCACGGTTTAAGAAACAAAGGATAAATGCTCAAAGTTTATTTATGACCCACCCAATCTACGTGATGAACTCTAGTCCTATGCTCAGTTAACTCAAACTATGCACTCAAGTTCCCATATGTTAGGAATTGCACTGATGATAGTAATGATGATGGTTCAAAATTCAATGGACTTGAGATGGCAGTCACTGCTTCTCACAACATTTTGTTGTTTTTTTTTTGTGAGGACCTTAGTCAACTCGTTTTTTGAGGATTTTGGTAACCTCTTGAATGATTTTTATTATCCCTAACTTTTGCCTGAACTGTGTCATTTGAGCTTACAGCCAGCGGGATGCCCCAATTTTTGTCTAAGTCTCCTTCATAGGTTTTGACTTAGCGGGCTTTTATTTTGATTTTTTTTAGTGACTGCCTGACTTAATGATTACAGTGAACCATCATTGGCGTTAGACCTGAAAGACATCTTCGACACTTGCTTGCTGTGTGCGAAGGAAAACTGTGAGTGCAACATTTTGTTGAAAGTCGTCTTGCATGAAGCTCTTGTAATTGAATGCAAAATCAAGTTAACCGAGAACTACCTTGCCCCAGGTTAAAATTGCGGGTTTTTATTTGTAAAGAAAAGAAACTCCTACTTCAAGGCTCAAAGGGGTTAAAGAGGGGTTATCTTCCTTATGTCTCCGGTGTTTGGGGAGTTGAAACAATGCCTTACATCGTCAGCAAAGTTTTGATTTGAAGGCATACCAACAGCAATTATGGGTATAACGTTTTCATCATCCTCCCTCCAATCTTTGCATAATCAAAAGGAAAGTGGAAAAGAGATAAAGTATTTTGCAAAAGAAAGCATAAAGATATAATAAATAGCAAACACAAATGAATCGAATAAAAAAGTTGCAATGCTCATTTCATTAATTTGAAGGTACAAACATAGTTGAAAGCAAACAGCTATTACAAAATAAAGAAAATGCAAACAACAAGAAACAAAGGCCTAGTGACTAATCAATACAAGGATGAGCTGTCCTGTCTGAAACACTGGCTTTTAGGAGGATAGCATGCTAAAGTCGACTGAAGCTTCACTTGGCGTGTCCTGGCAGAGGGTTGTTCTGAACATTGGGATTGTCCTTAAAGGAGAGGATTTTGTTCCTCATCAGCTCTTGCACTCTAGCCTTCAATGCAAAGCAACTTTCCAAGTTATGGCCTACACCACCTTGATGGTATTCACAATGAAGATCAGCCCTATAGCCGGCTGGAAGAGGATTTGGAGGAGGAGACAAAGGCCTTGTGGTAATCAAACCTTGTTCAACTAAACCAGGATAAAGTTCAGTGTAAGTCATGGGAATAGGATCAAATTGACCCCTATTACGATACTGGCTCTGTCCTGTAGCCGGGCGTTGTGGAGCTTGAACTGGCCGTGGAGCAGCAACCATGGGAGTAACAGCAGCAACAGTAGGATGAACAACATACTGAGGTTGAGGACGAGGCCTTCTCACTTCAACCATTATAGCATTAGTCTGATCTTCCTTCTTTTTCTGAAAGTTCCCGTAGGATTTCTTCACAGCATTAGAAGATTCAGCAACCTTTGACACTTTTCCTTTTTTAAGACCCTCCACGAGTCTTTGGCCGATAGTAACCAAATCAGTGAAATTAAAGGAAACACTTCCAACCATTTTCTCCCAATAAAATGGGGACAAGGTATCCATGAACATTCCGGTTAATTCCTTTTCGGCCAAGGGAGGTTCAACTTGGGAAGCCAACTCTCTCCAGCACTGAGCATACTCTTTGAAAGACTCTTTATCATTCTGAGACATGTTTTGCAGTTGACGGCGATCAGGAGCCATGTCGAGGTTGTACTTATATACTTGTATTGCTTCATGAAGGCATTGGTGAGGTCTTGGAAGCTATGGATAGAGTTTTGCTCGAGACCCATGTACCACTTGAGTGATGCCCCACTTAAGCTATCCTGAAAACAATGGATAAGCAGCTTCTGATTTTTGGCATGAGCAGTCATCCTGCGAAGATACATGACCAAATGAGCTCTTGGGCAAAAGTGACCCTTGTACTTCACAAAATCTGGAGTTGTGAACTTAGGAGGTATAACAAGGTCAGACACTAAGCACATGTTGTCCGCATCAACATTAAAGAAGTCATTACCCTCAACAGCTTTGAGTCTCTTCTCTATACTCTGAAACTGCTCTCGGACAACTTCAGGTTCAACAAAGTCTTCATGGTCTTCACCTTGAGCACTGGCAGCATTGTACTCATAGTGGGGGTCTTCAAAGGGAGCTCGAGTTGTCTGAACTAAAGGTTGAGGCTCGGTAAAAACAGGAGCTTGAAACACTGGCCTAGCAGCTTGACCAATCATAGCATTAGATGCAAGAGGTTTAGAATAGTTGTGTGGCAAACCAAACTCTGGCCAAGTTGAAGGCGGTACTTGAACCGGTGGAGGATCAGCACTTGAGACTTCCTGGATAACTGTCCTTTAGGGAGGCTCTCCTCTAGCAAGCAAAACTTGAAGCATCTCAGTGAGTTTAGTCATACTTGATTTGAGGTCATCGATCTCCATTCGGACCTCAACATTGTGTACCTCTTGCTCCGACATCCTTCGTCTGTAGTTAGCTCTAGTCCGGTATCGGTGTCGAGGAATCAGCTTGACGACTTACAGGTGATACTGGAGGATAGAGACAACAGGAGATGAGTAACTTGGACAGACAGACGCATGCAATGAATCATGCAAATGATATGCAATGCGATGCAAACAGGATGCAAAAACACATGCAACAGGATCAAGGGTTTGAGATCACAGCATGGAGTCTGGGTAAAGAATCAAGCCAAGGGTGTGTACTAGGGTTTTTGTATCTGTAAAACAAGGTTCTAAAAGTTCCCAGAGTCTACGTAAATCCTTCGGATATTATCGGCCCATGTGACTACTAACACGGGTTAACAATATTCTCAAGATAAACTCGTCTGAGTGTAGTATCGCATGACAACTACTCGGGACTGGCTCCCTCATAGTCACCGCACTACGCTATAAAGGCCAGGTGGGGTAAAGGTAACTACGGTCCTCAGAATCCCTGGCTCCCATTTGAAAAAGTAATATCAATGTGACTGCTCATATCAGACATCAACAATCCCAAAGGGCCTCATCTGAGTGTGGTCATCATATGCCATAAATTGTTGGTACTACTTCCAACAACCGACTATTGATTACACCACGATCATATCATATATGTGCTTTTAAGTTCGGGTTAGGACTTATCTCACCACTCAATAGTACTATGCCCACAAGAGATCTCAATCAAAGCATATATACAAGGGATATGTACAAATATAGCAAACAAGCATGAATAACATAAGCAAAAGCAAGGTGGGTTTAGCCCTCAAAATTGTGTTCCCAGTGAAGTCGCCATTTTTGTTGCTGTGAAAATCGGATAACAAATTATTAATTAATTTGCATCATTTTCTTTTACAACCGACTTTGATTTATCCAAAGGAAAGGTTCAAGATTGTTTAAAAACCTAAAGGGGGGAGATCTAAGGTTCGGGGGTTGGTTACGCCTAGGGAAGGTATTAGCACCCTAAACGTCCGTAGTACTCTACGGGAACCTCTTGTTTAATGTTTGTGTTATTCTATGTTCGCTTGCTAAGATAAATCTGTACTAAGACTAAGGACCTAAGTATGTACACTAAGTTTGCTCGCCAAGACGTCGCATCTTGTGCCTACGTATCTGACTAAAGAATCAGAGCAACCGTAGTTCACCTGATGGGGTAAAAGGGGAAAGAGATTAATGGCTATCTCTTGAAAAGATTGTGAAAGTTTAAAAGTTGGTGAAGGAGAAGAGATTAATGGCTATCTCTTATGTAGGTTAAAGGAGGGTTTAAAGGTTATAAGGGATTAATGGCTATCTCTTAGGAAGGCTAGTTTTAAAAGGGTAATGAATGGTTACCTATGACTATGGGTCAAAAAAAGGGTAATGAGCTTTCTATGATCTTGAAATCAATAGAAAAACTTTTCCTTTGGAAGGAAGGGGGAAATAACATCTTATAAATAAGAGTTATAGAAGAGTTGAAATATATGTAATATATAGGAGTTCAATAAAACAGTAAGCAAATAATCATGAAATGTACTAAAAAAAAGAACATAGTAAACAGTGAGTGAGTGATCAGAAGTGAACATAAATGTGGACATAGCAAGTGGTAAGCAAGTGATCATAAATTGTAGCATGAATATGAACATAGCCAATGGTGAGCATTTAACCATAAGTGTAAACACATCAGACAGTGAGTGCAAGTGGTCATGCAGTGAACATATATGAGAACACAGCGAGCAATGGGCAAGTGATCGATGAAGTGAACTAAGAAAGTGAACATAAATGGCAGAGAAGTATTTACACTTAGAAGCACAGCATTTGAAATCATGTTGTTCATTTAACATATAGCAGAACAAATAAAATTACATGGCAAGGCTCATGATAAAGTCAGAAACAAAACTTCACAAACCAAATACATTCATAGCAGGATCAATTCGCAAACAGTAGTTACTCAAGCATGGTGAGCATAGCATGGAAAGCAAACAGAAACAGAAGAATTTACTCATGTGATTTCAGACAGAAAGCAAACACATTTTCATGGCGAGGGTTTCATGAATCACATCATAGTTAAAAAAAACAGTAACACATTTTACAAACAGTGAGCACATGATTATATCAAGCATAGCAGCAAAGATATTCTCACAGTTTGAAAAACAAAGCATTGGAAACATACAGCCAGCATTCTCATGATAAAGCCAGTAAACAAAATTCAACCAAACTTCACAAATTAAATAACATGCTCCCAAAATGACTCATTTAACAACAGTAACACCTTAATATGTCAAGCATAGCATAAAGACATTCTCACAGTTTGAAAAATAAAACATTGGAATCATGCAATGATATTCAGAAGCCAGAAAGTGCAGACAGCATCTTATGATAAAGTTCATGCAGCAATGTTCAAACATAAATCATGAATTAAAGCATACTTAAGGAAATGTATCTAACATTTAAGCACACATTGGGTAAGAAAGAAATAAGAAGCAAAAGAATTCATATTGTTTTGAAATTATATAAAAAAAACATAGCAAAGAAAAATGGACAGAAATGGTTAAATAAACAACAAAATGAAAAAAAAGGAAGCCATAGGAAGGGTGGCTTGCGCCACCTCATCCTAGAGAGAGTGATGGCGTGCACCATGGTCAAGGAGGTGTGCCTGGCGCCATGCATAGGTATGGCGTGCGCCATGGTTCTCATTTCTTTTTTTATTTTATTTTTTTGTGAGTGGTGATATATTAATAATAAATTCTATGTGGCGGGAGCCACCAGACCTAATGTGGCGAGCGCCACCCAGTTCATACTCATTTTATTTTACGAACACGAAAACAAACCAGACGAACCGATCCCGATTAAATCAACACAAAATGAAAACCAGCATGATGATTTTTCACAGCAACACGATAATCAAAAATGCATATAATCAGCATGATAATCAAACATTAAGCAAAATAGTCACACAAATCAAACAGTAATGGAATAATAAGAATGATAACAACATGTATCACATAATTATCAGGCATAAGAATAAAGAGATAAGGTGATACCTAGTGGAGCAAGTCCACTGTTTCCTCTCCTTGTGATGAGCTATCTGAACTTGAACCAGAATGTTGAAACCAACCCTCCTCTCTCTTGCTCGTGCACCGGAAACTTTTAACAATTTTATGAGAAATGTTGTTGTAATGTTGATGTTGTCTTTGAGAGCCGTAGACGACCCCTTTATATAGGCTGCTTGATGGGCCGGGTTACATTTCAAAACCTGGTGGGGAAAGTAACGGGTAGGGTTTGTAACGTTAGGATTCAAATTGGTTCAGCTCTCAGGGACAAACGCTCCTTGCAGCATCAAAGTTCAGAGATTGCCGGGTCAAACATCAAATTGAGCATTGCTTCTAGGATACACTTCTGATGTCAAACAAACAAACAATAGTAGTGGAAACCGATAGGGACAATGCTACAAACATTTTGCAGGCGATGCAGGGTGTGGCAGTGTGAATGCTCAAACTAGCAAATCCTCAAAAACAACTTTATTGAACCAAGTAGGGAGAGCTCAAAAGGGAATGGTCTTTGGAGAGTTCAAAATGGTTTTGTGCCAAGGATTGCATGGTTTTGTGAACGGATGGATTTCAAATAATGCTGAGTTCTTCCTTTCCAACTTGGCACATTTCTATTGGCTGATGCTTGGGTTGAAAAGTCAACATATTCATTCTTGCTTCCTATTGGCCACTTGGCAATGAAAATGATTCTGATAATTTGTAACACCTTCTCTCCTTTCTTTTGGTCACGATGGGTTATGAGACATAGGCTTAGGAAATAAAATGGTCTTGCATAAGCAAAGGTGATTAAGAAAAATAAACAATAATGGATTTGGCAATGATTAGGATTAAATGAGGTTTAGGAGAATTAAACTGAACAATTGGAATAAAGTTGATAAAATGAAAAGGTTAATGAAATAGGTTTAGAAAATGAGTAGAAATGAGGGTAGATAAAATGAGTAGAAATTTGGTCGTGGTGGGTTTAGGGTTATGGAGACATCTCTTGCTTGATTTAATGCTCCATCCAAAAGACCTTGATCAATTACTCCTTGAATTCCCTCGAGGCAAACCTGATAAACGGGTTAGCTATGTGGCATGATTGACCTAATATGATATGCTAAAAAATCAATAGATCTAAGGGAAAAATTTGGGGTACAACAGCTGTCATATGACTTTTAATCAAGATGTCGAAGGAGATGTCACGACATCTTTGTCTGGTACAACATGTACTGCTGTTGTATATCTCATGACATATTTATTTTGTTTTGATGAGAATATTTTGAATATGTCTCATCATTATACGCAGGTCAAGGAGATTTATTAGGAACTAAGTGCATATTTAATTGGATTTCATTAAAAGGATCTTGGAGACTTTTTTGGAAACTATTTGGAGATTTGTTCCTATTTTTGGGGAGAAGGTCTTGCAGCTGAATTAAAACGTGAAGATTGGACCTGATTGAAGAGTCCAAGCCCATACTGCAGGAGTATATAAATAAGGACTTGCTAGACCTAAAATAGTAAGCACACACAACAACAAGCCGTCGGTGCAACATAAGGGTTCAGGGTTTTGAGAGGCTCTTGTGTAGTTTTTAAGTCACCCATGTATCTTTTGATACTATGTGGTCGACATAGGTTGTTGTAAATTGTTCTCACTCGAAGCTTTGAAGCAAGGGTTGAGTATTGTTCTTGGATGAAGCTTTTAAGCAAATCCGAGTTAGCTTGGTTGTCAAGAAAGCTTGACAGATTTCTGTATTGACAGGAATGATGTAGAAATCACAGTTGGTGATTAAGGGAAGTGAGTGGGGTATCTCATATCAGAGTTGTAAACGTTTGAGTTTAACTGTGGTAAATATGTGCATTGGGTAGATGTTAGGATAAAGTTGTAAACGGGGGAGATTAGCTTTGTAACAGGTCTACAGATAGTGAAGTCTTCTTCCTGGATTGGTATCCCCCAGATGTAGGTAAATTGTACTGAACTGGGTTAACAATTGTTGTGTTCTTTATCATTCTGCAGATTTACGTTTTCTGTTAGGGTTCTGTAGGCTGTTCTTTTCGACGCTTGAATGTTTGTTCAGAAAATAAATTTAAGAATTTGCCAGGATAGTTCGACAGAGGTTTGATCCTGAAAAGAGAAGATCAGTCGAAAATGGGTGGTAAATTGGAGGAATATATTTGGAGATTTTCTCTAATTATTGGAAAAGGTTTCGACAATTTGGTAGAAAGGCCTTATTCGACAGATATTTTGAAATTCAAATTTAGGAGGTAGATTCGCTTTGAAAATCAGACGCGTGGAGCACATCCAGGACGTAAAGGCATGCAGGACGCCATTTGTCATTATTAGGAGAGATAGCTGTTATCGACAGTTATTTCGATTGTATATAAATATGGAGTCTTAGTGTTAGATTTCCGTGTGTGTTCAAAATTTGTACAAGTTACTCAAGAATACTCAAAGTAACCGTGAGAGAGAAAAGAGTAGTCACTGAGAAAATGTACGTTTGAAAAACACCAGTTTTATTCCTTGCATTTTGATAAAGTTCTATGTTATTCATTTACAATTCCCTTTACATTTCTGCAATTTCATTCTTGCAATTTACTTACATTTTCGCCATTTCTTTCAAAAAAAAAAGTCTTTATTACTTTTCAGTCGAAATACATTAGTTTGTGAAAACAATGACAAATTCAACACACAAAAGGTTTGATTTTTACATAAATTGTCAACATTTTTAAATCACATTGTCCTAGGATTTTTTTGATCGATCCTGCAAGTAAACTAATTTTTATAGAAATTAGGAGATCAACGGTTGTTTGCAAATTTTCCAAGCAAAGAAATTGGTACGCCCAGTGGGACCTTGTGCTATTGACAATTGAAAACCTTTGTTTTACACTTTACTCGTACGAAACTTTCTTTGCTTCGTTGCATGAGACTAAGGAGTAGTAAGATAGCCATAAATAACGAAGAAAGACCTAAAAGAAGACGAGTAGGCAGAATGGCGAATCCAAATCCGCCAAACAATCAGAATTCTACAAATAATGAAGTACCACGCCCTAATCCTTTGACTGGGGGCAATACGGCCTCAATATCAGTATCAGAGGCTATACCATCAACAGTGGGTTCGACACCTGCGCATTCAATTCCCCAGAGTGCGCCTAGTTTTTCAACTATGGGACCCCAAATGCCTCAAATGACTCCTCCCCCTTCAGGGAATATGTATAGACCCTTTATATCTGGTTTTTCGATGCCTCTAAATCGAGAACAACCGTATGGAATGCCAACATCAGTAATGGCAAGTTTACATAATGCGTCATCAGCATTTACAGATCCAACGATGAACGTAACTTCACCTTTGCAAGGGTCCGGTTCTGGTATAAACCATATGGGTAGAATTAGCCAGCCTTTAGGAACGGGATATCAAACTTATATGCCAAATATTACTAATAATTCTGCCCAAGTAATTAGGCAACAAATGAATGAGAGAAACCATGATATGGTCCAGATGCTAGCCCAACAGATGGGGGTTATATTTAACCCTTTGATCCAAAACACGATGCAAACAAATCAACAATTGGCAGCACAGATGACACGCATTGCCGATTTCTTTGGAGTCCCCCAACCTCATCCAAGGGAACAGGTAGTTCAGAACCCAAGGGTAGCCGTTGAAGAAGAACCTACCATAAATCAAAGACAACCACATATCCCTCAGGCGGAAGTTTTGAACCAAGGAGGGGCAGTCGAACCACCAGGGGTCGAAATCCCTGTTCAACAAGAACCAAGGGTGTTATTAGTAAACCAAAACCAAAATGCAGATAATATTATACAACAAATGCGTTGTAATGATATGCCAGCAGAAAATAATTTGGCTGCCATGGTCGAAAGGATTATGGCGCGAAATGGGATGAATGTAGGATTACAGAGGCCCAGTTATACTTCCCCTTTATCGGAATATATTTTGCAGCAAGAGTTACCCCATAGATGGAAAGTTCCCAAGTTTACAAAATTTTCAGGGGACACTTGTAACACCCTAAAATAATTAGAGTATTTATTTAATGGATTTATTATAAATATTTGGGATTTATCAGTGAACTTTGGTGAGATATTATGATGCAAGATGTGTTTATGATGTGTGTCGCGGGAATTGATGAATTAAGTGATTATTCGGAATTATTTAGGAATAATAGTAATTGAATAATATTATTTGGACTATTATTTTATTTAAAATAAAAAGAGAAGCTTGAGGACTTGTTGGTAATGTTATGTGGAATAAGTGAGGGTAAAGATGGAAGAGCCTAATTAGGGGTATTTGGGAGCCAAGAGAGGAGATAGTGAGAGAGGTTCTCAATATACGTGTTTTGGTGGCTGAAGCAAAAAGGCTCTGAAGAACAAGGAGGCTAGGGTTGAAGTGTTGCAGAAGGAGAAGAGGAATCAGATTCTACTCTAATGAACTGATCATGATAGGTATTTGGGGTTTTGGGGTTTTGATGGGATTTAGTAAGAAAGAGGGAGATTCTAATGAGTTAGGATGATGAGGTTTATTCATGATGTTGTCTATAATATGATGTATGTTATTGTTGCTAATGGTTGATGTGAATTGATGAGAATTTCGTGCATTATGAGGACTGGTTTTGGGGAGATTTTGAGTCTGGTGTGGTACAAAAACGCAGATAACAGTTCTGCTACCGCGCTCGTAGCGCCGGGCGGTAGAATTGTAGCGTCGGGCGGTGCAAGGCCGGGCGGTGGAGGAGAGGATGAGCTAGGAACGCTACTGGTTTTTGGTGGAATTGAGGGGGGGCTTACGCCTGTGTGCCGCCGGGCGGTGCAAGGGGCGCAACACTGCTGAATGTGAAAAAAATTGTTGTTTTCCTTGTTGTTTCTTTGTTGTTTTCGTGTTGTTTTCTGTTGTTGTGTTGATGAGTCCCTTTGACGCTATATTTTGGTGGATTATGAGGATGATGCATGAATTTACATGATTATTTTGATGACTTGAAATGATGATACAATTTGATGATTATGTGGTAATTTTATTTCGGAAACTTCGAAAATTCATAACTTGAGCTGTGAGTGTCCGATTGACGCGTGGCTCGGATCATTAGAAAGTTGGTATAATGTACTTTCTTATAAAAATAATTTCAGTACCAGAATTCAAACTATCAATGCGCGGGCGGTAGATTCGCACATGTCGAGTTATGTTGTTTTAGTGAAATGTGTGTAGAGCCTTGGTGTAATTGGAGAGTGGTGATGTCTTGTGTCCAATGATAGTAATATTGATGTTGAGGGATTAGTTATGTAGACATAGATGTGTAGGTAATGTGATAATGTGGTTGTAGTGGTGTCTGATGATTAGGCGATGATGATTACGTGTTGTTGAATTAGATGATAACGATTAGGTATTAATGATTAAGTGACGATAATTACGTGTTGATGATTTTGTGATGATAACTATGTGTTAAGGAATATATGACGATTATGTATTGATGCTTATGTGAGATAATTATGTGTTGAGGTTATTATGATGATTGCGACATGTGTTAGTGATGTTACCCTGTGATGTTTTTGTGAATTAAATTGATGATGCGCATGTGATGTTATACATGCTAGGTGAAGTATTATGATGAGTTTTGATGATGTTGTAATATGAAGTTGATGATTATATGAATGATGATGCAACCCTTGATGACTTATGTTGATTATGTTGATGTTGTTGCATCATGCATTCATGGCATACTATGTTGGGACTTCGGTCCAGTGATGATGTTGGGACTTCGGTCCAGTGTTGGCTTCAATCCCATTGTGTGGATTGAGGTGACTATGTTGATTATGTTGTGCTCCCTGAGTGGAGGGTTGATGGCCCAGTGTCCATCCTATGTTAATCGGTACCGCATGCACGATTCTATGACGTTGCATTTCATGCTAAGTGGCATTGCATAGTTGTGTATAATTGTTGTTAATGACGTTGGATTTTCTATGATGTTTTGATGATAATGAATATTGTCCTATTTATGTTCTTTTCGTTGTATCATTATAATGAATTGTAATTACTCACCCTGCCTGTTTGAATGTTGGCTCCACATGGGTAACGTGCAGATACTCCAGAGTAGCTTATAGAAGCTTTGAAGATCATTTTGGAGTATTCTTATAGTTTTCGTTTATTTAGAGGTGTCTTGCTCTGATATGTAACATCGGGTCGGGAACGTTGCGTTGATCTGTTGTGTTTTATTTTCCTTTAAGATGATGTTGTTATGAGTTGATTGTTGTAAGATGTTTTGGATTTTGATTAATAAAATTATGATTTTCCGCTGCGTAGTAAATGAGTAACAATGTTGATAAGAGAACCCGTGTTACGGAGCAGGATGTTTTAATTGATGTTAAATGAAGAAATATGACACTCTTTGTGGTTTTACTCTGATATAATTATAGATAATTATCTTGTATATTCTGTGGGGTTAGAAGGGTGTTACAATTAGTGGTATCAGAGCAGGTTGGTCCATCCGGCCAGGTTGTCTAATAATGTTTATTCCTTAGTACGCGACATGTGTGTAAAACACTGTCGGTACTTGCTTGTTTTCTAACCGTTGTCTGCCGGTGTTGGTTTAAAACAAGTGTGGGAGAAGCTTTTGCTTCTCTAAGATGTTTTGGTTATGGGTTGTTAGTTGAGTGTGCCAATAATTCCATTGGCGTAGGCATTGTAGGAGTTGTGTTGTTTCCAAAACTGAAGGAGATATGGAGATAAGGCTTACGGTAACTAAGAATTTGTGCCTTAGGTAGCTTAGTGCGTAAGATGCGAGGAGCACCATTGTAGTTTTGGAAAATATGGTTTATGCCCCATCACTATTATCGACTATCTATTGACAAATTGAGGAACTGATCATCCTTAATCTCTTGTTGATAGTAGACGGAATCGTGTTGGATGGAATGGACGTGTCTTGCCAGCTTAGATGGTGTGTACGGTGAGGTTGATTGGAGTTAAGCCGAGTGCTTATAGATGGTTTGATGAGTCAAATGCAGCTTATTATATTTGAAGATGAGGCAAATTCGAGTTTCCCGTCTATCGGTCGAGTTGAAATGTCTTGAGGGAGAACGATCGGGTATTGTTGATGATTACTTCTCGGGGAAAACCATGTATTGAATAAATGATTGAGTGAATCTTTGATGAATGCAAGATGTTAGGACCTTCAAATAAGTGTTATATGCTGTTATAAGTGTTGTACAATCGTAGAATTTTGAATTATGAAACTGGGACTTTTTACAGAATCGAATTCGGAGGTCCGGAAGACCTCCAAACGCTGAAAATCGTAGAATGAGTAGTGCTGTCCCGCAAGAAGTCGCCCCAGTTCCGCCGGGCGAGCTGCAAGCGAGAGTAGCAGACGTAACTTGAGTTTCGTAAGCCCGTTTGATGCGCCGTTTGAAGCGTTGGAAAGATGACATGATGAACTACATTATGATTGAATTATAGGAGTGCTTTGATACATAATTCCAGTACCTATGTGTTTATGAGCTTAATTTATCGCATGTTGCTATGTTACGACATGCTATTTGATGATAAACATGATGTTGATGATAAGGTCCTATTGCGGTGATTTGTTAATAATGTTGTTGTGACGTATATGAAGTGACTATTAAGAGTAAATGAGATAGCCCAATTGGTGATGTAGTGAGGATTTAAGGATATTCCGAAGACAATTTTCAGGACGAGGTACGGTCACTGTGAGTACACTGTGATGCCGTTTGGTGTATCCAATGCACCTGACGTGTACGTGGAGTTTATGAATCAGATTTTTTATGAGTATCTGGATAAATTGGTTATGGTTTTCATTGACGATATTTTGAGGTACTCTAAATCCGAAGAGGAACATGTAGAGCATTTGTGAATTTTGTTGCAAGTATTAAGAGAAAGGAAGTTATATGCGAAGTTGTCAAAATGAGAGTTCTGGTTGAAGGAAGTGAGTTCCTTGGCCACATAATTTTAAGTGGTGGAATTGTTGTGGATCCTTCGAAGATTGATGTTGTGTTGCATTGGGAGATTCTGAAGTCTGCTACTGAAATTAGAAGCTTTATGGGGTTAACAAGTTGCTATCGCAAGTTTATTGAAGGTTTTTCTAAGTTGGAATTACCGGTGACTTAGTTGACTCGAAAGGGTCAAGCGTATGTGTGGGATGTTGCATGTGAAGAAAGTTTTGTAGAACTGAAGAAGAAATTGATGACCGCTTTGGTATTCATTTTGCCTAATTCGAGTGAGCCTTTTGTGGTTTATTGTGATGCGTCGAAGATGGGTCTTGGTGGAGTGATGATGCAGAATGGTCAAGTGGTTGCTTATGCTTCCAGACAATTAAGAGTTCATGAACGGAATTACCCTACGCGCGATTTAGAGTTGACAGCTGTGGTGTTTGGGTTAAAAATTTGGCAACCTTATCTTTTTGGCTTTAAGTTTAAGGTGTTCAGCAATCATGAAAGCTGGAAGTACTTGTTTGATCAGAAGGAGTTGAATATGAGGCAGAGAAGATGGTTAGAATTATTGAAGGATTATGATTTTGATTTGAGTTACCACCCTGATAAAGAAAATACGGTGGCCGATGCTTTGAGTAAGAAGTCGTTACATATGACGGTGCTTATGGTGAGAGGACTTGAAATGATTGAGTAGTTCAGAGACATGAGCTTAGTGTGTGAGACGACCTCTGACAGTGTGAAGTTGGGAATGTTGAAATTGACTAACGATATTGTAGAAGAAATCCGAGTAGGACAACAATCTGACTTGAAGTTGGTTGATCAATCAACCTTAACTAACCAAGATAACGGAGGTGAATTTCGGTTTGATGAAAATGGTGTATTGAGATTCTGAGACAGAGTGTGTATTCCAGATGTTCCGGAAGTTAAGAAGAGTATTTTAGAGGAATGACATTGAAGTAGACTGAGTATTCATCCTGGTGCTACGAAGATGTATCAAGATTTGCAGAAGCTGTTTTGGTGGCCAAGTATGAAGAAGGATATTGTTGTGTTTATGTATGCATGTTAGATTTGTCGGAAGTTAAAGATGGAATATCAGAAGCCTTTGTGTATGATGCGACCGTTGAATATTCCAAAATGGAAATGGGATAGTATTTCCATGGGTTTTGTGATGGGATTGTCGAAGATGGTGAATGGGAATGATTCGATTTGGGTAATTGTGGATAGATTAACTAAGTCGGCTCATTTCTCACCGATAAAGATTAGTTATTCCATAAAGAAGTTAGCTAAGATGTACATCGAGGAAATTGTGAAGTTGCATGAGATAACTTCGAGTGTTATGTCGGATAGAGATCCAACATTTTCGTCGAGGTTTGGAAAAGTTATTGGGTGCTTTAGGCACTAAGTTGGGGTTGAGTTCTGCTTATCATCCGCAGACGGATGGTCAGACAGAGAGGAGTATCCAGTCTTTGGAGGATTTGTTGATGGCTTGTGTGTTGGAATTGTGAGTGCAAAGATCAAATGAGGGAGTCGTATCCGACTCTGTTTTCTTCGAGTAATTTTCGAGGACGAAAATTCTTTAAGTGGGGGAGAGTTGTAACACCCCAAAATAATTAGATTATTTATTTAATGGATTTATTATAAATATTTGGGATTTATCGGTGAACTTCGGTGAGATATTATGGTGCAAGATGTGTTTATGATGTGTGTTGCGGGAATTGACGAATTAAGTGATTATTCGGAATTATTTAGTAATAACAGTAATAGAATAATATTATTTGGACTATTATTATTATTATTTAAAATAAAAAGAGAAGCTTGAGGACATGTTGGTAATGTTATGTGGAATAAGTGAGGGTAAAGATGTAAGAGCCTAATTAGGGGTATTTGGGAGCCAAGAGAGGAGATAGTGAGAGAGGTTCTTAATATACGTATTTTGGTGGCTGAAGAAAAAAGGCTCTGAAGAACAAGGAGGCTAGGGTTGAAGTGTTGCAGAAGGAGAAGAGGAATCAAATTTTACTCTAAGGTATGGGGAGAATCATTGTTTATTATTTTGGTATAATGAATTGATCATGATAGGTATTTGGGGTTTTGATGGGATTTGGTAAGAAAGAGGGAGATTCTAATGAGTTAGGATGATGAGGTTTATTCATGATGTTGTCTATAATATGATGTATGTTATTGTTGCTAATTGTTGTTGTGAATTGATGAGAATTTCGTGCATTATGAGGACTGGTTTTGGGGAGATTTTGGGTCTGGTGTGGTACAAAAACGCAGATAACAGTTCTGCTACCGCGCTCGTAGTGCCGGGCGGTAGAATTGTAGCGCCGGGCGGTGCAGGACCGGGCGGTGGAGGAGAGGCGGAGCTAGGAACGCTACTGGTTTTTGGTGGAATTGAGGGGAGGCTTACGCCTGTGTGCCACCGGGCGGTGCAAGGGGCGCAGCACTACTGAATGTGAAAAAAATTATTGTTTTCCTTGTTGTTTCTTTGTTGTTTTCGTGTTGTTTTCTGTTGTTGTGTTGATGAGTCCCTTTGACGCTATATTTTGGTGGATTATGAGGATGATGCATGAATTTACATGATTATTTTGATGACATGAAATGATGATGCAATTTGATGATTATGTGGCAATTTTATTTCGGAAACTTCGAAAATTCATAACTCGAGCTGTGAGTGTCCGATTGACGCGTGGTTTGGATCATTAGAAAGCTGGTATAATGTACTTTCTTATAAAAATAATTTCAGTACCAGAATTCCAACTACCGATGCACGGACGGTAGATTCGTACATGTCGAGTTATGTTGTTTTGGTGAAATGTGTGTAGAGACTTGGTGTAACTGGAGAGTGGTGATGTCTTGTGTCCAATGATAGTAATATTGATGTTGAGGGATTAGTTATGTAGACGTAGATGTGTAGGTAATGTGATAATGTGGTTGTAGTGGTGTCTGATGATTAGGCGATGATGATTGCGTGTTGTTGAATTAGATGATAACGATTAGGTATTAATGATTAAGTGATGATAATTATGTGTTGATGATTTTGTGATGATAACTATGTGTTGAGGAATATATGAAGATTATGTATTGATGCTTATGTGATGATAATTATGTGTTGATGTTATTATGATGATTGTGGCATGTGTTAGTGATGTTACCTTGTGATGTTTTTGTGAATTAAATTGATGATTCGCATGTGATGTTATACATGCTAGGTGAAGTATTATGATGAGTTTTGATGATGTTGTAATATGAAGTTGATGATTATATGAATGATGATGCAACCCTTGATGACTTATGTTGATTATGTTGATGTTGTTACTTCACGCATTCATGGCATACTATGTTGGGACTTCGGTCCAGTGATGATGTTGGGACTTCGGTCCAGTGTTGGCTTCAATCCCATTGTGTGGATTGAGGTGACTATGTTGATTATGTTGTGCTCCCTGAGTGGAGGGTTGATGGCCCAGTGTTCATCCTATGTTAATCGGTACCGCATGCACGATTCTATGACGTTGCATTTCATGCTAAGTGGCATTGCATAGTTGTGTATAATTGTTGTTAATGACGTTGGATTTTCTATGATGTTTTGATGATAATGAATATTGTCCTATTTATGTTCTTTTCGTTGTATCATTATAATGAATTGTAATTACTCACCCTGCCTGTTTGAATGTTGGCTCCACATGGGTAACGTGCAGATACTCCGGAGTAGCTTATAGAAGCTTTGAAGATCATTTTGGAGTATTCTTATAGTTTTCGTTTATTTAGAGGTGTCTTGCTCTGATATGTAACATCGGGTCGGGAACGTTGCGTTGATCTGTTGTGTTTTATTTTCCTTTAAGATGATGTTGTTATGAGTTGATTGTTGTAAGATGTTTTGGATTTTGATTAATAAAATTATGATTTTCCGCTGCGTAGTAAATGAGTAACAATGTTGATAAGAGAACCCGTGTTACGGAGCAGGATGTTTTAATTGATGTTAAATGAAGAAACGTGACACTTTTTGTGGTTTTACTCTGATATAATTATAGATAATTATCGTGTATATTCCGTGGGGTTAGAAGGGTGTTACAACACTAGTGAATCGACGGTCGAACATGTGGCACAGTATTTAATTGAAGCAGGCGAAATAGCGCACAATGAGAATTTAAAAATAAAATATTTCCCTAGTTCTCTAACGAAAAATGCTTTTACTTGGTTTACTACATTACCTGCGAATTCGATACATACTTGGACCCAATTGGAGATATTATTCCATGAATAATTCTACATGGGACAAACAAAGATAAGTTTGAAAGAATTGGCTAGCGTCAAGAGAAAGTTCTCAGAGCCAATTGATTATTACTTGAATAGGTTTAGGTTACTCAAGGCAAGGTGTTTCACACAAGTGCCTGAACACGAGTTTGTCGAAATGGGCGCTGGTGGCCTCGTCTATTCAATCAGATGAAATTAGATACCCAGTACTTTAGAGACATGGCCCAATTTGCTGATAGGGTTAGACAGGTCGAACGACTGAAAGCCAAAAATTCTAGGGCAAATAAAAATAAGAAAGAAAGGGTAGCATACGTCGGAGTTTGTGAGGATGATGACGAAGTTGGACCATCAAATTTCGACGAACAAGAGGTCGATTTGGCAGAATTAAAACAGGGGCCGCCATACGCGTGCAAAGTCTTAGCTCCATCGAATGGGAAAAACCCAGTCGAATCGGAAAAGAACGACAAGTTCCCCAAAAGAACTTATATGTTCGACGTCACGAAGTGTGACGAAATATTTGATTTATTAGTCAAGGATGGCCAAATGATAGTGTCACGTGGTACTAAAGTGCCTCCTTTAGAACAGTAGAAAAAGAGAGGTTTTTGCAAATATCATAATTTTTTGGGTCATAAAACGTCTCAATGTTTCCTTTTCAGGGATCTAGTGCAAAATACAATCAGATATGGAAGGCTCAAATTTGGCGACAAGTCGAAATCCCAGGTGAAGTTGGATTCAAACTCTTTGCAAGTGGCGGAGGCCCACTATGTTGAGCCATCCATGGTGAATATGGTCGAGGTTGCTGAAGGCTTCGACGACAACGTAGATATGATCGAGGCTGCTGATGGCTTCGACAACAACGTAAATATGGTGGAGGTTGCTGATGATCCCGCCAACAAATGTGACATGGTCGAAGTTACAACTGACTTCGTGAACCAGGTTATGATGGTTAAGGTTACTGAAGACCTTGACAGAAAGATCATTGAGAACTACATTGCTGAGGCCACTGATGGCGTCAACAATGAAACTACTGACGGTTTCGCCCAATTTAACAAGGGGACTACTGATGGTTCCTATAAACAGGCTGCTGTGGGCTTCCTTCGTAGAACCATGGAGGATCCTAAGGAGAAGGCTGTCGAATTTTGCTGCCAACATGATACCAAAGGTTTGCTTCCAAAAGCTCCAACAAAGGAGGCCATTGAAGATTTCAACCGTATCAAGAAGGAACATGAGGTCAATGATGGCCTCAGTCTGAAGATGAATAAACTAAGCATTGCAACTGAGTCAACTGCCAACGTGAATATGGTAGAAGTATCTCAGAACGTTTCAGTGCAGGTTGACGAAGAACGTCGACGGGAGGAGTACCATAAACCGGCGTATCCCAAGGAGGAAGAAAATCTGGCAAATTTCATACATAGATGCCAGAGGAAAAGATCTGAGGTAATGTTTTTCCCTCGTTGTAGTGCCGTCTTCGACAAAAAGGCAGCACAAAACTTAGAGGGAATGGAGAGAGCAAAAAGAAGGGGAAATTGGAAGCCTCCAGGAGAAAGATTCGACCCCAGAAGAGGAGGCCATAACATATAGAGGTTAGGATGAAGATACCCTAACACATTCAAACCTACAAATAAAGCTCGAGACGACAGGTGGGTCAATCCAGTCCGACAAGCCCAAAGACAGGGGAAATGGAAGGATTTCGAAGTACAACGGAGATCTTCCATATCATACAGGAAAAAATTTCAAAAGTCTAAGAAGGTGACTTACCCCTCTGAAAATTATAAGGGCAAGAACCCTATGACGAAGTCACAGTGGAGGAGGTACCAACGTCGAAAGAAAGCTGAGAAGGAGGCTGCAGGAAAAGACAAGCCAGAAACCAGCACCAATGTTCAAACTTCGAATCAGAAGGAAGAGTTGAAGGTCGAAAAGCCACCCGTTGCTCTGGTACAAGTGTCGTCAAAGGAGGAAGTAACTAGGGATGATGAAATGACAGACGATTTTAACTCAGAGTCAGAGGCATCTTTCGACGTAATGTGTAACGTCATCTCAGTACTCCCTAGGGAGTATGATCAAATAATGGAAGTCAAAGAGGAAGAGGAAGCTATGGAGGTCGAGACGGCCAGACACAAGCCTGTTTGCTATTATATCATGAACAACGGATGCGTTGAAGAACAAAACGCATTTTTCTAAAGACCAGATGACTCAATGAGGAGCCACCTAAAACCCCTATTTATAAAAGGAAAGGTGGGTAACATAGGGGTGAATAAGATTTTGGTTGATGAAGGAGAGACTGTCAATATGATGCCACATTATATGCTTAAGAAAATTGGAAAAGATGATTCTGACACCAAAACTCATAACATGGTGTTGTCGAATTATGAGGAAAAAGTAGGAACCATTATGGGTGTAATACAAGTAGATCTAACTATCAGAACCATCACAAGGCCGACAATGTTTATGGTAAATGCGTCAAAAGTAAATTATAACCTTCTCTTAGGCAGGGAATGGATACACGACATAGGTGCCCTCCCTTCGTCAATGCATCAACGAATAACTATTTGGCGCGCAGATGGGATTGTCGAAAATATAGAGGCTGACCAGAGTTACTTTCTGGCTGAAGTAAACCAGGTTGATAGGCGAAGCTTCGATAGGAATCTGGCCCATATAGCTCCTTGTAGTCCAGCAACCTTCGACATGACGCAAACTGATAACGCCTTCTGCTCATTATACCTTCATCCCACCCACGGGTTTCAGTGGGATAGAGAGGTAGTTGGCGAAGAAGATTATATTTTGGAACCTCACACATCCAGCCAACTGGCTGGGGCAGCGAATTTAGTGACAATGAGTGAGTCACTAGTTCTTGAAAAGATCGCGGCTTATGTAGCCGAGAATAAACTCAAAGCGGTCTTAGAGGCCGAAGTAAAGTACATGGCTGTCGAAGCCAATAAGATCGAAGCAGATCAACAAGGTCTTGGAAAGGATTTTGATATGGATCCACCTGATAAAGATCTAGGAGATTTGCAAAACCAGAGGCTCGACGCGGTTTATGACGATGAGCCATTGGGCTTCGAGAAGGATCCATTAGCAACAAACATCAAGATGATGGCACAGGATCCACTCGAAGAAATCGACTTGGGGTCGGGGGCAGAAAAAAGACCAACCTACATCAGTGCAAAAGTGAGCCCCTAACTCAAGGTCAAAATAGTCCAGTTGTTGAAGGAATTCAAGGATTGTTTCGCATGGGACTACAGCGAAATGCCCAGGCTGGATAGGAATCTGGTTGAATTAAGGCTACCAATAAAACCTGGGAGGAAACCTGTTAAGTAAACTCCAAGGAGATTCGCACTAGAAATCCTCTCAAAGATTAAAGAAGAAGTCGAAAGACTCCTCAGATGCAAGTTTATCCGCTCGACCAGGTATGTGGAATGGATTGCTAATATAGTTCTTGTAATAAAGAAAAATGGCAAATTGAGGGTATATATTGATTTTCGAGATTTGAATTCTGCTACCCCAAAGGATGAATATCCTATGCCAATGGCGAAAATGCTTGTCGATTCTGCCACAGGCCATGAGTACCTTAGTATGCTTGATGGGTACCCTGGTTATAACCAAATTTTTATTGCTGAGGAGGATGTTCCTAAAATGGAATTTCGATGCCCTGTAGCCTTAGGCACCTACGAATGGGTGGTAATGTCTTTTGGCTTAAAGAATGCTGGGGCAACATACCAGCGAGCGATGAATTCGATTTTTCACGATTTCATTGAGGAATTTATGCAGATTTATATTGACAATATTATTATTAAGTCTGTTTCAGGAAAAAGTCATATAGACCATCTTCGACAGTCCTTCGAACGGATGAGGAAGTTTGGTCTGAAGATGAATCCTCTCAAATGTGCGTTTTGTGTGTAGGAGGGAAACTTCCTAGGCCAAGGACAAGGCAATAATGGAGGCGAAAACACCATCTACAAAGAAGGAATTGCAGTCTCTCCTTGGAAAGATCAACTTTCTCAGAAGGTTCATCTCCAACCTTAGTGGTAAGACGTAAGCCTTTTCTCCTCTACTCCGACTGAAGAAGGAAGACTTTGAATGGGGGCAAGAGCAGCAGAATGCCTTCGACAAGATCAAGGAGTACCAGACGCATCCTCTAATTTTAATGTCCCCTTGTAGAAGTAGGAGTATGAGGTTGTACATATCCGCGTCAGACAAGACATTAGGGAGCATGTTGGTTCAAGAGGATGAGAATGGTGTCAAAGAGCCATCTACTACCTCAGTAGGGTCTTGAACGATGCGGAAATTAGATATAGTGTAATCGAAAAGTTGTGTTTATGTTTATACTTTTCATGTATGAAATTAAAGCACTATATAAAACCAGTGGATGTTTTTGTATCTTCTCATTTCGATGTTATAAAATACATGTTATCTAAACCAATCTTGCACAGTCGAATTGGAAAGTGGGCATTAGCATTAACTGAGTATTCTTTGACATATTTACCTTTAAAGGCTGTCAAAGGACAAGTAGTGGCTGATTTCATAGTCGACCACGCTATAAATGAAAAGTCTTTGGACTACATTGAAATAGAACTATGGAAGTTATACTTCGACGGCTCTAGTCATAAAAATGGAACTGGAATAAGAGTTCTTATTATTTCTCCTAACAAAATTCCAACAAATTTAAGTACAAAGTCGAAGGCCTATGTTCAAATAATGAGGCGGAATATGAGGCTTTGATGGCAGGACTTGAAATTTTGTTGGAATTGGGGGCAACTCGGGTCGAAATAATGGGCGACTCTGAGTTAGTCATAAAGCAAATAACAAAGGAGTAAAAGTGTGTTAAAGAGAATTTAATCATGTACTTTGTAATAGCTAATCGACTCTTGAAAAGATTCGATATGGTTATGATTTGACATATCCCTCGAATAGAAAATCAGGAGGCAAATTATTTAGCACAGATAGCTTCTGGATACAAAGTGTCGAAGGATAAGTTGCAAAAAGCCATTGAAGTTAGAGGAAGAGTCGTGTCAGCCATATTATCCCCATCAGATTTGGAGACGATAAAGCTAGGATACGCTGACGAAGAAAATTTTGAAATTTTCAACATAGATAATTCAATGATTGGAGATTGGAGGAAGCCCATAATGGAATATCTACAAAATCCAACAGGACCAGTCGAACGAAAAATCAGGTATCGAGCTTTGAGTTATGTGATTTTGGGAAATGAATTATTTGAGAAAACTCCGGAAGGGATATTACTTAAATGTCTAAGCGAATCTGAGGCATACATAGCCTTGTCGAATGTACACAGTGGGGAATGCGGTGCGCATCAAGCAGGCCATAAGATGAAGTGGTTATTATTCCGATAAGGAAAGTATTGGCCAACTATGTTAAAAGATTGCGTCAAATTCGCGAAAGGATGCCAAGAGTGCCAGGTACACGCAGGGATACCACATATTCCTGCAAGTGAGTTACATTCTATAATAAAGCCTTGGCCCTTTAGAGGTTGGGATTTGGATTTAATTGGAGAAATTCGACTGGCCTCTTCAAAAAGCCAGAAGTTTATTTTGGTTGGTATCGATAATTTTACAAAATGGATTGAAGCCATACCTTTAGTGAATGTGGATCAAGAAGCAGTAATCGAATTTATTCAAAAACACATCATGTATAGGTTTGGGATCCCAGAGACAATAACAACGGATCAAGGATCTATTTTCACTGGTAAAAATATGCAAGCATTTGCGAAGGAAATGGGGTTCAAACTTCTCACATCAACGCCTTACTACGCTCAAGCCAACGGACAGGTCGAAGCAGCAAACAAAGTTATAATTGGTTTGATAAAGAAGCATGTGGGAAGAAAGCCAAAGAATTGGCACAAAACTTTGGACCAAATTTTATGGGCTTGTCGAACCTCTCCTAAAGAAGCTACAAATGCTACACCCTTTCGACTAACGTATGGCCATGATGCAGTCTTACCGATCGAGATATACTTGCAGTCAGCAAGAGTTCAAAGACATCATGAAATTCCATCAGATGCATATTGGAATATGATGATAGACGAGTTGGTCGATTTAGACGAAGAAAGGTTAAATGCGCTGGAGTTATTAAAAAGGCAAAAAGAAAGGGTGGAGAAATGCTACAATAAAAGAGTAAAAGGCAAGGTGTTTTCTATTGGTGACCTTGTGTGGAAAGTTATTCTTCCCATGGATCGAAAAGATAGAATTATGGGAAAATGGTCCCCTAAATGGGAAGGACCTTTTCAAATCACAAAAGTGTTTTCCAATGGCGCGTATGAAGTCGAAGAATTAGATAAAGCTAAGAGAGTACTGAAAATAAATGGGAAATATTTGAAAAAATATAAACGCATATTGCAGGAAGTTAAAATAGAAACCGAATAATCTTGCAAAAGAAATAACTAAATTGGTGAAATTCGCCAAAAAAATCGCTTAAATGTCATTACAAAAAGAAATAGGCCTCAAAGGACCAAACAACATTACAAATTTAAACAGGGAAAGATTTCTTCCACTTTTCAAACTTGGATCGTTGAATCTGAAGTCGACGTTCACAAAGGGCCTTGCTGGTCGAAATCTCTTCAATCTCTTTACCTAGCTTCTGAGCCCTTTCAACATGATGCACTCCAACTTCAATCTCTTTAGCTATCTCATCTTGATTGACTTGTTGTAGTTCTTCTTTGTGTTTCTTAGCTTGAGAAATTTTGTTTTGAAGAACAACAATTTGTTTCTCCCACTTGAGGATGTTTTCATCGCAGCTAGCTACCTCTTTCTTATTTTGTTCAGAGGCCTTTTCCAGTTCAGTTACTTTGTTAGTGGAACTTGAAGCAGTATCCCACTCAGCAAGTTGTGTTTCCGACTTGTTTTCAAGCATTTTTTAGTAATCTCGTAGCCGATTAAAATCTGCCACCACAAGGTCAATTAGAGTGGTCAGATCCACAACAACATCAGTCACTTCAGGAGGAGCCTCCAGGACATTGACTTGTTTTAAGATCTTTTTCAGGTCAAATTGAGCAGACGAATCTTTCTCTAGAAGTTGGAACAAATCAATGTTGAGGATTTTCTGCCGAATCTGGGTCATCACTTCGTCCATGGATCTTGCGCCAGAAATGGTCCCTGAAGTAGTCGAACTGCTGGTGGTGGTGTCAGCAAAGTTATAACGTGTACTGAGCATGCCCTTCAGGTATTCTAATGGTCTTTGTACTTTCAAATTCTCAAGTTCCTCATGAGAGAGACGAGTCGAAGTAGTGGTGGTTGAAGTAGTCTTGAGATGATCGTCAAGGTTTTTCTTGTCGTTTCTTCCTTCTTCGTCCGCAGCAGCCTTGGGAGTTGTTCACTTTTCGCCTTCTTTCTCTTCCTCCTCTTCGTCATCAGTTTCAACCTCCCCATCTTTCTCTTCGTCAGCATCTTTTAAATTGATGGGGAGTTATCTTCGGGATCACCTTCTGTTGTGAGTGCTGCAGGGGGCATCACAGTGTCCCCACCAACGTCGACTAAGATATCATCCTCAGGACCCGTTTCTTCTTCAACTACATCTTGAAGTTTTTTAGAAATAGTGGTGGGCTGATTCACTTCAGTGGCTGATTCTTTAGTCGAATCTTTAGGGGAAGGCTTGGAGGCGCTTGTTGGCTTGTAAGTGGGATCGCTACTAGTTTTTGGAAGGACTTGGACAATAGGATGTCCATGAGTGTCAACAAGAACCTGTAAGATAAATAAGTCAACAAATTTATCATAAGGAAAAATGCCTTTAAATGTCGAATTACAAAAAAACCATACCTTGGGAATTTCAGTCTTGAGACTAGAACTTTCACTTTCTGCTGGAGCTGTGGTAACTTGCTCGACAGGATTTTTGTGGGGGGTTTTCTCCAATATTCTGGAAGCAGAGGGTTTTTGTTGTTGAGGCTTTGCCGATTCTTCTTCTTTCTTGAAGGTTTGACTTGATCAGGGGATTCGTCACCAGATTCAATGATGTGAACTTCAGGTTTTTTTTCCTTTCTTTTCTTTGGCGTCGAAGGAGGTCTCTGACTTCCCTAAAAAATAACAAGATATTTCATTAGTATTTCAGAAAATAATAATAAAGAAATATTGATCAAAAGAAAGGCAAAATCATACCCTCGCCACAGGTTTCTTGGTAGTGTCTTTTGGGTCTTCCACGTCCTCTGCAGTTGACGCTTCGACGCTAGCTGACTTCTTGACAGGAATTTTTATGGCTAAGAAAAAGGAAAAAGTTAAACACAAGTCAAAAGATACATATATGTGTGAATAAAAAGAAGTGGTGTCGAGTATCTCCCCATTCCACACCTTCATATATAGGAGTTTCCACGCGAACGTGTTCTATGTCAATATGAAGGTGGCCTTTGAAATTTTCCAAGGTGTACTTAGTGGGAACCACTCGCTTAGCACGTTTTTGATATTCTTGGCGAAGAAGTTTCATGGAATCCCCACAAGTGAACAAATCTGGAAATGGAGGGCTAAAAGCCACACCAAATTCAACAGATGGTAGAGGAGGAAATTTTGGTTGATAGAGGTTAAAAGCTATATCTTAACGTTGATCAGGTCGAACGTATGAAGGTAGTTTTAACTCATCCAATTTTCTGATAAATTTTTCTTTCAAAGTAACGGCTGCTTCGCTTATGGTTCGACTAAGTTCGTTGGGCCTGTAGGCAGTTTCAAAGTACTTCTGGAATGCTTGGATTTCTTTGATGTGTCTTGAAGTTCCTTTCTTTGTTTTATCCTGCACAAGGGCGAAAGCTCTGGTCAGTTGGATAGTGAAAGAAGGCACGTCGAAAAATTGAGAATTATAATAATCCCTCCACCATTCGTCAAACTCTTGAATGCAGAGGAAGTTGGGTTTAAAGGGCATTGGTTGGATTTCGACCAAGTTGGAATACTTCTCTAGCAGATCAGAACACTCATCTTCGGTGTGGGTCATGTTGTAGTGAATCAAAGAGCCTTTCCTCGAGAAGAGCGGTTTTGGTTTTATTTGGATTAACCCAAACTGTCGAGAGACAAGATTGGGTTGGTAATTGATAAGGGAAATCTTCAGCTTTGAGGGATTGAGCCTTGAAGCTAAGAGTCTAGGTGTAAGAAAAGATTCCCAGACATTAAGGAATTCATCTTCTTGAGCTTTCGACTCTAATGGGAGTTTCCTGCTGAACCACTCTGGTCCAATTTTTCTATTGGCGAAAGGATCCATATTGGAAGTGAAGTTATGACGTTTTGCAAACATCATAACATAGCCAGTAAAAGTTTGTTGAAGGCTCAGACCTTCATCATTTGGTGTTAGCTACGCCAGTCTGGTTCCTTCGACTCTTCTGTCCTTCAGAGCAGCTTCGTCCACAGTTTGTTTGTTGGATAGGGAAACTTCGAATGTGGCATTGAGCCACAGTTGTAAGAGCCAAAATGGTCCTGACAACAGAAGACTTCCTTTGTCCTTAATATTCTTCATAAAAGTAACCCATTGTCAAGAGATTCGTATAGATTCGCCAGGACAATCTCACTGAGACACGGTTGATGTCCAGCATGAAGCTGATTCGCCATGGTAGTATAGCGTTTCACCACTTGAAGAGATCTGGAGCAAAAGACACATCTCGACAGCCAGAGGGTTAAGAAGGCTACGTGCTCTTGATCAGAGATTTCTTCAGTTTCCTTATCATGGTAATTGGTAATATAGCATGTGAAGGTAGCCTTAGTTGTGTCAAAGCCTATGGAGTCGTCAGACAGTAATTTGGGATCATAATCCACTCCAAGTGGGCTAAGGCCAGTTATGGAAACTACGTCGAAAAGAGTGGGGGTGATCATTCCTTAAGGAAGGTGGAAATTGTTATAGGTACTGTCCCAAAAGTAAAGGGAAGCTAAAAGCATAGAGGGGCAATATCCGGGTCCTACTTTCGATAACTGGATGAGGTCGAAAATGCCTATAGTTTTCCAAGTATCAGCTTTGACTGCCTCTATTTTCTTTAGCCAAGCTAAGTAATCAGATGGGTCTTTCGACAAAAGACAAGACCTAAAGATTCTAAAGTTGTTCATGTACCCTAGATTTACGGCTTCTTTAGAGGGTGATCCTTGGCCATCTACTTTGGATTTCTCATCTATGGCTTTCTCCTTATCAGTTCTAGGCCTAACTCCATTAGCTATGGGTTTGTAACGGTGGTAAGCTGGAAAAAATTCTTTCACTTTTACAGGATCTAGAGATAAATCAGGCAAGGGTCCTAACATTGCATGAGATTTACCAGAAATTAAAATGGGAATTAGTACCTGAGACTGGTAAATACGTCTTTTCTCCTCTTCATTTGGAGGCTCTGGTATGTATTGCTGGTTACCCACCACTTTTGGACCAAGAATCTTGTAAACAGGTGGCAAGTTGTTGGAATTTTTGGAATCTTTATTCTTGATGTCAGCTGCGGAAGATGCCATGGTTGATGGTAGAAGAAAATGCAGAGAAAGATGAAGAAGATGAAGTTGCGTTGAAGAAAGTTCGTGCTTAAGAAAATGAGCGTGAAAAAGTGAAAAAGAAAATTTTCAACTTATTTATAGGTGGAAAAGGGACTGAAGCGGTTGAAATTCAGAATTTTTTTCCATTTAATGGAGAAATCGTGGGACGCGTGGCAGTTATGAGTGAATGGATTAGACGGTGGCAGTTAAATTTGTGACCCACGATATGCTAGGAACTAGGGTAGTGATGATGAAAGGATCTTAAAACGTGGACTGAAGAGACGTTTCAGAAAAAGTGCAATGATGACTCTGACGTCACAAATGTCTAGTCATATGAACAATCATATGACGAACTAATACATTAGTTTGTGAAAACAATGACAAATTCAACACACAAAAGGTTTGATTTTTACATAAATTGTCAACATTTTTAAAGCACATTGTCCTAGGATTTGTTTGATCGATTCTGCAAGTAAACTAATTTTTATAGAAATTAGGAGATCAGCGGTTGTTTGCAAATTTTCCAGGCAAACAAGTTCATGATAAACATGTTGGATCAGATGTCGTGACATCTGTGATTCTGCAGTTCTGATATTCAAGGTATCAGTCTGCTGTTGCGCCTCTGTGTTTAAATGATTATGTAGCACAATGTCTTGACAAGTGTTAGGACATCTGCTGTCTGCATATGCCAGAATTTCATTTTCCATTACAAATTTTTTATTTATGAATTTTTCAATATGTCCCCTTAAAATATAAGTTAACATTATCCTTCAAACAATACCTACATTATAACAAAAATGAAATTTTTGAAAAACTGAAAATGTGAAATATGTCGTCTTAATAATCATACGCAAACAAGTTGTTCAAATATTGCAAACAATTCTAATTAAGCATATCTATTTTCAAGAGGTTTATTTATTAGTCAAATATCATATTTTTTTCTACATGAGTGTGAAATCTATATCAACTAAACATTCAATTACAACACAATATCGCATAATCATAAAATAGACTTATATGAATACAAAATCGAGATACTTTTTAAATATTACCTCCGTCTCATAAAAAGTCTTATTTGCATTTTTTTATATCTTAAAATAAATTTTTCTTTTAACTACCAATATAATATTTATTATTTTTTTCCACTAATATACCCTTATTCATTAACTTTTAAGTTTTTCAACTATTTTACTAACTATAATAAATAAGAGTATTTTAGTAAAAGATATCAATTTTATCATTAAAATCAACACATTTAATTATTTTTTTAAGAATCACATACAGCTCAAATAAAACATTTATTATAAGACAAATGTAGTAACTTTTACAACACAATACACAAAATAATCAAACTTTATTTATTCTAATTGTATTAAACACCAGTTACATGATCTAAATTATTCTCAACATACCAATCGTTAATTAGACGAAAAGAACTAATATGACACATTTTAAAGAATTAAGGGATGAATCTAACACAAAAAATAATTAAAGAACTAATATTAATCCAAGTGTATAATTAAGGGATAAAAAAGTATTTTGCCATAAATCTTCTAGTATTATGTATGAATATCGATTATATTTGTATAAAAAAGTGGGGTAATTTAGAAAATTAATTTGAATATCGAATATTTGATAATTATTTTTAAAATTTCTAAAAATGGAGTATTAGATAAATAACTTTGAATTAAACTATCGAAATTTTATATATATATATATATATATTGCTATTCCTGTTTATACGGAACGGTGACTACTCTGACATCGGTGCTTGCTTTCAAATTTAGAGGTTTAAGAGTGTCTCTGTGTCGCCGCTACAACCGGATTCTTCACCTTCCATTCTTTTTTCTCAACCAAACACGAACACAAATGAATCGACGTGCGAACCGTTCTCTCTCCAACGCCTTCTTCACAATCACACACTCCTCTCGCCAATCCCCACTCCCCACTTCACCAATCCCCTTTACTCCACCGATTCAAACCCTCCCAACCTCAAATTTCCACTCTTTTTCCAAAATCACCAACACCCATTTCTCGATTCAGCACAACCTAAGAAATTTCAGTAATGGGTCAAGCGAGTTGGATCACAACAAGGAAGTGGACGAAATCAACCTCAAATTTGCTGAAGCAAGGGAAGAGATAGAGATGGCGTTGGAGTCAAAAGAGACGGTTTATTTCAATGAAGAAGCTGAGTGTGCTCGTGCTGCCGTGAATGAAGTGTTGTCGAAGTTCGAAGGGTTGTTGGCGAAGTTGCCGGAGAAGGAAAGGGGAGCTTTGCAGAGGGCTATGGGTCTCAAGATTGAACAATTGAAAGCTGAGCTTTTGCAATTGGATGAGTAAGATAAGAGTTTTATTATTATTGTTCTGACTTATGCTTCGTACTTGTTAGCTTATAGATTATCAATTTATCAGAGTATTTATTTAATAGGCTAGAATTTTGAATAAATGCATTGTAATGTAAGACACCTCTTGTTGATTTTACTTGTTGGGAAAGACAATTTATAGCTTAAGCTTTTGTTCATTTAAAGGGATGTTGCAGCATTTGTAATATTGTTATTTTGGTTTGACACAACCTGATTTATATCATTTGGTTGAATGAATGGGATTTACTAGCCCTGTGTTTTTTGGTAATGATTAAAGAGGTGAAGAAATTAGTTCATTGATATGTTTAGGATAAATTGCGCTCACCAAACCATGAAATATGCTTAAATAACATTTGCACCACTTCTATTTTATAAAAGACATCAAGCTCTGATCAACTACACTAATGTCCCCTATTATGTAAAAATAGTTGTGTTGTCAATCTAGGAAATACTGGTATGTTCAAATTTTAATGCAGTAAAGTGTTATATCTACTACGGCACGTATTCAAGCAATACAGATGGACTAACAAGGATTGTACTTAATTTTTATTGACTTGAATAAGACATATGATAGAGTGTCTAGAGAGATTTTGTCAAAAGCTCTAGAGAAGAAAAATGTTAGCATTGCATATATTTGATCTATCCAAAATATATATGAAAGGGTGTGTGCGGACAAGGGTAGACTAGAGAGACAAATGATTTTTCCATTACAATAAGTTTGCATCAAGGTTCAATCCTAAGCCCTTACTCTTTTACTTTAATTTTGGATATACTCATAGAATACATTCAAGAGCTAGCACCGAGATGCATGTTTCTTGTAGATATATTGCTACTTGGAGAGTCGAAGGAGAATTTAAATTAGAGGTTGGAGATTTAGAGACGAGTTTTATAAATACATGGTTTTCGCCTAAGAAGAAGTAAGACGAAGTATATGAAATGTAAGTTCAACAAAAGGAGAAATGTTTCTAACCTAGAGGTGAAAGTTGGAGACCATATCATTCCTCAACGCGGTTTAAATATTTTGGGTCCGTAAACAAAACGATGGCGAAATAGAAAATGATGTAAGCCATCGAATTCAAGCTGGGTGACTGAAATTGAGGAGAGCTTCAGAGGTTTATATGACACAAAGGTACCGCTCAAGATGAAAGAAAATTTTCATCGGACTGCAGTAAGACCTGCAATGCTGTATGGGACAAAATGTTGTGCGGTTAAGAATCAACTCGATAATAAAATAAGTGTAGTAGAGATGAGGATGTTGCGTTAGATCTGTGGTAAGACTAGACAGGATAATATTAGAAATGACAATGTTAGAAGGTGTTGGGGTAGTACTTATAGTAGAAAAAATGGTGAAAATTAGATTTAGGTGGTTTGAGCATGTAAAAAGAAGACCTGTAATTTTTGTGGTAAAGAGTAAAGATCAGATGGAGAGAATTCAAACAATTAGAGGTATATGAAGACCTAAAAAACCATAAAAGAAATTATTAAAAAAGATCTCAAAATTAATAACTTGGATAGAAGCATGGTCCTAGATAGAACATTATATCGAAGTTGATACATGTTGCTTACTCCACTTAGTGAAATAAGATTTGGTTGTTGTTGTAAAATGTTATAGCTGCTATTTTACAATACTTCATACTAAATAGTATTTGCATAACAGCGATTTGTTCAAGTTCCACCATGCCATAGCCACTATTTGATAAGACAGAAAATAGAGGGGAAACTTGTCATGTCTACAAAGGTAAGGGGAGGCGAGTGTAATTCCCCTAACAAATAAGTGTTGAGAGTATTTGCTTGAAAAATAGATAAGTTATGTTTTATTTAAGTATTCTAAGGGGGTAAGTACAATTTGTCCATATGTTTATAAGACACTAAGAATGGACAAATTGAAAGATGATACTCTCACACTATCTGTAAACAACTCCAATTTTCTTAGATGTAGGAAGATAAATGAATGAATGAACGAATGGGCACTGCATGTATAGAACAGAATCCAAGATTTGACATTTTGTTCTATCTGAGGCAATATTTCTCTTCAGTGCTACCCATTTTGTGGAAATAAAGTATCATTTTTTTACCATCATGTCATGTTTTATTCTACATTTAATATACACTGAATATAGTAAACTCATATTTAGACGTTCTTGTTCTAACTTGCTAAGAAAGCTGCACATTTTTACTAACTGTTGTAAATATCCAAACGGTTTTTGAGCCGCAAGTTTTCACGTGTACTTTTGATGTTATTCAGTTTGTTATACTTAACTGTGATGAATACGTTTATTGAAATTATCCAAGCATTGGAAGGGAACAAATCGTGTTATGTGCAGAAGTTGGGCATTATGGTGCTATCCTTATCAGCTTAGCTTCCTGATAATTCTCTAGAACAGTATTAAGTTTTGTTTATTAGTATTATAACAAAGAAGGAAAAGTGTGACTATCATTTGGAATCTCCATCTTATTTGAGTTCCATGCAGTTTAAGTTGTTTTCAAAAGCAACTACAGCTGCTGGGAACTTATAGGTTTTCATGACCAATAAAATACCTGGATGCGCCTTCATGACCTGATGCTACTTGGAATGACTTGTTTATAAATGATTGGTTATGCCTAAAAGTTTATGCTTTCAAATTCTGATGATATGAGGAAAGCAAAATATTCTTTAAGTCATGTATATTTTTTAAGTCATGTATATTGTTAAAAGTAGGGGTGACAAACAGGCATTCCCGCCCCATAAAAGCCCACAAACAAGCGGGGTGGGGTGGGCATATTTGAGGGTGTGGGTCTAAAACCATACTCCACCCCGCATATAAGTGAGGGAGGGATGGAGCGGGCCTGTGGACATTGAATCTTTTAGGCCTAAATTACAAAATTGTATGTAAAAGCCCGTGTCAGCAAAATAACGGGGTGGGGTGGGGCAGGGCGGGGTGGGCACATTAAAGGGTGCGGGTTTAAAATCTTGATCCGCCCCGCAAAAAAGTGCGGGCAAAACGGGTGCCCGATGATCCGGGCCCGTTTTGCCACCCCTAGTTAAAAGTTTGCTATGTATCGCATAACAAAGTTTTGTACTACACTACTCCTGTATGTGTTGCGAATTCCATGCAGGACTGCTTTGGGGTGTTAGAATTCAGTACCAAGCCCTCTAATAGTTTAGACGGAAATTTCTTTAAATTCAAATGTGTAACCTTCCATCTTTCTCCATTTGCAAGCCCCATGGAGGCTGACATTGCTTGCAATGGCTATGTTATGGCTGAGCTCTGTTTCAAGTCCTGCAAAATGAAACAGATAAGGATGTGAAGTTATGCAGTCAATTAATCAGAATGCATGCATCATAAAAAGACTGATAATAATATTAAAATTAGGGTTGATCTAACTCAACCTTACAAAATCGGCTTGTAAGTTAAGATAGAAATGTCTCACTTATAAACACATTTTTAGGTTATATTTCATTAAATGTGAGACTCTCATGTCTTGACGCACTCTCATGTCCACTCAACCCAGAACTAGAGCATGACTAGTGACCCAATAACAGGTATCTCAAGAGATCTTGAATATGTTTACATACCATCTTAAATTTTGGGTTGAAGCTAATTCAGCTGTAGGGGGGCCTTACCTTTATGGGAGCTTCTTTTCCCACCCCACACGCACTTAGAAAGTATACTTCTGCAAACAAACACAGTTTTTTTTCTTCTAAAAGTATTCTACTGGCCAAAAACACATTTGTATCCCGTCTAATAGTATACTTCCAAGTGGGGATGTGGTTATTAAGAAACATAGGGTGATAAAAATAGCTCTCCCCACTTGAGAACATATTTTCATATTTCATCAAATGTGCTATTGCTTTGGTCAAAACTGTTACTACTTCACATGGGAGTCACCAACATTCTTTCTACTTCTGTCTTTTGGTTTGGCTCCATTGCGACAAATCTTGAGGTCTGCTGAGGTACAATTCGATACTGTAATGTATAAATGGCACTTACAAATTAGTATGAGATGTCTATTTATAACTGTTTCTCTGTTTTAACTCGACGAGTGCATATACCCTCTGAAAACTTGAGTGTTAGACTATTTTTCCTAAGCAAACATTTTTATACAAATCCAAACCATGGAAATACTTGTATGGAAACGTATTTAAATCTATATTCTTTGAAATATCCAATACGAAAATAGAAAATTTTAAATTTAATTTGTTTTTTAATTGGATTCATGAGCCGGTTGTGATTATGAAGGAGAGAGAAAATTTTATTTTTATTCTTAAATTAATAAAAAAATTGTGATTGGTTGTTTCTAAAATTATTTATTATGTCTGTGTCTACGTAAGAATTTTCCTGAATGAACTGGCATGGCAAAACTTGCATTAGTTGGAGGTCCCATCCTACCCAACACGGGGGACTACTTGTGAAGACTGTCTTTCATAATGATCTCCACAGGTGATTTGTGATAAAAAACCTCATAGATAGTGTTATCAGTAGCCGTAGTCTTTTGAAATTGAAAGGCTATGTTCATTGTTGAAATTATAAATAAACAAATGCCTTTCATAGTCACCGGTGTTTCTCTTTTGTCTTGTTCTTTTTCTTTTTGTTACACAGCCAATTGTTTTCTATGGATAAAGAGATTAAGAAACAAATCAAAAGACAAGATTTGCTAGGTGACAAACAGGACAAGAAAAGAGAATCGATAGAGCAAACTGGTATAGGAACAAATCTAGTGTCTGCTAAGACGTAGAGAAGAAGAGGGGGTAGTAGCATGGCTTGTTTGCTTTTGTCTCCTTTGCCCCCATAATTAAGTTGCTTGAACGATGCATCACTTTTCACGCATTTCTTCCCTTTATCAGAAAGGGGGCCGTTGTTAATTGTCCTCACACATGTTTTAGTTAACATGCTATAAGTGTATAAGTGTCGAGTATCTATCAACTTTATTGATGGTTAATTTTTCAATGAATTTGAGTTTATCATATTTAATGAGATCACTTTGTCAATTATACTCCCTCCGTCTTAAAATATAAGAGAAAAATTCAAAAATATATTTATTAAGGAAAGTAAAAAACATACTCTCTCCGTTCTTTTATAAATGTCACTTTTGGAATAATTTTTTGTTCCTTTTTAAGTGTCATTGGTAAAGTTTAAAGTAGTATTAAATGTAACTTTGTCAAAATCACCCATAAATAATTATTATAGAGAGAGAAAAAATAAAATAAATGTAATAAATAATTAGGGGTATTATAGGTAAAAAAAAATGATTGTATAAAAAGTAATAATATTGATTAACTTTTTTGGTATGTGTGAAAAATAAAAAAATGACACTTAAAAAGGAATTGAGGGAGTAATAGTTTGACTAAGATTTTGTTGAAAAAATTTGTTTTGAAAGATGTAAAAACAATTCTAAATTGGTTGTTGTTTATAGAAAAGATGAGAAAGAAAGCAAATTAAATGCAACTTGCATTTAATTTTATCTTGAAAATGATGAAAGTTGATTTTTTCTCTTATATTTTGAGACAAGAAAAATGCATTTTTTTCTCTTATATTTTAGAACAGAGGGAGTATATATTTTAGGGTCATGCTAACAAGTGCTCTGAGCACTAAGTAAGAACTTTGAATAAGAAAAATATTATATGTTTAATTTATTAAATACACATAAGATTCTTTAAAAAAAAGTTAATTATTTGTTTTTAGTGCATTAAACACACATTTTTAGAGAAATTATATATTTATAGTCTCTTAAAAATGCTCAATTTACTTTTTTTTAATATCTCAACCAATGTCTTATGATATTCGTTAACATTTTCTTATTTTTTATTCTAGGATAATCAAAGCTAAGACCTTAAGTACAATGATTATTCATCTTTAAGAGATGATTAAAGATGAAATTTATTTCGTAAAAAAAAAAAAAGAAATTATGACCATTAAGATATTACCACCCAATTTATGTGGATTTCTTAGAAATTTTGTGTTAGAGAATGTTTTCCTAAAGCTCCTCTTAAATTTAATACTTCAATCATTTCACACCAAACACATCATTTAAAATATACACACTTAATAAATTGGTTACTTATATAGATTTATAATACAAAATAATTAGATGTAAAGACTAATTATTTATCTTTTGAAAATTTATTTATCTTTTGACCCTAGAGCATTTGAATAAGATGATAATTTTTTTTTAGGTTCTAGATTTAAACTCAATTCTGGCCACATAGTAGTATTAAATTTTTTGAGAGAGAATTTTACTGTTATGATCTTCTCCAATTTGAGAGAATAGTTTTTGCAGTTGAGTGTAAAAGATATATGTTTTTTTTTAAAATTATTTTTTGATATATATTTTTGATATATTTTTTTGAAAATGAATAAATATATCTATTCATAATATTGTATATATCTATTTAGACAAAGAGTGATTTAACAATAGTCTAATATTAGTTATACATTAATTAAATCACAAACTTTTTTTGATATATAAAAATTATTTTAAAATTCTATAAATAGGGATGAGGAAGTAATATGAAGGAGTAAAATTGAAAAATAATAAATATTGTAATGAAATTATAAATTGGCAAATAATTTGAAATAGATAGATATTAAAAATGAAACAATGATTTGAAATGAAGAGAGTAATATAATTATGGTAATTTTTTCGGGTAACCATGAATTCAAGTTGGGTACTAGTGTAAATTGTATCAAAATTTTATTTAAAGTGATCTGACATTAAATTAAATTATAGCGTTTGATTGATTGAGGGTAAGGGTGACAAACATGACATGTTCTGTTAAGGTTTGTCTCGTAAAAGTCCGTAAAAATTCATACTTGAAAATGCGAGCCTAAAACTTTGACCCGCGCCCGCATAAAAGTGACGGTGAGACGGATTCGCGGACATTGAATATTTTAAACTTAACAATTACAAAATTGTATATAAAAATTCGTGTCCGCCAAAGTAAAAAAAAAAAATAGGAGAGCATGTACATTAAAGAGTGCGGGGCTAAAATCTAATCTGTCCCGTGAAAAAGTATAGAAAAAACGGGCATATGTCCATCAGACCTGATCCCTTTTGCTGCCCTTAATTGAGAGTACCAATGCTTAATTAAATTGAAATGTATCCGAGTGTTATTATAATTATTAATGGAAATTCGATATAAATTTTTAAAATATGAACAAATATTTACATTTAGAATCCACAACACATCTACAATATGATTATCTTTCGGTGTAGAAAGTCTATATGAGACCAAAATAATAAATTGAGTAATAATTGATTGAAATCCAATGAATGTAAGGTGAAAAGAATAATATTTATGTTTGTTTCAACCATCAGTTTACTATGCACAAGTAGTCTACATCATAACATAATGTTTTGATCATAGCATTATTGATGTTCCAGGAAACATTCAGGCCATATAGGTTTTGTATTCTTCGTCCCATCCACGCCCTCACCTTTCGGCTCTCTTGTACTCTTTCCAATGTCACAAATAATTTGAATACGTAGAATCTGAATCATAAGACCTAAAGTAAAACTATTTTTTTTTTTTGTAAAGCATAGCTATTTATATTTTATTCAATTTAAAATAACTATAGTGTTAACTTTAATCTTAAGAGTGGGTGTTAACAGCAAAAGTTAAGGCTGAAAAACGGGACCATTCAACCTGCTATACCTAGCATGAACAATAGTTTACTAACCTTATTTTGAGAGACTGTGTGTTATTGTGTACATGTATGATATTTTGGTAGATCTTAGGAAATCATTTCGTCACAGCGTTGCTCATGCTTGAGAAACTGTGTACATGTCTGATATTTTGACGTGGATCACTTCGAGTGGGTTGGGTCCCAGCTCAGACCCAATAAAGCCCGCTTCGATGAATATCTCCTTAGCAGAATCGGTTTAGTAGGTCGGGTTCCAGCTCGGATCCAATAGAGTCCGCTTCGATGAATTCTAGCAGAATAGGGTCAGTGGGTAGGGTTCTAGCTCAGACACAATAGAGCCCACTTCAATGAATAACTCCTCTGGCAGAATAGAGTCCGGCTAAGGCAGTTCATGGACTAGGTTGATCATGCCGGCCCAAGATTAATTTGGAGGAAATATTTGATTGAGATACAATGGATAATACATTTATGGTCGATTAAAAATAATACATATATGGTCGATTAAAAGCATTATGGCCGGGACAAACACATTGAATAACCTCTTACGAGCCTTAAGTATAGTACGAGTCAAAATTACTATATAAGGGGATGATCACAAGGACAAAGAGAGATACAGCTCACATAATAGACAATCGATCAAAAAATGATTGCAACTTTACTGATCATCGTGATCGAGTTTTCATTGATATACTTTTACGAGTATATAAATCAAATTTAATTTTTCTTAATTCTTATGTTTCAATCAACATTTGTAATTAGAGAAAGAATATTAATTAATCAATAAATTAATAAAGAAGTTGGCAAGACACAGATATTGTAGACTAGTGATCATCTTTGATAATAACTTCTAAAACTGTACAACAATAGCCGTTTGAATTCAACATCACACCCTTTCCTCTCTACATTCCTTAATCATACTAATCTACTCTCCAAGTTTCCAAATTAACATTAAACATCTTGTTTTTCATCTAAACAAAAGATGAAAATCAATCACTAATCACTATTGCAACTAATTATTAAAACAAACAAAAACAAAAACCATCATTGAGTTGAGGACTGCTTGATCAAAGGTTGTGATGTTTTCCCCATCTCCTCATGAGGCTGACTCTTCACTTCCATCAGTAATGCAACAACTTCCTTCATAGTTGGCCGTTCGACTGGTGAAGAATTCACGCAAAACATCGCAATTCCAAGTGTTTGTAGCATCTCTTGCACCATTTGATCTGGTAAACTTTGAAGCTTTGTGTCTAGTATCGACACTGCTGGTTCAAAGCTTGCCATTTTCTTCTTCACCCATTCAACTATGTGCTGTCCATCATCTCCAATATGCTGAGATTCGACCGCACTTCTTCCACTTAGTATCTCGAGTAAAACCACTCCGTAACTGTAAACGTCGCTCTTCTCGGTTATGTTCATCGTGTAGCCATACTCTACATTGATTAATGGTTATAAGATATGGTTAGAAACTTATACAGAAAATGAGGTTAAGAAAAATGTTAAGGAATTTTGAAAACACTTGCCTGGGGCAATATAGCCATAGGAACCAGCAACTCTGGACATTGCTTGATGATAATTCGGCGAATTCATTAGCTTTGCAAGACCGAAATCTGCAAGATAAGCCTCGAATTTGGAATCTAAAAGTATGTTATTGCACTTAACATCTCTGTGAAGAATCGTTGGAACACAATCATGATGAAGGTAAGCTAGACCTTGCGCCGAACCAACGGCTATTTTGTATCGTGTCTCCCAGTCTAAGTTCCTATTCGCTTCCAAAAGCTGTCTTAGATTACCATTTTGGATGAAGTTATAGAGAAGAAGCTTAACACTCCCATTAGAACAATAACCGATGAGCCTTACAATGTTTCTATGTCGAATGTAGCCGAGAATCTGAATCTCAGCAGCAAAAGAATCCACCATTTCATCACCTTTGTTTGTTTTCCAAAGCTTCTTCACTGCTATCACTTCTCCGTGCGGCATCTCAGCCTTATAAACAACACCAGAACAACCTTTTCCGATCACGTTTTCGTCTTTCAAGCAATCCAAGATGTTATCTATACTGAAATTCAGTTTCTGAAATGGTATGAAAGTCCAAGGATACGAGAAATCCTCGGCTCCTGACGTGGAACCTGATATCCTCAAAGCTTTCTCAACCATGTATCGATGATTACTACGAGTTACTATGATCCACGACGCAATGACAATTATGGTAACCGAAGCTAGAATAATCGTTATCATAGCCACGGTTTTAGCAGATTTTAAACCATTTTTCTGAATCAAACTTGAAGAACAAGTAGCACCATCAATAGACTGACACAGATGAAAGTTCTGAAGATATGAACTTGAAGTTAGAGTTTTGAAGAATGGAGTTACTGGAATAGGACCTGAGAAATTGTTATACGAGATATTCAGCGACGTAAGACTAGTTAAAGAACCAAGAACCTTAATTCCGCCATGAAGCATGTTCCTTGAAAGATCAAGTGATTGTAACTGTGTCAATGCAGACATTGAATCGGGAATTTCGCCGGTGAATGCATTTGAGCTCAAATCCAAACTTATGGTCAAGCTTGTAACATGACCAATCTCTTGAGGTATGCAACCAGATAAGCTGTTATAACTCAAATCCAACAGAGTCAGCTTCTGCAAATTTCTAACAGATTTTGGTATTGAACCTGTTAACAAATTATTGTTGAGAATAAGCTTATTCAAATAACTCAAGTTTCCGAAACTCGAAGGAATTTCACCTGTCAAACTGTTCTTACTTAGATCAAGCTGCTCCAAATTTTCAAGTTCACTAATCAGCGACGGAATTTCTCCGCCGAGGTAGTTGTTATGCACATCTAAAAGCTCAAGAACCGTAATATTCGCAATCTCAACCGGTAAACTTCCGGAGAAATGATTCATGTACAAATCAAGAAAAACAAGATTCTGCAACTGGCCTATCTCTTTAGGAATCTCTCCTGAAAGCTGATTCTCTCCGACTCTCAATCTAACCAAAGATTGACAGTTTGCAACACTTGCTGGCAACTTTCCTGTTAATGAGTTTCCAAGAAGCAGAAGCTTACTCAGCTTCTGCAAACCGAAAATCTCTTCGGGAATCGAACCTGTTAGCTTATTCCTTGAAAGATCAAGTGCATAAAGTTCAGTACAGTTTCCAAAAGAAGAAGGTATAGTTCCAGAAACCAAATTCCCCCACAAGAAAAAACTCTGCAGAACCTTCAACTTCCCAACCTGATAAGGAATTGTACCTGATAACTGATTCTTATCAAGCTGAACAGTTGCAAGGCTTGTGCAGTTACTCAACTGCCATGGTATTTCACCGGTGAGCAAATTATCAGACAAATGAAGCTGTTCTAGAACAACCAGCTTCCCGAAATCCCCCGGTATTTCGCCAGATAGATCGTTAGAAGATACATCAAATATAACTAATGATGAACAGTTGGAAATTTCAGAAGGGATTTCACCAGACAATGTGTTCCCCCAAAGAAGCAAGCTAGTAAGTTTCTGCAACTTACCTAACTCATGAGGGATAGAACCACTGAGATTGTTCATATGTAGATAAATATTTCTCAACTCAGAACATAAACCAAGTTCTGATGGTATTGAACCAGAAATTTCAGTGTCATAAAGTGCTAGAGTTTGTAGATTGATCAAGTTTCCGAATGTGGAAGGAATCGAACCTGAAAGCGAAGTTGCAGCGGCACCGAATGTGGTGAGGTTGGTTAATAGTCCTAACTGTGGAGGAAGTTCTCCTGTGAGATAAGGGTTACCACCAATCCTAAACTGTTGAAGAGATTTCAAAGAGCCTAGCTCTGAAGGGATTGAACCATTGAGAAGATTATCTTGAAGACAAAGAACTTCAAGTGAAGTGAGATTAGAAAACTGCTGTGGAATGGTTCCTGTTAATCTGTTCGAGTTCAAGAAAATGAACTGAAGAGAATATAAGTTTCCAAGTTCATTAGGAATGGAACCAGTGAGAGAGTTTGAGGAGAGGTCAAGGAGTTGAAGATGGGAGAGTTGACCAAAAGAAGGAGGGATTGAGCCAGAGAGATTTGTGGAAGAGAGGTTAAGAAGCTGAAGCATTGTTAAAGAGGAGAGCTGAGGTGGTAAAGAAGAGAGATTAAGAAAAGTGTCAGGGATAGAAAGAGAAATCACTCTAGATTGTGGTGAACAAGTTACACCTTTCCATGAACATGGTGTTGAGGCTGAAGGGTTCCATGAAGAGAGAAGAGAAGGTGATGAAGTTGCAAGAGAAAGAAGTGCTTGTCCATCAGGTGAAATAGAACTCACTTCAATACAAAAAAACAGTAAGAAAAACAAGAAAGTAGTGACACTATGAGAGACAGTACTTTCCATCTGGGCTATGAAAATGGTGACTTTTACTTAGAGTTTGAGATTGGTATAGAAGATGAAGGTGATAAAATAGTACTAGTCTAGGAGAGCACAAGCACATGCATGATGCTTAAGTTTCACACAAAAGTTTTAAACACAAGCATGTGAAACAGAAAGAGAGATATAGTGTGAAATAGTATGTTTAAGAAGGAAGATACTAATAGAGATGACAGAATGGTCAAAAAGGAATAGTACTGTTTTTACTATTTGTTATCTTAGTCTTTATACCTGAATGTACCTCAACTATCTTTGTCTCTGCTACCAAAAGATAGAGCCAAACCAGCCTCGTGATGTTGTTGCTATGCTAAAATGGTACTGAGAATAGAGGCATAAAGTGGAGTACTAGTATATCTAAGTTGTGAGACTTTTGGTGAATGAAACATTATTGGTTTCCATGATTTGCGTGACTGTGTTTAGAGGTAATAATAAGTAATGAGTTTGGTTCAATGGTGGTGGTGGTAGTGAGGTAGATGAGCTTTTCTTTATTTCAAAGCACTTTGTTGAAATTTGAAAACCTCACCTCTCTGTTAGTTGTATATTTAATGTAATGATTTAAATATTGCTTAGGCTTGTTTTTTTATTCATTGGTTTGGCTGTATTTGGTTGTGGTGTACAGGTACCAAATTGACCTTCATTGTTTGTAATAGTTGTGATGGAGGGGATGCATGAATAGGGACAGTATTGGCAGTTTGTAAAAAATTTAAGTAACTTATTGATAGTAAATTTTAAGACCGTCTTTCGAGGCGTGCAATGCTGATTATTATAAAAAGTCTCTGAACTGAATAGATTTTCTATTTGATTTGCCACATTTAAACAGTGACTAACTTAGACAGAGTCTCTAAAAATGTAAGGCGATTAGAATTTAAAAACTAATGTGGAAAAGTACAAAACTTTCCGATATGATTGTAGATTTGAGTGCATGAATTTATCAATGTTGTATAGAGTTGAAAAATGGAGTACAGTACTATTACTTGCATCAATATAACAAGATTAAGCCCTGATAAGTTGTTACTAGTCACAAATACTCCCTCTGTCTCAAATTATAAGTCACTTTGCCAAAAAAATTTGTCCTAAATTATAAGTCACCTTACATTTCCAATGCAATATAAATGACATCTTTCCCAATATACCCTCAAATATTTATTATTATTTATTCTTTCAACTCTTTTAATTTCTCTCTCCTATATAATTATGAGGGGCATTACTGTAAAGTTATACATAATTTGTCTTTCCCATAAAATAATAATTAAGTTTCTTAATTTGTGTGAAAAACCCACAACGTCTTATAATTTGGGACGGAGGGAGTAACAACTAGTAAGGTCTTCGATTGAGACATTGCAAGAGATTCAGAGCTGTGTGTTTACGGCCAAATATGTCTACAGATGTTGCAAGGTAACACATATATTATTGCCTTCTTGGGAAAATAAAGACTATTGTACTTTGATGATGAGACAAGGCGTGAGGCAACTTGGGATATTGTGAAAGGTTAAAGCCTAAAGTGTTAGAGCAAGCAAAACAATTTCAAACACTACTTTTTTCATAATTTGCATAAACAACTCATTCACACACACATAAATAGAAATATATACTAAAATAAAAAATAATTATCTTCTATTTGATTATAAGCGATTTTAAAGGTCATGCGCATTATATTAAGAAAAATAATTATTATATTTAAATATAGTTTAAAATTGTTTAGTCCCTCCTATTCCATTCCACTCTATTCATCATGTGTTCTTCAACTTCTTTCTCACAATTACTCTTTAATTCAGTCTTTTCAGTATTATAATTTTCTATAATGCTTAGGTCTTGATTCTTTTTTATAAATCTATTACTATAACTTACCGCATATCATCTTTATTCACCTTTTGGATGTAATATTTCTTTCATAATTATTGGTTGAGATGATTTCTCCAAGGAGGTATATACGTGTTTAAGAATGAACATTTTTTTTTTAAATAAAGTTTTCTTATTCTTCCATGCACTCTCTTGAGTAACATTGCCTACTTTTTTTTGACCTTCTCTGCAGTAGTCACAGATAGTTACACATGTTTAACCTAACGGTACTCACCCAATTGTTTGGTCAATGCACCTAATTGCGCCTTCATCTGTTTGTGACTGCTAGTAGTGCATTATGAGTATCAATTGACATCTTTCCTCTTTTTCTAGCGCCACAATCAGATATTGCACGAAACTCGCTATGAATTATGTTATTAGTCAATTCTTTCACCATAGTGGCAAACTTGGTTAATATGGTGCTTCTAGCTGAAGCATCCAATATAAGTCTTGTCTATCCACGAAATCATTTTGTAAAGTATTATACTAGACTATTTGATAAAAAAAATATTATACATGCGCAAATTCATTAAAGTTATGCAAAGGATAATATTTAATCTTTAATTTGTATCTTTTTCATGCATCATAGAGAGATTCAGTATCTCCCTACTCGAATCCAGTTATGTCAGTCATTTGATCCACAAAGTTGTTTATAGAATAAAAACGTTCTAAAAATAGTTTCTTTAGCTCTATCCATGTATTGATCATTTTTCTCTGAAGTGTGTCTATTGAAAAAATCCTAAGTCTCACATTGATTAAAGATAAATCATTGTAATAGTTCATATAGAGTGACACTCCTCACCTTACAAGTCGGTTTTGTAGAGATGAATTAGGTTAAACTATAATATGGTATTAGAACCTATCGATCGAACCATGGGTCGCATACCATTTAAATCCATACACCAAGCCCAAAAGAATGTTGGGCGTGAGGGGTGTATTGGAAAAATCTCAAGTCCCACATTGGTCGAAGATTGAGCATTGAAATAGTTTACGTAGAGTGACACCTATCACCTTACAAACCGATTTTTTAAGGATGAGTTAGGTCAAACTCTAATAGCGTCAAGTCAATCTTTAACTCTCCCTAACAAGGTTATGGAAAACAATCTTAATCTCGTGTCACTTTCAAATATTCCAGTCGGACTGCAAAATGAACATATTTATTTGATCTTTGCCAAATATTCATATGGATCTATTGGAGAACTTTTGTCAAATGAAATCTCTCTCAAAACTAAAAAAAACAAATTTTTAATTTTAAAATAATTTGGATTCGCCGGTTGGAACCCATAAACTACTTCATTAGTTGTCTGGCGGCCAAAATTGTCCAGAGTACGAATAATTGGTTCAGTTGTCTTCTCCTTTTGTTGATTTGCTACTTATGTAGCTTATTGGATTGCTCTTATGGTTCTTTTTATTTCTAGATCAAATTACAAATCTCTCAACACACTATACTAAACAAACAAATATCCTCAGTAGTATTAAGGAGGATACAAATTTAAATTAAAAAAAAAATAGAAATCAAAATAAAAAATTAAAGTGTGCTAAAATTCAAGTACAACCACTTATTATTTCATTGTTAGATAGAAAACAGATGCCACAATAATTGTGCCAACAAAAATCACAATGTGACAAGTTAAATTATCGTATCCACAAGGAATGTATTAACCTCACACAAGAATAAGGTGATTGCACTTGTGAATTCAGTAAAGAGCGCTTAACGACAACGGAGGTGTGTAGAGTACGATTGATTGGTTTGTGAGCTTAATTGTAAATCTTAAACAATAACTAAAGATGAACAAGTATTATTATAAAAGCAATTAAGTTTCAGTTTCAAATCTTCTACCCCTAGGTGTGAGAAATCTCACGACTCGACCTATAATTACGCTGTTTTAATAATTACCTTTTATAAAACACGAAATTACAATCTCGTAACCCCCATATACTAGAAACACCTCTCTATATACTTGGAGTCTCCAATTGCAACGATGAACCTTTTGTGGCACGTAAATAAGAAGACAATGTTACAAATCACAGAGTTACAACCTCGCAACCCCCATATACTAGGAGTCTCCAATCGCAACGTTAAAAATTCTATAACATGTTATACTAGACTAAAGGTCAAGATTATTCATGTCACAACATGAACTATCATTACAATCTTATAATTTTATGATCTAGGTGTGCAATTCAATGCTAAGTCTCAAGTGCCATCTAAATTAATTCTCTCAATTTCGTAGGCGGGGAAAAATATTAAACTCAAATAAAACTATATAATATAAACAAGAATTTATTACGGAGACTTGAGACTGTCATAGAAAATTACATAAATCACATGTTTAGGGTATAATCATTCTATAGGGAACCTAATTTAAGGGAACTAGTCACTCATTCTTAAGAGATTCATAATTTTAATAATAGAAAAGAAAAAACTTACAATGATTCTAAATGATCCACTAATGGTAGCCTCTGTTTTCCTCTCTCTTTGGTACATAAAAACACCTTAGATTCTCTAAAAATTGGAACAATAATGACTAAACACATTTTTCAATTTATAAAAAAAAATTTGAAACCGCATGATGGTGTCGCGGTACTACTTAAGCATGTCGCGATTTGCTTGATTTGTTCGATTCGAGATTTGGAAGATTGTTTCAATATCATCACTCTGTTGGGGGAGTATCGGGATGGTTTGATGAAGTTCAACAACATTGTTATACTGTTGAAGCACACCACTATTAATTACCTTTTATGATTTTGTTAGTGCGTGAGGCACTTTTAGTGAGGATAGAAAGAGAGAGAATAAGGAAATAATGATTGATATTATTGAATATAATGATAATAACTGAATTACAAAGTGTCTTGTTTATATAGACCTAAGTGACTTGACTACTAAGTAATAAATATAACAAACTAAGTAAAAAATACTAAACCCTAATTAGCTTTGGGTTTGGGCCACATAATTCAACTTGGATTATATCTAATATCTCCACATACCCCCTACAATCCAAGTTGTCGAAACACACTAATCATTGTCGATCTGAACTATTCCTAATTTCTTTCTCAAAGTTAAGAACCTGTTGATCTTCAATCCTTTGGTGAAAATGTCGGTCAATTGTGCTTCATTTGAGCAATGCCTTTTACTTTAAGTTCACCTCAATTCACCTTCTCCTTTAAGAAGTGAAATCTAGTTTCTGGTGCTTACTTCTTCCATGCAAAACTGGATTCATTGCCAGATTTATGGCTGACTTGTTGTCGATCTGCAGTGCAAGAGGTTTCTTCACTTCAACCTCCATTTCTTCATGCAGATATCTGATCCAAATTGCTTGACACGCAACATAGGATCATGCTATATATTCAGCCTCACACGATGACAATGCCACCACAGGTTGCTTTCTCGAGCACCACAAGATTGGGGCACCAAATACTTGAAAGAAATATTCAGCGGTGCTTCTTCGATCTCCCTTATCTCCACACCAATCAACATCCTAATAGAAGTAACCATAGCTTCTTTACTTTCAGAATCTCGTCGAAATAGAATTATATAGTTTTTGAATCCTTTTACGCATCTCAGGATTCTTCTTGCAGCCTTCATGTGTGACACCCTTGGTTCACTAATGTATCTGCTCACTAATCCGACTGAGAAACATATATCAGGTCGGCTGTTGCACACATATCTCAGACATCTGACAATTTATTTAAACAAAGTTGCATCCACTTTGTCTTCCTCTCTCTGCTTCTCTAACTTCAAGTTTGGTTCGATAGGCGAAGATGCAGGAGTCGAATCATCCATCCTGAATCTCTTGAGTAACTCCTTGACATACTTTCTTTGATGTAGCACCATACCTTGCTTCGACATTTGAAATTTTATGCCTAGGAAGTATGACAACTTTCTCAGACTTGACATTTCAAAGTCCTTCTTCATCAGCTCTTTGACTTTGACAAGTTCTTCAAACTATTTCCAGTTACTAGAAAGTCATCAACATCTAAGCAGATGATTGTTATATCTTGTGCCATAACCTGAACATAGACACCATACTCAGATTTGCATTTGAAGAATCCCAATTTGACCAAGTATGAGTCGATCTTCTTGTTTCATGCCCTAGGTGCCTGCTTGAGGCCATAGAGAACTTTGTGCAACTTGTATACTTTCCTCGCTTCTTCCTGAATCACAAACCCAGGAGGTTGTGTAACATACACATCTTCATCTAAAGGTCCATTCAAAAATTCCGATTTCACATCTAAGTGAAATGTCGGCCAACCTTGCTTGTATGCTAAGGCTACCACTAGTCGAGCAGTTTCCAATCTTACGACAGGTGCAAATACTTCAGAGCAGTCGAGTTCTGCTCTCTAAAGAAATCCTCGAGATACCAATTTAACCTTATATCTTGCTATAGACCCATCAACATTGTGCTTCAACTTGAACACGTGCTTCACTTCGATAGCTTTTGTATGAGCTGGCAATTCGACTAACTCCCGTGTGTTGTTTCTTTCAATTGCTTGTAACTCTTCGACCATAGCATACTTTCATTGTTTATCTTTGAAGGCTTCATTGTAGTTGATTGGTTCAACACCTGCAAGTAAAGCAAAATGAACTAGTTCTCCATCTGTTGTGACTTCATCGTCACCAACCACTTCATATGGTCTTGAAGTCTTGTTGGACGAGCTCTAGTTCTTTGAGGTCTCTGGTTTGTGTCAGCTATATCCTTTTCGACTTTGACTGTATCGGGAATTTCAATAACTGCTTCGACTTCAACTGAAATATCGACAATATCTTTGACTTCGACATCATTACTTGCTTCGTCGAAATCATAACTCATCAATGGTTTGTCAATTGCATTACTAGAATTCCAATTCCAGGAAGAATTTTCATCAATCACAATATCTCGACTCATCACAATCTTCTGATTAATTGGATTGAACAACCTGTATGCTTCATTCTTATGATATGCTACAAGAATCATAGGTTCACTCTTACCATTAAGCTTTCTTCTCCTAGCATCAGGAATATGCTTGTAGCAAATAGATCCAAACACATTCAGATGACTCACTGATGGTCATTTGCCACTCCATACTTCTTCAGGAACCTTTTTCTTCAGCTTCTTGGTAGGGCAATTATTCATAATATAAACAATAGTTGAAACAACTTCACCCCATAAGGACTTTGGCAAATTCTTTTGCTTCAACATGCATCTCGCCATGTCCAATATGGTCTTGTTTCTTCGTTTTACTATTCCATTATGTTGAGGAGTATAAGGAGAAATTACTTCATGATCAACACCATGTTCTGCATAGAATGCTTTAAATATCTTGGATGTGTATTCACCACCTCCATCTGTTTGCAGAACTTTGATCTTCTTTTCACCCTAGTTTTCGACAAGTATCTTGAATCTCTTAAAGATTTCAAATACTTTGTCCTTTCATTTGATCACGTAGATCCAGAGCTTTCGACTGTACTCATCGACAAATGAGACAAAATATATGTTTCCACCAATGGTATGCTCTTCAAAAGGACCACATACATCTGAATGTACAACTTCTAGTATGCACGATGATCTCATTGGCATAGTCGAATCGAAAGACTTCCCGGACTGCTTTCCGACTAGACAACCTTCACAAAGTTTTTCAAGCATCTCAAGACTTGGTATACCAGTTACCATATCTTGAGTGATCAGTTGATTGAGCAACCTAAAGTTTAGATGGCCAAACCTCAGATGACACAACCAACTATTCTTGTTGTCGACAACTGTTTTCAAACATTGTACCTCAGTCGAACTAATCATGGTCTTAAATGTCTTATTCTTCGACAAAGGAGATTTCAAGACCAAGTTATTCTGGATGTCGAAAAGTTCTAAGGCTCCATCTTTCATAACCACTGAGAACCCTTTTTCGACCAATTGTCTAACACTTAGTAGATTGCATTTCATTCTGGGGATATAGAGTACATCTTTGATCAAGGCTTTTGCTTCATTACTCCTTTGAATAACTATGTTGCCAGTACCTTCTGCTTGCGATGAGCTATTATCAGCATGTTTGATCTTCCTCTTCTTCGACTCGTCGAAATCTACTAACCATACTTTTTGACCAGTCATGTGATTCGAGTAACCTGAGTCGAGGAACCAGATCTTGGATTCGACATGGTCATCTGTAACTGCAACCATAACCACAATATCATCTGAATCTTGACGTGCAAGGTTCGATCCTTCTTCCTTGCCTTTTGTCGATCCCTTATCTTTCCTGTATCGACAATGCTTGACCAAGTGACCCCACTTTTCACAGTTATAGCACTGCACACTTTTTTTCTCTACTTTGTCTTTTTCATAGGAATTCCCTTATCCTCTTTTCAAGGATTTAGAAGTTCTATCATCGATCTTATTTTTGTGAGGGTTCGACCAAGACTTATTGCCCTGAGTCTTGTCGATTTTGCCTTTGAACTTGTTGGAACCACCATTCCTCTTCCATGATTGAGCCTGTAGTGCTTGTATCGAGTCTTGAACTCCTTTCCTTTCGACAGTCCTAATCTCATGTGCCTCCAACGAACCAACTAAATCTTCCAATTTTAGAGTTTCAATATTGTTGGATCCTTGAATAGCTACGATAAGGTGATCAAAGTGAGAGGTCAACATACACATTACCCTCTCAACTATCATCTTATCAGTTAGAGTTTCACCACAACCCTTCACGAGATGGACAAGTTTCTGCAGCTTCGACACATAGCCTGCAATCTTTTCGTCTTCTCCCATCAACAACAATTCATATTGTCGTCGCAAAGTTTGCAACTTGACAACCTTGACTTTCTCGCCTCTTTCATCGTACTTGACAAGAATATCCCATGCCTCATTCGCCGATTCAGCATGAGCGATTCTGTCAAAATTAGCCGCATCAATCGTCGATTGGATGTAAAATGCCACCTTGCAATCCTTCTTCTTGGCATCCTTGTGAGCGGTTCTTTGTGCGTCAGTTGCATCTTCACTAAGCGCAGGAACACCGTTAGTAACCACTTATAGAGTTTCATGAAAGGCAAATAGAGATTGCATTTGTTTTCTCCATCGAAGCCAATTCTTGTCGTCAAGAGTTAGAAGAGAGTTTAGTAAATTTATGTTACCGTTCATCTTTGCAGCGCTTGATTAACAACAACCCACGATCCCGAAAATACGATCTCTAACATGTGATTCTTGAAAACACGATCAAAAATCTAATCGGAGCTCTAGATAGCAATTTATTAGTGCGTGAGACACTTTTAGTGAGGAGAGAAAGAGAGAGAATAAGAAAATAAGGTTGATATTATTGAATAGAATGATAATAGCTGAATTACAGAGTGTCTTATTTATATAGACATAAATGACTTGACTACTACAAAATAAATATAACAAACTAAGTAATAAACCCTAAACCCTAATTAGCTTTGAGTTTAAGCCACTTAATTCAATTTGAATTATATCTATTATCTCAACATTTTTCTCTAGTTTTCTTTAGTTCTTCGTGTTTCATTCCTCTTCTTGCTTTTTCATTGTAACTTTTATAATAAAATGCTATAAAAATAATTGGCTAAGACAACTTCAATGCAAGAAGTCTTTTCCACGTAACTTCAAAATCTTTATTAAAAATTAAAACGGAAATGGCGAATAACAAAAATTCATAAAAACAACAAAGTAAAATACTAAAAACATAATGTGGAAGACTATCAACAGTCGCCAACAATTATTTAAACATTTAAAAACTTTGCTGATTAAATCTTCTTTTCGAAATTATCTTTTGTCTTTTTTTATAGAATAGTAGCTTATATTATTTTTCTCACATTTTTATTCAACTTCTCACCACCAAATCATCGAACATCTAAATCAATTTTAATATGATATTTTGAAAATAAATAGGCTTTAATCAAACTGTATACAATTTAATAGTATAATTTAAAAAAGAAAATATAAAGTACTATTAAGTTTAAAATTTAAACTACTATTAAACAGATGTATCAATATGTATTATATTATTTATTGGATAACGCAAGGCACAAGTTAAAAAATTTATAAATACTGTAGTAAATTCGTATAGAAAATAACAATAAACTTATTCATTATTAATTTGTATTAAATGTACAACACAAATTTCAATTTTTTTTTTATATTTATCTCTTAATTTGTTTTCTTGAGTCACAAGTTAACATTATCCTTATTTATTAATATTATTAATAAAATATTATAAGTTTTTTCTTTAAAAAAAATTAAAATTTAAGCCGCATAATTTTCCATAACAATTAAATGTGGTTGACTAAAGACAGTAGCAGAATTATGATGCTAATACATGACCTAGATTCATATCAGCATATAGGACAAAATTGATAGTGTCAAATTTTATAGTTTTACTTTGTCTTTTTATACTTTTTAACCGTGTGATTACTGTTTATGGAGTGGAATTAAGTAAGGTTAGAGGGATTTGGTTACCGAGGAAGAGCAAGTGGGTTTGTTTTGGGAGTAGGGCAAAATAAATTTATATAGTATTGTCACATGAGAAGGGAGAGTTTTGGATTAAATTAGGGCACGAGTAACGATTAGGGTTTTTATTATTATGATTCAGGTTTTGAATCTTTTGATTGTTTCTTACAATTCAACTGCACGAGGCTTATCTCTCATAAATGTCACAAAATTTTAGAATTGAGAACCTTTAGGGATGGTACCCTAGTAGTAGTATGATATTCTTAGAATTTATTTTTTAAATCTATTTTTATTTTTGGCATTTTTCGTACATCTAGCTCACCGTGTAATTTCTTTATAGTATTTGAATATTTTTTTATGTTTTGTACAGTAAAAATTAAAAATAAAGATAGTATTTATTCAAAAAAAAATTAAGTTAGAAAACAAAATTGCTATAATTTTATTGGACCTAAAAGGGATAATATAGGATAAAACAATTTTGAATTAAGTGTAGTACTATTAGGTGAGTGGTCAAAGCAGAATTGGCTATCCACCTGATCTGCGATTTATGACTCGTTTCATTTATAACACGTGGTATGGGGGTTGTCAAAGGAATAACAATATGGAGATATTAGTAAAAGGAAAAAATTGTCTCCCCACGATTTGAGAAAGAACCATTCTTCCTCTACTCCCATGTTTCTGATAAGAAAACTAAGGAAACAGTTTCTCTTACTTTCTAGTTTGGTCCATAGAGTCTTATATAAATATCTCAATCTTTGAATTGGAAAGACCATTCACTAATTCCACAAAGTAAACACACAAAGTCTCTCACAACCCATACGCGAACAAACTCTCTCTTAACTATTGTACTTTCACTGAGTATAATTGGCATCTACTAAATGGGCTCGATAAAAGTGACTTAGGTCGCACTCACCCTCATTTTATAAGTCACCTCAATCGCCTTCCTTAACATGGTGAGGAAGCTCCCCGACATCTACCAATCTAACCACAACTATTTATGAAGGTGAGAAAAATACACAAGAAGGGGGTTGAATTGTGTTTTCTGTTTCTTAACTTTGCCTCTGATCAGAGTTCAAAATTTAAAACTGGTGTTCAGATTCTGATTTTATGTTGCAGCAGAATGTTAATAGAAGCAAATAAAAGATAAAAAACACACAAAAAATTGTAATGGTTCCTCCCAAAAGAGAGTAGTCCGGTCCCCTTGCATCACAAGAAATTTTCACTATAACCAAAACATGATTACAATCGCTTATGCACTTAAGCATAAAACTTTTCTTTGCTCAGACCCTCAGCTCGAGACTTCCTACTTAAATCCCCCAGGTCCAATACTTCTGCTTAGATTCCAAGAACCCGAGACTTCCTTGCTTAAGCCCCTCTGACTTAAGACTTCTGCTCAGACTCTCGATCCAAGACTTCTCTGCTCATATTCTACGAATCCAAGACTTCTGCTGAAGCCCCTCAGGCCCAAGACTCTATTGCTTAAGTTCCACGAACTCAAGACTTCCTTGCTCAGGTTCCACGAACCCAAGATTTCTGCTCAAGCCCCTCAGGCCAAAGACTTCCTTGTTTTTGGAATTTTTCGTACATTTAGCTCGCCGTGTATTTCTTTATTACTTCAATATTTTTTATTTTTTTGTATAGTAAAAGTAAAAGAAAAAGATAATAATTATTTTAAAAAATTAAAGTTAGAAAACAAAACTGTTATAATTTTATTGGACTTAAATAGGGGCAGCTGTAATACCCTAATTTTTACCCCTAAGATCCCACATATCATTTGCATCTCATGCCACAATTAAAATCATAAGCTTTGGTTCTCTTGCTTTCCTTCGTAGGTTTGGTCTTGAAGGAGATCACCGTGCACCCTTGTTTTCTTGTTCGCTTTATGTTTGTTCGTGTTTATGTTTACTAACCCTTAATTAAAATCCAAAAATATGTTTTCTTTTCCTTTACTAAAATTTTCAGGAAGAGGTTGGGACCAAGAATGTCAACTACCAGTTCCTTAGCTCGAATGAAATTCATCTGAACAAAGTCAAAGTTGATCTACAAATAATTCAAAATCATCTGATCAAGAATTTCCTAAGATTTGATGGTTTATTACTCAAGAGACTCCAAGGTTCACGTGTTTATTTCTATGTCTTCTTTGACAAGTAAAAGAATCGAGGTAGAGCTAGGACAACACAGCAAAAAGCCATTTTTCTCACTTTTTCACTGTGTTAATCGATTAACCAAATGCATGTACAAAATGGTTAATCGATTAACCAGTGCGTTTTTTTTGTCTAAAAACAGAATATTTCAAATTCTGCAGCATTTGACACCAAATTTCACTTTGTTTCATCATGAGAATATTCTAGACCACTTTATTTTAATTCCCCTACATAATCATAATTAATTCCCAGCATACGCCCTCATTAATCACCACTTGATCTTGATTTTGCCTCCAAATTCTAATTCTAAGCCTAGATTAAACTCCAAACCAAGCTCCAAACCACCAAAATTTCCAAGCCTAAATTCTATAAATAGAGGCCTCATTTCATTCATTCTACAAGCTTTTGATAGCCAAATTCACCCTGTCAAAATTCTTTCTCATTCTCAATTTTCTTCAACTACCCAAATTCACCAAAGCTCTTTCTTCCATTAAAAGTTAGTAAGATTTTCATTGAAGCTTACTAATCTTTGAGCTAAACCTTCATCAAAACACTTTTTCATCATCAATTTTTGTAGATCAAGGCTTTGGAGTGTGGTTTTTTGAAGTTGATTTGAAGCATTTTCAGATTTGGAAGTGGTAAACTCTTGTTCCATCATTGTTGTGTTTGATTCATCTTCCACAATGTGATCTCTTTTTTATTCTTGTTGTTTGATCTTTGGATCTTGCAAATTGTGTTTCATTGGTGCTTTTTGCTGTTGTTTTACTTGAATTTTCATGCTAAATTGCATTCGTGATCATGAGGTGTTTGAAGAAATGATTGAATCATGAATGCTGATTTTTTTCAAATTTTTTTGCTGTCCTGCCAGGGTTAATCGATTAACCAATTTACACATGCAAATGGTTAATTGATTAATCAGTGACAGAATTGTGTTTTTGGCTTGTTTTGGGACTATTTTGAGTTCTTTTCCTCCTTCTTCGATTTCCTTTTGATCTTTGCCTTAGTTTGCAATTTTAAAGGTTCTATTTCTCTTTAAATTCAATGGACTTAGGGTGTCGATGAAGTTGGATAAACATTCACTAATTCAAATCTATCTTTAAAGTGAGTTGTTCAATTCCTTTTAGGTGCTTTGAGTTAATGATATGCTTAGTGATTTAATCCACCAAGATGAGTGGTTGAACTTAAAGATTGAATGATTTTAAAATTATGATTCAATTTGGCTTCCCTTCCTCTCCTCTTCTTCTTTTACTTTTGATTAATGAAAATCTTCAATATCATTGAAACTTATTTTAAGTTCTTGATGAAGATGAGATCGTTACCTCTTTTCTTTTTGTACGGTACTGCTTTCAAAGAGTGATCTATATATCACTTCTCTAGCATGCATTAGCACTAACATTGTTATTGACCTGCCTCAGATAGTCGTGGCTTCTATATAAGTCCGATTACAATTGCTTAACATAACGCTAAATTGGACCCGAAATTGGAAAATAATTGTGTTTTGTAAGTGAATTATCAGTCTCCTACTCTTCCATGGCGTAGCTTGAAATAGATTGGATTTCTCTTGTTACCTGTGGGGGTTAGTTGGCATACTCATTGATTTTATCTGAGTTGGAGTCATCCCCATGGTAATGTATGAGACCATGTTTTCATTCTCATGGATGACTAGTTAAGCATTTTCGAAAAAACAACAAAACTTGTTCTCTCATTTTGGATCACCATTGCTCTACATTGTTATATTAATTGTGCTATGTTTATGCTTCCTTCTTGCTCCATATCGCTCTTTATTTTTTTATGCTTTATGTTATCATATCATATCATATTATTGTTTATGCTTCCGCCATTTTTTCCTTTGTTCACTTGGACCATTTGTTTATGATTATGCTCTTTTTCTTTTGTCCATTTGGACCCAAAAAACATTAATAAAAGTTTAAACCCCTAAAAAACTTGTTCTCTTAATTGTGGACTATGGTTACTATCCTTTGCATTGGACATGGAACTTTGGACTTAGAACTAGGATCTCAACCTATGCTTGGAAGTTTGTGATGATAAACTTTGAATTTTTGGGTACTTGGAGTTCTCTTTTGAAGACCTATCTTGATCAAGACCTAATCCAAAGGAAAGAATGCTTATGTTATGGAGCTTACTTGTGTGGTTAGATCGTTCTTATCCTTAGCTTTTATCTTTTTGCAATAGGATATTCACTTCTTCTCCACCCTTTCTTCAATTTTCAAAATCTTCTCTCTTTTTTTCAAAATCTTCTTGTTTTAAAAAACCTAATCCGCTTTCATAAAAAAACCTTGACTTTGGTCAAGTGATTTTCAAACTTTGTTTTCATTAATAAATGTCAATCAATGTTAATCATACTTTGACTAATTTCAAAAAGACATAAAAATTACAAAAAAACTCATCCAAACCTTTTTGTGCCTTTGTGCACTTTTTCTTTTAAAACTTTTTCCCAAAGATTAGACATGAGTCATTTTATTTTATGAGATATAAAGCTCCTAACCATGGTATTTTGTGTAAAGTATGGTTGTTTTCCACTTAGATGTTGATGTGATTAGTGTTAGTTCTTGTATTGGCTGAAATTTTGGTAAAACAAAGTTAAACAATGTTGATGTCATATGTCTGATGTTTTAACAATGATTCCTAACATTAGTTGTTGAAGGGTTGTAGTTTTGTATGCTGATGTTAAACCTGATGTCTTGACATCAGTTGACAGAACATCAGAACATCAGTCTGATGTGTTTTGTTAGGGCTGCATTTGTTTAAGTGTGTCTTGAGAAGATCTGGTGGAGAGATTGCAGGCGAATATCATGGGACAAATATATTCTGTTGCAATCTTATATTGAGCAGATATTGTTACTATTTTCATGCAAAAAGATATGGAGAATAGTTAGATTTAATTGAAGATTTGATTGAAGATCTATTTAATAGCAGAATCTTTTACAGATTTGGAGCAGCTGATTTGTTGTGGTTTGAAGGCCCAAATCCAGTTGGGAAATAGGTTATAAATAGAAGCATTGTAACCTAGTTTTGTGAAGCCAGCCATCATGTAAATTATAAGGGCTGTGTTGGTCGATGAACCACCCGGTTTGTGGGATGGTCATCATGTTTATCTCTAAGCCTGTAGGTAAGAGATGTATTGGTCTTAGAGGAAGCTGTTAAGCAACTCTAAGCATTGTTCTTAGTCATGAGGGTCATGTCTAGGTATTGTTATAGGAGTGTGTCTTCTATTTTTATGTGTTTGGAGAGTTGTTGGAAATCAAGCTGTTGATGCAGTAACTGAGATGTTGACTGCTAGACATCATTGTGATGATTGGAAGTGAGATGAAGTCTCTTACCTAGGGAGAACTTAGGTAGAAGGGTCATTGGGTAGGGATTAAGTGAGTAGATTGTCAACTGGTATTGTTGAGTATGTTATTTAATACTGCTAATAGTGGACTTCCTTCCTGGCTTGGTATTCCCCCAGATGTAGGTTGTTAGACCGAACTGGGTGAACAAATTTTGTGTGCACTTTTCTTTTCAGTAACTTATTTAATTGTCTATAATTGCCTTGCTATTTATGTCAGACCAGATGTCTCGACATCATGTAGGACATCTGGGATCTGTTATACCAAAATTTCAATTGGTATCAGAGCAGGTATCCTGTCTGTTTCTGGATGAGATATAGGGAAGATACTTTCTGGTTCATGAGCAAGGAAGACAGTTTTGCTGAGTTATGGACTTGGTCAATTCATATAGTTGTTTGTTTGATCCCTTGAAGTGAAGGATGAACTATTCATGACAGGGTATGTATTGGACCTGTCTGTTGTTATCAGGTGTGTAGCTTTGGTGGAGAACTGCTGTAGTGAGTTTGATTTATTTTCAAACTTTTTTTGGCACTTGGATTATGGTGATGGTGTGCAAGGATTATTGAGTAGTGCCTGAAGAGTGTTGAGGAGTTGTTGTGTATTCCGCTGCATGGTATCTGTTGTAACCCTGGTTGTTTCTTGTGTCTCTGGTGGTGAGACTTTAGGAAGGTATTTTCTTGGAAAGACTTTAGAGTTTGGTCTCCTCAGCAGAAGAAGAATATATTTCAAATCAGGTATTGAAGACCAATCTGTCTAGAACACTGATTCCTTCCTTCTCAATTTTCTTGATGATGAAAGAAGAGGGTGGAGCCAAAGCAAAAGAGTATCACTGTCAAGTTTTTCATGCGGGAGTGAAGATCTTGATAAGTTATCTCTTAAGCATATTTATGGTGTCCAATGTAGTTCTGGTATATCTGAAGATGAATTCTCTTGTGAAGATACATGTTTCTGATTTTCAAAATCATGAACTGGAGGAAGTTTCATCAAGAAAGAAGCTGAGCATGATATGTCAATCCTAATGTCTCGACATCGTGCTACACATCAGCAGTTTATGGTAAATGCTGAGTCAAAGTCCTATTAGATTGTAGCTGTTGTCGCACCTCGAAAATTCATCGAAAATACGACCCTCGCGCGAAAGGCGCGGAAAACGGTTCGACAGAGTCGCCACCGAACTTTATTTATCCCAAAAGAGGGAAAGGAAAATATCGAGAAAACCTTTAAGGAGGGATAAGAACATGGTCGTCGCAACCACATTCTGGGTTCGGGAGTCGGTTACGTGAGGGGAAGGTACGCGCACCCCTCACGTCCGTTGTACTCAACGGGAACCTCTTAGTTCGAATTGTGAGGAAGGTGTTATCTAAGCTTGCTTGTTTTCTTCTCAACGGTAAACACAAAATGATAAGATAAAGGGAAAGGTTTCGATTACTAAGGGAAATGGGGTGGTTTTTTATTAGTTTGCTCGGCAAGGATTGCGAACCCTCGGGCCTACGTATGCTCATTCGGACGAGAATGAGAAATCAGAGTAATCGTAGTTCGACTACGGGAAGGGATAAGGGGAATACGGAAAATGGAGGGAAGGTAGCTCGCCAAGATCATCGCAATCTTGTGCCTACGTATCTTTACTCGGACAAGAATAAAGAATCAGAGCAGTCGTAGTTCGACTACGGGAAAAGGTGGAAAAAGAAAAAGTGTGTAGGGAAGGTAGACACAAATGGTGGAAAAGAAAAAAGGTAGACACAAACGAGGGAAAAAAGAAAAAGTGTGCACGCAAACGGGAGAAAAAGAAAAAGGTAGCTCGCCAAGATTATCGCAATCTTGTGCCTATGTATCTTTACTCGGACGAGAATAAAGAATCAGAGCAGTCGTAGTTCGTGGTACGCCCACGAAAAGAAGGGTTAGGGTTTGAATTTTAGGAGACGAAAGATTGAATGACATACAACCCAAGGGGCGTGCCTTGAGAGCCTCCACTCAAGAATTCAAGAAATGCTAGACTCCAAGAACTCAGTTCTTTCGTGAGTTGATTACGGAAATGTTTGATAAGGATTAAGTGTTTTAAGATGAAAGGGTGAATGAACAACAACCCAAGGGCGTGCCTCAAGAGCCATTCATTCGAAGATCCAAGGAATGCTAGATTCCAAGAATCTCCTCCTTTCGTAAGTTGATTAAGAAAAACGTTTGAAAAAAAAAAGAGTCGAATTGGTTGCGAAAAGGCGTGAGGATCGATACTAGTCCCTAGGGGTGCTCATAGTAAAAAAACCTCGAGATGTGCGAGTGTGCGTTTGATGACGAGGCAAAAGGCGCTCGACTTACGAGAATGTTTTGAGGAGTGGCTCGACGACGAATCGATGATTGGTTTGGAAATGGTTTGATTTGTTAAATGTTCTAGGGATAATGACGATTATTCGATAAACGAGACGTCGGCCTCGCACCCAATTAATCGGGGCATTACTAGGATACTAGATCCTAACGACACCTTTTTCATTCGATTAATTTATGAAATGTCGTTTGATGAACAACGAAAGTACCACGTGGAATGCTAGACTCCAATGGCATTCCTTTGTCCAAATAGTTAAAGCGCGTGTTTTGAGAGCGAAAGGTCGAATGATCGCCACCTAAGGCGTGCGCCTCAATAGCGGTCACTCAAGAACCCAAGAAGTGCTAGACCTCAAGAATTCAGTTCTTTCGCGATTTAATCGAAAAATAATTTGAATATGCGTTGAGTATTTTAATCGGGAAGTAAGCGATTGAATAAATAAAAATAATTAGATAAACATGAATATGAACATGATATGGATATGAATAAGAAAGAACAATGATATAATCGAGAGAATATTCGATAGAAAATAAACAAGATAATATTGACAAGAGGTTAAAGTTGACATAAAATAAAAACGGTCTCGCCTTAATTGGATTTGATCGAGAAATCGATAATCGACGATCTTTGACTTTCATTGACCCAAAATTGAATAAGAATGTGTGAAATAGAAATTAGAAATTAAATCGGGAATATGAATAAAGGCATAAAGGTCTCACCTTTATCGAGATTTAATCGAGAATTCGATAAATCGATCGATATTTGGTTTTCTTCGACCTAAAATAAATGTAAACAACAATGGAAATGAAACGAAATCGAGAAAATGAATATAAAAGGATAAAGGTCTCACCTTTATCGAGATTTAATCGAGAAATCGATAAATCGATCGATATTTGGTTTTCATCGACCTAAAATAAATGTAAATGACACGAAAATGAAATAAAAGGTGGAATAAAGACTAAAGGTCTCACCTTTATCGAGATTTAATCGAGAAATCGATAAATCGATCGATATTTGGTTTTCATTGACCAAAAGATAAATAAAAATGATATAAATTGAAATAAAAATAAATAATAAATATGTAAATAGGCCTCATATTGATCACAATTTAATGGTTTGAAAAAAACCAATTATATTATGAGTGTTGTTAGGTCATTGGCCCTAAAATTAGTAGAAATTAAAAAGTAAAATAAAGTTAGAATGAAAAAAGACTAAAAAAAATAAATGAAAATATTTTAGAAGAAATAGAGGGGAGGTACAGGAATGTAAAAGGGTGTGAATAAGTCATTTGGGCCAAAGAAAAGCCCATCATTCCACCTAAACTCGGTTGTTCTAAAAATGATGGTGTGATTAGCAAGTCCTCATGGATCTATGAAAACCCACTAAACCAACACGGTCCAACTTTGATCCAAAGGCCATGTTTAAAAGTATCATTCACCAAATTAAGACTAATAAAAAGTTAAACAGCAACATCAACCTATTCAATTCTATAAATCCAAACACGATGAGAAGCAACCGATTAAGACAAAAAACAACACCTTCAGTCATAAATTATGGTACGATCAAAATATAAAAAGCACCATGGTGTCATCACCTCACCACTATCGAAACTGGATGGAAGAAAAAAAGAACAAAATGGTTGTTTCACGAATCTTTCTCAATCTCCTCACCTCCGTTCGCGATTAGATTCTAAGAGTTCTCCAGGTTCTTTTCGTTCTCGCTTGTTTTGGTTCAAATCTCAGGTTTGTTATTCCGCCTCTTTTCCTCCTCTTCTATTTCATCTCGATTCCGGCTCTGCTTCGATTTCTGGGTTTGGGTTGTATATTTGAGTGGTGATTCGTTTGTAATCTGGGTCTGTTTTGGTGTTGGGTTTGAAGAGAGTTTGTGGTTTTGGGGTTGATTGAAAGACGAAGATTGTGGGAGAGTTGGGTTGAAAAAAAAGACGGGTTGAAGATGGGAAGTGGTGATTGGCGGCTGTCTTGGGGTATTGTCGTCGGTGGTGGGAGGAAGAAGTTATTGTGGTTTGTTGTTGTTTATGAAGGTTGAAAGAGATTTAATGGAGGAAAAGTTTGAAGGTTGTTCTGTTATTGAAGAAAGGAGACGAATGAAGTTTCAGACGGATTTTTTTTGCAGCGTGGCGGTGGTTTTTTCCAAGCTCCTCTCGTGAGTGAGAATGGGATTTACTTTATAGAGTGGAAGGAGGGTGAATTGGGGAATCAAAAGAAATTGGTGAGCTGGAATTTGGTGGTGTACAGTTTGCGAATTGGTTTAGAATATTCCTTTCAACGCATTTTGGTGGGTGCAAGATTTGTGCAAGATATGGAACGCTGGAAAGGTACACGTTGCTGCTGATGGTAAACAAATTGTATGACGTGGTTCAGTGGTTCTGCGGAGGGACAACTATGAACATTTGTTGGCTTGGTCAGGTTTAAAATGTGTGTGGGTCTAGTACAGAGGGAGAACGTTGGGTTTTGAAGCTGGCATGTTGTTAGATCAGTTGTGTTTGAAGAGGCGATGGTGGTGAGTATGGTGGTGGATGGTTGAGCAAAGGTTTAGGACATTCTGGTGATATAGCAGGGTTTGTGAATTGTTTGGCTAAAAGTGGTATTGAAAAAATTGATTAATGGGCGGATTTGTTTTGTGCAGACTGTGTATGCTCCTATTTGCGAGCTGATGGTTGAAATGTAGCAGCATGTCGATTAGTGCACTTGGTACATGAATTTGGAAAATATTGGCTGAGCTTGGTTTTTGATATTTCCTATGGATTTTTCTTTTTTGGCAAGATAATTGTAAACAAAATCATAATGGGCTTCTTGGGCTTCTTTTCCATTTTATTTTTTTGTGTAATTTGGAAATAACAATGGGCTTAATAACAATCTCTCATGGGCCTTTGAAAGAAATGAATATGGATGTGTGATATAAAAAAAGAATGGTGATTTGGATTTTTGAATTTTGTTTGAAATGAACATTGAACATAGGATTGAAAAACTAGATATTAAATTATTTGGATAATGGCATGTGAAAATAAAATGGTTTCGAAATGGATACTAAAGTGGATAGAAAAAAAATGGATATGGACGGATAGTTGGTTTGAAATGGATTATGAATGGATTTTTTTTGGGAATTAGTTTTAGATATGAAGTATGGGATATTTAAATCAGTATGGAAATGGTTACTTAATTGGATTAAGGACTAAAATGGCTAAAAGATAGATGTGACATAAAATGGAAATGGATAAAAAAATAAAAAAAAAGATGAAATTGAAGACTACACATTTTTTGGATTTTTTCTGAATAATTGTCAGTGGATGGATGTACAGATGATGGTTATATACAGGTAGGACAAATTGGGGGTATGACAGCTATTTTGAAGGATCACTGAAGTTGTGAAGTTGAACAATTTTTGAGACGCTGTTCATAATGTCATAGCATCTCAGCTGGAGCTGGTTGAAGAAAAGGTAGTAATATTGATAGCAGAAGAGAAGGAGATGATCCCTGTTTAAGCTAAAATGTCTGAGGACAATTTTATAGGGAAAATGCATCCAAGAGTTTGTGTGCAGTAGCAGTGTAAATTAGCCAGTGGTCAATTGGTGTATTCGTGAGCTCTTTCAATTTTGTGGCTTGAAGGATTGGAAGTAGCAGATTGTCTATGGTATATTATCACTCTTAAGTTAGACAAGAGGTCTGAACCTTGTGCTTATAAGAAGAGGCTTCTGGAAGAGTGTGTTATGCAAGTTACTGCTATTTTATTGGTCTTGGAAGTTGATCAGATGTTGATATATTCTCGTGCGTTCGCTGCAAGAGATATGTGTGGATTACTATGGTTGTAGTCTCCAAATCCTAGTAGATGTTTAATGTGATTTAGACTGATGTCGGAACTGATGTTGAAACATCACTTCAGTTATTTGCTCAGGGTGGAGTGAAAGATCAAGACATTGACCTAACCTGGAAGGCTTTTGTGGTATGAATGGTTGTCATGAAGAAGATTCAGAAGATGCTAGAATCTGAAGAAGGGTTAAACCACAGGGATTTAAGATCAATTGCTATTTGTGATATTCACAAGTATTTAATTGATTATCCTTGAAAGACAAGATTAAGGATGTTCTGTCAATTGTTTTAACATCTTTTCATCAGAGGTTTGGAGAATCATGGGAGGGGTTCTACATTCGCTCACAAGTCGCCTAGGTGTTGACCTGGGATAATTTCTTAGCATCTGTTCCTAGAAAGTATTGTGAATGACTTGTCCAGATGGTGGTGCTGTTGAAAATGAAGACGGAAGACTATGTAGACATCATAATCTTGTTGGTTACAGCGTGGATCAGTTTATTTCTGATCTAAGTGGTCTAGAGCATGGTGTTTGCTCTGGTTGTGAAGGTCGAGGATAAGTGGAAGTTATCTCTGGCTTTCTACTGATGGCTCTACTAAGGGAAGTGACTGTCTTTAGTATTGCTATGGGGTAGTCTTGGACTACTTATTTTTTGAAGGTTCAGATGTGGTAGGTTTGAAGTCTTCGGAGTTTCTAAGCAGGATGGAGGTTGTATACTCAAACTTGATTATTGTATCAAGTCTATGAGAGCATGGAAATCTGTTTCTGCAAAGGGAGGAGGTTCTTCTGAGTGGCAGAAGGTAGAGCTGAATTCAACAGTTGGGTGACATAATGTTCTGACATCTAGCTTAACATCAGAAGTCTCAACTGGTGATGTGGCACATCAACTTTTGATAGGGTGATCTACAGGAATGAACAATAGGATTGTTCTCATGGCAGTTTGCGGGAGCTGCAGGAAGGAGAAGATGTTACATGACCATGGCTTAGGGAGTCTAAGTGTGTTTGCTATTGAGCAATTGGAACATGTGACTTGAAGATCTGGTTTCCTTGGTGGATCAGGATATCTTTGTGAGAGTTCTGACAAACATGAAAAAGGTCAAACTGTGGCATTTGGTTGATCTCAGAAGTGAATTCGAAGAATCAAGATAATCAGAGTGTGGCAGTTGGTTATTATTGAGGATTGTCTTGGAACAAGTTACTCTTGGGCAGAAGGGTGATGAGTTGAAGACTCAAGGAGATTATTTTTCTTGAAGGTGGATGAGAGTTTATTCCTCTGGTTCTTTGGATTACTATGCTAGAGTAAGTCCAGTTGGTGGAGCATATCAAGAATCATGGTGTTGATGTTTTGGTGTGTGGAAAATGTTCTAGCTTGTGATAGGACATTATCTGGGATGATTACCTACATTGTATCTAAAGAGAATCTACCTAATCATACAGGAGAATGATGAAGTAGAAGGTCTGCTTTGGAAGGAGAATGTAGAGAAGACTGAAGTAGATCAGGTATTGATTACTTGAAAGTCTGAATGTGGATATTCATCAATTGATCCAAATAGATGATTGGATGCTCAAACATGTGTGTCAGAAGAGATATTTCTGACTATGTGAATTAGAATGTGGAGATTCTGGTCTTGTTTGTTCTGGCAAAGCATGGCTACTAATTTTGAAGACTTCACTAGTATCTATAACTACTGGTGGATGTAATGGTAGAGGGATTGTGATGTGATCTGATCAGAACATTTTTTTTAGAGTTGTTCCTTCTTCTGCTACAAGTATCTCTTGAAGAGATTAGATCTCAGTAAAGCAGAGAATTTGTGGAGTCTGTGAGCAGTGTCAAACAAGCCAGGATCCTTGGTTGTGTTCTCCAAAAGTGAAAGTACAGTATGTGAATGTGCTCAGCAAGTGTGCTCAAATGTTCATCTCCATCTGGAGCATTAGTTAACCATGACAGGGGGAGTACTTGTCTATGGATTCTGCAGCAAAGGTGCATATATTGTGAAGCTTGCATGCTGATCAAGCTTGTGGAGATTGGTTGCCTCTTATGAGGAGATAATGTCAGATAACATGTTATGAAATTAGGCTGTTGGATGTCATGTTGGTGTGGACATGAATGGTTCTAGCCATGTGAAGCTAATTGTTTGTATCATGTGCGCACATGCTTCTGAGGAGAAGTTTGAAGATAATTTTATGCAGTTTTGGAAAAATTTTGTGAGGGTCTTTGTTGATGGGAGATGTCACACTTGTATTGATGTGTGTTATTAATTCTAAGTAAGAAGAGTTTACTTAGAGTTCAGTGGAAGGCATTGTGAGTGTGCTTCAGAACTTGTGGATGATTGTGTGAAACATTCCTGACTGGATGGATGAAGACTGTGTCTGGATTTTCCAAATGCTATGATGTACTGGTCAAGGAGCATCAGTTGTGAAATATAAGGGGAGAACTTCTGTCTGTACTAGTGTGGTACTTGGATTGTTTGAGGATTAAGCATTTTGTGAATGAGTTCAGCAGGTGTGTTGAACAGAGGGTGCGCTCTTGAAGACATAAAGATGAGTCTTATGTTTTCCATTCATTTAAAGTGTTCTTCTTGTAACACCCCTTTCTATACCCCCAAATAATTAATTAAATCATTTAGGCACGTATTGAAAATTTCATCAGAGTATAATTGCAAACACGGCATAAAAAGGTATGTCACATTATGCTTGAAATTAAAACACATACAACACCTGCTCAAAATGATATGCAACAGTGGGGTAACTTTCAACAATCAAGGATCTCAGTCCTTATACCCACATGTCAACATTTAGAATAAAAGCGGAAACATCTAAACATTGATTCAAAAACATATATACATATATATATATATCATACTCCAATAGTAGTCACCAATATCATTCATGTTTACATAAACATTCATCAGCTAGATACATGTACAAAAGTATCACAAAAGCTCATAAACACATCCTAGCTACCCGGTGCTACATATCAGAGCCAGACGACCAAAAAGGAAATGAAGCCACGCTTCACAAAAGACCACCAGATACCTAATCTGCCATGCCTCATAGAGCATCATAAAACAACAGAAGGGTGAGAAATATTATCATAATAACGTTGCATATAATTATATATCTCAACATATAATACACATATACCACATTCTCACCACAACTCGTCACTATGCATATATATATACATATAACACCAAGCATATACCATAAATCAAATACACGGCATAACAATCCGTAATTAACGCATCCTTCACTTAGGCATATTCATTCATGCTCAAATACATGTATCCCCAATACATCTCAATTCATCACCATTCATTCAACACAACACACATACATGTTTATTCACCAATGTATCATTACAAAGATACAACTCTTATCGCCATTCATCACATCTTACTCAATACACATCGCAAGGCATATATATATATATACAAAACCAAGCATATTCATCACAATGCTTATCATTCAACATAAATACATATATTCATGTTCATTCATCAATGCACATATACAAAGATGACCAATGCAAATCATAGAGACCGACTCACGACTCTATGCAAATGCAATGCGGTACCGACTCATTTCATCTCAAGTTCAATTGAAGAACTTATTGGAACCATCGCTCGTTACCAATGTAACTCCCCGTCGGGCATACGATGTTCCCCGTCGCTTTCGGTCCTCTTTGTATAAGGCTCACGACGTTTATGGATTGCTTTCGGTCCTCTTTGTATAAGGCTCACAATCCGATCGCTTTCGGTCCTCTTTGTATAAGGCTCACGATCGTCTATAACCATCGCTTTCGGTCCTCTTATTTTTAAGGCTCACGATATATCAAATCGCTTTCAGTCCTCTTATTTTTAAGGCTCACGATGTTATAGCAGATTCTCTCTGGAATCAAACCGTCGCTCACACCCCACACGGGCACACGACGTTACAGCGGATTCTCATTAGAATCACACAACACAAGAATGCACACCATGATGCTTCACATACAACATGACTCATGACACTCTTGACATGCATACATATTCACAATATAGTCATGCATTCATCACACACAATCCACATACATTCACATCAATTGTGCCAAACGGCAACCGAACGTTTTCACAAATAACCAAACAATTCGATTTACGGTTTATCAGAAAATTCGGTTAAAAGTCGGCTAAAAATAATATTTTCCATCATCATCATCAAAAAGTACTCATCCACAGCTTCGATTCGATATAAAGAACACTTAAATCCGATAAACAACGAAGAAGATATGTATATTTCAAAATAACGCAAAAACATAAACCGGAGGCCCGACACTACGAAACGGTTCGAAAATACTGTTCCAATTGGACCAGGTTTAGACCTCAAAACCATTTTTTCTAGAAAGAACATCTCATTAGCTTCCCAACGCTTCGAACGGGGGTCAAAACCGACTTACGGTTCAAGAGTTATGAATTTCCGAAGTTTCCCCGACAAACCAGAATTTTCTGATTCAGCACAGTATGTATCGATACATAGGCTTATGTATCGATACAAAAAGCAACATGTATCGATACATAGATCGCATGTGTCGACACATGCTGTAGTAAAAATGTTGTTTTTTCCCAATTTTCACAGTATGTATCGATGCATAGGGGTTATGTATCGATACATAAACCATTTCGTATCGATACATAGCTGTTATGTATCGATTCATAGCCCTGTTTTTCTCAAAAATCAGATTTCTCAATTTACACACTTGCTGTCATTTTTTCCCAATGTCCGAAAACTCGACTAAATCGAACATTTTCACCGAAACAAACATATACGCGCAACCACCAAATACATAAGAACAATTTAGAACACATAAACGAAATTTCTACGACGTTCGATTTTTCGATTAAATTTCAACCTTTCAAAAACCAGAATTTTCAAACATCACCAAATCGAATAAAAAGCACGCTATACGACGACGTAACCTTACTCGATACAACTACGTAATTTATTTCGAAATTCATCAGTGAAAACATCGATTTCTATCGATTTCCTACAATTCGACCTAAACGGAAACAACAACGGAAACATACCGAAAACTAACCGAAACATAACCAAACTTCATGAAACTTTAAACAGCAGCTCACAAACATATAACCAACCAACACATGTATTTATACGACTTTTCGACCGTAAAAACATCGGTTTCTATCGATTTCGTCAAATACGGCATAAACGGAAACATATGGAAAACCAACCAAAACATCCACACAAAACACATACATAATCATACACAAAGTTAGGATAACAATATTTCACACCCTTACCCGATTAAATCGACTCCGAAAGATTGATCTTGGTGATTTTTCACACTTTTCTCTTTGCTCTTCTCTTTTCTCCTCTCTTTTCCCTCTTCTTCTCTTTTTCTCTCAAAATTCTGTTTTTCTCTCTTTCTCACCTCTAACTTTCTATTTTAATAAAACAAATATCTATCCCCACAAAAAGACCAAAATACCCCTACACTCAAATATCTCGCAAACGCTCTCAAAACGCGACAAAATATAATCACGATGAAAAATAACATTTTTCTAAATAAAAGTCGAAAATAAAATAATATAATAATAAAATAATCAAAACGACTCGATTAATTAAATAAGACAAAACCGGGGCATTACACTTCTTACAAAGGAGCACTGGTTATCTTAGATAGGGAAAGTTGATCTTTTGTTAAAGAAGTTGTTTATCCAGATTGTAATGTCAGACAAGATGTCGTGACATTGTGTTACTGGTGAAGTTCATGGTGTACTGGACAGTTTAGACCTGGTTTTATAGATTTGTGTGTCAATGGATTGAATCAGAAGTATACATTTACACCAATATTTGTCAATTTTTGGCTAAAAAAGGGGAGAGAATGTACAGTAGTAGCTGTTGAGTCTGGATTTTGTTCTGAGTATGTTGGTTGGAAGATTCAGAGTTTGTCCAATTGTGGCTAAAAAGGGGGAGAGTTAGCCTAGCTGGTGCCTAGTTAGCCTAGCTAGTGCCTAGTTGTCTGTTGTGGTTCTAGGCTTGAGGGGGAGTGAGCATGTTTGAACAGCTGGTATGCTGGTTCCTGTTTTGAGGAGGAGTTTAGCTTTGAGCAGATTTTGGATGTGATTGCTGCTGGTTGTGTTTTGGAATTTTAGGAGTATGAAGTTTTTCTGCTGCAGGTATCTCTGGTGTTGGCAGAGATTGTTTTAGCCAAAATTAGCCAAAGGGGGAGATAGTTAGTTCTTGTATTGGCTGGAATTTTGGTAAAACAAAGTTGAACAATGTTGATGTCATATGTCTGATGTATTAACATTGGTTCCTAACATTAGTTGTTGAAGGGTTGCAATTTTGTATGCTGATGTTAAACCTGATGTCTTGACATCAGTTGACAGAACATCAGAACATCAGTCTGATATGTTTTGTTAGGGCTGCATTTGTTTAAGTGTGTCTTGAGAAGATCTGGTGGAGAGATTGCAGGCGAATATCATGGGACAAATATATTCTGTTGCAATCTTATATTGAGCAGATATTGTTACTATTTTCATGCAAAAAGATATGGAGAATAATTAGATTTAATTGAAGATTTGATTGAAGATCTATTTAATAGCAGAATCTTTTGCAGATTTGGAGAAGTTGATTTGTTGTGGTTTGAAGGCCCAAATCCAGTTGGGAAATAGGTTATAAATAGAAGCATTGTAACCTAGTTTTGTGAAGCCAGCCATCATGTAAATTATAAGGGCTGTGTTGGTCGATGAACCACCCGATTTGTGGGATGGTCATCATGTTTATCTCTTAGCCTGTAGGTAAGAGATGTATTGGTCTTAGAGAAAGCTGTTAAGCAACTCTAAGCATTGTTCTTAGTCATGAGGGTCATGTCTAGGTATTGTTATAGGAGTTTGTCTTCTATTTTTATGTGTTTGGAGAGTTGTTGGAAATCAAGCTGTTGATGCAGTAACTGAGATGTTGACTGCTAGACATCATTGCGATGATTGGAAGTGAGATGGAGTCTCTTACCTAGGGAGAACTTAGGTAGAAGGGTCATTGGGTAGGGATTAAGTGAGTAGATTTTCAACTGGTATTGTTGAGTCTGTTATTTAATACTGCTAATAGTGGACTTCCTTCCTGGCTTGGTATGCCCCCAGATGTAGGTTGTTAGACCGAACTGGGTGAACAAATTCTGTGTGCACTTTTCTTTTCAGCAACCTATTTAATTGTCTATAATTGCCTTGCTGTTTATGTCAAACTAGATGTCTCGACATCATGTAGGACATCTGGGATCTGTTATACCAGAATTTCAATTAGTCTTGTTGATTTCTATTCAAGCAAATCCTCTATCTTAAAGTGATGCAAATGCCTCTTTCACATACTTGTGGGTAATTAGTTGAGTAATCTCTCTTGAGAATGACAAGTTGTCTTTTCAAGATAAAATGAATCATAACCAATAAATTTTGTTATTTGTACCACGAACTACAGGGTTTTGATCCTATATTGCACTTTGTGGGTACGTAGGTATGAGGCTATATGTCTCTCCAAACACAAAAATTTAAAAAAACGTCTCTTCTCATCTCCCCAATCTCATTTCAAACAAACCTTTTCAAACCAAAAAGTGTAGATATTTCAAAGGGTTCCTATAGAGTACTATAGACGTTTAGGGTGCTAACACCTTCCCTTAGCGTAACCCCCTTACCCAGTCTATGTTCTTTTGTTCTTGTTTTAGAACTTGTTTAGGTTTTGTTCGCTCTTTTTCCTTTCCTTTTGGATAAAATAAAAGTGTGGTGGCGACTCTTGCATTTTTTAGTTAAATTAATCAATAGCTTACACTCACAACTTCCCCGCTACAGATAGTCTATCATAAATTTTTTTGAGTTAAGGGCAATAATATTAGGTGAGCGGTCAAAGCAGAATTGGTTACCCAAAATGTATTTAAGTTGTTTAATTGGGCTTAGATTGTCCCCCTTATCTAAGATTCATGACCCGTTTCATTTATCACACGTGGCATGGGAGATGCCAAAGGAGTAACAATTTGGAGATATCAATCAATTGGAAAATTTGTCTCCCCACGATTTGAGAAAGAACTATTCTTCCTCTACTCCCACGTTTTTTATAAGAAAACTAGGGAAATTGTTTCTCTTGCTTTCTAGTATGGTCCATAGAGTCTTATATAAATATCTCAATCTTTGAATTGGAAATATCATTCACTAATTCGAAAAAGTAAACACACAAAGTCTCTCGCAACCCATACGTGAACAAAGTCTCTCTCAACTATTGTACTTTCACTGATGGGGTCTGATAAAACTGACTTAGGCCATACTCACCCTCATTTTATAAGTTATCTCAATCGTGTTCCTAAACATGGCGAGGAAGCACAGTGACATCTACTAATCTAGCCACAACCATTTAGACCATAGTAGAGGGTTTACTAGAACAAAATAAGAAATAGTTATCCAACTTCTAGGAGAGACATAATTGAATGCATTAATCTACTTAGCTACGCCGTCACCCATGTAATTTAAAGAACCTAAAGGATAATTGTTCACATATTTTGTGAATGGAGTTCTTACCATGGTTGCATGTCTTTTTTCAATTTACTCAAGTCCAAACCACTAACACCTCTTAGAGGTTCTAACTAGGGATCACATAGATCCAAAAAATGTATAGTTTCTCCTCCGAAAATGACTTCTCAGCTCAGAGAACCCATTAAATATTTACCTAAATTTGTAGGCCCTTGAGCGCGGCCTACGTTAGTTCTAAGATGTTGGTCTATAACTATAAATGTAAATGCCTGAGCTTAAGAAGCTTCATGTCCAATGGGACCATAAAACTCACTAGGGCAATCAGTATTATTAAACCAAACACTGGAAACTTTCCAATATGCTTTAAGTGCCTTAAATATAAATAAAAGGTAAGAGGAAGATGAAATATCTATTTTGATGGAAGTCAAACTGTGTCGCCCCTACTTATTCTCTAAAGTAAAGGTATCAACAGAAAGAAGTCCCTAGCTTCAGAAGTGGTAGCAGTGCTATCGTATATAAGAGAAAGGCAACTTTTTGGAGTGATCCTTTCCTCTAACTACTAAATAAAAATAAAATAAGTTAAGATAGATGTAGAAAAGAAGGAATTTCAAGAGGTTCATCGATAAGTTCCATACTTTCTTGATAGAGTCTAAAGTCGTGCATAATTCAAGACTGGTTTGGCGTTAAGTATATAAAAAACAAACTATTTCAAATAATCCCTGCTCCTCGAAGTATTTCTTTGACGTTAGAGAGTTTGATCCAAAAATCTTGGATAAATCCAGACGATACACTTGGCAAGTCCTAGTGGTGGAAGGTTCTTCCACAAACTCCTAACTAATTTGCAGGAAGGGAGTCAGAACTTGAAATCAGGAAGGGAGTCAGAACTTGAAATCATCTTCTCTAATAAAGATGCTACGACCATCCGTCCTCATGACAATGATTCCATGTTCATAACGGTGCAATATGACGAATGGGATATAAAATGAATACTAATTAACCTGGGGAGCTCAACAGATGTTCTATATTAAGACACATTCAAGAAGCTCCGGTTGGATCCATACAACCTTCATACATTCCATGGTTCATTTTTTGGGTTCTATAGTGAGAAAGTACATGTGAAATTCCACATAACTCTCAAAACAATGTTTGAGCTAAACAAGAGCGCAACAATGATCAAGATCAGGTTTCTCGTGGTAGACGCCCCCTCTTCATACAACACCATCATAAGACTGAACACCTTCAACCTTTTAAGGGCCACTCTATGAACCTTATACTTAAGCATGGAGTACTTTATACCTAACTAGGGGGTTGGAATAGTCCAGGGTGATCAAGAGATCACCCAAGAATGTTACCAAGACAGTATGAGGATATGAAGGGTGGAGATGAATGCAACCACCTCCCTACAACTAGGCGTGTAAGGAATGAATTTTGTGAATTTGTATCCCATGATAGAGCCTTAAAAAAGAAATATTGACACCCATAGAAGATTTTAAGGAGGTTCGGATTGGGACCCAATGTTATCACACCACTAAGCTGGGCACCTCCTTAGCTGAAGCTGAAGAAGAGGATTTGGTCGCCTTGCTAAGGAGGAACGTTGATTTGTTCGCTTGGACCCTGGATGACATGTCAGGTATAAATGTCAGGGTGGTCTATCACTACCTTGCCATTGATTACATTATGAAACACGTGGTACATTCGCACAAAGAAAGCTTATAGTTGGAGAAGAGAAACGGACATCAATCAAAGACGAAGTCAAGAATTTTGAGAATGTAGGCTTCATAACCGAAGTCAAATGTATGAATTGGTTGGCTAACATGGTCCTGGTTCAAAAATCAACAAATTAATGGTGGATGTGTGTTGGTTTCACTAATCTTAATGCATATTACCATAAAGATCATTACTAATTGCCCAACATTGACAAACTGGTTGATGGATCATTAGGTTTTAAGACTCTATGTTTCATGGATCCTTACTCCGATTATAACCAAATAAAAATGGAGCCCTTGGACACGCACAAGATGGTGTTCATGTCTAATCATGGTAATTACTACTATAATGTCATGTCATATCATTAAGAGTTAAAAACGCCAGCGTTACATATCAAAGGCTAATGGAAGTGGTATTCTCGAATCAAATATGGCGTCATTTGGAGGTTTACATTGATAACATGATTGTGAAGACCCCTGAAGGAGGAACCCAGTGTAGCGATATGAAAGACATCTTGGAGTCACTTAAAAGATGCAATATGCACTTGAACCCTACCAAGTGCTCCTTCGGCATTCAAAAGGGAAAATTCTTGGGATTTATGTTGACCCGAAGAGGGATTGAGGTGAACCATGATAAATGTCATGCAACCATTAACATGAGAAGCCCCTCTATCTTCAAGGAAGTTCAACAACTAACAGATCTCCTGACCACCCCATCTTGTGTTCTTTCCTGTGTAAGTGATAAATCATTCCAATTCTCTGCCACTTTAGAAACGTAGGAGATGTTTGAATGAATAACAAATGCGATGAGGAGTTTGCAACATCGAAAATATTTGTGGAGATATTGCTTATACCGACATGCCTTAAGTAGGCACACCCTTATACTTATATTTGACAGTTACTAATAGAGTGATGAGATTCACACTCTTCTAGGAGAAATACAAGGTTGAACAACCATTCTACTTCATGAGAAAGGTATTCAAGGGCGTTGAGGCAAGGTATCAAAAAATTGAGAGACTAGCGTTGGCATTCTTGAATACTGCAAGGAAACTCATACAATACTTCCAAGGGCAACGTGTGAATATGCAATCCGCCAAATCCTAAAAAAATCAGACCCATCAAGTCAAATGGTATCTTTGTCTGTTAAGTTATTTGATTATGATTATGTTTTGTGCCTAGAGGAAGCATAAAATCTCATGTGCTGGTAGACAACTTAGTGAAGCTCAGTTCACCTATAGGCGAGGAGGACCCCCATGTATGGATACCATCACTAGATGATGCGTCAAATATGTAGAGGAGTAGTATCAAAATTATGTTATAATGCCCAAACCACCTCCTTAAAGAGAAATCCTAAAATTCAAGTTTAAAGCTAGAAACAATCAAGATGAGTATGAAGCCCTCATCACCGATATGAACTTGTCATAGAGATGAGAGCTTTGGGTTTCAAAGCTAGGAGTGATTCATAATTGATTGCAAATCAAGTTTCTAGGGAATATTAGGCAAATGAGAGACTACTATAAATAATACATTTCATGAAAAAATTTTCACCTAAGGCAATTAAAAATCAAGGTCAAATGCCCTGGAACGCGACATTTTTTTAAAATATTAAATCTTATCTCTCGATTTTAAGTAAAATCGGCAGGAAATGTAGCTCAGGGTTTCAACTTTTTTTCACAACTCCTGCAACTTTATGTTTTATTTATAGCCAAAATGGAACCCTTATTTTATTTAATTTTTTAATTACAATATAAATGATCTATTCCCTCAATTATTGGTAAAACCGAAAGGAAATGTATCTCAGGGTTTGAGCTTCGTTTCCCAGCTCCTTCAGTTTCATGTTTTATTTACAATCAAAATGGCGCCCTTATTTTATTTAATATTTTAATTACAATATAAACACTATATTCCCTTAGTTGTTTAACCAACCAAGATATAAAATTCAAACAGTATTTTATTCCAACATCAGAATGTTAACTCTCATTCACTTTTGCATTTCTCATAAAATTTTTGCACCCTAGCGAACGAACAAAACACCATTATTCATCTTCTCCACCTAACGAACGAAAACCATTATTCATCTTCTCCAAGTTGAACGAAGTAATCAATGAAGGAAGGAAGCTCGAATAAGGAAACTCGAACCTTAAACCAACATATTTCTTTGACCCTCTCATCATATTTTCGCTATGTAAAACTTTCTCTATGACTATACCAATAATGTTGTTGTTTTCATCGTCATTATTGTTGTTGTAGTATTTGTAGTTGTTGTGTTGATATTGAATGTTTAATTGTTGTTTCTCCATGCCTGTACCAATAATGTTGTTGTTGTTTTTGTAGTATTTGTAGTTGTTGTGTTGAGATTGAATGTTCATTGTTATTGGTTGTGTACAATTTTTATTTTATTTTTAGAAGTTGTATATGATTATGGATCGTAGTTGGTTGAAAGTCAATAGATTAAGTAAAGAGTATAAGAATGGAGTGATTCAATTTCTTGAATTTGTGAAAAAAATACCTTCTTGACAATAATGAGATTTTTTATTATCCTTGTAAAATATGTCGAAATATGCAAAAATATCCAAAGAAAGATATATTCAAGCATTTAAGTTGTGATGAAATTATTCAAAATTACATGAAATGAGTTTGACAAGGTGAAGCGACAAAAAAAAGCAAAGACTTGTGTCACATAGAGTTGAAGTTAATGAATATATGAATGATAACATATAAGATATAATCCGTGATATTGGAGTAGATTCTTTTAAGAAAGTCCATGTTGATGATACTTTACAAAGTGATATGGAAGAGTCGTTATTTCTGGGATGCAAAAACTTAACAAGATTGACATATGTGTTAAGATTGTTAATCTTAAGGCAAAAGGTTGATGGATGGATAAAAGTTTAACTAAATTTCTTGAATTGTTGCAAGAAATGTTTCCAAAAGGTAACACGTTGCCGAACTGCGTAGTTTAGAGGTCAAGAAGATATTGTGTCCAATGGGTTTGGACTATGTCAAAATACATGCATGTCGTAATGATTGCATATTATACAGGAAAAAGTGTGAAAACTTAAAGGAAAGTCTGAGGTGTGGGGAGTCACACTACAAGATAAAGGACAATGATGCTGAAGATGATGATGGTGTAACCAAAAAGGTCGTTCATGCCAAGGTGATGTGGTTGGTACATATCAATAATTCAAGTATTCAAAATAGTGTTGGCTAATGTAAATGACTCAAAGAATACTAGATGGCATGCAAATAAAAGAGTATGTAATGGAAATTTTTTCCATGTAGTTGGTTCATTGCAATGGAAGAAAACTGATTCGTTGTTTCCAAAATTTGCCCTTGAGCCAAGGAACCTTAGGCTCAAACTTGCCACTGACAAAATGAATCTGTTTGGTAATATGAGTACTAACATTACTTCATGGCATGTTCTTATAATTTACAACCTATCCATGTGGTTCTGCATGAAATACAAATATACGATGTTATCAGTGATAATTTCGGGTCCAAAACAACCAGGGAATGACATATATGTTTATTTAACTCCATTGATTGAACATTTAAAAGTTTTATGGGAGGATGTCATTGATGTTTATGATGCGTATTTGGGTGATAACTTTTAGATGCACGTCATGTTGTTTTTCACAAACAATGATTTTACTGCATATGGTAATTTGTCTGGGTACAAAATGGAAGAAAGACTGTTTACCTCAAGCATAGAAAATTTCTAAGACCCAATCATCCATACCATAGATCGCTGAAGGCTTTTAATGGACAACAAAAGTTTGATATCACTTTAAATCCCATAATCAGGAGGATGTTTATAAAATAAAAAAATACATCAACGTTTTCTTTCGAAAGAAACAAAAAGGTCCTGTGGAAAAAAGGTCGGTGTTCTTTGATCTTCAATATTGGTCTACCCTCGATGTAAGACATTGTTCTTGATGTGATGCATGTGGAGAAAAATGTATGTGATAGTTTGAATAGAATACTTCTCAACATTAAGGCAAGACAAAAGATAGTAAGAATTTCCTTCTATATATGGTGATGATGGGTATACGACTAGAGTTATCCGCAAAAGAAATATGAAATACACCATATTTACCCCTATCATGTCACGCCCTGTCTAATTAAAAAAGAAAAAAATGGATTGTTTGTAGGGTATCACAGTTCCCCACAGATAAGTGAAAAATTGATATTGACAGAGCACACAAAACTTTCCTAAATTGGTTTAATGAAAGGGTTTCTAAAGACAGTGGTGCATCCGAGATAATTAAATACCTGTCGTATATGCCTAATTTAATGTAATAACTTGGAAAACATACAACATTACTAAATTTTCATTCTATACAAAATCAAAGGATGATTGTAGTAACATGCAAAATATTGGGGTTATGGTTGAAGCTGAATCCATGTACTTCTCTAGTTCCAAAAATAACAATCATGTACTGACATCTAGATTGTGCTTCAAGTTCATTAAGGAGATTTTGGAGAAACCGATGAATTAGGATTCACATGGGTTGGTCTTCGAAAGGCCCCTAATATGACCGAACCATTCATCATGGCATCCAAAACAAAATAAATTTATTATGTCACTGATCCTTCTAACACTAGATGGTCAATTTTTCTACAAGGAAAACATATTCATGATATAGATGAAAATCAAAATTTAAATTTTGAGCCCCTTCTTTGGCAACAAGTGTGTGTCTATCATCTAAAAAAATGATTTAGATTATGTGCATGCTATTCGTTAAGATCGTCAAAAAGGGATATGGGAAAAATAGTAAGTAAATATATATATATATATATATATATATATATATATATATATATATTAATTTTACATTTGTATACTTTTTACTAATATTTATTTTGTTCCAACACGTAAAGATGTGGAAGGATACCATATGTTGCATGGTTTTAGAAGTAAAAGTCAAAAAATTAAAAACTCTAAAGTAAGTGTTATTCTTTGTGATATTCATATATTCTTATAAATTATTTATGTTAGTTGAAGTTATTGATGCACGTTGTTGATATTGAAGTTTGAATGTTGTTGTTGTTGTTGTTGCTGAGATCAATGGTTTAACGATTAATGTTGTTGTTGTTGTTGTTGTTGAATATTCTAGTTGGATTCAAATGTGGTTCAAATTATAGGTGCTTAATGACCGGTTATTAAAGAAAACTTTTGGACGATCGTTCAAGAATTTGCATTTTGTTTTTTTCTTCTTCTTTTGTTTGTTAATCATTTGTTTTAGTTTTATTGTAAAAAGATATCGCGTGTGTCATTTTTGGCTTTGTAATTGGTGTAAACAATGAATATTTTTGGTAAAATATTTTTGTTTCGAAATTGGACAAAATGTACAACATTTATGTTTCAGAAATGAATAAAATTGGTTCTGTAATTAAAAGGAAAATATAGAAAATAAAACTAATACCAATGATTTCCCCTCAATTATTTTAATAAACTGAGGTAGCAAAACAAAATCTATCACCTTGGTGTTTCGTATAATTGAGGGAAAAATGAGGCGCATCATCCAGTTTTGAAAATAAAAAATAATGCATTTGTTGAGGATCAAACCCATGACCAATAAGTATTTCCCCTCTGTGTATGTCAAACTGAGGGATAAAATGGTGCACTTTTTATGACGCTCTTTGTTACCTCGCATAAGAAATCGAGGTTTACCCCCATTTCTAATGGAGGTAAAAAGTGTTTTTTTTTTGTGGTAGTGAAATAGAAATCTCGAGAATATTTCCTCTCAAAGCTTGCTAGCACCAAGAAACCCAAAACAATAAAATACTCATACCAAAAACTATAGCCGCCCCTTTTACTGAAATAGAAGAAATGAACGTCATCGAAGTCGCTTAACCCACAAGTTGGATAACACATATAACACGCTACTTGACGATAAACAACCTCTATTCAGACAAGGTTTAGGCAAAGAGAATCAGAAATCTCATAGCAAAATATACCACGGTGTTCGTAAAAACTCTATAAAATAGAAAGGGGTTCCCTATGTTAAGATGTTTAGGGGAAAATGTGATCGCTTTGGTCCTCACGAATATCCACCAAGGAACAAGTTGTTGTTACATAGGTTGGTGATATCTCACCCTAAAGCTATTAAGGGAGGATTATTATTTTCCCACTCTAATGAAGGATAACACAATTTTTTTTCAAAAAATGTGACAAGTCCCAAAGACATTCAAATATACATAATGCGCCAACTGAGACTCTTCACTCTGTCACATCACCATGACCATTTTACCATTGGGGCATAGACATCTTAGGTCCTTTTTTGCTGACTCTATGGCAACTAAAGTTCCTAATCATTGGGGTAAAATACTTCACAAATTGGATAGACAGAGGTCATTTCCAGAGTAATGGCATAGAGAGTTCAATGTTTTTATTGGAAACTAATTATATGTAGGTTTGGTCTACTGAAAATCATCATTTCGGACAAAACTACACAATTTTCTAGTTTGATTGTGGTAAATTTTGCCATCATCTGTAAATACTTATGAAGTTCATCTCAGTTGTCCATCTGCAGGCAAATGGACAAGCCAAATCAGCAAATAATGTGATGGTAAGCTGGTTAAATAAAAAAATGGATGATGCCAAAGGCCTATGGGTCAAATAGATTCACGCAGATTGATGGTCATATCACACCATCCCTTATTCCACAATCAAGAAAATGCCATTTACAATGGTCTATGACGTTGACGCCATGATACATGTTGAAATTGACACGCCCACTCGAGGCTTGTGCAATTTGATGAAGAGGAAAATGTGACATAACTTAGGTGTAAAAATGACCTGGTTGACGAAACCACGGAAATAACCCATATTAGGGAATTCTTTGCAAAACATAGGGTAGATAAAAGATACAATTAGAAGGTGGTCGCAAGGGAAATGCAAAAACACAAATATTGAAAAAGCAAAGGCCTAAGAGTCATAAGGAGGGACTCAACTGTCATATCCTCGATTGAGGGGTTCAATTTTCTAAGTCTCCGTTGAGGTACTCAACTGTCTAAGTCTCGCTAGAGAGGTTCGGCTGTCTAAAATATTTTCTGAGGGACTCAACAATCTAAGTATTGCCTAAGGGACTCGATTGTCTAAAGACTCACTTTATGGAGCTCAAATATTTAAGTATCACATGGGTTACTCAAGTTTCTAAAATCTTGCTTGAGAGATTCGATTGTCTAAAGTCTATCTTGAGAGACTCGACAATCCTAGTTTTTCCCATAAAAAAAATACTTTGGCTAAGATTAAATCACTTTGCTCTTTCCAAGACCTCGTGCTTGAGTGACTGTGGACTGTGATAATTTTATTAAGTCTAAAAAGGAACAGTCCATGATAAAACATTTTAAACTAACTACAATAATATTGGGCGAGCTCCCAAAGTAGGACTGGTCCCCTGAAGCGCATTCATGTCACCTGATTGGGAGTAGTTAATTATAAGAAATACATTGATTTGTCCCCACACACACACACACACACACACACACACACATATATATATATATATATATATATATATATATATATGTTATTATCATTATTATTATTATTATTAAAATATTTAAATAAAATATTAGTTATTATTTTACTAAAAAATAAGAGAAATTATATATTATGATTATTATAAAATATTATTATAGAATTGCAAATTTAACTTCAATAAAAAAAAAATTAACTCTTTATTTGTCTGTTTTGGACTTTTTACTATTGTTGTTATTGTTGTGCCTTTTACCCTTTAGTTGCACATTTTGTTGTTGTTGTCGATATTATTGGACTTTATATACTACTGTTATTGTTGCTGAAAATTCAACCACTACTTGCTACTGTTGTTGTATTTTTTGTCGTTGTACGAATTGTGTTATAAATTTTTCTAAATTCAAAAATATATTTTAAATATAATTCACAAATTCAATCCAATCCAATCTGTAAATGATCAGATTAGTTCGTTCATTTTTTAGAGTACAATTGCATATTGAATGATGAACTCAATTCATTGAAAGTTGAATGAATTAAATAATGTGTTAGATCAAATTTGATCCGAAGCCGACTCATGCATATCCCTAATTAGCATATTATGATAAAATACAAATAAATTCTACTAGTAGAGCTTGAATATTGGACTAGTAATTTGCACTCATATAACTCAATTAGCATGTATCAATTAAGTCAATTCACCCACATTTGTAATGAAATATTACAATTACTTCATTTGTTCATTTTTTTCAATTGTGACTTTTTATATTTTTGCACATGATAAGACTATTAATAAATATTATTGTTTTTAAAATTATTATGTATCTTTTTCTCATAATATCCTTGATTTTTTATTATTTTATTATGTCTATTTCTTTTTTCGTAATAACTAATTAAATATATTACAGACTAATCAATAATAAATATTGTATCAAAATTTTTAAAACAACAACTAAATAGAAACAAAGTTTTTATTAGGGATGGCAATTTGGCCCATCCCTAGTGGGTACTCAGAAAATTACCCACAACGGGTAGGGTAAAAATCCGCAAAAATGGGTACGGGTACAAGCTCGGGTAATTACCCACTTAAATAAGCGGGGATGAGTGCGGGGATGAGCACCTTAGTACCCAGCCCGCCCCATACCCGCACAATATATATTTATATATTTTAATTTATATTATTATATAAACATAAATATTTATAAAATTTTAAATAAAACATCTATTTTGAACTACTACATTTTTAATATACGTGATCATTTATTTCATAATTCAATAATAAAATTTTTTAAAAACCTTTTAATATTTTTAAAAACTTAAAAAATTATGATATTTTATACTTGATATATTTATTTTTATTAGAAATACGGGTAACGGGTACGGGTACGGGCACTTATATACCCATAGGATACGGGAACGGGTACCAATTTTGATATCCAAGCGGATATAGACTCGGGTACGGAGATTTTTTTCAACTGCGGATATGGAGACAGTTACTATAGTACCCTACCCATACCCTACCCATTGTCATCCCTAGTTTTTATGCAAAAGCGGCAAATTGAAAAGGAATTTATTGAGTGTTATGGATAATATTCTATATGGTTGACTATTTTGCTAATAAGTTATATATACCTTAACTTTATGATTAAATGCAGTTTTTATTACTATTTAGTGTTATTTCTGTATTTGTAACTTACATGATTGACTTATAAATATGATTTGTGTTGCAATGTAAAAATTGACACTTAAAAAGAATAATACAAAATTCATTTCTTCTCTTTATTTTTTCATCTTTATTCTTCTAATTATGTTTTGGTTAATTTCACAAAAGAGAGTAAGAATATAGTTTTTTTTAACCAATAATAAAGTAGTATTACAACAACAATAATCAAGGGAACCTGTAGCTATGAGTCTTGTGCTTCTCTTCTTTGCTATGAATCTATTACTGATTCTGACCTGATTAGAAGTAATACGAGACGCCGTAAAGTGTTAGAAGATCTCCCAACCAAGTTGCGTGAATCATTGATAAAATTGGGGATTGCAGACGATGATGACAAGGTTGGTCTGGACAGATTGCTAAGGAAGCTGGATAATGATGACAAGATTGCAAGAGGTGGCAAGTTGGTTGTAGCTACAGGTGGCCTATGAATTTCGTATCCTATTATGTCTGTGGGTGCAGAAGTCCCCTTAAGAGGAGGAGAGTTTCTCAAACTCTTTCTAGAGGCCTTGCTGATATTTGTCTGAATCAGGAATCAATAATAGTTGAATTGGATTTTAATTGGTTTCAAATTTTTGGAGTATTTCTTTTGGGGATTTTGGTAATCAAAAATATTTTGGTTTCAAACACCCTCTTGAGGCCTTGCAGATGTTGGTTTCTAAAATAGCTGATTTGGATTGTTCAATTGGAGATGGAGTAAATGTGGTTTTTTGGCAGTCGGTTTGTTTTGGCATGGAGGCTTTGAAGAATCGGTTCCCTGGGCTGTACCAAGCCTGCATGTTTCAGTTCTGTTCGGTTAGAAATACGGGGGAGTGGGTCGGAGACACTTGGAGATGGAGGGTGCAGGATTCGATGGACATTGATGGCCAATCCTTGTTCTTGAATGGAACGTTTGTAGCCAGCTGCTGGATGAAACTTCTCTCAATAGAGATTTGCAGGAAGGTTGGTATTGATTTTTTATTGATCCAATGGCTTTTAGGTTACTTCCTTCTATTCTGCCCTGAATTTCTCATCTGCTGTTATTGGGGCTGAATTGGTCGTTTAGGTTTTGCTGCTGCTTTTGTGGAATCGGTTTTACCGGTCTTTTTGTAATTGTTTAATTCTCTTGTTGGGTGTAGTTTGTTGGTTGATATTTCATTAATCTCTTTTAATGAATTTGCTTATATATAAAAAAAACAACAATAACCAAGTCTTGTCCCACTAAGTGGATTCAACTACAATGCTCAACTTCTATCATAATTTTCTATCTAGAACTATACTTTTATCCTTATCGTTAATCTCAAGATCTTTCTTAATAACTTCTATTATAGTTTTTCTAGATCTTTCTCTACCTCTAGTTGTTCGACTCTTCTCCATGTGATGTATTTTTCTTACAACAAAATCTACAAATATTCACTCTACATGCTCAAACCACCTAATTCTAATTTCCACCATCTTTTCTATTATGGATGCTACTTCAACGCTTTTTCTAATACTATCATTTCTAATCTTATTTATTCTAGTCTTACCATACGTACAATGCAACATTCTATTCTCTATCCAACCTACTTTATTCTTGTGTTTATTCTTAATTGTTCCACATTCTGCCATATACAACATCACGTGTCTTACCGTAGTCCTATAAGATTTTCCCTTCGACTTTAGTGGTACCTCTATGTCACATAAAGTCCTTGAGCCCCCCTCCATTCAGCCATCCAACTTTAAGTCGATGGTTTACTTTCCGTTCTATTTATCCATCATTTTGTATTACAGACCCATGATATTTAAACCACATGACTTTGAGATGATGGTCTCCAACTTTCACCTCTAGATTAAAAATGCTTCTCCTTTTACTGAACTTACATTCCATGTATCTCATCCTTATCCTGCTTATGAGAAAACCACACATTTCTAAAGCTCGTCTAAAACATCTCATTTAAATCCTTCTTCGACTCTCCAAGTAAGACTATATCATTTGCAAAAGCGTGTTTCTTGGTGCTAGCTGTAACACCCCGTTTGGCATATGAAATATTTTACCATATTTTATTTTAATTAACTATGCCTTTTTATGATGTAATTAATTGTTGACTTGGTTGCGGGTGTGAGTCCTTGAATTAGGGGCATGATAATATAGTTATGGTTGTATAGAATAATCTAGAAATTATTTCTATTAAGTAATAGTAATAGTTTTCTTACATTATTTAATAAATAATAAGAAAATAGGATTGTGTAGAGAAATTAAGGGCAATAAGAAAAATAGAAGGAGAGTGGACGATATGGTAATTACAAGGATAGGTTGGGGGTTGTAAAGGAAAAGCCTAATTAATCAACAGAAATCATAATGACATATATATTCTAAGGATTAAGGAAAAAAGAGTCTCATTCTATTAATATGTGAAACAGAGAGAATAAAGAAAACAAGGCTTTGGAGAAGGTGTGCTAGGGCTTGAGAGAAGAGATTCTCGATCATCAACTTCGCTAAATTTTTCGAAATTACAAGGTAAGGGTGGGTATTCGGTTCAATAATAGGGGTATGATGAAGGGAAGAATTGAGAGGTGGTCTTAGCCTCCATTAGGGCTTGTGTGTTCTTGATTAGATGGTAAAAGATGATGAATTTGTTGTCGTATGTGTTGATTTAATTGGTAATGATATGTTATGCATATGTCAATTGATTTATACTGTTACGTGATTGTGTTCTTGAGTTTTAGAGTGCAATTAAGTTGTCCCTAGTTATAAATCTAAATGACTAATCCATGAGAAATTTAAAAGGTTTATAATCAATAGACTAAATTAGTGTAATGGTAGTAATAAATCATGAATTTGAGTATTTTAGAGGTTGCAATTGGAATTAGTTTGGCAGTAGAAACTGGATGAATTGACCGTAATAGGGAAAATTGGGATTTTTGAGTAACTACACAGTAACAATCGATTGCAAAGAAAATCAATCGGTTGTCACGCTTTAAAAACACATTTTTTGGGTTTTGGCTTGATGACAATCGGTTGTCACTGTAACACTTTTGAAAAATAATTATGTTTTTGGAAACTATGACATGCATTAACGGTTTTCCTCAAAACTTGTTAACCGTATATCCATATGAAGTGCCATTTGAAATGTTAGGAAGCTAACACTCAGAGCTATAACATGATAGTGATAGGTGAAAATTTTAAATATTATTACTATTCCTAATATGTTGATGAAGTTATTGACTTATATGTTCAGTTAATGAATCATTGCATTGTTGTGATAATGTTGTGTGATAATGATGTTGTATGTTCAAATATATGCACGCTATTTAGATGTTGATGATGTTGTTAGTGCTATGCACGGTCAAAAGAGGGGCTAATGTGTATGTGTTGTTGCTGCATGTTGAGAGTTCATGCATTCATGTTGTCTGAACTTCGGTTCTTTATGATGAGCCTCGATCTAATGGTGATGGATCGGGTGCGAGTAGCTAATTCCTATTAAGGGGAATTAGTGAAGCGTTACCTATGGTGATGGTAGCGATTTTGGTGTGCTCCGGTTCCAAAAGGTAATCGATCCTATGGTGGGGATCAAGGACTGAAATAAACCAGAGTGTTCAAAAATTGGTACCACATGCATGATGAATCAGTTGTTGAGTGCATTGCATTTGTGTGCCATTGCATATTTAATGGTGTTATTTTGTTCAATGATTTATGATTATATGTTGATTTTGGTTGATTATTGTTGATGTGTTGTTGTGTATGATAGTGATACTGATTAAGATGTTGTTGTGTATGATGTTGATGATGATTTGGGTGTGAAAATGTGTTATGTTGTGGTGCATGATTGTGTAGATGTCGAGATCTATCTTACATTTTATATCGTTTATTATTGAAATGAATTCTCATCCATTATGTTTGAATTTTGCCTTTACATGGGCATCGTACAGATACTCAGAAGTAGCATTTGCTGAAGTAAGTAGCAGATAGCCTTGGAGTTACTTCTTTATTTTATCGCTTTTACTAGTGGTTCCTTGTTGTGATCATGTAACACCGGGTTGGGATAAACACTTGCATTGATTCTTATGTTGTTTATGTCGGGGTTAAAGACTATTTATGTTGTTGAGATTGTTAAGTTGTTTGGAGTTGACTGTTATAACTCCTTTTGCTCATGCTATGACGTTAATGTTTATGAGACTAATTGTCATAAGTTGCAATATTGTTGTTGATTACTTTATTATTGATTCCGCAGCGATGACTCCCTAAATAATTGGGAGAGCGTGCGATGATAGGTCATGAATGTTTTATTATATGAATATGTGATACCGATCAGATGAGTTAGATGTCGTGTAAACATCCTAGGTACGATTCAAATGAGTTGGATGTCGTGTAAACATCCCAATTGCAAATGTGTGTCTTTGAAGTAATATGTTGAAACCTATGTTACGGAGCAGGATGTGTGTGTATTGATGTGTGTGACACCCTATGTGGTTGTATTTATAATTAAATTATGTGATATTTATGTGTGGGGTTTAGGGTATTACACAAGATCATGGACGTGTTCTGTGAGTACACCCAAAATTAAAGTAAAAAGGTAGAGGCTTAGGGTTGAAAGTTGATGCAAATCTATTGTAATGGGGAAATCATCCATCTTTCCACCATGTGCCTGCAAACTAGTTGATACCCTTCATACATATCATGGATAACTCAAATATATACAACCCTAACCCTTTTCTTTTCTAGGGTGTTTCCACATTTAATTTTAGACAATCTATCATACGCATTCTCTAAGTTAATACAAATTAAATGTAAGTAGGGCTGGAAATGAGTCGAGTCGAGTCGAACTCGCCTTAGCTCGGCTCGACTCGTTAAGAATTTGTTCAACTCAAATCTCGGTTTGAGTTCGACACGAACTTTTTTTTAAGCTCAAACTCGACTCGTTAAAAGTTCACGAACTATTCGGTTCATCTCGTTAGGTTCATTTCATTAGGTTCAACTCACTTGCTTCACGACTTAAAAGCCATTTTTTAAGTCTATTTTATTTTATATATTTGACATTTTAAATTAATATATTTTAAAAAAATAAAATATTGAGATAAAATAAAAGTTATGAGTATGCAATTTAACTTTATTTCAAAAATCTACTAATTCAAAAACTATACAACTTTCAAGAGATACATTTGAAAGTCTAATTCAAAAAATACTCAATTAAAGTTTAAATTTATCTAAAAAATCCATAACTTCATCAAATATTTAAGAAAATTACAAATTTAATGAAATAGTACCAAAAAAATTACTAGAAATTGATACATTTTCATCACAGAAGAATTACACCACTTATAACCTTCATTACACATGTTATTTTAGCAAATGTCATAATGTCTCCAAGAAGAATGACTCTAAATGCAATTGTCATATTTATTTCCATAACTTGTACATAAGGGACAATATAGGGTTAAAATTTGGAGTAAATCTTTAAACATACTCTTAAAGATAATATAATCATTCTCATATATAATCGAGTTGACTCATGAACCTAACGAGTCAAGCTATGTATAGTTCAAGTTCGGCTCATTTAGTTAACGAACATAGTTTTTCGCTCATATCCAGCTCATTTGGTTCATGAACTTAGTTCAACGATTTAATTGTCGAACCGAGTTCCAAACTATTTTCGAGTTGGTTCAATTTATTGCCAGCCCTAAATGTAAGTCTTATTGGTCCATCTGAGACTATTCTATCACATGTCGTAGTAGATAAACCAATTTTATAGTAGACCTCCCAAGCATATAACCAAATTTATTCTCAGTGACTTAAGACTCTTTTATTATTCTTTATTCAATCACACTTTCCCATTACTTCATGGTATGCCTAATAAGTTTTATCCCTTATAATTTGCACAACTTTGTATATCTCGTTGTTCTTATAGATTGGAAATAAAGTACTTATTCTCCATTTATTTGACATTTTCTTTGACCTCATAACTTCATTAATGATTTTGGTGAGCCATGTTATGCCTCTATCTCCAATAATTTTCCATAATTTAATAGGTATGTTGTCTGCACCAATCGCCTTACTGTTACTCATCCTTTTCAATGGTTATTTTACCTCCTGTTTCTGGATCCAACAGTAGTAATTATAGCTCTGATCCTCTTTTCAAACAAAGTTTTTAAGATTTCTAAGTAATATTTCTTTTATTTGAACAAAGTCACCAACAAAATCATGAAATATTTAATTCATTGCCTTTTGATAAGCTGCTCCAGAGTTCTTTAACCCAAATGACATCACGGGCCATTTAAAGGTTCAAAGTGAACTAGGGAACCTAAAAACATTTTTAGGAATATCTTCCTCAACAATGAAAATTTTATTATGTCATGAGCACTTATTCATTAGAATCAAGATTTTATTGTTGGAAGTCAGGTATATCAACGTATCCATAATTGGCATGTGATATGCATCTTTAGGACTAAGAGCATCTAGATCTCTAAAGTCTAATGATACTTTAAAAAAAATATTTTTTCTTCATTACATACACTATATTAGAAACCCAATCTACACACATGGATGTTCTAATGAACTTGACTTTTAACAATCTCTCAATTTATGGTTTGGTGTTTGAAATTATCTCATTAGACTCAGGATTTTATTGTTGGAAGTCACATTCATCAACATATTTGACATGGAATATTCATCTTTAAGGGCAACAACATCAGATCTCTAAAGTCTAATAATACTCTTAAAGAACCATTTTTATTCATTACAAATACTATATTAGAAACCAAATCTACACACCTGGTCATTCAAATTAACTTAACTTTTAACAATCTCACAATTTATGCTTTGATCAATGAAATTATTTTTGGCGAGAATCTTTGAGGAATTTTGTTTGATACATTTCTTAACATTTTTAGATGTTACTCTTTTTTTCTAGTATTGGATCCAATCCTATTATTTATGTGTATTCCCATGCAAAGTAATCATTCTGTTCATAAAAAATGTGTATAATTTATTTCATCAAATGCTCATCAAATAAAGTATTCACATAGGTGCATTTAGACTTAGTGCATTCCTCATTACTATAAATAATACATTTCATGACAAAACTTTCACCTCACTTAACCAAAAACTGAGGTAAAATGTCAAGACGAGCCATTTTTTTTAATAAATATCATACATTCCCTCGGTTTCTAAATTTAACCGAGGAGAAAAATAATTCAGACATGCTTCAAATCCCAGCAACAACAGTTTATATTTTTATTTCTTTAAAAGTGGTGCATTTCTTTTTATTTTTTTTAATTAATGATCTATTCCTTCGGTTATATTTATTAACCGAGGGAATAGATTTTTATATTTTACTATAAAAGTACTCGTTAATCAGATTTTACCCTAAACCTAACTTATATGTAGCCGCTCCAAAGTCTTACGCGCCATTCTTTGGGATGGATTGCAAGAGAGAGAAAGTATTCAATGTTCTTCAATCTTGAGCAAAATATTTTTTTCCATCCTTACAATCTATCTCACATTATGAAGTTGATGCTGTTGTTGTCAATCAAAGAAAACATTGAGAAATTTACTACTTTCCTCGATTGATAATATTGAGAAATTTATTTCTAAAGACAATCATTCATTTCTCTTTCATGTGAAAGCATTTGCCATGAAAATATTTGCTCACGATAATGAAATCTCTCTAGGATGGATTGCAAGTATAGATAAAAATTTATCTTAGTTGGAATAAATAACTTATCAGAAATTTAAAAAAAGATATGTTGTTCTCAAAGAATCCATTGTCAAAATTTGGATTTGTTAAAATAATTTATTTTAATATTTGTGTAAACAATGTAAATTAAAAAAAAAAACATTTTCCCCTCAGTTTTTAACAGAAACCGAGAGGTATGTGGCGCGTGGGGTGTAAGATATTTTATTGTATTTTTTATCTAAAAAGAAACACATTTTAGCTCAATTTTAATTAATAACCGAGGTAAAATATAAGCTTATTTATTCAGTTTCCTCATCGTCCTTAAACAAATATTTGTCATCCATTTAATGAGTATCAACGCTCAAGACACTGTCATTAGTGATCCTAGTGAAACCTAAAACATTCCGAATATTAAAAATTGATAATGAGTCATTTAATATGAAAACTTTGAAACATAAAAATGCATTTATTTTGTTTGGGAAAAGTTCTCAAGGATGGATTGTAAGAGCAGAAAATTATTTGGGTTCAAAGTTTGTATTCTTATATAATCATATAACTGAATATTTATTTTATTTATCTAACCTTTTTTTTGTTTTATATCAGACATTTGATCTTCCTCAAGATCAATGAAACGAAGATTCCCCATTATTTTCTCTTCTCCAAGATATCCAGCATTTATTTTTCACCAACAGCAATGACGATGAAGAACAAATATAATATTCTGTGTAAACAATGTAGTTTATAAATTAATTAATTTATTAATATTTTGTGTATACAATGTAATAAGTGTGTGTGTGTATATATATATATATATATATATATATATATCCCTTGATTTTGATTTTTAAACCGAGAGGAATATAGTGCTAGTTTGAAAAATATAAAAAAATAACTATTGCTGGGGATCGAACCCATGACCATTTCAACTAACCCCTTAGTTATTCTTAAATCGATGGGTAAAGTGACAGTTTTTCATGATGCCCTTCGTTACCTCGCCTCTTTAACCGAAGTTAAATCAACTTCGCGTCCGAGGTTTCATGTGTTTTTTTTGTAGTAATGCCTATTCCAATTTGACTTCTTCGAGGGGATCCTCCACCTTGAACTTTCTAACTTCAACAAATCATCCATTCTCGAATCCAGAGGTGAGACACCGAGAATGTAGTAGTATTGTCTAAAAATGTGACTCATTATTCTTCTTCTCGAGTTACCTTCTTATTTTCTTAATGTATTAAGGGATTCTTCATACTATATCCTCTTGAGATTCCATTGGGTTTTGAACTTCCCTTTCTTTAATACACATTTTCTTTTGATGGTTTAGTTCAACTATCTTATTTTTAAGATCGACTATAACAACCACCTCTTTTTTCTAGTCTTTAAGATTATTTTTAATTTATTTTTTTTGTCACATATAAGATGTTTGACACACGTTTCTATTTAAAAACTAGTCTATTTGGTTTTAATCTTGGTCTTTAAGCATGTTTTTAGGCTTTGTAATACTTCTTTTCGATTGGAAGTTGCACCTTAGATCATCTTTTTGTTGGGTGCGTGTGTGAGTCGTTACAGTCCTGCATCACCTATGAATGGATGGAATGTTGGATTTATAAGAGAGAATACTCATTTGACTAATACCTTAAGGTTTTAGGTGGAAATGTGACATCTCGCTCTTTTGTGATTCTGAAGCATTGGACGCCCGTTGGTGTTCTTGACTCTCATGAACTCCTCAACAGTGGTATCAGAGTCTTGGTTCAGCTTGGTGGGGGAACGGGAGCTGAATCCCGTGTTTGATTCTGTTATAGGATGTGGAGGACTCACACTTCTGGAGCAGAATATTGGATGTAATGTCGGTGGTTAAAGTGCAAGATTGTAACACCCCGATTTTCGTAAGGATATTTATTTAATTTATTTAAATATTATATTCGTGGTTTTCTGTGAATTTTTGGTGGTTGGTGTCGATGTCGGTATTTTGGTGAAGTTTGGTTATTTTAATTAAATAATAGTATATAATATGAATATATTAGTATTATTATTAATTTAAAATAATATTAGAGGAATTAAGGGTAAGAGGGACATTTTAGGAGTATTAGTGAGGGCATTATGGAGAAAGCCCAATTTTGAGGTCCAAGAGTTAAATTAACCAAAAAGGAGGAATTGAGGAGAATTAGGATTCATTTGTGGAGATCGCGAAAATAAGGAGAAAGTGCAGAGCTCTAAGGAAAAAGGGAGAAGGCGAGGATTTTCGTGAAGGTTTCCAAAGGCTCAAGAGAGAACTCATCGGATCGACAATCTAAGGTATGAGGAGTAATTGCCTTTCATTGTTTTCATTATAGGATTCAATTGATTAAAGTGGATGTGGGGGATTTTGGGGTTTTGAGGGTTTATGGGTTTTGAGGTAAACTGATGACTTTGAGGGCATTCTGTGAGAACGATTGATAAGAGTCGAATTTAATCGGTAAAATAGACCTGAGGGGCAGACTTCCCCGTTGTTGTAGTTTTAACCCCGTGGTGAAGGATTTATGGAGTTTATATGAAGCTTGAGAGTTTTGAAGGTTTAAGAGAAATTAAGGTTTCTCGTAGGGTCCTGAATCGACCTAACAGACGTAGATTTTAGGCCTTTGATTTTTGTGATATGTTAAGATTGTTGTAGGAATGATTTTGGGTCAATTGAGACTGTAATCGCAGGTGCCTTGGAGGTTTGGGAGCTACTGATGCGTAGTAGCGATTTGCTGTAATCGCAGGTTCGCTAGGCGAACCATTGCTTCGCTAGGCGAACAGCGCAGCGAATGCACGATATTATGAGTGTGAGTACAGAGGTGATTCTGGAGTAGAGGGAGTGATTCGTTGGAAGCCTCGCTAGGCGAATGGAACAACGAGTAGGTTCGCTAAGCGAACAAACTAGCGAGCATGACAGATGGTGGAGTTTCTGGTGTTGAGTGTGAAATCTGTGAGGTTCGCTTCGCTAGGCGAAGGCTGCAGTAAACGGGTTCGCTAGGCGAACCCTGGAGCGAACAAGTGCTGTTTCGCGAAATTTCGTTTCTGTTGTTGTGTCGTTCTAGTACTTGATGCTGTGATATTTATGATGATTTACCATGATGTTCTTGATGATAATGAGGTGCTGGTTTGTGATGTTTCGATGAATATATGAGGATATGAATTTATGAAAATTTATGAATGATGATGTACATAATGATGTTTACTTGATGATGATGAATTCTTGACGTTTGTGTATCATACATTCATATGCATACTCTGTGACGCCACTTCATTCCCATTGTGCGGATATGAGGTAATTATGACGTGCTCCGGTTCCGATAGTGGGATCGATCCTATTGACGGGGATCTTTGGAGGGTTGATGGTCTGGTGTCCATCCTTTGTGACGATTGGTACCACATGCATGAGTCTTGTTATGCATTTCATTTTATGTGGTATTGATGAATTTGTGATATGGTGTTTCCTGATGTTTTCCTTGATGATGACCTTGATGATGTCGTTTATGAAGATAATGCCATTTTATGTATATCTTGTTTTATAATGATTATTATGAATTGTGATTACTCACCCTGCCTGTTTGAATGTTGCCTCCACGTTGGTAACGTGCAGGTGATCAGGTTTAGCTGTGGATGCTTTCGAGGACTTGAAGTTTATTTGCTTTTGGTCAATTTAGAGGGTCTTGCTCTGATAGTGTAACATCGGGTTGGGGTCCTTTGAGTCGAACTATGTTGTTTCCTTATTTTTGTTGTCATTTGACGATATGGTTTTATTTTGATTATTATGATATTTGTTGGAAACCTTTTATTTGAAAATTTTGAGTTTCGTTGCCATGTGAAGGCTTTTTGATTTATTTTGAGGAAAACCCTTTGTTTACAGGGTAATTGTGTTATTTTGATTTAATGAGAAATGTGCACCCTTTGAGGGAATTTTTATGCCTTACTCTGATATTTGAGTTGTTTCTGCTGCAACATTTTGGGGGTAGAAAAGGGTGTTACATTTAGTGGTATCAGAGCAGGTTGGTCCGTCCGGCCAGGTTTTTACTTGATGTTTGTCCCTGTCAGTCGACGAGTGTGTGTACATTATCTATGTTTTAGTTCTTCTAACCATGTTGGTGGTGTGCAGGATGGCTGGAAGAAATGATCGTACGATTACTGATGCGTTGGAATCGGCTGCTAATGTGGTGGCGCAGCAGAATCCAAATGGTGGAGCTCCTGGTGAGTTTCGAGATTTGGGTAAGTTCCAAAGGAACAATCCACCGCCTTTTGTGGGTACGCATGATCCAGCAAGTGCACACAAGTGGCTGAAGGCGATCGAGAAGATTTTCTGAGTGATGGGGTGTTCTGATGAGCAACAGGTTCAGTTCGGAACGCATATGCTGGAAGAGATAGCTGAGGACTGGTGGGATAACACCCGTCAGAGACTTACGAATGTTGGCACTGTGATAACTTGGGCTGTGTTTAAGCAAGAGTTTCTGGGGAAGTATTTTCCAGAGGATGCTCGTGGCAAGAGAGAAGTGGAATTCCTTGAGCTGAAGCAAGGAGACATGACTGTGGCAGAGTATGCTGCGAAGTTTGAGAAGCTAGTGAAGTTCTGTCCGCACTACAATCGTGCTGATGTTGAGATGTTTAAGTGTCTCAAATTTGAGAATGGGCTGAGACCAGAGATTAAGCAGGGTATTGGGTATCAACAGATCCGCAGGTATGCTGAGTTGGTCGACAAGAGCAGGATCTATGATGAGGACAGCCGAGCTCGATCTGCTCATTACAAGCAGTTGAGTGAGAAGAAAGGACAGTATAGGGGTAAGCCTTATACAACTTCAGCTGACAAAGGGAAGCAGAAGGCTTCAGATGGGAAAAAGGCAAGTGGAGGAGCAGCTCCCGCTTCTAGAAAGTGTCATAAGTGTGGCAAGCAAGGTCACCGTGCTGATGCGTGTCCCAATAATGTGCTGAGGTGCTATAGATGCGGTAAGAAATGTCATCGAGCTACTGATTGCAAAGATGAGGGTCCGACCTATTTCAATTGTGGTGAGAAAGTTCATATCAGTACTCAATGTCAGAAGCCAAAGAAGACTGCTACTGCTGCCCAGACCAGTGGTAGAGTGTTTGCTTTGAGTGGTGCAGAGGCGCCAGAGAAAGACAACCTGATTCGAGGTACTTGTTTTATTAATAATATCGAGTTGGTTGCTATTATTGATACTGGTGCTACTCATTCTTTTGTCTCGCTTGAATGTGCTAATAGATTGGGCTTGAAGTTATTTGATATGAATGGGAATATGGTAATAGAAACTCCAACTAATGGTTCTGTTACTACTACCCTTGTGTGTTTGAGATATCCTGTGATGATTTTTGAGAAGAGCTTTGTGATGGATTTGGTGTGCCTACCCTTGCACCAAATTGACGTGATCTTTGGAATGAACTGGTTGGAGTTCAACCATGTTCATATCAATTATTATAACAAGACTGTAGAGTTTCCTGAGATTGATGATAGTGGGGAGTTAATGTTCTTGTCTACTAAGCAAGTAGACGAACTTGTGGAAGACGAAGCTTTGGTGTTTGCAATGTTTGCATCGTTGCAAATTGATCGTGAAGCTGCGAGTGTGGAGTTTCCGGTTGTCTGTGAATTTCCAGACGTGTTTCCAGATGACATCGATGATTTGCCTCCAGAGCGTGAAATGGAGTTTGCAGTGGACTTAATACCAGGTACGAGTCCAGTGTCGATGGCTCCTTATCGGATGTCAGCTTCTGAGTTAAGTGAATTGAAGAAACAGTTGGAAGAATTGCTTGAGAAGAGGTTTGTTCGACCAAGTGTTTCTCCGTGGGGTGCTCCGGTGCTGCTAGTGAAGAAGAAAGATGGAAGTATGAGGTTGTGTGTTGATTATCAGCAGTTGAATAAAGAGACGATCAAGAATAAGTATCCACTTCCGAGAATCGACGATTTGATGGATCAATTAGTAGGTGCTTGTGTGTTTAGCAAGGTTGATTTGAGGTCTGGTTATCATCAGATTCGAGTGAAGCCTGATGATATTCCGAAGATGGCTTTTAGAATAAGATATGGACACTATGAATACACTGTGATGCCGTTTGGTGTATCCAATGCACCTGGTGTGTTCATGGAGTATATGAATCGGATATTCCATGAGTATTTGGATAAGTTTGTGGTGGTGTTTATCGATGATATCTTGATATATTCTAGATCTGAAGAAGAACATGCTGAGCATTTGAGGACTGTGTTGCAAGTGTTGAAAGAGAAGAAGTTGTATGCAAAGCTGTCGAAGTGTGAGTTTTGGTTGAAGGAAGTGAGTTTCCTTGGCCATGTGATTTCAAGTGGTGGTGTTGTTGTTGATCCTTCTAAGATTGATGCTGTGTTACAGTGGAAGACTCTGAAATCTGCGACTGAGATACGAAGTTTTCTGGGATTAGCTGGTTACTACCGCAAGTTTATTGAAGGCTTTTCTAAGTTGGTATTACCTTTGACTCAGTTGACTTGAAAGGGTTAGACTTTTGTGTGGGATGTAGCTTGTGAAGAGAGTTTCGTGGAATTGAAGAAGAGATTGACTACTGCTCCAGTGTTGATTTTGCCTAATCCGAGTGAATCTTTTGTGGTGTATTGTGATGCGTCGAAGATAGGTCTTGGCGGAGTGTTGATGCAAAATGGACAAGTTGTTGTTTATGCTTCAAGACAATTGCGAGTTCATGAGAGAAATTATCCTACACATGACTTGGAGTTGGCCGCAGTGGTGTTTTTGTTGAAAATTTGGAGACATTATCTGTTTGGCTCTAAATTTGAGGTGTTCAGTGATCATAAGAGTTTGAAGTACTTATTTAACCTGAAGGAATTGAATATGAGGCAGAGAAGGTGATTAGAGCTGTTGAAGGATTTTGATTTTGATTTGAGTTATCATCCGGGCAAAGCAAATGTAGTGGCTGATGCGTTGAGCAGAAAGTCATTGCATATGTCGATGCTTATGGTGAAAGAGTTGGAACTAATTGAGCAATTCATAGATTTGAGTTTGGTGTGTGAAATGACTCCTGACAGTGTGAAGTTGGGAATGTTGAAGTTGACTAGTAGTATTATGGAAGAAATCAGAGTGGGACAACAATCTGATTTAAAGTTGGTTAACCAATTGATTTTGATTAACCAAGGTAACGGAGGTGACTTCCAGATTGACGAGAATGGTGTGATGATGTTCAGAGATAAGGTGTGTGTTCCAGATGTCCTAGATATTAAGAAGAGCATTCTTGAAGAAGGACATCGAAGTAGGTTGAGTATTCATCCCAATGCTACGAAGATGTACCAAGATTTGAAAAAGTTGTTTTGGTGGCCAGGTATGAAGAAGGATGTTGCGGAGTTTGTTTATGCGTGTTTGACTTGTCAGAAGTCGAAGGTTGAGCATCAGAAGCCTTTAGGTATGATGCAGCCGTTGAGGATTCCAGAATGGAAATGGGATAGTATTTCCATGGATTTTGTGGTGGGGTTGCCGAAGACTGCTAAGGGAAATGATTCAATTTGGGTGATCGTGGATAGATTAACTAAGTCGGCTCATTTCTTACCGATGAAGGTTAATCATTCCATGCAGAAACTAGCCGAGATGTATATTGAGGAGATTGTGAAGTTACACGGGGTACCTTCGAGTATTGTGTCAGATAGAGATCCGAGGTTTACATCGAGGTTCTGGAAGAGTTTGCAAGATGCGTTGGGTACCAAGTTGAGGATGAGTTCTGCATATCATCCACAGACGGACGGTCAGACCGAAAGGACTATCCAATCTTTAGAAGATTTGCTGAGGGCTTATGTGTTGGATCATGGAGGATCGTGGGATAGCCATTTACCGTTGATTGAGTTCACGTACAATAATAGTTTTCATGCTAGTATTGGGATGGCGCCATATGAAGCTTTGTATGGGAGAAGGTGCAGGACTCCTTTGTGTTGGTATGAATCGGGCGAGAGTGCTGTACTCGGACCTGAAATTGTGCAAGTGACGATTGAGAAGATTAGGAAGATACAAGAAAGGATGAAAGCTTCACAGAGTCGTCAGAAGAGCTACCATGATAAGAGGAGGAAAGCACTTGAATTCCAAGAGGGAGATCACGTGTTTTTGAGAGTGACGCCAGTGACTGGTGTGGGTAGAGCTTTGAAGTCTAGGAAGCTCACTCCACGTTTTGTTGGTCCATACCAGATATCGCAGAGGATAGGAGAGGTAGCCTATCGAATTGCTTTACCGCCGTCACTTGCGAATTTGCATGACGGGTTCCATGTGTCTCAGTTGAGGAAGTACATTTCGGATCCGTCGCATGTGATTCAGATGGATGATGTACAAGTGAGGGATAATCTGACTGTGGAAGCATTGCCTGTGCGTGTCGACGGTCGAGAGATGAAGCAATTGCGGGGTAGAGACATAACTTTGGTGAAGGTGTTGTGGGGTAGACCAGCTGACGAAAGTTGGACTTGGGAACGTGAAGATCAGATGAGGAAGTCGTATCCGGCCCTATTTCCTTGAGGTAATTTTTGAGGACGAAAATCCTTTAAGTGGGGGAGAGTTGTAACACCCCGATTTTCTTAAGGATATTTATTTAATTTATTTAAATATTATATTCGTGGTTTTCTGTGAATTTTTGGTGGTTGGTGTCGATGTCGGTATTTTGGTGAAGTTTGGTTATTTTAATTAAATAATAGTATATAATATGAATATATTAGTATTATTATTAATTTAAAATAATATTAGAGGAATTAAGGGTAAGAGGGACATTTTAGGAGTATTAGTGAGGGCATTATGGAGAAAGCCCAATTTTGAGGCCCAAGAGTTAAATTAACCAAAAAGGAGGAATTGAGGAGAATTAGGATTCATTTGTGGAGATCGTGAAAATAAGGAGAAAGTGCAGAGCTCTGAGGAAAAAGGGAGAAGGCGAGAATTTTCGTGAAGGTTTCCAAATGCTCAAGAGAGAACTCATCGGATCGACAATCTAAGGTATGGGGAGTAATTGCCTTTCATTGTTTTCATTATAGGATTCGATTGATTAAAGTGGGTGTGGGGGATTTTGGGGTTTTGAGGGTTTACGGGTTTTGAGGTAAACTGATGACTTTGAGGGCATTCTGTGAGAACGATAGATAAGAGTCGAATTTAATCGGTAAAATAGACCTGAGGGGCAGACTTCCCCGTTGCTGTAGTTTTAACCCCGTGGTGAAGGATTTATGGAGTTTATATGAAGCTTGAGAGTTTTGAAGGTTTAAGAGAAATTAAGGTTTTCCGTAGGGTCCTGAATCGACCTAACAGACATAGATTTTAGACCTTTGATTTCTGTGATATGTTAAGATTGTTGTAGGATTGATTTTGGGTCAATTGAGACTGTAATCGCAGGTGCCTTGGAGGTTTGGGAGCTACTGATGTGTAGCAGCAATTTGCTGTAATCGCAGGTTCGCTAGGCGAACCATTGCTTTGCTAGGCGAATGTTCGCCATCGTTCGCTAGGCGAACAGCGCAGCGAATGCGCGATATTATGAGTGTGAGTACAGAGGTGATTCTGGAGTAGAGGGAGTGATTCGCTGGAAGCCTCGCTAGGCGAAGGGAACAGCGAGTAGGTTCGCTAAGCGAACAAACTAGTGAGCATGACAAATGGTGGGGTTTCTGGTGTTGAGTGTGGAATCTGTGAGGTTCACTGGCCACTTCGCTAGGCGAAGGCCGCAGCGAACGAGTTTGCTAGGTGAACCCTGGAGCGAACAACTGCTGTTTTGCAAAATTCCGTTTCTGTTGTTGTGTCGTTCTGGTACTTGATGCTGTGATATTTATGATGATTTACCATGATGTTCTTGATGATATTGAGGTGCTGGTTTGTGATGTTTCGATGAATATATGAGGATATGAATTTATGAAAATTTATGAATGATGATGCACATAATGATGTTTACTTGATGATGATGAATTATTGACGTTTGTGTATCATACATTCATATGCATACTCTGTGACGACGCTTCATTCCCATTGTGCGGATATGAGGTAATTATGACGTGCTTCAGTTCTGATTGTGAGATCGATCCTATTGACGGGGATCTTTGGAGGGTTGATGGCCTGGTGTCCATCCTTTGTGACGATTGGTACCACATGCATGAGTCTTGTTATGCATTGCATTTTATGTGGCATTGATGAATTTGTGATATGGCATTTCCTGATGTTTTCCTTGATGATGACCTTGTTGATGTCGTTTATGAAGATAATGCCATTTTATGTATATCTTGTTTTATAATGATTATTATGAATTGTGATTACTCACCCTGCCTGTTTGAATGTTGCCTCCACGTGAGTAACGTGCAGGTGATCAGGTTTAGCTGTGGATGCTTTCAAGGACTTGAAGTTTATTTGATTTTGGTTGATTTAGAGGGTCTTGCTCTGATAGTGTAACATCGGGTTGGGGTCCTTTGATGTTTTCCTTGATGATGACCTTGATGATGTCGTTTATGAAGATAATGCCATTTTATGTATATCTTGTTTTATAATGATTATTATGAATTGTGATTACTCACCCTGCCTGTTTGAATGTTGCCTCCACGTGAGTAACGTGCAGGTGATCAGGTTTAGCTGTGGATGCTTTCAAGGACTTGAAGTTTATTTGATTTTGGTTGATTTAGAGGGTCTTGCTCTGATAGTGTAACATCGGGTTGGGGTCCTTTGAGTCGAACTATGTTGTTTCCTTATTTATGTTGTTATTTGACGATATGGTTTTATTTTGATTATTATGATGTTTGTTGAAAACCTTTTAATTGAGGATTTTGAGTTCTGCTGCCATGTGAAGGCTTTTGAGTTATTTTGAGGAAAATCCCTTTGTTCACAGGGCAAGTGTGTATTTTTGATTTAATGAGAAATGTGCACCCTTTGAGGTGATTTTTAGGCCTTACTCTGATTATTTGAGTTCTTTCTACTGCAACATTATTGGGGGTAGAAAAGGGTGTTACAAAGATTGTCTATGAATGGATGTAATGTTTGATTTATAAGAGAAATGACTTATTTACTTGATACCTTAAGGTTATAAGTGGAAGTGTAACGTCTCTCTCTTCTATGATCCTGGAGCATTTGGTGCTCGTTAGTGCTCCCGATTTTCTCATATTCCCCCAACATTTCCTTACTGGTTATAAACTATTCTTGTCTTTATCAACCTACACACAAAACTCGCTTCCTTTATTAGAGTTATAGTTTATAGGAATCGTTTTATTATTTTGGGCCTTATTGTTGTAATGGGCTTTGTAGCTCTATATTAGGCATAAGGCCTTCTTGTATTGACTAAGACATTGCAATTGCATAATACATTTTTTACTTTCTTCTTCATTTCAATTTCCTTTCTCTCCATGGCTGCATATCATCTTCTACTTGATACACTACAATATGGTATCAGCAGACTATACCCTTAATCTGTTGATCATCGTCTTCCCCTTCCGCTCTCGCTTCTAACTTGTTTCCTCCTTCCTTTTCATGGCTTCCGACGATGACAATTCCTCTGTTAAAGAACCCCCCCCCCCACAAAACCTAATTCTCCTAAGAACGATCCTCTAGATCCTATCTTGAATCCTTGCAACCCCTTTTATCTTCATCCCGATGAGAACCCATGCGCCACCATCGTTGCTCCACCTTTGGATGACAATAACTATCACAATTTGATCAAATCGATGTGGCAAGCTTTGACCTCCCAGAATAAGCTCTCCTTCATCAACGATAATCTACCTAAACCCACTGTATCTGATCCTAACTATGAACTTTGGGATCGTGCAAACAACATGGTTCTCTCTTGGATTAATCGTACCTTTTCCCCGCATATCGCACAGAGTACTATATGCTTTGATTATGCTTTTAATCTTTGGGAGGACCTTTGAGAAATATTTACTAAAGGTAACCATTTTCAATTCTATGATTTTCTTCGTGATTTTCATTCTATCCAAAAAGGTGATAGATCTTTATCCACCTATTTTACCGATCTTAAGATTCTTTGGGATGAATTAGAGGATTTAAGACCTACCCCTTCTTGCACTTGCCTTATTCCTTGTACCTGTGATTTGGCCAAGGTCATGCGCAATTTTAAACAAATGGAATATGTCATCTATTTCTTGAAAGGTTTAAAGGATAACTACCATAGTATTCGCACCCAGATACTGCTCCTTGATCCTTTACCAAGCATTAGTCGTGTGTACTCTCTCATTGCTCAGCAACATGTTAATCCCTCAGTTGCCCCTGCACCTACATCCACCATTCTTTCTGCCAATAATACTAACCCTAGAAGTAAAGGTAAACCCACCTCCAAAACGTCTATGTTATGCACCAACTCTCACAAAACCAACCATACAGTGGAAACCTGTTATTTCAAGCATGGCTTTCAACCTGGCTATATGAACAAGAACTCTAAGTCTTCATCAGAGTCAAAGAATTCTCCTGCTGCTGACAAAGAACAGGTTATCTCCAAAGAGGATTATCAACATCTTTTGACGCTTTCTCAACAATCCAAAAAGGATCACACACACCTCATGAACGACAAGGTTTCCAATCCTGAAAAGGGAGTAATCTCAGGTATTGTTAATCCAGGTAGTGCCCTTCAAAATTATTTTATGTGGATTCTTGATTCTGGGGTATCCCATCATGTTTGCCCTCATATCTAATGTTTTTCAAATATATTTTCTATTAATCTTGTCCATATTTATCTTCCTAATGGCACTTGTATTACTGCTCATTATTCTCGTACTGTCATTCTTAATGATTTCCTGAAATTGCATCATGTTTTCTACATTCCTGCATTTAAATTCAGCTTGATCTCCATCTCTAGACTCTGTCATAATTCCAATTGTAGGATTTCCTTCTCACACAACTCCTGCTATATTCAGGATCTGTCTACCAAGCGGATGATTGGACAAGTGACTTTGCACAACAACCTTTACATTCTTCATAAACACTTTGTGCACACTTTCACCTATGACAATACTTGTAATAATGTTAGCATTAAGGATGCTGCCACTTTAGATATTTCCTTATGGAACCTCGTTTAGGTCATCCCTCTATATACTATGTCTAAGCAATTCCCTGTTATCAAATATCATAAGACTTCCATGTGTAACACTTGCCATTTATCCAAGCAATGTAAACTCCTTTTTCCTAATAGTACTTCTGTTTCCATTAATTGCTTTGACTTAGTCCATATAGACATATGGGGTCCTATTGTTGTTGCTTCTATGGATGGTTTTAGGTATTTTTTAACTATTGTTGATGACTTTTCTAAATATACTTGGACTTTTCTCATGACTAACAAATCAGACACTAGACTTCACATCAAGAACTTTGTCTCTTATTACCATACTCAATTTTCTTGCAAAATCAAAGTCATTAGGAGTGATAATGATAAAGAATTTCTCATGCCTTCTTATTATGATTCTCTTGGTATTATACACCACTACTACGGAAAACCCATTTAACAACGGTTGGAAAATACATATAATCACGCAGATCAAGGCGTTGTTATGTAGAGTGTTGTCGTAAATTCGCTACTTATAATCACGGTCATGGTACCGTTGTTGTATTCTAGAAAGCGCACACTATATCACAACGGTTATGCTTAACAATCGTTTTGATATATACGGTACTAGGTTCGAAACCCAGCAGCAGCAAATAAATTACATTAGATCACGGTTAATGTAGAAAACCGTTGTGAAACGTACCCATAGTTTATTATATACCAATGTATATTGCTTGTTTTACCATACACCTCATTAAAGAAATACAACCATTAAAATTGGTAAAGAACTATATAATCTGAAAAATTAAACTACTCTTAAAAACCAACTTAAACACACCACTGTATTCCGAATTGCATGCGTCTCATTGTGCACATTTTATGTTCTTTAACACATATATGGTTCAATGGTTTGATTCCTTCAATGCATCGATATCTCTTATTATACTTTACTTCATCATCATCGCTTATCATCGCAATTGTTATGATGCCTTATCATCATAACAAGCATGATCTTAACAATCGCGGTGATAAGCGACGACGACGAGGTAAAGTAGAATTGTAGTTATCGATGTATTGAAGGAACCAGACCATTGAACGATATATTATGTGTTAAGGAACATAAAATGTGCAGAATGAGATGCATGCAATTCGGAAAACATTGATTGATATAGGTTGGTTTTCAAATACATCTTAATTTTCAGATTATAAGTTTCTATGTTAATATAAATGATTGCATTTTCATTAAAAGGTTAGTGAAACAAACAATATACATAGTATATAATAAACTAAACTTCATCTCCTATCAACCTATATAAGAATATAAAGAACAAAACATTGCTAAGTCACAATTGTGACTTAGCAATGTTTTGTTCTTGTTTTGAGAACATTTTTCAACAACAACAACATACAACAACACAACAAATTCGTGCAACACAATACCAAAACATACATTATTTTAGCACAAACCATATGTACCTTATCAACTCATACTATACGCTTGCTACCACCATCATCATCACCATGCATCATCTTTACTATACAGCTTCAACTGTTTCAAATAAAATAAAATTGTTAGCATTCAAAACAAATTTAGCTATAGTTGAAACAAAACCCTAAGTGGGACTGTAACAAATCAATATACATTGAGTCAATAATGCACCTCTTATTGAAAATAATCATGGAACTGTAACAAATCAAGATATATCAAGTTCATCTAGTTTGTGAAGCCATGAAGAAAAAATATAAGGTGGATGAAGTTTATACAATAACTTCATACTTCTTATATATTTTTTCCATGGCAACTGTTGGTGCGGAATAGCGGCAAGCAACAAAAGTTTTGGAAGTATTTTTCCAGGAATTTATCATGTCCACAGAGATCGGTGCTACTGAACTGCCGTTCGACAATATCTAAGTTTTTAAGCTTGGGTTAAAATGGTTGAAACATAAAAACAACAAAGTAAATACTAACACAAGAAAATTCATTCATCAGAGAGAAAAGACTTATCAAGCATGTATATATTACACTCGTCACAAACATAAATTTATCGATCAGTTATACTCAACCTACAATACTCCTCAATATCATCCAGCATCATTCTCAATAGTGTTCATCTCTGACACACCGAACTGAGAGAAAAACTGTATTACTCTCGTCGACACTCTCGCACTCGACTCAAATAACACGGAGGCATTAAGCTCCGACACCCATACGGATTGTTAGCCCTAAATCTATATCTAGAGTTCAGAAACTAACAGATAATTATCCTTAATCAAAGTTTGTGAAATTTATCTCTAACACGACCCAAACCCCGCGCATTTAAGCAAAAATCAAGAACAATCACCAATAGAGATTCATAAAGCAAATTAAATATAACGCCATGGGCGACAAATGTACATAAGATTAAAGTAAAAACATATACAAACCCAACAAAGAAGAAAAACATGAAGAAAATCATAAATGAACCAAACACTTCACGGGTTGTCAGAGCCGATCGATGAGAAATCCACCCCGGATCATCCAAATGCAAGCTTCCATAATGTTTTCTAAGCTAATCTAATGAAAAAATGAAGTTGATGGAGTTGGGAGCAAAAAAACCCAAAACCGTCCCTAAAAAAAGTGTTTTTACCCCTATTTATTGCTGTCATCATCGCAGACCGCGCTTAGCCCGGTTTGGGCGCTAAGCGCGCCCTTATTAATGTTAAACCGCCTTAAAAGCACGCTAAGCGCGGTCCAGCGCGCTTAGCCCAGTCTGTTCGGAATGAAAAATTTCTGCACTTGTTTTCTTCATAACTTTTGAACCGTAATTCCGTTTTTCGCCCGGTTCAAAGGTTGGAAAGCTTATTCAATGCTCTATACAACAATGGCAAGATATCCTTGATTGAATACCTGCAAAAATGAGAGAAAATCAATTAAACTCATTGATATTTACACGATACGCAATATAGACACTACAACGTAAACTAAACGTATTTACAAACAAAGTGGGGTTTATTCGAACGATTTTAACAAAAAGTATCGATAAGTGCAACACAACTTATATACAAAAATAGCTACAATTTGCACTTATCAACTCTCCCCAACTTACATAATTGTTTGTCCTCAAACAAAGCCAACATCTAAAGGAACAAAAGGGAAATCCAAGAAATCACACAACAACAAGTTTTTACAAACAAAAACAAATGCAATGGTTCAATCTAAAATGGTACACACAAAGTAAATACTTACCACTAAACTTCAACGATAACATAATCACGAAACAAGTGCTAAATACAAAAGTCATGCCAAACATTCTAAAATAACACAAGTTCAAATGTGAAACACACCTAGCAAAAACAATCAACGGTAGATGAAAAACATAAAATGAGGGATTTTTCACTCACACAACAATCTTGCAAATAAAAGACTAAATTATGCAATCATCCAAAAATCATGCTGAAAACACAAAAGCAAGAATCAAAAGGACTTTCAGGGCTGTAATGTGGTCGGGTGAATAAACAAGGAATAATTCCTAAAGCTAATTGAAACAAAAACTTGCCTAAACCTAAAGGAGTGATCAACTCACAAAAGTTCAAAAACAAAATTTCAATCAAACTTCTTCCAAAATCTCAAGTGTTACACCAAACACATAGAACTTATTAGCACAATATTATTCTACTCTTTTTGTTTTTCTTTTTCAAAGCTTTTTCAATTTTTTTCTTTCTTTTTCTTTTCTTTTCTTTTCTTTTCTTTTTCTTATTTTTCTTTTCTTTTTCAACCTCATAGAAACCAACAACATAAGTGAGCAAACATTGCTCTCCCCAACTTGAATTCAACCACATCATCATGTGAATACTCTCTACTTTCTAAGGCAAGGTAAAAATTCATACAACAACACAAAGTTGAGGGCTCAAGAAAAAACAACAATCGAGATCCACACAAAAAATGAATTTGATACTCATAGACAAGCATCAAGCTCAAACAACATGGATAATGACCAAAGGCTCAAAGGGTTTACAAACGATCACACACTTACAAGGTGAATTGACTATTTGGCTAAGGTAGTTGTGCTCAAAATGAAACAAGTGCCTTAATCCTTTTCATGCTTTCAAATAATCAACACAAACAAAAGATTAAGCATAATAAAATCCAGTTAAAACAAGAATATTGGTACTCCGAGCATATATGAACAATGGAAGGCTTCCTCACAAAAAGGGTGGGAACTAAAGTGATTCACATACGAACAAGTATATAAAAGAATGAATGGCATAGAAGTTGTAAAAAGCCCAAGTATCATAAATATGCTAAAGTCTAGAAAGCGATAAACACATACCTTGAACGTGTACAAAACTTTAAACACTATCATTACCATGCATTCGCAAGTTGAAACACTCAAAATCGGAAAATCACCGAATACGACTTTAAGCTATCGAACCAAAATTTGAGTCCAAACAACAACAAAAGAATTAGAAAAATTACTAATAATTACTAATATATAAGGCCTTGGTGGAAGTGGGAAGAAGGGGGAGCCAAGTGAACAATTAAAAGAATTCACTGGCTCGGCACAGCAGGGCGCGCTAAGCGCGCTACACCAGAACTAGAAAAACAAGTACAACAACAAGGTTCTGGTGTAGGCCTCCACTTAACACCTACATAATCTCATATACAAAAATTAGTCCAGAAAGACCGGGTGAAAATGAATTAAACAAGTTCTAAAGTGAAGATTTGAGAATTTTACGAACAATCCGAGTACAACTTATTTAATGAATGTTCACCACACTACCTACGCTATAATGAAAAAGTAATAACGGAACAAAAATCGATAAAACATGCTTGTTTTACGTCGTAAGCTCGACGCCTATTATTTACAAACCAACACGTTGCTTCGGAATAGCCAAATGCTTTCACTCCCGCCTTTGCTCTCATCTCTTCGAGCTCTAACCGGAACTACACATCTAACCACACTTTTGGCAAACGTGAAGAGAAACAAATATATACACTATATTCACAATTATGCAAAACATGTAAAATTCACAAATATGGTAAACATATACAAGTATCAATATAAACAAATAAATATAGACAATATATTAGATATCTACAAAACTCAAAAACAAAGAAACTATCGCAATACGATTCAATAAAAAAATCCAATCCCCGGCAACGACGCCATTTTGTTGGTGCGGAATAGCGGCAAGCAACAAAAGTTTTGGAAGTATTTTTTCGGGAATTTATCGTGTCCACAGAGATCGGTGCTACTGAACTGCCGTTCGACAATATCTAAGTTTTTAAGCTTGGGTTAAAATGGTTGAAACATAAAAACAGCAAAGTAAATATTAACACAAGAAAATTCATTCATCAGAGAGAAAAGACTTATCAAGCATGTATATATTACACTCGTCACAAACATAAATTTATCGACCGGTTATACTCGACCTACAATACTCCTCAATATCATCCAGCATCGCTCTCAATAGTGTTCATCTCTGACACACCGAGCTGAGAAAAAAACCGTATTACTCTCGTCGACACTCTCGCACTCGACTCAAATAACACGGAGGCATTAAGCTCCGACACCCATACGGATTGTTAGCCCTAAATCTATCTCTAGAGTTCAGAAACTAACAGATAATTATCCTTAATCGAAGTTTGTAAAGTTTATCTCTAACACGACCCAAACCCCGCGCATTTAAGCAAAAATCAAGAACAATCACCAATAGAGATTAATAAAGCAAATTAAATATAACGCCAGAGCGACAAATGTACATAAGATCAAAGTAAAAACATATACAAACCCAACAAAGAAGAAAAACATGAAGAAAATCAGAAATGAACCAAACACTTCACGGGTTTTCAGAATCGATCGATGAAAAATCCACCCCAGATCATCCAAATGCAAGCTTCCATGATGTTTTCTAAGCTAATCTAATGAAAAAATGATGTTGATGGAGTTGGGAGCAAAAAAGCCCCAAAATCATCCCTAAAAAAATGTGTTTTCACCCCTATTTATTGCTGTCATCATCGCAGACCGCGCTTAGCCCGGTTTGGGCGCTAAGCACGCCCTTATTAATGTTAAACCGCCTTAAAAGCGCGCTAAGCGCGGTCCAGCGCGCTTAGCCCGGTCTGTTCGAGAATGAAAAATTTCTGCACTTGTTTTCTTCATAACTTTTGAACCGTAACTCCGTTTTTCGCCTGGTTTGAAGCGTTGGAAAGCTTATTCAATGCTCTATACAACAATGGAAATATATCCTTGATTGAATACCTGCAAAAATGATAGAAAATCAATTAAACTCATTGATATTTACACGATACGCAATATATACACTAAAACGTAAAGTAAACGTATTTACAAACAAAGTGGGGTTTATTCGAACGATTTTAACAAAAAAGTATCGATAAGTGCAACAAAACTTATATACAAAAATAGTTACAATTTACACTTATCAGCAACAAAAACCATATGTACCATCACCATACTATACGCTTGCTACCACCATATGCTTTCTACCACCATCATAACCATGTATCTACAAGGAAACACAACAAACTTCAAACTTAACCTTAAAACATCAACAACATAATGTTTCCACAACATCCTAGAAGAAGAGTAGAAAGAAGAGACCAGGAGAAAATACCATCTTCGTCGCCATAGGAGTTTGCGCCGGACATTGCTCCCATCAGATATCCTTTAAGCTTCTTTTCGCCATTCACTTGTTACAATATTGGTTAAGATTCACGAGAGAAGAGGGTTGTGTTAGGATTTTCTTTAGAGAGAAATGACTGTTATGAACTCGACAACAAATACTTTCGTTTATATATATATTAAAAAATAATACTTTTCGTCAAGATTTACAAGAATAATCGTAATTATATTTTAAATAATAGCAAATTATATCACAACGGTTACTCATAATAACCGTAGTGATATCCCTTTTATTATTTGTTTAAAAATAAATATAAAAGAAAGGAGCGCCTTAACGTTAAATGAAAAAAATTTATATCACAGTGGTTACTCATAATAACTGTAGTGATATCCCTTTTATTATTTTATTAAAAATAAATAAAACAGAAAGGAATGCCTTAACGTTAAATGAATAAAATTTTTTAGAGCGTTGAGGTTCGGACCCATGAAAGATAGATTGTATCATATCAGTTATAACACCAACCGTTATTATACCATAACAATTTATAATTAAAAAAATATAAAATATTAGCGCTTGAGTTTAGAGATGTCACCACGGTGTTTGGAAGAACCATGGTGACTTGGGCGTTGTTGTTTGCGCGTTTTATAGTAGTGCACCAAAGTAGTTGTGTTGAAACACCTCAACAAAACTCTATTGTAGAAAGAAAGCATAGACATTTACTTAATGTTACTTGATCTCTTTTGTTTCATGTCAATATCTCTAAATGTTTTTGGTCCTTTTCCCTATGCCATGCCACTTATTTAATCAACAGAATCTGCAGCCCCACCACTCAAAATCATATACCCTATGAGCTTCTCTTCAAAACACTTCCTTCACGCAACAATCTCAAAAGCTTTGGTTTCCTTATATATGCCTCTACCCTTCTTAGAAATAGATACAAATTGGATCCTAGGGCCACCAAATGTCTCTTCCTTGGTTTCACCATGGGCATTAAAGGTTACCTCTTATTTGATCTTAACAATATATCTATTTTCACTTCAAGGCACTGTGTTTTCCATGAAGATATATTCCCTTACATATCCTATTCCACTTAGCCCTCACATCCTGACCCTCCTTCAACTACACACACATCTCTTCCTCCCTTTCTCTTTGATCCCATAGTCTCCTTAGATTTTTCCACCCAACCCACACCTGATATTGCTGAAACTGTCAGCTCTCCTACCTATAATACTACCACACCTTTACCTCTTGACACTCAACCTAACTTACCTCATAATCATGTTTCACCCAATACACCTCAATCCTCCTCTTCCATACAACTTCCCCCTTCAGAACATGAAACTTCACCCATGGCTGATACTGATAGTTCTCCTAAACTTACCACCATCAGAAAGTCCACCAGAATTAAATTTGCCCCTGCTTTTTAAAAAGATTTTGTTTTTAATGCATCTAACTCTTCTATTATACATGACATATCTAAATATGTTTCATATGATCATCTTTCTCCTGCATATTTTTCATACATTTCTGCTATTATTACTGCCTGTGACCTTGTTTCATATAAGCAAGCAAGTGCTCACCCTCATTGGGTAAAGGCTATGGAAGCTGAAATTCAAGCCTTGCAAGCCAATCAAACATGGACTTTCACCTCACTACCTCCAGGCAAGAAATCTATAGGATGTAAGTGGGTCTACAAGACCAAATTTAATTCTGATGGCACTTTACAGAGCCACAAAGCTAGGTTAGTGGCTCAAGGTTTCAAACAAATATAAGGTATTGACTTCTTTGACACTTTTCCCCTGTTGCAAAACTCACAACTGTAAGATTACTTCTTGTTCTTACTTCATCTATGAATTTATTCATTCATCAACTTGATGTGCATAATGCTTTTTTACATGGAGATTTGGGTGAGGAAGTTTATATGAATTCGCCTAAAGGCATTGCTCCCTCATATCCAAATCAGGTTTGCAAACTTCTCAAATCTATCTATGGCCTAAAACAGTCCAGTAGACAATGGTTTGAGAAGTTATCTCAAGTTTTACTCACTAACGACTTTAAGCAATTCTCATCTGATCACTCTCTATTCATACACACATTTCATGAGTATTTCACTTTCATCTTGATATATGTTGATGACCTTCTGTTGGCAGGAAACAACATGAACATAATCAACCAAACCAAGGACATTCTTCAACATAATTTCACATTAAGGATCTTGGCCCCTTAAAGCATTTCTTAGGTCTTGAAGTGGCACGCAGCACCTCAGGCATCAACATTTGTCAAAGAAAATACACATCGAATCTACTCTCCACCACTGGTGGTGATACCCCAATGGCTCGTGATACTCAATTGCAGACTACTGATGGTGTTCCTTTGGATGACCCTACAAAGTCAACACATGACCAGGCATCTCTTATTCAGTCAAGCAACTCAGTCAACACATGAGTTGCCTTACTGACATTCAACACGACGCAGCTCTACGTGTCCTTCACTATCTTAAAGCTTCTCCAGGCCAAGGTTTATTTTTTTCCAGCACATCTTCCCTTCAACTTAAGGCTTTCTCTGATCCATACTAGGCTACATGCCTTGAAACACACAAATTCATCACCAGCTTATGCATTTATCTTTGAGATTCTTTTATCTCTTGGAAATCCAAAAAGCAACCAACAGTTTCTCGAAGCTCTACTGAGGGTCAATGACTTCAACTATCTGTGAACTTCAATGGTTAACTAACCTTTTCCATGAACTTCCCGTATCATTCAAACAACCCGTTCTTTTCTATTGTGATAACGCTTCAGCTAGACACATTGCAAGCAACTCATCCTTCCACGAGCGAACCAAGCATATTGAATTGGATTGCCACTTGGTTCGTGAAAAGCTACAACATAATCTTTTTCATCTGCTCTTTGTCACGTCATCTCAACAATTTGCTGATGTTTTTACTAAATCCTTAGATGTTAAGCCATTTCTTGCCAATATCACTAAGCTTAGCCTACACTCAATATACTCCAAGCTTATGGGGGGTATTAGAGTTATAGTTTATAGGCCTCTTTTTATTCTTTTGGGCCTTATTGTTGTAATGGGCTTTGTAGCTCTATATTAGGCATAAGGCCTTCTTGTATCAGACTAAGACATTGCAATTGCATAATACATTTTTACGTTTTTCTTCATTTCAATTTCCTTTCCCGCTATGGTTGCATATCATCTTCTATTTCATACACTGCAATATTCTTTCCGACTTTCAATTTTAAGTATAACAATATTTAATTAATGACATATAATTAATAGGCAAATTCTTAGGTACCCATGATAAGTAGTTGGGTATCGGTACCCTTAGTGCAAAATGATTTAAAATATTAATTTATTTTTAAATGAAATATATATAAATTGTGACATGACATTGAATATAAATATTTCATTGAATAAGGATACCGGTACCCAACTAAATCTAAGCCTAATGTTTACCTAATTAATATACTAAATAGTATTACATAATTTACATTATCTGATCGTGTGTCAGTCATTTGAAACATGCTACCTAACTTTTTTAGTCCAAAAATCTTAAGAAGTGATCAAAATTTAAATATTTTAAAATAGAAAAATAGAAATAAAAGTGGAATATGATGAAAGACTATGCTTTCTTTACATCAAAGACGATTATTAATTCAAGGGAGAAAATAAGTTGACCCTTAAACTAGGCAGTCCAAGGAGCAAACCTGTTGAAAAAGATTCGAAGTTTACTTTAATGCGCCGCTACATATACTATACACCATACTTGTGTAATAATATATAGATTATTTCATGTATGCAAAAATAGTTTCCCATTGCACTATGATCGATAATGGTATATTACTCATGCCTATAAACAATTTGTGATTGAGTTACGTGGCATTTCCTCATTAGACATATGTGACTCATTAAGATAAGAAGCTGGACTTAAAAGCAACCAAAAAGACAAACCCTTAACTCTGCATATATTGCAGTGAACTCCGCAGGGAACATGTATCTGATATTTTATTCATTAGTTTTGTTTTTAGAAAACCGGTGGTTTGGTTTAGCATATAAAAATTCAATTTGTTTCGGCCATTATAAATATGAGTATAGTGAATGGAATCTCTATGGCATATATGGTTTTCAGGTCGCTTCCATTTATGGTAAGATTGATTTTGGATGTTGATGATAATCATTATTTAGGCATGCAATACAGTTATGCTTAATTCATAGAGCCCCAAACCTTATTATAATTGTAATGAGAGGTGCCAAATCCTTCATCACTATATTATTTTAATTAGTACTATCAATTAACTTCTCAGGTGTTAGGTTTTGGTAATTCAAGGACTATAATCGGTTAACACGATGATGTAATTGATTATAGCAAGCGCAAAAGCATTTCGAGACTAAAGAATAAGGTAAATTATCGAAACTGTAACCGGTTAACACCTGAGTGTAATTGGTTACCGCTAAAAGTGTTTTTATTTTAATGTCAGTTGTAACCGATTACAGTTTTGGTGTAATTTGTTACAGACTCGAGTTTTTGTGTTTTTTATTTGTGAACTTGTATGTTTTGAGTCCCAATCATTTTGTAACAATTGTATAAATGCCTTTGAGACATTCTCATTTTAAGCTAATAAAAATATCACACACACACACACACACACACACACACACACACACACACACACACTCTCACTCTCTCTCTCTCTCTCTCTCTCTCTCTCTCTCTCTCTCTCTCTCTCCATATACCAATTTTCTCCATAATTGTTCGCCAATCTCGTGCTTCAAAGTTCCAACATTTGGCATCAAGAGTCTGATTTTGATCCGCACACACCTAGTGTGCAACATGAATTCTGTCTCTAACGAAAAAATCTCTGCGAACCTACCATTCCTTGATGCGAAGAATTATGACAAATGGTGCAAGCAAATGAAAGTGTTATTTGGCTACCAAGATGTTCTTGAAGTGATCGAGAACGGGGTGAATCCTCTTGTCGAAGGTGCAACGGTTGCACATCAAGCATCGTACAAGGAAGAGAAGAACAAAGATTTCAAGGCGTTGTTTTATATCCATCAATGTGTGGATGGTAACAACTTTGAGAAAGTTGGTGATTGTGAATCGTCAAAGCAAGCTTGAGAAATCTTAGAGAATGCTTACCCAAGGGCTAGGGCTGGCAATGAACCGAACCAACTCGAAAAAAGTTCGGAACTCAGTTCGACAATTAAATCGTTGAACTAGGCTCATGAACCAAATGAACTGAATATGAACGAAAAACTATGTCTGTTAACTAAATGAGTTGAACTTGAACTATACATAGCTCGACTCGTTAGGTTCATGAGTCAACTCAATTATATATGAGAATGATTATATTATCTTTAAGAGTAGGTTTAAAAATTTACTCTAGATCTTAACCCTATATTCTCTCTTATGTACTACTTATGACAGTAAAGCTGACAATTGCATTTAGAGTCGTACTTTTTGTGTACTATTTTATTAAATTTGTAAGTTTCTTAAATATTTGATGAAGTTAGGAATTTTTTAGACAAATTTAAACTTCAATTGAGTGTTTTTTAAATTAGACTTTCATATGTGTCTCTTGAAAGTTGTATAGTTTTTGAATTAGTAGATTTTTGAAACAAAGTTAAATTTCATACTCATAACTTTTATTTTATTTCAATATTTTTTATTTAAAAAATATTAATTTAAATTTTCAAATATATAAAAATAAAATAAACTTTAAAAAATGGTTTTTAAGTCTGTGAAGCAAGTAAGCTGAACCTAATGAGATGAACCTAACGAGATAAACCGAATTGTTCGTGAACTTTTAACGAGTCGAGTTTGAGCTGGAAAAAAAGTTCGTAACGAACTCGGACCGAGATTTGAACTGAACCAATTCTAAATGAGCCAAGCTGAGCTAAGACGAGTTCGACTCGACTCGACTCATTTCCAGCCCTACCAGGGGCTGATAAGGTGAAGATGGCGAGGTTACAAACTCACAAACGTCAACTTGAATTGATTCAATAGGAAGAAAATGAGACAATCAATGATTTCACAATAAGAAACAATTGATTGGTAAATCAAGTGAAAGCATGCGGAGAGATAGTCACGGAGAAGTATGTTGTGGAAAAAATCTTTATTTAACACCAAGATTTAACAATGTCGTTGTAGCGATTGAGGAATCGAAGGATCTTGTGACGATGAGCAAAAAGGGGTTGTAAAGTTCTCTCGAGGCTCATGAGCAAATGATGGAGGAGAGAAATAATGATAAGGCAAAGGCAATGATCGCTTTGCACGCTCGATTCAAAGAGGAGGACAAGAGATCAAAAGGAAAATGGTCCATGAAGAGTAAAGGGAATTTTCATAATTTTGGTGGAAGAGAGACCTAAAATTTCAAGAATTCGACTTGTCAAAGGGGTGAGAGATGATGCAACAAAAATGGTGGTCAAGACAACTTTAGAGGTGAAAAGAAGAGTTTTGACAAAAGCAAGGAGCAGTGTTTTGGGTGTCAAAGGTTCGGTCATTTTGCAAGAGAGTGCAGCGCAAACAAGAAGGAACCCCAAGGAGATGAAGCCAAGGATGTAAGACAAGAGTTTGATGAAGAGAATACACCCTTGGTCATGATTTTAAAAGGCAAATGCAGCAATAGCAGCAGGGTGCACGACAACAACAACAACAACAACAATTATGGGAATGCTGCAAAAATATGCTGTAACCGATTACCTGATATGGTTAACCAGTTACATGCAGAAGAAAATACCATAATGAGTATGAAAGGAGTACAATGCAGCGAGGAATGATATTTGGACTTGGGTTGTTCTACTCATATGACGAGGATGAAGGATTGGTTTGTTAAAATCAAACGTGCCATGAAGAACAAAGTGAAGTTTACGGATGACACCACTCTAGCGGCCGATGAGATTGATGATGTTTTGATCATGAGAATGGATGGTGGACATTCCTTGATCAAAGATATTTTGTACATTCCAGGAATTAAAGGTAACCTTCAAATTATTGGTCAATTGCTTTATAATGGTTACAAGATTCATATGGAAAACAAGGGGTTGCACTTTATGGTTGCAAACATGGTTTTGATCCTTAAAGCTCATATGGATACCAATAGAACCTTCAAGGTTAAACTGAAGGCTATGGAGCATAGATGTCTTGCTACAACAGAAAATCAAGAAGAATGGGTATGGCACTATCGTCTTGGGCATCTCAATTTCCAAGATCTCAAAGACTTGCAAAAGAACTAAATGGTAATGGGGTTGCCAGCGATAAATATACCGGATGAAATTTGTGAAGAATGTCTGCAAGAAAAGCAACATAAGGGTAAATTCAGCAAGGATGCAGGTTGTAGAACCAAGAATCACCTTGAGGTGGTGTATTCAGATGTGTGTGGACCGATGCAAGTAGATTCCATTGGTGGAAATATGTATTTTGTCACATTCATCGACGATCATAGTAGAAAGCTATGGACATACCTAATCAAGAGAAAGGATGGGATGTTTGTTTAAGAATTTCAAGTCCATGGTTAAGAGGCAAAGTGGTCACAAACTCAAACTGCTAAAAAAATGGACGGTGGAGGCGAATATATCTCAAAAGACTTTGAGAGGTTTTGTGATCAAGAAGGGATTGTACATAATGTAGTACAACCTTATACACCACAAAAAAATGGTGCTGCCTAAAGGAAGATTTGATCGATCATGAACATGGTGAGAAGCATGTTAAAGGGGAAGAAATTTTCGAAAGAGTTATGGGGAGAAACGGTATCTATAGCTTCCTATTTGTTGAATAGGAATCCAACAAAGAAACATGAGAAGGTAACATTGGAGGAAGCATGGTCGGGATTCAAACCGAATCTGAACCATTGAAGAGTTTTTGGTTCCGTAGCGTATCAACATTTTTTGGGGCATCTTAGAAAGAAGCTGAATGTGAAGGTGAGAAAAATACACAAGAAGGGGAGGTTGAATTGTGTATGCCAAAAATCGTTTCACTTATGAAATTGAAGCTTCAGAATCTGATCTACATTTAGAGTCTGATATCAGAATGTGTAATAGCAGCGAAAATGAAATATTTAGAAGTAAATGCTAGCAACACACAAATATTATCTTGGTTACTCTCCTCAACTGAGAGTAGTCAAATCCCCCTGCCTCAACAAAAACTTTTTACTATAACCAACCAGATTACAAATGCTTAGGCCAACTGCTCAAGACTTCTTGCTCAATCTACCTAGAATGAGACTTCCTTGCTTAAGTCAACTGATCAAGACTTCCTTCTAAATCAACCTAGAATGAGACTTCCTGCTTAAATCCTTGGTTCAAAACTTCCTGCTCAAGTATATAGACAAGAGACTTCAATGCTCAAGCACGTAGGCAAGAAACTTCATCTACTTTAAACAAACAATTTATTAGAAAAGATAACTACTATAATTTGATACACAATCAGAAGTATAAAGGTTGTGCAACAATCATAAAGGTTTTCAAACTTTCTAAGATTTCTATAATAATCTAAGATATGAAATCTTAAGATCTTATGTTATAACAATTACAATAACAGCTCAGAGTTATGCTAAGATCTTTCAATGTGTTGTGATGTTGTAACCTTCATTTAAGTCTTCAAATTTCATTTATAGAGATAGAAAAAAATTCGTTGGAGGTTTGAACAACAACAAACTTTGTGAACAAGGATGCCAAAAGAGACGTTGTGAAGTTGTATTCGGTCAGAAGTATTGTCCGCTGAATAAAACCAATGTCCACAACACCTTTTGAGTAACTAGGTATCTACCAAAAGGTGGTACAGACATAAAAAGGTCACATCACCATCCTTGAGCTTTGCAGAACCAAATCCTAGTTGACTTTGTCTAGAAATTTGCCACTTTGACAAGACTAGTCAGCTTTGTGTTAGATGATAGGTTTTGATCTAGAGGGTATAAGGGTGAGTAGATCACAAATTAAAAATCAAAACTTTTGGCAAAAACTGTTTTCAAAAGTTTTATGGCACAACGGAAACAACCCGAATCAAATTGTCTAACCGAACCTCTATCGAAAAGCTCGAATATGCGTAAAGATCCACAAACGTATGATAATGAACACAAATTTTTCAACAACAATCAATCACAAAAAATTAAATGCAAACCTATACGTAGAGCTTATTCCCAATGATAAATAACACACAAAAATACAATAAGGACATTTATCTAACACTTTGTGTGCAATCGATATCGTTTGTAAATTTACTTTGTTTTGTTGATCTTAACACCAATCACAATCAAATGGATTATGATTATATCAACAAAACCTAATTCAAAATGTGATCAAAAAATAATTCGCAAAAAAAATGATCAAACAATCAATGAATTCAATAATTCTCAAATACAAAATTAAGAGAGGGAGAGAGAGAGAGAGAGAGAGAGAGAGAGAGAAAGAGAGAGAGAGAGAGTACATCAGGATTTGTTTTGGAAGTTCCCCAATCGGCCTCACTATGACTTAATTCAAATTCTAATTGAGATAATTGCAATTAACCTTACTTTGAAAAAAGTGTATATACAAGAGATGAAGAACTCTAACCCTATAAACCCTAGGTTTATTGTTGATTCTACCACCTCTAAAACCCTTGATCAAAGATTGATCAAGTCACCAACAACATCGCGTCAATTAACCAGTTCTTATTACTACCTTGCAAGACACTCCTTGTCTTAAGGTTTTCACCCAGTCGAATTAATCCCAATGTTGAAACCCAAGATTTACCAAAAAGATCCACCGTCTCACGCTACCTCCTTGCAAGGCACCCCTTGTCCCAAGGCTTTCACTCGATCGGACCCGATGTGCCTAATCTTTTCCAAAACCTTAAAATCCTTAATGATCTTGAAGGAAAACCCCAACTTGGTTTTATTATTTGTACCCTCATAGAACTCAACCCAATATTCTCGGTATAGCAACCTAATCGGACGTTATCAACCCTAATCTAGATGGTCACCCAATCAAAAAATGATTATGTGTAGTTTGATTGTGTGTATGCATAGAAAAAAGGTTGAAGATGATGAGTATGCTTTGAAATCCTGGTTTCATGTAGGTTTTACTCTATAACCTTACTAGAAATGATGCACATATCGAGTATTTATTAGTTGGAAGCAAAAGGAATGCAAAAGAATGGAGAAAATTGTGATTTTTTTGGAAGAGTGCATCGAATGAGCCGACCTATGAAAGTTATAGGTCGACTTATCAAGGTCTTTGTGTCGACCTATGGAGGTCTTAGGTCGACCTATGAAGGTCTTGTGTCGACCTTGTGTCGACCTATATCAGTCAGCACATGGACAGAACCTACAGGCTTTAATATTGGAGCATGTGTGTCGACGTATGCATTCTACGTGTCGACCCATAGAAGAAAAAAATCTTCTACATGTCGACCTATAGACGTATGTTGCGGTGAGAATCAGATATCAAGCTATTAATTAACTTGAATCACACATCTTTGAAATTCACCACTGGGCTTTGATTTATCCAAAGGAAAGGGTAAAGATCGAAGAAAACCCTAATTGCGCTATGTGAAGACACCTAAGAGATCTAAGGTTCGGGGATTGGTTATACCTAGGGAAGGTGTTAGCATCCTAGATATCTGTAGTACTCTACAGGAACCTCTTGTTTATATTTGTGCTATGTTATGTTTGCTTGCTAAAAGATCTGCTAAGGGTGAAGATGAAGACCTATGGTAAAGACCAAGGTACTAAGGTAAAGACCTAATGATAAATACACTAAGTATGCTTGCCAAGACGTTGCATCTCGTGCCTACGTATCCTAATAAAGATGGAATCAGAGCATTCGTAGTTCACCTCAACGAGGGGTGAGGAACCATTGACTATGGTTAAAGTTCCAAGGGGAATGAGAATGACACTCATATAGAGTTAAAGAACTCTCTAAGTCTAAGTTGTAAAGAGGTAAATATAAGAGGTTGACTTTGAACAAAGTCAAAAATGGAGTGAATACTCATGATGATGAGAATCACATAGAGTTGAAGAACTCTATCCTAATTCTAAGTCAAAAGGGTGAGTGGCTCTAATAAGGCCAAGGGGGAAGGGAACATCATTATGATGATGCTCACATAGGGTTGAAGAACTCTAGGTGAATCCTAAGTTGTAAGGTAAGTGGCTCTAAAGAGACCAAGGAGGAAGGTAAGCATCTATGATGATAGTGCTTACAAAAGGGGGAAACCTAACTAGGTCAAAGGGAAAGTGGCTCTAATGAGGCCAAGGGATTGATCCTAATGAGGTCAACAGGAAGGGGTGGCTCCAATGAGGCCAAGGGTAGGAGATGACTCTAAAGAGGCCAAGAGGCAATGAGCTATCTATGATATTAAAGTCAATAGATAGACTTTCCTTTGGAAGGAGGGGGAACAAAGAGGGTTAAGGAGGATAGCTAACGAGTTAGCCTCACTTAAGGGGATAACTTAATGAAGTAAACAATGATACTCACATTTTAATGATGGCAAAAATACATGAATATAACACAAAGAATAAGGATGGTGAATGTGATGACATTCAAGGCAAGTATCTTAAAGGTACACAAGTTTTATGTAAGCACACAAGAATCAATTACTAATGAACAAGGTAAATACAATAAAGGGAATATGATACAAGTCTAGACTTCTTAAGGAAATAGGTGATGACCTAATATGGGGAAATGTATTTGACCTAAACTTTGTGTCAAGGGGAAGTATCACTTATGTTATCCTAAAGTTCACTTTTAAACACAAATGTACATGGTATAACCTAAGTGGATAGTTTGTATCTACATTGATATCATATAGACATGAGGGGGGAGTACTAATTGAAGGTAAAGACCTATCTAAGACCTTATGGGGATGGCAAAAGGTTCACATATTCTAAAGTAAACAAAAAAACACTTACAACTGCACTTAAAACCAAACCTACAACTATGCACAAGTCTAAGTCAAGGGGAAAGGACCTTAGCATGTTAAAACAAACCTATAAAAGTCCTAAAAGACAAGGAAGATCAAAGGTTATAACCCTAGAAGTCAAGATCATTCTAAGTAATATTAAAATAACACTTATGTTTCACATATGAATAAAAGCCCTAAAAATAAATATTTTTGGAGATTTTTAAATGTCAACATAAAATAGACAACAAGACTAAAAGGATGCAAATAGAATGAACCTAAAATCATAAAAATTGAGTGAGTTATGAATTTGGGAAGTTTGTGAAAAAAAAAAGAGAAAACTATGTATTAAAAATAAAGGGAGTGGTCCTGGTAGGGTTTGAACCCACACCCTTTGGTTTTGGTTAAAAGACTTAACCAGCTGAGCTGGTTGTATGGCTTGTACAACAATTTCATATGCTAAAATATATGAGAAGGCAACATGAATCCCTTAAAAAACATGTGAGGTGGCCAAAAGGGTTGATAGCAGTATCGAACCCAGGTCATGAGATGTACAAGGCAAAGGCAAGGCAAGTATTACGCCACTGGGGTGGCCGTTACATCCAGTTACTAAGCTGGAACTAATAAATAATATAGGAAGTGAAGTTTCTAGGCCCAGTGTAAATCAGAATGGCGACATGGCCATGGTTGTGACCTAGAATCATCCATTAGCAAAAGCACGCCTAACTACCTCAATACTTCATGAAAATGAAAGCTGTAAAGACCAATCTCACCTATTTTTTCACAAGGAACCTAATGGTGCAATTAGTTTTGGCTAAGGAGGTCCCTGCATTAAAATCCGATAGTGACCCTAAACTATGCTCAAATTTGCATTTTCTAAATCACAGTTCAACACAGTCATGTTATACCACAATAAATGAGTCAAACATGTCAAACACAACATACATAAACTGATCATGTGCAATGTACATAAAAAACAATCATGTTTCAATGAGTTGAATTTGGAGTGGGACTTACCTCTTGTAGCTCAATATGCAGTTCTTAAAACAAAAACTCTAGCAAGAAACCAATGATTCAGACAGCTTCCACACACCTTCTCGATCCTTTTTAGATGCTTGGAAATCAAAGAGACTGACTGGAATAAGGTATGGCCCCTTCTTGCACCAATAACTAAAGTTGTCAAAAGTGAACTTAAGACAAATGATGTTACAGTTGATAAATCAAGCCTAGAACACTTCAAACATGTTTTATGGAATGTGTTTGAAGTATTAGGATGTTTGGAAATGGAGGTAACAAGGACTGTTCTTGAAAAGTGCAGAAAGTCAACCTTTCTTAGGTTTGAGAGTCGACTTTCTGTTTTGAGAGGTTTTTGATGGTGATATGGGTTTGAGCAGCTCTAACACATGTTTTGTGATGTGTTAGAGTGATGTGTTAGAGTGATTTGTTCAGTGGTTTGGTGATTGGAAATGGTTTTGGCAAGATTTGTGCAAAGTGTGGTTTCTTGGCACAAAGGGTGGATGAATGCAAGAACTGGTTTCTCTAGCCTTTATTGAGTGTTTGTATCAAGTTTGTTGTGTGTTTTGAAGTGTGTTATGATGCTCTATTTATAGGAAATAGGGATGGAGATATCAGATTGCAGCAAAGTAATTGTCTTACTTTTGGTTTAGTTGCATTTTGGTTGAAATGCAAGTGGACTTTGGCAAGAGTTTCAAGAGTTTCAATGTGTAGGGATGACCTCCTCAAAAGTGGTTAGAAATTCAGAGCTTTATTCTGTGCAAAAGCAAGAGTTCTGATGCAGAAAGAACAAGTTGGTAGCTCAAGATCAACTTTATGCATAAAGCCATGCTTTTCTAAAATGGAAGTCCTCCCTTTATGCCATAAATGGAAATGTCAAGTGGATAATGCTCAAACTTGTTGGATATTGCTCCCAAATTCGTGCAACCTTCTGAACAAATGAAGATTTTCAAGCAAACACATCTGAATTGCAAATATTTGCAGCATGGAAGTGGTTTTGCTTCAAGTGCATCAAGTGAAAAATCTTAAAAACCAAGTTTCAAACCTCTAACTTTGTGGCTTCGGAACTCACAGCTCACACGTCTGATTGGGGTGTTCTAGTACTTTTTGGAAAACCCCAAGTATGCTCTACAGTGTTTATGTTCACTCCAAGTTCTGAATCCAAAGGGATCATGATGAAAAATGGAGGTGAAGTTGGCTGCAAACTAGGGCAAAAAGTGTGAAATTTCACTAAGTCTTAAATTGATTTGAACTTCCAAGCCTCATAACTTAAAAACCAAGCCTCTTTTGAAGAAGGACCCTCTAATACATTTTAAAGTTCATGATAAGAGCTTAAATTTGAGCTTTGGACCACAAAAATTGAATGTGTGGTTTGAAAGTTATGACTCTTCAAAGTTCACACAAGGACTAAATTCTTCCACACTTAGAAAATTTCAAGAACCAAACTTTACCCTTTTTGCAAGAAACCTTCTAAATCTTGATTTCTCATGCTCTAACTCAAAAATCAAACATGTCTTGATGGAATATGACTTGAATAATTCATCTTGGATCAAAAATATTAAAAGTCAAAGGTTTGACTTTTCAGTCAAAACCCTAATTTCTCCATGAATTCAACTGTGTGATCCTTTGTGATCTTGCTTCCTCAAACTTCTCAAACACCATAGATGGCCTCTAAAGATGCATATGAACATATGGAATCATGTCCCAAGACTTGAGATCATGCCTTGACCAAAAGTCAAAGGCATGGTTGACTTTTCCTGATAAAACCCTAATTTGGGGCCAGATGAACTTGAGGTTCATTGCACTTGTGATGGGAGCCAAACACACTTGATTTCTTGATGAATAAGGCCTCTTGAATGCATGTAAGCTCAATTGGTTGATGAACTAATCAAAACATTGACTGATCACACCAAGATTCCTTTGTAATTCCTCAGGTCAAAACCCTAATTCAACAACTCCTGATCTTATGGTTCCTCTTTGATTTCTCTTGATCCAATCACATGAGACCATGGAATATGATTGGAAAACCTGATGATTAGCCCTCAAGGCCAAAGACTGAGCTTTTGGAGCCTCAGTTGACTTTCTTGACCAGATGACTTCAAACACCTTTCCTAACCACCTAGTGAACACTAGGGATGGATGCATTGAGCCAAGAAGTGTCTTAGGAGTCCTTGAAACATATGAGAGCTTGGCCTATTGATCTTGCCCTCTTCTTGTGCAAATCCTAGCTTTTCAAATAGAAGAACAAACTAGCAAAATATGATGGTTAGTTAACAATGCATAGATGATTGATTCCTAATGCAAGTGCAAGAATGTCATGACATCTAAGGGGTAAAATTTGGGGTATAACAGTTGCCCCTATTTAAATAGCTTTACCGGATGGCATGAACGATGATAATCCTCTTGAAATCAAGGTGAAAAGGTATTTAAGTATAGCCAACCAAAAATTTTGCCCTTAGATGAAATGCATATGCTAAGGACAGGCAAAACATGCAAATGCTTGACATGCCATGAACTTCTAAAATGATGATATGATGACATGATGGTGCAGAATGTAGACAAGACAAGACAACCAGGGACAAAGGTTAAATAACCACAAATGAAACTTACTAGGGATGAAAGTTAACAACCAACAGAAAAAACTCACTAGGGAGTGACTAAGATGACATTGGGGATAAGAAAGTAAAATGTAGGGGGAACCCACGGATCCTTACTGGAGATGGAAATCAGAGAGGTGTTCTCCATTGGGGAAAGATCCAGGGAGATGGACGACAAGTTCAGATATGACCGGACGACTTCGGGGACAATAAGAAAGAAGGCAAACTCTTTACTGGGGATGAAACCAGAAAGAAGACATGATCTCTACTGGGGATCAATTTTGAACAAAAGGATAGACACCCAACAAACAATTTTTTGGGGATTTCTTATGCTGAAGAGTTCAAACGGGATCTTCAAGAAAAACCAGAAAAGACAGAGGCAAACACAGACTCTGCGTGCGCCAAATGATGATAATCACAAGGACTTTCAAAAGATATTGGTAATGACCAATCTTAAGATGCAAAAAATGATTGGATTTAGGAAGCATGCCAGTGATTACTGGGCCTAGGATGCTGATGATGATCAGACTTTCAATAAATTCCAGTGAACACTGGACTTTTACGGGGATATTGGTGATGACCAAAACCTCTGCTGGGGATAGATTGTAAGATGCCAATAATGATTGGACTTTGAAAAACATGCCAGTAATCACTGGACTTGTATACCAATAATGATTGGATGAAAATCATGCCAGTGAAAACTGGACTTTTACGGTACCGATGATGATCGATACTAAAACGATGCCAGTAATTACTGGACTTGAGACGTTGATAATGATCAGACCTTAAGCAAAGAGACATACAGTTAAAACTGACCAATTAAGATTGGATTTTTAAAGTAGAAAGACATACAGTTAAGACTGACTAATTAAGAATGGATTTTTTTTGAAACAATGCCAGTAAATACTGGACTTGGGAAATCAATAATCATTGACTCGTGAGGCAATGCCAGTGGATACTGGACTTAGAGTACCAAAGAGAACAGGTCTTTAGATGATGCCAGTAAACACTGGACTTTATAATACCAATAATGATTGGATTTGGAACAATGCCAGTAAATACTGGACTTTCAATACCAATAATGATTGGATTTAAAAACATGCCAGTAAACACTGGACTTCACGATACCGATGATGATCGATATTTGGAACGATGCCAGTAAATACTGTAATTTCAATACCAATAATGATTGGATTTAAAAACATGCCAGTAAATACTGGACTTCACGATACCAATGATGATCGATATTAAAACATGTCAGTGAACACTGGACTATGTAAATACCAATAATGATTTACCTGATGACAGAGTTTAAACAACAAATGGGACATCACCGGGGTTGCATAGTGATGACTAAGCTTCCTGGGGAATAAGGATGATGATCAAATTTGACACTTACAGGTGACAACCGGACGCAAGCAGAACATGGATGACGATCCATGAACTCAAAAGGATACTTAACCTGAGCAGGTTAAGGTGAAAGAGGTAAAGACCCACAAGAAACACCAAATGCTAAAATGCACCATGATATGGTATGATGTGAATGCTCAATGATATGCAAAAGACGACTCTGATGAGAGGCGAAAAACTGGGGAAAAGGGGAAATGAATAACACATCCACTGCAAAGAGTCACACTGAATCTGAAGAGAACAGCCGCTCAGAAGTCAAATAGGAAATATCCTTCTGTCACCTGAGGAGGTAAAAACTTTCCACATTCAACAAACATCTGTGGAAGATACTGGGGAGAAATCCTTTGTATCATGGTAGTCAGTCATTGCCAACTAATCTTGTTTCATTGGGGGAATTACACGCCAGATAGTTTAATAGTGCTTTCGTCGCAACAAGAACTACTAGGGGAGCATATGATTTTACTAAATCATCCCAAGAGCCAAAGTAGATTATGTTTCCATTGCGTTTTCTCAAAAGATTTGTTTTTATTTCAAATTTTCCGCTTTCAAAGCCATTATTAATGAATAAATGAGGTTTTTCATAACAAGAAAAAAGTAGAGAAATGATAAATATCAAACAAAGAATGGTTCAAAATCTGATTTTATTAGAATGGCAACTCGCCAATGGCAAAGTTCCATGGAACATTACAATTAGAAAATGGCAATAGGAAAAAGGTTACATCGTATTCAATGACCACTACTATCCCTAATGACTAAGAATCCTCCAAAATCTCGCTGCTGATGAGAGCGAATGTGCTTGAAATTTTGCTTGAATTCCTTGCTATTGGTGACAACCCTTCTGACGCAGTGAAACACCTTTTGTCCCTAACTTTTTCCTAGACCGCCCTTTCAGGTTTTTAATCCACTGGGATGCTCATTTTTGCCTAGGCTGCCCTTTCGGGTTTTCAACCTAGCGAGCTCTTTTTTTTTATTTAATCCCTAACTTTTGTCTGAGTCTCCTTCATAGGTTATGACCCACTGGGATACCCTTTTCTTGCCTAAGTCGCCATTTCTGGTTTTTGACTTTGCGGGCTTTTTGGGCGTAATATTTTCTTACTGAGTCAACATTTACAGGGTGTGAGAGTTGTTCACCATCCATCGTTGTAAGAATTAGGGAACCTCCTGAGAATACGGTCTTCACCACAAATGGGCCTTCATAATTAGGTGCCCATTTTCCACTTACATCCTTTTGAGATGGCAAGATCTTTTTGAGTACGGGTTCTCCTTCTTGGAATTCAAAAACACAGAACTTCTTATCAAATGCCCTTTTCATCCTCTTCTGATACAAATGACCGTGACACATTGTAGTCAATCGTTTCTCATCGATGAGGTTCAACTGATTATATATTTCTTGGACCTACTCTGCTTCATCAAGCTTGGTCTCCATCAGAATTCTCAAAGAAGGTATCTCTACTTCAATGGGAAGAACGACATCCATCCTATACACCAAAGAAACGGGATTTGCCCTTGTCGATGTCTGAACCGAAGTTCTATAACCATGCAAGGAAAATGGTAATGTCTCATGCCAATCCTTATAAGTCTTGACCATTTTCCGCATGATCTTTTTGATGTTTTTGTTAGCAACTTCGACAGCTTCATTCTTCTTGGGACGGTAAGGTGAGGAATTATGATGTTCAATCTTGAAACTATCACACAACTCCTTCATCATTTTGTTGTTCAAATTTGTTCCATGATCTGTTATGATCCTATTTGGGATTCCATAACGACAGATGATTTGGTTCTTGATAAAATGGGCAACCACTTGCTTAGTCACGTTGGTGTAGGAGGAAACCTCAACCCACTTTGTGAAGTAGTCAATAGCCACTAAGATGAATCGATGACCGTTAGAAGCTTTTGGCTCAATTGCTCCAATCATGTCAATGCCCCACATAGAGAACAGCCAGGGTGACGACAATACATTCAACAATGTTGGAGGTACATGCACCTTGTCAGCATAAATTTGGCGTTTGTGACATTTTCTGGCGTATTGGATGCAATCAGTCTCCATAGTCAACTAATAATACCCAGCCCTTAAAATCTTCTTAACCATGGCATGCCCATTGGCGTGAGTGCCAAATGCTCCTTCGTGAATGTCGTGAATCAACAGGTCTGCTTCTCGTTTGTCAACATATCTTAGCAAAACCATGTTGTGATTCCTTTTGTATAGCACATCATTACTGAGGAAAAACTTGGATGACAACCTTCTCAGAGTCTTCTTGTCAAGAGTGGAAGCATTAACGGGATATTCTTGATTCTTCGAATAATTTCTGAAGTCATGAAACCATGGTTTCTCATCCTCCTCTTCTCCAACTAATTGGCAGTAGACAGGTTCAGTCTTGCGCTCGATACTGATGAGTAGCACCTCATTAACAAAATTAACCTTCCACAATGAAGCTAACATGGCTAAAGCATCAGTTATGTGGTTTTCTGATCACGAAACATGACGGAAGGTGATTTCATCAAAGTATTGGATCATTTCCACAATATAAGCACGATACGGGACCAACTTCTCATCTCTAGTTTCCCATTCACCTTTGACTTGATAAATAACCAAAGCTGAATCTCCACTGACTTCTAAAATCTTGATTCTGAGATCAATGGCTGCTTCCAACCCTAGAATGCATGCTTCATATTTTGCAATGTTGCTTGTATATTCAAAACATAATCGTGTTGTAAACGGGGTATAACCACCATCAGGGTTCATCAACACAACACCTACACCATGTCCACTATAGTTAAAAGAACCATCAAACATCATCTTCCATCGGGAACCAGGTTCAGGACTTTCGTCATGGTCTGGCTCTTCACAATCCTTGACCACCATAATGTCTTCGTCTGGAAAATCAAACTTGAGGGGCTCATAGTCTTCCACAGGCTGATGTGCAAGGTAATCTGATAAGACACTTCCCTTGATAGATTTCTGAGTGACGTATTGAATATTATACTCTGATAAGAGCATGTGCCAACGGGCAAGTCTTCCTGTTTGAGCAGGCTTTTCAAAGATATATTTTATTGGATCCATGCTAAAGCACAACAAGTCTTTTCCAAAAGTGAATAACAACTTTCACAATTAATAAACTTCTTGCTCAAGTAGTAGATGACATGTTCTTTGCGTCCAAATTCATCATGTTGGCCCAAAACACAACCCATTGATCCTTCCAACACAGTAATGTATATGAAGAGGGGTCTCCCTGGAACAGGCGGGACCAAGATAGGTGGTTCTTGCAAATAACTTTTGATTTTGTCAAAGGCATGCTGGCAGTCAGAGTTCCGCTCTACAGGCGAAGCAGCTTGAAGATCAGCTCACAAGTGGGAGTCATATTGGAGATAAAATTGGAGATGTAATTAAAACGAACAAGAAAACCTCTTACTTGAGACTCAGTTTGTGGAGCTGGAATCTCTTGAATAGCTCGCACTTTGTCAGGGTCTACCTCAATTCCTCGCTGACTAACAATAAAACCGAGCAACTTTCCTGATCTAACACCGAAGGTACATTTAGTAGGGTTTAACCTTAGTTGATATTTCCAGAGTCTTTTGAACAGTTTCAGAAGGTGATCCAAATGGTCCTCCTCACTCTGGAATTTAGCAATCATATCATCAACATATACCTCAATCTCTTTATGTATCATATCATGGAAAAGAGTCACCGTAGCTCTCTGATAGGTTGCCCCTGCGTTTTTCAAACCAAATGGCATGACTTTGTAGCAATAAGTTCCCCAAGGAGTGATGGACGTGGTTTTGTCCATGTCAGCATGATCCATTATAATCTAGTTGTAACCGGAGAAAACTGCAAAACATGTTGTATTATCCACAAGAGTGTCAATATGCGGCAGAGGAAAATCGTCCTTTGGACTTGCCTTGTTAAGATCCCTATAATCCACACACATTCGCACTTTACCATTCTTCTTTATCACAGGCACAATGTTAGCCACCCATTCAGGGTATTTTGAGACTGCTAGAAATCCTGCATCAAGTTGTCACTTGACCTCATCTCTAATCTTGAGAGCCATGTCAGGTCTACTTCTTCGGAGTTTCTGTTTCAATGGCGGGCATTCGGGCTTGGGTGGTAGTTTATGAACTACTATGTCTGTATCCAAACCCGGCATGTCCTGATAAGACCATGCAAACACATCCACATATTCTTCAAGAAGCTTTACCAAACATTGTATGATTTCAACCCCAAGCGTTGCCCTAATCTTGACTTCCTTCTTGTCCACATCGGTACCAAGATTGATAATGTCAACTTGTTCCTCATGTGGTTGAAGATCCATGTACTCGTACTCACACATTTCTGCCAAGTCATCTGGGACCTCAAAATCTTCCTCTCCATCATCCCCAACTTGATAGATGGGTGAATCAAAGTCAATGGTGAAAGTAGGGTCATCGAATACAACAGGTTTGTGGATTATTCTGCATGGTGGAGGGACTTATTTTATTAAAATGCACAAAATTAATGCAAGAAGAAATGTTTTTGGTAGTTTTGAAAAAGATTGCCATTTTCCCTTAAAAGCAAAAACAGTAAATGAAAGCAAAAGAGTTTAACAAAACATCTTCAATGATTAATAAAAGTTGAAAGCGGTGGCCCATACAAAATAGTCTAATATCCTTGGGCACGACTATGGAATTGAAAACAAACAACAAAAACAAACATATTACTCCGACACAGGGAACAACACAGGGATCTCAATAGCTTCCCAATTATCTAGTGCGGCGTCACACTGAAATACCAAATGGTTGATGTCCTCATCTTCTTCGTCTCCTATCACGGCATTGACCTGATATCCTTTACTGACGAACACTTCCTGGATTGTCTTTGGTCGCATTGTTGTAGAAGCAACTGCTTTATCGCTAGTTAGTTTGTAACCTAACCCTTGGTACTTCTTCCTTTCTTGAACTTCAATAACCTTGCCCCAGCCTGTGGGAACACCTCCTTTCAGGGAAGATTGCATACTCTTGAAGGAGACAAAAGATGGATTACTCGAGACCACCGATTCTTCAATGTCCATCATGATAGCATTGGCTATTTCAAGAGCTTGGAAAGAAGTTTCCAAAGCATCCTCATCAGCCTCTATGTAGCGGAAAGAAGACAAATGACTGGCCATCAAGTCCTCTTCACCATATATGGTGACCAACTTTTCATCAACTACGAACTTCATCTTTTGGTGTAATGTTGAAGTTACAGCACCAACTTCATGAATCCATGGCCTTCCAAGTAGGCAGCTGTAGGTATGATTAATGTCCAATACTTGGAATGTGATGTTGAAAACATGCGGGCCAATCAGGATTGGTAGCTCAACTTCACCCATTACAGATATTCGTGAGCCATCAAAAGCTTTGACAATTAGGGAGGTAGGTTTCATTTCAGCCCCCTTGTAAGCCAACTTTTCAAGTGTCCTCTTGGGTAAAACATTCAGAGAGGAGCCAGTGTCCACGAGGACTCTTGCCAAAGTGTCTTCTTGGCATTTCACGGATACATGTAGAGCAAGTATGTGATTTTGACCCTCTCTAGGTAACTCTTATTTGCTAAAGCTGAGGGTGTTGCAAGTAGTGATATTTGCAATGACACTGTCAAACTGGCCGGCAGTAATATCTCGGGCAACATGGGCTTGGGCCAATATCTTTTGCAAGGCAGCTCGGTGAGTAGGTGAATTCAACAGCAGAGACAAGATTGAGATTTTAGAGGGAGTTTGGTGAAGCTGATCCACCACCTTGTAGTCACTTCTTTTGATGATCCTTAGAAACTCAACATCTGCATCGCTTGTAACCACTTCCTTTTCCTTGTCTTTGACAGGCACGGGAACAACAGTCTCTTTGGGTGCATTCCTTTTGAAGAGGGGAGTATAAATTCGACCACTTCGTGTCATCTTTCCAACCCCAGCTATATTAATTACTTCTTCACTAGTAGTTCCACCTCTTTCCTTGGAACCACACTTCCAGACTCTTTGTTAATCACAGTATCTTCATATTTCCACGGCACAGCTTTAGAATTTCTGAAACGGAACGGAACAGGATCTCTGAGGATTTTTGGCCTTGATTGGTTGGCAGCAGAAGCAACAACAGATTCTGATGTGTTGAATATTAGCTTCGGCTTGTTGAAAATAGGGACCACGGAACAAGGCTTTGGCACATTGAAAATGGGCACCTTCTCTCTTGATTCTGGTAAATTGAATATGGGCTCAATTACCGCAACTTCCTCCTTTTTCACTTTACTGATCACTTGCAGAAAACCTTCATAAATCAAACTCTGAATGTCATCTTGAACCAATTTGCATCCTCGGACACTGGCATCACAATCTTCACAGTCATTGTGGCAAACCTTTACCAATCCAGCTTCAAACAATTTTGCATGAAAAACCCTGACAGGAGTCTTGATCCTAGACGCATCCATAATCAACACCTCGTCATTTTCATCTTCAATGGCATTTACGGTCCCATGTGTAGGCAACAGATTATTCTTCACATTTGGCTGATTATCCCCAAAGGACATAATCTTCCTTTCCATCAAACCCTTCACAACATATTCCAGTGCAAGTCATCCTTCTAGGTCATGACCGGCAGCGCCTTGGTGCAATGCACAATGGGCATTAAGATTATGGAATTGCATGGACTTTTCTGTAGGTGGGCCCAAGGGTCTAGTGACGATCAAACCTTGTTGGACCAAAGAAGGGTAAAGCTCTGTGTAAGTCATTGGAATTGGAGGAAATGAAGGCTTTGCCCCTTGTCTTCGATAGGGAGCGTTTGATTGAGGAGCATGCGGCTTCTGTTGTTGTTGGTAAGCCAGAGCACTGGGTGTTTGTTGATAGTTGGGCTGTTGTTGATAAGCGGACGCCTGCTGCGCGGGCTGATGGTTGAAAGTTGGGGTCACAACTACATATAAGGTTGTGGGGCAAACTGCACAGGGTATACTGGTTATTGAACAAAACTTGGGTTAGACTGCTGTTGATAAACTGGTTGTTTCCAAACTTGATTCTTCTTCCTGCATGTCATGACTGCATTTGTCTCCCCTTCCTTCTTTTTATGGAAATTACTGGGAGGTTTCTTGTTGTTGCTACTACTTGAGTTGTTTGAAGAACTAATCATATTTCCACTCTTCAAACCAGCTTCTACTTTCACACCGACGACCACAATGTCAGCAAAGTTGACGCTAACACTGCTAATCATTCTTTCATAAAACTCAGGCTTCACGGTGTCTACAAACTAATCAGCTAGTTCCTTCTCAGACAATGGAGGTTCTACTTGGGAAGCAGTCTCCCTCCAGTGTTGAGCGTATTCTTTAAAGGACTCAGAGTTGTTTTGGGACATACTTAAAAGTTGCCTACGGTCAGGGGCCAAATCCATATTATACTTGTAATGTTTCACAAAAGCATCTGACAAATCTTGAAAATTATGAATTCTGGACTGGTCCAAACTCATATACCATTTAGCAGAGGCTCCTTTCAAACTATCCTGAAAATAGTGGAACATTAGCTTGTCATTATCCACATATGTTGCCATTCTTCTATAATACATAATCAAGTGCGACTTTGGGCACGTCGCACCTGAATACTGGTCGAAGCTTGGAGTCTTGAACTTTGGCAGAATCACTAAACCAGAAACCAAACACATATCTCTAGCATCAGTACTAAAGATATTACTGCCTTCCATTTCTCTCATCTTTCTTTGGATAGTTTCCACACTTTCTTTCAGCCTTTCATGTCGCTCGTCCCCCTCCTCAGACACTAAGGGGTAATCAAAAACCGGTTGTCGATTGTGGAAAATGGGGTGCACTTGAGTTTGCACAGCTGGTGGAGCAAAGGTTGGGATAGCTTGGGGATTCTCATTTCCCACGGGAATAACCTGTTGAGTAGTTGTAGAAATTGGTGGTGGCACAAAACCAGGGGGCAACCCATATGGCGGCAAGAAAGTAGTGTTGACATTTGTAGGAGGCTCCATAGTTGGAGTGACAATCTTGGAGACCACGGTGGTCTGAGTATCCATCTTTGCTTTGATAACCTGTAGGGCTTCCATGATCTGCCACATGTTCCCTCGTAAATCATTCAACTCGTTGTTGGCCCTATCCAGTTCAAAGTTGTGTTCAGACATCCTTTTGCGAGCTTGGGCTCTAGTGTTGTATCGGCGTCGGAGATTCAGTGTGATAGTTTCTGAAGACAAGACGACGAGATGAGACACGACAAGAAAGAATGCACATGTTATGACATGAAAGGATGCAAATGCAGATGCAAGCAAAACTATCAAGGAACTAAAATTTTTGCAAACATTGTAGATATTGAGGATACTTCTTAAAACGGGCTATTTCATTAGCAAATTTGCAAATATTACAAAATAGGCGGTACAACTTCAAAGTTCATTACATAAGCAAACAGAAATACAACATAAAGGAACTAAAAATCTAATCCACTTGATGACGGTCCTTCCCCTCCATGGAGTTCCTTCATGAGTTTGTCGATTTGTTCTTGCATCCTTGCTTTGTCAAGGGTCAGCTTCTCCAGCACATTCTTCATCTTCAACTCTTCATTTGTAAGGACTACAGGTGGTTTATGACGCAGATAAGGCATCCTCATCACAAGAGCTCTTTCACGGGCCCATTCCAAGCAAGCTTTAGTGACAGTGCAATCAGGATTTCCCAATGCAGTCCATCTTTGTCTGTTTATGCAACGCAAAGCACGCGCAATTTTGACTCTAAATTCAGGATTTTCCCCTTCTTCAAGAAAAAGTCTCTTCAGATTGCTAGGATCAGGTTCTTCCTCCATTAGGTGACCAAGCTGTCGGCCAGCGAGAACGGGGTTATAACTGATGCATCCCTTCTTGCCAACAAGAGGTACATTGGGGAAATCCCCACAGCTATGAATCATAAGAATCCCCCATAGATTAGGTCATACCACTCGATGTCTGAATGGGTAAGCTCCATGAGTCTCTTGGACCAAATTGTACTATCTTTCACATCCCAAAAGGTTGCGGTTCTCGGTAGGTGCGAAATAAACCACCTATAAAGGAGAGCAACATAGCAAACGATATGTCCTCCATCTTACTAATTCTTCGAGTGAATGGCATGATAAGTATCAGCCAACAGAGTGGGAACCGGATTCTTGAGCATAAAAATCTGGATAGCATTGACGTCGACGAAATCTTCAATGTTGGGAAATAGGAATAGTCCATAACCTAGCAAAGCGAAGGTGGATTCAAAGAGCACAATGTTCTTCCTATCAGCAAAATACCGAGCCTTCTCAAACAAGAACTGAGCGGGAAATCCAGAAAGTCCCCCCTTAATAGTCATGTGGGCTCGAATGTCAGACAACCTTAGTCTCGTTCCTCTTGCAATGTACTTCTCACTGAGCTCATCTTCTAATCCAGAGAATGGAGGGAAATCATTGACAGGGAGATCTATCAAAGTAGAGTATTCTTCCAAGGTCGGCATCAACTGGTAATCGGGAAACACGAAGCAGTGATAAAGAGGATGGTAGAGTTGAACCAACGTCTCTAGCAGTCCTTCAGCTTTTCGAAGCTTCAATAGCGGTAGAATCCTTCCATGCTTTTCTGAGAAAGCCAATGGGTCTTCAATCAATTCTCCTAGTTCCTTTAGTTGCTCAACATTGGGAACAATGAAGGTGTACAGCCAAGTTCCTTTCTTTCCAAAATCCATCTTACAATGTCTGCAAAATAAAATTTCAGTTCCTTTATAGGGTTTAGCAAAAATGAAAAATGCAATGCAAATGCAGTTGGTTTTAAGGAACACATCAGAGACATTTTCAAAATAAGCCTCCATTCATTAATATTGAGAAAAGTTACAACTTTCAAAGTACATTTCAAGAAGCTCAAAATACAAAGAGAGAAAAAACAGCTAGGCCTAAAAGGCAACAAGTAGTCCTATCTAGAAAGGCTCCACTCCACGCATCCTCTTCTGTCTCTTCAACTTGTCGTTCTCCAGAATCAGCTTGTCAATAATTCCTTTCCAAGCACCAGATGTCGGAGGAATACTTGAATACTCATGAGTGCTAGAAGTTGGTTGTACGCTAGAGAAAAATAAATTCTCTTGCGCCACGTGTCTCTCTACTACACGTCTCTCAAGCAACTCGATCAAATCATCCTTCTCTTTCATCTGCTTCTTCATCTCCATCTGTTCAACACAGATGGTGTGGTACTTTCCCTCCCAAGTGCCTTTCTCAAGTTTCATCCTTGCCAGAGTTTCCTGATATTCTTCCATGCACTCAATAGGAATGATAGAGGGTGATGCAACAGTAGGCTGCGAAGGTCTCTCGGGGAGGTATGGCATCTTAAGATCACAAGCTCGGGATCGAACCCACTGAAGGAATGGTTCCAAGGCCACATAGTTTCTCTTTCCCAAGTCATTCTTAGTTCTCTTATGGAGCGTTCCCCAAGCATGCAAAACTCTATCCTTAGTTTCTGCACCGGCTTCCATGTTAAGATAAAAGAAACCGAACAAAAGGATGTTCTTAGGCTTGTCTTCCATAGGGTATCCAAGCTGGCGTCTAGTAAGAATAGGGTTGTAACTAATCCCACCTCTGATGCCAAGGAGTGGCACATTGGGGAATGGGCCACAACTATCAATGATGACTCCTTTGTCATAAGCTTGATCATACCAAAATATGTCAGTGTGAGTGAGAGATATGATTCTCTGAGACCAACGGAGCTTATCTAGATTATCTTTAAAGTGTGATGTTCGAGGCAAATGTGTAACAAACCATTTGTAAAGAAAAGGTGCACAACACAAGATGGTACCATCTTCCTTGAGAGTTCTGTGATGGATGGAGTGATAAGTATCACCAAGCAATATGGGTACAGGGTTTCCACTTAAGAAGATCCGAATGGCGTTGATATCAACAAACTCCTCAATATTAGCAAACAAAACCAAACCATAGACAAGTAAATCGAAGACGTCTTTAAAGGCATCCATACTGTTCATCTTAGCTTAAGTAGAAAGCCTTATCCATTAAGGACTTAGAAGGTAGGCCCTTGATTCCATTCTTGGTGGTGAGGTTAGCCTTGACTTCAGACATCTCCAAGTGAATAGCATCAGCAATATCCTTTGGTGAAGGAATCTTCTCTTGACCATTGAAAGGCTCTTGTTCTTTTACAGGTAGACCAAACCAATAAGAATACTCCTCCAATGTTGGAAATAGTTGGTAGTCGGGAAAGGTGAAGCAATGGTAAAGAGGGTCATAAAACTGCACCAACGTGTAAAGAACTCCATCTTCCATCTTGGTCCTAAGGATACCAATCAACCTTCCATAACGCTTCTGAAGTCTTCGGGACAAGACACCAAAGCTTCTAGCCTTTTCAACTCTACCAAATTGGGCTTATTGAAATTGTACTTCGTAGTGTTCCTTTTCTCAAGATCCACGGTACCTATGATTTGCAAAGGAAAAGATGACTGAGTTCCTTAAAACCAACAATGGATGCAACGAGATGTATGCAATGCACAAAACACACAAGCACACATAAACACAAACATATGTACATGCAACAAAGCACATAGCCTAGGTTTAGGGGTCACATACGTGGAGCCATGGTCTACCCATCCCAAGAGGTGTGTACTATGGGTTTATCGACTGTAGAACAGGGTTCTAAAAAGTTCTCAGAGTCAGCGATAAATCTTTCGGATATTATCGGCCTACACAACTACTCGTGCGGGTTAATAATATTCTCAAGATGAACTCGTCTGAGTGTAGTATCGCATGACAACCATCACAGGTCTACGCCTGGATAATCACTGCACTACGTCCTAAAAAGGCCAAGTGGGGTAAAGGTAACTAAAGGTCCTCAGTATCACGGACTCCCAGGTCGGAAAGAGTGACATCAATACGACTACTCCCATCAGACATCAATAATCTCAAAGGGGCCTCCACTAAGCATGGTCATCATATGCCAAATGTAACACCCCAATTCCCATCGTGAATAAATAATACATAAATACATCAGAGTAAATAAAAATTTATTTTTTCGACAGAAACAAGGATGCCACAATTAAGGAAAGAAAACACAATCCCTGCTCATTTATTTGATACATAACACAAAATGGAATAAACGTAAAAGGGAAAATTTTTCCATATAAAAGGAAAGTTCAATTATGGAATAAAGCGGAAAGATCCATAACTGACTTGTTTTACAAAAGAAATTGTTTTATAATGTCAAAATATTCATACAAAAGTATTACAAAATATATTCAACAAATGTATACATATATACATATAATCGTTCCCCGACTCCCGTGCTACGTATCAGAGCAGACACCAAGACCGGCAAAAGAATGGAGAACTAATCTTCACAAAAGCCTCTAAGACTACTAATCTGTAATTGCCTCATAGAGCAACAAACCACAGCAGAAGGGTGAGAAATAACAAGTAAATCAAGATTGTATAATAATATGCAAACACATATAAATTCACATGCATAGTTATTCTCACCACAATCATCACATACTAATACATATAGCATGCCACAGATACATAACATATTCACACATAATGCATACCAAAGTTATGACATATGGAGACACACCACCACATTACATAGCATATGTCTATACATAAAACATATTATCCACAACCAATGCATTTATCACATATGCACATCAACTCACCAATCCAATCATAAATCTCAACACATACTCAATCAATTCACAATTTCCACACATAATCAATCCATTCATGATTTTCCACACATAATCAATCCATTCATGATTTATGCAAATGCAAAGAGACTGACACAACGACTCTATGCAAATGCGGTACCATCCATCCATCATCTCATCACTAGTTCACTCAGGAACTATTGGAATCATCGCTTGTTACTTAGTGTAACTCCTCGTCAGGAAAACGATGTTCCCCGTCGCTTTAGGTCCTCTTGGTATAAGGCGCACGTTTATGGATTGCTTTAGGTCCTCTTTGTATAAGGCTCACAATCCGATCGCTTTAGGTCCTATTTGTATAAGGCTCACGATTGTCTATAATCATCGCTTTAGGTCCTCTCGATATAAGGCGCACGATGTTATAGCGGATTCCCTCTGGAACTGTTTCGTCACTCACACCCACTAGGGCACACGACATCACAAGATGCATATCATGATGCTTGGCATACAAGGACTCATGACAATCAAATGCATCTTCACAAATCAACAATATGGATAATCTCATCATCATTATTCATGCATTGGAAACCAATTCAAACAATGCATTTACTTACCATAAGGCCACCAAATAACACACATTGAATTTCACATAAACAATGCATTTCATCATAATCCACAAACCACAACAATTAGCATTTAGCATATACACTCATAACAATTCACAACACTAAGATTCACGCCACAAAGGCTACCCACAACAACATCATAACAACATGCATTGATATTCAATCAAACAATGTATTTTACCACACAACAACATCATAACAACATCATTATCACATGCATCAACATCATATAAATAGCACAAAAGCCCCACATTCATATGACGATATCATATCGCATCGAACACAAACAAACACAACAAAACCTACAAACCACTAATTATCCTCTACCAAATATTCTTGGTTAAATCATGGTCTAACATCACCATTTAATATCATCTTAAGTTATATATCTAATGCCTCAAGTCCCCCGTCAATCGGACTCGCGATTCGGGAGTTATGGTGGAAACATAAACCACACTTTTCACACATACATTACTTTTCCATATTTTCTTATAAATCCATTACTTAAAAATATCATCCTATTCCACTATCAAAAAGAGCATTGAAAGAGCTTTCCAATGCATCTGACCGTGCCTCAATCCGATTTACGGATCAAAAGTTATGAAGAAAACAAAAACTGAAAATCTGTCACGTTCGCAATGCAAAGCTCCCAGCGAACTGTGGCAGAAACAAAAAAGACCTCAAGTTCGCAATGTGAACAGCTAGTGAACGTTCGCTGTTTCCTTCGCTTTGGCTCGCAATGCGAACCTGCGAAACCCAGAAATTCCAGCAGCGATAACATAGGTCATTTGGGGTCAAAATCCCTCATTTCTTCCACCCAAACACTTCCAAAACATAATATAACAACCAAAACATGATCCAAACCTAACGACAAGTATTCTACGCAGTTTCTATCAAATTTCATCAGTGAAAACCTCGATTTCTATCAATCGTTCATAATTCCAATCGATAAGAAAAGTCGCGAAACCCCTTTTTCTTTCCTCTTCCTTTCTATCTTCTCTTTTCTCTCTCTTCCTTTTCTTTTCTCTCTATTTCTCTCTAATCTCTATTTATATAAAAATATCTAAACCCCTAAAAAGACTATTTTACCCCTCAACTCAAATATCTCGCAAACGCTCTCCAAACGCGATAAAACATAATAACGATGAAAAATAATATATTGTCAAATAAAAGTCAAGAATAAAATAATATAAAACAAAAATAATTAAATCGACTCGATTAAATAAATAAGACAAAACCGGGGCGTTACAATTCTCCCCCCTTAGACATTTTCGTCCTCGAAAATATACTGAGACGAACAACTCCGGAAACGACTCTCGCATCCGACCAACAAACTAACATGCCAACAAAAACACACCACAAATAACACAAACTGATAAACCACCCCACTAACAGCAACTACAACAAGGACACGACAACAACGACAACTACAACGACAAGATGCAAAGCCCATACAATGCACTTGACGACTAACACACGACTTGAAGAATACCCAAGTTACGAACACACAGGTAACACTCCCCTAATTCCCCACACAGGAATTAGCTACCCGCACTCGAACCATCACGATGGGAACGAGGCAACAACACAAACAAGAACACAAGGTTCCACAACCCAACATCGCTTCAACAACCTCTACGTATCCACCTTACCAACATCCTTGTATTTACAAAGGGTTGGGTCTTACACTTTATTAGAGGCCCAAAGTGTTTTGAAAATGATTTATGAGGGTTGAATTAATCAAAAACCCTAATTTGTTTTCAAAATGCGTTTTAATTGAATAAAATATTCATTTAAAATGATCAAAATTGTTTAACATGTGGAAAACAAATTGTAATCTTGGATTAATGCTTCATAAATCAAGTTTTTCCCTACAAAATGATTAGAAGTCATAAAAATCTGAAAAATCAAAAAGGAAAAAAAATATTTTAAATGTCAAAAACAATTAAAACATTAATTCTTTGCAAAAATATCAATTATATGAAATAAATAATATTTTTTGAGATTTTTTCATAAAATAAAATATTTTAACATTTTTGTGAATTATTAAAAAAAGAATCAACTCAAAATCATTAAAACTCAGAGAGAAATTAATTTTTGAATCAATTAAATAAAATCACAAAATTCAAATATTTGAATTTGAGAGAAATGGCGCCAAGAACAGCTGAAGAACACACACGTTTTTCAGCTTTGCCCAGATTTGCATTTTCTATCCAATCTCACTGAATACTTGATTATATCATGCAATCCACATATCAATCTGCTCGTTTTCACCTCACGATCATGTTTATGACAATTAATTTCATTTAAATTAAGCATAAAACAAGAAATCATGAAAAATCCTCAAGAACCCTAAATTCTGCATGAAGGCTGGGATTTTTGATACACAATTCAAACAAAGCAATTTCTTGAGGGGAAACATTCCATGCATGATTATGAACATTTGGCAAAAGTATTGTGCGAGGAAATATGCATAGATTGAGAGATGACCAAGTTTAGGCTTACCTCTAGGTCGTGACAGCAAGAGCAAATTGATTTCTGAGTTAGAGGTGTTAAAGATGAATTGTGATGATCTGAACAGCTTCCCCACACCCTATGGAGTGTGTTTGAATGCTTGGACTTGACTGAAATTGGTTGGATCACTTCACGGCATCTCAACTGCAACTTGGTTAAAACCTTGAGCAATTGACTGGTGATTCTGAGAAATCAGTGTTCCAGATGTTGTTTAAGTGTTTGATCAGCTCACATATGATGTATATGAGGTGTGTGTGTGTGATTGGTTTGAGTGGAATTGCTCTCTAATGAAAAACCCAATAGTGACTTGCTAAGAAAGGCATTTTTGAGAGTGAGAAGTGGATTTTGAGAAAGGCAAGTGTTGTAGGCCTTTGGTGTACTTAAACTGATCACAATTGAGCTCTATTTATAGTAGAGCAAGTATGTTTTGCAAGGAATAGTGAATGGCAACTGCTGAGTAGGGTTGGCCAATGTTGGCAAATGAAAATCCAAGTATCCTCTAGCCATTGACTAGAGGTTAGGGCACAGGTTGCTGGTCCCCTTGGTCTTGGATAAGTCTTGACTGGATTCAGTTGCTAATGGCTCAGTCCATGCCACCTTGGTGCTTCCATTGAATGCTCCAATCCAAAATTGGAGTCTTGTCCCTATTTTGGGCAATTCTAGGTTTAGCATGCTATTTCTTGTTACAAGGACTTTGGAGGCTTGGCTCAGTGATTGTCCTCTTTAGATTCAATCCTCAGATGTGTCCAAAGTGATGACAAGGCTTGGAAATGGCTGATTTTGGCAAATCGAGCAAAAGTGCAAAATTCTGCCTTGCCATGGTAGATTTCAGCAAGGCAACTTGCCAATGTCATATCTCATGGCCCAAATTGAATTTGGTGATGTTCTTGGCCATTTTGGAAAGCTCTTATATGATACAACAACTGTTTGATCATATTTGGTTTTGATACTTTTTGGATCCAAGTGAAAAATGTCCCTACATTTGGAAAAAGTAAGGCAAAATCTGACTTAGTGAAATTTTCACTAAGTGTTGGAACAAAGTGACTTTTCTTGATTTTGATCACTCCATAACTCAAAATCCATGAGGAATTTGAACATAGGTCAGTATGAAGCTTTTGTAGAGGGCAATGAGATCTACAAATCAAGCTTTGGATGGGAAAAAATGGCTTTATGGTTTAGGAGTTATGATCCTCCAAAGTTGGTACCTTTGTCACTTTTTCCATAACTTAGAAAATTTTTCTAAGTTTTTATGGTTACCCCTTTTACAAGTTATCCCATTTTCTTTGATTTTTCTTGATGAATGATGATTCAAATCATACATTAACATCATTTTAGGGTTAAAAATCCATTTTTGTGAAAAATCTCAAAAAGTCAAAGTTGACTTTTGTGCACAGTTGACTTTTTATCCGATGAATTCCAAACTGTGCAATTCTACCGGAAATCATGTCCTTGACCTAAATCAAACTTGATGGACATGTTCCATGGGTGGTATAGAGTGTATTGAATCATGTCTTAGGGCTTGGGAGCATTTCCTGGTCAAAAGTCAAAGTTACAGTTGACTTTTCCAGCGAAACCCTAACTGTGGTTCAAATGAAATTGAAACTTGTTGCTCAAGCTTCTTGGATCAATCCATTGTTTGAAATGGATCAATATGGCATATTGGAGATCCTCAAATCCTCTCTTGAGGTCTTGGTTCATAATTGGTCCCAAAAGTCAACTTAGGGGTGAATTAGGTCAAGAAACCCTAATTCTTGATTTTTGATGAATGCATCCCCTGAGGTCAAATTGACTTGATGATTGGGTTCATGAGGTTCCATGGAGTATATTAGGATATGCTTTGAAGCATTGGCTCATGCCCAGAGGAAAATTTCCATCTGGAGGCCCTGGTCGACCAAAACCCTAATTTGGTGACACTGGCGATCTTGAAGCTTGATCCACCTAGAAGGGAGCAACCTTGTGCTTAATCCTTGATGTGGGAGTCCTCTTGATCAATTGTGGATGTTTGAGAGGCTAGACAAGTTGAAGATCATGTCATTTCTTGATTGATCCTTTGTCTAATAACTCAGAGAGGGCTTGAAACCCTAATTTTGATAGTAGTGAATGCTCACCCATCTTTGGGGAGACTGATGAGGCATAATGACACACCCATATTGTGATGATGATTTGCACAATGATGGGAAATCTTAGTGGTCAAAATTTGGGGTATGACACACACAACACACGTTAGAACATAAAATAGTTCTTTCACAAATAAGTATTGTTATCATCAAAACATAGATTGACTTGTAGAGACAATTCTTGCCCTCATAATCTCCCCCTTTTTTATGCTAACAAAACCAAGTATTTTGATTGAACATTTTATATAGGGTAATCACCAAAACAAACATATACAAAGTCTGGAACAATAGCTCCCCCTGAATTTTTTATCCTCGAAGTTTTATCTGTGATCATCTAGAATCTTATATGATCCAAAGACATACAGAATAACAACTTGAGTTGCCAGACAAAGAATAGGAAAGGACTGCTTCACTATCTTGTCTTTAAGAGAACAAAGAGTTTTTAGCATCTGGACTAGTTCATCATCCATCTTCAGATCTTTAGAGCTCAGTTCCTTTGGAGTCGTATCAGAGCTTGTAATCTTCAGAGACTTCTGAAGCATTTCTACTTTTCAGCAGATCCATTTAAGCACAAGCAGATAAGTTCTTATCTGATAACATCGCCTTGCTATTCATCAGAGTCAGACACTGTATTTCAAGAAACTCCCCCTGAGTTTCAGACTTTGTGAAGATTATAGGATTTTGCATTTGAATCTTCTGGGTAGTCTCCCCCTAATTTCTATAAGTCGGATATTGGGATCTTTCAGAACGTAGTTCAGGGATATTAAGTTTTAATCACCAATAAGGATCACGACTTTTCAGAGTTTGACTTTTGAACACATGTCTTCATCTCAGAACCTTGTTATTGTCACAACTCAGTGGTTCATCAAAGCTTGATTTTTGACCAGATACCAATTGAAGGTTAATATTTGTGATCAATCAACGCTTGATTCTAAACTGGTACTCATGATTTGATTCTACTCTGATATCACGTGATGTGTTGAGTCTTATACCAGAGTATGTTGAGTCGGATACCAAGTGGAGAATTTCTTCTCATACCACTTGAGAGGTATTTCCTTAATGTGCTAAATTGATACTAGTGAAGGTATTTGAAAATAATTCACAGCTTTGCTCTGATTGATGAGTCTGATACTAGTCTTTGTGTACTGAGTCTAATTACCAATTAATGATTTAGTCTGATACCAAATCGTTTTCATTTCAATTGGTTCCTGGTAAACATCAGAACGACTTCTTTCTGAGATCTTCAATCTAGATCTTCAGACAGCTCTTGACTTCTGATTTGCACAGTTCCTCTGAGTAAGAATTTTGAGAATGTGTACTTTGTCTTGAATGCTTTCAGAGTTTTCTTATTTCTTCTGATTCTTAGACAACTTCTATTATATGATCGGAGTTCTTCATTCTTAGCTTGTTCCTGTCTTTAGAATGCCTAATGAACTTGTTTAGAGTTCCTCGGATAATAACATCAAACAACAAACATTAGTAACAACGTATTTTTATATGATTGATTACTTGTTTGAGTTGCATTCGTTAGATTTCCTCTTCTCAATTATTTCTTCTTCTCAATCAAAATAATTATATTTCTCCCCCTTTTTGACATCATCAAAAAGTGCTTAGAGCATAAGGGCATTTAAGCATATAATTCCTCTTTCCAATGAACATCATATATGTCTTCCTCATTTGAGCATTTAAGAATTTAAGCATATTAACATCATCATATATATACTGGATATGTTAAACAACATAGAACCATAGAGCCAGCATTTGAGCAGTTAAGAGCAATCCAAGTCATTTAGTGATAACCATCTTTAACCATAATAAATTCATTTGGAGGATTTTTAGATGGAATCAACTGATTACTAATTGAAGGTTTTAGATCATCTGTAAATATTAATTATAGCATTTCATTTGTGAACAAACAGATAGAAGCATCAACATAAAATAGTTTTAAAATGCAGAGCATAGGTTTAGCTTAATCTTGAAAAGTTCGAGATAATCAAAACATAGATAATTTAAACGCAGATTCCTAATGAGAAACATTTTAAGTAATCGTAGTCCTAATAAAGTTGGGTTTTCATAGGTCTTGTTGAGTTAGACTAGAGCGAGCCTAATGATGATGAGGAAGATGAGCGAAATTTTTCAAAATCATCATTTCTTGAGCCATGCAACCTCTCTTCTACTTGAGTAATTGCCAATTTCTTGCTCTTCACAATTTCTACTGAGATCCATTCATGGAACTTAGTCCAGATATTTCTCACTTCTAAGGGATCTATGTTTGAAATGAAGGCATCTATTAGGTTCTGAATCCTTGTGATAACATCATCCTTGAAGGATGTTAATGCATCATTTATCGATCATCGTTGGGTTATGATAATGTTTTAAGTGTTTTACTCATGACTAAATAGATAATGAGAATATCCGAAGTTAATTTCATTCAACACAAATGATAGAGCAGTGTAGCTGTGAGTATGAAGAGATTAATTCAAGAGTAGACCAGAACGCAACACATATTAATTTTAAACACAAGTATAGGGCATTAGCAAAATAAACTGTTAATCACAAGAACTTAGACCTAATTATAACAAGAACTTGTTATACACTCGTAAAGAGACTTTAATCATCAAAATCCTCAATTTTATCCACTCGTTCACATCTGGTCTCTTTTGGTGAGGACCCAGGTTCAAGCCTGCTTATTAATCCCCAGGCCTTTTCTTTCCAAATTATCTCAGATATTATTCTCCCATATGGAATGTAGGCATTCATCTGATTCCTTGAGGTTCTGATAGAGTGTCTCATGTGGTTAAAGATAGTTTTGGGAAGGTTTATTCTAACGTGATGTGTTAGAAGAAAGACGAAGATTTTGTCGTCATGAGTCATAATGCTTCTCGTAAATGAGCGTGGACGAAGGTTGGTCAGTGAAAATTTGAACCAAGTTTTTGGAGTAGGAAGGAGTTTCTCAGGATTATTCGGTTTGTATAGAACTGAATCATCCAACAAGATTCTACATCTCTCCACCATGCTTAAGTCAGATTGAAAGTGATCAATCGTGACTCTGTCGGAGACACACCCAATGATTTTCTCTATCGAGGCAACGGAGATAGCAATGGGGTGATAATGAACCTCGGACCAGATGGTATTTCCATCAATGCTAACCCTAGCATAATTCCAGAATTCTTTAATAAGATTAGTAAAGATTAGACAATTCAGTTGAGAGTAATTGCACTACCAAGACTGAGCTTGCATGCTTCATATTATCTCTAAGCCATCGTTTTCGAGACGAGTGATGTTGGGTCTTTTCTCTGGGATAACATGTAAATTCTCTTTTCTGCCTAAGAAGGTAGGACCATTTCTTTGAGATTTCATTATCTTGTTGAAATGAGAGTTTTATCAGAAAAAGAGCTTAGATTTGAGGATGAGTTATGCAAGGGAAACATCTAACTATTTATAGCGAGTGAGAGTAAGGAGTATAATGACTAAATTGGTGCACAAGGTTTTGGGTTTACTATTTACTAGGTGGTCATGATTACTTAGGGTATGCTAAAAGGCGTGAACGTGTGGGAAAAGAAAACGGGGTAGTTACTAATTTACTTTGAGAAGAATTAATGTGTTAACAACTGCTTTGCCGTGAGTGGCCACTGGGGCTGCTGTATTAATGATGATGGTGTCTTGAGCCACTAAAATATTTTTCAAGAACTTTCAATAAGTAATATCAATTAGTGCTTTGTTGAATATTTTATAATATTTTTAGAATTAAGAATCCAATAATCAAAATTGATTAGTAGACAAAGTTCATTAATCTTTAAATAACTTAGAGCAAACAGACAGTATTGAATCTACTTAGAATCATCTGCATACACTTCGCATACATAGGTAAAACACAGATAGATTTGGGTTTCCTAGTTACTAAAGATTTCACACTTAGTTTTCAACAAGCAGTTATCTGGAAGGCTTTTAGGATCATCTTCTTTAATTCTTTCTTTGACCATGTCTACAATTCCATCTCTAAAGAAAATCTCAGACAAAACTCTTCCATAAGGAATGTAGGACTTTGTGAGGTTTTTGGACTCAGAGATGGTTTTCCAGAGATAGTTGAAGATAGTGTGTGGTAGATTTATTTGAAATATATTCATTAGTAAATAAATGAATTCATGGTCATGAAATCTAAGGATGTCATGACTTTCTCCCCTGGGAAGAAAATTGGACAACATGAGCTTGTACCAAGCTTTGGGAATAGGTAGAAGATTTTCAGGATTGAAGGGTATGTATCTGTAGCGCGAATTTTTGCGTGGTTGCGAAGCACTATCGCTTTGGGGTACTACAGTTTGATTCATTTTTTATCCTATTGAAGCTGATGAAGGAAGGGAAATAGATGTCTCCAATTAACCCTGCTTGTAAACTGAGTTTAAACAGATGACTATTGGTTTACAGATGCGGTTTAGATTGTGGGTCTCTCTTAGGTTATTTTATTAAGAACACAATGTCTAGGCTATTGGTAGGATGTTAGGACTGATGCTTTTCGATGGATGTATAAAGGTACGGGATTTTGGGTTTTTGATTAGTATGTGTCATACCTTAAATTTTGACCACTAAGATTTCCCATCATTGTGCAAATCATCATCACAATATGGATGAACCATCATGCCTCATCAAATGCCTCAAAGGTTGTTGAGCATTCACTACAATCAAAATTAGGGTTTTAAGCCCTCTTTGAGTGCTTGGACAAAGGATCAATCAAGGAATGACATGATCTTCAACTTGTCCAACCTCTCATACATCCACAATGGATCAAAAGGACTCTCACTTCAAGGATTAAGCACAAGGCTACTCCCTTCTAGGTGGATCAAGTCTCAAGATCTTCAGTGTCACCAAATTAGGGTTTGGGTCGACCAGGGCCTCCAGATGGAAATTTTTCATTTGGGCACAAGCCAATGATCCAAAACATAACCTAATATACTCCATGGAACCTTATGGACCCAATCATCAAGTCAATTTGACCTCAGGGGATGCATACATAAAAAAAATCAGGAATTAGGGTTTCTTGACCTAATTCACCCCTAAGTTGACTTTTGGGACAAATCATGGGCCAAGACCTCAAGAGAGGATTTTAGGGTCTTTAATATACTATATTGATCCATTTGCAACAATGGATTAATCCAAGAAGCTTGAGCAACAAGTCTCAATTTCATCTGCACCACAATTAGGGTTTCGCGAGGAAAGTCAACTGTAACTTTGACTTTTGACCAGGACATGCTCCCAAACCTTAAGACATGATTCAATATACCCTATGACACCCATGGAACATGTCCATCAAGTTTGATTTAGGTCAAGGACATGATTTCCTGAAGAATTGCACAATTTGGAATTCATCTGATAAAAAGTCAACTGTGCACAAAAGTCAACTTTGACTTTTTGAGATTTTTCACCAAAATGGATTTTTAACCCTAAAATGATGTTAATGTATGATTTGAATCATTATTCATCAAGAAAAATCAAAGAAAGTGGGATAACTTGTAAAAGGGGTGACCATAAAAACTTAGAAAAATTTCTAAGTTATGGAAAAAGTGACACTAATGTGCCAACTTTTGAGGACCATAACTCCTAAACCACAAGGCCATTGTTCCCCATTCAAAGCTTGATTTGTAGATCACATTGCCCTCTACAAAAGCTTCATACTGACCTATGTCCAAATTCCTCATGGATTTTGAGTTATGGAGTGATCAAAATCAAGAAAAGTCACTTTGTTCCAACACTTGGTGAAAATTTCACTAAGTCAGAATCTACCTTTACTTTTTTCCAAATGTAGGGGGATTTTTCACTTGGATTCAAAAGAGATCAAAACCAAACATGTTCAAACAGTTGTTGTATCATGTAAGGGCTTTCCAAAATGGCCAAGAACATTACCAAATTCAATTTGAGCTATGAGATATGACATTGACAAGATGCCTTGCGGAAATCTGCCAAGGCAAGGAATATTTTTGCACTTTTGGTCGATTTGCCAAAATCAGCCAATTCCAAGCCTTGTCATCACTTTGGACACATCTGAGGATTGAATCTAAAGGGGACAATCACTGAGCCAAGCATCCAAAGTCTTTGGAACAAGAAATAGCATATTGAACCTAGAATTGCCAAAATAGGGATAAGACTCCAATTTTGGATTGGAGCATTTAATGGAAGCATCAAGGTGGCATGGACTGAGCCATTCTCAACTGAATTCAGTCAAGACTTATCCAAGACCAGGGAACCAGCAGCCTGTGCCCTAACCTCTAGTCAATGGCTAGAGGAGACTTGGATTTTCATTTGCCAACATTGGCCAAACCTACTCAGCAGCTGCCATTCACTATTCCTTACAAAACAAACTTGCTCTACTATAAATAGAGCTCAATTGTGATCAGTTTAAGTACACCAAAGCCATCAAACATATGCTTTCCTCAAAATCTCTTCTTTCACTCCAATTTTGCCTTCTAAGGCAAGTCACTATCGGGTTTTGAGTTTGAGAGCTTTTCCAATCAAACCAATCACACACACACCTCATATACATCACATATGAGCTGATCAAACACTTAAACATTAACTGGAACACTGATTTCTCAGAATCACCTGTCAATTGCTCAAGGTTTTAACCAAGTTGTAGTTGAGATGCCATGAAGTGATCCAGCCAATTTCAATCAAGTCCAAACATTCAAACATACTCCATAGGGTGTAGGGAAGCTGTTCAGATCATCACAACTCATCTGTAACACCTCCAACACAAATCACGATCACTAGCTGCAAGTGGTAAGCATGAGCTCTTTTAACTCTATGATCCATCCAATTTTTGTTGCATAATAATTTGGCCATATGTTCATAATCATGCATGGAATGTTTCCCCTCAATTAATTGCATTGTTTGAATCGTGTATCAAAAATCCCAGCCTTCATGCAGAATCTAGGGTTCTTGAGGATTGTTCATGATTTCTTGTTTTATGTTTAATTTAAATGAAATTAATTGTCATAGACATGATCGTGAGGTTGAAACGAGTTGATTGGTATGTGGATTGCATGATATGATTAAGTATTCAGTGAGATTGGATAGAAAATGAAAATCTGGGAAACTCAGAACACGCGCGTGTTCTTGCCCTTGTTCTTGGCGCCATTTTCCAACATTTGAATATTTGAATTTTGTGATTTTTATTTAATTGATTCAAAATTTAATTTCTCTCTGAGTTTTAATGATTTTGAGTTGGTTCTTTTTTTAATAATTCACAAAAATGTTGAAATATTTTATTTTCCCAAAAAATCCCAAAAATATTATTTATTTCATATAATTGATATTTTTGTAAAGAATTAATATTTTAATTATTTTTGACATTTAAAATATTTTTCCTTCTTGATTTTGAAAAGATTAATGACTTCTAATTATTTTGTAGGTCAATACTTGATTTTTGAAGCATTAATCCAAGATCATAATTTGTTTCCCACATGTTAAACAATTTTTGATCATTTTAATTGAATTTTTATTCAATTAAAATACATTTTGGAAATAAATTAGGATTTTTGATTAATTCAACCCTCACAAATCATTTTCAAAACTTTTGGGCCTCTAATAGAGTGTAAGACCCAACCCTTTGTAAATAGAAACCTATTTTGGGCCTCACTTATGGTATAAGTCCCGCTGTATTTCAAAAAGTTCGACGCGATCATCATCCGTTGAAAAACAAACTTTGGGCCTACCCTCGAGTAGTAAGACCCATTTCTTTTCTTTAAAACTCTTTGGGCCTCTATTAGAGTGTAAGACCCAACCCACTTGTACATAAATATTTTGGGCCTCACTTATTGTATAAGTCCCTCTGTACATTTTTAAATTCGGCACGATCGTCGCTAGTTTAAAAATAAACGATCTGGGCCTCTTCTTGAGTTTCTTCCAAATTCTCGAACTTTCCTGGCTTGATCCATTCCTCGTGAATGGCCTGTCTTGAATTTCTCAGGGTTTGGGGACCCACAAGCTTCTTAAAAGCACTTGTCAAAGAAACTCTACTCCCCAGAGATGATCTTTTCTCCGTGAATGGCATCTCTTGAGTTTCTTCCAAATTCTCGAACTTTCCTGGCTTGATCCATTCCTCGTGAATGGCCTGTCTTGAATTTCTCGGGGTTTAGGGACCCAGCGGCTTCCTAAAAGCATCCCCGCCTCCTCTTGGGCATTGTACAAGGACCCGTCGGCTTCTTAGAAGTATTCACAGCCTCCTCTTAGGCTTCGTATAAATGATTTCTTCCTCCGGGAATGATAGCCTCCTCTTGGGCTTCGTACAAGGACCCCTCGGCTTCTTAAAAGCTTCCAGCCTCCTCTTGGGCTTTGTACAAATTGTCCCGACGACCTCCTAGAGGTATAGGAACATAACTTAGTCATCTTCATAGAACAGTCCTTTCAAAGAGTCTACTACTGTTTCTTAAAGCATAGTACAAAAGATGAAACTCTAGACTTGGACAGTCTAATCTCCTTGAGTCTCAAAGACATTCTCAAGTGACCCCTTCAAAAATAGGAAGGAAACCCGTAGACTCGGACAGTCTCAATACCCTTCGGATTTCCCATTTCCTTAAAGAACAGGAAATATCCCTGATCCTCGAATCAAAATCCCTGAGGGCCAACATTACTCATATAAGAATTGATTTTCTCTTTAAATAAGCATACTGGACCTGTCACTCAACTGAAACAGCGTCGTAGCCTCCTCTTGGGCTTTGTACAATGATTCTCCCCAGCGGAGTAAAACAACGTTTAGCCTCTCTCTCGGGCTTTGTTCGAGACACATAAGAGACTCTCTCGTTGAGTCAATCACCCTTCCGCCTCCATCTCGGGCTTTATATGCGATACAAAAAGGTTCTTATTGAGCCAAACAAATTTCAGCCTCCATCTCGGGCTTCGTACGAGATACAAAAACACTCTCTTGTTGAGTATAAATCACTCTCTTGTTGAGTCAAACCCTTTTAGCCTCTCTCCCGGGCTTTGTACGAGACACATAAAAACTCCCTCTTGTTGGGCCAATAGCCTCCTCTTAAGCTTGGTATAAGAAAACCACTGGTTGATCCAATCAACCTTTTAGCATCAAAGATGTGCCTCATTCACAATACACAAACATCAACAACTCCTTCCCCTTCATCTAATCGCTGTAAGCGGGAAGCCTCTGGATCATCTACATCCATGCCACCGTCCCTCTTTTAGCATGAGAAATTCCTAAGGAAAGATAGCATTGCTCTACACTGAGTTAAGTTCTTCTCCTTCAGGTTAAAATCCCCTATAAAGGAAATTATGGCATTGCCGGATTCACACATCCCGGTTAAAGTAATTCTCCTTTATAAACAGTTGTGACATACAACCCCCTCTTTAGAGATGACAAATTCTCTCTAAAGTCAACCACTTTCAGCTTGACATCTTGGGCTTTGAACAAGATACAAACCACCTTTCGCTTCACGTCTTGGGCTTTGAACAAGACACCAAAACAACCATTTCCTCCCATAGAATAGGAGAAACTACGATCGCTCTGATTTCCTTGTTTCGGAAAAAACGGGAATACGTAGGCATAAGATTGAAAGAAAAATCTTAGCGAGCACACTAAACAAAAACCCAAAATCCCATACTTTCATATATCTGTCCTAACATCCTAACCGATAGCCTAAAGCACCCCTATTCAACAAAATAACCTAGGAGAGACCCCAAATCTTTGTAGCATCTGTAAACCAACAGTTTTGACTGTTTAACCTCAGTATGCAAGCAGGGTTAATTGGAGACATCTATTTCCCTTCCTTCATCAGCTTTAATAGGATAAAAAATGAATCGAGCTGTAGTACCAGAGCGATCGTGCTTCGCAACCACATCCAAAAATCACTCGCTACAGAAAAATGGAGACTCTGCTAGGGAGCCTCATGAGGATCTGTTTTACCTTAGTCATCATCGTCCCCATTTTCCACAGAAAAATGGCGACTCTGCTGGGGAGTCTCATGAGGATCTGTTTTACCTTAGTCATCATCGTCCCCATTTTCCACAGAAAAATGGCGACTCTGCTGGGGAGTGTCATTAGGATCTATCTCATCTTTGTAGCGAGATCTTGTTCTCTTCCCCTCTATTAGGTGGAAACTTTAAAAGTGGCGCCCACCGTGGGGCTCTTCTAACCTTTTTTCTCTTCTCTTGTGTGAAAACCATAGATTGGGGCTTCCGTCGGGGAACCCATTTGTAGCGAGCGATTTTGGACGCGGTTCTTAAGCGCTGGTCGCTCTCTGCGGTTGAGCTTAAAACTACAGGTCGATTCATTTTTTATCCTATTAAAGCTGATGAAGGAAGGGAAATAGATGTCTCCAATTAACCCTGCTTTGCATACTGAGTTTAAACAACAGTCTGTTAGGTTACAGATGCTATCAATGTGGGGGGGCCTTTGTACTGGTTATTTGTATTTTCGCCAATACTGATTTCTTTCTTTTTATCTTGGAAGAAGGTTTCTGGAGGGGAACAAGGATTAGGACGTTAGGACTGATGCTTTTGAATTACTACTGTTGATATGGGAGTATGGGGTTTGGGTTTTTTATTGATTGTGCTCGCTAAGATCTTTTCTTTCGACCTTATGCCTACGTATTCCCGTTTACCGAAACAGGGAAATCAGAGCGTTCGTAGTTCCTCCTATTCTATGGGAGGAAATGGTTGTTTTTGGTGTCTTGTTCAAAGCCCAAGACGTGAAGCGAAAGGTGATTTGTATCTTGATCAAAGCCCAAGATATGAAGTTGAAAGGTCTCAACTTTAGAGAGAATTTGTCATCTCTAAAGAGGGGGTTGTATGTCACGACTGTTTATAAAGGAGAATTACTTTAACCGGGATATGTGAATCCAAGCAATGCCATAATTTCCTTTAAAGGGGATTTTAACCTGAAGGAGAAGACTTTAACTCATTGTAGAGCAATGTTATCTTTCCTTAGGAATTTCTCATGCTAAAAGAGGGAAAGTGGCATGGATGTAGATGATCCAGAGGCTTGCCGCTTACAGCGATTAGATGAAGAGGAAGGAGTTGTTGATGTTTGTGTACTGTGAACGAGGCACAACTTTGATGCTAAAAGGTTGATTGGATCAACCAGTGGTTTTCTTATATAAAGCCTAAGAGGAGAATGTTATGTGTCTCGTACAAAGCCCGAGAGAGATACTAAAAGGTTTTGACTCGACGATGGAGTCTTTTGGTATCTCGTATAAAGCCCGAGAGAGAGGCTAAAAGGGGTTAATCCTACAAGAGAATCCTTTATACTCAACAAGAGAGTGTTTTTTTTGTATCTCATACAAAGCCCGAGATGGAGGCGATTGTTTGTTTGGCTCAATAAGAACCTTTTTGTATCTCGTATAAAGCCCGAGATGGAGGCAAAAGGGGTAATTGACTTAGCAAGGGAGTCCCTTATGTGTCTCGTACAAAGCCCGAGAGAGAGGCTAAACGTTTTTTGACTCCGCTGGGGAGAATCATTGTATAAAGCCCAAGAGGAGGCTAACTTCACTGGAGAAGGATCATTATACAAAGCCTAAGAGGAGGCTATGGCGACAGGTCCGGTATACTGATTTTGAAAGAGAAAATCAGTTCTTATATGAGCAACACTGTACTCAGGGATTTGATTCAAGGATCCGGGTTATTCCCGCTCTTTAAGGAAGCGGGAAATCCAAAGGATATTGAGACTATCTGAGTCTGCAGGTTTCCTTCCTATTTAACGAAGGGGTCACTTGAGAATGTCTTTGAGACTTAAGGAAGTTAGACTGTCTGTGTCTCGAGTTTTATCTTTTGTACTATGCTTTGAGAAACAGTAGTAGACTCTTTGAAAGGACTGTTCTATGAAGATGACTAGGTTCTGTTCCTATACCTTTAGGAGGTCGTCGGGACAATTTGTACGAAGCCCAAGAGGAGGCTGAAATCTTTTAAGAAGCCGACGGGTCCTTGTACTAAGCCCAAGAGGAGGCTATCATTCCCGGAGGAAGAAATCATTATACGAAGCCTAAGAGGAGGCTATGAAGACTTCTAAGAAGCCGACGAGTCCTTATACTAAGCCCAAGAGGAGGCGGGGTTGCTTTTAGGAAGCCTGTGGGTCCTTGTACGATGCCCAAGAGGAGGGCGATGCTTTTAAGAAGCCCGTGGGTCCCCTAACCCCGAGAAATTCAAGGCAATACTATTCACCGAGAATAGATCAAAGTCAGGAAAGTTCGAGAATTTGGAAGAAACTCAAAGATGCCATTCACGGAGAATACATTCATCTCTGGGAGTAGAGTTTCTTGACAATTCCTAATGAGGACAGCCTGAGAGAAGACTGTATCTGGTGATCCTATTGGGGATCTAGTTGTCTATTTCTACGAATAAACGAAACGGCGTCACCTAGTTCTAGACGTAGTTGCCGGGGAAACTCTAAATATCTATACTATTATTACACAGTTGATATGAGTTTATGAAAGAAGACTTACAGTGAAACAACCCCACAATACAGTTATATGTATATGAAAACGGTAAATGAAAGCGTGTAAACACTTACTCGGTTGTAGAGCTTCCATGTTGTTTGGTTAGTTGTTCAACTAAGAAAGATTGAAAACAACAATATATTCAAAATCAAAGGAGAAAGTGCTTTGAAATAAAAAGATTTGGGGCTTACAGCTCAAGGAGAGGCCCAAGGTTTTATCAATGAGCGCACTGTTATTTGTACAGAGGGACTTATACAAGTGACTGAGGCCCAAAATGTTTTCTGTACAAAGGGATGGGTCTTACACTCTTTCAAGAGGCCCAAAAAGTTTTAAAGAAAAAGAGTGGGGCTTATAACACGAGGGTAGGCCCAGATGATTTTTCCGTTTGAAATGGCGATCACGCCGAGATTTTCTTTTAACGCAGAGGGACTTATACAATAAGTGAGGCCCAAATGATTTTGGTTAAAAGGGGGTTGGGTCTTACACTCTACTAGAGGCCCAAAAGTTTTGAATGGGTCTTATAGCTCAAGGAGAGGCCCAAGGGTTATTTTGAAAAGGTGACGATCGCGCCGTTTGTTTTTGACGGTATCGGGACTTATACAATACACTGAGGCCCAAAAATGTTTTGGTCAAGAAAGGATTGGGTCTTACACTCTATTAGAGGCCCAAGGTGTTTTGAAAATGATTTATGAGGGTTGAATTAATCCAAAAACCCTAATTTGTTTTCAAAAATGTATTTAATTGAATAAAAATTCAATTAAAATGATCAAAATTGTTTAACATGTGAAAAACAAATTGTGATTTTGGATTAATGCTTAAAAAATTAAGTATTGACCTACAAAATAATTAGAAAGCATTAAAAGTTACAAAATCAATGTAGAAAAAATATTTAATATGTCAAAAACAATTAAAATATTAATTCTTTGCAAAAATATCAATTATATGAAATAAATAATATTTTTGGGATTTTTTGGGAAAATAAAATATTTTAACATTTTTGTGAATTATTAAAAAAAGAATCAACTCAAAATCATTAAAACTCAGAGAGAAATTAATTTTTGAATCAATTAAATAAAATCACAAAATTCAAATATTTGAATTATTCAAAAATGGCGCCAAGAACACACCAAGAACACGCGCGTGTTCTGGGTTTGGCTGATTTGCATTTTCTCCTCAATCTCACTGAATAGTTGATTATATCATGCAATCCACATATCATTATGCTCGTCTCAACCTCACGATCATGTCTATAACACTTAATTTCATTTAAATTAAACATATAACAAGAAATCATGAAAAATCCTCAAGAACCCTAATTTCTGCATGAAGGCTAGGATTTTTGATACACGATTCAAACAATGCAATTAATTGAGGGAAAATATTCCATGCATGATTATGAACATATGGCCAAATTATTGTGCGAGGAAATATGCATAGATTGAGAGATGACCAAGTATATGCTTACCTTTAAGCCGTGACAACAAGTGCAATGTGATTTTTGATTTGGAGGTGTTACAGATGAGTGGTGATGATCTGAACAGCTTCCCTACACCCTATGGAGTGTGTTTGAATGGTTGGACTTGATTGAAATTGGCTGGATCAATTTGTGGTACCTCAGCTGCACTTTGGTTAAAACCTTGAGCAACCAGCTGGTGATTTTGTGAAATTGGTGTTTCAGAAGTGATCTAAGTGTTTGATCAGCTCATATGTGATGTATGTGAGGTGTGTGAGTGATTGGTTTGATTGGAATTGCTCTCAAACTCAAAACCCGATAGTGACTTGCCTTAGAAGGCAAAATTGGAGTGAAAGAAGAGATTTTGAGGAAAGCATCTGTTTGATGGCTTTGGTATACTCAAACTGATCACAATTGAGCTCTATTTATAGTAGAGCAAGTTTGTTTTGCAAGGAATAGTGAATGGCAGCTGGTAAGTAGGTTTGGCCAATGTTGGCAAATGAAAATCCAAGTCTCCTCTAGCCATTGACTAGAGGTTGGGGCACAGAGCTTTGGTTCCCTTGGTCTTGGATAAGTCTTGACTGATTTCAAATGAGAATGGCTCAGTCCATGCCACCTTGACGCTTCCATTGAATGCTTCAATCCAAATTTGGAGTCTTGTCCCTATTTTGGCCATTCTAGGTTCAACATGCTATTTCTTGTTCCATGGACTTTGGAGGCTTGGCTCAGTGATTGTCCCCTTTAGATTCAATCCTCAGATGTGTCCAAGTGGATAGGAGCATTTGAATTTGGCTGATTTTGGCAAATTGAGCCAAAATGCAAAATCTGCCTTGCCTTTGACAGATTTCAGCAAGGCAACTTGACAATGTCACATCTCATGGTATAAGTTGAATTTGGCAATGTTCTTGGCCATTTTGGAAAGCCCTTACATGATACAACAACTGTTTGAACAAGTTTGGTTTTGATCTCTTCTGATTCCAAGTGAAAAATCCCTCTACATTTGGCAAAAAGTGAAGCAAAATTTGACTTAGTGAAAATTTCACTAAGTGTTGGAAAAAGTGACATTTTCACTTTTCAGCCATTTTGATCACTCCATAACTCAAAATCCTTAATGAATTGGACTTAGGTCTAGTTGAAGTTTTTGTAGACGGTAATGAGGGCTACAAATCCATCTTTGGATGAGAAAAAATGGCATTGTGGTTTAGGAGTTATGATCCTTCAAAGTTGGTACCCTTATCACTTTATTTTTAACTTAGAAAATTTTCTAAGTTTTTATGGTTACCCCTTTTACAAGTTATCCCACTTTTCTTGATTTTTCTTGGTGAATGATGATTCAAATCATACATTAACATCATTTTAGGGTTAAAAATCCATTTTGGTGAAAAATCTCAAAAAGTCAAAGTTGACTTTTGTGCACAATTGACTTTTTATCAGATGAATTCCAAATTGTGCAATTCTTCAGGAAATCATGTCCTTGACCTAAATCAAACTTGATGGACATGTTCCATGGGTGTCATAGGGTATATTGGGGAATGTCCTAGGGTTTGGGAGCATGTCCTGGTCAAAAGTCAAAGTTATAGTTGACTTTCCTCGCGAAACCCTAATTGTGGTGCAGATGAAAATGAGACTTGTTGCTCATGCTTCTTGGATTAATCCATTGTTCCAAATGGATCAATATAGTTCATTAGGGACCCTCAAATCATGTCTTGAGGTCTTGGCTCTTGATTTGTCCCAAAAGTCAACTTAGGGGTGAATTAGGTCAAGAAACCCTAATTCCTGATTTTTGATGTATGCATCCCCTAAGGAAAAATTGACTGGATGGATGGGTCCATGAGGTTCCATGGAGTATATTAGGTTGTGTTTTGGATCTTTGGCTTATGCCCAGATGAAACTTTCCATCTAGAGGTCCTGGTCGACCAAAACCCTAATTTGGTGATACTGGCGATCTTGAGACTTGATCCACCTAGAAGGGAGCAACCTTGTGCTTAATCCTTGAAGTGGGAGTCCTTTTGATCCATTGTGGATGTTTGAGAGGTTAGACAAGTTGAAGATCATGTCATTCCTTGATTGATCCTTTGTCTAAGGCTCTGAGAGGGCTTAAAACCCTAATTTTGATTGTAGTGAATGCTCAACAACCCTTGAGGCATTTAGTGAGGCATGATGGTTCATCCATATTGTGATGATGATTTGCACAATGATGGGAAATCTTAGTGGTCAAAATTTGGGGTATGACAGATGCCCCTATTTAATCTTCTTGGACCCGAAGGTGTGAATGACGAAGGTATTCGGGCATTCAGGGTGCAAGAGGATTAAATATCGGAATACCCAAAATTTTGATGGTGGTTATGAATGGCAGATCACATCCATCTTCTTTCGCTAAGAAATGATGCTTAGAAAAGGTAAACTTCCCCTCGAGCCTGGTCTTCAGCCAAGGAACAGGTCTCAGTTTCTGATTTAAACTTCCCCTCGATCCTGGTTTCCTACCAAGGAACTGGTCTTAGTTTTTGATGTAAACTTCCCCTCGATCCTGGTTTCCTACCAAGGAACTGGTCTTAGTTTCTGATGTAAACTTCCCCTCGTTCCTGGTTTCCTTCCAAGGAACTGGTCTTAGTTTCTGATTTAAACTTCCCCTCGATCCTGGTTTCCTACCAAGGAACTGGTCTTAGTTTCTTTTGTCAATAAACTTTATTAACAAGGGACGCTATGCATAGCGGCTTTCCTTCAAACTTCTCGCCGAATTTTCCTGGGGAGATGCCATTTGACGGAAACAATTTTGATGTCAGACTTGCTGGGGAACCCAGTCGTCTGAGTTGTAGAGGTACACAAACTTCTCTATTAGAGACGCCATTTGTCGACTCTATCTGGGGAAAATGAGTCTCTTGAGAGACTGCTTCCGCTTGGGGTCTTACATCATACTTTTCTCGGGATCTTTCTGGAGAAATGCCATATGATGGGATCCAATTTTGAGGTGCCGATGACCTTTTCATCAGCATATTTTTGGAGAAATACTGATGTACTGCCGAACCTTTGCTTAAGAGGCTTTCTCTGGGGATTTTCTTTAATCCGGGAAAGCAAGGATATCATTTTCAATGGCGAAGAGTGACATCTGTTGAAGGTTCTCTGGCTCTTCAGAGGTTCAAGTTATCAAAGTGGCCGAGTGCTGACTCTGATCTAAAGATACACTGGTGGCGAGATTGTTCAGACACAACGTTTCCTGACGAGGAAAGAACTGACAACTCGATTGAGAGAACTCCTATCACTAAGGGACAAGACCGGCTAGAGTGATAGTGATGCAATATGAAATGTGAATGCAAATCAATAATGCATGATGTATGTATGTATATGCGGATAAAACTGACGCGACACACAAATTAAAAGATGAACATGACAGGATACTCGGCCATCGCGGGGCGTGTAGAGATATCGCTGGTTCAAGATAGCAATTCCACCTTGCTTAGGAGGGATAGTCCCCGTTGGGAGCACCGTTGATCGGGCTTAGGAGATGAGAACTTTGTCGTGGCGTGTCAGACGAGACAAGGTCTCTGACATAGTTGATCCCTTCATTCAGGCGTAATGGCGTAGAAGGAGTACTTTGATTCTTCACTTTGAAGTTCGCTTACTTCTGGAGAAGCGGTTGATGCTCTTTTGATGTTCAACAGTCAAAAGAAATTGCCATCTTTATTAAAAAGCAGAAAATGTTTTAACAAGTAAATTCATTTTTGTTTTATTTCAAGAATCGTTGATCATGTTAAAATGTCGTTCTGTAAAGCTAAAACAAGTAAGAATTACAAACAAAAGCACAAAGGCTCAAATTTTATCGATAAGATGGAGATCAGCCAAATGCGTGATTCCAAAGAGTAATTACAAAGTTAGAAAATGGTAATTTACAGGGAAAAGGGATACGTTGAAACATAACGACCACTATCCTTCTACCAACTTTGAATTCAGGGCATCTTGAGCTTTTGTCGAAGATGACTTTAACTGGAGTTTTCTTCCGATGATGTAACTGCTGCTGCTGAGGGACTTGCCTCTGTTGAACATAGTTACTTGCCATTATCCCTAATTTTTGCCTGGATTGTACTATGATGTTTCCAATCCACCGGGATGATTTTTTTTATTTTTTTTATTTTTTAGGCGAAGTATTTCTTGACTATATCAACATTCGTGGGATAGGCAAATTCCTCTCCGTCCATGGTTGCAAGTCTCAAGGCGCCGCCTGAGAAAGCTTTCGTGACCACATAGGGGCCATCATAATTCGGGGCCCATTTGCCCCGAGAATCAGTGAGAAAAGATTGTATCTTCTTGAGCACGAGGTCCCCTTTTCTGAAGACACGAGATCGGACCTTTTTGTCGAACTCCCTATTCATTTTCTGCTGATACAACTGACCGTGGCATAGTGCCGTGATTCTCTTTTCTTTGATCAGATTCAGTTCATCGTGTCGACTTTGACACCATTCAGCTTCGGTGAGCTTAGCTTCCATCAATACTCAGATTGACGGGATCTCTACTTCTATGGGGAGCACTACTTCCATGCCATACACTAGAGAAAAAGGGGTTGCCCCTGTTGAAGTGCGGACAGATGTGCGATAACCGTGAAGAGCAAAGGGTAGCATCTCGTGCCAGTCTTTGTAAGTTACAACCATCTTTTGAACGATCTTCTTGATGTTCTTGTTAGCCGCTTCCACCGCTCCGTTCATCTTGGGTCGGTAGTGAGATGAGTTATGGTGTTCAATCTTGAACTCTGCACACAACTCCTTCATCATTTTGTTGTTCAAGTTAGATCCATTATCAGTAATGATCTCGCTTGGAACACCATAACGGCAGATGATATTGTTTTTGATAAATCGGACCACCACTTGTCGGGTTACATTAGCGAATGACGCTGCTTCGACCCACTTGGTGAAATAGTCAATGGCTACCAGGATGAACCGGTGTCCGTTTGAAGCCTTAGGTTCGATCATGCCAATCATGTCGATTCCCCATATGGAAAAAGGCCATGGGGAAGAAAGAACTTTGAGATGTGATGGCGGTACATGAATTTTGTCAGAGTATATCTGACACTTGTGACATCTCCTCATGTACTTGTAGCAGTCGGATTCCAGGGTCAACCAGTAATACCCTGCTCTCAAAATTTTTCTCGCCATTGTGTGTCCGTTGGCATGAGTGCCAAAGGATCCTTCATGAATTTCTTTCATAAGCATGTCTGCTTCGGGTCTGTCGACGCATCGGAGCAAGACCATGTCAAAATTCCTCTTATAAAGAGTGTCACCGCTCAGGAAGAAGTTTCCAGCCAATCTTCTGAGGGTTTTCTTGTCTTTTCTGAGTGCCCCAGATGGGTACTCTTGTTTCTGAAGGAAGCATTTGATATCGTGATACTAAGGTTTGTCATCTATGACTGCTTCGATCGTGAAGACGTAAGCGGGCCGTTCAAGGCGCATTATGTCGATCTTAGGTAAGTCGTTCCATTGACCTACACTAATCATGGAAGAGATAGTGGCTAATGCATCAGCCATGTGATTCTCATCACGAGGGATGTGATGAAACTCAACTCTGTTGAAGAAAGGTAACAACCTTCTTGCGTAGTCTTTGTAAGGAATCAATCCTGATTGGTATATGTTCCAATCTCCTTTTATCTGATTGATAACCAAGGCTGAATCGCCGTATACGTCCAAGTTTTTGATCTTTAAATCAATTGCTTCTTCGAGACCCATAATATATGCTTCGTATTCGGCCTCGTTGTTCATACATTTGAACGTAAGTCTGGTGGTGAAAGGAATATAGGTACCCGGAGGGGTAACAATGATTGCCCCAATTCCGTTTCCGTATTGATTAACTGCTCCGTCAACGATAAGTCCCCATTGGGAACCTGGTTCTGGCCCTTCACTGGGTAGTGGCTCATCGCAGTCTTTCATTTTTAGATACATGACATCTTCGTCTGGGAAGTCAAACCCGATTGATTCTTGATCGTCAATCGGTTGATGAGCCAAATGATCGGCTAAAACACTTCCCTTAACGGCTTTCTGAGCGTGGTACTCTATGTCATATTCTGATAACAGCATCTGCCAACGGGCAATTCTTCCCGTAAGAGCAGGTTTTTCAAATACGTACTTGATTGGATCCATTTCGGAGACCAACCAAGTAGTATAACAAATCATTTATTGGAGAAGACGTTTGGCTGCCCAAGCCAAAGCGCAACAAGTTTTCTCAAGCATCGTGTACCGAGTCTCGCAGTCGGTGAATTTCTTGCTCAAATAGTAGATGGCAGACTCTTTTCTTTTAGTTTCGTCTTGTTGTCCAAGTACACATCCCATTGAGTCCTTTAGGACTGTGAGGTAAATGATCAGTGGTCTTTCTTCCACTAGAGGTGATAGAATCAGAGGATTCAACAGATATTTCTTAATACTGTCGAAGGCAGTTTGGCAATCTTCTGACCAAACACAATCCTGGTTCTTTTTCAGTAATTTGAAAATCGGTGCACATGTGGCGGTCATAAGGAATATGAATCTGGAGATGTAGTTTAAATGTCCCAGGAATCCTCTGACTTGTTTTTCAGTTTTCGGAGAAGGCATTTCTTGAATGGCCTTGACCTTGTCAGGATCAACCTCAATTCCTTTCAGGATGACGATGAACCCTAGTAGTTTCCCTGAACAGACACCGAAGGTGCACTTGTTGGGATTCAAGCGGAGCTTGAATTTTCTCAAACGTTCGAACAATTTCGACAGATGTTCAACATGCTCACTCTCTGTTTTTGATTTTTCAATCATATCATCGACATATACCTCGATTTCCTTATGTATCATGTCATGAAGCAGAGTAGTCATGGCCCTTTGATAGGTTGCCCCGACGTTCTTCAAACCGAACGACATTACCTTGTAACAAAAGGTACCCCATGGGGTAATGAACGAAGTTTTCTCCATGTCTTTCGGCGCTATTTTGATCTGGTTATAGCCCGAGAATCCATCCATAAAGGAGAATACTTTGAACTTTGCTGTGCTGTCAACCAACATGTTAATGTGTGGTAAAGGAAAGTCATCTTTTAGACTTGCCTTGTTCAGATCTCTGTAATCAACACACATTCTGACATTTCCGTCCTTTTTGGGAACAGGTACGATGTTGGCTAACCATTGAGGATATTCAGCTGTAGCGAGGAAACCCGCGTTAATTTGTTTCTGTACCTCCTCTTTGATTTTGATGGCCATGTCCGGGTGAGTCCGTCTCAACCTTTGCTTTACTGGCAGACATTCTGATCTTAACGGTAAGTGATGTTCCACGATGCTGGTATCCAACCCTGGCATATCCTGATAAGACCAAGCGAATACATCGGGAAATTCTCTGAGAAGCTTTATCAAACTCTCTCTGGCAGTTGGACTGAGCAGTGCCCCAATCCTGATTTCTTTTCTCTCTTGCTCTGAACCCAAGTTTACCGTTTCCAACGGTTCTTTGTGAGGTTCAATGGACCTTTCCTCTTGTCTGAGTAGTCGAGAGATCTCTTCTGGAATTTTGTCATCATTTTCTTCTTCAGCCTCGAATACCGGGAACTCAAAGTTGGGAGAAGGCATCGGATCGTATGTTTCAACGGGGTGTAAAACAAGCAATCTGCATGACGTGATGATTCGTGTTTAGAAGAGATAGAGAAAAATGCAAGTGTGTGCAGTGTATTTGTTTTACTGCTTGTTTTTATTGTTTTGTTTTTTAGAATTACCATTTTCTTTGAAAAAGTAAAAAGAGAAAACAGCAATTAATGCGGAAATTACAGAACGACGTTATTTTATTAATGAACAAGTCGAATCTTGAAACTACAGCCCTATAAAACAAAACTCTGTCGCTTTGGGCAAAGCGAAGAGGGAAATTTACAGAAAGCGAGCCCTATCAAAACATCTGTTTCACCTGGGCAGGGTGAAAGGTTAAAGATGGCAATTACTTTGACTGAGGAACGACCTTCGGAATCTTGACAGCAACCCATTGGCGGAGAACTCCTCGGTGAATCACAAAGTCTGGCACCTTCCTTGATTTGTCTTCAGAAATGACGTTGATTTCAGGTGGAGCGGGATCATTGGAATCTGTCTCCCAGGCAGAATTGTCGTAGGAGAATTCCTCTGTTGCATTTTGCATAGCATTTGTGCTCTCAGGTACATCTCCCCATCCAGTTGCCTGGATATTCTCGAGCCTGATACGAGAGCTTTCGGGAGCGGTGTACTTGACCATATAGTCGAATTTTCCACTTGGTTCTCCCAGAGTGTCCCAAACTTCTTTGGAACTGGAGGAGTCATCTCTCTCAATGACGTTGACCTCGGGAAAAGCATAGTTGATGAACTCAAGTCCTGCAAACGTTGCGAATTCATCTTCATGTTGAATAGTTTCTGAATGACCTGAGAGATGGTCCCATGCCATGGTGGGGACACAGGTATTCCGTTCAATGACGGTCAGCTGATTTTCATTGTTCGGCTGACTTTCTTGCCCCAAGTTTCCTGGGTAAGGTTGCCACATTGGCAGACCATCCATTGGGCCATAGTAGGTGTAGTCAAAATTATCTTTCATCGGAGTGTCTTCCTCTAATGAATTTGGCAGAGCGCGACATCCTTCTGGATCACAATCCCCGTAGATCATTTCAACATCTGATCTTGGTATGAATCTCGGACTTTCTGTAGGAAAGTAAAAAGGCATAAGAACCTCTTCCTGAGACATATAACCGTCCTTGTTAAGGTAGGACTTCCATTCTTCATTTGTGTCAGAGGGATTTTCCTCATTGATAGCATGAATTGTCTAAGACACTGGGTGAAGAAAACCTCCACTGTGCAATAAGTTTTGAAGGGGATGAAGACTTTCATCGCTGGAGGCTGTCTGGGTACAGGTTGCAGAAAAACCAAGACCCTTCTTTGTTTTATTGTCAATAGGAATGACAAGCTGCCCCCATCCAGTCGTATCGGTACTCTCGACTGCTTTAATAGAATCTTTGTATGAGGAAATCAAGGTTCCTCCTCTGAACTGATTGTCATTGCTCACCGACAATGCTTGAAACTGAGTTCCAATAACCTCCTCGGGTTCTATACCAGCAGATGATGACAAGTTACTCACGAGCAAGGCTTGTTCCCCACAAACCGTGACAAGCTGATCGTTCTGAACGAATTTTAGCTTTTGGTGGAGGGTCGAAGTGACCGCTCCAGCCTGGTGTATCCAAGGTCTTCTTAATAAACAACTGTATGTTGCCCGGATGTCCATGACCTGGAAAGTGACTTGGAAAGTGTGAGGACCAATAGTTATGGGAAGGTCAACTTCGACGATAACTGTTTTTCTGGATCCGTCGAATGCTTTGACGACAACCTCGCTGACTCTCATCGGAGGGCCTTTGAATGATAATTGCATCAAAGTGGACTTCGGCATAACATTCAGGGCTGATCCTGTGTCTACCAGTACGCTGGCTAAAGCATCGTCCTTGCAGTTAACTGTGATATTGAGTGCCATGTTATGACGGCGACCCTCTTCAGGTAATTCTTCATCACTAAATCCCAAATTGTTGCAGGAAGTGATGTTAGAGACAATGCTATCGAACTGTCTGATTGTTACATCCTGTTCCACAAAGGCTTGCTCCAAGACTTTCTGTAGAGCCTCCCTGTGGGCTTCTGAACTGAGTAACAGTGATAACACCGATATCTTTGAAGGAGTTTGTGATAGTTGATCAACAATGTTGTATTCACTCCTTTGGATGAGCTTCAGCATCTCATCATTATTTTTCGAAAGGTCGGGATACTTGACTGACCGACTGGGGGATCGGGAGCTTCTGTCTGAAGTTCCTTTTCTTTGTTAAGTTCTCTAACTCCTCGGTTGAAGATTTGACCGCTCCGTGTTACACGACTGATGTCTGCAATATTCACGACGGAGGGTAATGGAATTTCCTTTCCATTCTCAATTGTTGTTGCACCGTATTTGTAAGGGATCGCCTTAGCTGATTCATACGGTAATGGTCCTGGTAGATAGATGACTACAGGAGCCTTCTGATTTTTCTGACCATCATAAGTGATCTCGATCCGTTCCCAGTTGGGAACTTTAGCTTTGGCAAGTAGAGGAATAATGGCAAAAACATCCCTGGTTCTGTGATGACCAGAGATCGTGACAACATCCTCAACTTGCTCGGCAAGGTAGTTCGGCGACCATTTGATGGGTCCAGAACCCGAATATGAGCGAATTTCTCCACGATCCACCTGATCCTGAAGAGCTGCTCTCACCAGGTAACACCCTTGGTTACTTTCTGAACAGATGCTACAATGGTCATAATTGTGTAGTGGCACCTGGCCACGCCCACTTTGAATACAATGTAACCTCACTAGGTTAGCTTCCACTGATCGGACATCCTGACTCTGACGCCGAGTGGGGTTTCTATTACTGATACTAATCTGCTGAGTATCTTCATCCATGTAGATTGGCATCCACCAATGATTTAACAAGTGCTGAAGTGCCTCCTGGACAAGGGTACAACCTCGATCGTTTTCGCAACCCGCTTTACAGCTTTGATAGTCATGTGATATTAAGAATCTGAGTCGGACCTGCTCAGCATGTAACTCTACCAGGTTGGTATTCATCACACAAATATCGAAGATATGAACCATGTTGATCTGATAAGGGTTCCTATCATGGTAGTCTTGGATCCATCCAAGATCCATCTGACGCTGGAGGGCCTCTTGTATGAAAGAGCATCCCTATTTGTTTACCGAGCAAATCAGACAAGAACTGTAATCGTGCCGCGGCAGATTATGATACTGGCTTTGCCTTGAGTGCATCGCCACCAAGTTGACATTCATTGCACGAATGTCGTGGTTCTGAATGACGTTAGAATTCGTGTAGACCATGTTAACTCCACGAACTCGGTGCTCCTGGATCCATCCGAGATCCATTTGTTCCTGCAGAGCTGCTTGCACTACAGAACATCCTTGATTGTCTTTAGAGCAGATATCACACTGGTGATATTTATGAGGTGGCACATGGCCATATCCACTCTGTCTACAATTCATCTTTACCAAATTGGTTTTCAACAACAGTACATCGTGAATTTGATAGACATCGTTAGATTCTCTCTCAATCAGATTGACTACAACCTTCTCGTGTTGAGGCAGCGGGTTCGTGAGAACATTAGGATTCGTATCCTTGAAGGATAAGACCCCGCTCCTAACAAGCTTTTGTACGTCGGGCTTGAAATTGAGACAAGTCTCTATGTTATGCCCTGAACCTCCTTGATGATGAGGGCATGTTTGATCCACCTTAAACCAAAAAGGCGGATTTTCTGGTACTGTAAGAGGAGATTTAGTCTGAATGTGCCCCTTAGCCAGTAGTAATGGAAACAGTTCTGCGTACGTCACGGGTATAGGATCAAATCCTGGTGACCGCGTTGTACGGTTGTTGTTATATGGAGGATGAGCCTGCTGAAGAGGCTGTTGTGTCCTTTGCTGGTCAGGTTTGCTCTGCGCAACCTGAGGTTGATACGTAGGAATAGACGCAGGGTTGATAGCAGGAGTTACAGCTGCTACCGGTTGATAACGTCGTCTTTGCTTTTCGAGAGAGATATTCCCAATATCTTGCGCTTTTTTCTTAGGGAGAGCACTACCGTATTTTTAGTACCGCTCGTCGATCCAGTGTCTTTTACCAAACGTCCTTCTCGGATGGCTTCCTCAAGACGTACGCCTATGCCGACCATTTCGGTGAAATCACTGGGCGCACTGGCAACCATTCGGTCATAGTAAAATGAGCTTAGGGTCTTTAAGAAGATCTTTGTCATCTCTTTTTCCTCAAGAGGTGGAAAAATTTGAGCAGCAATTTCACGCCACCTTTGAGCATACTCCTTAAAGGTTTCCTTGTCCTTTTGCGACATCGATCTGAGTTGATCTCTGTCGGGTGCCATGTCCAAATTGTATTTGTATTGCTGGACGAAGGTAGTACCAAGATCTCTGAATATGCTGATCGTAGTACGGTTTAAACCCATGTACCATTTGAGTGCGGCACCGGTTAAACTATCCTGAAAGTAGTGAATCAGTGGGTCCTGATTCTCCGTCTGGGCTGACATCCGCCAAGCGTACATCACCAGATGGCTTTGAGGGCAAGAGTTACCCTTATATTTTTCAAATTCGGGCACTTGGAACTTGTGCGGGACTTTCACATTTGGGACCAAGCAGAGATCTGCGGCGTCCTTTCCAAATAAATCCTGACGGTGAATGGCCTGCAGTTCCTTCTACATTTCCAAGAACTGTTCCTGGAATTCATCCATTCTGTCAAACATAGTTTCCTTCTTACCAGAAGGTGTTGGTGGAATCTGTCCTTCCGGGACAGTGTGCACCACAGGGGGTGGTACCGTGACTACGGCAGTGAGTCTTGGCGTTTCCCGAAGTTTCTAACCTTCAGGAGTCTTTAACATGCCCCTGGCATCTTCGCTTTTCCGAAGTTTGTAACCTTCAGGCCCAGCGGCTTCTGTTGTGATTCCCTGATCCTCAGTGATCAGCGGAACATATCCTTCCGGGATATAGTTAACAGGCATGCCCCAAGGACGATCTTTCGGTATCTGATACCTAGGATCATACCTCTCCACTACGGGTGTTGAGGTGATCTCTGAGATCACAGTTCTTTGTAGCTGAGCTTCTTCCATGGCTTGCATGTCGTTACGAAGCTTTCTCATATCCTCTCTCAGAGCGTCGATCTCTTCTTTCAACTCTCTGTTTTCTTCTTCCATATCATCCATCCTTTTCTGACGATTGGCCCGAGTATTATACGAATGAGACAGTTTGACTCTAGAATCGAGACACAAACGTGAGATTCGCAGGGAAGAAGAATACGCGATGTGAGAATGATGAATGCAATGATTATATTAATTGTTTTTTTTTTTGTTTAATCAAAGTAAACTTCAACAATTAGATTGCAAATATCAAACGGTGGGGAAACCCCTTTTTATTGAAATTTAAAGGATTACAGAAATGGAAATACAGTAGATTACAAAGTGCAGAAACAGAAACCTAAACTAATGGGTCCTGAGTCCTCTCTGAAGAGAAATCAGGTGCTGATTCTGGTATCTTCCTTTTCTTTGACCGGGGCTCTTGGGCCGTTGTCGGGTTGTCATTCCTTTGCCAAGTGAAAGGAGCGAGCAAATTCCTTTAGTCATCTTGATTATCTACAGCATGTTGCTCCAAAATTTCAATCAGAGCATCTTTTTCCTTCAGTAATTGCTGTATTTTGATGCACTCTATGTCGAGGGTGCGGTACTTGTTCTTCCAAGACCTTCTCTCCTTCTGAATTTTGTTGAGAGTAACCTGAAGCTTTTCAGTTTCCGTCATGAAGTACATGACAGATTCCCTCGGTGGAAGAATTCCGTAACGAGGATAAGGCATCTTTAGCTTGAGAGCTCTAGTTTGTACCCAATGGAGGTAAGGCTCCACCGAGACACATTCTGGTTTTCCCAGAGACTCTCGTCCTTTCTTATGAACATGCTTCCAAGCGTGCACTATTTCCATCTTTAGTGCTCTGTCGTTTTCTCCTTCTTTGAAGAAAAGACCTTCCAGATGAACACCCAGTGGGATGTGTCTCATCGAGTATCCAAATTGACGGCGAACCAATACCGGATGGTAGTTGATTCCTCCTTTAGTTCCTATAAGGGGTATGTTGGGGAAGTTTCCACAATGGTCAATGATCCTTATTCCCTCATAAATCCTATTACACCAATCTATATCAGAGTTGGTAAGAGACATGATCTTTTGCGACCAACGTAAGGCACTCTTGCAATCCCAAAAAGCAGTAGACTTGGGCAAGTGAGAGATAAACCATTTGTAAAGTAGAGGTACACAGCATGTGATCTCCCCTCCGCTGTATAAATTTCCCAAGTGTACAGAATGATACGCATCTGCGAGCAAAGTCGGCACAGGATTTCCACTGAGAAAAACCTTAATAGAGTTAATATCGACAAAGTTATTAATGTTGGGAAACAAAAATAACCCGTAGGTGAGCAAGACAAAGATGCTTTCAAAAGCAGTCACGTTTCCTATACTGGCAAAATACAGGGCCTTCTTTGTCAAGAACTGGGCTGGCAAACCTTGGATGCCACCCTTAGTGGTTAGGTGAGTCCTAACTTCAGACTCGTCCAAATGGATTGCTCTTGCAATAGTCCGATTCTTTGGAATTTCTTCCAGTCCAGAAAATGGAGCTCGATCTGTAATGTGTAGATCAACCAGATGAGAATACTCCTCCAGCGTTGGTGCAAGCTGGTAATCCGGGAATGTGAAACAGTGATAGACCGGATCATAGAACTGGATTAGTGCATCCATGATTCCCTAAATCACATGGACTCTTAATAGTGGTAGCAAACCTTCGTGCTTGGCTCTGAAAGCCTCTGGGTTAGTGATCATCCTTGCTAACCTTCTCAAATCCTCTAGTTTTGGAACCTTGAAGGTATACTGGTGAGTTCTCCTTCTACCGAAATCCATTAGTGCAATCCTTTTCTCTGATATTTGCAATCACAGTCTTAGTTTATTTTGAAAAAAAACAGAGAGACTAGAAGAGAAGAATTTTTGAATGTTTTAATGTTTTTTAGATGAATGCATGAATGCAGCACACAAAAATATAGAAAAAACATGGGGTCAAAGGTTCGTTGTCATGAAGTCAAGGCTCTACCCATCCCCAAAGGTTTATACTAGGGTGATTTTTGTACCTGTACTCATTATCATTAGCTCCTCCCAGGAAAGCAAAACAACAAGCGGATCGCCAACGAGTTGTAGAGCAATCTTAGAGTAAGTGCCATTCACCGAGAATAGATCACCAGCCTCAAATGAGGGTAGTATCGTGTAACAACTATTTCTGATAGTTTCCGCACTATGAAAGGGTTTGGCTCCCCAGCTTCTCAGACTTAACAACCGACAAATTGTCTAGGTGAGAGAATGGGTTGCGTTGGTCAACCTCCACTGAGGTTGATGGTCGACCCTGTCGCCATCACTTATCTTAGGTGTATACTCATTCTTTCCACATACGGCATCACCCGCATTCCCATTAGCAGAAAAATAAACATGTATAGCAATTAGGAAAAGCAATATATATATTTGTCCTAATCATCCTAGACCTTTAAAGCTATGATTCCTAAGTTCCTGACAGAAATTGGGTTCCCCGGCGGAAGCCCCAATCTGTGGTATTCACACAAGTGAAAAAGGAAATCAGAATTATGCCCCACGGTGGGCGCCATTTTTTCTGTAGCGAGCGATTTTGGACGCGGTTCTTAAGCGCTGGTCGCTCTCTGCGGTTGAGCTTAAAACTACAGGTCGATTCATTTTTTATCCTATTAAAGCTGATGAAGGAAGGGAAATAGATGTCTCCAATTAACCTTGCTTTGCATACTGAGTTTAAACAGCGGTCTGTTAGGTTACGGATGCTATCAATGTGGGGGGGCCTTTGTACTGGTTATTTGTATTTTCGCCAATGGTGATTTCTTTCTTTTTATCTTGGCAGAAGGTTTCTGGCGGGGAACAAGGATTAGGACGTTAGGACTGATGCTTTTGAATTACTGCTGTTGATATGGGAGTATGGGGTTTGGGTTTTTTATTGATTGTGCTCGCTAAGATCTTTTCTTTCGACCTTATGCCTATGTATTCCCGTTTACCGAAACAGGGAAATCAGAGCGTTCGTAGTTCCTCCTATTCTATGGGAGGAAATGGTTGTTTTTGGTGTCTTGTTCAAAGTCCAAGACGTGAAGCGAAAGGTGATTTGTATCTTGATCAAAGCCCAAGATATGAAGCTGAAAGGTCTCAACTTTAGAGAGAATTTGTCATCTCTAAAGAGGGAGTTGTATGTCACGACTGTTTATAAAGGAGAATTACTTTAACCGGGATATGTGAATCCTAGCAATTCCATAATTTTCTTTAAAGGGGATTTTAACCTGAAGGAGAAGACTTTAACTCATTGTAGAGCAATGCTATCTTTCCTTAGGAATTTCTCATGCTAAAAGAGGGACAGTGGCATGGATGTAGATGATCCAGAGGCTTGCCGCTTACAGCGATTAGATGAAGAGGAAGGAGTTGTTGATGTTTGTGTACTGTGAACGAGGCACAACTTTGATTCTAAAAGGTTGATTGGATCAACCAGTGGTTTTCTTATATAAAGCCTAAGAGGAGGCTGTTATGTGTCTCGTACAAAGCCCGAGAGAGAGGCTAAAAGGTTTTGACTCGACGATGGAGTCTTTTGGTATCTCGTATAAAGCCCGAGAGAGAGGCTAAAAGGGGTTAATCCTACAAGAGAATCCTTTATACTCAACAAGAGAGTGTTTTTTTTGTATCTCGTACAAAGCCCGAGATGAAGGCGATTGTTTGTTTGGCTCAATAAGAACCTTTTTGTATCTCGTATAAAGCCCGAGATGGAGGCAAAAGGGGCAATTGACTTAGCAAGGGAGTCCCTTATGTGTCTCGTACAAAGCCCGAGAGAGAGGCTAAACGTTTTTTGACTCCGCTGGGGAGAATCATTGTATAAAGCCCAAGAGGAGGCTAACTTCACTGGAGAAGGATCATTATACAAAGCCTAAGAGGAGGCTATGGCGACAGGTCCGGTATACTGATTTTGAAAGAGAAAATCAGTTCTTTTATGAGCAACACTGTACTCAGGGATTTGATTCAAGGATCCGGGTTATTCCTGTTCTTTAAGGAAGCGGGAAATCCAAAGGATATTGAGACTATCTGAGTCTGCGGGTTTCCTTCCTATTTAACGAAGGGGTCACTTGAGAATGTCTTTGAGACTCAAGGAAGTTAGACTGTCCGTGTCTCGAGTTTTATCTTTTGTACTATGCTTTGAGAAACAATAGTAGACTCTTTGAAAGGACTGTTCTATGAAGATGACTAGGTTCTGTTCCTATACCTCTAGGAGGTCGTCGGGACAATTTGTACGAAGCCCAAGAGGAGGCTGGGATCTTTTAAGAAGCCGACGGGTCCTTGTACTAAGCCCAAGAGGAGGCTATCATTCCCGGAGGAAGAAATCATTATACGAAGCCTAAGAGGAGGCTATGAAGACTTCTAAGAAGCCGACGGGTCCTTGTACTAAGCCCAAGAGGAGGCGGGGTTGCTTTTAGGAAGCCTGTGGGTCCTTGTACGATGCCCAAGAGGAGGCCGATGCTTTTAAGAAGCCCGTGGGTCCCCAAACCCCGAGAAATTCAAGGCAATGCTATTCACCGAGAATAGATCAAAGTCAGGAAAGTTCGAGAATTTGGAAGAAACTCAAAGATGCCATTCACGGAGAATACATTCATCTCTGGGAGTAGAGTTTCTTGACAATTCCTAATGAGGACAGCCTGAGAGAAGACTGTATCTGGTGATCCTATTGGGGATCTAGTTGTCTATTTCTACGAATAAACGAAACGGCGTCACCTAGTTCTAGACGTAGTTGCCGGGGAAAATCTAAATATCTATACTATTATTACACAGTTGATATGAGTTTATGAAAGAAGACTTACAGTGAAACAGCCCCACAATACAGTTATATGTATATGAAAGCGGTAAATGAAAGCGTGTAAACACTTACTCGGTTGTAGAGCTCCCATGCTGTTTGGTTAGTTGTTCAACAAAGAAAGATTGAAAACAACAATATATTCAAAATCAAAGGAGAAAGTGCTTTGAAATAAAAAGATTTGGGGCTTACAGCTCAAGGAGAGGCCCAAGGTTTTATCAGTGAGCGCCCTGTTATTTGTACAGAGGGACTTATACAAGTGACTGAGGCCCAAAATGTTTTCTGTACAAAGGGATGGGTCTTACACTCTTTCAAGAGGCCCAAAAAGTTTTAAAGAAAAAGAGTGGGGCTTATAACACGAGGGTAGGCCCAGATGATTTTTCCGTTTGAAATGGCGATCGCGCCGAGATTTTCTTTTAACGCAGAGGGACTTATACAATAAGTGAGGCCCAAATGATTTTGGTTAAAAGGGGGTTGGGTCTTATACTCTATTAGAGGCCCAAAAGTTTTGAATGTGTCTTATAGCTCAAGGAGAGGCCCAAGGGTTATTTTGAAAAGGCGACGATCCCGCCGTTTGTTTTTGACGGTATCGGGACTTATACAATACACTGAGGCCCAAAAATGTTTTGGTCAAGAAAGGATTGGGTCTTACACTCTATTAGAGGCCCAAGGTGTTTTGAAAATGATTTATGAGGGTTGAATTAATCCAAAAACCCTAATTTGTTTTCAAAAATGTATTTAATTGAATAAAATTTCAATTAAAATGATCAAAATTGTTTAACATGTGAAAAACAAATTGTGATTTTGGATTAATGCTGCAAAAATTAAGTATTGACCTACAAAATAATTAGAAAGCATTAAAAGTTGCAAAATCAATGTAGAAAAAATATTTAATATGTCAAAAACAATTAAAATATTAATTCTTTGCAAAAATATCAATTATATGAAATAAATAATATTTTTGGGATTTTTTGGGAAAATAAAATATTTTAACATTTTTGTGAATTATTAAAAAAAGAATCAACTCAAAATCATTAAAACTCAGAGAGAAATTAATTTTTGAATCAATTAAATAAAATCACAAAATTCAAATATTTGAATTATTCAAAAATGGCGCCAAGAACACACCAAGAACACGCACGTGTTCTGGGTTTGGCTGATTTGCATTTTCTCATCAATCTCACTGAATAGTTGATTATATCATGCAATTCACATATCATTATGCTCGTCTCAACCTCACGATCATGTCTATAACACTTAATTTCATTTAAATTAAACATATAACAAGAAATCATGAAAAATCCTCAAGAACCCTAATTTCTGCATGAAGGCTAGGATTTTTGATACACGATTCAAACAATGCAATTAATTGAGGGAAAACATTCCATGCATGATTATGAACATATGGCCAAATTATTGTGCGAGGAAATATGTATAGATTGAGAGATGACCAAGTATATGATTACCTCTAAGCCGTGACAGCAAGTGCAATGTTATTTTTGATTTGGAGGTGTTACAGATGAGTGGTGATGATCTGAACAGCTTCCCTACACCCTATGGAGTGTGTTTGAATGGTTGGACTTGATTGAAATTGGCTGGATCAATTTGTGGTACCTCAGCTGCACTTTGGTTAAAACCTTGAGCAACCAGCTGGTGATTTTGTGAAATTGGTGTTTCAGAAGTGATCTAAGTGTTTGATCAGCTCATATGTGATGTATGTGAGGTGTGTGAGTGATTGGTTTGATTGGAATTGCTCTCAAACTCAAAACCCGATAGTGACTTGCCTTAGAAGGCAAAATTGGAGTGAAAGAAGAGATTTTGAGGAAAGCATCTGTTTGATGGCTTTGGTGTACTCAAACTGATCACAATTGAGCTCTATTTATAGTAGAGCAAGTTTGTTTTGCAAGGAATAGTGAATGGCAGCTGGTAAGTAGGTTTGGCTAATGTTGGCAAATGAAAATCCAAGTCTCCTCTAGCCATTGACTAGAGGTTAGGGCACAGAGCTTTGGTTCCCTTGGTCTTGGATAAGTCTTGACTGATTTCAGATGAGAATGGCTCAGTCCATGCCACCTTGATGCTTCCATTGAATGCTTCAATCCAAATTTGGAGTCTTGTCCCTATTTTGGCCATTTTAGGTTCAACATGCTATTTCTTGTTCCATGGACTTTGGAGGCTTGGCTCAGTGGTTGTCCCCTTTAGATTCAATCCTCAGATGTGTCCAAGTGGATAGGAGCATTTGAATTTGGCTGATTTTGGAAAATCGAGCCAAAATGCAAAATCTGCCTTGCCTTTGACAGATTTCAGCAAGGCAACTTGACAATGTCACATCTCATGGTATAAGTTGAATTTGGCAATGTTCTTGGCCATTTTGGAAAGCCCTTACATGATACAACAACTGTTTGAACAAGTTTGGTTTTGATCTCTTCTGATTCCAAGTGAAAAATCCCTCTACATTTGGCAAAAAGTGAAGCAAAATCTGACCTAGTGAAAATTTCACTAAGTGTTGGAAAAAGTGACATTTTCACTTTTCAGCCATTTTGATCACTCCATAACTCAAAATCCTTAATGAATTGGACTTAGGTCTAGTTGAAGTTTTTGTAGAGGGTAATGAGGGCTACAAATCTATCTTTTAATGAGAAAAAATGGCTTTGTGGTTTAGGAGTTATGATCCTTCAAAGTTGGTACCCTTGTCACTTTATTTTTAACTTAGAAAATTTTCTAAGTTTTTATGGTTACCCCTATTACAAGTTATCCCACTTTTCTTGATTTTTCTGGGTGAATGATGATTCAAATCATACATTAACATCATTTTAGGGTTAAAAATCCATTTTGGTGAAAAATCTCAAAAAGTCAAAGTTGACTTTTGTGCACAGTTGACTTTTTATCAGATGAATTCCAAATTATGCAATTCTTCAGGAAATCATGTCCTTGACCTAAATCAAACTTAATGGACATGTTCCATGGGTGTCATAGGGTATATTGGGGAATGTCCTAGGGTTTGGGAGCATGTCCTGGTCAAAAGTCAAAGTTACAGTTGACTTTCCTCGCGAAACCCTAATTGTGGTGCAGATGAAAATGAGACTTGTTGCTCAAGCTTCTTGGATTAATCCATTGTTCCAAATGATCAATATAGTTCATTAGGGACCCTCAAATCATGTCTTGAGGTCTTGGCTCTTGATTTTTCCCAAAAGTCAACTTAGGGGTGAATTAGGTCAAGAAACCCTAATTCCTGATTTTTGATGTATGCATCCCCTGAGGCAAAATTGACTGGATGGATGGGTCCATGAGGTTCCATGGAGTATATTAGGTTGTGTTTTGGATCTTTGGCTTATGCCCAGATGAAACTTTCCATCTAGAGGCCCTGGTCGACCAAAACCCTAATTTGGTGATACTGGCGATCTTTAGACTTGATCTACCTAGAAGGGAGCAACCTTGTGCTTAATCCTTGAAGTGGGAGTCCTTTTGATCCATTGTGGATGTTTGAGAGGTTAGACAAGTTGAAGATCATGTCATTCCTTGATTGATCCTTTGTCTAAGGTTCTGAGAGGGCTTAAAACCCTAATTTTGATTGCAGTGAATGCTCAACAACCCTTGAGGCATTTGGTGAGGCATGATGGTTCATCCATATTGTGATGATGATTTGCAAAATGATGGGAAATCTTAGTGGTCAAAATTTGGGGTATGACACCATTTTCTGTCAGGAACATAGGATTCATAGCTTTAAAGGTCTGGGATGATTAGGACAAATATATATACTGCTTTTCCTAATTGATATATGTGTTTATTTTTCTGCTAATGGGAATGCGTGTGATGCCGCATGTGGAAAGATTGAGTATACACTTAAGATAAGTGATGGCGACGAGGTCGACCATCAACCTCAGTGGAGGCTTCCCAATGCAACCCATTCTCTCTCATTGGCAATGGGCCGATTGTGACGTCTGAGAAGCTGAGGAGCCAACCCTTTTGTAGTGCGGAAACTATCAGAAATAGTTGTCACGCGATACTACCCTCATTTGAGGCTGATGATCTATTCTCGGTGAATAGCATTTACTCTAAGATTTCATACAGCTCGCTGGCGATCCGCTTGCTGTTTGTTATCCTGGGAGGAGCTGATGATTTTGAGTACAGGTACAAAAATCACCCTAGTATAAACCTTTGGGGATGGGTAGAGCCTTGACTTCATGACAACGACCCTTTGACCCCATGTTTTTTCTATGTTTTTGTGTGCTGCATTCATGCATTCATTTAAAAAACATTAAAACATTCAAAAAAATTTCTCTTCTAGTCTCTCTGTTTTTTAAATTAAACTAAGACTGTGATTGCAAATATCAGAGAAAAGGATTGTGCTAATGGATTTCGGTAGAAGGAGAACTTATACGTACACCGTCAGGATTCCAAAACTAGAGGATTTGAGAGGTTTGGCGAGAATGATCACAAACCAAGAGGCCTTCAGAGCCAAGTACGGAGGTCTTCTACCTCTGTTAAGGGTCCATGTGATTGAGGGAATCATGGATGCGCTCGTTCAATTCTACGATCTGGTTTATCACTGCTTTACATTCCCGGATTACCAGCAAGCACCAACGTTGGAGGAATATTCTCACCTGATCGATTTACACATCACTGATCAAGCTCCATTTTTTGGACTGGAAGAAATTCCAAAGGATCAGACCATTGCAAGAGCAATTCATTTGGATGAGTCAGAGGTTAGGATTCACATGACTACCAAGGGTGGTATACAAGGTTTGCCAGCCCAGTTTCTGACAAAGAAAACTCTGTACTTCGCTAGTATAGGGAACGAGACTGCTTTCGAAAGCATCTTTGTTTTACTCACTTTCGGATTATTTTTGTTGCCCAACATTAATAACTTCGTCGATATCAACGCTATTAAGGTTTTTCTCATTGGAAACCCTGTACCAACTTTGCTCGCGGATGCGTATCATTCTGTACACTTAGGGAATTTGTACAGCGGAGGGGATATCACATGTTGTGTACCTTTGCTTTACAAATGGTTTATCTCCCATTTACCTAAGTATACCGCTTTCTGGGATCATAAGAGTGCCTTGCGCTGGTCGCAGAAGATCATGTCTCTCACCAACTCTGATATAGATTGGTGCAATAGGATTTATGATGGAATCAGGATCATTGACCGTTGTGGAAACTTCCCCAACGTACCCCTTATAGGAAGTAAGGGAGGAATCAACTATCATCCGATATTGGTTCGCCGTCAGTTTGGATACCCGATGAGGCATGTCCCACGGAATGCTCATCTGGAAGGTCTTTTCTTCAAGGAAGGAGAAAGTGACAGAGCACTAAAGACGGAAATAGTGAACGCTTGGAAACATGTTCATAAGAAAGGATGGGAGTCTCTAGGAAAACCGGACTGTGTCTCGGTGGAGCCTTATCTCCACTGGGTATAAACTAGAGCTCTCAAGCTAAAGATGCCTTATCCTCGTTACGGAATTCTTCCGCCAAGGGAATCTGTCATGTACTTCATGACGGAAACTGAAAAGCTTCAGGATACTCTCAACAAAGTTCAACGGGAGAGGAGGTCTTGGAAGAACAAGTACCGCACCCTCAACGTAGAGTGCATCAAAATACAGCAACTACTGAAAGATAAGGACGCTCTGATTGAAATTTTGGAGCAACATGCTGTAGAGAATCATGATGACCAAAGGAATTTGCTCGCTTCTTTCACCTGGCAAAGGAATGACAACCCGACAACGGCTCAAGAGCCCCGGTCAAAGAAAAGGAAGATACCAGAATCAGCACCCGAGTTCTCTCAGGACCCCTTAGCTTAGGTTTCTGTTTCTGCACTTTGTAGTCTGCTGTATTTTCGTTTCCGCAATCCTTTGAATTCAATAAAAAGGGGTTTCCCCACTGTTTGATATTTGCAATATAATTGTCGAAGTTTATTTTGATTAAACCAAAAAACACTTAATATAATCGTTGCTTTCATCATTCTCACATCGCGTATTCTTCTTACCTACGAATCTCACGTTTGTGTCTCGGTTCTAGAGTCAAACTGTCTCATTCATACAATACTCGGGCCAATCGTCAGAAAAAGATGGATGATCTTGAGGAAGAAAATAGAGACTTGAAAGAAGAGATCGACGCTCTGAGAGAGGATATGAGAAAGCTTCGTAACGACATGCAAGCCATGGCAGAAGCTCAGCTACAAAGGACTGTGATCTCAGAGATCACCTCAGCGCCCATAGTGGAGAAGTATGATCCTAGGTATCAAACGCCGAAAGATATTCCTTGGGGCATGTCTGCAAACTATATCCCGGAAGGATATGTTCTGCCGATCACTGAAGATCAGGGAATCATAACAGAAGCCGCTGGGCCTGAAGGTTACAAACTTCGGGAAAGCGAAGATGCCAGAGGCATACTGAAGACTCCTGAAGGTTACAAACTTCGGGAAACGCCAATATTCACTGTTGTAGTCACGGTACCACCCTCTGTGGTGCACACTGTCCCGGAAGGACAGATTCCACAGATACCTTCTAGTAAGAAGGAAACTATGTTTGACCGAATGGATGAATTCCAGGAACAGTTCTTGGAAATACAGAAGGAACTGCAAGCCATTCGCGGTCAGGATCTATTTGGAAAAGACGCCGTAGACCTTTGCTTGGTCCCCAATGTGAAAGTCCCGCACAAGTTCCAAGTGCCCGACTTTGAAAAGTACAAGGGTAACTCTTGCCCTCAGAGTCACTTGGTGATGTACGCTCGGCGAATGTCAGCTTAGACTGAGAATCAGGACCTGTTGATTCACTACTTTCAGGATAGTTTAACCGGTGCCGCATTAAAATGGTACATGGGTTTAAACCGTGCTACGATTAGCACATTCAGAGATCTTGGTACTGCCTTCATCCAACAATACAAATACAATTTGGACATGCCACCGGACAGAGATCAACTCAGATCAATGTCACAAAAGGACAAGGAAACCTTTAAGGAGTACGCCCAGAGATGGCGTGAAATTGCCGCTCAAATTTGTCCACCTCTTGAGGAAAAAGAGATGACAAAGATCTTCTTAAAGACCTTAAGCTCATTCTATTACGACATAATGGTTGCCAGTGCGCCCAGTGACTTCACCGAGATGGTGGGTATGGGAGTTCTTCTTGAGGAAGCCTTCCGAGAAAGACGTTTGGCAAAAGACGCTGGATCATCGAGTAGTACAAAACGATACGGTAGTGCTCTCCCTAAGAAAAAAGAGTAGGATATTGGAAATATCTCTCTCAGAATGCAAAGGCGACGTTATCAACCAGTAGCAGCTCTAACTCCTGCTATCAGCCCTGCGCCTATTCCTACGTATCAACCTCAGGTTGCGCAGAGCCAACCTAATCAACAAAGGACACAATAGCCTCTTCAGCAGGCTCGTCCTCCATATAACAACAACCGTACAACACGACCATCAGGGTTTGATCCTATACCCATGTTGTACGCATAACTATTTCCGTTACTACTGGCTAAGGGGCACATTCAGACTAAGTCTCCTTTTACAGTACCAGAAAATCTGCCTTTTTGGTTTATGGTGGACCAAACATGCCCTTATCATTAAGGAGGACCAGGGCATAACATAGAGAATTGTCTCAATTTCAAATCCGACGTGCAAAAGCTTGTTAGGAGCGGGCTCTTATCTTTCAAAGATACGAATCCCAATGTTCTCACAAACTCGCTGCCTCAACATGAGAAAGCTGCAATCAACCTGATTGAGAAAGAATTTAATAACGTCTATCAAATTCATGATGTACTCTTATTGAGGACCAATCTGGTCAAGATGCATTGTAGACAGAGTGGATATGGCCATATGCCACCTCATAATTATCATCAGTGTGATGTCTGCTCTAAAAACAATCAAGGATGTTCTGTGGTGCAATCAGCTCTACAGGAACATATGGATCTCAGATAGATCCAAGATCATCGAGTTCATGGAGTTAACATGGTTTACACGAATTCCAACGTCATTCAGAACCACGACATCCGTGCGATGAATGTCAACTTGGTGGCAATGCACTAAAGGCAAAGCCAGTATCATAATCTGCCACGACACGATTACAGTTCATGTCTGACTTGCTCGGTAATCAAATAGGGATGCTCTTTCATACAAGAGGCCCTCCAGCGTCAGATGGATCTTGGATGGATCCAAGACTACCATGATAGGAACCCTTATCAGATCAACATGGTTCAGATCTTCGATATTCGTGTGATGAATACCAACCTGGTAGAGTTACATGCTGAGCAGGTCCGACTCGGATTCTTAATATCACACGACTATCAAAGCTGTAAAGCAGGTTGCGAAAACGATCGAGGTTGTACCCTTGTCCAGGAGGCACTTCAGCACTTGTTAAATCATTGGTGGATACCAATCTACATGGATGAAGATACTCAGCAGATTAGTATCAATAACAGGAATCCCACTCGACGTCAAAGTCAAGATGTCTGATCTGTGGAAGCTAACCTAGTGAGGTTACATTGTATTCAAAGTGGGCGTGGCCAGGTGCCACCACACAACTATGACCGTTGTAGTGTCTGTTCGGAAAGTAACCAGGGGTGTTACCTTGTGAGAGCAGCTCTTCAGGGTCAGGTGGATCGTGGAGAGATTCGCCCATATCCGGGTTCTGGACCCATCAACTAGACGCCGAACTACCTTGCCAATCAAGTCGAGGATGTTGTCACAATCTCTGGTCGTCGCCAGACCAGGGATGTTTTTGCCATCATCCCTCTACTTGAAGAATCTAGAGCTCCCAACCGGGAACGGATCGAGATTACTTATGATGGTCAGAAAAATCAGAAGGTTCCCATAGTCATCTATCTACCGGGACCACTACCGTATGAATCAACTAAGGCTATCCCTTACAAATACGGTGCAACGACAGTTGAAAATGGAAAGGAAATTCCATTACCCTCCGTCGTGAATATTGCAGACATCAGTCGGGTAACACGGAGCGGTCGAATCTTCAACCGAGGAGTTGGAGAACCTAACAAGGAAAAGGAACTTCAGACAGAAACTCCCGATTCATCTGTCGGTCAATCCAGTAATCCCGACCTTTCAAAAAATAATGATGAGATGCTGAAGCTCATCCAAAGGAGTGAATATAACATTGTGGATCAGCTGTTACAGACTCCTTCAAAGATCTCGGTATTATCACTATTACTCAGTTCAGAAGCCCATAGGGAGGCTCTACAGAAAGTCTTGGAGCAAGCCTTTGTGGAACAGGATGTAACAATCAGATAGTTCGATAGCATTGTCTCTAACATCACTTTCTGCAACAGTTTGGGATTTAGTGATGAGGAATTACCCGAAGAGGGTCGCCGTCATAACATGGCGCTCAATATTACAGTTAACTGCCAGGACGATGCTTTAGCCAGCGTACTGGTAGACACAGGGTCAACCCTGAATGTTATGCCAAAGTCCACTTTGATGCAATTATCATTCAAAGGCCCCCCAATGAGAACCAGCGAGGTCATCGTCAAAGCGTTCGATGGATCCAGAAAAATAGTTATCGGCGAAGTTGATCTTCCCATAACTATCGGTCCTTACACTTTCCAAGTTACTTTCCAGGTCATGGACATCCGGGCAACATACATTTGTTTATTAGGAAGACCTTGGATACATCAGGCTGGAGCGGTAACTTCGACTCTCCACCAAAAGCTAAAGTTCGTTCAGAACGATCAACTTGTCACAGTCTGTGGAGAACAGGCCTTGCTCGTGAGTAACTTATCGTCATCTACTTGTGTAGAACCCGAGGAGGTTATTGGGACGCAGTTCCAAGCGCTGTCGGTGGGCAAGGACAATCAATCCCAAGGAGGAACCTCGATTTCCTCATACAAAGATGCTATCAAAGCGGTCGAGAGTACCGATACTACCGGATGGGGACAACTTGTCATTCCTATTGACAATAAAACAATGAAGGGTCTTGGTTTTTCTGCAACCTGTACCCAGACAGCTGCCAGCGATGGAAGTCTTCATCCCATTCAGAACTTCTTCCACAGTGGAGGTTTTCTTCACCCAGTCCCTCAAGCAGTCCATGCTATCAATGAGGAAGATCCCTCTGACACAGAGGAAGAGTGGAAGTCCTATCTTAACAAGGACGATTATATGTCTCAGGACGAAACGCAAGCTCCCTTTTGCTTTCCTACAGAGAGTCCGAGATTTATACCCAGGTCAGACATCGAAATGATATACGGGGATTGTGATCCGGAAGGATGCTGTGCTCCGCCAAATTCATTAGAGGAAGACACTCCGATGAAAGACAATTTTGATTACACCTACTATGGCCCAATGGATGATCTGCCTATGTGGCAACCTTATCCAGGAGACTTGGGGCCAGAGAGTTAGCCGAACAATGAAAATTAGCTGACCGTCTTTGAACAGAATACCTGTGTCCCCACCATGTCATGGGATCAACACTCAGGTCATTCAGAAACTACTCAACATGATGATGAATTTGCAACGTTTGCAGGACTTGAATTCATCAACTACGATTTTCCCGAGGTCAACGTCATCGAGAGGGATGACCTCTCCAGTTCCACAGAAATATGGGACACCCTGGGACAACCAAGTGGAAAATTCGACTTTGTGGTCAAGTACACCGCTCCCGAAAGCTCTCGTATCAGGCTCAAAGATATCCAGCCAACTGGATGGGGAGATACAGCTGAGAGCACAAATGCTATGCAAAATGCAACAGAGGAATCCTCCTACGATAATTCAGCCTGGGAGACAGATTCCAACGATCCTACTCCACCAGAAATCAGTGTTATTTCTGAAGACAAATCGAGGAAGGTGCCAGACTTTGTGATTCACCGAGGAGTTCGCCACCAATGGGTTGCCGTCGAGGTTTCGAAGATCATTCATCAGTCAAAGTAATTGCCATCTTTAACCTTTCACCCTTCCCAGGTGAAACGGATGTTTTGATAGGGCTCACTTTCTGTAAATTTTCCCTCTTCGCTTAGCCCAAAGCGACAGAGTTTTGTTTTATAGGGCTGTAGTTTCAAGAATCGACTTGTTCATTAATAAAATAACGTCGTTCTGTAATTTCCGTATTAATTGCTGTTTTCTCTTTTTGTTTTTCAGAAAATGGTAATCCTAAAAAACAATTCAATAACAAAAACAAGCAGTAATAAAAAAAATACACTGCACACACTTTTGCATTCTCTCTATCTCTTCTAAACACGAATCCTCACGTCATGCAAATTGCTTGTTTTAAACCCAGTTGAAACATACGATCCGATGCCTTCTCCCGACTTTGAGTTCCCGGTATTTGGGGCTGAAGAATAAGTTGACAATGAAATTCCAGAAGAGATCTCTCGACTACTCAGACAGGAGGAAAGGTCCATTGAACCTCACAAAGAGCCGTTAGAAATGATCAATGTGGGTTCGGAAAAAGAGAGAAAAGAAATCAGGATTGGGGCACTGCTCAGTCCAACTGCCAGAGAGGGTTTGATAAAGCTTCTCAGAGAATTTCCCGATGTATTCGCTTGGTCCTATCAGGATATACCAGGGTTGGATACCAGCATCGTGGAACATCACTTACCATTAAGATCGGAATGTCCACCAGTAAAGCAAAGGTTGAGACAGACTCACCCGGACATGGCCATCAAAATCAAAGAGGAGGTACAGAAACAGATCGACGCAGGTTTCCTCGCTACATCTGAATATCCTCAATGGTTAGCCAACATCGTACCCGTTCCCAAAAAGGACGGAAATGTCAGAATGTGTGTTGATTACAGGGATCTGACCAAGGCAAGTCCAAAGGACAACTTTCCTTTACCACACATTGACATGCTGGTAGATAGCACAACAAAGTTCAAAATTTTCTCCTTCATGGATGGATTCTTGGGCTATAACCAGATCAAAATGGTGCCGAAAGACATGGAGAAAACTTCATTCATTACCCCATGGGGTACCTTTTGTTACAAGGTGATGCCGTTCAGCTTGAAGAACGCCGGGGCAACCTATCAAAGGGCCATGATTACTCTGTTTCATGACATGATACACAAAGAGATAGAGGTATTTGAGGAAGTACAAACTCCGCTTGAATCCCAACAAGTGCACCTTCGGTGTCCGTTCGGGGAAACTCTTAGGGTTCATCGTCAGCCAGAATGGGATTGAGGTCGATCTTGACAAGGTCAAGGCCATTCGAGAAATGCCTTCTCCGAAAACTGAAAAACAAGTCAGAGGATTCTTGGGACGTTTGAACTACATCTCCAGATTCATATTCCTTATGACCGCCACGTGTGCGCCAATTTTCAAATTACTCAAAAAGAACCAGGATTGTGTTTGGTCAGAAGATTGCCAAATCGCCTTCAACAGTATTAAGGAATACCTGTTGAATCCGCCGATTCTATCACCTCCAGTGGAAGGAAGACCACTGATCATTTACCTCACAGTCCTAGAGGACTCAATGGGATGTGTACTTGGCCAACAAGACGAAACCAAACGGAAAGAGTCTGCCATCTACTATCTGAGCAAGAAGTTCACCGACTGTGAGACTCGGTACACGATGCTTGAGAATACTTGTTGCGCTTTGGCTTGGGCAGCCAAACGTCTTCGCCAATACATGATTCTTCATACTACTTGGTTGGTTTCCGAGATGGATCCAATCAAGTATGTCTTCGAAAAACCTGCTCTCACGGGAAGAATTGCCCGTTGGCAGATGTTGCTATCAGAATATGACATAGAGTACCTCGCTCAGAAAGCCGTTAAAGGAAGTATTTTAGCCGATCATTTGGCTCATCAACCGATTGACGGTCAAGAATCAATCAGGTTCAACTTCCCAGATGAAGATGTCATGTATTTAAAAATGAAAGATTGCGATGAACCGTTACCCAGTGAATGGCCAGAACCAGGTTCCCAATGGGGACTTATCTTTGACGGAGCAGTTAATCATTATGGAAACGGAATTGGGGAAATCATTGTTACCCCTCATGGTACCCACATTCCTTTCACTGCCAGACTTACGTTCAAATGTACGAACAACGAGGCCGAATACGAAGCTTGTATTATGGGTCTCGAAGAAGCGATTGATTTAAGGATCAAAAACTTGGACGTATACGGCAATTCAGCCTTGGTTATCAATAAGATAAAAGGAGATTGGAACACATACCAATCAGGACTGATTCCTTATAAAGACTATGCAAGAAGGTTGTTACCCTTCTTTAACAGAGTCGAGTTTCATCACGTCCCTCGTAGAGAGAATCACATGGCTGATGCCTTAGCCACTATCTCTTCCATGATTAGTGCAGGTCAATGGAACGACTTACCTAAGATCGACATAATGCGCCTTGAACGGCCCGCCTACGTCTTCGCGATTGAAGCAGTCATAGACGACAAACCTTGGTATCACGATATCAAATGCTTCCTTCAGAAACAAGAGTACCCATCTAGGGCACTCAGAAAGGACAGGAAAACCCTCAGAAGATTGGCTGGAAGCTTCTTCCTGAGCGGTGACACTCTTTTTAAGAGGAATTTTGACTTGGTCTTGCTCCGATGCGTAGACAGACCAGAAGCAGACATGCTTATGAAAGAAATTCATGAAGGATCCTTTGGCACACATGCCAACAGACACACAATGGCGAGAAAGATTCTAAGAGCAGGGTATTACTGGTTGACCATGGAATCCGACTGCTACAAGTACATGAGGAGGTGTTACAAGTGTCAGATATACTCCAACAAAATTCATGTACCGCCATCACATCTCAAAGTTCTTTCTTCCCCGTGGCTTTTTTCCATATGGGGAATCGACATGATTGGCTTGATCGAACCTAAGGCTTCAAACGGACATCGGTTCATCCTGGTAGCCATTGATTACTTCACCAAGTGGGTCAAAGCAGCATCATACGCTAATGTAACCCGACAAGTGGTGGTCCGATTTATCAAAAACAATATCATTTGCCGTTATGGTGTTTTGAGCCAGATCATTACTGATAATGGATCTAACTTAAACAATAAGATGATGAAAGAGTTGTGTGCAGAGTTCAAGATCGAACACCATAACTCATGTCCCTACCGACCCAAGATGAACGGAGCGGTAGAAGTGGCTAACAAGAACATCAAGAGGATTGTTCAGAAGATGGTTGTAACCTACAAAGATTGGCACGAAATGCTACCCTTTGCTCTTCAGGGTTATCGAACATCTGTCCGCACTTCAACAGGGGAAACCCCTTTCTCTCTAGTATATGGCATGGAGGCAGTTCTCCCCATAGAAGTAGAGATCCCATCAATCCGGGTATTGGTGGAAGCTAAGCTTTCAGAAGCTGAATGGTGTCAAAGTCGACACGACGAATTAAATCTGATTGAGGAAAAACGGATAGCGGCACTATGCCACGGTCAGTTGTATCAGTAGAGAATGAAGAAGGCATTCGACAAAAAGGTGCGACCTCGTGTCTTCAGAAAAGGAGACCTCGTGCTCAAGAAGATACAATCGTTTCTCACTGACTCTCGGGGCAAATGGACCCCAAATTATGATGGCCCCTATGTGGTCACGAAAGCTTTCTCAGGCGGTGCCTTGAGACTTGCAACCATGGACGGAGAGGAATTTGCCTACCCCACGAATGTTGATGTAGTCAAGAAATACTTCGCCTAAACTAAAAAAAAAAACCGTCTCGATGGATTGAAAACCCGAAAGGGCGGTCCAGGCAAAAGTTAGAGACATGGAAAAAATCATCCCGATGGGTTGGAAACATCAAAGTACAATCCAGGCAAAAATTAGGGATAATGGCAAGTAACTATGTTCAACAGAGGCAAGTCCCTCAATAGCAGTTACATCACCCATCGGAGGAAAACTCCAGTCAGGGCCATCTTCGACAGAAGCTCAGAATGTCCCGAATTCAAAGTTGGTAGAAGGATAGTGGTCGTTATGTTTCAACGTAGCCCTTTTCCCTGTAAATTACCATTTTCAAACTTTGTATATACTCTTTGGAATCACGCGTTTGGCTGATCTCCATCTTATCAATAAAATTTGAGCCCTTGTGCTTTTGTTTGTAATTCTTATTTGTTTTAGCTTTACAGAATGGCGTTTTAACATGATTAGCGATTCTTAAAATGAAACAAAAATGAATTTACTTGTTAAAACTTTTTCTGCTTTTAAATTAAAGATGGCAATTACTTTTGACTGTTGAACATCGAAAGAACGTCGATTGCGTCTCCAAAGGCGTTTGAATTTCAAAGTGCAGAATCAAAGTACTCCTTCTAGGCCAGTACGCCTGAACGAAGGATCAACTGTATGAGATGCGGCTTTCCCATCTGATACCCTCGGCCGAGTTATTATCTCCTAAGCCCGATCAACGGTATTCCCCGCAAGGACTATCTCTCCTAAGCAAGGTAAAATTGCTACTTTTTTTTACCAACGGTACTTCTTCGCCCCGCGATGGCCGAGTGTCCAGTCATGTTCATCTACTAGTCTGTATGTCGTGTCAGTGTTGTCAGCATATACATACATACATGCATCATGCATTTGATATGCATTCATATTCATATTGCATCACTATCACTCTCATCGGTCTTATCCCCTAGTGATAACAGTCCTTTCAATCGAGTTGTCAGTTCTTTCCTCGTCAGGATATGTTGCGTCTGCACTACCTCTCTCCTCCAGTGTATCTCTGGATTAGAGTCGGCACTCGACCACTTTGATAACTTGAACCTCTGAAAAGCCAGAGAAGCTTTCTACAAATGTCAATCTTCGCCATTGAAGATGATATCCTTGCTTTCCCGGATTAAAGAAAAATCCCCAGAGAAAGCCTCCTAAGCAGAGATTTGGCAGTACAGGTGCCTTTCTCCGAAAGACCGCTGATGAAAAGGTCATCGGCACCTCAAAATTGGAGCCCATCATATGGCATTTCTCTGGGAAGATCCCAAGAAAAGTATGATGTAAGACCCCAAGCGGAAGCAGTCTCTCAAGAGACTCATTTTCCCCAGATAGAGTCGATAAATGGCGTCTCCAACAGAGAAGTTTGTGCACCTCTACAACTCAGACGACGGGGTTCCCCAGCAAGTCTGACGTCACTTTTTCCACTAAAATGGCATCTCCCCAAGAAAATCCGGCGAGAAGTTTGAAGAAAACCGCTACAAATAGCATCCCTTGTCAATAAAGTTTATTGACGGAAGAAACTGAGACCAGTTCCTTGGTAAGAAACCAGGATCGAGGGGAAGTTTAAATCATAAGCTGAGACCAGTTCCTTGGTAGGAAACCAGGATCGAGGGGAAGTTGACAAAAGAAACTAAGACCGGTTCCTTGGTAGGAAACCAGGATCGAGGGGAGGTTTATTTCAAAAGAAAACTGAGACCAGCTCCTTGGCTGAAGACCAGGATCGAGGGGAAGTTTACCTTTTCTAAGTATCATCGCTTAGCTAAAGAAGATGAATGCGTAAGCTACCATTCATAACCACCATCAAAATTTTAGGTATTCCGATATTTAATCCTCTTGCACCCCGAATGCTCGAATACCTTCGTCATTCACACCTTCGGGTCCAAGAAGATTAAATAGGGGCATCTGTCATACCCCAAATTTTGACCACTAAGATTTCCCATCATTGTGCAAATCATCACCACAATATGGATGAACCATCATGCCTCATCAAATGCCTCAAAGGTTGTTGAGCATTCACTACAATCAAAACTAGGGTTTTAAGCCCTCTTTGAGTGCTTGGACAAAGGATCAATCAAGGAATGACATGATCTTCAACTTGTCTAACCTCTCAAACATCCACAATGGATCAAAACGACTCCCACTTCAAGGATTAAGCACAAGGCTGCTCCCTTCTAGGTGGATCAAGTCTCAAGATCGACAGTGTCACCAAATTAGGGTTTTGGTTGACCAGGGCCTCCAGATGGAAGTTTTTCATCTGGGCACAAGCCAATGATCCAAAACATAACCTAATATACTCCACGGAACCTCATGGACCCAATAATCAAGTCAATTTGACCTCAGGGGATGCATACATCAAAAATCAGGAATTAGGGTTTCTTGACCTAATTCACCCCTAAGTTGACTTTTGGGACAAATCATGGGCCAAGACCTCAAGAGAGGATTTGAGGGTCTTTAATATACTATATTGATCCATTTGCAACAATGGATTAATCCAAGAAGCTTGAGCAACAAGTCTCAATTTCATCTGCACCACAATTAGGGTTTCACGAGGAAAGTCAACTGTAACTTTGACTTTTGACCAGGACATGCTCCCAAACCCTAAGACATGATTCAATATACCCTATGACACCCATGGAACATGTCCATCAAGTTTGATTTAGGTCAAGGACATGATTTCCTGAAGAATTGCACAATTTGGAATTCATCTAATAAAAAGTCAACTGTGCACAAAAGTCAACTTTGACTTTCTGAGATTTTTCACCAAAATGGATTTTTAACCCTAAAATGATGTTAATGTATGATTTGAATCATCATTCATCAAGAAAAATCAAAGAAAGTGGGATAACTTGTAAAAGGGGTGACCATAAAAACTTAGAAAAATTTCTAAGTTATGGAAAAAGTGACACTAATGTGCTAACTTTGGAGGACCATAACTCCTAAACCACAAGGCCATTGTTCCCCATTCAAAGCTTGATTTGTAGATCACATTGCCCTCTACAAAAGCTTCATACTGACCTATGTCCAAATTCCTCATGGATTTTGAGTTATGGAGTGATCAAAATCAAGAAAAGTCACTTTGTTCCAACACTTAGTGAAAATTTCACTAAGTCAGAATCTGCCTTTACTTTTTTCCAAATGTAGGGGGATTTTTCACTTGGATTCAAAAGAGATCAAAACCAAACATGTTCAAACAGTTGTTGTATCATGTAAGGGCTTTCCAAAATGGCCAAGAACATTACCAAATTCAATTTGAGCTATGAGATATGACATTGGCAAGATGCCTTGCTGAAATCTGCCACGGCAAGGCAGATTTTTACACTTTTGGTCGATTTGTCAAAATCAGCCTATTCCAAGCCTTGTCATCACTTTGGACACATCTGAGGATTGAATCTAAAGGGGACAATCACTGAGCCAAGCCTCCAAAGTCTTTGGAACAAGAAATAGCATGTTGAACCTAGAATTGCCAAAATAGGGACAAGACTCCAATTTTGGATTGGAGTATTCAATGGAAGCATCAAGGTGGAATGGACTGAGCCATTCTCAACTAAATTTAGTCAAGACTTATCCAAGACCAAGGGAACCAGCAGCCTGTGCCCTAACCTCTAGTCAATTGCTAGAGGAGACTTGGATTTTCATTTGCCAACATTGGCCAAACCTACTCAGCAGCTGCCATTCACTATTCCTTGCAAAACAAACTTGCTCTACTATAAATAGAGCTAAATTGTGATCAGTTTGAGTACACCAAAGCCATCAAACAAATGCTTCTTTCACTCCAATTTTGCTTTCTAAGGCAAGTCACTATCGGGTTTTGAGTTTGAGAGTTATTCCAATCAAACCAATCACACACACACCTCATATACATCACATATGAGCTGATCAAACACTTAAACAACAACTGGAACACTGATTTCTCAGAATCACCAGTCAATTGCTCAAGGTTTTAACCAAGTTGCAGTTGAGATGCCATGAAGTGATCCAGCCAATTTCAATCAAGTCCAAACATTCAAACACACTCCATAGGGTGTAGGGAAGCTGTTCAGATCATCACAACTCATCTGTAACACCTCCAACACAAATCACGATCACCAGCTGCAAGTGGTAAGCATTAGCTCTTCTAACTCTATGATCCATGCAATTTTTGCTGCATAATAATTTGGCCATATGTTCATAATCATTCATGGAATGTTTCCCCTCAATTAATTGCATTGTTTGAATCGTGTATCAAAAATCCCAGCTTTCATGCAGAATCTAGGGTTCTTGAGGATTGTTCATGATTTCTTGTTTTATGTTTAAATTAAATGAAATTAATTGTCATAGACATGATCGTGAGGTTGAAACGAGTTGATTGGTATGTGGATTGCATGATATGATTAAGTATTCAGTGAGATTGGATAGAAAATGCAAATCTGGGAAACTCAGAACACGCGCGTGTTCTTGCCCTTGTTCTTGGCGCCATTTTCCAACATTTGAATATTTGAATTTTGTGATTTTTATTTAATTGATTCAAAAATTAATTTCTCTCTGAGTTTTAATGATTTTGAGTTGGTTCTTTTTTTAATAATTCACAAATATGTTGAAATATTTTATTTTCCCAAAAAATCCCAAATATATTATTTATTTCATATAATTTATACTTTTGTAAAGAATTAATATTTTAATTGTTTTTGACATTTAAAATATTTTTTCCCTCTTGATTTTGAAAAGATTAATGACTTCTAATTATTTTGTAGGTCAATACTTGATTTTTGAAGCATTAATCCAGGATCATAATTTGTTTCCCACATGTTAAACAATTTTTGATCATTTTAATTAAAATACATTTTGGAAATAAATTAGGGTTTTTGATTAATTCAACCCTCACAAATCATTTTCAAAACTTTTGGGCCTCTAATAGAGTGTAAGACCCAACCCTTTGTAAATACAAACCTATTTTGGGCCTCACTTATGGTATAAGTCCCGTTGTATTTCAAAAAGTTCGACGCGATCATTATCCGTTGAAAAACAAACTTTGGGCCTACACTCGAGTAGTAAGACCCATTTCTTTTCTTTAAAACTCTTTGGGCCTCTATTAGAGTGTAAGACCCAACCCACTTGTACAGAAATATTTTGGGCCTCACTTATTGTATAAGTCCCTCTGTACAATTTTAAATTCGGCACGATCGTCGCCAGTTTAAAAATAAACCATCTGGGCCTCTCCTTGAGCTATAAGACCCATTCAAAACTTTTGGGCCTCTATTAGAGTGTAAGACCCAACCCCCTTTTAACCAAAAACAACTTTGGGCCTCAGATATTGTATAAGCCCCTTTGCGTTAAAAGAAAATCTCGGCGCGATCGCCATTTTAAACGAAAAATCATCTGGGCCTACCCTCGAGTAGTAAGACCAACTCTTTTTCTTTAAACTTTTTGGGCCTCTTGAGAGAGTGTAAGACCCATCCCTTTGTACAAAAAACAATTTTTGGGCCACAGTCACTTGTATAAGTCCATCTGTACAAATTCAACAGTGCGCTCACTGATGAAACCCTGGGCCTCTCCTTGAGCTATAAGCCCCAAATCTTTCTTTTTAAAAGCACTTTCTCCTATGATTTTGAATATACTATTGTTTTCAATCTTTCTTTGTTGAACAACTAACCAAACAGCATGGAAGCTCTACAACCGAGTAAGTGTTTATATGCTTTCATTTACCGTTTTCATATACATATAACTGTATTGTGGGGCTGTTTCGCTCTAAGTCTTCTTTCATAAACTCATATCAACTGTGTAATAATAGTATAGATATTTAGAGTTTCTCCGGCAACTACGTCTAGCATTAAGCCCGTTGATCACTCTTAAAAAGTCAAAACTAGATCCCCATAGGATTACCAGACACAGTTTTCCCTCCTCTTGGGGTTAAACAATATGGAGATATGAAAGGCAGCATTCTCGGTGAACCCTTTCATAGACTGTCACTCGTAGAAGTTGTCAAAGAAACTCTATTCCCCAGAGATGATCTTTTCTCCGTGAATGGCATCTCTTGAGTTTCTTCCAAATTCTCGAACTTTCCTGGCTTGATCCATTCCTCGTGAATGGTCTGTCTTGAATTTCTCAGGGTTTGGGGACCCACAAGCTTCTTAAAAGCACTTGTCAAAGAAACTCTACTCCCCAGAGATGATCTTTTCTCCGTGAATGGCATCTCTTGAGTTTCTTCCAAATTCTCGAACTTTCCTGGCTTGATCCATTCCTCGTGAATGGCCTGTCTTGAATTTCTCGGGGTTTAGGGACCCAGCGGCTTCCTAAAAGCATCCCCGCCTCCTCTTGGGCATTGTACAAGGACCCGTCGGCTTCTTAGAAGTATTCACATCCTCCTCTTAGGCTTCGTATAAATGATTTCTTCCTCCGGGAATGATAACCTCCTCTTGGGCTTCGTACAAGGACCCCTCGGCTTCTTAAAAGCTTCCAGCCTCCTCTTGGGCTTCGTACAAATTGTCCCGACGACCTCCTAGAGGTATAGGAACAGAACTTAGTCATCTTTATAGAACAGTCCTTTCAAAGAGTCTACTACTGTTTCTCAAAGCATAGTACAAAAGATGAAACTCTAGACTTGGACAGTCTAATCTCCTTGAGTCTCAAAGACATTCTCAAGTGACCCCTTCAAAAATTGGAAGGAAACCCGTAGACTCGGACAGTCTCAATACCCTTCGGATTTCCCACTTCCTTAAAGAACAGGAAATATCCCTGATCCTCGAATCGAAATCCCTGAGGGCCAACATTACTCATATAAGAACTGATTTTCTCTTTAAATCAACATACTGGACCTGTCACTCAACTGAAACAGCGTCGTAGCCTCCTCTTGGGCTTTGTACAATGATTCTCCCCAGCGGAGTAAAACAACGTTTAGCCTCTCTCTCGGGCTTTGTACGAGACACATAAGAGACTCCCTCGTTGAGTCAATCACCCTTCCGCCTCCATCTCGGGCTTTATACGAGATACAAAAAGGTTCTTATTGAGCCAAAAAAATTTCAGCCTCCATCTCGGGCTTCGTACAAGATACAAAAACACTCTCTTGTTGAGTATAAATCACTCTCTTGTTGAGTCAAACCCTTTTAGCCTCTCTCTCGGGCTTTGTACGAGACACTTAAAAACTCCCTCTTGTTGGGCCAATAGCCTCCTCTTAGGCTTGGTATAAGAAAACCACTGGTTGATCCAATCAACCTTTTAGCATCAAATCTGTGCCTCGTTCACAGCACACAAACATCAACAACTCCTTCCCCTTCATCTAATCGCTGTAAGCGGCAACTCTCTGGATCATCTACATCCATGCCACTATCCCTCTTTTAGCATGAGAAATTCCTAAGGAAAGATAGCATTGCTCTACACTGAGTTAAAGTCTTCTCCTTCAGGTTAAAATCCCCTATAAAGGAAATTATGGCATTGCCAGATTCACACATCCCGGTTAAAGTAATTCTCCTTTATAAACAGTTGTGACATACAACCCCCTCTTTAGAGATGACAAATTCTCTCTAAAGTCAATCACTTTCATCTTCACATCTTGGGCTTTGGACAAGATACAAACCACCTTTCGCTTCACGTCTTGGGCTTTGAACAAGACACCAAAACAACCATTTCCTCCCATAGAATAGGAGGAACTACGATCGCTCTGATTTCCCTGTTTCGAAAAAAACGGGAATACGTAGGCATAAGATTGAAAGAAAAATCTTAGCGAGCACACTAAACAAAAATCCAAAATCCCATACTTTCATATATCTGTCCTAACATCCTAACCGATAGCCTAAAGCACCCATTTTCAACAAAATAACCTAGGGGAGACCCCGAATCTTTGTAGCATCTGTAAACCAACAGTTTTGACTGTTTAACCTCAGTATGCAAGCAGGGTTAATTGGAGACATCTATTTCCCTTCCTTCATCAGCTTTAATAGGATAAAAAATGAATCGAGCTGTAGTACCAGAGCGATCGTGCTTCGCAACCACATCCAAAAATCACTCGCTATAGTATGCTCGCTAAGATTTTTCCAATTTTATGCCTACGTATTCCCGTTTAACGAAACAGGGAAATCAGAGCGATCCTAGTTCCTCCTATTCTATGGGAGGAAAATGGTTGTTTTGGTGTCTTGTTCAAAGCCCAAGACGTAAAGCTAAAGGTGGTTTGTATCTTGTTCAAAGCCCAAGATGTGAAGCTGAAGGGTCTATTTGTATCTTGTTCGAAGCCCAAGATGTGAAGCTAAAGAGTTTTGACTTTAGAGAGAATTTGTCATCTCTAAAGGGGAGTTGTTGATGTTTGTATGCTATGAACAAGGCACAGCTTTGATTCTAAAAGGTTGATTGACTCAACTGAGGTTTTCCTTATACAACGCCTAAGAGGAGGCTATTGACCCAACAAGAGGGTGTTTTTTATCTGTTGTCTCGTACGAAGCCCGAGATAGAGGCTAAAAGGGTTGACTCAACAAGAGAGTGTTAACAAGTGACTAACTCAACAAGAGAAAGCTTTTATATGTGTCTTGTACGAAGCCCAAGATGGAGGCTCAAAGGTTTGACTCAACAAGAGAGCCTTTTATACTCAACAAGAGAGTGATTTAGTATCTCGTATGAAGCCCGAGATGGAGACTATTGGGAGATTGACTCAACAAGAGAGTCTTTTATACTCAACCAGAGAGTGATTTAGTATCTCGTACGAAGCCAGAGATGGAGGCTAAAAGGTGTGACTCAGCAAGAGAGTCCTTTATACTCAACAAGAGAGTGTTTTATATCTCGTACGAAGCCCGAGATGGAGGCTAAAAGGTTTGACTCAACAAGAGAGTCTGTTGTACTCAACAAGAGAGTGCTTTAGTATCTCGTACGAAGCCCGAGAGAGAGGCTAAAAGGGATTGACTCAACAAGAGAGTCTTTTATACTCAACAAGAGAGTGCTTTAGTATCTCGTACGAAGCCCGAGAGAGAGGCTAAAACGGATTGACTCAACAAGAGAGTCTTTTATACTTAACAAGAGAGTGCTTTAGTATCTCGTACGAAGCTCGAGAGAGAGGCTAAAAGGGATACCGACTCGACAAGAGAGTCTGAAAAGGTTAGCTCCGCTGGGGAGAATCATTTGTACAAAGCCCAAGAGGAGGCTAACTTTCCTAAGGAAATGATCATTATACAAAGCCTAAGAGAAGGCTATCTGTTGGCGACTGTTTCAGTTTAGTGACAGGTCCAGCATGTTGGATAGAAGAGAAAATCAGCTCTTATAAAGGGAACGATTAAAGGTAAGGCCGTGCTTTGGGATTGATCAGAGGATCAGGGATATTTCCTGTTCTTTAAGGAAATGGGAAATCCAAAGGGTATTGAGACTGTCCAAGTCTATGGGTGTTTTGAGAAATTGATTCTCAGGTAGTGAATGATCTTTGTATCATGCCCAAGAGAAGGCTGGTATGTTAAGGGATGAAGGTTAACCCATTAACTGGTCTGACACTTGACTCAGAAAGACAGCTTTAACAAATTGATGACTAGGTTCTGTTCCTATACCTGTAGAGGTCTCTGGGTCCTTGTACAAAGCCCAAGAGGAGGCATGAGAGATTTTAAGAAGCCTAAGGGTCCTTGTACAACGCCCAAGAGGAGGCGGGGATGCTTTTAAGAAGCCTGTGGGTCCCCAAACCCTGAGAAGTTCAAGACATGCCATTCACTAAGAATAGATCAAGCCAGGAAAGTCCGAGAATTTGGAAGAAACTCAAGAGATGCTATTCACGGAGAATAGATCAACTCTGGGGAGTAGAGTCTCTTTGACGATTTCTAAGGGTTGCAGTCTGAGAAAGGGTTCACCAAGAATGCTGCCTTTCACATCTCCATATTGTTTAACCCCAAGAGGGGGGAAGACTGTGTCTGGTAATCCTATGGGGGTCTAGTTTTCTTTGTATTTTAGAGTGACCAACAGGGCTTTACCTAGTGCTAGACGTAGTTGCCGGGGAAAACCCTAAATAACTATACTAGTATTACACAGTTGATATTTGACAGGTATATAAAATTTTGTGAAAGGAGACTTACAGTGAGCAGCCCTACAATACAATTATATATATATGAAAGCGGTAAATGAAAGCGGATAAAGAAAGCGGGAAAACACTTACTCAGTTGTAGAGCTTCCATGCTATTTGGTTAGTTGTTCAACAAAGAAAGCTTTGATAACAATATTATATTCAAAATCAAAGGAGAAAGTGTTTTGAAAGAAATGTTGGGGCTTACAGCTCAAGGAGAGGCCCAAGGTTTTATCAGTGATTGCACTGTTGTTTTTGAAATTGTACAGGGTCTTATACAAGTTACTGAGGCCCAAAAAGGTTTTCTGTACAAAGGGATGGGTCTTACACTCTCTCAAGAGGCCCAGAGGTTTATTTTTATACAAGTGGTGGGGTTTATAGCTCAAGGAGAGGCCCAGAAAGGTTTGATTTTTGAACTGGCGATCGCGCCGAGGTTTTCTTTTAACGCAGAGGGTTAAAAGGGGATTGGGTCTTACACTCTATTAGAGGCCCAAAGGTGATTTTAAAAGAAAAAATGGGGCTTACAACTCAAGCAGAGGCCCAGTTGATTATTTTTGAAAAGGCGATTGCGCCGAGATCTTTAAAAACACCGCGGGTCTTATACAATGACTGAGGCCCAAATCCTTTTGGTCTCAAAGAGGGGTTGGGTCTTACACTCTATTAGAGGCCCAAAGATTGTTTTTGTACAAGTGATGGGGCTTACGGCTCAAGGAGAGGCCCATGGGTTTTGTCAAAAAAAGGTGACGATCGCGCCGAACTTTTTTACGGTATCGGGACTTATACAATACACTGAGACCCAAAATATTTTGGTTTCTATAAAGGGTTGGGTCTTACACTCTACCAAGAGGCCCAAAGAGTTTGAAAAATTTTGATGAGGGTTGAATTAATCAAAAACCCTAATTTGTTTTCAAAATGTATTTTAATTGAATAAAAATTCAATTAAAATGATCAAAATTGTTAAACATGTGGAAAACAAATTGTGATCTTGGATTAATGTTTCAAAAATTAGGTTTTGATCCACAAAATGATTGGAAATCACTAAAATTTGAAAATTCAAGAAAGAGAAAATATTTTAAATGTCAAAAACAATTAAAATATTAATTCTTTACAAAAATATCAAGTATATGCAACAAATAATATTTTTTGGGTTTTTTGGGAAAATAAAATATTTTAACATTTTTGTGAATTATTAAAAAAAGAGTCAACTCAAAATCATTAAAACTCAGAGAGAAATTAATTTTTGAATCAATTAAATGAAATCACAAAATTCAAATATTCAAATTTTGAAAAAGGGCGCCAAGAACATGGCAAGAACATGCACCCTTCCTCTGTTTCTGCAGATTTGCATTTTCTATCCAATCTCACTGAATACTTGATTATATCATGCAATCTACATATCAATCTACTTGTTTCAACCTCACGATCATGTCTATGGTCTTTAATTTCATTTATTTTAAGCATGGAATAAGAAATCAAAGAGAAACCTCAAGAACCCTAAAATTTGCATGAAGGTTTAGAAATCTCATACACGATTCAAACAAAGCAATTGATTGAGGGAAAACACTCTATGCATGATTATGAACATATGGCCAAATTATTGTGCAGCAAAAAATGCATGGATCATAGAGTTAGAAGAGCTCATGCTTACCTTTTGCAGTTGGTGATCGTGTTTTGTGTTAGAGGTGTTACAGCTTGGTTCCAAGGGTATGGACAGCTTCCCTAGGTGCTATGGAGTGTGTCTAGACGCTTGGAATGAATGGAAATGATCTGGAACTGAAAATGGTATCCCAACTGCAACTTGGTTAAAACCATTAGCAGCTGGCTGATGATTCTGAGAAATCAGTGTTCCAGATGTTTTTTAAGTGTTTGGATCACTTCTATATGATGTTTATGAGGTGTGTGTGTGTGATTGGTTTGGTTGGAATAGCTCTCAAACTCAAAACCCGATAGTGACTTGCCTTAGAAGGAAATTTTGGAGTGAAGAAGGAGATTTTGAGGAAAGCATCTATTTGATGGCTTTGGTGTACTTAAACTGAACACAATTGAGCTCTATTTATAGTAGAGCAAGTTTGTTTTGGCTGCAATAGTGAATGGCAACTACAGCAGAGGTTTGGCCAATGTTGAGCAATGAGAATCCAAGTCTCCTCTAGCCTTTGACTAGAGGTTAGGGCACAGGCTGCTGGTACCCTTGGTCTTGGATAAGGCTTAACTGAATTCAGTTGGAAATGGCTCAGTCCATGCCACCTTGGTGTATGCATTGAATGCTCTAATCCAAAATTGGAGTCTTGTCCCTCTTTTAGGGATTTCTAGGTTTGGCATGCTACTTCATGTTCCAAGGAATTTGGAGGCTTGGATCAGTGTTTGTCCCCTTTAGATTTGATCCTCAGATGTGTCCAAAGTGATGACAAGGCTTGGAATTATCTGATTTTGCCAAATTGAGCCATAGTGTAAAATTCTGCCTAGCCATGACAGTTGCATCAAGGCATGTTGGCATTGTCATATCTCATGGCTCAAGTGGAATTTGATGGAGTTCTTAGCCATTTTGGAAAGCCCTTATATGATACAACAACTGTTTGATCATAATTGGTTTTGATACTTTTTGGATCCAAGTGAAAAATGCCCCTACATTTGGAAAAAAGTGAAGGCAGATTCTGACTTAGTGAAAATTTCACTAAGTGTTGGAGAAAATGACATATCATGTTTTCAGCCATTTTGATCATTCCATAACTCAAAATCCATGATGAATTGGAATGAGGTGTAGTTGAAGCTTTTGTAGAGGGCCATGAGGGCTACAAATCCAGCTTTGAATGGGAAAATAAATGGCCTTGTGGTTTAGGAGTTATGATCCTCCAAAGTTGGTACCCTTGTCACTTTGTTCCATAACTTAGAAAAATTTCTAAGTTTTTATGGTTACCCCTTTTACAAGTTATCCCACTTTTCTTGATTTTTCTTGATGAATGTTGATTCAAATCACGCATTAACATCATTTTAGGGTCAAAGAACCATAATTGTGAAAAATCTCAAAAAGTCAAAGTTGACTTTTGTGCACAGTTGACTTTTTGTCAGATGAATTCCAAACTGTGTAATCCTCTATGAAATCAAGTCCTTGACCTAAATCAGACTTGATGGATTGATTTCATAGGTGTTATAGGGTGTATTGAATCATGTCCCAAGGTTTGGGAGCATGTCCTGGTCAAAAGTCAAAGCTACAGTTGACTTTTCCCGCGAAACCCTAACGGTGGTTCTGATGAAATTGAGACTTGTTGCTCAAGCTTCTTGGATTAATCCATTGTTGCAAATGGATCAATGTAGTGTGTTAGAGACCCTAAAATCCTCTCTTGAGGTCTTGGCTCATGTTTTGTCCCAAAAGTCAACTTAGGGGTGAATTAGGTCAAGAAACCCTAATTCCTGATTTTTAGTGAATGCATCCCCTGAAGCAAAATTGACTTGATAATTGGGTTCATGATGTCCCTTGGGGCATCTTAGGTTATGCTTTGAAGCATTGGCTCATGCCCAGAGGAAAATTTCCATCTGGAGGCCCTGGTCGACCAAAACCCTAATTTGGTGACACTGGCGATCTTGAGGCTTGATCCACTTAGAAGGTTGCAGCCTTGTGCTTAATCCTTGATGTGGGAGTTCTCTCGATCCATTGTGGATGTTTGAGAGGTCTAAACAAGTTGAAGATCATGTCATTCCTTGATTGATCCTTTGTCTAAAGCTCTGAGAGGGCCTGAAACCCTAATTTTTTATAGTAGTGAATGCTCACCCATCTTTGGGGAGGCTGGTGAGGCATGAAGGTTCCTCCATATTGTGATAATGATTTTCCCAATGATGGGAAATCTAAGTGGTCAAAATTTGGGTATGAAAGATGCCCCTATTTAATCTTCTTGGACCCGAAGGTGTGAATGGCGAAGGTATTCGGGCATTCGGGGTGCAAGAGGATTAAATATCGGAATACCCGAAATTTTGATGGTGGTTATGAATGGAAGTTTGCGCATTCATCTTCTTTTGCTACGCAATGATGGCTAGAAAAGGTAAACTTCCCCTCGATCCTGGTTTTCAGCCAAGGAATTGGTCTCAGTTTTCTGATATAAACTTCCCCTCGATCCTGGTTTCCTACCAAGGAACTGGTCTAAGTTTCTGATATAAACTCCCCCTCGATCCTGGTTTCTTACAAAGGAACTGGTCTAAGTTTCTTATATAAACTTCCCCTCGATCCTGGTGTCCTACCAAGGAATTGGTCTAAGTTTCTGATATAAACTTCCCCTCGATCCTGGTCTCCTGCCAAGGAACTGGTCTAAGTTTCTTTTATCAATAAACTTTCTTGACAAGGGACGCTATTTGTAGTGGATTTCCTTCAAACTTCTCGCCGAATTTTCCTGGGGAGATGCCATTTGAGTGGAAAAAGTTTTGATGTCAGACTTGCTGGGGAACCTATTTGTCTGAATTATAGAGGTGTACAAACTTCTCTGTTTGGAGACGCCATTTGTCGACTCTACTGGGGAAAACGAGTCTCTTGAGAGACTGTTTCTGCTTGGGTATTACATCATACTTTTCTCGGGATCTTCTCGAAGAAATGCCGTATGATGTGATCCAATTTTGAGGTGCTGATGACCTTTTCTTCAACGGATTTTTCTGGAGAAAAACTGCTGCATTGTCGAATCTCTGATTGAGAGGCTTTCTCTGGAGATTTTCCTTAATCTAGGAAAGCGGAGATATCATCTTCACTGGCGAAGAGTGATGTTTGTCGAACGTTTTCTTGTTCTTCAGAGGTTCAAGTTATCAAAGTGGTCAAGGGCCAATTATAATCCAGAAATAAACTGGAGGAGAGAGATTGTTCAGACACGACATTTCCTGACGAGGAAAGGGCTGACAACTCGATTGAGAGGACTGTTATCACTAGGGGATAAGACCGACTGGAGTGATAGTGATGCAATATGAATATGAATGTAAATCAATAATGCATGATAGATGTATGTATATGCTGACAAAACTGACACAACCTACAGACTAATGGATGAACATGACTGGATACTCGGCCACAACAGGGGACGAAGAGGTATTGCTGGTCCAAAAGTATCAATTCTGCCTTGCTTAGGAGAAGTATTCCCTGCGGGGAACAACCATTGGTCGGGCTTAGGAGGTAAGAACTCGGCCGAGGGTATCAGATGGGAAAGCCGCATCTGATACAGCTGATCCTTCATTCAGGGGCACTGGCTTAGAAGGAGCACTTTGATTCTGCACTTGGAAGCTCGATTACTTCTAGAGAAGTGAACGACGTTCTTTTGATGTTAAACAGTCAAAATAAAATGCCATCTTTATTTTAAAATCAGAAAAGTTTTACAAGTAAATTCATTTTGGTTTCGTTTCAAGAATCGTTGATCATATTAAAATGTCATTCTATAAAGCTAAAACAAATAAGAATTTCAAACAAAAGCACAAGGGCTCAAATTTTATTGATAGAATGGAGATCAGCCAAACGCGTGATTCCATTGAGTATTTACAAAGTTTAGAAAATGGTAACTTACGGGAAGAGGGCTACATTGAAACATAACGACCATTATCCCTCTACCAACTTTGAATTCCGGACATCCTGAGCTTCTGTCGAATATGACCTTGACCGGAGTTTTTCTGATGGATGGTGTAACTGCTGCTGAGGAACTTGGCCCTTTGTTGAACATAGTTACTTGCCATTATCCAATCCACCAGGATGATTTTTGATCATGTCTCTAATTTTTTCCTGGACCGCCCTTTCGGGTTTTCAATCCACCGAGACGTTTTTTTTCGGCAAAGTATTTCTTGACTACATCAACATTCGTGGGGTAGACAAATTCCTCTCCATCCATGGTTGCAAGTCTAAAGGCGCCGCCTGAGAAAGCTTTCTTGACCACATAGGGTCCGTCATAATTCGGAGTCCATTTTCCCCGAGAATCAGTGAGAAATGATTGTATCTTTTTAAGCACAAGGTCTCCTTTTCTGAAGACGCGAGGTTGGACCTTTTTGTCAAACTCCTTCTTCATCCTTTGCTGATACAACTGACCGTGGCATAGAACCGTTATTCATTTCTCTTCGATCAGGTTGAGCTCGTCGTGTCGATTTTGACACCATTCAGCTTCTGTTAGCTTAGCTTCCATCAACACCCTGATTGATGGGATCTCTACTTCTATGGGGAGCACTGCTTCCATGCCATATACTAGAGAGAAATGGGTTGCCCCGGTTGAAGTGCGGACAAATGTACGATAGCCATGAAGAGCAAAGGGTAGCATTTCATGCCAGCCTTTGTAGGTTACAACCATCTTTTGAACAATATTCATGATGTTCTTATTAGCTACTTCTACCGCACCGTTCATCTTAGGTCGGTAGGGAGATGAGTTATGGTGTTTGATCTTGAACTTTGGGCACAACTCTTTCATCATCTTATTGTTCAAGTTAGATCCATTATATGTAATGATCTGGCTTGGAACACCATAACGGCAAATGATATTATTTTTGATAAATCGGACTACCACTTGTCGGGTTACCTTGGCGTACGATGCTGCTTCGACCCACTTGGTGAAATAGTCAATGGCGACCAGAATGAACTGATGTCCGTTCGAAGCCTTAGGCTTAATCATATCAATCATGTCGATTCCCCATATGGAAAAAGGCCATGGGGAAGAAAGAACTTTGAGATGTGTTAGCGGTACATGAATTTTGTCTGAGTATATCTGACACTTGTGACACCTTCTCATGTACTTGTAGCAGTCGGATTACATGGTCAACCAGTAGTACCCTGCTCTTAGAATTTTTCTCTCCATTGTGTGTCCATTGGCATGAGTGCCAAAGGACCCTTCGTGAATTTATTTTATCAACATGTTTGCTTCTGGTATGTCTACACATCGAAGCAAGACCATGTCAAAGTTTCTCTTATAGAGTGTATCACCGCTCAGGAAGAAGTTTCTAGCCAGTCTTCAGAGGGTCTTTCTATCCTTCCTGAATGCCCCAGGTGGATACTCTTGTTTTTGAAGGAAGCATTTGATAGCGTGATACGAAGGTTTTTTGTCTATGACTGCTTCGATCGTGAAGATGTAAGCGGGCCGTTCAAGGCGTATTATGTCGATCTTAGGTAGGTCAGTCCATTGACCTACACTAATCATGGAAGAGAGAGTGGCTAATGCATCAGCCATGTGATTCTCATCACGAGGGATGTGATGAAACTCGATTCTGTTGAAGAAAGGTAACAACCTTCTTGCATAATCTTTGTAAGGAATCAGTCCTGATTGGTATGCAGTCTAATCTCCTTTGATTTGATTGACAACCAGGGCTGAGTCGCCATATACGTCCAAGTTTTTGATCCTTAAGTCAGTTGCTTCTTCGAGACCCATAATACAAGCTTCGTATTCGGCCTCGTTGTTTGTACACTTGAATGTAAGTCTGGCAGTAAAAGGAATGTGGGTACCCTGAGGGGTAACAATGATTTCCCCAATTCCATTTCCATAATGGTTGACGGCTCCGTCAAAGATTAGTCCCCATTGGGAACCTGGTTCTGGCCCTGCACTGGGTAGCGGTTCATCGCAATCTTTCATTTTCAAATACATGACATCTTCGTCTGAGGAGTCAAACCCGATTGATTCTTAATCGTTAATCGGTTGATGAGCCAAATGATCGACTAAAATACTCCCTTTAACGGTTTTCTGAGTGTGGTATTCGATGTCATATTCTGATAAAAACATCTGCCAACGGGCTATTCTTCCCGTGAGAGCAGGCTTTTCAAAGACATACTTGATCGGATCCATTTTGGAGATTAACCAAGTAGTGTGATGAATCATATACTAGCGAAGACGTTTCGCTGCCCAAGCCAAAGCGCATCAAGTTTTCTCAAGCATCATGTACCGAGTCTCGAAGTCGATGAATTTCTTGCTCAAATAGTATATGGCAGACTCTTTCCGTTTTGTTTCGTCTTGTTGGCCAAGTACACAGCCCATCGAGTCTTCCAAGACTGTTAAGTAGATGATCAGCAGTCTTTCTTCCACTAGAGATGATAGAATCGGCGGATTCAACAGGTATTCCTTGATACTATCGAAGGCGGTTTGGCAATCTTCTGTCCAAACGCAGTCCTGGTTCTTTTTGAGTAATTTGAAAATCAACGCACATGTTGCGGTCATGAGGAATATGAATCTGGAGATGTAGTTCAAACGTCCCAAGAATCCTCTGACTTGTTTTTCAGTTTTCGGAGAAGGCATTTCTCGAATGGCCTTGACCTTGTCAGGATCAACCTAGATTCCTTTCTGGCTGACGATGAACCCTAAGAGTTTCCCTGAACGGACACCGAATGTGCATTTGTTGGGATTCAAGCAGAGTTTGTACTTTCTCAACTGCTCGAATAGTTTTTATAGATGGGTCACATGCTCCTCCTCTGTTTTAGATTTGGCAATCATGTCATCGACATATACCTCGATTTCCTTGTGTATCATGTCATGAAACAGAGTAGTCATGGCCCTTTGACAGGTTTCCCCGACGTTCTTCAAACCGAACGACATTACCTTGTAACCAAAGGTACCCCATGGGGTAATGAACAAAGTTTTCTCTATGTCTTTCGGCGCCATTTTGATTTGATTATAGCCCGAGAATCCATCCATGAAGGAGAAAACTTTGAACTTTGTTGTACTGTCTACCAGCATGTCAATGTGTGGTAAGGGAAAGTCATCCTTTGGACTTGCTTTGTTCAGATCCCTGTAATCCATACACATTCGGACCTTTCCGTCCTTTTTTCGAAACGGGTACGATGTTGGCTAACCATTGAGGATACTTAGACGTGGCGAGGAAACCCGCGTCAATCTGTTTCTAGACCTCCTCTTTGATTTTGATGGCCATGTCTGGATGAGTTCGTCTCAACCTTTGTTTTACTGGCGGACATTCTGACCGTAACGGTAAATGATGTTCCACGATGCTGGTATCCAACCCTGGCATGTCCTGGTAGGACCAAGCAAACACATCGAGGAATTTTTTGAGAAGCTTTGTCAAACTCTCCTTGGTAGTTGGATTGAGCAGTGCCCTAATCCTGATTTCTTTTCTCTCTTTTTTCGAACCCAAGTTGACCGTTTCCAATGGCTCTTTGTGAGGTTCAATGGACTTTTCCTCTCGTCTGAGTAGTCGGGAGGTCTCTTCTGGAGTTTCGTCGTCAACTTCTTCTTCAGTCCCAAATACCGGGAACTCAAAGTCGGGAGAAGGCATCAGATCATATGTTTCAACGGGGTTTAAAACAAGCAATCTGCTTGACGGGATGATTTGTGTTTAGAAGAGATAGAGAAAATGCAAGTGTGTGCAGTGTATTTTTTTTTGAAAAACTGTTTGTTTATTATTATTTGTTTTTTAGGATTACCATTTTCTGAGAAAGCAAAAAGAGAAAACAGCAATTAACTGCGGAATTTACAAAACGACGTTAGTTTATTAATGAACAAGTTGATTCTTGAAACTACAGCCCTATAAAACAAAACTGTGTCGCTTTGGGCGAAGCGAAGAGGGAAATTTACAGAAAGCGAGACCTATCAAAACATCCGCTTCACCTGGGCAGGGTGAAAGGTTAAAGATGGCAATTACTTTGACTTATGAACAATCTTCGGAACATCGACAGCAACCCATTGGCGGCGAACTCCTCGGTGAATCATAAATTCTGTTACCTTCTTTGATTTGTCTTCAGAAATAACGTTGATTTCTGGTGGAGCAGGATCATTGAAATCTGTCTCCCAGACAGAGTTGTCGTAGGAGGATTCCTCGGTTGTATTTTGCAGATTATTTGTGCTCTCAGGCAAATCTTCCCATCCAGTTGGCTGGATGTCTTCGAACCTGATACGAGAGCTTTCAGGAGCGGTGCACTTGACCATATAGTTGTATTTACCACTCGGTTGTCCCAAGGTGTCCCACACTTCTTTGGAACTGGATGAGTCATCTCTCTCGATGAGGTTGACCTCGGGAAACGCATAGTTGATGAATTCTAGTCTGGCAAGCTTTACCAATTCATCGTCGTATTGGATACTTTCTGAATGACCTGAGTAATGATCCCATGACATAGTGGGGACGCAGGTATTCTGTTCAATGATGCTCAGCTGATTTTCATTGTTCGGAGTGTCTTCCTCTAATGAGTTTGGTGAAGCACGGCATCCTTTCGGATCACAATCTCCATATATCATTTCAACGTCTGACCTAGGTATAAATCTCGGACTCTGTGCGGGATAGCAAAATGGCGTAGGCACCTCTTCCTGAGACATATAATCGTCCTTGTTAAGATAGGACTTCGATTCCTCATCCATATCGGAGGAATCCTCCTCGTTGATAGTATGGACTGTTTGAGGCACTGGGTGAAGGAAACCTCCACTGTGGAAGAAGTCCTGAATGGGATGAAGACTTTCATCGTTAGCAGCTGTCTGGGTGCAGGTTGCAGAAAAACCAAGACCTTTCTTTGTTTTGTTATCGGTAGGAATGACAAGCTGTCCCCATCCCTTTGTATTGTTATTCATAATCACTTCGAGAGCATCTTTGTATGAGGAAATTGAGGTTCCTTTCTCTGATTGATTCTCATTACTCACCGAAAATGCTTGGAACTGGGTCCTAACAGCCTCCTCGGGTTCTACATAAGTAGATGATGACAAGTTACTTATGAGCAAGGCTTGTTCTCCACAGACCGTGATGAGTTGACTGTTCTTGAAGAACTTCAGTTTTTGGTGCAGCGTCGAAGTGACTGCCCCAGCCTGGTGTATCCAAGGTCTTCCTAATAAACAGTTGTACGCTGCTCGGACGTCCATGACCTGGAAAGTGATTAAGAAAGTGTGAAGACCGATAGTTATGGGAAGGTCGACTTCGCCGATAACTGCTTTCCGAGATCCGTCAAACGCTTTGACGATAAACTCACTGCCCCTCATCGAGGATCCTTTGAATGATAGTCGCATTAGAGTGGACTTCGACATGACATTGATGGCCGATCCTGTGTCTACCAGTACGCTGGCTAAAGCATCGTCCTGGCAGTTAACTGTGATATTGAACGCCATGATGCGACTTTTACCTCCCTCTGGCAAGTCCTCATCACTGAATCCTAAGTTGTTGCAGGAAGTGATGTTAGAGATGATGTTATCGAACTGTCGTATTGATACATCCTGTTCCATGAAGGCCTGCTCTAAGACTTTCTGTAGAGCCTCCCTGTGGGCTTCGAAACTGAGTAAAAGTGATAGGACTGAGATCTTTGAAGGAGTTTGTAACAGTTGATCAATAATGTTGTATTCACTCCTTTGGATGAGCTTCAGCATCTCATCATTGTTTTTTGAAAGGTCGGGATTACTGGATTGACCGACTGGTGGATCAGGAGCTTCTGTCAGAAGTTCCTTTTCTTTGTTAGGTTCTCCAACTCCTCGATTGAAGATTCGACCGCTCCGTGTTACTCGACTGATGTCTGCAATATTCACGATGGAGGGTAATGAACTTTCCTTTCCATTCTCAATTATTGTTGCACCGTATCTGTAAGGGATTGCCTTAGCTGATTCATACGGTATTGGTCCCAGCAGATAGATAACTACAAGAGCCTTCTAATTTTTCTAACTGTCGTAAGTAACTTCAATCAGTTCCTGGCTAAGAACCTTTGATTCGTCCAGTAGAGGGATAATGGTACAAACATCCTTGTTCCTCTTAGGATCAGAGATTACAACATGTCTCTGATCTGATCAGCGAAGTAGTCTGGCATCCAGTCAACTGACCCCGAAGCTAGGTTTGGGTGAATCTCTTTGCAATCCAACTGACCTTGGAGAGCTGCTTGCACGAGGTAGCATCCTTGGTTATTCTTCGAACAGACTCTACAGCGTTCGTAGTTATGTGGTGGCACCTGGCCACACCCGCTTTGGATGTAGTGTAACCTTACTAGGTCTGTTTATTGCGTGTCTTCATCCAGATAGATTGGAAGCCACCAGTGGTTTAACAAGTGTTGTAAAGTTCTCTGAACGAGAGCGCACCCTCGGTTACTCTCACAACATCCTTTATAGCTCAGATAATCATGCGAAGTGAGAAAACTGAGCTGGACCTGCCTGGCATGTAACTCCACCAAGATGGTATTCATCAGACAAATATCAAATATTTGAATCATGTTGATCTGATAAATATTTTTATCATGATAGTCCTGGATCCACCCAAGATCCATCTGACGCTAGAGGGCCTCTTGTACCAAAGAGCATCCCTGTTTGTTTACCGAGCAAGTCAGACAGGAATTATAATCGTGCCGCGGCAGATTATGATACTGGCTTTGCCTTGAGTGCATCGCCACCAAGTTGACATTCATTGCATGGATGTCGTGATTCTGAATGATGTTGGAATTCGCATAGGTCATGTTTACTCCACGAACTCGGTGCTCTTGCATCCATCCGAGATCCAATTGTTCCTGTAGAGCTGATTGCACCACATAACATCCCTGATTGTTCTTAGAGGAGATATCACACTGGTGATAATTATGAGGTGACACATGGCCATATCCACTCTGTCCACAATGCATCTTGACCAAGTTGGCCCTTAACAAGAGTACATCATGAATTTGATAGGTGTTGTTAGACTCTCCCTCTATCAAATTGACTGCAGCTTTCTCATGTCGAGGCAGCGGGTTTGTGAGAACATTAGGATTTGTATCTTTGAAATATAAAACCCGCTCCTAACAATCTTTTGTACGTCGGATTTGAAACTGAGACAGTTTTCTATGTTATGCCCTGGTCTTCCTTGATGGTAAGGACAAGTCTGATCCGCTTTGAACCAGAAAGGCAGATTTTCCGGTACTGTAAGAGGAGACCTAGTTTGAACGTGCCCCTTGACCAGTAGTAACGGAAATAGCTCTGCGTACCACACAGGTATAGGGTCAAACCCTGGTGGTCATGTTGTACGGTTGTTGTTATATGGAGGACGAGCCTGCTGAAGAGGTTGTTGTGTCCTTTGTTGAAGTTGCTATTGATTAGGTTGGCTCTGTGCAACCTGAGGTTGATACGTAGGAACAGGCGCATGGTTGATAGCAGGAGTTACAGTTGCTACTGGTTGATAACGTCGCCTTTGCTTTCCGAGAGAGATATTCCCAATATCTTGCTCTTTTTTCTTAGGGAGAGCACTACCGTATCGTTTTGTACTACTTGATGATCCAGCATCTTTAACTAAACGTCCTTCTCTGACGGCTTCCTCAAGACGAACTCCCATGTCCACCATCTCAGTGAAGCCACTGGGCGCACTGGCGACTATTCTGTCATAGTAAAATGAGCTTAAGGTCTTTAAGAAGATCTTTGTCATCTCTTTTTCCTCAAGAGGTGGACAAATCTGGGCGACGATTTCACGCCATCTCTGAGCGTATTCTTTAAAGGTTTCCTTGTCCTTTTGTGACATCGATGTGAGTTGATCTCTGTCCGGTGCCATGTCCAGATTATATTTGTACTGCTGAACGAAGGCAGCGCCAAGATCTCTGAATGTGCCGATCGTGGCGCGGTTTAACCCCATGTACCATTTTAAGGCGGCACCGGTTAAACTATCCTGAAAGTAGTGAATCAGTAGCTCCTGATTCTTTGTCTAAGCTAACATTCGCCGAGCGTACATCACCAAATGGCTCTGAGGGCAAGATTTACCCTTGTATTTTTCAAAATCAGGCACTTGAAACTTGTGCGGAATTTTCACAATGGGGACCAAGCAGAGGTCCGCGACGTCTTTTGCAAATAAATCCTGACCACGAAGGGCTTGCAATTCTTTCTGCATTTCCAGGAACTGTTCCTAGAACTCATTCATTATGTCGAACATGCTGTCGTTTCCACCATAATGTATCTGTTGAATCTGTCCTTCCGGGAGAGTGTGTACCACGGGTGGCGGTATAGTCATTATGGTCGAGACTCTCGGTGCCTCCCGAAGTTTGTAACCTTCAGGAGTTGCTGTCATGCCCCTGGCATCTTTGCTTTCCCGAAGTTTGTAACCTTCAGGCCCAGCGGCTCCTACTGCGGTTCCCAGATCATCAGCGATCGGCGGAACATATCCTTCCGGGATATAGTTAATAGGCATGCCCCAGGGACGATCTTTCGGCATTTTGTACCTAGGATCAGACTTCTCCACTATGGGCGTCGATGTGATCTCTGAGTCACGGTCCTTTGTTGTTGCATCTGAGCTTCTACTAGAGCTTGCATGTCATTATGAAGCTTTCTCAGATCCTCTTTCAGAGTGTTGATCTCTTCTCTCAACTCTCTGTTCTCTTCCTCGAGATTATCCATCTTTTTCTGATGATTAACCCGAGTATTGTACGAATGAGACAGTTTGACTCTAGAACCGAGACGCAAACGTGAGATTCGTAAGTAAGAAGAATGCGTTTATGAGAATGATGAATGCAATGATTATTAATTATTTTTGTTTATTCAAAGTAAACTTCGACAATTAGATTGCAAATATCAAACAGTGGGGAAACCCCGTTTTATTGAATTCAAAGGATTGCGGAAATGGAAATACAGTAGATTACAAAGTGCTGGAAAAGGAAACCTAAACTAATGGATCCTGAGTCCTCTCAGAGGAGAGCTCAAGTGCTGGTTCTGGTGCTTTCCTCTTCTTTAACCGGGGCTCTTGGGCCGTTGTCGGGTTGTCATTCCTTTACCAAGTGAAAGGCGTGAGCAAACTCCTTTGGTCATCCTGATTCTCTACAGCATGTTGCTCTAAAATCTCAATCAGAGCATCTTTTTCTTTTAACAGTTGTTGTATTTTCTTACATTCCACATTGAGAATACGGTACTTGTTCCTCCAAGACCTCTTCTCCTGTTGAACTTTGCTGAGAGTAACCTGAAGTTTTTCCCTCTCAGACATGAAATAAAGGGAAGAGTCCCTTAATGGAAGAACTTCCTGACGAGGGTAAGGCATCCTCAGCTTGAGAGCTCTAGTTTGTACCCAATGGAGATAATGCTCCACCGAGACACAGTCTGGTTTTCCTAGAGACTCTCGTCCTTTCCTATGAATGTGTTTCCAAGCGTGCACTATTTCCCTCTTTAGTGCCCTGTTATTTTCTCCTTCTTTGGAGAAAAGACCTTCCAGATGAGCACTGCGCGGGACATGCCTCATCGGGTATCCAAATTGACGACAAACTAACACCGGATGATAGTTGATTCCTCCCTTAGTTCCTATAAGGGGTACATTTGGGAAATTTCCACAACGGTCAATGATTTTGATCCCGTCGTAGATTCGATTGTACCAATCGATGTCTGAGTTGGTAAGAGACATGACTCTCTGCGACCAACGTAAAGTATTCTTTTGATCCCAAAATGCAGCAGACTTGGGCAAATAGGAAGTGAACCATTTGTAAAGCAAGGGTACACAGCACGTGATCATTCCTCCGCTGTATAAATTCCTTAAGTGTACCGAATGATACGCATCCGCGAGCAAAGTCGGTACAGGGTTTCCAATCAGGAAAATCTTAATGGCATTGATGTCTACGAAGTTATCAATGTTGGTAAATAGAAATAACCCGTAGGTGAGCAAAACAAAGATGCTCTCGAAAGCGGCCACGTTCCCTATACTAGTAAAGTATAGAGCCTTCTTTGTTAAGAACTGGGCTGGCAAACCTTGGATGCCACCCTTAGTGGTCATGTGAGTCCTGACTTCTGACTCCTCCAAATAAACTGCTCTTGCAATGGTTTGATCCTTTGGAATTTCTTCCAGTTTAGAAAAAGGAGCCTGATCAGTGATATGTAAATCAGTCAGGTGAGAGTACTCCTCCAGCATTGGTGCAAGTTAATAATCCGGGAATGTGAAACAGTGATAAACTGGATCGTAGAACTGGATTAGCGTGGACAGGATTCCTTCAATTACATGGACTCTTAACAAGGACAGCGGTCCTCCATACTTGGCTCTGAAAGCCTCGTGGTTGGTGATCATCCTCGCCAAACCTCTCAAATCCTTTAACTTTGGAACCTGGAAGGTGTACTTATGAGTTTTCCTTCTACCGAAATCCATTAGCACAATCTCCTTTCTCTGATATTTGCAATCATTGTCTCAGTTTAATTTGAAAAAGAGAGACTAGAAGAGAATATTTTTTTTGTTTGTTTTAATGTTTTTTTAAATGAATGCATGAATGCAGCACACAAAAACATAGAAAAAACATGGGGTCAAAGGGTCAGTGTCATGAAGTCAAGGCTCTACCCCCCCCCCCCCCCCCCCAAAGGTTTATACTGGTGATTTTTTTGTACCTGTCCGCAAAATCATTGACCCCTCTGGGATAACAATAGCAAGCGGATCGCCAGCGAGCTGATGTATCCTAGAGTGATCTCAGATGAGGGTAGTATCGCGTGACAACTATTTCCGATAGCTTCCGCACTACAAAATGGCTTAAGTCTGCTAATGTAGCGAGTAAAACTGGACGTGTTTCTTAAGTACTGTCGCTCTTTGGGGTTACTACAGTTCGATTCATTTTTTATCCTATTGAAGCTGATGAAGGAAGGGAAATAGATGTCTCCAATTAATCTTGCTTGCATACTGAGTTTAAATAGCGGTCTGTTAGGTTACGGATGTTATATGGTAGTGGGGCCTCTTTCTTCTTTATTTTTTTCTTTTTTAAGAGGGAAAACATTGGACGGTTCATGGGTAGGATGTTTAGGACTGAGGGTATGGGATTTTGAGTTTTTTTTTAGTGTGCTCGCTAAGATTTTTTCTTTCAATCTTATGCCTACGTATTCCCGTTTTCCGAAACAGGGAAATCAGAGCGATCGTAGTTCCTCCTATTCTATGGGAGGAAATGGTGTTTTGGTGTCTTGTTCAAAGCCCAAGACGTGAAGCGAATGGTGATTTGTATCTTGTTCAAATCCCAAGATGTGAAGCTAAAGGGTGTTGACTTTAGAGAGAATTTTTCATCTCTAAAGGGGGCCTGTTTGTCATGACTATCGGGTGACGGACTATAAAGGAGGATTACTTTAACCGGGATATGGGAATCCTAGCAATGCCATAATTTCCTTTATAGGGAGTTTTAACCCGAAGGAGAAGACTTTAACTCAGTGTAGAGCAATGCTATCGTTCCTTAGGAATTTCTCATGCTAAAAGAAGGACAGTGGCGTGGATGTAAATAATCCAGAGGCTTGCCGCTTACAGCAGTTAGATGAAGGGAGTTGTTGATGTTTGTATCCTGTGAACGAGGCACAATTTTGATGCTAAAAGGTTGATTGACTCAACCGGGGTTTCCTTATACGAAGCCTAAGAGGAGGCTATCGACCCAACAAGAGGGTGTTTTTATATGTCTCGTACAAAGCCCGAGAGAGAGGCTAAAAGGGTTGACTCAACAAGAGAGTGCTTTGTATATGTGTCTTGTAAGAAGCCCAAGACAGAGGCTAAAAGGGTTTGACTCAACAAGAGAGTCTTTTATACTCACCAAGAGAGTGATTTGTATCTCGTACGAAGCCCGAGATGGAGGCTAAAAGAGGATTAACTCAACAAGAGAGTGTTTTGGTATCTCGTACAAAGCCCGAGATGGAGGCTATGGTTATTGTTTCAGTTGAGTGACAAGTCCAATATGCTGATTTAAAGAGAAAATCAGTTCTTATATGAGTAATGTTTGCACTCAGGGATTTTGATTCGAGGATCAGGGATATTTCCTGTTCTTTAAGGAAATGGGAAATCCAAAGGGGATTGGGACTGTCCAAGTCTACGAGTTTCATCTCCTAGTTTTGAAGGGAACTTGAGAATGTCTTTGAGACTCAAGGAAATTAGACTGTCCAAGTCTAGAGTTTCATCTTTTGTACTACGTTTAAGAAACAGCAGTAGCAGGATCTAGACTCTTTGAAAAAACTGTTCTATTAAGATGACTAATTTCTATTCCTATACCTCTAGGAGGTCGTCGGGACAATTTGTACGAAGCCCAAGAGGAGGCTGGAATCTTTTAAGAAGCCGAGGGAAAATTTGTACGAAGCCCAAGAGGAGGCTATCATTCCCGGAGGAAGAAATCACTTATACGAAGCCGAATAGGAGGCTGTGAATACTTCTAAGAAGTCAACGGGTCCTTGTACAATGCCCAAGAGGAGGCGGGGATGCTTTTAAGAAGCCTGTGGGTCCCCAAACCCCAAGAAATTCAAGACAGGCTATTCACAGAGAATAGATCAAGCCAGGAAATTCCGAGAATTTGGAAGAAACTCAAGAGATGCCATTCACGGAGAAAAGATCATCTCTGGGGAGTAGAGTTTATTTGACAATTTCTAAGGGAGACAGTCTTAGAAAGGGTTCACCGAGAATGCTGCCTTTCACGTCTCCATATTGTTTAACCCCAAGAGGAGGGAAGACTGTATCTGGTAATCCTATGGGGATCTAGTTTTGACTGTATTTAAGAGTGATCAACAGGGCTTAGTGCTAGACGTAGTTGCTGGGGAAACTCTAAATAACTATACTATTATTATACAGTTGATATGAGTTTATGAAAGGAGACTTACAGTGAAACAGCCCCACAATACAGTTATATACATATGAAAGCGGTAAATGAAAGCGTATAAACACTTAATCGGTTATAGAGCTTCCATGTTGTTTTGTTAGTTGTTCAACAAAGAAAGATTGAAAACAACAGTATATTCAAAATCAAAGGAGAAAGTGCTATGAAAGAAAAATTGGGGCTTACAGCTCAAGGAGAGGCCCAGGGTTTTTAACAATGATCACACTATCGTTTTGTACAGAGGGGCTTATACAAGAGACTGAGGCCAAAAAGGTTTTCTGTACAAAGGGGTGGGTCTTACACTCTCTCAAGAGGCCCAAAAAGGTTTTAAAGAAAAAAAAGTGGGGCTTATAACACAAGGGTAGGCCCAGATGATTTTTCATTTGAAATGGCGATCGCGCCGAGATTTTGATAACGCAGTGGGTCTTATACAATGACTGAGGCCCAAGATAATTTGGTTTTCAAAAGGGGTTAGGTCTTACACTCTAATAGAGGCCCAAAAGTTTTGAATGGGTCTTATAGCTCGAGGAGAGGCCCAAGGTTTGTTTTTCAACAGACGATGATCGCGTCGAACTTTTTGAAATACAACGGGACTTATACAATAAGTGAGGCCCAAAATAGGTTTTGTATTTACAAGGGATTGGGTCTTACACTCTATTAGAGGCCCAAGGGTTTGATTTTTGAACAGACGATCGCGCCGAGATTTTCTTTTAACGCAGAGGGACTTATACAATATCTGAGGCCCAAAGTTATTTTGGTTAAAAGGGGATTGTGTCTTACACTCTATTAGAGGCCCATGAGTGTTTGAAAATGATTGATGAGGGTGAAAATCAAAGAAACCCTAATTTGTTATTCTTTTAAAAGTAAATATTAAAAGGAAATCAAGGAAAAATACCAAATGAATTTGAGTAAACCACTTGTGATTTTTGTTTAAGGTTTGAAAAATGAAGTTTTAATCACAAGAGATATTAAAACTCATTTGGTCTTGATTTTTCAAGATGAATGTTCATTTTAAAATGTTTAAAACAACTAAAAATAAAGTTATTCACAAAATTACTAATTATATTAAATAAATAATATAAACTTAATTTTTTTGTAGGATAAAATATTCCAACATTTTTGTGATTTTTTGCAAAATGAACCAATCAAAAATAATTATAATTGTGTGAGTTATTAATTTTCCAATTAATTAATAAAACATAAAATATTGGAAAAATGGCAAAATGTGAAAAAAAAAAACACAAAATGGCATGGGTGGGGTTTGAACCCACGACCTCAAGGTCACAAGGCGCGCGCCTTACCACTGGGGTGGTGATACATCCATTGTTTGAATTGAAATCACAAATATACAAGTCATGCCTTGGTTTTAGGCCTGACCCAAGGCAAGGCAAGGCAAGTTTTGGCTCAGAAACGTGAAGGTCATAACTTTCTCAATTCTTAATGGTTTGAGACAAAATTTATATGCATCTGGACCATAATTTCACAAGGAATCCAATGGTGGTGGTAGTTTTTTCAGATCACACTACCTCCTCAAAACCCGATAGTGGTTTTGAAAAAGGCCTATAATTGCATTTTCTATGCTACACTTTGATACATGCATGAATTACATGATCAATTGGTTCAAACACAACATATTTAACATGTATGAGGTGTGCAAGATTAGTGGACTTCAAAGCATTGCATATTTTGGAAAGTTCAAGTAATCAGGCTTACCTCTTTTTGAGCTTTTTGGAGTTTTTGTGTAATCTGTCAAGCCTCTTGTTCCAGAAATGATTTGATGCTTTAGACACACTCAAATGATCCCTTAGAAGCTTTTAGGATGATTGGAATCAGCTGGTACCTGCAAAAACACAAACTGGCCCTTTCTTGCAAAAGGGGTTAAAAGTGACCAAAATAGTAACTCTCTCAAATGGTGTTCCAGATTGGGGGAACCATTTGGGACAGTTCAAAGATGATATTTGGAGTGTGTTTGAGGTTTTATCTGGTTTGGGAAGTGACTGAATCAAGACATGGCTTGAAAAATGCACAAAGAGCCTATTTTGAGGTTTTGAGAGGTGACTTTGTGATTTTGTGATTACAGGTCACTTGTGAGAGTTTGGATCACCTACATATGATGTTTATGAGGTGTGTGTGTGTGTGTGATTGGTTTGATTGGAAAAGCTCTCAAACTCAAAAACTCAGAGTTACCTTGCTAAAGAAGGCATTTTTGCCAAGAAAAAGGGATTTTGAGAAAAGCATCTGTTTGATGGCTTTGGTGTACTCAAACTGAGCACAAATGAGCTCTATTTATAGTAGAGCAAGTTTGTTTTGGGATCAATAGTGAATGGCAACTGCAGCAGAGGTTTGGCCAATGTTGGCAAATGAAAATCCAAGTCTCCTCTAGCCATTGACTAGAGGTTAGAGCACAGAGCTTTGGTTCCCTACTTGTTGGAGGAATCTTTACTGAATTCAGTTGCAAATGTGTCAGTCCATGCCACCTATAAGCATCTATTAAATGCTCCAATCCAAAATTGGAGTCATGTCCCTCTTTTAGGCAATTCTAGGTTTGGCATGCTACTTCTTGTTCCAAGGACTTTGGAGGCTTGGCTCAGTGATTGTCCCCTTTAGATTTGATCCTCAGATGTGTCCAAGATGATGACAAGGCTTGAAATTGGCTGATTTTGGCAAATCGACCAAAAATGCAAAATTTTGCCTTGCCTTGGCAGTTTTCAGCAAGGCATTTTGCCACTACCATAACTCTTAGCTCAAATTGAATTTGGTGATGTTCTTGGCCATTTTGGAAAGCCCTTATATGATACAACAACTGTTTGATCACATTTGGTTTTGATACTTTTGGGATCTAAGTGAAAAATATCCCTACATTTGGAAAAAAGTGAAGGCAGATTCTGACTTAGTGAAAATTTCACTAAGTGTTGGAAAAAAGTGATATTTTCACTTTTTGTGATTTTGATCAATCCATAACTCAAAATCCATGAAGAATTCGAATGAGGTCTAGTTGAAGTTTTTGCAGAGGGCCATGAGATCTACAAATCAAGCTTTGGATGGGGAAAAATGGCTTTGTGGTTTAGGAGTTATGATCCTCCAAAGTTGGTACCCTTGCCACTTTGTTCATAACTTAGAAAATTTTCTAAGTTTTTTATGGTTACCCCTTTTACAAGTTATCCCAATTTCTTTGATTTTTCTTGATGAATGATGATTCAAATCATACATTAACATCATTTTAGGGTTAAAAAACCATTATTGTGAAAAATCTCAAAAAGTCAAAGTTGACTTTTATGCACAGTTGACTTTTTATCAGATGAATTCCAAACTGTGCAATCCTTTAGGAAATCATGTCCTTGACCTAAGTCAAACTTGATGGACATGTTCCATGGGTGTTATAGGGTATATTGAATCATGGCTTAGGGCTTGGGAGCATGTCTTGGTTAAAAGTCAAAGTTACAGTTGACTTTTCCCGCGAAACCCTAACTGTGGTTCTGATGAATTTGAGACTTGTTGCTCAAGCTTCTTGGATCAACCCATTGTTACAAATGGATAAATGTGGTGTACTAGAGATCCTCAAACCATGTCTTGAGGTCTTGGCTCATGATTTGTCCCAAAAGTCAACTTAGGGGTGAATTAGGTCAAGAAACCCTAATTCCTGATTTTTTATGACTGCATCCCCTGAGACAAAATTGACTTGATGACTGGGTCCATGAGGTTCCATGGAGCATATTAGGTTATGTTTTGAAGTATTGGCTCATGCCCAGAGGAAAATTTCCACCAGGAGGCCCTGGTCGACCAAAACCCTAATTTGGCGACATTGGGGATCTCGAGGCTTGATCCACCTAGAAGGGAGCAACCTTGTGCTTAATCCTTGAAGTGGTGTAAGCGAGCGATTTTGGACGCGGTTGCGAAGCGCTATCGCTCTTTGGTGTCTACAACTCGATTCATTTTTTATCCTATTAAAGCTGATGAAGGAAGGGAAATAGATGTCTGAAATTAACCCTGCTTGCAAACTGAGTTTAAACAGCGCTGTGTTAGGTTACAGATGCTACAAAGATTCGGGGTCTCTATCAGGTTTATTTTTTTAAAAGTGGCGGGAGGTTTAGATGTTGGGACGGATGCTTGATAGATATGTGAGAGTATGGGATTTAGGGTTTTTGATTAGTGTGCTCGCTAAGATTTTTCTTTCAATCTTATGCCTACGTATTCCTGTTTACCGAAACAGGGAAATCAGAGCGTTCGTAGTTCCTTCTATTCTATGGGAGGAAATGGTTGTTTTGGTGTCTTGTTCAAAGCCCAAGACGTGAAGCGAAAGGTGGTTTGTATCTTGTTCAAAGCCCAAGATGTGAAGCTAAAGGTGATTTGTATCGTGTTCAAAGCCCAAGATGTGAAGCTAAAGGTGATTGATTTTAGAGAGAATTTGTCATCTCTAAAGAGGGGGTTGTGTGTCACAACTGTTTATAAAGGAGAATTACTTTAACCGGGATGTGTGAATCCGGCAATGCCATAATTTCCCTTATAGGGGATTTTAACCTGAAGGAGAAGACTTTAACTCAGTGTAGAGCAATACTATCTTTCCTTAGGAATTTCTCATGCTAAAAGAGGGACAGTGGCATGGATGTAGATGATCCAGAGGCTTGCCACTTACAGCGACTAGATGAAGGGGAAGAAGTTGTTGATGTTTGTGTACTGTGAACGAGGCACAACTTTGATGCTAAAAGGTTGATTGGATCAACCAGTGGTTTTCTTATACAAAGCCTAAGAGGAGGCTAAAAGGTTTTGACTCAACGAGGGAATCTTTTGGTATCTCGTATAAAGCCCGAGATAGAGGCTATTTGACTCAACAATAGAGTTTTTGTATCTCGTATAAAGCCCGAGATGGAGGCTAAAATTTGTTTAGCTCAATAAGAACCTTTTTGTATCTCGTATAAAGCCCGAGATGGAGGCGAAAGGGGTGATTGACTCAACGAGGGAGTCTCTTATGTGTCTCGTACAAAGCCCGAGAGAGAGGCTAAACGTTGTTTGACTCCGCTGGGGAGAATCATTGTACAAATCCCAAGAGGAGGCTATGGCGCTGTTTCAGTTGAGTGACAGGTCCAGTATACTGATTTTAAAGAGAAAATCAGTTCTTATATAAGTAATGTTTGCACTCAGGGATTTTGATTCGAGGATCAGGGATATTTCCTGTTCTTTAAGGAAGTGGGAAATCCAAAGGGTATTGAGGTTGTCCGAGTCCACGGGGTTCCTTCCTATTTTTGAAGGGGTCCCTTGAGAATGTCTTTGAGACTCAAGGATGTTAGACTGTCCGTGTCTAGAGTTTCATCTTTTGTACTATGCTTTGAGAAATAGTAGTAGACTCTTGGAAAGGACTGTTCTATGCAGATGACTAAGTTCTGTTCCTATACCTCTAGGAGGTCGTTGGGACAATTTGTACGAAGCCCAAGAGGAGGCTGGAAGCTTTTAAGAAGCCGAGAGGTCCTTGTACGAAGCCCAAGAGGAGGCTATCATTCCCGGAGGAAGAAATCACTATACGAAGCCTAAGAGAAGGCTGTGAATACTTCTAAGAAGCCGGTGGGTCCTTGTACGAAGCCCAAGAGGAGACGGGGTTGCTTTTAGGAAGCCTGTGGGTCCTTGTACGATGCCCAAGAGGAGGCCGATGCTTTTAAGAAGCCCGTGGGTCCCCAAACCCCGAGAAATTCAAGACAGGCTATCCACGAGGAATAGATCAAGCCAGGAAAGTTTGAGAATTTGGAAGAAACTCAAAGATGCCATTCACGGAGAACACATTCATCTCTGGGAATAGAGTTTCTTGATAATTCCTAATAAGGACAGCCAAAGAGAAGACTGTATCTGGTGATCCTATAGGGGATCTAGTTGTCTATTTCTACGAATAAATGAAACGGCGTCACCTAGTTCTAGACGTAGTTGCCGGGGAAACTCTAAATATTTATACTATTATTACACAGTTGATATGAGTTTAAGAAAGAAGACTTACAGCGAAACAGCCCCACAATACACTTATATGTATATGAAAGCGGTAAATGAAAGCATACAAACACTTACTCGGTTGTAGAGCTTCCATGCTGTTTGGTTAGTTGTTCAACAAAGAAAGATTGAACACAACAGTATATTTCAAAATCAAAGGAGAAAGTGCTTTGAAAAAGAAAGATTTGGGGCTTACAGCTCAAGGAGAGGCCCAGGGTTTTATCAGTGAGCGCACTGTTTGAATTTGTACAGAGGGACTTATACAAGTGACTGTGGCCTAAAAATTGTTTTTTGTACAAAGGGATGGGTCTTACACTCTCTCAAGAGGCCCAAAAAGGTTTAAAGAAAAAGAGTGGGGCTTATAATACGAGGGTAGGCCCAAATGATTTTTCCGTTTATAATGGCGATCGCGCCGAGGTTTTTTTTTAACGCAAAAGGGCTTATACAATATCTGAGGCCCAAAATGGTTTTGGTTAAAAGGGGGTTGGGTCTTACACTCTATTAGAGGCCCAAAAGTTTTGAATGGGTCTTATAGCTCGAGGAGAGGCCCAAATGATTTTTTCGACAGACAATGATCGCGTCGAACTTTTTAAAATACAACGGGACTTATACAATAAGTGAGGCCCAAAATGGGTTTGTATTTACAAAGGATTGGGTCTTACACTCTATTAGAGGCCCAAAAGTTTTGAATGCGTCTTATAGCTCGAGGAGAGGCCCAAGGTTATTTTTCAAAAGGCGACGATCGTGTCATTTGTTTTTGACGGTATCGGGACTTATACAATACACTGAGGCCCAAAAATGATTTGGTCAAAAAAAGATTGGGTCTTGCACTCTATTAGAGGCCCAAAGTGTTTTGAAAATGATTTATGAGGGTTGAATTAATCCAAAAACCCTAATTTATTTTCAAAAATGTATTTAATTGAATAAAAATTCAATTAAAATGATCAAAATTGTTTAACATATGGAAAACAAATTGTGATCTTGGATTAATGCTTCAAAAATTAAGTATTGACCTACAAAATAATTAGAAGACATTAAAAGTTGCAAAATCAAGGTGGAAAAAATATTTTAAATGTCAAAAACAATTAAAACATTAATTCTTTGCAAAAATATCAATTATACAAAATAAATAATATTTTTGGGATTTTTTGGGAAAATAAAATATTTCAACATTTTTGTGAATTATTAAAAAAATAATCAACTCAAAATCATTAAAACTCAGAGAGAAATTAATTTTTGAATCAATTAAATAAAATCACAAAATTCAAATATTCAAATATTGGAAAATGGCGCCAAGAACAAAGGCAAGAACACGCACGTTTTTCAGTTTTGCCCAGATTTGCATTTTCTCTCCAATCTCACTGAATACTTAATCATATCATGCAATCCACATACTAATCAACTCGTTTCAACCTCACGATCATGTCTATGGTATTTAATTTCATTTAAATTAGGGTTAAATATGTTTTTAGTCCCTATAAAGTTTGAAATTTCATTTTTAGTCCTTCCCTACCTTTTGGCAACGGTTTTTACAAAAAAACCGTTGCCAAAACCAGCTAAAACCGTTGCCAAAACCCAGGAGGGACTAAAAATGAAATTTCAAACTTTATAGGGACTAAAAACATATTTAACCCTTTAAATTAAACATATAACAAGAAATCATGAAAAATCCTCAAGAACCCTAATTTCTACATGAAGGCTAGGAATTTTGATACACGATTCAAACAATGCAATTAATTGAGGGCAAACATTCCATGCATGATTATGAACATATGGCCAAATTATTGTGCAGCAAAAATTGCATGGATCATAGAGTTAGAAGAGCTCATGCTTACCACTTGCAGCTGGTGATCGTGATTTGTGTTGGAGGTGTTACAGCTAGGTTCCAATGATCTGGATAGCTTCCCTAGGTGCCATGGAGTGTGTATGAATGCTTGGAATGGATTGAAATGATCTGGAACTTGAGATGGTACCCCAACTACAAATCTGTCAAGAACTTGAGCAATTGGCTGGTGATTTTGTGAAATCTGTGTTCCAGATGTTTTGTGAGTGTTTGGATCACTTCTATATGATGTATGTGAGGTGTGTGAGTGATTGGTTTGATTGGAATTGCTCTCAAACTCAAAACCCGATAGTGACTTGCCTTAGAAGGCAAAATTGGAGTGAAAGAAGAGATTTTGAGGAAAGCATCTGTTTGATGGCTTTGGTGTACTCAAACTTATCACAATTGAGCTCTATTTATAGTAGAGCAAGTTTGTTTTGCAAGGAATAGTGAATGGCAACTGCTGAGTAGGTTTGGCCAATGTTGGCAAATGAAAATCCAAGTCTCCTCTAGCCATTGACTAGAGGTTAGGGCACAGGCTGCTGGTTCCCTTGGTCTTGAATAAGTCTTGACTGAATTCAGTTGAGAATGGCTCAGTCCATGCCACCTTGATGCTTCCATTGAATGCTCCAATCCAAAATTGGAGTCTTGTCCCTATTTTGGCAATTCTAGGTTCAACATGCTATTTCTTGTTCCAAACACTTTGGAGGCTTGGCTCAGTGATTGTCCCCTTTAGATTCAATCCTAAGAGGTGTCCAAGTGGATAGGAGCATTTGGATTTGGCTGATTTTGGTAAATCGACCAAAAGTGTAAAAATCTGCCTTGCCTTGGCAGATTTCAGCAAGGCAATTTGCCAATATCATATCTCATGACTCAAATTGAAATTGGTAATGTTCTTGGCCATTTTGGAAAGCCCTTACATGATACAACAACTGTTTAAACATGTTTGATTTTGATCTCTTTTGAATCCAAGTGAAAAATCCCCCTACATTTGGCAAAAAGTAAGGTAAAATCTGACTTAGTGAAATTTTCACTAAGTGTTGGAACAAAGTGACTTTTCTTTATTTTGATCACTCCATAACTCAAAATCCATGAGGAATTTGGACATAGTTCCGTATGAAGCTTTTGTAGAGGGCAATGTGATCTACAAATCAAGCTTTGAATGGGGAACAATGGCCTTGTGGTTTAGGAGTTATGGTCCTCCAAAGTTGGCACATTAGTGTCACTTTTTCCATAACTTAGAAAATTTCCTAAGTTTTTATGGTTACCCCTTTTACAAGTTATCCCACTTTCTTTGATTTTTCTTGATGAATGATGATTCAAATCATACATTAACATCATTTTAGGGTTAAAAATCCATTTTGGTGAAAAATCTCAAAAAGTCAAAGTTGACTTTTGTGTACACTTGACTTTTTATCAAATGAATTCCAAACTGTGCAATTCTTCAGGAAATCATGTCCTTGACCTAAATCAAACATGATGGACATGTTCCATGGGTGTCATAGAGTATATTGAATCATGTCTTAGGGCTTGGGAGCATGTCCTGGTCAAAAGTCAAAGTTACAGTTGACTTTCCTCGCAAAACCCTAATTGTGGTGCAGATGAAATTGAGACTTGTTGCTTAAGCTTCTTGGATTAATCCCTTGTTCCAAATGGATCAATATAGTTCATTAGAGACCCTCAAACCCTCTCTTGAGGTCTTGGCTCATGATTTTCCCTGAAAGTCAACTTAGGGGTGAATTAGGTCAAGAAACCCTAATTCCTGATTTTTGATTAATGCATCCCCTGAGGCAAAATTGACTTGATGATTGGGTCCATGAGGTCCCATGAAGTATATTAGGTTATGTTTTGGATCATTGGCTTGTGCCCAGATGAAAATTTTCCATCTGGAGGCCCTGGTCGACCAAAACCCTAATTTGGTGACACTATCGATCTTGAGACCTGATCCACCTAGAAGGGAGCAGCCTTGTGCTTGATCCTTGAAGTGGGAGTCCTTTTGATCCATTGTGGATGTTTGAGAGGTTAAACAAGTTGAAGATCATGTCATTCCTTGATTGATCTTTTGTCTTAGGCTCTGAGAGGGCTTGAAACCCTAATTTTGATTGTAGTGGATGCTCACCCATCTTTGGGGAGACTGATGAAGTATGATGGTACATCCATATTGTGATGATGAGTTTCACAATGATGGGAAATCTTAGTGGTCAAAATTTGGGGTATGACAGATGCCCCTATTTAATCTTCTTGGACCCGAAGGTGTGAATGACGAAGGTATTCGGGCATTCGGGGTGCAAGAGGATTAAATATCGGAATACCCGAAATTTTGATGCTGGTTATGAATGGTAGATTACGCATTCATCTTCTTTAGCTAAGCAATGATGCTTAGAAAAGGTAAACTTCCCCTCGATCCTGGTCTTCAGCTAAGGAGCTGGTCTCAGTTTCCTTTTGGGATAAACCTCCCCTCGATCCTGGTTTCCTACCAAGGAACTGGTCTTAGTTTCTCTTGTTAACTTCCCCTCGCTCCTGGTTTCCTACCAAGGAACTGGTCTTAGTTTCTGATTTAAACTTCCCCTCGATCCTGGTTTCCTACCGAGGAACTAGTCTAAGTTTCTGATTTAAACTTCCCCTCGATCCTGGTTTCCAACCAAGGAACTGGTCTCGGTTTCTGATGTAAACTTCCCCTCGATCCTGGTTTCTTACCGAGGAACTGATCTCAGTTTCTTTTGTCAATAAGGTTTATTGACAAGGGATGCTATTCGTAGCGGTTTTCCTCAAACTTCTCTCCGAATTTTCCTGGGGAAATGCCATTTGATGGAGAAAAACAAAAAATTTGATGTCAGACCTGCTGGTGAACCCAGTCGTCTGAGTTGTAGAGTTGCACAAACTTCTCTGTTGGAGACGCCATTTGTCGACTCTATCTGGGGAAAGCGAGTCTCTTGAGAGGCTACTTTTGCGTGGGATCTTACATCATACTTTTCTCGAGATCTTCCCGGAGAAATGCCATATGATGGGGTCCAATTTTGAGGTGCCGACGACCTTTTCATCAGCGATCTTTTCAGAGTGAAACTGACATGCTGCCGAATCTCTGATTACGAGGCTTTCTCTGTGGATTTTCCTTAATCCGGGAAAGCAAGGATATCATCTTCAATGGCGAAGAGTGATGCTGACTGAAAGTTCCTCTGGTTTTTCAGAGGTTCAAGTTATCAAAGTGGTCAAGGGCCAACTTCCTTCCAGAAATAAACTGGAGAGGAGGTTGTTCAAACGCAGCGTTTCCTGACGAGGCAAGAACTGACAACTCGATTGAGAGAACTTCTATCACTAGGGGACAAGACCGACTAGAGTGATAGTGATGCAATATGAAATGTGAATGCAAATCAATAATGCATGATGTATGTATGTATATGCTGACAAAATTGACGCGACACACAAACTAAGAGATGAACATGACAGGATACGCGGCCATCACGGGGCGAAAAAGTATCGCTGGTTCAAGATAGCAATTCCACCTTGCTTAGGAAATATAGTCCCTGTTGGGAGCTATGTGGGTCGGGCTTAGGAGATAAGAACTCGGCCGAGGCTTGTCAGACGAAACAAGGTCTCTGACATAGTTGATCCCTTCATTCAGGCGTACTGGGTTAGAAGGAGTACTTTGATTCTGCACTTTGAGGTTCGATTACTTCTGGAGAAGCGACCGATGTTCTTCTGATGTTCAACAGTCAAAAGAAATTGTCGTCTTTATTAAAAATCAGAAAAAATTTTAACAAGTAAATTCATTTTTGTTTTATTTCAAGAATCGTTAATCATGTTAACAACGTCATTCTGTAAAGCTAAACCAAATAAGAATTACAAACAAAAGCACAAAGGCTCAAATTTTATTGATAAAATGGAGATCAGCCGAACGCGTGATTCCAAAGAGTATATACAAAGTTTGAAAATGGTAATTTACAGGGAAAAGGGCTACGTTGAAACATAAAGACCGCTATCCTTCTACCAACTTTGAATTCGGGGCATCCTGAGCTTTTGTCGAAGATGACCTTGACTGGAGTTTTCTGACGGATGATGTAACTGCTGCTGAGGGACTTGCCTCTGTTGAACATAGTTACTTGCCATTATCCCTAACATTTGCTTGGATTGTACTGTGATGTTTCCAATCCACCGGAATGATTTTTTTTCTCTGTCTCTAACTTTTGCCTGGACCGCCCTTTCGGGTTTTCAATCCACCGAGACGTTTTTTTTTTTTTAGTTTAGGCGAAGTATTTCTTGACTACATCAGCATTTGTGGGGTAGGCAAATTCCTCTCCGTCCATGGTTGCAAGTCTCAAGGCGCCGCCTGAGAAAGCTTTCGTGACCACATAGGGACCATCATAATTCGGAGTCCATTTACCTTGCGAATCAGTGAGAAATAATTGTATCTTTTTGAGCACGAGGTCTCCTTTACTAAAGACACGAGGTCGGACCTTTTTGTCGAACGACCTCTTCATTCTCTGCTGATACAACTGACCGTGTCATAGTGCCTTTATCCTCTTTTCTTTGATCAGATTCAGTTCGTCGTGTCGGCTTTGACACCATTCAGCTTTGGTGAGCTTAGCTTCCATCAATACTCGGATTGACGGGATCTCTACTTCTATGGGGAGCACTGCTTCTATGCCATACACTAGAGAGAAAGGGGTTGCCCTTGTTGAAGTGCGAACAGATGTGCGATGACCATGAAGAGAAAAGGGTAGCATCTCGTGCCAGTCTTTGTAGGTTACAACCATCTTTTGAACAATCTTCTTGATATTCCTGTTAGCCGCTTCTACCGCTCCGTTCATCTTTGGTCGGTAGGGAGATGAGTTATGATGTTCGATCTTGAACTCTGCACACAACTCTTTCATCATCTTGTTGTTCAAGTTAGATCCATTATCAGTAATGATCTCGCTTGGAACACCATAACGGCAGATGATATTGTTTTTGATAAATCAGACCACCACTTGTCGGGTTACATTGGCGAATGACACTGCTTCGACCCACTTGGTGAAGTAGTCAATGGCTACTAGGATGAACCGATGTCCGTTTGAAGCCTTGGGCTCAATCATGCCAATCATGTCGATTCCCCATATCGAGAATGGCCATGGGGAAGAAAGAATTTTGAGATGTGATGGCGGTACATGAATTTTGTCGGAGTATATCTGACACTTGTGACACCTCATCATGTACTTGTAGCAGTCAGATTCCATGGTCAACCAGTAATACCCTGCTCTTAAAATTTTTCTCGCCATTGTGTGTCCGTTGGCATGAGTACCAAAGGATCCTTCATGAATTTCTTTCATAAGCATGTCTGCTTCTGGTCTGTCTACGCATCGAAGCAAGACCACGTCAAAATTCCTCTTATAGAGGGTATCACCGCTCAGGAAGAAGCTTCCAGCCAGTCTTCTGAGGGTTTTTCTGTCCTTCCTTAGTGCCCCAGGTGGGTACTCTTGCTTTTGAAGGAGGCATTTGATATCGTGATACCAAGGTCTGTCATCTAGGAGTGCTTCAATCGTGAAGATGTAAGCGGGCCGTTCAAGGCGCATTATGTCGATCTTAGGTAGTCGTTCCATTGACCTACACTAATCATGGAAGAGAGAGTGGCTAATGCGTCAGACATGTGATTCTCATCACGAGGGATGTGATGAAACTCGACTCTGTTAAAGAAAGGTAACAACCTTCTTGCATAGTCTTTGTAAGGAATCAATCCTGATTGGTATGTGTTTTAATCTCCTTTCATCTGATTGACAACCAGGGCTGAGTCGCCATATACGTACAAGTTTTTGATCCTTAAATTAATCGCTTCTTCGAGACCCATAACACAAGCTTCGTATTCGGCCTCGTTGTTTGTACATTTGAACGTAAGTCTGGCAGTGAAAAGAATGTGGGTACCCTGAGGGGTAACAATGATTGCCCCAATTCCATTTCCGTAAAGATTGACAGCTCCGTCAAAGATAAGTCCCCATTGGGAACCTGGTTCTGGCCCTTCACTGGGTAACGGTTCATCGCAATCTTTCATTTTTAGATACATGACATCTTCGTCTGGGAAGTCAAACCCGATTGATTCTTGATCGTCAATCGGTTGATGAGTCAAATGATTGGCTAAAATACTTCCCTTAACGGCTTTCTGAGCATGGTACTCTATGTCATATTCTGATAACAGCATCTGCCAACGGGCAATTCTTCCCGTGAGAGCAGGGTTTTCGAAGACATACTTCATTGGATCCATCTCGGAAACCAACCAAGTAGTATGACGAATCATGTATTGGCGAAGACGTTTGGCTGCCCAATCCAAAGCACAGCAAGTTTTCTCAAGCATCGTGTACCGAGTCTCGCAGTCGGTGAACTTCTTGCTTAGATAGTAGATGGCAGACTCCTTCCTTTTGGTTTCGTCTTGTTGGCCAAGTACACATCCCATTGAGTCCTCTAGGACTGTGAGGTAGATGATCAGTGGTCTTCCTTCCACTGGAGGTGATAGAATCGGCGGATTCAACAGGTATTCCTTAATACTATCGAAGGCGGTTTGGCAATCTTCTGACCAAACGCAATCCTGGTTCTTTTTGAGTAATTTGAAAATCGGCGCACACGTGGCGGTCATAAGGAATATGAATCTGGAGATGCAGTTCAAATGTCCCAGGAACCCTCTGACTTATTTTTCAGTTTTCGGAGAAGGCATTTCTCGAATGGCCTTGACCTTGTCAGGATCAACCTCAATTCCTTTCTGGCCGACAATGAACCCTAAGAGTTTCCCGGAACAGACACAGAAGGTGCATTTGTTGGGATTTAAGCGAAGTTTGTACTTCCTCAAACGCTCGAATAGTTTTGACAGGTGGGTCACATGCTCCTCTTCTGTCTTAGATTTTGCAATCATGTCATCGACATATACCTCTATCTCTTTGTGTATCATGTCATGAAAAAGAGTAGTCATGACCCTTTGATAGGTTGCCCCGGCGTTCTTCAAGCCGAACGGCATTACCTTGTAACAAAAGGTGCCCCATGGGGTGATGAACGAAGTTTTCTCCATGTCTTTCGGCGCCATTTTGATCTGGTTATAGCCCGAGAATCCATCCATAAAGGAGAAGACTTTGAACTTTGTTGTACTGTCTACCAGCATGTCAATGTGTGGTAAAGGAAAGTCGTCCTTTGGACTAGCCTTGTTCAGATCCCTGCAATCGATACACATTCTGACCTTTCCGTCCTTTTTCGGAACGGGTACGATATTGGCTAACCATTGAGGATATTCTGATGTGGCGAGGAAACCTGCTTCGATCTGTTTTTGTACCTCCTCTTTGATTTTGATGGCCATGTCCGGATGAGTGCGTCTCAACCTTTTCTTTACTGGCGGACATTCTGATCTTAACGGTAAGTGATGTTCCACGATGCTGGTATCCAACCCTGGCATATCCTGATAGGACCAAGCGAATACATCGGGGAATTCTTTGAGAAGCTTTATCAAACTCTCTTTGGCAGTTGGACTTAGCAGTGTCCCAATCCTGATTTCTTTTCTCTCTTTTTCTGAACCCAAGTTTACCGTTTCCAACGGTTCTTTGTGAGGTTCAATGGACCTTTCCTCTTGTCTGAGTAATCGGGGAGATCTCTTCTGGAATTTTGTCGTCATTTTCTTCTTCAGCCTCGAATACCAGGAATCAAAGTTGGGAGAAGGCATCGGATCGTATGTTTCAACGGGGTTTAAAACAAGCAATCTGCATGATGTGATGATTTGTGTTTAGAAGAGATAGAGAAAATCCAAGTGTGTGCAGTGTATTTTTCTTTTACTGCTTGTTTTTATTATTGAGTTGTTTTTTAGGATTACCATTTTCTGAAAAAAAACGAAAAGAGAAAACAGTAATAAATGCAGAAATCACAGAACGACGTTTTTTTATTAATGAACAAGTCGATCCTTGAAACTACAGCCCTATAAAACAAAACTCTGTCGCTTCGGGCAAAGCGAAGAGGGAAATTTACAGAAAGCGAGCCCTATCAAAACATCCATTTCACCTGGGCAGGGTGAAAGGTTAAAAGATGGCAATTACTTTGACTGATGAACGACCTTCGGAACATCGACAGCAACCCATTGACGGCGAACTCCTTGGTGAATCACAAAGTTTGGCACCTTCCTCGATTTGTCTTCAGAAATAACGCTGATTTCTGGTGGAGTGGGATCATTGGAATCTGTCTCCCAGGCAGAGTTGTCGTAGGAGAATTCCTCTGTTGTATTTTGCAGAGCATTGGTGCTCTCAGCTGTATCTCCCCATCCAGTTGGCTGGATATCTTCGAGCCTGATACGAGAGCTTTCGGGAGCGGTGTACTTGACCGTATAGTCAAATTTTCCACTTGGTTGTCCCAAGGTGTCCCACACTTCTTTCGAACTGGAGGAGTCATCCCTCTCGATGACGTTGACCTCGGGAAAAGCATAGTTGATGAATTCAAGTCCTGCAAATGTTGCGAATTCATCTTCATGTTGAGTAGTTTCTGAATGACCTGAGTGTTGATCCCATGACATGGTGGGGACACAGGTATTCTGTTCAATGAGACTTAACTGATTTTCATTGTTCGGCTGACTTTCTTGCCCCAAATTTCCTGGGTAAGGCTGCCACATTGGCAGACCGTCCATTGGGCCATAGTAGTTGTAGTCAAATTTGTCTTTCATCGGAGTGTCTTCCTCTAATGAATTTGGTGGAGCATGGCATCTTTTCGGATCACAATCTCCATATATCATTTCGACGTTTGACCTTGGTATAAATCTCTAACTCTGTGTAGGAAAGCAAAAAGGAGTTTGCATTTCGTCCTGAGACATATAATCGTCCTTGTTAAGATAGGACTTCCACTCTTCCTCTGTGTCAGAGGGATCTTCCTCATTGATAGCATGGACTGCTTGAGGGACTGGGTGAAGAAAACCTCCACTGTGGAAGAAGTTCTGAATGGGATGAAGACTTCCATCGCTGGCAGCTGTCTGGGTACAGGTTGCAGAAAAACCAAGACCCTTCTTTGTTTTATTGTCACTAGGAATGACAAGTTGTCCCCATCCGATTGTATCGGTACTCTCGACCGCTTTGATAGCATCTTTGTATGAGGAAATCGAGGTTCCTCCTTGGGATTGATTGTCCTTGCCGATCGACAGCGCTTGGAACTGCGTCCCAATAACCTCCTCGGGTTCTATACCAGTAAATGATGATAAACTACTCACGAGCAAGGCCTGTTCTCCACAGACTGTGACAAGTTGATCATTCTGAACGAACTTTACCTTTTGGTGGAGGGTTGAAGTAACCTCCCTAGCCTGATGTATCCAAGGTCTTCCTAATAAACAACTGTATGTTGCCCGGATATCCATGACCTGGAAAGTGACTTGGAAAGTGTGAGGACCGATAATTATGGGAAGATCAACTTCGCCGATAACTGTTTTTCTGGATCCGTCGAACACTTTGACGACGACCTCGCTGATTCTCATCGGAGGGCCTTTGAATGATAATTGCATCAAAGTGGACTTCGGCATAACATTCAGGGCTGACCCTGTGTCTACCAGTACGCTGGCTAAAGCATCGTCCGGGCAGTTAACTGTAATGTTGAGCGCCATGTTATGACGGCGACCCTCTTCGGGTAATTCCTCATCACTAAATCCCAAATTATTGCAGGAAGTGATGTTAGAGACAATACTATCGAACTGTCTGATCGTTACATCCTGTTCCACAAAGGCTTGCTCCAAGACTTTCTATAGAGCCTCCCTGTGGGCTTTTGAACTGAGTAACAGTGATAATACCGAGATCTTTGAAGGAGTCTGCAACAGCTGATCAACAATGTTATATTCACTCCTTTGGATGAGCTTCAGCATCTCATCATTATTTTTCAAAAGGTCGGGATCATTGGATTGACCGACTGATGGATCAGGAGCTTCTATCTGAAGTTCCTTTTCCTTGTTAGGTTCTCCAACTCCTCGGTTGAAGATTCGACTGCTCCGTGTTACATGACTGATGTTTGCAATATTCACGGCGGAGGGTAATGGAATTTCCTTTCCATTTTCAATTGTCATTGCACTGTATTTGTAAGGGATAGCCTTAGTTGATTTATACGGTAGCGGTCCCGGTAGATAGATGACTATGGGAACCTTCTGATTTTTCTGACCATCATAACTAATCTCGACTCGTTCCCGGTTGGGAGCTCTAGATTCGTCAAGTAGAGGGATGATGGCAAAAACATCCCTGGTCTGGTGACGACCAGAGATTGTGACAACATCCTCGACTTGATTGGCAAGGTAGTTCGGCGTCCAGTTGATGGGTCCAGAACCCGGATATGGGCGAATCTCTCCACGATCCACCTGACCCTGAAGAGCTGCTCTCACAAGGTAACACCCTTGGTTACTTTCCAAACAGACACTACAACGGTCATAATTTTATGGTGGCATCTGGCCACGCCCACTTTGAATACAATGTAACCTCACTAGGTTAGCTTCCATTGATCGGACATCCTGACTCTGACGCCGAGTAGGATTCCTGTTACTGATGCTAATCTACTGAGTATCTTCATCCATATAGATTGGCATCCACCAGTGATTTAACAAGTACTGAAGTGCCTCCTGGACAAGGGTACAACCTCGATCGTTTTCGCAACCTGCTTTACAGCTTTGATAGTCATGTGATATTAAGAATTCGAGTCGAACCTGTTCAGCATGTAACTCTACCAGGTTGGTATTCATCACGTGAATATTGAAGATCTGAACCATGTTGATCTGATAAGGGTTCCTATCATGGTAGTCTTGGATCCATCCAAGATCCATCTGACGCTGGAGGGCCTCCTGTATGAAAGAGCATCCCTGTTTGTTTACCGAGCAAGTCAGACAGGAACTGTAATCGTGCCAGGGCATATTATGATACTGGCTTTGCCTTGAGTGCATTGCCACCAGGTTGACATTCATCGCACGGATGTCGTGGTTCTGAATGACATTGGAATTCGTATAGACCATGTTAACTCCACGAACTCGGTGCTCTTGGATCCATCCGAGATCCATCTGTTCCTGTAGGGCTGATTGTACTACAGAACATCCTTGATTGTTTTTAGAGCAGATATCACACTGGTGATAATTATGAGGTGGCACATGGCCGTACCCACTCTGTCTACAATGCATCTTGACCAAATTGGTTTTCAACAAGAGTACATCGTGAATTTGATAGACATTGTTAGACTCTCTCTCAATCAGGTTGACTGCACTTTCTCCTATTGAGGCAGCGGGTTTGTGAGAACATAGGGATTCATATCTCTGAAAGATAAGAGCCCGCTCCTAACAAGCTTTTGTATGTCGGATTTGAAATTGAGACAAGTCTCAATGTTATGCCCTGGTCCTCCTTGGGGGTAAGGGCAAGTTTGATCCGCTTTGAACCAAAAACGCGGATTTTCTGGTACTGTAAGAGGAGACTTAGTCTGGACGTGCCCCTTAGCCATTAGTAACAGAAATAGTTCTGCATACAACATGGGTATAGGATCAAACCCTGATGGTCGTGTTGTACGGTTGTTGTTATATGGAGGACGAGCCTGCTGAAGAGGCTGTTGTGTCCTTTGCTGATTAGGTTGGCTTTGCGCAACCTGAGGTTGATACGTAGGAATAGGCACAGGGCTGATAGCAGGAATTATAGCTGCTACTGGTTGATATCGACGTCTTTGCTTTCCGAGAGAGATATTCCCAATATCCTGCTCTTTTTTCTTAGGGAGAGCACTACCATATCGTTTTGTACTGCTTAATGGTCCAGCATCTTTTGCCAAACGTCCTTCTCGGATGGCTTCCTCAAGACGAACTCCCATGCCCACCATCTCGGTGAAGTCACTGGGCGCACTGGCAACCAATCTGTCATAGTAAAATGAGCTTAAGGTCTTTAAGAAGATCTTTGTCATCTCTTTTTCCTCAAGAGGTGGACAAATTTGAGCGGCAATTTCACGCCATCTCTGGGCGTACTCCTTAAAGGTTTCCTTGTCCTTTTGTGACATTGATCTGAGTTGATCTCTGTCTGGTGCCATGTCCAAATTGTATTTGTATAGTTGGACGAAGGCAGTACCTAGATCTCTGAATGTGCTAATTGTAGCACGGTTTAAACCCATGTACCATTTTAAGGCGGCACCGGTTAGACTATCCTGAAAGTAGTGAATCAGTAGGTCCTGATTCTCAGTCTGAGCTGACATTCGCCGAGCGTACATCACCAAGTGACTCTGAGGGCAAGAGTTACCCTTGTACTTTTCAAAGTCGGGCACTTGGAATTTGTGTGGAACTTTCACATTGGGGATCAAGCAGAGGTCTGCGGCGTCCTTTCCAAATAGATCCTGACCGCGAATGGTTGGCAGTTCCTTCTGCATTTCCAGGAACTGTTCCTAGAATTCATCCATTCGGTCAAACATAGTTTCCTTTTTACCAGAAGGTATCTGTGGAATCTGTCCTTCCGGGACAGTGTGCACCACAGGGGGTGGTACCATGACTACGGCAGTGAGTCTTGGCGTTTCCCAAAGTTTGTAACCTTCAGGAGTCTTCAGTATGCCCCTGGCATCTTCGCTTTCCCGAAGTTTGTAACCTTCAGGCCCAACGGCTTCTGTTATGATTCCCTGATCTTCAGCGATCGGCGGAACATATTCTTCCGGGATATAGTTAACAGGCATGCCCCAAGGACAATCTTTCGGCATCTAATACCTAGGATCAAACTTCTCCACTATGGGCGTCGAGGTGATCTCTGAGATCACAGTCCTTTGTAGCTGAGCTTCTGCCATGGCTTGCATGTCGTTACGAAGCTTTCTCATATCCTCTCTCAGAACGTCGATCTCTTCTTTCAACTCTCTATTCTCTTCCTCAAGATCATCCATATTTTTCTGATGATTGGCCCGAGTATTATACGAATGAGACAGTTTGACTCTAGAATCGAGACACAAATGTGAGATTCGTAGGTAAGAAGAATACGTGATGTGAGAATGATGAATGCAATGATTATATTAATTATTTTTTTGGTTTAATCAAAATAAACTTCGACAATTAGATTGCAAATATCAAACAGTGGGGAAACCCCTTTTTATTGAATTCAAAGGATTGCGGAAACGAAAATACAGTAGATTACAAAGTGCAGAAACAGAAACCTAAGCTAAAGGGTCCCGAGAGAACTCGGGCGCTGATTCTGGTATCTTCCTCTTCTTTGACTGGGGCTCTTGGGCCGTTGTTGGGTTGTCATTCCTTTGCCAGGTGAAAGGAGCGAGCAAATTCCTTTGGTCATCTTGATTCTCTACAGCATGTTGCTCCAAAATTTCAATCAGAGCGTCTTTATCTTTCAGTAATTGTTGTATTTTGATACACTCTATGTCGAGGGTGCGATACTTGTTCTTCCAAGACCTTCTCTCCTTTTGAACTTTGTTGAGAGTAACCTGAAGCTTTTCAGTTTCCGTCATGAAGTAAATGACAGATTCCCTCGGCGGAAGAATTTCGTAACGAGGATAAGGCATCTTTAGCTTGAAAGCTCTAGTTTGTACCCAGTGGAGATAAGGCTCCACCGAGACACAGTCTTGTTTTCCCAGAGACTCTCGTCCTTTCTTATGAACGTGTTTCCAAGCATGCACTATTTCCATCTTTAGTGCTCTGTCACTTTCTCCTTCCTTGAAGAAAAGACCTTCCAGATGAACACCCCGTGGGATATGTCTCATCGGGTATCCAAATTGACGACGAACGAGAACTGGATGGTAGTTGATTCCTCCCTTAGTTCCTATAAGGGGTACGTTGGGGAAGTTTCCACAATGGTCAATGATCCTGATTCCATCATAAATCCTATTACACCAATCTATGTCAGAGTTGGTGAGAGACATGATCTTCTGCGACCAGCGCAAGGCACTCTTATGATCCCAGAAAGCAGCAGACTTAGGCAAATGGGAGATAAACCAATTGTAAAGCAAAGGTACACAACATGTGATCTCCCCTCTGCTGTATAAATTCCCTAAGTGTACAGAATGATACGCATCTGCGAGCAAAGTCGGCACAGGGTTTCCAATGAGAAAAACCTTAATGGAGTTGATATCGACGAAGTTATTAATGTTGGGAAACAAAAATAATCTGTAGGTGAGTAAAACAAAGATGCTTTCAAAAACAGTCTCGTTTCCTATACTGGCAAAATACAGGGCTTTCTTTGTCAAGAACTGGGTTGGAAAACCTTGGATGCCACCCTTAGTGGTTATGTGAGTCCTGACCTCAGACTCGTCCAAATGAATTTCTCTTGCAATGGTCTGATTCTTTGGAATTTCTTCCAGTCCAGAAAATGGAGCTTGATCTGTAATGTGTAGATCAATCAGATGAGAATATTCCTCCAGCGTTGGTGCGAGCTAGTAATCCAGGAATGTGAAACAGTGATAAACCGAATCGTAAAACTGAATGAGCGCATCCATGATTCCCTCAATCACATGGATCCTTAACAGAGGTAGCAGACCTCCGTACTTGGCTCTGAAAGCCTCTTGGTTTGTGATTATCCTTGCTAACCTTCTCAAATCCTCTAGCTTTGGAACCTTGAAGGTATACCGATTGGTTCTCCTTCTACCAAAATTCATTAGCACAATCCTTTACTCTGATATTTGCAATCATAGTCTTAGTTTAATTTGAAAAACAGAAAGACTAGAAGAGAATATTTTTTTGAATGTTTTAATGCTTTTTAAATGAATGCATGAATGCAGCACACAAAAACATAGAAAAAACATGGGGTCAAAGGGTCGTTGTCATGAAGTCAAGGCTCTACCCATCCCCAAAGGTTTATACTAAGGTGATTTTTGTACCTGTACTCATTATCATCAGCTCCTCCCAGGAAAGCAAAACAACAATCGAATCGCCAGTAAGTTGTAGAGCAATCTTAGAGTAAGTGCCATTCACCGAGAATAGATCACCAGCATCAAATGAGGGTAGTATCGCGTGACAACTATTTTCGATAGCTTCCGCACTACAAAAGGGTTTGTCTCCTCAGCTTCTCAGACATCGCAATCGGCCCATTGCCTAGGAGAGGGAATGGGTTGCATTGGTCAGCCTCCACTGAGGTTGATGGTCGACCTCGTCGCCATCACTTATCTTAAGTGTATACTCAATCTTTCCACATGCGGCATCACACGCATTCCCATTAGCAGAAAAATAAATAGGTATAGCAATTAGGAAAAGCAGTATATATATTTTTCCTAAACATCCTAGACCTTTAAAGCTATGAATCCTAAGTTCCTGACAGAAAATGGGTTCCCCGGCGGAAGCCCCAATCTGTGGTATTCATACAAGTGAAGAGAAAAAAGGTTTGAGGAGCCCCACGGTGGGAGCCACTTTTAAAGTTTCCACCTGATAGATGGGAAGAGAACAAGATCTTGCTACAAAGGTGAGACCGATCCTAATGATGTTCCCCAGTGAAGTCGCCATTTTTCTGTAAGCGAGCGATTTTGGACGCGGTTGCGAAGCGCTATCGTTCTTTGGTGTCTACAACTCGATTCATTTTTTATCCTATTAAAGCTGATGAAGGAAGGGAAATAGATGTCTCAAATTAACCCTGCTTGCAAACTGAGTTTAAACAGTGGTCTGTTAGGTTACATATGCTACAAAGATTCGGTGTCTCTATCGGGTTTATTTTTTTAAAAGTGGCGGGAGGTTTAGATGTTAGGACGGATGCTTCTTGATAGATATGTGAGAGTATGGGATTTAGGGTTTTTTATTAGTGTGCTCGCTAAGATTTTTCTTTCAATCTTATGCCTACGTATTCCCGTTTACCGAAACAGGGAAATCAGAGCGTTCGTAGTTCCTCCGATTCTATGGGAGGAAATGGTTGTTTTGGTGTCTTGTTCAAAGCCCAAGACGTGAAGCGAAAGGTGGTTTGTATCTTGTTCAAAGCCCAAGATGTGAAGCTAAAGGTGATTTGTATCTTGTTCAAAGCCCAAGATGTGAAGCTAAAGGTGATTGATTTTAGAGAGAATTTGTCATCTCTAAAGAGGGGGTTGTGTGTCACAACTGTTTATAAAGGAGAATTACTTTAACCGGGATGTGTGAATCCGGCAATGCTATAATTTCCTTTATAGGGGATTTTAACCTGAAGGAGAAGACTTTAACTCAGTGTAGAGCAATGCTATCTTTCCTTAGGAATTTCTCATGCTAAAAGAGGGACAGTGGCATGGATGTAGATGATCCAGAGAGTTGCCGCTTACAGCGATTAGATGAAGGGGAAGGAGTTGTTGATGTTTGTGTGCTGTGAACGAGGCACAGATTTGATGCTAAAAGGTTGATTGGATCAACCAGTGGTTTTCTTATACAAAGCCTAAGAGGAGGCTAAAAGGTTTTGACTCAACGAGGGAATCTTTTGGTATCTCGTATAAAGCCCGAGATGGAGGCTATTTGACTCAACAAGAGAGTTTTTGTATCTCGTACAAAGCCCGAGATGGACGCTGAAATTTGTTTGGCTCAATAAGAACCTTTTTTTATCTCGTATAAAGCCCGAGATGGAGGCTATTTGACTCAACAAGAGAGTTTTTGTATCTCGTACAAAGCCCGAGATGGAGGTTGAAATTTGTTTGGCTCAATAAGAACCTTTTTGTATCTCGTATAAAGCCCGAGATGGAGGCGAAAGGGGTGATTGACTCAACGAGGGAGTCTCTTATGTGTCTCGTACAAAGCCCGAGAGAGAGGCTAAACGTTGTTTGACTCCACTGGGGAGAATCATTGTACAAAGCCCAAGAGGAGGCTATGGCGCTGTTTCAGTTGAGTGACAGGTCCAGTATACTTCCTGTTCTTTAAGGAAGTGGGAAATCCAAAGGGTATTGAGGTTGTCCGAGTCCACGGGGTTCCTTCCTATTTTTGAAGGGGTCACTTGAGAATGTCTTTGAGACTCAAGGATGTTAGACTGTCCGTGTTTAGAGTTTCATCTTTTGTACTATGCTTTGAGAAATAGTAGTAGACTCTTGGAAAGGATTGTTCTATGCAGATGACTAAGTTCTGTTCCTATACCTCTAGGAGGTCGTTGGGACAATTTGTACGAAGCCCAAGAGGAGGCTGGAAGCTTTTAAGAAGCCGAGAGGTCCTTGTACGAAGCCCAAGAGGAGGCTATCATTCCCGGAGGAAGAAATCAGTATACGAAGCCTAAGAGGAGGCTGTGAATACTTCTAAGAAGCCGGCGGGTCCTTGTACGAAGCCCAAGAGGAGGCGGGGTTGCTTTTAGGAAGCCTGTGGGTCCTTGTACGATGCCCAAGAGGAGGCCGATGCTTTTAAGAAGCCTGTGGGTCCCCAAACCGAGAAATTCAAGACAGGCTATCCACGAGGAATAGATCAAGCCAGGAAAGTTCGATAATTTGGAAGAAACTCAAAGATGCCATTCACGGAGAACACATTCATCTCTGGGAATAGAGTTTCTTGACAATTCCTAATGAGGACAGCCGAAGAGAAGACTGTATCTGGTGATCCTATTGGGGATCTAGTTGTCTATTTCTACGAATAAACGAAACGGCGTCACCTAGTTCTAGACGTAGTTGCCGGGGAAACTCTAAATATCTATACTATTATTACACAGTTGATATGAGTTTATGAAAGAAGACTTACAGCGAAACAGCCCCATAATACAGTTATACGTATATGAAAGCGGTAAATGAAAGCATATAAACACTTACTCGGTTGTGGAGCTTCCATGTTGTTTGGTTAGTTGTTCAACACAGAAAGATTGAACACAACAGTATATTTCAAAATTAAAGGAGAAATTGCTTTGAAAAAGAAAGATTTGGGGCTTACAGCTCAAGGAGAGGCCCAGGGTTTTATCAGTGAGCGCACTGTTTGAATTTGTACAGAGGGACTTATACAAGTGACTGTGGCCCAAAAATTGTGTTCTGTACAAAGGGATGGGTCTTACACTCTCTCAAGAGGCCCAAAAAGGTTTAAAGAAAAAGAGTGGGGCTTATAACACGAGGGTAGGCCCAAATGATTTTCCGTTTAAAATGGCGATCGCGCCGAGGTTTTCTTTTAACGCAAAGGGGCTTATATAATATCTGAGGCCCAAAATGGTTTTGGTTAAAAGGGGGTTGGGTATTACACTCTATTAGAAGTCCAAAAGTTTTGAATGGGTCTTATAGCTCGAGGAGAGGCCCAAATGATTTTTTCGACGGACGATGATCGCGTCGAACTTTTTGAAATACAACGGGACTTATACAATAAGTGAGGCCCAAAATGGGTTTGTATTTACAAAGGATTGGGTCTTACACTCTATTAGAGGCCCAAAAGTTTTGAATGGGTCTTATAGCTCGAGGAGAGGCCCAAGGTTATTTTTCAAAAGGCGACGATCGTGCTGTTTATTTTTGATGGTATTGGGATTTATACAATACACTGAGGCCCAAAAATGATTTGGTAAAAAAAAGATTGGGTCTTACACTCTATTAGAGGCCCAAAGTGTTTTGAAAATGATTTTTGAGGGTTGAATTAATCCAAAAACCCTAATTTATTTTCAAAAATGTATTTAATTGAATAAAAATTCAATTAAAATGATCAAAATTGTTTAACATATGGAAAACAAATTGTGATCTTGGATTAATGCTTCAAAAATTTAGTATTGACCTACAAAATAATTAGAAGACATTAAAAGTTGCAAAATCAAGGTGGAAAAAATATTTTAAATGTCAAAAACAATTAAAACATTAATTCTTTGAAAAAATATCAATTATACAAAATAAATAATATTTTTGGGATTTTTTGGGAAAATAAAATATTTCAACATTTTTGTGAATTATTAAAAAAAGAATCAACTCAAAATCATTAAAACTCAGAGAGAAATTAATTTTTGAATCAATTAAATAAAATCACAAAATTCAAATATTCAAATATTGGAAAATGGCGCCAAGAACAAAGGCAAGAACACGCGCGTTTTTCATTTTTGCCCAGATTTGTATTTTCTCTCCAATCTCACTGAATACTTAATCATATCATGCAATCCACATACCAATCAACTCGTTTCAACCTCACGATCATGTCTATGGTATTTAATTTCATTTAAATTAAACATATAACAAGAAATCATGAAAAATCCTCAAGAACCCTAATTTCTACATGAAGGCTAGGAATTTTGATACACGATTCAAACAATGCAATTAATTGAGGGGAAACATTCCATGCATGATTATGAACATATGGCCAAATTATTGTGCAGCACAAATTGCATGGATCATAGAGTTAGAAGAGCTCATGCTTACCACTTGCAGCTGGTGATCGTGATTTGTGTTGGAGGTGTTACAGCTAGGTTCCAATGATCTGGATAGCTTCCCTAGGTGCCATGGAGTGTGTATGAATGCTTGGAATGGATTGAAATGATCTGGAACTTGAGATGGTACCCCAACTACAAATCTGTCAAGAACTTGAGCAATTGGCTGGTGATTTTGTGAAATCTGTGTTCCAGATGTTTTGTGAGTGTTTGGATCACTTCTATATGATGTATGTGAGGTGTGTGTATGATTGGCTTGATTGGAAAAGCTCTCAAACTCAAAACCCGATAGTGACTTGCCTTAGAAGGCAAAATTGGAGTGAAAGAAGAGATTTTGAGGAAAGCATCTGTTTGATGGCTTTGGTGTACTCAAACTTATCACAATTGAGCTCTATTTATAGTAGAGCAAGTTTGTTTTGCAAGGAATAGTGAATGGCAACTGCTGAGTAGGTTTGGCCAATGTTGGCAAATGAAAATCCAAGTCTCCTCTAGCCATTGACTAGAGGTTAGGACACAGGCTACTGGTTCCCTTGGTCTTGGATAAGTCTTGCCTGAATTCAGTTGAGAATGGCTCAATCCATGCCACCTTGATGCTTCCATTGAATGCTCCATTCCAAAATTGGAGTCTTGTCCCTATTTTGGCAATTCTAGGTTCAACATGCTATTTCTTGTTCCAAAGACTTTAGAGGCTTGGCTCAGTGATTGTCCCCTTTAGATTCAATCCTCAGAGGTGTCCAAGTAAGAGCATTTGGATTTGGCTAATTTTGGCAAATCGACCAAAAGTGTAAAAATCTGCCTTGCCTTGGCAGATTTCAGCAAATCAACTTGCCAATATCATATCTCATGACTCAAATTGAATTTGGTAATGTTCTTGGCCATTTTGGAAAGCCCTTACATGATACAACAACTGTTTGAACATGTTTGGTTTTGATCTCTTTTGAATCCAAGTGAAAAATCCCCCTACATTTGGCAAAAAGTAAGGTAAAATCCGACTTAGTGAAATTTTCACCAAGTGTTGGAACAAAGTGACTTTTCTTGATTTTGATCACTCCATAACTCAAAATCCATGAGGAATTTGGACATAGGTCAGTATGAAGCTTTTGTAGAGGGAAATGTGATCTACAAATCAAGCTTTGAATGGGGAACAATGGCCTTGTGGTTTTGGAGTTATGGTCCTCCAAAGTTGGCACATTAGTATCACTTTTTCCATAACTTAGAAATTTTTCTAAGTTTTTATGGTTACCCCTTTTACAAGTTATCCCACTTTCTTTGATTTTTCTTGATGAATGATGATTCAAATCATACATTAACATCATTTTAGGGTTAAAAATCCATTTTGGTGAAAAATCTCAAAAAGTCAAAGTTGACTTTTGTGTACAGTTGACTTTTTATCAGATGAATTCCAAACTGTGCAATTCTTCAGGAAATCATGTCCTTGACCTAAATCAAACTTGATGGACATGTTCCATGGGTGTCATAGGGTATATTGAATCATGTCTTAGGGCTTGGGAGCATGTCCTAGTCAAAAGTCAAAGTTACAGTTGACTTTCCTCGCGAAACCCTAATTGTGGTGCAGATGAAATTGAGACTTGTTGCTCAAGCTTCTTGGATTAATCCATTGTTCTAAATGGATCAATATAGTTCATTAGAGACCCTCAAACCCTCTCTTGAGGTCTTGGCTCATGATTTGTCCTAAAAGTCAACTTAGGGGTGAATTAGGTCAAGAAACCCTAATTCCTTATTTTTGATGAATGCATCCCCTGAGGCAAAATTGACTTGATGATTGGGTCCATGTGGTCCCATGAAGTATATTAGGTTATGTTTTGGATAATTGGCTTGTGCCAAGATGAAAATTTTCCATCTGGAGGCCCTGGTCGACCAAAATCCTAATTTGGTGACACTATCAATCTTGAGAATTGATCCACCTAGAAGGGAGCAGCCTTGTGCTTGATCCTTGAAGTGGGAGTCCTTTTGATCCATTGTGGATGTTTGAGAGGTTAGACAAGTTGAAGATCATGTCATTCCTTGATTGATCCTTTGTCTAAGGCTCTGAGAGGGCTTGAAACCCTAATTTTGATTGTAGTGGATGCTCACCCATCTTTGGGGAGACTGATGAAGTATGATGGTACATCCATATTGTGATGATGAGTTTCACAATGATGGGAAATCTTAGTGGTCAAAATTTGGGGTATGACAAGTGGGAGTCCTTTTGATCCATTGTGGATGTTTGGGAGGTTATACAAGTTGAAGATCATGTCCTTTCTTGATTGATCATTTGTCTAAGAACTCTGAGAGGGCTTGAAACTCTAATTTTGACTATAGTAAGTGTTCACCCATCTTTGGGGAGACTAATGAGGCATAATGATACACCCATATTGTGATTATGATTTGCACAATGATGGGAATCTTAGTGGTCAAAATTTGGGATATGACAGATGCCCCTATTTAATCTTCTTGGACCCGAAGGTGCGAATGACGAAGGTGTTCGGGCATTCGGGGTGCAAGAGGATTACATATCGGAATACCCGAAATTTTGATGGTGGTTATGAATGGCAGCTTACGCATTCATCATCCTTTGCTAAGCAATGACGCTTAGAAAAGGTAAACTTCCCCTCGATCCTGGTTTCCTACCAAGGAACTGGTCTTAGTTTCTGGAATAAACTTCCCCTCGATCCTGGTTTCCTACCAAGGAACTGGTCTTAGTTTCTGAAATAAACTTCCCCTCGATCCTGGTTTCCTACCAATGAACTGGTCTCAATTTCTGAAATAAACTTCCCCTCGATCCTGGTTTCCTACCAAGGAACTGGTCTCAGTTTCTGAAATAAACTTCCCCTCGATCCTGGTTTCCTACCAAGGAACTAGTCTCAGTTTCTTTTGTCAATAAACTTTCTTGACAAGGGACGATATTCGTAGCGGTTTTCCTTAAACTTCTCACCGAATTTTCCTGGGGAGATGCCATTTGATAGAAAATTTTTGAGGTCAGACTCGCTGGGGAACCCAATCATCTGAGTTGTAGAGGTGTACAAACTTCTCTGTTGGAGACGCCATTTGTTTCTACTGGTGAAAACGAGTTTCTTGAAAGACTGCTTCCGCTTGGAGTCTTACATCATACTTTTCTCGGGATCTTCCTAGAGAAACGCCATATGATGGGATCCAATTTTGAGGTGCCGATGACCTTTTCATCAGCGGCTTTTTTTTTCGGAGAAAAACTGCCGTACCGCCGAATCTCTTGATTAAGAGGCTTTCTCTAGGGATTTTCCTTTATCCGGGAAAGCAAGGATGACGTCTTCAATGGCGAAGAATGACATTTGTCGAAGGTTCTCTGCTCTTTCAGAGGTTCAAGTTATCAAAGTGGTCAAGGGCCAATTCTGATCCAGAAATAAACTGGAGGAGAGAGATTGTTCAGACGCAACCTTTCATGACTAGGAAAGAACTGACAAGTCGATTGTGAAGACTTTTATCACTACGGGACAAGGCTGACTAAAGCGATAGTGATGCAATATGAATGTGAATGCAAATAAATAATGCATGATGTATGTATGAATATGTTGACAAAACCGACACAACATACAGACTAAAAGATGAACATGACGGGATACTCGGCCATCGCGGGGCGAAGTCGTACTGTTGATCCAAAAGTAGCAATTCTGTCTTGCTTAGGAGAGACAGTCCCTGCGAGGAATACCGTTGGTCGGGTTTAGGAGATGAGAACTCGGCTGAGGGTATCAGATGTGAAAACCGCATCCGGTACAGCTGGTCCTTCATTCAGGTGCACTGGCTTAGAAAGAGTACTTTGATTATGCACTTTGAGGCTCGAACACCTTTGGAGAAGCGATCGATGTTCTTTCGATGTTCAACCATCAAAAGAAATTGCCATCTTTATTTTTAAAAGCAGAACAATTTTAACAAGTAAATTCATTTTTGTTTCGTTTCAAGAATCGTTGATCATGTTAAAATGTCGTTCTATAAAGCTAAAACAAATAAGAATTACAAACAAAAGCACAAGGGCTCAAATTTTATTGATAGGATGGAAATCAGCCAAACGGGTGATCCCATAGAGTATATACAAAGTTAGAAAATGGTAATTTAAGGGAAAAGGGCTACATCGGAACATAACGACCAATATTCTTCTACCAACTTTGAATTCGGGGCATCCTGAGCTTCTGTCGCAGATGACCGTGACTGGCATTTTTCTGATGGACGACGTAACTGTTGCTGAGTTGAACTGATCAGACATAGTTACTTGCCATTATCCCCAACTTTTGCCTAGATTGGACCTTGAGATTTCCAATCCACCGGGATGATTTTTTGACTTTGTCTCTAATTTTTGCCTTGACCTCCCTTTCGGGTTTTCAATCCACCGAGACTTTTTTTTAGGCAAAGTATTTCTTGACTACATCTACATTCGTGGGGTAGGCAAATTCCTCTCCGTCCATGGTTGCAAGTCTCAAGGCGCCGCCTGAGAAAGCTTTCTTGACCACGTAAGGGCTGTCATAATTCGGAGTCCACTTGCCCCGAGAATCAGTGAGAAATGATTGTATCTTCTTGAGCACGAGGTCTCCTTTCCTGAAGACGCGAGGTCGGACCTTTTTATCGAACGCCTTCTTCATTCTTTACTGATACAACTGATCGTGGCATAGTGCCGTGATTCTCTTTTCTTCGATCAGATTCAGTTCATTGTGTCGACTTTGACACCATTCAACTTCTTTAAGCTTAGCTTCCATCAATACCCAGATTGACGGGATCTCTACTTCTATGGGGATACTAGAGAGAAAGGGGTTGCCCCTATTGAAGTGCGAACAGATGTTCGATAACTGTGAAGACCAAAGGGTAACATCTCGTGCCAGTCTTTATAGGTTACAACCATCTTTTGAATAATATTCTTGATGTTCTTCTTTGGTTGGTAGGGAGATGAGTTATGGTGTTCGATCTTGAACTCTGCGCACAACTCCTTCATCATCTTGCTGTTCAAGTTAGATCCATTATCTATAATGATCTGGCTCGGAACACCATAACGGCAGATGATATTGTTTTTGATAAAGCGGACCACGACTTGTCGGGTTACATTGGCGTATGACGCTGCTTCGACCCACTTGGTGAAGTAGTCAATGGCTACCAGGAAGAACCGATGTCCGTTTGAAGCTTTTGTGAAATTCTGGTACAGATGTGTGATGTCTTTGTGCAATGTCACAACATCGCAATCTGCTGAACAAGGCAATAATAGAAACAGTAAATAACACACTGAATTGTTCACCCAGTTCGGTTCAACAACCTACATCTGCGGGCATACCAAGCCAGGAAGGAAGTCCACTATTAGTAGTATCAAATTATAGACTCAACAGACCAGTTGACAATCTACCTAATTTAATCACTACCCAATGACCCTTCTACCTAAGTCCTCCCTAGGTAAGAGACTCCATCTCACTTCCTATCATCACTATGATGTCTAGCAGTCAACTACACCGTCACTGCATCAACAACTTGATTACCAACAACTGTACAACCATAGAAGACACCCTTCCATGACACCCTTTGGAGTTGCTTCAAAGCTTCTTCCAAGAACAATACCAAACTCATTACCTACAGGTTTCTGAGTTACACACAGTGACCATCTCCCAACCCGAGTGGTTCACTTAGACAAAGCCCAAAAGATCTACATCTTGGACCCGTACCTCTCCTAGGTTACAAGCATTCTATTTATAACATAATCCCAACTGGATTTGGGCCTTCAAATCATATCATATCTTCTGTAACAAATCTGCTTCTAAATAGATCTTCAATCATATCTTCAATTAAATCTTCAATTATTAACTCTGAATATTCTCCATATCTTTATGCTTTAAATGCGCAACAAACTGATCTTCATAACTGATTGGAGCAGAATATATCTCTCCCTTGATCTTCGCCTGCATTCTCTGATTCTCTTTAGCAGAATATCTCATTCACACCAGAAACACGTGCAGCCCTAAACACATTACAGTCTGATGTTTTAATGTTCTGGTATAGTGATGTTAAGACATCGCATGTGACATCACTCTTCAGCACTTTAACTCTTCAACAATAAACCCGAATGTTAGCTAGGACATACCTATACTGTTAGAAGCTCATGTTGTAACATCAACCAAGACAACACATTGTTTTAAAAAAATTTCAGCCAATTACAAGAACTTACAATCTCCCCCTTTGGCTAATTTTGGCTAAAACATATATATAAACATTACAACTTAGATTACAGTAGTAATTACAACTCTATACTACTGTCAGTAGCTACAGTGAGCAGCAATCCTGGAGAAACATCTTCTTGGGAATATTTGAATGATGTTAAGACATCAAGTCAGACAACTTCTTTTGGCAGCATAACCCACCATAATCACTTCAGGCAGCACATCAGGAGGAAGAAGTAGAAAGTCCCGAAGTTATGCACTCAGATTAAAGATATCTGGTGTACATGAGGAAGAAGATTTTAGACACTCCCCCTTAATACAACACATTTCTTTTTCCTTTCAACTCAGACCCGGAATCATTGTGGAAGACTCCCCCAGAAAAGAAATGTTTGTCCATTCATCAAAGACCAATGGTGGCATAAGATAATTCTGCACACCATCATTGATCAGACACTGGGTTTAGACCATGGCATAAGAGGAAACTTAAGAAGTGCCATTCTGCCAACCCAGGTAACTCAGAACACAAGTCACAACTGTGTTCATAACTTAGGACACAAGTCACAAAGACTCAACACCAACTCAGGGATGTACCATCTTTTTCTGCTGCATTAGAAACTGCAGACTCCAGGCATAACATCTGCACAAGGCACTTAGCCAGATCCCCTCCTTTCTCCCCCTTTTTAGCCACAAATTGGCAAAGGAAGCCCTCACAGAACCAGACCCAGTAATTGCTCACCCAAACACGAATAAATGCCATATGACTTATGACACAAGAACACTCATTGGCTGAAGGAGAACAAAATAACCCCTATAAATAGCTGACCAGTAACTTAGAAATTAACGAGCCATTGAATATGTCACTGTTCTTGGTCAAACAACCGCTATTTTAGGTATCAAAAACTGCATTCAAATTCAATGCCTACCTTCCAAAAACTGCCTTGACTGCCTTAAATAATTCACAACTGAATCTTACCATAAATTAGGCAAATAATGCTCCATGCATAGTCGAAGCCACGTGTTTCACTTTGTCCTAACACCACCATCCAAAATACTTCCCTGTTTGGCTCAAGAAAAACATGTCCTATATCATGTTCTGACATCTCTTCAGACATTGTCTGCTGGCTCATTAACCCAAGACTCTACAAACACATCTTCTTATCTAATGGGTATTGATACAACTTCTCATAACTTCTTCTAGATTCCTTCAAACCATCAGCCATGTACACTACTTTGCTTTTCAGACCTCTCCTGCATAGGTACTATCTTCACACAGCTATGATAGGTCCCATCACACTGCACAAGCTTGACCACCACACATGCTGCAATAGGCTATAGTTAACAGCCTTACATACACTGCCTTTTATGATATCCCACCAATAATGCCACATGGGGATCTTTGATATGAGGTCTGCCAGGTCCAACAAAGACCCATTTGATCCCATACGAGATAAAGATTATCACCACCTTCTAGTAACACTCATGACAACACCCTTCTGTCCTTACATACACCAGCTCCTAATGAAGTCTTCATCATGACAGTAGCCAAGTATTTCCTGAACTACTTACCATCAAGATTAGAATCTGCCCATTCTAATCCACACTATGTCAGAACTGCCACTTCAGACAATAATGTTGCTTCTTCAAACTTCATAAGTATGGTACATATCCAACCATAATGTTGTAACAACATGTAGGACATCAGCACGAGTCAAAAGACCATCCCACTTCACTAGACAAGACCTAGCCTTATCCTACTATGACCACTTCCACCCAGGCACCAAGCACGAAGTTCTGGTAACCAATATGTCAAGAAAAGTAGGTTCCCAAGACAAACAGATTCCCACACCAAAGACTACTCTGACTGGTCAGGCGATACAAACAATGCCATATTATCCATTATAAATACCAAACCTCCTTGCTCCTATCAGCACACCAAGGAAGGAAACATGAGTCAGTCTAACAAGAATGCAGCAAAGAGACACATGCAAGAGGACAAGAAGCCAGATCCTCAGAAGTTAAAGGACACAACACTGTCCAAAGCTAGAGCATCTTCTGGAGCAACAAGAACACGCAAGACATCAGAAACCAGGATGAAGACTATCAAGAAAAACCAAGTGCAGCTTCAAGTATGGGATGAAGATTGGAAGACTTTTCTCGATTCGGGGGGTTGGGATAATCTTTAGACACTTTGTTTGTTGTTTTTACTAATCTTGTAAGCTTTCATCAATGCAATAAATTTCTATTTTACTTCTGTTCCATTTACACAACTGTATAAGACACTAAATCCTCATGTAAACAACTTTCCAATTTGCTTCAAACTAAGTGCCAACACCAAAAGCTCCAGTAATATCATTCTCCCCCTATCAAGGATAACCAGTGCACCTTTGCAAGAAGAACACCTTCCATCAACACAAACCCCTACTGAGTTCTTCCAGAAATTGCATAGAAACGCAAATTCTCCATAACAAAGCTGTCCTTCAGACTCCTCCTCAGAAGCATGTGCACATATGATTCAAACAATTAGCTTCACAAGGGTAGAACCATTTATGTCCACACCAACAAGCCATTCAACAGCCTAATGTCATAACATGTTATCTGACATTATCTCCTCACAAGATACAACCAATCTTCACAATCTTGATCAGCATGCAATCTTCACAATATATATACCTTTGCAGCCAAAATCCATAGACAAGTATTCCCCCTGTCATGGTTAACTAATGCTCTATATGAGGATGAACATTTGAGCCCACTTGCTGAGAACATGCATTTTGTCACCATTGTCCCTTTCTCCAAAGGCATTCATTCCTTACCATGCTCTTCATCTTCAGACTTCCAATCAATACCTGAACTACATTTTCCATCCAAGGTACACCTTCTACTTCATCATCCTCCCGTATGACTATGTAGACGCTCCTTAGGCATAATGTAGGCACCACACTTCTGAACCAGAGCATAATCATCCTTCACCAAGGATATCCAACCATATAATGTCCCAACACACGTTAGAGCCTCTGCCACCCACCAAGACATCATCACCATGATTCTTGATATGCTTCACCAACTGGACCATTTGATTCAACTCCAGGATGCTTAACCCTTGAAAATACTTTCATAAAGTAAATTCTCAAACCTTCTGCAGTCCTATACTTTAACCTCAGACAAATACATAGTCTCCCGTCAATGTATATTGTCATCAGTTGACTGCACAACTCTATCCAAAGCAGACAAATATTCAACTATTGTCATGCAAGATACAATATTTTATCTGGTCTAGCATCCTTTTTCTGTAGACTTGAGGCATTGATTGATCCTTCTAGCCACAAGTCTGATGCAACCATCAATTCCAATTGACCAAAGGCTGATTGACATATTAAGTTCAGCTTCTTTCTTGATGAATCTTCACACACCTCAGATGCCTCCTCTTCCAAGTCAGGAGTAGGTTCCAAACAGATGTGATCAACATATTTGTTTAGCCCCCAAGCATCTGTTATGTCACAATCTGCTGGTAGGACCTAAGTTCTCTTCACACCCAGAAGACCCATCAACACAACCCAGAGATTGACCTTGTAAGGTTGGAGGCAAGAATAAATTTCTTCTAACATTCTTCAGACCCCTTTTCAACAAGCTCATATAAGAGTTCCTTTATGAGTGGACTTGGGATGAACCACAAGTATCTTTGGCAACTCTAACACGCTAGTTGAAGATATCCTCAAGTATCACCACACCATGTGATACACCTTCAGAGGAGAACAGAATGTTGCAGCCTTAACATAAAACCACCCGGAATTTTCTGTCAGATATATATATGCAGCGGAACACACACCAGAAAACTCCTTTACAACCTTCAGGCAAAACATAATAACCCTTGTACAAACACAACACTCCATGTGCACTAGGACAACATAGGTTTGAAACCACGTCAAACCACACAGCAGCTCACCACCAAAGCTACAAGCCTGATAACAATAGACAGGTCCAATACACACCCTGTCATGAACAGTTCATCCTCCACTTCAAGGGATCATACAAAAATCTCTATGAACTGACCAAGTCCATACACCATCTCAGCAAAACTATCTTCCTTGCTCATGAACCAGAAAGTATCTTCCCTAGATCTCATCCAGAAACAGACAGGATGCTTGCTCTGATACCAATTGAAATTCTGGTACTGATGTGTGATGTCTTTGTGCAATGTCACAACATCGCAATCTACTGAACAAGGCAATAATAGAAACAGTAAATAACACACTGAATTGTTCACCCAGTTCGGTTCAACAACCTACATCTGGGGGCATACCAAGCCAGGAAGGAAGTTCACTATTAGTAGTATCAAATTACAGACTCAACAGACCAGTTGACAATATACCTAATTTAATCACTACCCAATGACCCTTCTACCTAAGTCCTCCCTAGGTAAGAGACTCCATCTCACTTCCTATCATCACTATGATGTCTAGCAGTCAACTACACTGTCACTGCATTAACAACTTAACTACCAACAACTGTACAACCATAGAAGACACCCTTCCATGACACCCTTTGGAGTTGCTTCAAAGCTTCCTCCAAGAACAATACCAAACTCATTACCTACAGGTTTTTGAGTTACACACAGTGACCATCTCACAACCCGAGTGGTTCACTTAGACAAAGCCCTAAAGATCTACATCTTGGACCCGTACCTCTCCTAGGTTACAAGCACTCTATTTATAACATAATCCCAACTGGATTTGGGCCTTCAAATCATATCATATCTTCTGTAACAAATCTGCTTCTAAATAGATCTTCAATCATATCTTCAATTAAATCTTCAATTATTAACTCTGAATATTCTCCATATCTTTATGCTTTAAATGCGCAATAAACTGATCTTCATAACTGATTGGAACAGAATATATCTCTCCCTTGATCTTCGCCTGCATTCTCTGATTCTCTTTAGCAGAATATCTCATTCACACCAGAAACACGTGCAGCCCTAAACACATTACAGTCTGATGTTTTAATGTTCTGGTATAGTGATGTTAAGACATCGCATGTGACATCACTCTTCAGCACTTTAACTCTTCAACAATAAACCCGAATGTTAGCTAGGACATACCTATACTGTTAGAAGCTCATGTTGTAACATCAACCAAGACAACACATTGTTTTAACAAAATTTCAGCCAATTACAAGAACTTACATTTTGGTTCAATCATGCCAATAATGTTGATTCCCCATATGGAAAAAGGCCATGGAGAAGAATGAAATTTGAGATGCGTTGACCTTACATGAATTTTGTCGGAGTATATCTAACACTTGTGGCATCTCCTCATGTACTTGTAGCAGTCGGACTCCGTGGTCAACCAGTAGTACCCTGCTCTTAGAATTTTTCTCACCATTGTATATCCGTTGGCATGAGTGCCAAAGGATCCTTCGTGGATTTCTTTTATCAGCATGTCTGCTTCTGGTCTGTCGACGCATCGGAGCAAGACCATGTCGAAATTCCGCTTATAAAGTGTATCACCGCTCAGAAAGAAGTTTCCAGCCAGTCTTCTGAGGGTTTTTCTGTCCTTTCTTAGTGCCCCAGGTGGGTACTCTTATTTCTGAAGGAAGCGTTTGATATCGTAATACCAAGGTTTGTCGTATATGACTGCTTCGATCGTGAAGATGTAAGCGGGCCGTTCAAGGCGCATTATGTCGATCTTAGGTAAGTCGTTCTATTGACCTACACTAATCATGGAAGAGAGAGTGGCTAATGCATCAGCCATGTGATTCTCTTCACGAGGGATGTGATGAAACTCGATTCTGTTGAAGAATGGTAACAATCTTCCTGCATAGTCTTCGTAAGGAATTAATCCTGATTGGTATGTGTTCCAATCTCCTTTGATCTGATTGATTACCAGGGCTGAGTCACCATATACATCCAAGTTTTTAATCCTTAAATCAATTGCTTCCTCGAGACCCATGATACAAGCTTGGTATTCGGCTTCGTTGTTTGTACATTTGAACGTAAGTCTGGCGGTGAAAGGAATATGGGTACCCTGAGGTGTAACAATGATTTCCCCAATTCCGTTTCCGTAATGATTAACTGCTCCGTCAAAGATAAGTCCCCATTGGGAACCCGGTTCTGGCCCTTCACTGGGTAGCGGTTCATCGCAATCTTTCATTTTTAGATACATGACATCTTCATCTGGGAAGTCAAACCCGATTGATTCTTGATCGTCAATCGATTGATGAGCCAAATGATCGGCTAAAACACTCCCCTTAACGGTTTTCTGAGCGTGGTACTCTATGTCATATTCTGATAGCAACATCTGCCAACGGGCAATCCTTCCCGTGAGAGCAGGCTTTTCTAAGACATACTTGATTGGATCCATCTCGGAGACCAACCAAGTAGTGTGACGAATCATGTATTGGCGCAAACGTTTGGCTGCCCAAGCCAAAGCGCAACAAGTTTTCTCAAGCATAGTGTACCGAGTTTTGCAGTCGGTGAATTTCTTGCTCAGATAGTAGATGGTAGACTCTTTCCTTTTGGTTTCGTCTTGTTGGCCAAGTACACATCCCATTGAGTCCTCTAGGACTGTGAGGTAGATAATCAGTGGTCTTTCTTCCACTGGAGGTGATAGAATTGGAGGGTTCAACAGGTATTCCTTAATACTGTCGAAGGCGGTTTGGCAGTCTTCTGTTCAAACGCAGTCCCGGTTCTTTTTCAGTAATTTGAAAATCGGCGCACATGTCGCGTTCATGAGGAATATGAATCTGGAGATGTAGTTCAAACGTCCCAGGAATCCTCTGACTTGTTTTTCAGTCTTCGGAGAAGCCATTTCTTGAATGGCCTTGACCTTGTTAGGATCAACCTCAATTCCTTTTTGGCTGACGATGAACCCTAAGAGTTTCCCTGAACGGACACCGAAGGTGCACTTGTTGGGATTCAAACGGAGTTTTTACTTTCTCAAACGCTCGAATAGTTTTGACAGGTGGGTCACATGCTCCTCTTCTGTCTTAGATTTGGCAATCATATCATCGACATATACCTCAATTTCTTTGTGTATCATGTCATGAAAAAGAGTAGTCATGGCCTTTTGATAGGTTGCCCCGGCGTTCTCCAAACCGAACAACATTACCTTGTAACAAAAAGTACCCCATGGGGTGATGAATGAATTTTTCTCCATGTCTTTCGGTGCTATTTTGATTTGATTATAGCCCGAGAATCCATCCCTGAAGGAGAAAACTTTGAACTTCGATGTACTGTCTACCAGCATGTCAATGTGTGGTAAAGGAATGTCGTCCTTTGGACTAGCCTTGTTTAGATCCCTGTAGTCGACACACATTCTAACTTTTCCATCCTTTTTTGGAACGGGTAGGATGTTGGCTAACCATTGAGGATATTCTGATGTGTCGAGGAAACCTGCGTTAAACTATTTCTGTACCTCCTTTTTTATTTTGAGGGCCATGTCCGGATGGGTTCGCCTCAACCTCTGTTTTACTGGCGGACATTCCGATCTCAACGGTAAATGATGTTCCAAGATGCTGGTATCCAACCCTGGCATATCCTGGTAGGACCAAGCGAATACATCGGGAAACTCTTTGAGAAGCTTTGTCAAACTTTCTTTGGCAGTTGGACAGAGTAGCGCCCCAATCTTGACTTCTTTTCTCTCTTTTTCCGAACCTAAGTTTACCGTTTCCAACGACTCTTTATGAGGTTCAATGGACCTTTCCTCCTGTCTGAGTAGTGAGGAGATCTCTTCTGGAATTTCGTTGTCAACTTCTTCTTCAGCCCCAAATACAGGAAACTCAAAGTCGGGAGAAGGCATCGGATCGTATGTTTCAACGGGGTTTAAAACAAGCAATCACATGACGTGATGATTCGTGTTTTAGAAGAGATAGAGAGAATGCAAAAGTGTGTGCAGTGTATTTTTTGATAACTGCTTGTTTTTATTGTTTGAATTGTTTTTTAGGATTACCATTTTCTGAAAAAGCAAAAAGAGAAAATAGCAATAAATGCGGAAATTACAGAACGACGTTATTTTAATTATGAACAAGTCGATTCGTGAAACTACAACCCTATAAAACAAAAACTCTGTCGCTTTGGGCAAAGCGAAGAGGGAAATTTACAGAAAGTAAGCCCTATCAAAACATCCGTTTCACATGGGCAGGGTGAAAGGTTAAAAACGGCAATTACTTTAACTTTTGAACAACTTTCGAAATATCGACAGCAACCCATTGGCGGCGAACTCCTTGGTGAATCACAAAGTCTGGTACCTTCCTTGATTTGTCTTCAGAAATAACGTTAATTTCTGGCGGAGCAGGATCATTGGAATCTGTCTCCCAGGCAGAGTCGTAGGAGGATTCCTCTGTTGTATTTTGCATAGCATTTGTGCTCTCAGGTAGATCTCCTCATCCAGTTGGCTGGATGTCTTCGAGCCTGATGCGAGAGCTTTCGAGAGCGGTGTACTTGATCATGAAGTCGTATTTTCCACTCGGTTGTCCCAAGGTGTCCCACACTTCTTTGGAACTGGAGGAGTCGTCCCTTTCAATGATGTTGACCTCGGGAAAAGCATAGTTGATGAACTTTAATCCTGCGAACGTCTCGAATTCATCATCGTGTGGGGTATCTTCAGGATACCCTGGATGAGGATCCCATGTCATGGTGGGGACACAAGTATTCTTTTCAATAATGCTCAGCTAATTTTCATTGTTCGGCTAATTCTCTTGCCCCAAGTCTCCCGGATACGACTGCCACATTGGCAGGCCATCCATTGGGCCATAATAGTCGTGGTCAAAGTTGTCTTTCATCGGAGTGTCTTCCTCTAATGAATTTGGTGGATCCCGACATCCTTCAGGATCACAATCTCCATATATCATTTCGACATCTGACCTCGGTATAAATCTCGGACTCTGTGCGGGATAGAAAAATGGAGTCTGTGTTTCATCCTGAGACATATAATCGTCCTCGCTAAGATAGGACTTCCATTCCTCATCTGTGTCGGAGGAATCCTCCTCATTGATAGTGTGTACTTCTCGGCTCACCGGTTGAAGGAAACCTCTGCTGTGAAAGAAGTTCCGAATGGGATGAAAACTTTCATTATTAGCAGCTGTCCAGGTACAGGTTGAAGAAAAACCAAGACCCTTCTTTGTTTTATTGTCAGTAGGAATGACTAGTTGTCCCCATCCTGTTGTATTGGTACTCTCGACCGCTTTGATAGCATCTTTGTATGAGGAAATGGAAGTTCCCTCTTCGGATCGATTGTCCTTGCTCACCGAAAGCGCTTGGAACTGAGTCCCCACAATCTCCTCGGGTTCTACACAAGTAGATGATGATAAGTTACTCACGAGCAAGGCTTGTTCTCCACAGACCGTGACGAGCTGGTTGTTCTGAACGAACTTTAACTTTTGGTGGAGGGTCGAGGTAACCGCCCCAGCCTGATGTATCCAAGGTCTTCCTAATAAACAACTGTACGTTGCCCGGATGTCCATGACCTGGAAAGTGACTTTGAAAGTGTGAGGACCGATAGTTATGGGAAGGTCGACTTCGCCGATAACCGTTCTTCTGGATCCGTCAAATGCTTTGACGACGAGCTCGCTGGTTCTCATCGAGGGTCCTTTGAAGGATAATTGCATCAAAGTGGACTTCAACATAACATTCAGGGCTGACCCTGTGTCTACCAATACGCTGGCTAAAGCATCGCCCTGGCAGCTGACCGTGATATTGAGCTTCGTGTTATGACGGCGACCTTCTTCAGGTAATTCCTCATCACTAAATCCCAAGTTATTGCAGGAAGTGATGTTAGAGACAATGCTATCGAACTATCTGATTGTTACATCCTGTTCCACAAAGGCTTGCTCCAAGACTTTCTGTAGAGCCTCCCTGTGCGCTTCTGAACTGAGTAACAGTGATAATACCGAGATCTTTGAAGGAGTTTGTAACATCTGATCAACAATGTTGTATTCACTCCTTTGGATGAGCTTTAGCATCTCATCATCATTTTTTGAAAGGTCGGGATTACTGGATTGACCGACTGGTGGATTAGGAACTTCTGTCTGAGGTTCTTTTTCTTTGCTGGGTTCTCTAACTCCTCAGTTGAAGATTCGACCACTCCGTGTTACACGACTGATGTCTGCAATATTCACGACGGAGGGTAATGGAATTTCCTTTCCATTCTCAATTATCATTGCACCGTATTTGTAAGGTATAGCCTTAGTTGATTCATACGGTAGTGGTCCCGGTAGATAGATGACTATGGGAGCCTTCTGAGTTTTCTCACCATCATAAGCAATTTCGATATGTTCCTGGTTAGGAACTCTTGAATCGTCAAGTAGAGGGATGATGGCAAAAACATCCCTGGCCCTCTAATGATCAGAGATTACGACAACATCTTCAATTTGATCAGCGAGGTAGTCCGGCGCCCAGAAAAGGAAACCTATCAAAGGGCCATGACTACTCTGTTTCATGACATGATACACAAAGAAATCGAGGTGTATGTCAATGATATGATTGACAAATCTAAGATAGAAGAGGAGCATGTGACCCACCTGTCAAAACTATTCGAGCGCTTGAGAAAATACAGACTCCGCTTGAATCCCAACAAGTGCACCTTCGGTGTCCATTCAGAGAAACTCTTAGGGTTCATCGTCAACCATAAAGGAATTGAGGTTGATCCTGACAAAGTCAAGGCCATTCAAGAAATGCCTTCTCCGAAGACTGAAAAACAAGTCAGAGGATTCCTGGGACGTTTGAACTACATCACTAGATTCATATTCCCCATGACCGCGACATGGTGGGCGCCACTTTTCTGTAGCGAGCGAAACTGGACGTGTTTCTTAAGCACTGTCGCTCTTTGGGGGTTACTATAATTCGATTCATTTTTTATCCTATTGAAGCTGATGAAGGAAGGGAAATAGATGTCTCCAATTAACCCTGCTTGCATACTGAGTTTAAACAGCGGTCTGTTAGGTTACGGATGCTATGTGGTAATGGGGCCTCTTTCTTTTTACTTTGTTCAGGGTGAAATGACAGGACAATTCATGGGTAGGATGTTTAGGACTGAGGGTATTGGATTTTGAGTTTTTGTTTAGTGTGCTCGCTAAGATTTTTTCTTTCAATCTTATGCCTACATATTCCCGTTTTCCGAAACAGGGAAATCAGAGCGATCGTAGTTCCTCCTATTCTATGGGAGGAAATGGTGTTTTGGTGTCTTTTTCAAAGCCCAAGACGTGAAGCGAAAGGTGATTTGTATCTTGTTCAAAGCCCAAGATGTGAAGCTAAAGGGTGTTGACTTTAGAGAGAATTTGTCATCTCTAAAGGGGGTCTGTTTTTCATGACTGTCGGGTGACGGACTATAAAGGAGGATTACTTTAACCGGGATATGTGAATCCTAGAAATGCCATAATTTCATTTATAGGGAGTTTTAACCTGAAGGAGAAGACTTTAACTCAGTGTAGAGCAATGCTATCTTTCCTTAGGGATTTCTCATGCTAAAAGAAGGACAGTGGCGTGGATGTAAATAATCCAGAGGCTTGCCGCTTACAGCAATTAGATGAAGGGAGTTGTTGATGTTTGTGTCCTGTGAACGAGGCACAGTTTTGATGCTAAAAGGTTGATTGACTCAACCGGGGTTTCCTTATACGAAGCCTAAGAGGAGGCTATCAACCCAACAAGAGGGTGTTTTTATGTGTCTTGTACGAAGCCCGAGAGAGAGGCTAAAAGGGTTTGACTCAACAAGAGAGTCTTTTATACTCACCAAGAGAGTGATTTGTATCTCGTACGAAGCCCGAGATAGAGGCTAAAAGAGGATTGACTCAACAAGAGAGTCTTTTATACTCAACAAGAGAGTGTTTTGGTATCTCGTACAAAGCCCGAGATGGAGGCTATGGTTATTGTTTCAGTTGAGTGACAAGTCCAATATGCTAATTTAAAGAGAAAATCAGTTCTTATATGAGTAATGTTTGCACTCAGGGATTTTGATTCGAGGATCAGGGATATTTCCTGTTCTTTAAGGAAATGGGAAATCCAAAGGGGATTGGGATTGTCCGAGTCTACGGGTTTCATCTCCTAGTTTTAAAAGGAACTTGAGAATGTCTTTGAGACCCAAGGAAATTAGACTGTCCAAGTCTAGAGTTTCATCTTTTGTACTACGTTTAAGAAACAGCAGTAGCAGGATCTAGACTCTTCGAAAAAATTGTTCTATTAAGATGACTAATTTCTGTTCCTATACCTCTAGGAGGTCGTCGGGACAATTTGTACGAAGCCCAAGAGGAGGCTGGAATCTTTTAAGAAGCCGAGGGATAATTTGTACGAAGCCCAAGAGGAGGCTATCATTCCCGGAGGAAGAAATCACTTATACGAAGCCTAAGAGGAGGCTGTGAATACTTCTAAGAAGCTGACGGGTCCTTGTACAACGCCCAAGAGGAGGCGGGGATGCTTTTAAGAAGCCTTTGGGTCCCCAAACCCCAAGAAATTCAAGACAGGCTATTCACATAGAATAGATCAAACTAGGAAAGTTCGGGAATTTGGAAGAAACTCAAGAGATGCTATTCACGGAGAATAGATCAACTCTGGGGAGTAGAGGCTCTTGACAATTCCTAGGAGGACAGCCGAAGAGAAGACTGTATCTGGTAATCCTATAGGGATCTAGTTTAGTCTATTTAAGAGTGAACAACAGGGCTTAGTGCTAGACGTAGTTGCCGGGGAAACTCTAAATATCTATACTATTATTACACAGTTGATATGAGTTTATGAAAGGAGACTTACAGTGAAACAGCCCCACAATACAGTTATATACATATGAAAGCGGTAAATGAAAGTGTATAAACACTTACTCGGTTGTAGAGCTTCAATGTTGTTTTGTTAGTTGTTTAACAAAGAAAGCTTTGATAACAATATTATATACAAAATCAAAGGAGAAAGTGCTTTGAAAAGAAGAATTGGGGCTTACAGCTCAAGGAAAGGCCCAGGGTTTTATCAGTGATGGCACTGTGGTTTTGAATTTGTACAGAGGGACTTATACAAGTGACTGAAGCCCAAAAAAGGTTTTCTGTTCAAAGGGGTGGGTCTTACACTCTCTCAAGAGGCCCAAAAGGTTTTAAAGATAAAGAGTGGGGCTTATAACACGAGGGTAGGCCCAGATGGTTTTTCGTTTGAAATGGCAATCGCACCGAGATTTTGAAAACACAATGGGTTTTATACAATGACTGAGGCCCAAGATAATTTGGTTTTCAAAAGGGGTTGGGTCTTACACTCTAATAGAGGCCCAAAAGTTTTGAATGGGTCTTATAGCTCGAGGAGAGGCCCAAGGGTTGTTTTTCAACGGACGATGATCGCGTCGAACTTTTTGAAATACAACGGGACTTATACAATAAGTGAGGCCCAAAATAGGTTTTGTATTTACAAAGGATTGGGTCTTACGCTCTATTAGAGGCCCAAAAGTTTTGAATGGGTCTTATAGCTCGAGGAGAGGCCCAAGGGTTTGATTTTTGAACTGGCAATCGCGCCGAGATTTTCTTTTAACGCAGAGGGACTTATACAATATCTGAGGCCCAAAGTTGTTTTGGTTAAAAGGGAGTCTTCTATACTCAACAAGAGAGTGTTTTGGTATCTCGTACAAAGCCCGAGATGGAGGCTATGGTTATTGTTTAAGTTGAGTGACAAGTCCAATATGCTGATTTAAAGAGAAAATCAGTTCTTATATGAGTAATGTTTGCACTCAGGGATTTTGATTCGAGGATCAGGGATATTTCCTGTTCATTAAGGAAATGGGAAATCCAAAGGGGATTGGGACTGTCCGAGTCTACAGGTTTCATCTCCTAGTTTTGAACGAAACTTCAGAATGTCTTTGAGACTCAAGGAAATTAGATTGTCCAAGTCTAGAGTTTCATCTTTTGTACTACGTTTAAGAAACAGCAGTAGCAGGATCTAGACTCTTTGAAAAAATTGTTCTATTAAGATGACTAATTTCTGTTCCTATACCTCTAGGAGGTCGTCGGGACAATTTGTACGAAGCCCAAGAGGAGGCTGGAATCTTTTAAGAAGTAGAGGGACAATTTGTATGAAGCCCAAGAGGAGGCTATCATTCCCGGAGGAAGAAATCACTTATACGAAGCCTAAGAGGAGGCTGTGAATACTTCTAAGAAGCCGACGGGTCCTTGTACAACGCCCAAGAGGAGGCGGGGATGGTTTTAAGACGCCTGTAGGTCCCCAAACCCCGAGAAATTCAAGACAGGCTATTCACAGAGAATAGATCAAGCCAGGAAAGTCTGAGAATTTGGAAGAAACTCAAGAGATGCCATTCACGGAGAAAAGATCATCTCTGGGGAGTAGAGTTTCTTTGACGATTTCTAAGGGTGACAGTCTGAGAAAGGGTTCACCGAGAATGTTGTCTTTCACGTCTCCATATTGTTTAACCCCAAGAGGAGGGAAGACTGTATCTGGTAATCCTATGGGAATCTAGTTTTGACTGTATTTAAGAGTGATCAACAGGGCTTAGTGCTAGACGTAGGTTCCGGGGAAACTCTAAATAACTATACTATTATTACACAGTTGATATGAGTTTATGATAGGAGAGTTACAGTGAAACAGCCCCACAATACAGTTATATACATATGAAAGCGATAAATGAAAGCGTATAAACACTTACTCGGTTGTAGAGCTTCCATGTTGTTTTGTTAGTTGTTCAACTAAGAAAGATTGAAAACAACAGTATATTCAAAATCAATGGAGAAAGTGCTTTGAAAGAAAAATTGGGGCTTACAGCTCAAGGAGAGGCCCAGGGTTTTTACCAATGATCGCACTATCATTTTGTACAGAGGGGCTTATACAAGTGACTGAGGCCAAAAAGGTTTTCTGTACAAAAGGGTGGGTCTTACACTCTCTCAAGAGGCCCAAAAGGTTTTAAAGAAAAAGAGTGGGGCTTATAACACGAGGGTATGCCCAGATGATTTTTCGTTTGAAATGGCGATCGCGCCGAGATTTTGAAAATGCAGTGGGTCTTATACAATGACTGAGGCCCAAGATAATTTGGTTTTCAAAAGGGGTTGGGTCTTACACTTTAATAGAGGCCCAAAAGTTTTGAATGGGTCTTATAGCTCGAGGAGAGGCCCAAGGGTTATTTTTCAACGGACGATGATCGCGGCGAACTTTTTGAAATACAACGGGACTTATACAATAAGTGAGGCCCAAAATAGGTTTTGTATTTACAAAGGATTGGGTCTTACACTCTATTAGAGGCCCAAGGGTTTGATTTTTGAACTGGCGATCGCGCCGAGATTTTCTTTTAACGCAGAGGGACTTATACAATATGTGAGGCCCAAAGTTGTTTTGGTTAAAAGGGGATTAGGTCTTACACTCTATTAGAGGCCCATGAGTGTTTGAAAATGATTGATGAGGGTGAAAATCAAAGAAACCCTAATTTGTTATTCTTTAAAAGTAAATATTAAAAGAAAATCAAGGAAAAATACCAAATGAATTTGAATAAACCACTTGTGATTTTTGTTTAAGGTTTGAAAAATGAAGTTTTAATCACAAGAGATATTAAAACTCATTTGGTTCTTATTTTTCTAGATGAATGATCATTTTAAAATGTTTAAAACAAATAAAAATGAAGTTATTCACAAAAATACTAATTATATTAAATAAATAATATAAACTTAATTTTTTTTGTGGGATAAAATATTTCAACATTTTTGTGATTTTTTGCAAAAAGAACCAATCAAAAATAATTAAAATTGAGTGAGTTATTAATTTTCCAATTAATTAATAAAACATAAAATATTGGAAAAATGGCAAAATATGAAAAAAACACAAAATGGCATGGGTGGGGTTTGAACCCACGATCTCAAGGTCACAATGCGCGCGCCTTACCACTGGGGTGGTGATACATCCATTGTTTGAAGTGAAATCACAAATATACAACTCATGCTTTGGTTTTAGGCCTGGCCCAAGGCAAGTTTTGGCTCAGAAACGTGAAGGTCATAACTTTCTATATTCTTAATTGTTTGAGACAAAATTTATATGCATCTGGACCAGAATTTCACAAGGAATCCAATGATTGTGGTAGTTTTTTCTAGATCACAGTCCCTCCTCAAAACCCGATAGTGCTTTTGAAAAAGGCCTATAATTGCATTTTATATGCTACACTTTGATACAGGCAAGAATTACATGATCAATTGGTTCAAACATAACATATTTAACATGTATGAGGTGTGCATGATCAGTGGACTTCAAAGCATTGCATATTTTGGAAAGTTCAAGTCATGAGGCTTACCTCTTTTTGAGCTTTTTGGAGTTGTTGTGCAATCTGTCAAGCCTCTTGTTCCAGAAATGATTTGATGCTTTAGACACACTCAAATGATCCTTAGAAGCTTTTAGGATGATTGGAATCAGCTGGTACCTGCAAAAACACAAACTGGCCCTTTCTTGCAAAAGGGGTTAAAAGTGACCAAAATAGCAACTCTCTCAAATGGTGTTCCAGAAGGGGGGAACCATTTGGGACAGTTCAAGGATGATATTTGGAGTGTGTTTGAGGTTTTATCTGGTTTGGAAAGTGACTGAATCAAGACATGGCTTGAAAAATGCACAAAGAGCCTATTTTGAGGTTTTGAGAAGTGACTTTGTGATTTTGTGATTACAGGTCAATGGGAGAGTTTGGATCACCTACATATGATGTTTATGAGGTGTGTGTGTGATTGGTTTGATTGGAAAAGCTCTCAAACTCAAAAACTCAGAGTTACCTTGCTAAAGAAGGCATTTTTGCCAAGAAAAAGGGATTTTGAGGAAAGCATCTGTTTGATGGCTTTGGTGTACTCAAACTGAGCACAAATGAGCTCTATTTATAGTAGAGCAAGTTTGTTTTGGGATCAATAGTGAATGGCAACTGCAGCTGAGATTTGGCCAATGTTGGCAAATGAAAATCCAAGTCTCCTCTAGCCATTGACTAGAGGTTAGAGCACAGAGCTTTGGTTCCCTACTTGTTGGAGGAATCTTGACTGAATTCAGTTGCAAATGTGTTAGTCCATGCCACCTCTAAGAATCTATTAAATGCTCCAATCCAAAATTGGAGTCTTGTCCCTCTTTTAGGCAATTCTAGGTTTGGCATGCTACTTCTTGTTCCAAGGACTTTGGAGGCTTGGCTCAGTGATTGTCCCCTTTAAATTTGATCCTTAGATGTGTCCAAGATGATGACAAGGCTTGAAATTGGCTGATTTTGGCAAATCGACCAAAAATGCAAAATTTTGCCTTGCCTTGGCAGTTTTCAGCAAGGCATTTTGCCACTACCATAACTCTTAGCTCAAATTGAATTTGGTGATGTTCTTAGCCATTTTGGAAAGCCCTTATATGATACAAAAACTGTTTGATCATATTTGGTTTTGATACTTTTTGGATCCAAGTGAAAAATGTCCCTACATTTGGAAAAAAGTGAAGGCAGATTCTGACTTAGTGAAAATTTCACTAAGTGTTGGAAAAAAGTGACATTTTCACTTTTTGTGATTTTGATCAACCCATAACTCAAAATCCATGAAGAATTGGAATAAGGTCTAGTTGAAGTTTTTGTAGAGGGCCATGATATCTACAAATCAAGCTTTGGATGGGGAAAAATGGCTTTGTGGTTTAGGAGTTATGATCCTCCAAAGTTGGTACCCTTGCCACTTTGTTCATAACTTAGAAAATTTTCTAAGTTTTTATGGTTACCCCTTTTACAAGTTATCCCACTTTCTTTGATTTTTCTTGATGAATGATGATTCAAATCATACATTAACATCATTTTAGGGTTAAAAACCCATTATTGTGAAAAATCTCAAAAAGTCAAAGTTGACTTTTGTGCACAGTTGACTTTTTATCAGATGAATTCCAAACTGTGCAATCCTTTAGGAAATCATGTCCTTGACCTAAGTCAAACTTGATGGACATGTTCCATGGGTGTTATAGGGTATATTGAATCATGTCTTAGGGCTTGGGAGCATGTCCTGGTTAAAAGTCAAAGTTACAGTTGACTTTTCCCGCGAAACCCTAATTGTGGTTCTGATGAATTTGAGACTTGTTGCTCAAGCTTCTTGGATCAACCCATTGTTACAAATGGATCAATGTGGTTTACTAGAGACCCTCAAACCATGTCTTGAGGTCTTGGCTCATGATTTGTCCCAAAAGTCAACTTAGGGGTGAATTAGGTCAAGAAACCCTAATTCCTAATTTTTTATGACTGCATCCCCTGAGGCAAAATTGACTTGATGATTGGGTCCATGAGGTTCCATGGAGCATATTAGGTTATGTTTTGAAGTATTGGCTCATGCCCAGAGGAAAATTTCCACCTGGAGGCCCTGGTCGACCAAAACCCTAATTTGGTGACACTGGCGATCTCGAGGCTTGATCCACCTAGAAGGGAGCAACCTTGTGCTTAATCCTTGAAGTGGGAGTCCTTTTGATCCATTGTGGATGTTTGGGAGGTTAGACAAGTTGAAGATCATGTCCTTTCTTGATTGACCCTTTGTCTAAGAACTCTGAGAGGGCTTGAAACCCTAATTTTGACTGTAGTAAGTGTTCACCCATCTTTGGGGAGACTAATGAGGCATAATGATACACCCATATTGTGATGATGATTTGCACAATGATGGGAATCTTAGTGGTCAAAATTTGGGGTATGACAGCTAAAAAACTCAGCTTCTCAGATAACCTAGTCGACCACACTATTTTCAACAACCGAAGTCGTATAGGCAATTTATCTGCAAAGGGATTCTCCACTGAGTTTGATGGTCGATCGGGGGCTCTTAATTGGAATTCACTCCCAGTAAGACTACCCGCATTGCCATCACCTATCTTAGGTGTATACTCAATCTTTTCACATGCGGCATCACACGCATTCCCATTAGCAGAAAAATAAACACATATATTATTTAGGAAAAGCAGTATATATATATATATTTGTCTTAATCATCCTAGACCTCTAGTCTTATGATCCTATACAGACAATGAATCCCCAGCAGAGTCTTCATTTCTGTGACATGAATGTGAACTCAAGGTTTCTACCTAAGAGATGAGATGTGAACTCAAGGTTTTTATCCTATTGAAGCTGATGAAGGAAGGGAAATAGATGTCTCCAATTAGCCCTGCTTGCAAACTGAGTTTAAACAGATGACTGTTGGTTTACAGATGCGGTTTAGATTATGGGTCTCTCTTAGGTTATTTTGTTAAGAACACAGTGTCTAGGCTATTGGTAGGATGTTAGGTCTGATGCTTTTCGATTGATGTATGAAGGTACAGGATTTTGGGTTTTTAATTAGTATGCTCGCTAAGATTTTTCCAATCTTATGCCTACATATTCCCGTTTAACGAAACAGGGAAATCAGACCGATCGTAGTTCCTCCTATTCTATGGGAGGAAAATGGTTGTTTTGGTGTCTTGTTCAAAGCCCAAGACGTGAAGCTAAAGGTGGTTTGTATCTTGTTCAAAGCCCAAGATGTGAAGCTGAAGGGTCTATTTGTATCTTGTTCGAAGCCCAAGATGTGAAGCTAAAGGGTTTTGATTTTAGAGAGAATTTGTCATCTCTAAAGGGGAGTTGTTGATATTTGTATGCTATGAACAAGGCACAGCTTTGATGCTAAAAGGTTGATTGACTCAACTGAGGTTTTCCTTATACAAAGCCTAAGAGGAGGCTATTGACCCAACAAGAGGGTGTTTTTTATCTGTTGTCTCATACGAAGCCCGAGATAGGGGCTAAAAGGGTTGACTCAACAAGAGAGTGTTGACAAGTGACTGACTCAACAAGAGAGTGCTTTTATATGTGTCTTGTACGAAGCCCAAGACGGAGGCTCAAAAGTTTGACTCAACAAGAGAGCCTTTTATACTCAACAAGAGAGTGATTTAGTATCTCGTATGAAGCCCGATATGGAGGCTATTGGGAGATTGACTCAACAAGAGAGTCTTTTATACTTAACAAGAGAGTGATTTAGTATCTCGTACGAAGCTCGAGATGGAGGCTAAAAGGTGTGACTAACAAGAGAGTCCTTTATACTCAACAAGAGAGTGTTTTGTATCTCATACGAAGCCCGAGATGGAGGCTAAAAGGTTTGACTCAACAAGAGAGTCTGTTGTACTCAACAAGAGAGTGTTTTAGTATCTCGTACGAAGCCCGAGAGAGAGGCTAAATGGGATTGACTCAACAAGAGATTCTTTTATACTCAATAAGAGAGTGCTTTAGTATCTCGTACGAAGCCCGAGAGAGAGGCTAAAAGGGATTGACTCAACAAGAGAGTCTTTTATACTCAACAAGAGAGTGCTTTAGTATCTCGTACGAAGCCCGAGAGAGAGGCTAAAAGGGATACCGACTCGACAAGAGAGTCTGAAAAGGTTAGCTCCGCTGGGGAGAAAAATTTGTACAAAGCCTAAGAGGAGGCTAACTTTCCTGAGGAAAGGATCATTATACAAAGCCTAAGAGGAGGCTATCTGTTGGTGACTGTTTCAGTTTAGTGACAGGTCCAGTATGTTGGATAGAAGAGAAAATCAGCTCTTATAAAGGGAACGGTTAAAGGTAAGGCTGTGCTTTGGGATTGATCAGAGGATCAGGGATATTTCCTGTTCTTTAAGAAAATGGGAAATCCAAAGGGTATTGAGACTATCCAAGTCTACGGGTGTTTTGAGAAATTGATTCTCAGGTAGTGAATGATCTTTGTATAATGCCCAAGAGAAGGCTGGTATGTTAAGGGATGAAGGTCAACCCATTAACTGGTCTGACACTTGACTCAGAGAGAAAGCTCTAGCAAATTGATGATTAGGTTCTGTTCCTATACCTGTAGAGGTCTCTGGGTCCTTGTACAAAGCCCAAGAGGAGGCATGAGAGCTTTTAAGAAGCCGAAGGGTCCTTATACAATGCCCAAGAGGAGGCGGGGATGCTTTTAAGAAGCCTGTGGGTTCCCAAACCCCGAGAAGTTCAAGACATGCCATTCACTGAGAATAGATCAGGCTAGGAAAGTTTGAGAATTTAGAAGAAACTCAAGAGATGCTATTCACGGAGAATAGATCAACTCTGGGGAGTAGAGTCTCTTTGACAATTTCTAAGGGTTACAGTCTGAGAAGTGGTTCACCGAGAATGCTGCATTTCACGTCTCCATATTGTTTAACCCCAATAGGAAGGAAGACTGTGTCTGGTAATCCTATGGGGTTCTAGTTTTGTTTGTATTTTAGAGTGACCAACAGGGCTTTACCTAGTGCTAGACGTAGTTGTTGGGGAAAACTCTAAATAACTATACTAGTATTGCACAGTTGATATTTGACAGGTAGATAAAAGTTTGTGAAAGGAGACTTACAGTGAGCAGCCCCACAATACAATTATACATATATATATGAAAGTAGTAAATGAAAGCGGATAAAGAAAGCGGGTAAACACTTACTCGGTTGTAGAGCTTCCATGTTGTTTGGTTAGTTGTTCAACAAAGAAAGCTTTGATAATAATATTATATTCAAAATCAAAGGAGAAAGTGCTTTGAAAGAAATGTCGGGGCTTACAGCTCAAGGAGAGGCCCAAGGTTTTATCAGTGATTGCACTGTTGTTTTTGAAATTGTACAGGGTCTTATACAAGTGACTGAGGCCCAAAAAGGTTTTCTGTACAAAGGGATGGGTCTTACACTCTCTCAAGAGGCCCAGAGGTTTATTTTTATACAAGTGGTGGGGCTTACAGCTCAAGGAGAGGCCCATAAAGGTTTGATTTTTGAACTGGCTATCGCGCCGAGGTTTTCTTTTAACGTAGAGGGACTTATACAATATCTAAGGCCCAAAATTGTTTAGGTTAAAAGGGGATTGGGTCTTTATCGTACCTCAAAAAATACGATCCTCGCGATGGACGCGGAAAAAACTGTTCGAAACAGAGTCGCCACCGAAATTTATTCGTCCCAAAAGAGGGAAAGGAAAATATCGAGAAAACCTTTGAAAGGGATAATAACTTGGTCATCGCAACCACATTCTAGGTTTGGGAGTCGGTTACGCAAGAGGGAAGGTATTAGCACCCTCTACGTCCATTATACTCAACGGGAACCTCTTGATTTGATTCGTGAGAAAGTTAGTTATGTTTGTTTGTTATCTTCTAAGGTGTTCAATTCTAAGGGGAAAATGGGTGGTTTTTTATTAGGGTGCTCGGCAAGGATTAGAACCCTTGTGCCTACGTATTCCCTCGTGCAATGGGAAAGTCAGAGCATTCGTAGTTCGTGGGACTACAGTTGTTTGGTTAGTTTTTTTATGTAGGCGCCAATTGTCCACACAGGAGTAAGAGAACTCGCACCCAAACAATTGGGGAGAAAGGTCAAAGACTTGGCCACCCTCACTTCACCTTTTAGTAAAAATGTGTTTAGATATGGATTAAGTGCTTTAATGAGTTCCTAAAAAAATGGTTTGAATGTTGTCGAGTTACAAGTGTTTTAGAGGCGTCAATTGTCCACACACGAGTAAGAGAACTCGCACCCGAACAATTGAAGAGAAAGATCAAAGACTCGATCCCCCTCACTTTTCATCTTTCAAAAAATAGTGTTTAAGTATAATTAAATGTATTGGTTTGATTTGTAAAATGCTCGATATGGATCGAGGTTTGAATTTGCGTACGAAATGGTTGAGGACTAATGGAAAGGAGGTCCTAATGGTTTAAGGTAAGGTCGATTGCGAGGCAAAAGCGCTCGACTTATAAGTTAAGTAAGGGACTTGACATATGGATCAAGTGAGTGCTTGAGGATGAATAGTTATTAACTGAATTTGTTTTGGAAAATGCTTGACGTTGGATCAAGCTTGTTTATTCTTTTGAAAATGGTTGATTTTAATCTTATAGGAGAGGGATACATAAGAAAATACAAGGGAATACGAGAAATAACAAAGGAAATTATAAAACAAGTGAAAAGATCATAAATGGTGCAACGGTAACCACTTTTCGATGTAAAATCACAAATAATGCCTAAGTCACACACGGGGTTTAGTTAACTTTTACAATTTCTTTAGTTCAAGAAGAAAGATTAAATATTTTTTATTTTAGATTTTTATCATTTTTTGGTTTTTTTTTAATATTTAAAAATATTCTACCATTAATTCTAAAACAAGGAAATTAATTTATTAATCCTAAAGGTTTAAAAACTAATCCTAAGGTTATAAATATTTTTTGTCCTTTTTGATAACTACCATCATCATATTTTTTGTTGTTTTCATAGTTATTAAAAATATTATACAAAAAATTAAAATTACCAACCTAAAAAAAACTAATTCTAAAATACTTTAATTACTAATTCTAAAAGTTAAGATTACTAATCCTATTTATTATTAATTAAAAAAAAAGTTGTAAAACTAATCCTAAAATATCAGTACTAAAATTATTAAAGAAATTAATCCTAAACTCACTAAAAACTAACTAATTGAAAACAAAAAAGGTTAAGATTTTTAAGATGATAATAACAGTAGTCAAACAGGCCCAAAATGGGCGATCCATCCTCAAACAGAGGCGGGTCGATATCGACCCGGTCCAGCGTTAATTATTGATGGGTTAATGGAAATCCTAACACTTGCACGGCCGTTTCACAAACCTAAAATATCCAAAAACAAGCATCGTACAGAAACAGAGGTCACCACCATTACCAAATGCCCTCCGTCTCACTTTCATCCGCTCTGTTCAGCTCCCTCCCTCTCGATCTCGCGATTCTCAATTTCAACTCCCATGCGGAATCGAACTCATCTCACTCGCCTCCCTCAAGAAATCGCGGTTTACTCGTTCGTGTTCTCTTCAATCAAGAATCCGTGCTCTCATCTTCTCATAATCGTGGAAAATGAAAATAGTTTAAGCGAGGTTTGCGTTTCCATTTCAACCTCGGTTCGGTTACCCTCCCTATCGTCTCACTCCCTCACGATTTCTTGTTTGTATCAAAGGTTTGAACAAGGTTTATCCACCTCTCTCATTTCATTTTTCGGTTTTGTTCTACTCTCTGCTCACCTAAAGAAATCGAGTTTTCCTCAAAGTCCAAACAGAGATGAAGTTTTATTTTCTCTAACAAGTTCAGAAAAACGGAGAAAAATGCACATTGGGTATGAAACTACAACAACAAATTAGCAAAGAAAGAGTGAAAGGGTGCAAAGCATATACCTCTCCGATCGTTACCGGAGTGAAGAACTTCCAGGTAATAAAAAAAATCCTCTCCTTCTTAAGTGCTGTTGTCGTTGTTTATTAGCTAGTTACCACTGTTTTTCTCTTAAATTTTCTCTGTTTATTTTGAAACTATTAAACTGAGGCTCTCCTGATGAATGAAAATTGTGTTTAAATAGTGGAGAATTAGGGTTTAGGATGCTTGCAAATTGTTGCAGAATCTTTTATTATAGTATGACTGTTATGGCTTTCTTGATGCTAAAACTAGTTTTTTCCATTTTTATGAATCTGCTGTTCTGCTGAACTTTGCTGCTATTGCTGCTCTTCTGCTGCTGAATTTTTGTGTGTTGGTGTTTTAAACAACTTCCTTGATGCAGAGAATTTTTATCCTTTTTAGTTAATGCCTGCTCCACCTGCTTACTTTCTGAATTTTCTGCTGCCTCTGAATTTCTGTCTGTTTGTGTTTGGACTGCCTTTGTGGTCCTATGATTCCCTTTTGATAGAATTTTGAAATTATGAATTTTGAGGATGTATTGAATGTGTTATGAAATGCTGAATTTTTAGTTATGAAATGTTGAATTTTATGGTTTGTGAATGCAGAATTTTGGTTTGTGAATGCAGAATTTTTAGTTATGAAATGCAGAATTTTTGGTTTGTGAATGCAGAATTTTATGTCATGACAATGCAGAATTTTTATTATGATGCATGAAATTCTGGTACCAGACGTGTGATGTTAAGGTGCGATGTTACAACAACACACTCTGCAATAATGGACAGAATAAGCAACAGGAAAACACAAGGAATTGTTCACCCAGTTCGGTCTAACTACCTACGTCTGGGGGCTACCAAGCCAGGGATGAAATTCACTACTTGTAGATATAATTTACAGACTCAACACACCAGTTGACAATCTCCTAAACTTATACTCTACTAGTGACTTTCTACCTAAGAACCCACTTAGATATGAGAACACTACTCAATCCCCTAAAACACTCAAAGAACAACCTCTTTGAGATCCCTTGATCTTGCTTCCTAGCTTCGATCAATCAACAACTCTCTATTGCTTCACAGCTTCTAGAGAGGACAGAAAATCCAACACTTATTCAAACCTAGAATAGTGTGATTACAAGTACTCTAAACAAACCCTAGACTCTAAGCCTCCAGCTCTTGATCTTCAATCTGTTTTCTGTACCTTCTTCCTTGGTCTTGTGCGCTTTATATAGCTCCTTGAATTTGGATTGGATTTGTCACAATATTTGATCAGATTTGTTAATTAAAAACTGAATCTTTTAAAACAGATTTTATCCTCAAAATCTTTTTAAATCTTCCACCTTTTAATTCTCCAACAAACCTGCAATCAAATCTCCCATGTAACAGAAAATATCTAGCCCAAGATATTCTCATCCAACGAGTCAACACTCTCCACAATTCCAGCTAATACGCGACCCTAATAACAACAAGCCCATGCTGTCATTAGCTTTAGTTCTGCAGATCTGATGTTACAACATCACCTATGTGACATCAGACATCCACTTCAGCAACTAGCAACCTTAACACAGCCCAGTGTTAAGTGCAATGTTATGACATCAAGCCCATGACATCAAACATAGTTAACCTTCACAACTTAGTACAGCCCAGTACTAAGACTCAATGCTGCAACATCAACACCATGACATCAGCATTGAACACCTTGTTGTTTTACCAAAATTCCAGCCAATCCAGGAACTTACAATCTCCCCCTTTGGCTAATTTTGGCTAAAACAATCTCTGCATCTTTAGAGACTTCAGCAGCGGAATATCTTCAATATTTTGAAACTTCAACTTGCAGCAGTTTGACAATCTTCATATAGTCTTCATTACTTGATCTGCTGCAGCACCATCTTCATTATTGACAACAGCCAATTGGTGCTCCCCCTCAAAGACTTGAACCAGCATCACAGCTGTTCAGTAGCTCACAATGTGCAACACATCTCCCCCTTGATGTCTGCTTTGCTGCACTCTACACTCTTCAATGTTATGACTTCTTCACTAGCAGCTCCATAACTATGCTGTCTATACTCCCCCTCCACAGCATCAGTACACTTTCCACTTTTCAACTAGACACCTTTTATTTTTACTACTCTTCTCTTTATGGCATTTATTAACTCTCCCCCTTTTTAGCCATAATTAGACAATTATCTCCTGGCAGTTGGCTACACACAAGCCCAGAACCTCCAACTGCCCACAACCCCTTTTGCAAATTTAGTCTTCATGAATGCAGATTCCCAATTTGCTTCTTAATCTTTCAAATTGGTTTGCATCTAAGGCTTTAGTGAATATGTCAGCCAGTTGATTCTCTGTGGCTACATGTTCTAAGGTAACGATTTTATCTTCAACCAGATCTCTTATGAAGTGATGTCTTATATCTATGTGCTTAGTCCTACTGTGCTGTATAGGATTTTTAGAGATGTTAATGGCACTCAAATTATCACAGTATAAAGTCATAACATCTTGTTCGACATTGTATTCACTCAACATCTACTTCATCCACACTAGCTGAGAGCAACTACTTCTTGCTGCTATATACTCAGCTTCTGCAGTTGAGAGAGACACACAGTTCTGTTTCTTGCTGAACCAGGAAATCAGATTATTCCCTAGAAAGAAACAGCCTCCTGAAGTGCTTTTCCTATCATCTGCACTTCCAGCCCAATCAGCATCACAGTATCCTTTTAACTCAGTTCCAGTATTATGACTGTACAGCATCCCATAGTCACTTGTCCCATTCACATATTTCATAATCCTCTTTACTTGGTTTAAGTGACTTACCTTAGGATCAGACTGATATCTTGCACACACTCCAACAGCAAATGAAATGTCAGGTCTGCTTGCTGTGAGGTATAGCAAACTCCCAATCATACTCATTTCAAATTCAGATTGCATTTGTTGAACAAACTGTTTGACCATAGCTTCTGACATTCCCCCAAATACTATGTCATCCACATAGATTTGGGCTACCATCAACTTTCCGCCTTCTTCTTTGACAAACAGGGTTTTGTCTACCCCTCCCTTTCTATATCCACTAGCTGTTAAGAATTCTGTTAGCCTTTCATACCATACCCTTGGAGCTTGTTTTAAGCCATATAGAGCTTTCCTCAGTTTGAACACATGATTGGGGAAGTTTGGATCAGTGAATCCTTTCGGTTGATCAACATAGACTTCTTCATTCATATAGCCATTCAGAAAGGCACTCTTCACATCCATTTGGAACAGCTTGAATCTTAGGTTACAGGCCACACCTAAGAGAAGCCTGATGGATTCTAATCTAGCCACTGGAGCAAAAGTCTCATCAAAATCAACTCCCTCTACTTGAGTATAGCCCTGTGCAACAGGTCTGGCTTTGTTTCTTGTAACTAATCCAAGCTCGTCTGACTTGTTTTTGAAGATCCATTTTGTTCCAATAACATTCACCCCTTCTGGTCTTGGCACTAGATCCCAGACATCATTTCTTCTGAACTGCTCCAGTTCTTCTTGCATGGCACTTATCCAAAATTCATCTGTCAAAGCTTCCTTGACATTCTTTGGCTCAATTTTGGAAACAAAGCATGAGCTAGCAATGACTTCTCTAGATCTAGTTCTTACTCCAGAATTTGGATCGCCTATAATTAGTTCCTTGGGATGGTCCTTCTGGATTCTGATTGAAGGATCTTTCTGAGGTTGTTCAGGCTCAGCATTAGTGGTACCAGGAGAGGTATTTCTTTCTTCAACATCAAGAGATGCTTCACCAGCAGGTGTTTCAACATCTTCTATAACATCCTCAACTTCCTGCTTATCTTCATCATTTATCACAACATTGATAGACTCCATCATAACTTTGGTTCTGGAGTTGAAGACTCTATAAGCTCTGCTATTAGTAGAGTATCCCAAAAAGATTCCTTCATCACACTTGGAATCTAGTTTTCTTCTTTGCTCCCTATCAGTAAGAATATAACATTTACTTCCAAATACATGAAAGTATTTGACATTTGGTTTCCTCCCCTTCCACAGCTCATACAGAGTAGATGAAGTCCCTCTTCTTAGGGTAACTCTGTTGTGAATATAGCAGGCAGTGTTCATGGCTTCTGCCCAGAAGTGATAAGGAAGTTTCTTGGCATGAAGCACTGCTCTTGCCGATTCTTCTATAGTTCTGTTCTTCCTTTCAACAACTCCATTTTGCTGAGGTGTGATAGGTGATGAAAACTCATGACTTATTCCTTCAGTTGAGCAAAATTCTTCAAACTTGCTATTCTCAAACTCTCTTCCATGATCACTTCTTATTCTGATGACCTTACTCTCCTTTTCCCTTTGGAGTCTTTGGCAGAGCTCTTTGAAGACATCAAACACTTCAGATTTGTCTTTGGTGAAATTTACCAAAGTGTATCTTGAGTAGTCATCCACGACAACATAAGCATATCTCTTTCCACCTAGACTTTCAACCTGCATGGGTCCCATCAGATCCATATGAAGAAGCTCCAACACCTTGGAGGTGGTGTCATGTTGAAGCTTCGGATGAGACATCTTTGTCTGCTTTCCTTTTTTACAGTCTCCACACACTTTTCCTTCCTCAATGCTCAGTTTGGGAATCCCTCTGACTGCCTCTGAGGAGATAATTCTTTTCATTCCCTTTAGGTGAAGATGTCCCAACTTCTGATGCCAGATTTTGACTTCATCTTCTTTAGCAAGCACACACGTGGATGACTCAGAGTTTTGAGGTGCCCACAGATAGCAATTGTCCTTTGACCTGTCTCCCTTCATGATTACTTCTCCTTTGTCATCTTTGACCACACATTCAGACTTAGTGAAGTCTACTTTGAATCCTTGATCACATAGTTGACTGATACTAATCAAATTTGTTGCTAGTCCTTTAACAAGTAGGACATTCTCCAGTCTGGGAGCATTGGCACAATTTAGTTTGCCAATCCCCTTTATCTCCCCTTTGAATCCATCACCGAATGTCACGTAGCCAGAAGTCTGAGGTTTCACATCAACGAGCAGATTCTTTACTCCAGTCATGTGTCTTGAACACCCACTGTCAAAATACCAGTCATCTTTGGTAGAAACCCTTAAGGAGGTGTGAGCTATCAAGCTGATAACTTTAGGTATCCATTTCTTCACCACTTTAGTTCTTACCTCTTTGGGTTGAGGAGCAGGATTAGGATAACCATGTAGCTTGAAGCATGAGGACTGGATATGCCTGATCCTACCACAGTAGAAGCATCTTCTTCTGCTTTGATAGGGCTGTGACTGCCACTCATACTTTTGTCTTCTTACACCATAGTTGAGTTGTCTTTTCATGTACTGATGATGCTGTCTCTTAGGCTGTCTACTATGGTGATGTGGCTTCCTTCTTCCATAGCAATGAGGAACAGCTTTGTTGAATTTGTTTTCATTCCTGTTCTTATGATGATGAACCCTATTCTGATTGCACCCAGCAGTCTCCAAGTTCTTGTGAAATTGGGGAGGCGTATGCTGACTAACTCCTTGAGACTGAGGACTATTCTTCTTTGATGTAGGATTCTGTCTCTTGGGTTGATGTTGAGACATAGGTTGAGACATCTCTCTTGTTGTTCCTGAAGTGCTGGCCACATATCCTATTCCTAATTTATCTCCAGCTGCTTTCTCAGACTGAAGAATTTTATCCAGATTAGTAGTACCACTGTTCATCATCCTAACAAATTTTGTCATCTGCGCCAATTGAGACTTAACAAGTACAACTTCGTTCTCTCGATCAGCTTTTTCACTTTCAAGCTGAGCAATCTGTTGTTTGTGACACTTGTTTTCTTGACAAATTTCAGCACTTTTCAAACACAGCTCTCGATAAGTAGATGCTAGTTCCTCATAGGTTATTTCTTCATCACTGTCATCATCTGACACAACTGTTCCTGTTAATGCTCTAGCATGCCTTGCTGACTCATCTTCATTTTCACTATCAGATTCAGACCAGGAGATTGACATCCCCTTCTTCAGTTTCTTCAAGAATGTGGGACATTCTTTCTTAATATGTCCATACCCTTCACATTCCATGCATTGAACACCTTTATCCTGGGCAGGCTTCTTTTCATCTTTCTCTTTAGCCTTACTGATGTCAGAAGAACTGTTCTTGACCCTAGGCTTGTAGTTATTGTTCCACCTTTTTAACACTTTGTTGAATTGTCTTCCCAACATTGCTATGGCCCGAGATAAGTCATCCTGGGATTCAGAACTCTTCCCTTCTTCCTCTTGATCATTTGACACCAGAGCTATATTCTTTGGCTTCTTTTCTGGTTCTTCCTCATTCAACCCAAGCTCAAAGGTTTGAAGAGATCCAATGAGCTCATCTACTCTCATCTTGCTGATGTTTTGTGACTCTTCAATAGCAGTAACCTTCATCTTGTATTTTTTGGGGAGGGATCTAAGAATCTTCCTCACCAGCTTTTCATCAGACATTTTCTCACCTAGAGCACTGGAAGCATTTGCCAGCTCTAGAACATTCATGTGGAAGTCATGAATGGTCTCCTCATCCTTCATCTTCAGACTTTCAAATTTTGATGTTAAAATCTGAAGTCTTGACATCTTGACTCTCGATGTTCCTTCATGTGTTGCCTGCAAAATACCCCAAGCTTCCTTAGCAACTTCACAGGTATTGATCAACCTGAAGATACTTTTATCCACTCCATTGAATATAGCATTTAGGGCTTTTGAATTCCCAAGGGCAAGTTCATCTTCTTCCTTGGTCCATTCTTCTTCAGGCTTAGGCTTTGAGGTGCCTTCTTTATCCTTGCCAGCCTCATCTTTCTCACATACCTCTGGAGCTTTCCACTCTTTAATGACAGCCTTCCAAGCTCTGCTGTCTAATGACTTTAAAAAGGTAGTCATTCTAGGCTTCCAATACTCATAATTTGAGCCATCCAATGTAGGGGGTCAGTTGACAAATCCTCCAACCTCTTTGTCCATCTTTCACCAGAAAGTAACTTCCCTAGATCTCACCCAGAGACAGACAGGATGCCTGCTTTGATACCAATTGAAATTCTGGTACCAGACGTGTGATGTTAAGGTGCGATGTTACAACAACACACTCTGCAATAATGGACAGAATAAGCAACAGGAAAACACAAGGAATTGTTCACCCAGTTCGGTCTAACTACCTACGTCTGGGGGCTACCAAGCCAGGGATGAAATTCACTACTTGTAGATATAATTTACAGACTCAACACACCAGTTGACAATCTCCTAAACTTATACTCTACTAGTGACTTTCTACCTAAGAACCCACTTAGATATGAGAACACTACTCAATCCCCTAAAACACTCAAAGAACAACCTCTTTGAGATCCCTTGATCTTGCTTCCTAGCTTCGATCAATCAACAACTCTCTATTGCTTCACAGCTTCTAGAGAGGACAGAAAATCCAACACCTATTCAAACCTAGAATAGTGTGATTACAAGTACTCTAAACAAACCCTAGACTCTAAGCCTCCAGCTCTTGATCTTCAATCTGTTTTCTGTACCTTCTTACTTGGTCTTGTGCGCTTTATATAGCTCCTTGAATTTGGATTGGATTTGTCACAATATTTGATCAGATTTGTTAATTAAAAACTGAATCTTTTAAAACAGATTTTATCCTCAAAATCTTTTTAAATCTTCCACCTTTTAATTCTCCAACAAACCTGCAATCAAATCTCCCATGTAACAGAAAATATCTAGCCCAAGATATTCTCATCCAACGAGTCAACACTCTCCACAATTCCAGCTAATACGCGACCCTAATAACAACAAGCCCATGCTGTCATTAACTTCAGTTCTGCAGATCTGATGTTACAACATCACCTATGTGACATCAGACATCCACTTCAGTAACTAGCAACCTTAACACAGCCCAGTGTTAAGTGCAATGTTATGACATCAAGCCCATGACATCAAACATAGTTAACCTTCACAACTTAGTACAGCCCAGTACTAAGACTCAATGCTGCAACATCAACACCATGACATCAGCATTGAACACCTTGTTGTTTTACCAAAATTCCAGCCAATCCAGGAACTTACAATGCAAATGCAGAATATTGATGCTGAATTTTATTATGATGAGTGGAGAATTTTATTATGATAATGCAGAATTTTACTGTATGTGAATGCAGAATTTTGTTCATGATAATGCTGATTTTATAATGCTAAAATGCAGGATTTTGATACTGATTTTTTGTTATGAGAACAAATGCTGAACTTTTGGTCATGAGATTATAGGCTGAATTTTTTTATAGTGAATTTTATGATGCAAATTTTTATTGTATCTTGAAATTGGATGATGCAAAAAAATGAATTGAAATTTAACTACTTTTCCCTTTTCCCTTATGTGATAGGTCTTGATGTTCATGGCATGGAGATGATGATAACTTTGAAGATGATAAACTTTGAATGCTTGAAGTTGGAGTTGCAAAAGGAAACAAAGATGGAATTTTAACAACTTCTTGAATTAGGCCTCAACTTGTAGTTCTAGGACTTGTAAATGGAAGACATTAAAAGTGTAACAAACTTTTGTACATTCATTTGTAATCCATAATTTTTTCAATGCAATGTTGTCACAAAAATCCTTGTCCATCTTATTTTAATGAAAATTGTTTGATGATGAAATGCAATTTTATTCCTTTCTTGAACCTTTGAACAAAACCTGCTTACTTGTCCTTTTTTATGGCCAATGTTTATTACGAAACAAAGTTAGGATAGTAGCTTGACGAACTTGACCAAAAATGGAGCAAAACTACCATACACCATGTTCCTTTTGAATCCTTCTCGAATTTGTAAATGAATGACAATTTTAGGCTTGAATTGGATCCAAAAAATCCAAGTAAGGAAACCTTGAAACTTTGTTGGCACAAACTCAATCTTCATCAAAACAAAATGTACACGAGTTAACCTTGAACAATCTTATGAAGAAATTAACCATGAACGGATATAGTTTCCAAGTTTCTCACCACTTTAGCACTAATGAAACCAAGACCAACAAATGAATCTTCTTTGATAAAATGAATTCATCTCAAACCAAAATGAACTTAACTTGATAAATGATGATCATGTGACTTTCATTGGACTTGGATTGAAACCAAAGGCAACTTAATTCACTCTTTCACTCTTCACAAGCACAAAGGGAGGACAAAAGCACTAAACTTTGTGTTGTGGATGCACAAAGGTTATAACACAAGTTGAGTTACAAAAACATTAATTTCCAAAGGCCACAAACAAGACATAACAACTAGTGAACACCAAACAAACATTGAAACTTTGGGAAGGCTACCAAGAGAAGCCCTAATTTTCCAAGCTCAAACTTATGACCCAAAACTCTTAGGAAACGATGATCAAATGATATGATATGATGCATGTATGATGCAAGAGGGTTAGGGTGAAAATGAGGGTGTGACAGATGAAAATTATATACAGGTAGGACAAATTTGGGGTATGACAGATGCCCCTATCTAATTGGCTTGAACCTAGTGAATGAACTGCTGCATGGCATTCATTTTAAAGGTGCAAGTCAATTAGATACAAGAAGACCCCAAAAATTTGTCTGACAAGAGATAAAGTGCTATAGAGTAAGAGCTGATAGAATGGGGTAGCAGGGTACCAAATGAACATAATAACTTGAGATTCTCTGGGTGGTCGAAGCAGTCCCTTATTCACTAAGGTTCTCCGATGATACCAAAGTTGTATCTTTGAAAAAGGCATGAGATTCTCTGGGTGGTCGAAGTAGTCCCTTATCCATTAAGGTTCCTCGATAATACCAAAGCAGTATCTCTGAAGGCAAAAGATTCTCTGGGTCATCGAAGCAGTCCCTTATCCATTAAGGTTCTTCGATGATACCAAAGCAGTATCTCTGAAGGAAAAAGATTCTCTGGGTCTTCGAAGCAGCCCCTCATCCATTAAGGTTCCTCGATGATACCAAAGCAATATCTCTAAAGGCAAAAGATTCTCTGGGTTGTCGAAGCAGTCCCTTATCCATTAAGGTTCTTCGATGTTACCAAAGCAGTGTCTCTGAAGGCAAAAGATTCTCTGGGTCTTCGAAGCAGTCCCTCATCTATTAAGGTTCCTAGATGATACCAAAGCAGTATCTTTGAAGGCAGACGATTCTCTGGGTCATCGAAGCAGCCCCTTATCCATTAAGGTTCTCCGATGATACCAAAGCAGTATCTCTGTGGTAAATTTGCTGGGGGAATAGTTGAGCAAGATTCCTGTCGGAGGAAATGTGCTGGCTTTGCAGGGGGAGCTCACAAGAAACTTTCTAAGATAGCTTCTGCTTGGGGAGCAATAAAAGCAACAGCTGCTGGGATTGTCTTTATCAACTGCCTAGTTGAAGAATGACTTACTGGGGAATAGAATTCCTTGAGCACGTGCGGGGTATCTTCTAGAAGAGTGTTGCCAACTTTGAATGGGGACTTGCCAAGATACTTGCGAACTGATCCTGGATCCTATTATGCTATGTTGTTGGGGATGGAAATGCCATGCATTGCATGATGCACCGACATGCACACTAAGATGAAACTGCTAGGGAATCTAATGTACGTATGAATGCACAAGACTAGTATGCTAATGATCGATATGATTATGATGTTATGCTTGGATGTCATGCATATGACAATGCAAATGATCGGGTGCGCTGAGGATAAGTTCCTTGTCGAGGGTATCACCAGGGACTGGATTCGGGAATTGCCAAGTGAAATTAGACTTTGGTTATGCGCCAAATGAAATTGGACTTCAGGTTAAACTTCCAGACTAAAACTGGATTGGAGGATAGATCACTAAACGAGAACTGATGAGGAAAGGGTATTTTCCAGACGAGAACTGAGCTTTAAAAGATTTTCCAGACGAGAACTAGGCCTTAAAAGATTTGCCAAACGAGAACGGGACCTTGAATTGGTTTTCCAGATGAGAACCGGGCCTTAAAGTGATTTGCCAGACGAGAACTGGACCTTGGATTGCCAAGCTATGTTGGACTTTTGGGTTGCCAAGCTAAGTTGGACTTTGGTGTCAAGTCTTGTGATACTAGGCTTTGAGACGTCAAATCTTGTTGGAAGGTTAGGCTTGGGGTATGATACACATGTCTATGCAATGAGCGAAGCGACATGACTAATGCATATGAGTGATTTATGCAATGATATGAAAGTTTCCAAAGATGCCCCAGTAAAGGATAATGGATGAATAGGTTTCTAAGCAGTAAGGTTTCTTGTCAGAAGGAAGGCAAAAGGTTATTTGTGGGGTGATAGCATGATTCCCCGACACTCGTCTTGAACTCAAAGGTCACTTGACGGTGTTCACTTGAGTAGATTGAAAGCAACTAAGAGATTTGCCCATGTGTGGCTCATCCTTCCCCAGTCTGGGTCTATGAAGAATTTCTCCTTGACCGGAAATTGGAAACAACTGTACCCTGAGATGATCTCGAGATGGCTTGCCCCAGAATTCCAAGTCGTGAAAGGCTATGTCCTTGAAAGGAAGTTGGAAGCAGATGTACCGTGAGTTGAACTCGAGATGGTTTGCCTCACAACTTCAAGTCGTAAAAGGGTTTGTCCTTGAACGGAAAATTCAAAAGCAGATGTACCATGAGATTACTCGAGATGGCGTGCCTCAGAACAATTGTACCATGAGATGAACTCGAGATGGTTTGTCCCACAATTCTAAGCCATGAAAGGATTCTTCCTTGATTGACTGGCTCTTGGAGTATTTGGCTTCGAAGTACCCTTGAGGTAGCTTGCCCCAGAATGAGCTTTGGAGTGACTTAATTTGTGTTGATTGAACATTGGAGGGGTTTTCCTTTAATCAAAAGAACCTCTGGGTGGCCTGCCCCTGGTTGGTAGAGTCTTAAGATGATTAACCATGTTCAACCTGATTCCTGAATGATTTGTCCCATTATCAACTAATGCTTCAGGGACTTGCTTTAAACTGGCTGATTCCATAATCATTAGATGTCAATTCCCCTATTCTATAGGGTTATGAGGTGTTGTTAGTTCAAATCAACTTTGTTGAATGATCTAGCTCTCTTTGATTGCTCCTTGTTGGAATTTCCTTGATGCCAAGTACTGACTTGCAGTTAAAACTGTTCATTCACAAATGGTAATTTTAATGCGATGCTCATGCAAGTTTTTTAAAAAAATCATTCATTATTGGAATGATGTGACAATGTTGATTTAGCTGATGTATGAAAGATATAACAAGAATATGACACCAAAACAAGTGATTAGCAAATTTATAGGAGTCAGTTTACGCAACCTTGCTGTAGTATGCTTTGAGAATAAACCCCGCCTCAATTAGGTCTTTTGAGGGTTATAACGTGGTCTGGTTCACGGTTATTTGAAACAAAGGGTATAAGGGTCAAAACTTGATTTGTACTCACCCCTTCTCTGTGATGATCTTCAGTCCTACGTTCAGTTAAATTGACACACACTCATCTTCAAAGAGAGTTCGATAGTGTAAGAGTGAAGATGAGGATTCAAGATTTCCTTGAAATGGCAGTCACATTATTTTGCTTTTGTCATGATGTCAGCGACCCTTTAATTTGACATGGTAGCCACTGGACCTTATTTTGATTTTGTTGAGGATCCGAAACCCTCTTTTGGTATTGTTTTTTATCTCTATCTTTTGCATGGATTTATTTTACTTTTCGAGTCCATCGGGATTGCCTTGATTTTTGCCTAAGTCTCCTTTTGAGTGTTCGACTTAGCAGGCTTTTGTTTTTTTATTTATTTTGTTTTTGACTTTGTCGAAGGATTATGACTGCCAAGTTATTGGTCTTTGAGGAAAAATGGCATAACTTTTGCATGATCTCTTCAACACGTCAGGATGTGCGAAGAGCATCATATAATTGATCCTTAGATGGGATATTTCATCTCGTAATGCGAATGCGTCGTCGGATTAATTGAACAACTACCCATGCCCCAGGTTAAGCATAAGGGTTTTTAAATCCAAAGGAAACTCCTACTTCTAGGCTCGAAGTGGTTAACTAGGGACTAACTCCTTATCTCTCCAGTGTTTGGGGATTTGAAACAATGTTTGTACATCCTTCGCAGGATTCCATCCGAAAGCATACCATCAACAATTATGGGTACTTCATTTTCGTCATCCTCCCTCCAATCTTTGCTAAAACAACAGCTTGGTAAAGAAAGCGGGAGATAGGTATATGAATGATTTTTTTTGTTTTTGTTTTTTGATATAAGTGAGGAAAAATGAACGAATGTGATGTGATTAATTCCGAAAATGCATGATCATATCATTAATATTACCATTTAAAATAACAATGTTCAAAAACAAGTAGCACTTAACATAAAGAAAGTGCAAATGCACATGATAGATGTCCAATGGTTTCCAGCATCTGAGGAAGTCTTCCTGTCTGAACCATTAGCTTTAGGGGATGCCTCTTGAAGTCTTGGAACTCATTTGGGCAAGAAACTGATGTGCACAACCAAGTTTCCTTTTGGAAATGATATGTGCTTTTTGTCAATCAACTGTTGCACCTTGGCTTGAAAAGCTTTGCAATCCTCAGTTGAATGCCCCATAGATCCAGCATGATATTCACAATGCGCATTGGGATCGTATCCAGGCGGGTATCGTTTTGGCAATGGCTTGATAGCTTTGGGCTCTACCAGTGAGTTTCGGACCAGATGTGGCAAAAGTTGACTGTACGACATAGGAACTAGGTGGAGAGGAGCAGTCCTTCTTTCCAAGTTGTTTCGAGGCCTATGCTGATTCTGATGATGATTCTGATATCCTCAACCACGGGCTCGCTGATTTGCACGAGGAGAAATCATGGGTTTCTGGTATGACGCACTAGGATTGATAGGTTGCCCATAAGGATGATATGACGCTGACAATGATAACTACCGAGAAGCTGAAGGGCCATAAAGTTTTGCTGGTGTACCCTAAGAATACTCAACATTTGCTATGACTGCATCAATTTCATTATCCTCTTCCTCTTGGGGATTGCTGAAGGATTCAGTCTCACTAGCTTGATTACTCAAGACGTCTTGGACTTGTTTAGCTTTGAGGTAACTCTCGATGCGTTCTCCTACTATTATAAGGTCAGAGAAGCTTGAGAATGAACTGTCAGCCATTATTTCAAGATAGGTGGCATGCAGACTATCCAAGAACATGTCAATCAATTCTTTGTTCAAGAGTGGTGGTTGTACCCTAGCTGCCAACTCTCTCCACCGTTGTGCATAATCCTTAATGGATTCACCGCTCTTCTGAGATAGGCTTTGCAACTGCGTGCGACTGAGATCCATATCCAAATTGTACTCATATTGCTTTAGGAAAGCATTGGATAAGTCTTTCCATGATTGGATACAACTTCTTTCTAAATCCATGTACTAATTCAAAGATGCACCACTTAAACTGTCTTGAAAACAATAAATCATTAACTTGTCGTCGCGGACATGAGAAGTCATCTTTCGGCAGAACATCACCAAATGACGCTTCGGGCAACTGAGACCAGCGTACTTCTCGAAGCTGGCTACTTTGAATTTTGGAGGAATTACCAAGTCTGGCACTAGGCACATATTAACAGCATCGAGCCCAGAAGTATTGCGCGCTTTCATAGCTTGAACTTTCTCTTCGAGGGCACAAAACCTTTTCTCCATGGAATCGATCAGCGACATCATCTGAGACTGAACTGGGATGCTCACTCGTGGAGGATGATCACCAGGTATATAATCATACAATGGGTTAATCAACACAACAAAACCTGATGAGGGGTCAAAATCCTTCATCCCATCATGTTGAAAGCTATCCTCTGACATAGCCATCACAACTTTAAAATTGTCTATGCTCCTCTTATCTTCGCTTGAACTTGCTTTAAATGTTTTGCGGTTACCACAGGTTCAGTATGAGTGTCAGGAAATCAGCTGGCAGGAAATGGACAGAGGATCGGATGAGTTTGTTGGAAAATGATATGCTAATGTCATGAGTATGCAATGTAGGGTTCCAGGATCAAAATAGCATCTGATTCTGAGGAAGGAGTTAGACATAAGATATCTCTGATTACAGGACCCTCCACAGGTAGATTCTAAACGGGTAGGTGCCTAGAGTTATGGATATCTTTCAAAGACATTATAGCCATGACGAAGGAACATCAGACGATAATATCCTTGAAAGGATCTCGTCTAGGTGAGGTATTTGTTTCTTCCCCACGAGAAAGACTCCTCGGAGGCGTCCACTACACAAACATCGACACACGGGTTCTAAGTAGGGTTCTTAGAATCCTAGATCGAGGTCGAAAATATTACTGTCAGGAAGTAATACGTTCGAGGGATCTCATCTGATTGTGGCATTCGCATTAACCCACAAAGAGTTAACACTACCAACCACCATGGATAAATGGGTTAATGGTCCTTGGGATCAATGATTCAGGCTCGAAAACATTATCATCGTGATGAAGTAACATCAAAACGATAACATTTCCAAGGGAATCTACTCCAAGCGGGGTCTTTTCTTTGGCTCACGCAGAAGAGACCACGCAAGCCTCCACTACACAACCACCATCCTAATCCTAGGGTTTTACTCAGACTCGGGTGTAGAGCCGTCTCACAAAGCACCAATGATCAGAGGACCACCACAGTGTCATAAGAGATAATGATAGGATATAATAACAATAAGCAAGCAAATAGATAATAGATAATCAAACAAGCAAGCAAACAAACAAGAGAAGATAAACAAACAAGCGGATCTAACTCTCAAGAATCGAGTCAAGTTAGGCTTGACTCTCTCTAGCATAGGGCATGTGATTCCCCAGCAGAGTCGCCATCTGTCGTACCTCGAAAAATACGATCCTCACGATGGACGCGGAAAAAAACTGTTTGAAATAGAGTCGCCACCGAACTTTATACATCCCAAAAGAGGGAAAGGAAAATATCGAGAAAACCTTTTAAAGGGATAATAACATGGTCATTGCAACCACATTCTAGGTTCGGGAGTCGGTTACGCAGGAGGGAAGGTATTAGCACCCTCTACGTCCGTTGTACTCAACGGGAACCTCTTGATTCGATTCGTGAGAAAGTTAGCTATGTCTGTTTGTTATCTTCTAAGGTGTTCAATTCTAAGGGGAAAATGGGTGGTTTTTTATTAGGGTGCTCGGCAAGGATTAGAACCCTTGTTCCTACGTATTCCCTCATGCAATGGGAAAGTCAGAGCATTCGTAGTTCGTGGGACTACAGTTATTTGGTTAGTGTTTTTTATGTAGGCGCCAATTGTCCACACACGAGTAAGAGAACTCGCACCCAAACAATTGGGGAGAAAGGTCAAAGACTTGGCCACCCTCACTTCACTTTTTAGTAAAAATGTGTTTAGATATGGATTAAGTGCTTTAATGAGTGCTTAAAAAATGGTTTGAATGTTGTTGAGTTACAAGTGTTTTAGAGGCGTCAATTATCCACATACGAGTAAGAGAACTCGCACCCGAACAATTGAAGAGAAAGATCAAAGACTCGATCCCCCTCACTTTTCACCTTTCAAGAAATAGTGTTTAAGTATAATTAAATGTATTGGTTTGATTTGTAAAATGCTCGATATGGATCGAGGTTTGAATTTGCGTACGAAATGGTTGAGGACTAATGGAAAGGAGGTCCTAATGGTTCAAGGTAAGGTCGATTGCGAGGCAAAAGCGCTCGACTTATAAGTTAGGTAAGGGACTTGACATATGGATCAAGTGAGTGCTTGAGGATGAATAGTTATTAACTGAATTTGTTTTGGAAAATGCTTGATGTTGGATCAAGCTTGTTTATTCTTTTGAAAATGGTTGATTTTAATCTTATGGGAGAGAGATACATAAGAAAATACAAGGGAATATGAGAAATAACAAAGGAAATTACAAAACAAGTGAAAAGATCATAAATGGTGCAACGGCAACCACTTTGCGATGTAAAATCGCAAATAATGCCTAAGTCACACACGGGGTTTAGTTAACTTTTACAATTTCTTTAGTTCAAGAAGAAAGATTAAATCCTTTTTATTTTAGATTTTTATCATTTTTTGGTTATTTTTTTAATATTTAAAAATATTCTACCATTAATTCTAAAACAAGGAAATTAATCTATTAATCCTAAAGGTTTAAAAACTAATCCTAAGGTTATAAATATTTTTTTGTCCTTTTTGATAACTACCATCATCATATTTTTTTGTTGTTTTCATAGTTATTAAAAATATTATACCAAAAATTAAAATTACCAACCTAAAAAAACTAATTCTAAAATACTTTAATTACTAATTCTAAAAGTTAAGATTACTAATCCTATTTATTATTAATTAAAAAAAAGTTGTAAAACTAATCCTAAAATATCAGTACTAAAATTATTAAAGAAATTAATCCTAAACTCACTAAAAACTAACTAATTGAAAACAAAAAAGGTTAAGATTTTTAAGATGATAATAACAGTAGTCAAACAGGCCCAAAATGGGCGATCCATCCTCAAACAGAGGCGGGTCGAAATCGATCCGGTCCAGCGTTAATTATTGATGGGTTAATGGAAACCCTAACACTTGCACGACCGTTTCACAAACCTAAAATATCCAAAAAAAAACATCGTACAGAAACAGAGGTCACCACCATTACCAAATGCCCTCCGTCTCACTTTCATCTGCTCTGTTCATCTCCCTCGCTCTCAATCTCGCAATTCTCAATCTCAACTCCCTCGCAGAATCGAACTCATCTCACTCGCCTCCCTCACGAAATCGCGGTTTACTCATTCGTGTTCTCTTCAATCAAGAATCAGTGCTCTCATCTTCTCATAATCGTGGAAAATGAAAACAGTTTAAGCGAGGTTTATGTTTCCATTTCGACCTAAAGTTCGGTTACCCTCCCTATCGTCTCACTCCCTCACGATTTCTTGTTCGTATCAAAGGTTCGAACGAGGTTTATCCACCTCTCTCATTTCATTTTTCGGTTTTGTTCTACTCTCTGCTCACCTAAAGAAACCGAGTTTGCCTCAAAGTCCAAACAGAGATGAAGTTTTATTTTTGCTAACAAGTTCAGAAAAACGGAGAAAAACGCACATTGGGTATGAAACTACAACAGCAAATTAGCAAAGAAAGAGTGAAAGGGTGCAAAGCATATACCTCTCCGATCGTTACCGGGGTGAAGAACTTCCAGGTAATAAAAAAAATCCTCTCTTCTTATGTGCTGCTGTCGTTGTTTATTAGCTAGTTACCATTGTTTTTCTCTTAAATTTTCTCTTGTTATTTTGAAACTGTTAAACTGAGGCTCTCCTTCTGATGAATGAAAATTGTGTTTAAATAGTGGAGAATTAGGGTTTAGGATGCTTGCAAATTGTTGCAGAATCTTTTATTATAGTATGACTGTTATGGCTTTCTTGATGCTAAAACTAGTTTTTTCCATTTTTATGAATCTGCTGTTCTGCTGAACTTTACTGCTATTGCTGCTCTTCTGCTGCTGAATTTTTGTGTGTTGATGTTTTAAACAACTTCCTTGATGCAGAGAATTTTTATCCTTTTTAGTTAATGCCTGCTCCACCTGCTTACTTTCTGAATTTTCTGCTGCCTCTGAATTTCTGTCTGTTTGTGTTTGGACTGCCTTTGTGGTCCTATGATTCCCTTTTGATAGAATTTTGAAATTATGAATTTTGAGATGTATTGAATGTGTTATGAAATGCTGAATTTTTAGTTATGAAATGTTGAATTTTATGGTTTGTGAATGCAGAATTTTGGTTTGTGAATGCAGAATTTTTAGTTATGAAATGCAGAATTTTTGGTTTGTGAATGCAGAATTTTATGTCATGACAATGCAGAATTTTTATTATTATGCAAATGCTGAATTTTGATGCTGAATTTTATTATATGAATGCTGAATTTTATTATGATGAGTGCGGAATTTTATTATGATAATGCAGAATTTTACTGTGTGTGAATGCAGAATTTTATTTATGATAATGCTGATTTTATAATGCTAAAATGCAGGATTTTGATACTGATTTTTTGTTATGAGAACAAATGCTGAACTTTTGGTCATGAGATTATATGCTGAATTTTTTTTTAGTGAATTTTATGATGCAAATTTTTATTGTATCTTGAAATTGGATGATGCAAAAAAATGAATTGAAATTTAACTACTTTTCCCTTTTCCCTTATGTGATAGGTCTTGATGTTCATGGCATGGAGGTGATGATAACTTTGAAGATGATAGACTTTGAATGCTTGAAGTTGGAGTTGCAAAAGGAAACAAAGATGGAATTTTGACAACTTCTTGAATTAGGCCTCAACTTGTAGTTCTAGGACTTCTAAATGGAAGACATTAAAAATGTAACAAACTTTTGTACATTCATTTGTAATCCATAATTTTTTCAATGCAATGTTGTCACAAAAATCCTTGTCCATCTTATTTTAATGAAAATTGTTTGATGATGAAATGCAATTTTATTCCTTTCTTGAACCTTTGAACAAAACTTGCTTACTTGTCCTTTTTTATGGCCAATGTTTATTACAAAACAAAGTTAGGATAGTAGCTTGACGAACTTGGCCAAAAATGGAGCAAAACTACCATACACCGTGTTCCTTTTGAATCCTTCTCGAATTTGTAAATGAATGACAATTTTAGGCTTGAATTGGATCCAAAAAATCCAAGTAAGGAAACCTTGAAACTTTGTTGGCACAAACTCAATCTTCATCAAAACAAAATGTACACGAGTTAACCTTGAACAATCTTATGAAGAAATTAACCATGAACGGATATAGTTTCCAAGTTTCTCACCACTTTAGCACTAATGAAACCAAGACCAACAAATGAATCTTCTTTGATAAAATGAATTCATCTCAAACCAAAATGAACTTAACTTGATAAATGATGATCATGTGACTTTCATTGGACTTGGATTGAAACCAAAGGCAACTTAATTCACTCTTTCACTCTTCATAAGCACAAAGGGAGGACAAAAGCACTAAACTTTGTGTTGTGGATGCACAAAGGTTAGAGCACAAGTTGAGTTACAAAAACATTAATTTCCAAAGGCCACAAACAAGACATAACAACTAGTGAACACCAAACAAACATTGAAACTTTGGGAAGGATACCAAGAGAAGCCCTAATTTTCCAAGCTCAAATTTATGACCCAAAACTCTTGGGAATCGATGATCAAATGATATGATATGATGCATGTATGATGTAAGAGGGTTAGGGTGAAAATGAGGGTGTGAAAGATGAAAATTATATACAGGTAGGACAAATTTGGGGTATGACAGTCTTACACTCTATTAGAGGCCCAAAGGTGATTTTAAAAGAAAAGATGGGGCTTACAACTCAAGGAGAGGCCCAGTTGATTATTTTTTAAAAGGCGATTGTGCCGAGTTCTTTGAAAACACCGTGGGTCTTATACAATGGCTAAAGCCCAAATCCTTTTGGTCTCAAAGAGGGGTTGGGTCTTACACTCTATTAGAGGCCCAAAGATTGTTTTTGTACAAGTGATGGGGCTTACAGCTCAAGGAGAGGCCCATGGGTTTTGTAAAAAAAGGCGACGATCGCACTAAACTTTTTGACGGTATCGGGACTTATACAATACACTGAGGCCCAAAATATTTTGGTTTCTACAAAGGGTTGGGTCTTACACTCTACCAAGAGGCCCAAAGAGTTTGAAAAAGTTTGATGAGGGTTGAATTAATCAAAAACCCTAATTTGTTTTCAAAATGTATTTTAATTGAATAAAAATTCAATTAAAATGATCAAAGTTGTTAAACATGTGGAAACAAATTGTGATCTTGGATAATGTTTCAAAAATTAGGTTTTGATCCACAAAATGATTGGAAATCACTAAAATTTGAAAAATCAAGAAAGAGAAAATATTTTAAATGTCAAAAACAATTAAAATATTAATTCTTTACAAAAATATCAAGTATATGCAATAAATAATATATTTGGGATTTTTTGGGAAAATAAAATATTTTAACATTTTTGTAAATTATTAAAAAAAGAATCAACTCAAAATCATTAAAACTCAGAGAGAAATTAATTTTTGAATCAATTAAATGAAATTCAAATATTCAAATTTTGAAAAAGGGCGCCAAGAACATGGCAAGAACACGCGTCCTTCCTCTGTTTCTGCAGATTTGCGTTTTCTATCCAATCTCACTGAATACTTGATTATATTATGCAATCTACATATCAATCTACTCGTTTCAACCTCACGATCATGTCTATGCTCTTTAATTTCATTTATTTTAAGCATGGAATAAGAAATCAAAGAGAAACCTCAAGAACCCTAAAATTTGCATGAAGGTTTAGAAATCCCATACACGATTCAAACAAAGCAATTGATTGAGGGAAAACACTCTATGCATGATTATGAACATATGGACAAATTATTGTGCAACAAAAAATGCATGGATCATAGAGTTAGAGAGCTCATGCTTACCTCTTGCAGCTGGTGATCGTGTTTTGTGTTAGAGGTGTTACAGCTTGGTTCCAAGGGTATGGACAGCTTCCGTAGGTGCTATGGAGTGTGTCTGGATGCTTGGAATGAATGGAAATGGTCTGGAACTGAAGATGGTATCCCAACTGCAACTTGGTTAAAACCTTGAGCAGCTGGCTGGTGATTCTGAGAAATCAGTGTTCCAGATGTTGTTTAAGTGTTTGGATCACTTCTATATGATGTTTATGAGGTGTGTGTGTGTGTGTGATTGGTTTGGTTGGAATAGCTCTCAAACTCAAAACCCGATAGTGACTTGCCTTAGAAGGCAATTTTGGAGTGAAGAAGGAGATTTTGAGGAAAGCATATGTTTGATGGCTTTGGTGTACTTAAACTAAACATAATTGAGCTCTATTTATAGTAGAGCAAGTTTGTTTTTGCTGCAATAGTGAATGGCAACTACAACAGAGGTTTGGCCAATGTTGAGCAATGAGAATCCAAGTCTCCTCTAGCCATTGACTAGAGGTTAGGGCACAGGCTGCTGGTCCCCTTGGTCTTGGATAAGTCTTGACTGAATTCAGTTGGAAATGGCTCAGTCCATGCCAACTTGGTGTATGCATTGAATGCTCCAATACAAAATTGGAGTCTTGTCCCTCTTTTAGGGATTTCTAGGTTTGGCATGCTACTTCTTGTTCCAAGGACTTTGGAGGCTTGGATCAGTGTTTGTCCCCTTTAGATTTGATCCTCAGATGTGTCCAAAGTGATGGCAAGGCTTTGAATTATCTGATTTTGCCAAATCGAGCCAAAGTGTAAAATTCTGCCTAGCCATGACAGTTGCATCAAGGCATGTTGGCATTGTCATATCTCATGGCTCAAGTGGAATTTGATGGAGTTCTTGGCCATTTTGGAAATCCCTTATATGATAAACAATTGTTTGATCATAATTGGTTTTGATACTTTTTGGATCCAAGTGAAAAATGCCCCTACACTTGGAAAAAAGTGAAGGCAGATTCTGACTTAGTGAAAATTTCACTAAGTGCTGGAAAAAATGACATTTCATGTTTTCAACCATTTTGATCATTCCATAACTCAAAATCTATGATGAATTGGAATGAGGTGTAGTTGAAGCTTTTGTAGAGGGCCATGAGATCTACAAATCAAGCCTTGAATGGGGAAAAATGGCCTTGTGGTTTAGGAGTTATGATCCTCTAAAGTTGGTACCCTTGCCACTTTGTTCCATAACTTAGAAAATTTTCTAAGTTTTTATGGTTACCCCTTTTACAAGTTATCCCACTTTTCTTGATTTTTATTGATGAATGTTGATTCAAATCACGCATTAACATCATTTTAGGGTCAAAGAACCATAATTGTGAAAAATCTCAAAAAGTCAAAGTTGACTTTTGTGCACTGTTGACTTTTTGTCAGATGAATTCCAAACTACGCGATCCTCTATGAAATCAAGTCCTTGACCTAAATCAAACTTGATGGATTGATTTCATAGGTGTTATAGGGTGTATTGAATCATGTCCCAAGGTTTGGGAGCATGTCCTGGTCAAAAGTCAAAGCTACAATTGACTTTTCCCGCAAAACCCTAACGGTGGTTCTGATGAAATTGAGACTTGTTGCTCAAGCTTCTTGGATTAATCCATTGTTGCAAATGGATCAATGTAGTGTGTTAGAGACCCTCAAATCCTCTCTTGAGGTCTTGGCTCATGTTTTATCCCAAAAGTCAACTTAGGGGTGAATTAGGTCAAGAAACCCTAATTCCTGATTTTTAGTGAATGCATCCCCTGAAGAAAAATTGACTTGAAGATTGGGTTCATGATGTCCCTTGGGGCATCTTAGGTTATGCTTTGAAGCATTGGCTCATGCCCAAAGGAAAATTTCCATCTGGAGGCCCTGGTCGACCAAAACCCTAATTTGGTGACACTGGCGATCTTGAGGCTTGATCCACTTAGAAGGTTGCAGCCTTGTGCTTAATCCTTGATGTGGGAGTCCTCTTGATCCATTGTGGATGTTTGAGAGATCTATACAAGTTGAAGATCATGTCATTCCTTGATTGATCCTTTGTCTAAAGCTCTGAGAGGGCTTGAAACCCTAATTTTTGATAGTAGTGAATGCTCACCCATCTTTGGGGAGACTGATGAGGCATGAAGGTTCCTTCATATTGTGATGATGATTTACCCAATGATGGGAAATCTAAGTGGTCAAAATTTGGGGTATGACAGTATCCTAAAGTTAGGTTATGAAGGGATGCAAAAATTTTAGCAGCAAAAAATTTGTTTTTGTCAAAGTCAACAAGGATTCTAACATTCACACACCTAGTTGCAAGAGTGACTGAGTACAGGTTGATGATGATTGGGACTTCAAAAACAAAAGAGTTGATGCATTTGCTTTCAAGATCAAGATCGGCATGTTTCCAGAAATCTTTGACAAGATTTACATAGATAGGTTTTTCTAGCATCATAGAGTATCTAGTCCATTGTTGAGTGTAAAGCACATCTGCTAGACTACAAGCAATAGAACTTGAAAGTGGAGGGGTATTGATTACAAATTGTTTTTCAGGAATGATCTCAAGAAGATCCTGATTTCCAAGAAAGGTTAGTGGAGGCATGATGGTGGACAAGAGGGTTTTGACACTTATGACTTTATGAAGAGAACTTTGAGTATGAGGTTATTTGATAGGGAGACGTGATTTTATACAAGTAAATGGGTAGGATAAGTTGTACCTAGTCTAAGAAAATTATAGATTTGTACAATAGGATTTAATAAGATTTTAGAATAGATTATGTTGTCAGAGATATGGTATGGTTTCCAAAGATTCGCAATAATGACTGAGGTTACTTTAGAGTGCACGCATAGTTTAAGAGATTTTTCTTGTAAGACGGGAATATTTCAGATTATTTTCAAATTCATGCATTAGTGTTTAACTGTTTAAGATAGAGAAGATCATACTTGACATAGTCTGAATTCTGTTATTTTCATATATTGTACTTAATTCTGACTCTGGACTTCTGATCATCATTTATTCGCTTCTGCTTCCTTCAGAGTGGTCTGGCGTTGTAATCTTTTATGAATGCATTCCGTTCCGAGTTCTTAATCAGACTCCGCTTACTTCTGAGTGAACTGCTAAAGGTTCTTGGATTCTTAGGGATTTACTTGCATTTTCATTTCTGAGGAGTACGACTATTTTTTGAATTCTACTTCTGATTTATTCATTCTGAATGACGTCTGAGAGATGGTTTCAAGTAATCAGAACTAAGAGTTTAGATTGATATCTTTTGATTCCAATGAATAAAGGTTTTGAGACACTTATCAGATATATATCTGATCACTCATGTTTGGTTCAACTGAGATATAGTCTTAGATTATCAGATCTTGGTGATACTGATTCAATCAAAACTCTAAGTGTTCAATCCTGATAAAGTACTTGATGAATCCATGAAATTCCTGAATATTCTTTCAGTTCCTTGTATAGCTTATAAGAAAACAATGTTCAGTTCTTCATTGAATTCATTAACTTCTGATCATTCCAGGATTTAGATGTTGAATCAGTTCCAAGAGTTTTGAATTCTTCAGCTTCCTGACTTCAACAGACTTTTCTTGAAATTCAAACTCATAGACCAACAAGTTTTCTTCTTTACATGAAGATATTCTGAATGAGCTTTAACCGAGAAAGTCATGGGTGGACCTAGTCCGTTTCTTGAAAACATCTCAGGAGCTCATAAAGAGTTATTCTTCAGCAAACAAGACTTCTTGTTTTCCGATGATTCAACTTTGAGCAAATACGTATTTCCTCTACACGTATCTTCCAAGATGAGCATTCAGCATATGCTACTTCAATCTTCAACAAGACTTTAGGTGAGAAAAGATTTTGTTGATTAGCAAAACTTCCAGAATCAGTGATTTGTTCAAGTAGTCAGATTGATTACAATTTTGTACACAGTCAACTTCTGAACTGTTACAGAAATTGTAAGTGGATTTCAACCTCACCCAGAGTATTTCTACCCACGTCATCTGGATCTTTTTCTGACACTGTTAAGTGTTTGATATCCATCAATAACAGAACCGGAGCTCTGATACCAATTGAAGGTGCGAGAAAGACACAAGAAATGGGGGTTTGAATTATGTATTTGCTCTTTTGACTACTTTTCGTTTCTTGTTATTGAATCACTAGGGATTACATCAGAGTTCGTTGAGAGACTCTGACTGGCAACGTTACATTCAGACTTGCTAAGCATGAGGCTTCAGAACTAACAAGAGTCTGAATATAAGATCCACTTCTCAGAACTTGCAGAGCAGAAACTTATCAGAGTTAAGCTGCAAGGTTCTGACTTGCGTGTGTAAGGTTTTGATACTCTTTATAGAAACATAAATAAGAACATTAAGCATAAGAGTAAAGAACACACGATATATCCTGGTTCACCACAAAGGCTAATCCAGTCCACCCTCCTCAGGTGATTTCGCCTTGAACACAAGGTCTTAATCCATTATAATCAATCTCGATTATAGATGCACGGGCAACAGCCGGTGACTAACCACTTGCACAGCCGCACTGTGACTAACATACAATGAACCGTTTAGGGATTCAACTTAATGAATATAACGAACATTGACCTGCAGGTTCCAATCTCGCAAGATCTACTGCTAGGCTTTCACAGCTAGACGTTCAAGGATTCATCACAATGAATATTGTTAGTTCTATTATTGGCAGCAATTTTGGTAAAATAATATGTTTGTTCAAGATGTCATGTCTGATGTCTTAACATGTGCTTCTATCATTCTGCATGTGCTGCAGTTGTTTTGTGTTTGTGATGTCAAGGCAGATGTTCTAACATTTGATGACAGAACATTATACATTTTGTTCAGAATGTGTTGTTTTGTGTGGTGCGTTATTTTAGCAATCTGCAGTGTGATTTGTGTTCTGATTGTTGCGAAAATCATGGAGTATCTTATTTATGTGAAGCAATCTTTTTCTACTGGTTTGAAGAATTAATGTGTTACTAATTTAGGAGAAAGAGATTTGGAGAATAAATCTGCTTTATTGTTAATTCAAATCTGAGATTTTATTCTGCCCAAGCCCATGAGATTGTTCTATTTAAAGGCGTATCAACCCTACTTGAAGGGTGAGAACTGTGATTCTAAGAGCTGCGTTACTTGTATTAGGGTTTAAGTATCTCTTCGTGTTTTATTAATTGTGAGCCATTCACTCATATCTTTGATGTTTGGAATTGGACTGTTTATTTGAGTTGTAATTTTTCCACTCTAAGCTTTTAAGCACGAGTGGATTGTTCTTGATTGAAGCTGTTAAGCAAGATCAAGGTGTGTCTTTGAAGAGTGTTCTTCTCTACTTTGTAATCATTCAATTGTTGTCACTGCTGTGATTGAGGGGGAGTGAGAGGGTTCTCATACCTAAGAGTGTCTTAGGTAGAAGTGTCATTGGGTAGTGATTAAGTGAGTAGATTGTCAACTGGTGTGTTGGCTGTAGAATCTACAAACTGATACTACTGATAGTGAATTTTCTCTCTGGCTTGGTAGCCCCCAGACGTAGGTTGTTAGACCGAACTGGGTGAACAATTCTCTGTGTTTATTTATTACTTTCAAGTGTTGTTACTTTTATTGTCTTGTTCATATAGCAGATATTTATGTTGTGACATCTCACTTAACATCACATATCTGATACTAGAATTTCAATTGGTATCAGAGCAGGTCATCCTGTTCTGTATCTGGGTGAGATCTAGGGTTGTTACTTTCTGGTGCAATGGACAAGGAGAGTGGTGGATTTATGAATATACCCCCTATCCTAGATGGATCAAATTATGACTATTGGAAACCTCGCATGGTTGCATTTCTGAAATCTTTAGACAGCAGGGCTTGGAAGGCTGTTCTGACAGAATGGAAACATCCTGTCATTGTGGGAAAAGATGGTGTGTCAAAGCTGAAACCTGGGGAGGAATGGACCAAGGAAGAAGATGAACTCTCTCTTGGGAATTATAAGGCCTTGAATGCTTTATTAAATGGTATTGACAGGAACATTTTCAGGCTGGTCAATGTAGCAAGCGATTTTGGACGCGGTTCTTAAGCGCTGGTCGCTCTCTGCGGTTAAGTTTTAACTACAAATCGATTCATTTTTTATCCTATTATGAGCTGATAAAGGAAGGGAAATAGATGTCTCCAATTAACCCTGATTTGCATACTGAGTTTAAATAGCGGTCTGTTAAGTTACGAATGCTATCAATGTGGGGGGCCTTTGTACTGGTTATTTGTATTTTCGCCAATACTGTTTTCTCTCTGGGATTTCTTGTGTTATTTTGACAGACAGGTTTCTGACGGGGAACAAGGATTAGGATGTTAGGACTGATGCTTTTTTATAGATACATGAGAGTATGGGATTTTGGGTTTTTGTTTAGTGTGCTCGCTAAGATCTTTTCTTTCGATTTTATGCCTACGTATTCCCATTTACCGAAACAGGGAAATCAGAGCGTTCGTAGTTCCTCCTATTCTATGGGAGGAAATGGTTGCTTTGGTGTCTTGTTCAAAGCCCAAGATGTGAAGCGAAAGGTGATTTGTATCTTGTTTAAAGCCCAATATGTGAAGCTGAAGGTTTGACTTTAGAGAGAATTTGTCATCTCTAAAGAGGGGGTTGTATGTCACAACTGTTTTATAAAGGAGAATTACTTTAACCGGGATATGTGAATCCGGAAATGCCATAAATTCCTTTATAGGGGAATTCCAACCTGAAGGGGAAGACTTTAACTCAGTGTAGAATAATGCTATCTTTCCTTAGGAATTTCTCATGCTAAAAGAGGGACAGTGGCATGGATGTAGATGATCCAGAGGCTTGTCGCTTACAGCGATTAGATGAAGAAGAAGGAGTTGTTGATGTTTGTGTACTGTGAACGAGGCACAGCTTTGATGCTAAAAGGTTGATTGGATCAACCAGTGGTTTTCTTATATAAAGCCTAAGAGGAGGCTAATATGTGTCTCGTACAAAGCCCGAGAGAGAGGCTAAAAGGTTTTGACTCGACGATGAAGTCTTTTGGTATCTCGTATAAAGCCCGAGATGAAGGCTATTTGACTCAACAACAGAGTTTTTTGTATCTCGTACGAAGCCCGAGAGAGAGGCTAAATGTTTTTCCAGTTAAGTGGCAGGTCCAGTATACTGATTTTGAAAGAGAAAATCAGTTCTTATATGAGCAACACTGTACTCAAGGATTTGGTTCGAGGATCCGGGTTATTCCTATTCTTTAAGGAAGTGGGAAATCCGAAGGGTATTGAGACTGTTCGAGTCTACGGGTTTTCTTCCTATTTAACGAAGGGGTCACTTGAGAATGTCTGGAAAACTCAAGGAAATTAGACTGTCCAAGTCTAGAGTTTCATCTTTTGTACTATGCTTTTGAGAAATAGTAGTAGACTCTTGAAAGGACTGTTCTATGCAGATGACTAAATTCTATTCCTATACCCCTAGGAGGTCGTCGGGACAATTTGTACGAAGCCCAAGAGGAGGCTGGAAAGTTTTAAGAAGCCGATTGGTCCTTGTACAAAGCCCAAGAGGAGGCTATCATTCCCGGAGGAAGAGATCATTATACGAAGCCTAAGAGGAGGCTGTGAATACTTCTAAGAAGTCATAGGGTCCTTGTACTAAGCCCAAGAGGAGGCGGGGTTGCTTTTAGGAAGCCTGTGGGTCCTTCTATGATGCCCAAGAGGAGGCCGATGCTTTTAAGAAGCCCGTGGGTCCCCAAACCCCAAGAAATTCAAGGCAAGCTATTCACAAGGAATAGATCAAGTCAGGAAATTTCGAGAATTTGGAAGAAACTCAAAGATGCCATTCACGGAAAATACATTCATCTCTGGGAGTAGAGTTTCTTGACAATTCCTAATGAGGACAGCCGAAGAGAAGACTGTATCTGGTGATCCTATTGGGGATCTAGTTGTCTATTTCTATGAATAAACGAAACGGCGTCACCTAGTTCTAGACGTAGTTGCCGGGGAAACTCGAAATATCTATATTATTATTACACAGTTGATATGAGTTTATGAAAGAAGACTTACAGTGAAACAACCCCACAATACAGTTATATGTATATGAAAGCGGTAAATGAAAGAAATAACCACTTACTCGGTTGTAGAGCTTCCATGCTGTTTGGTTAGTTGTTCAACAAAGAAAGATTAAAAACAACAGTATATTCAAAATCAAAGGAGCAAGTGCTTTGAAAAAGAAAGATTTGGGGCTTACAGCTCAAGGAGAAACCCAGGGTTTTATCAGTGAGCGCACTGTTGTTTTTGTACAGATGGACTTATACAAGTGACTGAGGCCCAAAAAGGTTTTCTGTACAAAGGGATGGGTCTTACACTCTCTCAAGAGGCCCAAAAAGTTTTAAAGAAAAAGAGTGGGGCTTATAACATGAGGGTAGGCCCAATTGATTTTTCGTTTAAAATGGCGATCGCGCCGAGATTTTCTTTTAACGCGAAGGGACTTATACAATAAGTGAGGCCCAAAGTTTTGGTTAAAAAGGGATTGGGTCTTACACTCTATTAGAGGCCTAAAAAGTTTTGAATGGATCTTATAGCTCAAGGAGAAGCCCATGGTTATTTTTCAAAAGGCGACGATCACGCCGTTTATTTTTTGACGGTATCGGGACTTATACAATACTGAGGCCCAAAAATGATTTGGTCAAAAAAGGATTGGGTCTTACACTCTATTAGAGGCCCATGAGTGTTTGACAATGATTTGTTTGAGTGAAAATCAAAAAAACCCTAATTTTATTCTTTAAAAGTAAATATTTAAAGAAAATCAATGAAAAATACCAAATAGGTTTGAATAAACCACTTGTGATTTTTATTTTAGGCTTGAAAAATGAGGTATAAATCACAAGAGATATTAAAACTCATTTGGTCTTGATTTTTCAAGATGAATATTCATTTAAAAATGTTTAAAAACAAATAAAAATGAATTTATTCACAAAAAATACTAATCATATTAAATAAATAATATAAACTTAATTTTTTTGTGGAATAAAATATTTCAACATTTTTGTGATTTTTTGCAAAAAGAAACAATCAAAAATAATTAAAATTGAAAGAGTTATTAATTTTCCAATTAATTAATAAAACATGAAAATATTGGGAAAAATGGCAAAATGTGGAAAAAACACAAAATGGCATAGGTGGGGTTTGAACCCAAGACCTCAAGGTTACAAGGCGCGCGCCTTACCACTGGGGTGGTGATACATCCATTGTTTGAAACAAAACAACAAATATACAAGTCATGCCTTGGTTCTAGGTCTGGCCCAATGCAAGTTTTGGCTCAGAAACGTGAAGGTCGTAACTTTCTCAATTCTTAATGGTTTGAGACAAAATTTATATGCATCTGGATAGTGGTTTTGAAAATGACCTATAATTGCATTTTCTATGCTACAACTTGGTACAAGCATGGATTACATGGTGAATTAGCTCAAACACAACATAAACAACATGTATGAGATGTTTATGATCAGTGGACTTCAAAGCATTGCATGATTCAAAGATTCCAAGTTGTGAGGGTTACCTCTTTTTTTGAGATTTTGGAGCTTTTGTGCAATCTGTCAAACCTCTTGTTCCAGAAATGATTTGATGCTTTAGACACACTCAAATGATCCCTTAGAAGCTTTTAGGATGATTGGAATTGACTGGTACCTGCAAAAACACAAACAGTCCCTTTCTTGCAAAAGGGGTTAAAAGTGACCAAAATAGCAACTCTCTCAAATGGTGTTCCAGATGAGGGGAACCATTTGGGACAGTTCAAGGATGATATTTGGAGTGTGTTTGAGGTTTTATCTAGTTTGGAAAGTGACTGGATCAAGACATGGCTTGAAAAATGCAACAAAAGCCTATTTTGAGGTTTTGAGAGGTGACTTTGTGATTTTGTGATTACAGGTCGCTTGTGATAGTTTGCACAGCTTACATATGATATATATGAGGTGTGTGTGTGATTTATTGTGATGGAAAAGCTCTCAAGCTCAAAAACTCAAAGTTACCTTGCTAAAGAAGGCATTTTTGCCAAGAGAAAGAGGTTTTGAGGAAAGCATCTGTTTGATGGCTTTGGTGTACTCAAACTGATCACAAATGAGCTCTATTTATAGTAGAGCAAGTTTGTTTTGGGATCCACAGTGAATGGCAACTGCAGCAGGTGTTTGTTCAAGGTTGGCCAATGGAAATCCAAGTCTTCTCTAGCCATTGACTAGAGGTTAGGGCATAGGGTTGTGGTTCCCTTGGTCTTGGATAAGTCTTGACTGAATTCAGTTGAGAATGGCTCAGTCCATGCCACCTTGATGCTTCCATTGAATGCTCTAATCCAAAATTGGAGTCTTGTCCCTATTTTGGCCATTCTAGGTTCAACATGCTATTTCTTGTTCCAAAGACTTTGGAGGCTTTGCTCAATGATTGTCCCCTTTAGATTCAATCCTCAGAGGTGTCCAAGTGGATAGGAGCATTTGGATTTGGCTGATTTTGGCAAATCGAGCAAAAATGCAAATTCTGCCTTGCCTTGGCAAATTTCAGCAAGGCAACTTCCCAATGTCAAATCTCATGGCTCAAATTGAATTTGGTAATGTTCTTGGCCATTTTGGAAAGCCCTTACATGATACAACAACTATTTGAACATGTTTGGTTTTGATCTATTTTGAATCCAAGTAAAAAAAATCCCCCTACATTTGGCAAAAAGTAGGGTAAAATCTGACTTAGTGAAATTTTCACTAAGTGTTGGAACAAAGTGACTTTTCTTGATTTTGATCACTCCATAACTCAAAATCCCCAATGAATTGGAATTAGGTCTAGTTGAAGTAGAGGGCAATGAGATCTACAAATCAAGCCTTGGATGGGAGAAAATGGCTTTGTGGTTTAGGAGTTATGACCCTCCAAAGTTGGTACCCTAGCCACTTTATTTTTAACTTAGAAAATTTTCTAAGTTTTTTATGGTTACCCCTTTTACAAGTTATCCAACTTTTCTTGATTTTTCTTGATGAATGATGATTCAAATCATACATTAACATCATTTTAGGGTTAAAAATCCATTTTTGTGAAAATCTCAAAAAGTCAAAGTTGACTTTTGTGCACAGTTGACTTTTTATCAGATGAATTCCAAACTGTGCAATTCTTCAGGAAATCATGTCCTTGACCTAAATGAAACTTGATGGACATGTTCCATGGGTGTCATAGGGTATATTGATGCATGTCATAGGGCTTGGGAGCATGTCCTGGTCAAAAGTCAAAGTTACAGTTGACTTTTTCCTTAAAACCCTAACTGTGGTGCAGATGAAATTGAAACTTGTTGCTCAAGCTTCTTGGATCAATCCATTATTGCAAATGGATCAATGTAGTGTATTAGAGACCCTCAAATCCTCCTTTGAGGTCTTGGCTCATGATTTTCCCTAAAAGTCAACTTAGGGGTGAATTAGGTCAAAAAACCCTAATTCCTGATTTTTTATGAATGCATCCCCTGAGGCCAAATTGACTTGATGATTAGGTCCATGAGGTTCCATGGAGCATATTAGGTTGTGTTTTGGATCTTTGGCTCATGCCCAGAGGAAATTTTCCATTTGGAGGCCCTGGTCGACCAAAACCCTAATTTGGTAACACTGGCGATCTTGAGACTTGATCCACCTAAAAGGGAGCATCCTTGTGCTTGATCCTTGAAGTGGGATTCATTTTTGATCCTTTGTGTATGTTTGAGATTGTAGACAAGTTGAAGATCATGTCATTCATTTATTGATCCTTTGTCTAAGGCTCTGAGAGGGCTTGAAACCCTAATTTTGATTGTAGTGAATGCTCAACAACCCTTGAGGCAATTGATGAGGCATGAAAGTACATCCATATTGTGATGATGATTTGCACAATGATGGGAAATCTAAGTGGTCAAAATTTGGGGTATGACAGATGCCCCTATTTAATCTTCTTGGACACGAAGGTGTGAATGACGATGGTATTTGGGCATTCGGGGTGCAAGAGGATTAAATATCGGAATACCCGAAATTTTGATGGCGGTTAGGAATGGCAGATCACATTCATCTTCTTTTGCTAAGCAATGATGCTTAGAAAAGGGAAACTTCCCCTCGATCCTGGTCTTCAGCCAAGGAACTGGTCTCAGTTTTCTTAAATAAACTTCCCCTCGATCCTGGTTTCCTACCAAGGAACTGGTCTTAGTTTCTAATGTAAACTTCCCCTCGATCCTGGTTTCCTACCGAGGAACTGGTCTTAGTTTTTGATGTAAACTTCCCCTCAATCCTGGTTTTCTACCAAGGAACTGGTCTTAGTTTATGATGTAAACTTCCCCCTCGAACTTGGTTTCCTACCAAGGAACTGGTCTTAGTTTCTGATGTAAACTTCCCCTCGATCCTGGTTTCCTACCGAGGAACTGGTCTTAGTTTCTTTCGTCAATAAACTTTACTGACAAGGGACGCTATTCGTAGCGGCTTTCCTTCAAACTTCTCGCCGAATTTTCCTGGGGAGATGTCATTTGAGTGGAAAAAGTTTTGATGTCAGACTTGCTGGGGAACCCAGTCGTATGAATTGTAGAGTTGCACAAACTTCTCTATTGGAGACGCCATTTGTTTCTACTGGAGAAAGCGAGTTTCTTGGAAGACTGCAATCACTTGGGGTCTTACATCATACTTTTCTCAGGATCTTCCCGGAGAAATGCCATATGATGGGGTCCAATTTTGAGATGCCGAGGACCTTTTCCTTAGCGGTCTTTTCGGAGCGAAACTGGCATGCTGCCGAATCTCTGATTACGAGGCTTTCTCTGTGGATTTTCCTTAATCCAGGAAAGCAAGGATATCATCTTCAAGGGCGAAGAGTGATGATAACTGAGGGCTCTCTGTCTTTCAGAGGTTCAAGTTACCAAAGTGGTCAAGGGCCAACTTCAATCCAGAAATAAAACTGGAGGAGAGAGAATGTTCAAACGTAACACTTTCTGACGAGGAAAGGGCTGACAACTCAATTGAGAGGACTTTTATCACTAGGGGACAAGACCGACTAGAGTGATAGTGATGCAATATGACTGTGAATGCAAATCAATAATGCATGATGTATGTATGTATATGCTGACAAAAATGACGCGACATACAAACTGACGAGTGAACACGACTGGATACTCGGCCATCGCGGGGCAAAGAAGTACCGTTGGTTTAGAATAGCAATTCCACCTTGCTTAGGAGAGATAGTCCCTGTTGGGAGCTATGTTGGTCGGGCTTAGGAGATAAGAACTCGGCCGAGGCGTGTCAGATGAAACAAGGTCTCTGACACAGTTGATCCCTTCATTCAGGCGTACTGGGTTAGAATGAGTACTTTGATTCTGCACTTTGAGGTCCGATTACTTCTGGAGAAGCGACCGATGTTCTTCTGATGTTCAACAGTCAAAAGAAATTGCTGTCTTTATTAAAAAGCAGAAAAAGTTTTAACAAGTAAATTCATTTTTGTTTTATTTCAAGAATCGTTAATCATGTTAACAACGTCGTTCTGTAAAGCTAAAACAAATAAGAATTACAAACAAAAGCACAAAGGCTTGAATTTTATTGATAAAATGGAGATCAGCCAAACGCGTGATTCCAAAGAGTATTTACAAAGTTAGAAAATGGTAATTTACAGGGAAACGGGTTACGTTGAAACATAATGACCACTATCCTTCTACCAAATTTGAATTCGGGACATCCTGAGCTTCTGTCGAAGATGACCTTGACTGGAGTTTTCCTCCGATGGAGATGTAACTGCTGCTGAGGGACTTGCCTCTGTTGAACATAGTTACTTGCCATTATCCCTAATTTTTCCTGGATTGTACTGTGATGTTTCCAATCCACCGGGATGATTTTTTTTATGTCTCTAACTTTTTCCTGGACCGCCCTTTCGGGTTTTCAATCCACCGAGACGTTTTTTTTTTAGTTTAGGCGAAGTATTTCTTGACTACATCAACATTTGTGGGGTAGGCAAATTCCTCTCCGTCCATGGTCGCAAGTCTCAAGGCGCCGCCTGAGAAAGCTTTCGTGACCACATAGGGGCCATTATAATTCGGAGTCCATTTACCCCGAGAATCCGTGAGAAATGATTGTATCTTCTTGAGCATGAGGTCTCCTTTTCTGAAGACACGAGGTCGGACCTTTTTGTCAAACGCCCTCTTCATTCTCTGTTGATACAACTGACCATGGCATAGTGCCGTGATTCGCTTCTCCTCAATCAGATTCAATTCGTCGTGTCGGCTTTGACACCATTCAGCTTCGGTGAGCTTAGCTTCCATCAATACTCGGATTGACGGGATCTCTACTTCTATGGGGAGCACTGCTTCCATGCCATACACTAGAGAGAAAGGGGTTGCCCCTGTTGAAGTGCGGGCAGATGTGCAATAACCGTGAAGAGCAAAGGGTAGCTTCTCGTGCCAGTTTTTGTAGGTTACAACCATCTTTTGAACGATCTTCTTGATGTTCTTATTGGCCGATTCTACCGCTCCATTCATCTTGGGTCAGTAGGGAGATGAGTTATTGTGTTCGATCTTGAACTCTGCACACAACTCTTTCATCATCTTATTGTTCAAGTTAGACCCATTATCAGTAATGATCTGGCCGGGAACACCATAACGACAGATAATATTGTTTTTGATAAATCGGACCACCACTTGTCGGGTTACATTAGCGAATGACGCTGCTTCGACCCACTTGGTGAAGTAATTAACGGCTACTAGGATGACCCGATGTCCGTTTGAAGCCTTGGGCTCAATCATGCCAATCATGTCGATTCCCCATATGGAAAAAGGCCACGGGGAAGAAAGAACTTTGAGATGCGTTGGCGGTACATGGATTTTGTCGAAGTATATCTGACATTTGTGACACCTTCTCATGTACTTGTAGCAGTCGGATTCCATTGTCAACCAATAGTACCCTGCTCTGAGAATTTTTCTTGCCATTGTGTGTCCGTTGGCATGAGTGTCAAAGGATTCTTCATGAATTTCTTTCATAAGCATGTCTGCTTCTGGTTTGTCCACGCATCGGAGCAAGACCAAGTCAAAATTTCTCTTATAGAGAGTGTCACCGCTCAGGAAGAAGTTTCCAGCCAGTCTTCTGAGGGTTTTTCTATCTTTCCTGGATGCCCCAGGTGGGTATTCTTGTTTCTGAAGAAAGCATTTGATATCATGATACCAAGGTTTGTCGTCTATGACTGCTTCAATCATAAAGATGTAAGCGGGTCGTTCAAGGCGCATTATGTCGATCCTAGGTATGTTATTCCATTGACCTACACTAATCATGGAAGAGAGAGTGGCTAATGCATCAGCCATGTGATTCTCCTCTCGAGGGATATGATGAAACTCAACTCTATTGAAGAAGGGTAGTAACCTTCTTGCATAGTCCTTGTAAGGAATCAATCCTGATTGGTATGTGTTCCAATCCCCTTTTATCTGATTGATAACCAAGGCTGAATCGCCGTATACGTCCAAGTTTTTGATCCTTAAATCAATTGCTTCTTCGAGACCCATAATACAAGCTTCGTATTCGGCCTCGTTGTTCGTACATTTGAACGTAAGTCGAGCTGTGAAAGGAATGTGGGTACCCTCAGGGGTAACAATGATTGCCCCAATTCCGTTTTCGTAATGATTGACTGCTCCGTCAAAGATAAGTCCTCATTGGGAACCTAGTTCTGGCCCTTCACTGGGTAGCGGTTCATCGCAGTCTTTCATTTTTAGATACATGACATCTTCGGCTAGGAAGTCAAACCCGATTGATTATTGATTGTCAATCAGTTGATGAGCCAAATGATCGGCTAAAATACTTCCCTTAACGGTTTTCTGAGCGTGGTACTCTATGTCATATTCTGATAGCAACATCTGCCACCGGGCAATCCTTCCCATGAGAGTAGGTTTTTCGAAGACGTACTTGATTGGATCCATTTCTGAGATTAACCAAGTAGTATGACGAATCATGTATTGGCGAAGACGTTTGGCTGCCCAAGCCAAAGCGCAACAAGTTTTCTCAAGCATCGTGTACCGAGTTTTGCAGTCGGTGAATTTCTGGCTCAAATAGTAAATGGCAGACTCTTTCCATTTAGTTTCGTCTTGTTGGCCAAGTACACATCCCATTGAGTCCTCTAGAACTGTGACGTAAATGATCAGTGGTCTTCCTTCCACTGGAGGTGATAGAATCGGCGGATTCACCAGGTATTCCTTGATACTGTCAAAGGCGGTTTGACAATCTTCTGTCCAAACGCAATCCTGGTTCCTTTTGAGTAATTTGAAAATCGGCGCACAGGTCACGGTCATGAGGAATATGAATCTGGAGATGTAGTTCAAACATCCTAGGAATCCTCTGACTTGTTTTTCAGTTTTTGGAGAAGGCATTTCTTGAATGGCCTTGACCTTGTCAGGATCAACCTCAATTCCTTTCTGGCTGACGATGAACCCTAGTAGTTTCCCTGAACGGACACCGAAGGTGCACTTGTTGGGATTCAAACGAAGCTTGAATTTTCTTAGACGTTCGAACAATTTTGACAGATGTTCAACGTGCTCACTCTCTGTTTCAGATTTTAAAATCATATCATCGACATATACCTCGATTTCTTTGTGTATCATGTCATGAAAAAGAGTGGTCATGGCCCTTTGATAGGTTGCCCCGGCGTTCTTCAAACTGAACGGCATCACCTTGTAACAAAAGGTACCCCATGGGGTAACGAACGAAGTTTTCTCCATGTCTTTCGGCGCCATTTTGATCTGATTATAGCCCGAGAATCCATCCATGAAGGAGAAAATTTTGAACTTTGTTGTACTGTCTACCAGCATGTCAATGTGTGGTAAAGGAAAGTCGTCCTTTGGACTTGCCTTGTTCAGATCCCTGTAATCAACACACATTCTGACCTTTCCGTCCTTTTTGGGAACGGGTACAATGTTGGCTAACCATTGAGGATATTCAGATGTAGCGAGGAAACCTGCGTCGATCTGTTTCTGCACCTCCTCTTTGATTTTGATGGCCATGTCCGGGTGAGTCTGTCTCAACCTTTGCTTTACTGGCGGACATTTCGATCTCAACGGTAAATGATGTTCCATGATGCTGGTATCCAACCCTAGCATATCCTGATAGGACCAAGCGAATACATCGGGGAATTTTTTGAGAATCTTTATCAAACCCTCTCTGGCAGTTGGACTGAGCAGTGCCCCAATCCTGATTTCTTTTCTCTCTTTTTCTGAACCCAAGTTTACCGTTTCCAACGGCTCTTTGTGAGGTTCAATGGACCTTTCCTCTTGTCTGAGTAGTCGGGAGATCTCTTCTGGAATTTCGTCGTCATTTTCTTCTTCAGCCTCGAATACCGGGAACTCAAAGTTGGGAGAAGGCATCGGATCGTATGTTTCAACGGGGTTTAAAACAAGCAATCTGCATGACGTGATGATTCGTGTTTAGAAGAGATAGAGAAAATGCAAAAGTGTGTGCAGTGTTTTTATTTTTATTACTGCTTATTTTTGTTATTGAATTGTTTTTTAGGATTACCATTTTCTGAAAAAGCAAAAAGAGAAAATAGAAATTAATGCAGAATTTACAGAACGATGTTATTTTATTAATGAACAAGTCGATCCTTGAAACTACAGCCCTATAAAAAAAACTCTGTCGCTTTGGGCGGAGCGAAGAGGGAAAATTTACAGAAAGCGAGCCCTATCAAAACATCTGTTTCACCTGGGCAGGGTGAAAGGTTAAAGACGGCAATTACTTTGACTTATGAACAATCTTCGGAGCATCAACAGCAACCCATTGGCGGCGAACTCCTCGGTGAATCACAAAGTCTGGCGCCTTCCTTGATTTGTCTTCAGAAATAACCCTGATTTCTGGTGGAGCGGGATCATTGGAATCTGTCTCCCAGTCATAATTGTCGTAGGAGGATTCCTCTTTTGTATTTTGCATAGCATTTGTGCTCTCAGCTGTATCTCCCCATCCAGTTGGCTGGATATCTTCGAGCCTGATACGAGAGCTTTCGGGAGCGGTGTACTTGACCATATAGTCGTATTTTCCACTCAGTTGTCCCAAGGTGTCCCAAACTTCTTTGGAACTGGAGGAGTCATCTCTCTCGATGACGTTGACCTCGGGAAAAGCATAGTTGATGAATTCAAGTCCTGCAAACATTGCAAATTCATCATCATGTTGAGTAGCTTCTGAATGACCTGAGTGTTGATCCTATGACATGGCGGGGACACAGGTATTCTGTTTAATGATGCTCAGCTGATTTTCATTGTTCGGCTGACTCTCTTGCCCCAAATCTCCTAGATAAGGTTGCCACATTGGCAAACCATCCATTGGGCCATAGTAATTGTGGTCAAAGTTGTCTTTCATCGGAGTGTCTTCCTCTAATGAATTTGGCGGAGCACGGCATCCTTCCGGATCACAATCTCCATAGATCATTTCGACGTCTGACCTTGGTATAAATCTCGGACTCTGTGCGGGATAGAAAAATGGTATAGGCACCTCTTCCTGAGACATATAACCGTCCTCGTTAAGGTAGGACTTCCACTCTTCATCTGTGTCAGAGGGATCTTCCTCATTGATAGCATGTACTGCTTGAGACACCGGGTGAAGGAAACCTCCATTGTGGATGAAGTTTTAAAGGGGATAAAGACTTTCATCGCTGGCAGCTGTCTGGGTATAGGTTGCAGAAAAACCAAGACCCTTCTTTGTTGCATTGCTAGTAGGAATGACAAGCTGTCCCCATCCTGTTGTATCGGTACTCTCGACCGCTTTGATAGCATCGTTGTATGAGGAAATCGAGGTTCCTCCTCTGAACTGATTGTTCTTGCTCACCGACAGTGCTTGGAACTGAGTTCCAATAACCTCCTTGGGTTCTATACCAGTAGATGGCGATAAGTTACTCACAAGCAAGGCTTGTTCCCCACAAACTGTGACAAGTTGATCGTTCTTGACGAACTTTAGCTTTTGGTGGAGGTTCGAAATAACCGCTCCAGCCTGATGTATCCAAGGTCTTCCTAATAAACACCTGTACGTTGCCCGGATATCCATGACCTAGAAAGTGACTTGGAAAGTGTGAGGACCGATAGTTATGGGAAGATCAACTTCGCCGATAACTGTTTTTCTGGATCCGTCAAACGCTTTGACGACGACCTCGCTGGTTCTCATCGGAGGGCCTTTGAATGATAATTGCATCAAAGTGGACTTTGGCATAACATTCAGGGCTGACCCTGTGTCTACCAGTACGCTGGCTAAAGCATCGCCCTGGAAGTTAACTGTAATATTGAGCGCCATGTTATGACGACGACCCTCTTCAGGTAATTCCTCATCACTAAATCCCAAATTGTTGCAGGAAGTGATGTTAGAGACAATACTATCGAACTGTCTGATTGTTACATCCTGTTCCACAAAGGCTTGCTCCAAGACTTTCTGTAGAGCCTCCCTGTGGGCTTCTGAACTGAGTAATAATGATAATACCGAGATCTTTGAAGGAGTTTGTAACAGTTGATCCACAATGTTATATTCACTCCTTTGGATGAGCTTCAGCATCTCATCATTATTTTTCGAAAGGTCGGGATTACTGGATTGACCGACTGGTAGGTCAGGAACTTCCGTCTGAAGTTCCTTTTCCTTGTTAACTTCCCCAACCCCTCGGTTAAAGATTCTACCACTCTGTGTTACACGACTGACGTCTGCAATATTCACGACGGAGGGCAATGGAATTTCCTTTCCATTTTCAATTGTCGTTGCACCATATTTGTAAGGGATAGCCTTAGTTAATTCATACGGTAGTGGTCCCGGCAGATAGATGACTATGGGAACCTTATGATTTTTCTGACCATCATAAGTAATCTCGATCCGTTCCCGGTTGGGAGCTCTAGATTCGTCAAGTAGAGGGATGATGGCAAAAACATCCCTGGTCCTATGATGACTAGAGATTATGACAACATCCTCGACTTGATTGGCAAGGTAGCTCGGCGTCCAGTTGATGGGTCCAGAACCCGGATATGGACGAATTTCTCCACGATCTACCTGACCCTGAAGAGCTGCTCTCACAAGGTAACACCCTTGGTTACTTTCCGAACAGACGCTACAACGGTCATAGTTGTGTGGGGGCACCTGGCCACGCCCACTTTGAACACAATGTAACGTCACTAGGTTAGCTTCCATTGATCGGACATCCTGACTCTGACGAGGAGTAGAATTCCTGTTACTGATACTAATTTGCTGAGTATCTTCATCCATATAGATTGGCATCCACCAGTGATTTAACAAGTGCTGAAGTGCCTCCTGGACAAGGGTACAACCTCGATCATTTTCACAACCCGCTTTACAGCTTTGATAGTCATGTGATATCAAGAATCCGAGTCGGACCTGTTCAGCATGTAACTCTACCAGGTTGGTATTCATCACGCGAATATCGAAGATTTGAACCATATTGATCTGATAGGAATTCCTATCATGGTAGTCTTGGATCCATCCAAGATCCATCTGACACTAGAGGGCCTCTTGTATGAAAGAGCATCCCTATTTGTTTATCGAGCAAGTCAGACAGGAACTGCAATCGTGCCGCGGCAGATTATGATACTGGCTTTGCCTTGAGTGCATTGCCACCAAGTTGACATTCATTGCACGGATATCGTGGTTCTGAATGACGTTAGAATTCGTGTAAACCATGTTAACTCCACGAACTCGGTGCTCTTGGATCCATCCGAGATCCATTTGTTCCTGTAGGGCTGCTTGCACCATAGAACATCCCTGGTTGTCTTTAGAGCAGATATCACACCGATGATAGTTATGAGGTGGCACATGGCCACATCCACTCTGTCCACAATGCATCTTGACTAGATTGGTCCTCAATAAGAGTACATCGTGAATTTCATAGACATTGTTAGTCTCTCTCTCAATCAGATTGACTGCAGTTTTCTCATGTTGAGGCAGCGGGTTCGTGAGAACATTGGGATTCGTATCTTTGAAGGATAAGAGCCCGCTCCTAACAAGTTTTTGCACGTCGGACTTGAAATTGAGACAAGTCTCTATGTTATGCCCTGAACCTCCCTGATGGTAAGGGCAAGTTTGATCCACCTTAAACCAAAAAGGCAGATTTTCTGGTACTGTAAGAGGAGATTTAGTCTGAATGTGCCCCTTAGCCAGTAGTAATGGAAATAGCTCCGCGTACGACACGGGTATAGGATCAAATCCTGGTGGCCGTGTTGTACGGTTGTTGTTGTATGGAGGACGAGCCTGCTGAAGAGGCTGTTATGTCCTCTGCGCAACCTGAGGTTGATACGTAGGAATAGACGCAGGGCTGATAGCAGGAGTCACAGCTGCTACCGGTTGATAACGTCGCCTTTGCTTTCCGAGAGAGATATTCCCAATATCTTGCTCTTTTTTCTTAGGGAGAGCACTACCGTATTTTTTTAGTACCACTCGATGATCCCGTGTCTTTTACCAAACGTCCTTCTCGGACAGCTTCCTCAAGACGTACCCCCATGCCAACCATTTCGGTGAAATCACTGGGCGCATTGGCAACCATTCGGTCATAGTAAAATGAGCTTAAGGTCTTTAAGAAGATCTTTGTCATCTCTTTTTCCTCCATAGGTGGACAAATTTGAGCGGCAATTTCACGCCACCTTTGAGCATACTCCTTAAAGGTTTCCTTGTCCTTTTGCGACATCGATCTGAGTTGATCTTTGTCGGGTGCCATGTCCAAATTGTATTTGTATTGTTGGACGAAGGCAGTACCAAGATCTTTGAATGTACTGATCGTAGCACGGTTTAAACCCATGTACCATTTTAATGCGGCACCAGTTAAACTATCCTAGAAGTAGTGAATCAGTAGGTCCTGATTCTCCGTCTGAGATGACATCCGCCGAGCGTACATCACCAGATGGCTTTCAGGGCAAGAGTTACCCTTGTACTTTTCAAAGCCGGACACTTGAAATTTGTGCGAAACTTTCACATTTGGGACCAAGCAGAGATCTGCGGCGTCCTTTCCAAATAAATCCTGACCGCGAATGGCTTGCAGCTCCTTCTGCATTTCCAAGAACTGCTCCTGGAATTCCTCCATTCTGTCAAACATAGTTTCCTTCTTACTAGAAGGGATTTGCGGAATCTGTCCTTTCGAGATAGTGTACACCACAGGGGGTGGGACCGTGACTACGGCAGTAAATCTTGGCATTTCCCGAAGTTTGTAACCTTCAGGAGTCTTTAGTATGCCCCTGGCATCTTCGCTTTCCCGAAGTTTGTAACCTTCAGGCCCAGCGGCTTCTGTTGTGATTCCCTGATCTTCAGTTATCGGCGAAACATATCCTTCCGGGATATAGTTAACAGGCATGCCCTAGGGACGATCTTTCGGCATCTGATACCTAGGATCATACTTCTCCACTATGGGCGTTGAGGTGATCTCTGAGATCACAGTTCTTTGTAATTGAGCTTCTGTCATGGCTTGCATGTCGTTACGAAGCTTTCTCATATCCTCTCTCAGAGCGTCGATATCTTCTTTCAACTCTCTGTTTTCTTCCTTAAGATCATCCATCTTTTCTGACGATTGGCCCGAGTATTATACGAATGAGACAGTTTGACTCTAGAACCGAGACATAAACATGAGATTCGTAGGTAAGAAGAATACGCGATGTGAGAATGATGAATGCAATGATTATATTAATTGTTTTTTGGTTTAATCAAAATAAACTTCGACAATTAGATTGCAAATATCAAACGGTGGGGAAACCCCTTTTTATTGAAATTCAAAGGATTATAGAAATGGAAATACAGTAGATTACAAGATGCAGAAACAGAAACCTAAACTAATGGGTCCCGAGTCCTCTCTGAAGAGAAATCGGGTGCTGACTCTGGTATCTTCCTTTTCTTTAATCGGGGCTCTTGGGCCATTGTCGGGTTGTCATTCCTTTGCCAGGTGAAAGGAGTGAGCAAATTCCTTTGGTCATCTTGATTCTCTACAGCATGTTGCTCCAAAATTTCAATCAGAGCATCTTTCTCTTTCATTAATTGTTGTATTTTGATGCACTCTACGTCGAGGGTGCGGTACTTGTTCTTCCAAGACCTTCTCTCCTTTTGAACTTTGTTGAGAGTAACCTGAAGCTTTTCAGTTTCCGTCATGAAGTACATGACAGATTCCTTTGGCGGAAGAACTCCATGACGAGGATAAGGCATTTTTAGCTTGAGAGCTCTAGTTTGTACCCAATGGAGATAAGGCTCCGCCGAGACACAGTCCAGATTTCCTAGAGACTCTCGTCCTTTCTTATGAACATGCTTCCAGGCCTTCACTTTTTCCGTCTTTAGTGCTCTGTCATTTTCTCCTTCCTTGAAGAAAAGACCTTCCAGATGAACACCCCGTGGGACGTGTCTCATCGGGTATCCAAATTGACGAAGAACCAATACCGGATGGTAGTTGATTCCTCCCTTAGTTCCTATGAGGGGTACGTTGGGGAAGTTTCCACAACGGTCAATGATCCTGATCCCATCATAGATCCTATTACACCAATCTATATCAGAGTTGGTAAGAGACATGATCTTCTGCGACCAACGTAAGGCACTCTTGCAATCCCAAAAAGCAGTAGACTTGGGTAAGTGAGAGATAAACCATTTGTAAAGTAGAGGTACACAGCATGTGATCACCCCTCCGCTGTACAAATTTCCCAAGTGTACAGAATGATACGCATCTTCGAGCAAAGTCAGCACAGGACTTCCAATGAGAAAAACCTTAATGGAGTTAATATCGACGAAGTTATTGATGTTGGGGAACAAAAATAACCCGTAGGTGAGCAAGACAAAGATGCTTTCAAAAGCAGTTATGTTTCCTATACTGGCAAAATACAGGGTCTTCTTTGTCAAGAAATGGGCTGGCAAACCTTGTATGCCACCCTTAGCAGTCATGTGAGTCCTAACCTCAAACTCGTCCAAATGAATTGCTCTTGCAATGGTCTGATTCTTTGGAATTTCTTCCAGTCCAGAAAATGGAGCTCGATCTGTAATGCTAGATCAGTCAGATGAGAATACTCCTCCAGCGTCGGTGCGAGCTGGTAATCCGGGAATGTGAAACAGTGATAAACCGGATCGTAAAACTGAATGAGCACATCCATGATTCCCTCAATCACATGGACTCTTAATAGTGTTAGCAAACCTCCGTGTTTGGCTCTGAAAGCCTCTTGGTTTGTGATTATCCTCGCTAACCTTATCAAATCCTCTAGCTTTGGAACCTTGAAGGTGTAACTATGAGTTCTCCTTCTACCGAAATCCATTAGCACAATCCTTTTCTCTGATATTTGCAATCACAGTCTTAGTTTAATTCGAAAAAACAGAGAGACTAGAAGAGAAGTTTTTTTGAATATTTTAATGTTTTATTAAATGAATGCATGAATGAAGCACACAAAAACATAGAAAAAACATGAGGTCAAAGGGTCATTGTCATGAAGTCAAGGCTCTACCCATCCCCAAAGGTTTATACTAAGGTGATTTTTGTACCTGTACTCATTATCATCAGCTCCTCCCAGGAAAGTAAAACAACAAGCGGATCGCCAGCGAGTTGTAGAGCAATCTTAGAGTAAGTGCCATTCTCCGAGAAAAGATCACCAGCCTCAAATGAGGGTAGTATCACGTAACAACTATTTCCGATAGTTTCCGCACTACAAAAGGGTTTGGCTCCTTAGCTTCTCAGACATTACAATCGGCCCATTGTCTAGGTGAGAGAATGGGTTGCATTGGTCAGTCTCCACTGAGGTTGATGGTCGACCTCGTCGCCATCACTTATCTTAAGTGTATACTCAATCTTTCCACATGTGGCATCACACGCATTCCCATTAGCAGAAAAATAAACACGTATAGCAATTAGGAAAAGCAGTATATATATTTGTCCTAAACATCCTAGACCTTTAAAGCTATGAACCCTAAGTTCCTGACAGAAATGGGTTCCCCGACGGAAGCCCCAATCTGTGGTATTCACACAAGTGAAGAGAAAAAGGTTTAGAAATTAGCCCCACGGTGGGCGCCATTTTTCCTGTAGCGAGCGATTTTGGACGCGGTTCTTAAGCACTGGTCGCTCTCTGCGGTTGAGTTTTAACTACAGGTCGATTCATTTTTTATCCTATTGTGAGCTGATGAAGGAAGAGAAATAGATGTCTCCAATTAACCCTACTTTGCATACTGAGTTTAAACAGTGGTCTGTTAAGTTACGAATGCTATCAATGTGGGGGGCCTTTATACTGGTTATTTGTATTTTCGCCAATATTGTTTTCTCTCTGGGATTTCTTGTGTTATTTTGACAGACAGGTTTCTGACGGGGAACAAGGATTATGATGTTAGGACTGATGCTTTTTGATAGATACATGAGAGTATGGGATTTTGGGTTTTTGTTTAGTGTGCTCGCTAAGATCTTTTCTTTCGATCTTATGCCTACGTATTCCCGTTTACCGAAACAGGGAAATCAGAGCGTTCGTAGTTCCTCCTATTCTATGGGAGGAAATGGTTGCTTTGGTGTCTTGTTCAAAGCCCAAGACGTGAAGCGAAAGGTGATTTGTATCTTGTTCAAAGCCCAAGATGTGAAGCTGAAGGTTTGACTTTAGAGAGAATTTGTCATCTCTAAAGAGGGGGTTGTATGTCACAACTATTTTATAAAGGAGAATTACTTTAACCGGGATATGTGAATCCGGCAATGCCATAAATTCCTTTATAGGGGATTTCCAACCTGAAGGGGAAGACTTTAACTCAGTGTAGAGCAATGTTATCTTTCCTTAGGAATTTCTCATGCTAAAAGAGGGACAGTGGCATGGATGTAGATGATCCAGAGGCTTGCCGCTTACATCGATTAGATGAAGAAGAAGGAGTTGTTGATGTTTTTGTACTGTGAACGAGGCACAACTTTGATGCTAAAAGGTTGATTGGATCAACCAGTGGTTTTCTTATATAAAGCCTAAGAGGAGGTTAATATGTGTCTCGTACAAAGCCCGAGAGAGAGGCTAAAAGGTTTTGACTCGACGATGAAGTCTTTTGGTATCTCGTATAAAGCCCGAGATGAAGGCTATTTGACTCAACAAGAAAGTTTTTTGTATCTCATACGAAGCCCGAGAGAGAGGCTAAATGTTTTTCCCATTAAGTGACAGGTCCAGTATACTGATTTTGAAAGAGAAAATCAGTTCTTATATGAGCAACACTGTACTCAAGGATTTGGTTCGAGGATCCGGGTTATTCCTGTTCTTTAAGGAAGTGGGAAATCCGAAGGGTATTGAGACTGTCCGAGTCTACGGGTTTTCTTCCTATTTAACGAAGGGGTCACTTGAAAATGTCTGGAAAACTCAAGGAAATTAGATTGTCCAAGTCTAGAGTTTCATCTTTTGTACTATGCTTTTTAAGAAACAGTAGTAGACTCTTGAAAGGACTGTTCTATGCAGATGACTAAATTCTATTCCTATACCTCTAGGAGGTCGTCGGGACAATTTGTACGACGCCCAAGAGGAGGCTGGAAACTTTTAAGAAGCCGATCGGTCCTTGTACAAAGCCCAAGAGGAGGCTATCATTCCCGGAGGAAGAGATCATTATACGAAGCCTAAGAGGAGGCTGTGAATACTTCTAAGAAGCCGTAGGGTCCTTGTACTAAGCCCAAGAGGAGGCGGGGTTGCTTTTAGGAAGCCTGTGGGTCCTTGTATGATGCCCAAGAGGAGGCCGATGCTTTTAAGAAGCCCGTGGGTACTCAAACCCCAAGAAATTCAAGGCAAGCTATTCACAAGGAATAGATCAAGTCAGGAAAGTTCGAGAATTTGGAAGAAACTCAAAGATGCCATTCACGGAGAATACATTCATCTCTGGGAGTAGAGTTTCTTGACAATTCCTAATGAGGACAGCCGAAGAGAAGACTGTATCTGGTGATCCTATTGGAGATCTAGTTGTCTATTTCTATGAATAAACGAAACGGCGTCACCTAGTTCTAGACGTAGTTGCCGGGGAAACTCGAAATATCTATACTATTATTACACAGCTGATATGAGTTTATGAAAGAAGACTTACAGTGAAACAGCCCCACAATACAGTTATATGTATATGAAAGCGGTAAATGAAAGCAATAACCACTTACTCGGTTGTAGAGCTTCCATGTTGTTTGGTTAGTTGTTCAACAAAGAAAGATTAAAAACAACAGTATATTCAAAATCAAAGGAGAAAGTGCTTTGAAAAAGAAAGATTTGGGGCTTACAGCTCAAGGAGAGGCCAAGGGTTTTATCAGTGAGCGCACTGTTGTTTTTGTACAGAGGGACTTATACAAGTGACTGAGGCCCAAAAAGATTTTATCTACAAAGGGATGGGTCTTACACTCTCTCAAGAGGCCCAAAAAGTTTTAAAGAAAAAGAGTGGGGCTTATAACACGAGGGTAGGCCCAATTGATTTTTCGTTTAAAATGGCGATTGCTCCGAGATTTTCTTTTAACGCGAAGGGACTTATACAATAAGTGAGGCCCAAAGTTTTGGTTAAAAGGGGATTGGGTCTTACACTCTATTAAAGGCCCAAAAAGTTTTGAATGGGTCTTATAGCTCAAGGAGAGGCCCGTGGTTATTTTTCAAAAGGCGACGATCGCGCCGTTTGTTTTTTGACGGTATCGGGACTTATACAATACTGAGGCCCAAAAATGATTTGGTCAAAAAAGGATTGGGTCTTACACTCTATTAGAGGCCCGTGAGTGTTTGACAATGATTTGTTTGAGTGAAAATCAAAGAAACCCTAATTTTATTCATTAAAAGTAAATATTTAAAGAAAATCAATGAAAAATACCAAATAGGTTTGAATAAACCACTTGTGATTTTTATTTTAGGCTTGAAAAATGAGGTATAAATCACAAGAGATATTAAAACTCATTTGGTCTTGATTTTTCAAGATGAATATTCATTTAAAAATTTTTAAAAACAAATAAAAATGAATTTATTCACAAAATATACTAATCATATTAAATAAATAATATAAACTTAATTTTTTTGTGGAATAAAATATTTCAACATTTTTGTGATTTTTTACAAAAAGAAACAATAAAAAATAAGTAAAATTGAAAGAGTTATTAATTTTCCAATTAATTAATAAAACATGAAAATATTGGGAAAAATGGCAAAATGTGAAAAAAAAATACAAAATGGCATAGGTGGGGTTTGAACCCAAGACCTCAAGGTTACAAGGCGCGCGCCTTACCACTGGGGTGGTGATACATCCATTGTTTGAAACAAAACAACAAATATACAAGTCATGCCTTGGTTCTAGGCCTGGCCCAAGGCAAGTTTTGGCTCAGAAACGTGAAGGTCATAACTTTCTCAATTCTTAATGGTTTGAGACAAAATTTATATGCATCTGGACCAGAATTTCATAAGGAATCCAATGGTAGTGGTAGTTTTTTCAGATCACACTCCCTCCTTAAAACCCGATAATGGTTTTGAAAATGACCTATAATTGCATTTTCTATGCTACAACTTGGTACAAGCATGGATTACATGGTGAATTAGCTCAAACACAACATATACAACATGTATGAGATATTTATGGTCAGTGGACTTCAAAGCATTGCATGATTCAAAGATTCCAAGTTGTGAGGCTTACCTCTTTTTTTGAGATTTTGGAGCTTTTGTGCAATCTGTCAAACCTCTTGTTCCATAAATGATTTGATGCTTTAGACACACTCAAATGATCTCTTAGAAGCTTTTAGGATGATTGGAATTGACTGGTACCTGCAAAAACACAAACAGTCCCTTTCTTGCAAAAGGGGTTAAAAGTGACCAAAATAGCAACTCTCTCAAATGGTGTTCCAGATGAGGGGAACCATTTGGGACAGTTCAAGGATGATATTTGGAGTGTGTTTGAGGTTTTATCTGGTTTGGAAAGTGACTGAATCAAGACATGGCTTGAAAAATGCAACAAAAGCCTATTTTGAGGTTTTGAGAGGTGACTTTGTGATTTTGTGATTACAGATCACTTGTGATAGTTTGCACAGCTTACATATGATATATATGAGGGGTGTGTGTGTGTGATTTATTGTGATGGAAAAGCTCTCAAGCTCAAAAACTCAAAGTTGCCTTGCTAAAGAAGGCATTTTTGCCAAGAGAAAGAGGTTTTGAGGAAAGCATCTGTTTGATGGCTTCGGTGTACTCAAACTGATCACAAATGAGCTCTATTTATAGTAGAGCAAGTTTGTTTTGGGATCCACAGTGAATGGCAACTGCAGCAGGTGTTTGTTCAATGTTGGCCAATGGAAATCCAAGTCTTCTCTAGCCATTGACTAGAGGTTAGGGCACAGGGTTATGGTTCCCTTGGTCTTGGATAAGTCTTGACTGAATTCAGTTGAGAATGGCTCAGTCCATGCCACCTTGATGCTTCCATTGAATGCTCCAATCCAAAATTGGAGTCTTGTCCCTATGTTGGCCATTCTAGGTTCAACATGCTATTTCTTGTTCCAAAGACTTTGGAGGCTTTGCTCAGTGATTTTCCCCTTTAGATTCAATCCTCAGAGGTGTCCAAGTGGATAGGAGCATTTGGATTTGGCTTATTTTGGCAAATCGAGAAAAAATGCAAATTCTGCCTTGCCTTGGCAGATTTCAGCAAGGCAACTTCGCAATGTCATATCTCATGGCTCAAATTGAATTTGGTAATGTTCTTGGCCATTTTGGAAAGCCCTTACATGATACAACAACTATTTGAACATTTTTGGTTTTGATCTCTTTTGAATCCAAGTGAAAAATCCCCCTAAATTTGGCAAAAAGTAGGGTAAAATCTGACTTAGTGAAATTTTCACTAAGTGTTGGAACAAAGTGACTTTTCTTGATTTTGATCACTCCATAACTCAAAATTCCCAATGAATTGGAATTAGGTCTAGTTGAAGTTTTTGTAGAGGGCAATGAGGTCTACAAATCAAGCCTTGGATGGGAGAAAATGGCTTTGTGGTTTAGGAGTTATGACCCTCCAAAGTTGGTACCCTAGCCACTTTATTTTTAACTTAGAAAATTTTCTAAGTTTTTTATGGTTACCCCTTTTACAAGTTATCCAACTTTTCTTGATTTTTCTTGATGAATGATGATTCAAATCATACATTAACATCATTTTAGGTTTAAAAATCCATTTTTGTGAAAAATCTCAAAAAGTCAAAGTTGACTTTTGTGCACAGTTGACTTTTTATCAGATGAATTCCAAACTGTGCAATTCTTTAGGAAATCATGTCCTTGACCTAAATCAAACTTGATAGACATGTTCCATGGGTGTCATAGGGTATATTGATGCATGTCATAGGGCTTGGGAGCATGTCCTGATCAAAAGTCAAAGTTACAGTTGACTTTTTCCTTAAAGCCCTAACTGTGGTGCAGATGAAATTGAAACTTGTTGCTCAAGCTTCTTGGATCAATCCATTGTTGCAAATGGATCAATGTAGTGTATTAGAGACCCTCAAATCCTCCTTTGAGGTCTTGGCTCAAGATTTGCCCTAAAAGTCAACTTAGGGGTGAATTAGGTCAAGAAACCCTAATTCCTGATTTTTTATTAATGCATCCCCTGAGGCCAAATTGACTTGATGATTGGGTCCATGAGGTTCCATGGAGCATATTAGGTTGTGTTTTGGATCTTTGGCTCATGCCCAGAGGAAATTTTCCATCTGGAGGCCCTGGTCGACCAAAACCCTAATTTGGTAACACTGGCGATCTTGAGACTTGATCCACCTAAAAGGGAGCATCCTTGTGCTTGATCCTTGAAGTGGGATTCATTTTTGATCCTTTGTGTATGTTTGAGATTGTAGACAAATTGAAGATCATGTCATTCCTTGATTGATCCTTTGTCTAAGGCTCTGAGAGGGCTTGAAACCCTAATTTTGATTGTAGTGAATGCTCAACAACCCTTGAGGCAATTGATGAGGCATGAAAGTACATCCATATTGTGATGATGATTTGCACAATGATGGGAAATCTAAGTGGTCAAAATTTGGGGTATGACAGTCAACACATGTGAAGTGGCTAAGGAGGCTTGGGATATCCTGAAAACAACTCATGAAGGAACTTCCAAGGTCAAAATGTCAAGACTTCAGCTGCTAACAACAAAGTTTGAAAGTTTGAGGATGAAAGATGAAGAGACCATTCATGATTTTCACATGAATATACTTGAATTGTCAGATGCTTCTAGTGCCCTAGGAGAGAGGATGTCTGATGAGAAGCTGGTAAGAAAGATTCTCAGATCTCTTCCCAAGAGATTTGATATGAAGGTGACTGCTATAGAAGAAGCTCAAGACATCAGCCAGATGAGGGTAGATGAATTGATTGGTTCACTTCAGACATTTGAATTAGGGTTGAATGACAGATCTGAAAAGAAGGTCAAAAGCATAGCCTTGGTGTCTAGTACAGAAGATGATGTGAAAGAGTGTAGTCCTGAAACTCAGGAGGAGCTATCTAATGCAATCGTGATGATGGGTAGGCAGTTTAATAAGGTGTTGAAAAGAATGGACATGAGCTATAAACCTTATCTCAAGAACATCACATCTGACATCAACAGGTCAGGTGATCAGATGAAGAAAACCAAAGCAGAGGAGAAGCCTAATAATGACAAAGGAATCTAATGCTATGGTTGTGAAGGTTATGGTCACATCAGAGCTGAATGTCCTACATACCTTAAACAGAAAAAGGGTTTGTCTGTCACTTGGTCTGATGAAGACACTGAAGGTGAAGATGAATCTGCCAAACATGTCAGAGCAATGACTGGAATATGTGAGTCTGATGATGATTCAAGTGATGGAGAGATTACCTATGAGGAACTAGCTGCTTCATATAGAGAGCTATGTATCAGAAGTGAAGAAGTGTGTCAAGAAGGGGAGAAGCAAAAGGAACTCATAATCGAACTAAAGGCTGACAAAGCTGAACTGGAAAATGAAGTCAGTTTGCTGAAATGCAACCTTGATCAAATGTCCAAATCTCTCAGAATGTTGAATAGTAGAACTGACACTTTGGATGAAATACTTCAAGCTGGAAAGATGGCAGGAGATATGTTAGGGCTGGGATTTGATAAGAAGAAACCCATTTTAGATGCTAGTTCATCTGGACTTAAACATAACATGTCCCATCAGATGTCTCAACATCATGGGAAAATTCATGTTTCTGGACCTAATCATTTTGTGCCTCAACATCATGGCAGAAGACAGCCTCAACATCATGGTAAAAGACAGCCTTAACATCATGGGAGAAGACACCCTCAAGGGAGGAGACATCCCAACCATTTCAGAGGAGGATTTCAATGATGGAGATGTCATTACTGTGGAAGGTTTGGTCACATAAAACCTTTTTGCTTCAAATTGCATGGATTTCCTGAGGCTGATCCTCAACCCAGAACAAATCAAAGTATTCCTACAAAGGGAAAACAATGGGTTCCCAAGGCTGCTGCTAACAGCTTGATAGCTCACATGTCTCCAAGAGATTTTACCACAAGAGATTGGTATTTTGATAGTGGATGTTCTAGACATATGACAGGTGACAAGAACTACTTGGTGGATATCAAATCTTACTTCACAAGTTATGTGACTTTTGGTGATGGAGCAAAGGGAGAAATCAAAGGGATTGGAAAGGTGAACTATTCAAGAGTTCCTAATCTTGATAATGTGCTGCTAGTGAAAGGATTGAAAGCCAACTTGATAAGCATCAGTCAACTGTGTGATGAAGGGTTCAAGGTCAACTTCACAAAATCTTATTGTTTGGTTACTAATGATAAGGGTGAAGTAACCATGAAGGGTGTCAGATCTCTAGACGATTGCTACTTGTGGGATAAAGGTAAACTGTGTCTTCAACAAGAAATAAATAGGATCACCTCCTTGGAAAATGTCAGAGGAATACCTAAGCTAAAGCTGGAAGAAGGAAGGGTTTGTGGAAAATAAACTAAGAGTAAGATGTTACACTAGAAGTTGCAACATCTCACTACTTCAAAAGGGCTGGATCCACCTCACTTGGACCTGATGGAATCCAAAAGTGGTGTTGAAATGACCAAACAGGTATTCAGCAAAAGCAGACAGAACCTAAGATGTGCCTTGGTGATAAGATGGATGGTTATAAACTCCTATCTCAGATTAAGCTGACTAAGTACAATGTCAAGCAAGATGTCATGACATTTCACTATGACATCCTGAGCATATTGATCAGAAGTCTTGTGGAAGATAATGTGATAAGTTTGAAACTTGTTCCCACTGAAAGAAAATCAGATGAGACTGTGAATGCAAGTAAATTTGAATTCTCAAGAAAAAAATTAGGTATCCATATGTGTGAAGACTTATAGCAATTAAAGGCGTGTGGGAAAATCTTTTTGAATTTTAAAAGTCATTTACTGGTTTGTGGAAATATCATTAATTTCCTTTTGTGTTTCCAAAAGCAGCCCATCTATTTTAGGCAATCATTTCAACCTATTCCCCCCACACGCAACATACGTCTTACACCTCATTTGCTCTGCTCTTTCATCTTCCCTCTCAGAGAAAGAAACCCTTCTACTCCTAACCCCACCCTTTGCAAGATTTTTTCAATGTCTCAACAACCACCATCACCATCTAAGAAATCTGCTACCAAGAATCCTACGCATGCTAAATCTAGGGTTTCTTCGGAAGAGGTCTCCCCTGATAATGCTCTTGACATTGCTCCTCTATCCATGATTCTCCATTCTGAAACTGAAAAGACAAGGCCCAGCAAACTGCATGTAAGAAGTTCCAAACGTACACCTGCAGGTAACTCCTCTAAAACCATTGTTGAGTCTTCTTATGATTATAGGGAAGGTAGTAAGTATGTGGATAGAACCATTAAAATTATTGTCACTGGTTTATTGTATGGAGAGCGTAGGGTTCCTGGGATTAATGTCCCTCTGTTTAAAATTGATGTTGTTCCTACTTTGGATGCACATCAAAGTGAGGAAGGAAAAGTAGACTCTTCGAGTTCTGATGAAGATACTGAGACTGCAAATTTGCACAAATTGGCTAATTTTTGTGCTTAAGGAAGGAAGAAGTGAGGGTGTTACTGAGGACTCTAGTTCAGGGAAGAAGAGTGTTTATGTTGATCAGAGTAAAGAAAAAATTGTTAACTCTGACGATGTTGTTGTGAATCTTGTTGATGTTCCCTCTGACAACGAGTTAATTGCAAATGTGCATCCTGGTATTGCTAAGAGGTTGAAGACAAGAAAAGGGAAATCAGTGGATACCTCTCCTAAAGTGAAAGTTATTAGTGGTAAGAAAAAGACTCCTGTTGTGGGACCCCCAAAATCCTGGAGCAAAGTGTCCACTTCCTCCAAAAAGAGGAAGCTTAGGATTGAGTCTAACTCAGACTATGATGTTGAAGAGGATGTCCAGGACATCACTCATGTGAAAAAGCCTATTGTGAATAGAACTGCTGATAAAGTTCCTGATGCTCCACTTGATAATGTTTCTTTTCATTATGTTGTTAGTGTGCAAAAATGGAGGTTTGTTTATCAAAGAAGGGTTTCCATGGAGAGAGAGCGAGGTAGAGATGCTCTTGAGATGAAGGAGATTATGGAATTGATCAATTATGCTGGATTAATGAAGACTGTGTCTAGTTTTTCAAAATGTTATGATATGCTTGTTAATAAGTTCATTGTGAACATCCCTGAAGACATCACTGATAGCAGGAGTATGGATTTTAGAAAGGTTTATGTTAGAGGTAGGTGTATTGAGTTTTCTCCTATTGTCATTAACAGGTACTTGGGAAGGAGTGAACAAGCAGATAGTGAGATGGAGGTCACTGACAATCAGATTTGCAAGGAGATTACCGCAAATCAAGTGACTGCATGGCCTTTGAAGGGAAAATTGGCTGCTGGTCTTTTGAGTGTTAAGTATGCTATACTGTATAGGATTGGAGCTGCCAACTGGGTTCCTACCAACCACAAGACTACAATTTCTGTTGGGTTGGGAAAGTTTATCTTTGCAGTTGGAACCAAGAAGGACTTTGATTATGGTTCTTATATTTTTGATCAAATAGTCAAACATGCTGGAACAATGGTTGTGAAGCTGCCAATTGCTTTTACATCCTTAATCTATGGAATTATTGTGAATCAACATCCTGGGATCTTGGTTGCTACAAATATTGCTTGCAAAAGGGAGTCTGTTTTGTCTTTTCACTCCAAACTCTTTGTAGGACAACATGTTCCTGATATTGTTTCAACATCTGCAACGGTTGGCAACAAGAATACCACCAAAGGTGAGTTGATCAGTGAGTTGAAGGCTACTTGCAAGGAGCTGGAAATAGTGATCAGCATAAATACTGCTAGGAAGCTTAAATTAGAAGCCTTGATCAAAAGTTTGGAACAGGTTGATGATGAGGGAGAGGAGGAAGCTGGTGCCTCCAGTGAGGAGACTGATGAATGACTTGGTTCTGGCACTCTACTGTGTTCTGTTGATGGTGCTGTTGATGGTGCTGTTGTTGTTCCTTGATGGTTCTTTTGGTTTTTCATTTTGTTATTGGTTTTTGTTGTGCACCTTGGGTGTTTGCTATGTTATCTGAACATCTTGGATATTGTTTCCTTTATGATTATCTTGTTTGGATGTTCCTTGACTTGTCTTGACTTTCTGTGGCTAACAAGGGAGAGCTAAGTTGACTGACTGACTAACTGTGAGTAGAGAGGTGAGTTCTTGGTATTGATTTGACTTCTTTCATAACTCTTTGGCCAATTATGGCTAAAAAGGGGGAGAGTAGTTTGGGCTTTGCTGTAGGGATGTTCTCTGTGATGTTCTGATGTTTGTTTGAAGTAGTTGGATTTTTGGTTGTTGCTGGTTTCTTGGCTTGAGGGGGAGTTTGTGTTGCTGTGCAGCTGCTGAATGATAGTGTTATGTGTGTGTGTCTGCTGCAGGTATCTCTGATGTGTTCTGATATTGTTTTAACCAAAATTAGCCAAAGGGGGAGATTGTTAGTTCTGTTATTGGCAGCAATATTGGTAAAACAATATGTTTGTTCAAGATGTCATGTCTGATGTCTTAACATGTGCTTCTATCATTCTGCATGTGCTGCAGTTGTTTTGTGCTTGTGATGTCAAGGCAGATGTTCCAACATTTGATGACAGAACATTATACATTCTGTTCAGAATGTGTTATTTTGTGTGGTGCGCTATTTTAGCAATCTGCAGTGTGATTTGTGTTCTGATTGTTGCGAAAATCATGGAGTATTTTATTTATGTGAAGCAATCTTTTTCTACAGGTTTGAAGAATCAATGTGTTACTAATTTAGAGGGTGAGAACTGTGATTCTAAGAGCTGCGTTACTTGTGTTAGGGTTTAAGTATCTCTTCGCGTTTTATTAATTGTGAGCCATTCACTCATCTCTTTGATGTTTGGAATTGGACTGTTTATTTGAGTTGTAATTTGTCCACTCTAAGATTTTAAGCACGAGTGGATTGTTCTTGATTGAAGCTGTTAAGCAAGATCAAGGTGTGTCTTTGAAGAGTGTTTTTCTCTACTTTGTAATCATTCAATTATTGTCACTGCTGTGATTGAGGGGGAGTGAGAGGGTTCTCATACCTAAGAGTGTCTTAGGTAGAAGTGTCATTGGGTAGTGATTAAGTGAGTAGATTGTCAACTGGTGTGTTGGCTGTAGAATCTACAAACTGATACTACTGATAGGGAATTTCCTCCCTGGCTTGGTAGCCCCCAGACGTAGGTTGTTAGACCGAACTGGGTGAACAATTCTCTATGTTTATTTATTACTTTCAAGTGTTGTTACTTTTATTGTCATGTTCATATAGCAGATATTGATGTTGTGACATCTCACTTAACATCACATATCTGATACCAGAATTTCAAATATAACGCTACTGACCCTATTTCAGGCTTTTCCCACAATGACATCTCGCCATTGTCTTATCGAGTCTCCGGTCACACTGACCACTCAAGGAATCCTAATTCACCAAGAATTAGTTTAACTGGAGATTACAAAGGTGCTTCTTAACAAGCAGATTACTCCTAAGTTTAAGTACAAGAGAACACACAAGTGTTCAAGCAAGATGTGAGCAACACCTCCTTGCTATTCTAAGAAACTACAGAGATGTATAATGATTTGACAGTTGTTGACATCTTATAGATCTTCTTCTTCTTCGTCTTCAGGGTGAGCAAGCTTTGAGCAACAACTCCTTGCTTCAGATCTTCAATGTAGCGCTGACGAGAAGGTGGTTGATGACTTGACTGATTTGCAATGTTGTATTTTTCATCAACAGCTTCTATACCAATTCATTGTTGTTGTGATTGTAATACCCCAAATTTTGACCACTAAGATTTCCCATCATTGTACAAATCATCATCACAATAGGGATGAACCATCATGCCTCACCAAATGCTTCAAGGGTTGTTGAGCATTCACTACAATCAAAATTAGGGTTTTAAGCCCTCTCAGAGCCTTAGACAAAGGATTAATCAAGGAATGACATGATCTTCAACTTGTCTAACCTCTCAAACATCCACAATGGATCAAAAAGGACTCCCACTTCAAGGATTAAGCACAAGGTTGCTCCCTTCTAGGTGGATCAAGTCTCAAGATCGCCAGTATCACCAAATTAGGGTTTTGGTCGACCAGGGCCTCTACAAGTTATCCCAGAGATGAATGTATTCTCCGTGAATGGAATCTTTGAGTTTCTTCCAAATTCTCGAATTTTCCTGACTTTGATCTATTCTCGGTGAATAGCATTGCCTTGAATTTCTCGGGGTTTAGGGACCCACGGGCTTCTTAAAAGCATCGGCCTCCTCTTGGGCATCGTACAAGGACCCACAGGCTTCCGAAAAGCAACCCCGCCTCCTCTTGGGCTTAGTACAAGGACCCTACGGCTTCTTAGAAGTATTCATAGCCTCCTCTTAGGCTTCGTATAATGATTTCTTCCTCCGGGAATGATAGCCTCCTCTTGGGCTTAGTACAAGGACCGATCGGCTTCTTAAAAGATTCCAGCCTCCTCTTGGGCTTCGTATAAATTGTCCTGACGACCTCCTAGAGGTATAGGAACAAAACCTAGTCATCTTCATAGAACAGTCCTTTCAAGGAGTCTACTACTGTTTCTCAAAGCATAGTACAAAAGATTAAACTCGAGACACGGACAGTCTAACTTCCTTGAGTCTCAAAGACATTCTCAAGTGACCCCTTCGTTAAATAGGAAGGAAACCCGCAGACTCAGATAGTCTCAATGTCCTTTGGATTTCCCGCTTCCTTAAAGAACAGGAATAACCCAGATCCTTGAATCAAATCCCTGAGTACAGTGTTGCTCATATAAGAACTGGTTTTCTCTTTCAAAATCAGTATACCGGACCTGTCGCCATAGCCTCCTCTTAGGCTCTGTATAATGATCCTTCTCCAGTGAAGTTAGCCTCCTCTTGGGCTTTGTATAATGATTCTCCCCAGCGGAGCCAAACAACGTTTAGCCTCTCTCTCGGGCTTTGTACGAGACACATAAAGAGACTCCCTCGTTGAGTCAATCCTCCCTTTCGCCTCCATCTCGGGCTTTATATGAGATACAAAAAGGTTCTTATTGAGCCAAACAAATGTTAGCCTCCATCTCGGGCTTTATACGAGATACCAAAAGATTCCATCGTTGAGTCAAAACCTTTTAGCCTCTCTCTCGGGCTTTGTACGAGACACATAACAGCCTCCTCTTGGGCTTTATATAAGAAAACCACTGGTTGATCCAATCAACCTTTTAGCATCAAAGTTGTGCCTCGTTCACAGTACACAAACATCAACAACTCCTTCCTCTTCATCTAATCGCTGTAAGCGGCAAGCCTCTGGATCATCTACATCCATGCCACTGTCCCTCTTTTAGCATGAGAAATTCCTAAGGAAAGATAGCATTGCTCTACAATGAGTTAAAGTCTTCTCCTTCAGGTTAAAATCCCCTTTAAAGGAAATTATGGCATTGCCGGATTCACAAATCCCGGTTAAAGTAATTCTCCTTTATAAACAGTTGTGACATACAACCCCCTTTTTAGAGATGACAAATTCTCTCTAAAGACAAACACCCTTTTAGCTTCATATCTTGGGCTTTGAACAAGATACAAATAGACTTTTCAGCTTCACATCTTGGGCTTTGATCAAGATACAAATCACCTTTCGCTTCACGTCTTGGGCTTTGAACAAGACACAAAAAACAACCATTTCCTCCCATAGAATAGGAGGAACTACGAACGCTCTGACTTCCCTGTTTCGGTAAATGGGAATACGTAGGCATAAGGTCGAAAGAAAAGATCTTAGCGAGCACAATCAATAAAAAACCCAAACCCCATACTCCCATATCAACAGCAGTAATTCAAAAGCATCAGTCCTAACGTCCTAATCCTTGTTCCCCGCCAGAAACCTTCTGCCAAGATAAAAAGAAAGAAATCAGTATTGGCGAAAATACAAATAACCAGTACAAAGGCCCCCCCATATTGATAGCATCTGTAACCTAACAGACCGCTGTTTAAACTCAGTATGCAAAGCAGGGTTAATTGGAGACATCTATTTCCCTTCCTTCATCAGCTTTAATAGGATAAAAAATGAATCGACCTGTAGTTTTAAGCTCAACCGCAGAGAGCGACCAGCGCTTAAGAACCGCGTCCAAAATCGCTCGCTACAGTGTTGAATAATGATGTTTGAGCTTCAACAACAATGGCCATGTGTAAATGGTGATAGCTTTGGATATTCTAAGTGTTACAACGAGAACTCATCGTTGTTGCTATCTTCACACAATGACTTGATCAATTCACCTTTGATGGAATGAATCGATTTGAGGAATGTGTCGTTGTCGACGTCCTTCGTCGTCTCACAGTCATACATTAGAAGCGAATAATCTTTCCTTTAAATAGCCCAGTAGAAATATAGCCGTTTGAAATACTGTTGGTTGTTGGAAAAGAGACGTTGTATAATAATTAGTTGTACTGACACATCCCCTTTTTGCTGTGGGAGAAGTGATGGGATATATCTTTCTTGGGCACTGTGTACAGTTACTTACAACGGAAACATGTGACTTCTGAACTTCAGAGGCTTCTGATGTTTAATTGATGAAGCATGAGTAGAGTCTTCTTAGTCAGGATATCTGATACATCAAGTCTTCAGTCAATTGAAGAAGTCCATTAGGAATTAGTCTTCAGAACTTCAGCACTTGTATTTAAGCACGTTATCCTTTACTTCTTCAAGTCTTCTGAAACTTCAGAACTTTGTCCATTAGGAATCTGTCTTCAGAGTCTTCAATACTTGATCTTCAGAACCTTTATCTTCATAACACATAAGTCATCAGAGTCTTTCTGCACTTGGTCTTCAGAGCCTTCCGCCTACAGAACTTCAAGTCATGAGAGTCTTCAGCACTTCGGTTCTCTTCTTCAGAAGCTTCGCAATCTTTAGAATCTTGACCACTTTCAGAGAGCATCCACAAGAGCATTGCATCCGCAATATCGGCATCCTTGGATCTGACAGATCACGATCAGATACAGAAGCGTTCTTGCTTCTTGCGACTTGTGTCACACATAGTAACTTCGCATATTATCAATTTCCGCTCATCTGGCTGGTGCTTGTTGGATCTGATATATTCTATAATTATGATCTGCACACAACACGCATTAGAACATAAAATAGTTCTTTCACAAATACGTATTGTTATCATCAAAACATAGATTGACTTGCAGAGACAATTCTTGCTCTCACAGAAGTTACTGGGGAGAAATCCTTTGTATCATGGTAGTCAGTCATTGCCAGCTAATCTTGTTTCATTGGGGGAATTACACGCCAGATAGTTTAATAGTGCTTTCGTCGCAACAAGAACTACTGGGGGAGCATGTGATTTTACTAAATCATCCCAAGAGCCAAAGTAGATTATGTTTCCATTGTGTTTTCTCAAAAGATTTGTTTTTATTTCAAAATTTCCCGCTTTCAAAACCATTATTAATGAATAAATGAGGTTTTGCATAACAAGAAAAAAGTAGAGAAATGATAAATATCAAACAAAGAATGGTTCAAAATCTAATTTTATTAGAATGGCAACTCGCCAATGGCAAAGTTCCATGGAACATTACAATTAGAAAATGGCAATAGGAAAAAGGTTACATTGTATTCAATGACAACTACTATCCCTAATGACTAAGAATCCTCCAAAACCTCGCTGCTGATGAGAGCGAATGTGCTTGAACTTTTGCTTGAATTCCTTGCTATTGGTGACAACCCTTCTGACACAGTGAAACGTCTTTTGTCCCTACCTTTAGCCTGGACCGCCTTTTCGGGTTTTCAATCCACCGGGATGCTCATTTTTACCTAGGCTGCCCTTTCGGGTTTTCAACCTAGCGAGCTCTCTCTTTTTTTATTTAATCCCTAACTTTTGCCTGAGTCTTCTTCATAGGTTATGACCCACCGGGATACCCTTTTCTTGCCTAAGTCGCCATTTCTGGTTTTCGACTTAGCGGGCTTTTTAGGCATAATATTTTCTTACTGAGTTAGCATTTACAGGGTGTGAGAGTTGTTCACCATCCATCGTTGTAAGAATTAGGGAACCTCTTGAGAATACTGTCTTCACCATAAATGGGCCTTCATAATTAGGCGCCCATTTTCCACGTACATCCCTTTGAGATGGCAAGATTTTTTTGAGTACGAGTTCTCCTTCTTGGAATTCACGAACACTGGCCTTCTTATCAAATGCATTTTTCATCCTCTTCTGATACAAATGACCATGACATATTATAGTCAATCGTTTCTCATCGATGAGGTTCAGCTGATCATATCTTTCTTGGACCCACTCTACTTCATCAAGCTTGGCCTCCATCAGAATTCTCAAAGACAATATCTCTACTTTAATTGGAAGAACGACATATATCCCATACACCAAAGAAAAGGGAGTTGCCCCTATCGAAGTCCGAACCGAAGTTCTATACCCATGTAAGGCAAATGGTAACATCTTATGCCAATCCTTATAAGTCTTGACCATTTTCTGCAGGATCTTTTTGATGTTTTTGTTAGCAGCTTCGACAGCTCCATTCATCTTGGGACGGTAAGGTGACGAATCATGATGTTCAATCTTGAAACTATCACACAACTCCTTCATAGTTTTGTTTTTCAAATTTGTTCCATTATTTGTTATGATCCTGTTTGGGATTCCATAACAACAGATGATTTGGTTCTTGATAAAATGGGCAACCACTTGCTTGGTCACGTTGGTGTAGGAGGCAGCCTCAGCCCACTTTGTGAAGTAGTCAATAGCCACTAAGATGAATCAATGAACTTTAGAAGCTTTTGGCTCAATTGCCCCAATCATGTCAATGGCCCACATAAAGAACGGTCAGGGTGACGACAACACATTCAACTATGTTGGAGGTACATGCACCTTGTCAGCATAAATTTGGCATTTGTGACATTTTATGGCGTATTGGATGCAATCAGTCTCCATAGTCAACCAATAATACCCAGCCCTTAAAATCTTCTTAACCATGGCATGCCCCTTGGCGTGAGTGCCAAATGCTCCTTCGTGAATGTCGTGAATCAATAGGTATGCTTCTCGTTTGTCAGCACATCTTAGCAAAACCATGTCATGATTCCTTTTGTATAACACATCATTACTGAGGAAAAACTTGAACAATAACCTTCTCAAAGTCTTCTTGTCAAGAGTGGAAGCATTAACGGGATATTCTTTATTCTTCAAATAATTTCTGATGTCATGAAACCATGGTTTCCCATCCTCCTCTTCTCCAACTAATTGGCAGTATGCAGGTTCAGTCTTACGCTCGATACTGATGAGTGGCGCCTCATTAACAAAATTAACCTTCCACATTGAAGCTAACATGGCTAAAGCGTCAGCTATGTGGTTTTCTGATCGCGGAACATGACGGAAGGTGATCTCATCAAAGTATTGGATCATTTACACAATATAAGCACGGTACAGGACCAACTTCGCATCTCTAGTTTCCCATTCACCTTTGACTTGATAAATAACCAAAGCAGAATCTCCACTGACTTCCAAAATCTTGATTCTGAGATCAATGGCTACTTCCAACCCTAGAATGCATGCTTCATATTCAGTAATGTTATTTGTATATTCAAAACATAATCTTGCTGTAAACAGGGTATAACCACCATTAAGGTTCATCAACACAGCACATACACCATGTGCACTGTAGTTAGAAGAACCATCAAACATCATCTTCCATCGGGAACCAGGTTCAGGACCTTCGTCAGGGTCTGGCTCTTCACAATCCTTGACCACCATAATGTCTTCGTCTGGAAAATCAAACTTGAGGGGCTCATAGTCTTCCACAGGCTGATCTGCAAGGTAATCTGATAAGACACTTCCCTTGGTAGACTTCTGAGTGACGTATTGAATATCATACTCTGATAAGAGCATGTGCCAATGGGCAAGTCTTCCTGTTTGAGCAAGCTTTTCAAAGATATACTTCATTGGATCCATTTTTTAGATCAACAAAGTAGTATGACATGTCAGGTATTGTCTCAAATGCCTGGCGGCCCATGCTAAAGCACAGCAAGTCTTTTCTAAAAGTGAATAACGACTTTCTCAATCAGTAAACTTCTTGCTCAAGTAGTAGATGACATGTTCTTTGCGTCCAGATTCATCATGTTGGCCCAAAACATAACCCATTGATCCTTCCAACACAGTCATGTACATGAAGAGGGGTCTCCCTGGAACAGGCGGGACCAAGATAGGTGGTTCTTGCAAATAACTCTTGATTTTTTCAAAGGCATGCTAGCAGTCGAAGTTCCACTCTACAGTCTGGTCTTTGCGAAGCAGCTTGAAGATCGACTCACAAGTGGGAGTCATATGGGAGATAAACCTAGAGATGTAATTCAAATGACCAAGAAAACCTCTTACTTGAGACTTGGTTTGCGGAGCTAGCATCTCTTGAATAGCTTGCACTTTGTCAGGGTCTACCTCAATTCCTCGTTGGCTAACAATAAAACCGAGCAACTTTCCTGATCTAACACCGAAGGTACATTTAGCAGGGTTTAACCTTAGTTGATATTTCCAGAGTCTTTTGAACAGTTTCAGAAGGTGATCCAAATGGTCCTCCTCACTCTGGCATTTAGCAATCATATCATCAACATATACCTCGATCTCTTTATGTATCATGTCATGGAAAAGAGTCACCATGCATAAGCTTAGAAAACTCCTTTACAAGTTGCGTGTTAGTGGATCCAAAAATAATATCATTGACATAAACTTGAACTATAAGAGTATGCTTTCCTTGGATCTTAATGAAAAGTGTAGTATCTACTTTTCCTTTAAAGTATCCTTGATCGATTTAAAATTTACTTAGTCGCTCATACCAAGCCCGAGAGGCTTGTTTGAGACCATATAAAGCTCTTTTGAGTTTGTAAACATGATTTGGATACTCGTGACTTTCAAAACCAGGGGGTTGAGCTACGTACACTTCCTCATTAATATAGCCATTAAGGAACGCGTTTTCACGTCTATTTGAAATAACTTGAATTCTTTGGTGCAAGCATATGCTAGTAAAAATCGTATAGCCTCAAGGCGAGCAACCGGAGCATAAGTTTCCTCATAGTCAATGCCATCTTCTTAGTTATAAAGTTGAGCCATTAGTCGAGCTTTATTACGGGTTATCCCTTCGTTTTTGTCAAGCTTCCTTCAGGTAATTTTTTACGGCGAAAATTCTTTAAGTGGGGAAGAGTTGTAACACCCCAAAATAATTATAGTATTTATCTAATTGATTTATTATGATTATTCGGTGTTTTGGTGAATTCTGGCGAATATTATGATGCATGGTGACTTTGTGTGGAGTTGTGGGGTAGCATTGGGTTAAGGGAATATTGAGGCATTCAGAATTAGTAATTAATTAAGAATATTTTATTAGTAATAATAATAGTATAATTTGAATAATTAGATTATTATTATTATTTAGATTATTATTATCTTTATTATTTAAAATAATTAAGAGGACCATTAAGGATAAGACGGTAATATTGAGAAGGGTTAGTGGGGATAATATGGGTAAATCATAATTAGGGTCCAAGAGGTAGGTTTAACAAAAAGGAAAAGTGGAAATTAGGAGAGTTATTATGTGCAACTGTAAGAAGTGAAGAGAAACTGAGGAAAGGGGGCTAGGGCATAGAGAACGAGATAATCAACCGTAGAACCCCTAAAGGAGAATCTTTTGCTGGAAAATTCGAGGTATGAGGGGTTAATTCGGGTTAATATGTCTGATACGGATTTAAGGTAAAAGTAACTATGTGTTCTATATTTCTGACGAATTTTTGTGGCTGATCTGTGATGAACTTTGTGATTTTACGTGAATCTGTATGCGTTTGATTTCTGTCATGAATTTGTAGGAGTTGCTGAAATTTCTGTGAAATTCGTGTGAATAATTATTGTTGTTGTGATGAATATGTGAACGAAACCAGATCCGAAATTGAAGGTGGGTTTAACGAATTAGGACTTAATAATTAGAAAGAAATTGATGAAAACAATGAAGTAGGATAAAGACGTAGATCTCTGATGAATCGAAACTGTTTTGGGTCTGATTTTGGAATATCGAAGGTGCTGGAATGGGAAGTTTTCGTTCAGATGCGAATCTGAGTTTTGAGTGTTTTCTGGAAATACGCATAACGGGGGGAGTATTACGCGTAAAAGGGGACACACCCAGGGTGATACGCATAACATACACACCCGTCCCCGGGCCAGCACGGCCTTCTGCCAATACACATAGTGTACGCGTAGGGAAAGTATGACCATACACGTATGGGAAGCAATTACGCGTATGGGAAGCTGGGAATAAAGAAGGGTACACGTATGAGAGACCATTACGTGTAGGGAATTCTTGGGAATTGAGCAATACGCGTATGGACTTGCCATTACGCGTAATGGGACATTGAAGGGGATTTTGAGAGGGAAACCTCTCTGGTGATACGCGTAACAGGGATGGTGGTACGCGTAAGAGGGGCATGGGCAGGTGGCCCTACGCGTATGATACGCAGGCCAGTGGGCGGGGATTTGAGCCATACGCGTATGGGGCATAGCCATACGCGTATGGGGCATAGCCATACGCGTATGGACAGGGCAACTGGCAGATTTGTCTATTTTTGTGATTTCTGTCACGTTTTCGCTTGTGATGCAGTTTCCTTGAAACGTAAGGCTATGTTGAGGTAATAAAACATGAGTAAACTAGTAATGAGGGTGAGTGGGATAAAATCGGGAAAAACTTTGACGTAATAATGATGGCATGACGAATTGTGAGGAATAATGATGAATCGTGATGAGTGCGAATTGGTGTTGTATAATGATGTTTGATGATGATTCATGGATGATGATTTTATGATGATGATTATTATGACGATTTGCATCATGCATTCATGGCATAGTTAGGACTCCAGTCCATTTGGTGGCTTCAATCCTATTGTGTGGATTGAAGTGTTTTGTGACGTGCTCCGGTTCTTGTGTAGAATCGATCCTATTGGTGGGGATCTTTGGAGGGTGATGGCCCAGTGTCCATCAATTATGATGAATTGGTACCACATGCATGAGCCTATGATGTTGCATTTGCATATTGTGTGGCATTGCATTCTATTGATGTAATTGATGTATTAATGAGTTTGTGAATGATTTGATGATGTTTTTGTTTATACTTTATCCTTACTTATATCTTATATATTGATTCGTGATTACTCACCCTGCCTATTTGAATGTTGCCTCCACGTGGGTAACGTGCAGGTGATCAGGCTTAGCTTTCTTGGTGCTCGAAGATTTAGCTTTCGAAGTATTTTGATTTCTCCGTCGATTAAAGGGTCTTGCTCTGATATGTAACATCGGGTCGGGACGTTTGAGTCAAACGATTTACGTTCTTTTATTTGTTGGCATGAGGATGTTTTATGATGTTTTATTTTAAGAAGTTTTGGATTATAAAATTGTTTTTAAATTTTGATTTCCGTTGTGTGATGTTTAAATAAATTCATGATGGTCAAACCCGTGTTACGGAGCAGATGGTTATTTGATGTTTTGTGGTGAAATGTGATGCCCTTTTTGGGACTGTACTCTGATAAAATAGTTGTATTTATTCGTGTTGTTTTTAGGGTAGAAAAGGGTGTTACACACTTGGTATAAATCCTTATCCTTAGGAAGTAAGTTTGAAATCAGAATCTGATTCCAAACAACGGCATAAAGAAGAAGATTTGAGACCTCTGATGTATTAGATGGGTCTACAAAGATACGCCACGTAGAAATATAGTGTTCCCAAACAAGAGTTCCTGGGATTTCACCAATATCCTCACAATTGATAACATTTGCAATCGCTTTTGAGGTTACTATAATAGAAACACCAGTTACTCTAGACATAATACCATACTCAGAATTCAGCTCAACATTGGAGGCATTGATCCAAAACTCTTTGACAAGACTTAGATAAGTGAAACCACAAAGCATCTCAAAGTAGCCATTCCAACCTTGTTTAGACACAGTCTTCCAGAAGTTGAAACCAATCTTAAGCAACTCATCAAAATTCACAAACTTTTCATTGATGACTACCAACTGATTCAAAGGAGAATTAACTGAAGAACTTATCTCAGGTTTGGTTTGATCAGCACACAAACAAGAAGAAAAGAAGAAGAAGAAGAAGAAGAAGAAGAAGAAGAAGAAGAAGAAGAGGAAGAAGAAGAACTGAACAAGAATCTTACAAGAATAAGAATCTTGTTAGAAAAAGGACACAATGATGTTTCACAAGATAGAGAATAGTAACAGCAAGTACCAAAAGAGAAAACATCATTACCCAATGGTTCTTTATCCAGCAAATATTTCAATTCCACTATATGAGTTTCATCTTTGTGAAAAGTTAAGTATTATAAAGCTTTTTTTTTTTTAAATGTTTTACTTAAACTGTTATGACAGTAAAAAAGAATCTTCTTTTGAATCTCAGAATCTGACAACTTTCAGAATCTATCATCCATCACAGTCTAGTAGATCTAGACTTAGACAGAGATATCATCTGTCAGTTACAAGTCTCTAAGATTTTATTCAGAGCTAGCACTTTATCTTGAAATATGAGTCATGGGTGATAGATGAATATTGAATTGTCTTATTTAGACTGCTAACAAGCAACAGTATCAACACAAAAAGAGAGAAGTTGTTTCCATAAATATGATCATCATCTGGCTTAATAAGACATTCATTATAGACAAACACCACAGAGTTTCCTCTTAAAGAATTATGAAGTTCTTCCATTTTTAAAAGAACTTCTCTAGAAATCTAACCGAAACTTTGTATCTACATCTATACAAATGTTTAATTGAATCAAAAGATAATCCAGAAAAGAACAAGCATACCCTTTTTTTTGTTGGCCAGAATCGATTCAGTATTCAGACTTGACCAATAGAGTCTGAACACAGCTTTGAGTGGATTCTGATTCAATGGTTGTCTAACCATTGATTACATACTTACACCAAATTCAGTACCACCAGTACTTGAATCTGGGTTGTTGGCTTTTCCTCCAATAAATGTTGTAAACAACCTTATGGAAGATGCCTCTACTTCTTTCCTTAATATCTGTAGCATATACATTATGATACTCATATTTCTATAAGACCATACATGTAAGTACAACCAGACTCTTCTTTGCCTTACATCTCAATCTAATAGCAAAATCATAAGTCACTCCAGAGTATAAGTATAAGATAAGATATGATAGGAACAAAATCTTGTTCTAAGCAATGTCATTAATCTCATTGTCTGGGATTAAATCTTTTGACTCTGAAATCATTGGCAAGCTTAGAACCAGATGGTGTTAGCTATTAGAGATTGACATAAAGCAAATCAAAGTACTATCTTAGTACGGTTGACAGAACTTAAAAAGAAGTTGAATATTTCTCATAGAAATGTTTTTTAAGACAACTTCCATGACGGTCCTCAACCAATAAGCAATGGAGTTTCTTAAGATATCACCTTAAAGAACAAACTCCACATTATCAAATATTGTGAAATAAGATAGCTTTAACAACATCTCTTGCTCTTCAATACTTGATTTTTATTTCAGAAGACAGATACTTCTTTTCACCTGTATCCTGCACTAATATCAGCTTCAAGAGATTAGACATTGAATAGCGTCTGATATTATCATCTAGTAGTGTTTCTTCTTGCTTTCAGATCTAGGAGATCAGTTGAAATACAGGTATTCAGAAGCTTCTGAAGTTACTCTGCTAACAAAAGATATCACAATCCATTCAGTAAGTATGGAAGTTTTACTGACAAGAAACCTAAGTCTCTCATAATCAGTCATTCCAAGGAACTTACCCAAATTGAGAAGGTGATCTTTTGAATAGTTTTTCATCATCTAACTTCATTTATTTCCTTTGAGATTGCAAGACAAATCTTCATAACACATCAGATTCAAGATGTTAACATAAAAAAAACCGTGACTTTAGATTTAAGTCAAAGAACAATCTTCTTAGAATTTGCTTGAAAATGTTAGATGAAGTGTAACTGTGACATCATAAAATTTTACGAATTCAATTTTAAGATTTCTAAATAATTATAAATTTTATTATTATTATTATTAAAAAAAAAATTAAAGAGGAAAACGAAAATAGGAAGGCATATATGATATAGATGTCAATTTATACTTTAAGTTACTTAAATATTCATAGAAAAATCTAGCACTTTAATTTAATAAAATATGCATAGAAAAATCTAATATTTAACACCTCATAAGTCTATATTGTATTTGTTGTACCAATTAAATTAATACAAAATTAATAACTTTTGAGTCATAAATCTAATATTATACACCTCTCCCTAATATTATGTGTTGGATGAATTATATGAAGCCAACCAATTTTTACTTTTAAAAACTCATCATTTTATTAAATCAAGTTGTGAAAAAATTAATATTTTATTTTGTAGAAACTAGTATAAATAGCTAAGGTCTTACCACCATTTTCATTCACACATAAAATCTCTCTCTTTCTATAATTTCATACATAAACTCTTTGCATCTTATTTAAGTTTTGTTTTGGTGCAAATCCACATTTAAGAAGACTCCGTTGAGATTTTCTTCGTTACCGGTAAGCCGTTATAATTTAATTATATTATTTTAATTATATTATTTATATAAAGGTTATTTTAAAAGGACTATGTAAATTTCCGGTTAGACGTCGAGATATTGTACCTATAAAGTCCCAGATAAATTTTACCATTTTAAGTCGTTATAATGCCCAAGTATTATATTAAAATTAAAATGTTATTAGGAATATACTCTTGATAATTTTTCTAAAACAAACGGGGGTATAGTCTAATTTATATTTGACTTTAATAATTATTTAAATATAGTGGAGGGTATTATTAAATATTTTAATAAATAAATATTTCAAGTTGTAACGGGATTATGTTTAATTAACCATAAAATTAAATTCTAATTATTTTATAAATTTTGTACTATTCAACGATTATCGTAAATTAGGTTTTTGGCAAAGATCGGAGAAAACGCTCGTGGACTTTCAACAACGCTCAACTACAAAAGGTGGGGGCAAGATTCCGTACACATGGGACGGTTAGCGTAAAATAGCTTAATATATATGTGTGTAGTGGTTCCCCAAGCCCTACACTAGAGATAAATAAGTAAGGAGAGCCTATTCTCGGATAATGATTTTCACGAATCACTTAACGAGGTTACGCCGGCCTTAATTATTTATCACAGGAATGATCTATGATAATTTGAGGATGTATTGTGCTTGCATTATGTGATTAATTGTATAAATGTGATACTTGAATGATTGTGATTGTTAGACTAAGAAAATGATCTATTACTCCTTGAGATGAAAAACGACAACATCGTGAGCTATTAAGTGTAGAATCCATACTCACGGAAGGGAAGTGTGGTACATTGAATAACTGTATTCGGTTGGGTTCTGGCTAAGGAAAGACTTGGTAGACTATGTACTTTACAGTTGCCTCTCTTTCCTGGAAAGTCAACCATACACTATTTATTGTACAAGCTGAACTTACTGTAAGTGTTCTAGACTGGACCAATGGCTAGAATTGGCCCAATCCACCTCTGCTCCAGAGCGGCCCAAATTGCCTAAGCCCAATCTACGGAGGGGCAAAAGTGACATTTCTGCCCCTCAAACCGGGCAAGGAACGCAACGTCCCTCCCCGGCTTTAATGCCCGTTACGCACGGCTTCCTCGCTGCCCGAACAGCAATGGACAGGTGCCCGGAATTGCGTCTATGCCCGACATAACGGCTAGTTTTTGGCACCCTGCCCGACATAACGGCTAGTTTGGGCAGTTACCTATTCTTTGGGAAAAATGGTTAGTTCGCCCCGAAAATAGGATCGTTGGCCACGCGCTGGGGGCTCTATATAAACCCTCTCGCTTGAGAGGGTCAGGTATCACATTTTTCACCCTAAGAACACACTTTGTACTTACTCCTTTTCTCTAACCTTTTCTTACTTGAGCGTCGGAGTGCCTTGCAGGTACACCCCCTCCTCTCCCCATTCACAAGTCGAGCAACTTGCACGCTTGACGACCAGCATCCATCCGAGCACCTCGCCATCTGACGACCAGCTTACGTGGACCTGTTCGAATACATCGGATCAGTAAGGTTGGGTGATATGAGAACCAAAATAATGGATTCTTGAAGAGTAAATTACTACTAAGGAAGTTTCTAGGATCTGAGTGGAAATTCATATAGAGTTGCATTTAGGAAAGTATAAGTCCACTGCCGTGTGTATGGGCGCACGAGGTTGATCAGCTGCCTAAATCCTGACGAGGATTGTTATTCTGCACGGAGCTACAAGATAATAATTGTATCTTGGCCTATTTCTTAGGGGTGATCGACTTATAACACCTAGACTCCATATGTGACAGTCAGGTGGTGTTGCTCTTGGTAAATGGGAGAACGTTGGTGGCATGTGGTCTCGTGACATCTGATCTCGGTAATTGGGAGGATGTCCTTGACATCGTCTAGTGACCTGAGTCCGCATATAGTTTCGGAATGCATTAGAATAAACAGTAGAGATAAATATAGAATAAGGATACGGTTGTTTGAATACTTGTGGTTGGCATATATATTCCTATTTTACACTCAATCCCAATTTTCTATACCTGTACGAAAATCTTAGCCCTGTATTTCTTTTTGTCTTGCATTTTTGGATAATTTATGATGATCAGGCAACGAGCTCGACAGGCCAAGAGTAAAGACCAGTGAGTGACATGGAGTTGGATTACAACGATATCAAAAACAAAGGTTGTTAGTGTTCTGTCAAACGCTAATCATATCACTATTACAGTCAGTATAAGTGTCAGTCCTGTTGGACTTAGGAGGTCCTTTTTGTTATGCTTTCTTTTGGGTTCTTTATGTACTTTTCTTTTAAGTTTTATCTATGTGGCAGTGCCATCAGTCTTAGCTGTGTCAAACTCTGTGTATAAATGGAAAGCATATATATATATATATATATATATATATATATATATATATATATATATGAAGCAGTATGTTTTAATCAATTAAAATATTGTTATCGGAAAGTTTCTAAATTTCAGTATTTTATTAAGGGTTTTAATTAGAGTTCCACCAATGAGATATAGGGTGTCTTATTTTATGGTATCAGAGCTGGTTGATTCAGCTCTGACCGTAAGTGTCTAGAATTATACTGACTGTAATCAAGTTGAATTCCAAACAGGATGATAACTTTTCTTCTGTGCGTTGAGTCTTCATCTTGAGAGTCTTCTAGTACAGTGATCTAGGAAGAGTCTTTAACACACTTACCTTTTTCCTCCCCCAACGGTCACAAACCCAACGGTCACAAGCCCAACGGACACTTCACAAAATTCATTCTATAAATACTTCACACCCATTCATTATTTTCATATCAATTTTAGAATATTTATCTATACCTTTCAAATGGCTAAATGTTTTCTTTTATTCATCACTCTTCTCGTCATTATCCTTTTTATTATTGGTATTATCAAGCATGAAGAATTTGGTAAAAATTTCGTAGCAATAATGATAATTATAGTTTTACCATTATTAGTCTTAGCTTGGTTTACAAATAGAGGTTTTTGAATGAGACATGGTCATGGTTTTTGTAATCGTTGTTATTGAATAAATTGATATATTTTTATGATGTTTTCCCGAATTCTAGATATAATCATATCTAAAGCATTAATTCAACATTTTAGAAATAACTATCCCTTTCTTGTGAGAGACTTGACAAAAATCCTTATCGATGAATCATTCATGAGGATATAAATATACATAATTGTTATGTTCTTTATGTCTTATGAATGATTGAACCTAATAACTTTAGATATGTGATTTCTATCTCACCTGCTCATAGTATTCCTTTCGATATTGAACCACGTAAACTTGTTCCCAATAATAAGAATATCAATAAGATCCATTTTTAAACTCTGAAAATTCATGCATTCAACATCTATTGACAAAGGAACTAGAATCTGTTAGAACATGATCTGTTCATAACAAGTATTCCTCAAGGTTTTGATCATAACAAAAGTATTGAAAGAGTAATGGTGTAATCTAATATGTGCATGTTCCAAAGCTTAAGAAGAAAATTTTTACGTTTGGAGAAGACATTGGGGAAGTTAGCAAGGTTGAAACTCTCACTCAAAAAAAAAATTTAAGATGTTATTCTCCATGTCCGTAGAAGAAACCCTCAGTGTTGAAAATTTTCCAGTAGTTTGTGAATTTCCGAAAGTCTTTCCAGAAGATTTTCCAGGTTTACCACCGGTTAGGGAAGTGGAGTTTGCTATAGATTTGGTTCCAGGAACTGGGCTGATTTCTATTTCTCCTTATCAATGTCACCATCAAAATTGGCAGAGTTGAAGAAGCAATTAGATGACATGTTGGGGAAAGAGTTTATTAGACCAAGTGTATCACCATGGGGAGCTCCTATCTTGTTTGTAAATAAGAAAGATGGTTCGTCTAGACTTTGTGTGGATTATAGACAGCTTAACATAGCTACTATAAAGAATAAGTATCCATTGCCTAGAATTGATGACTTGATGGATCAATTTAAGGGAGCATCGATATTCTCAAAGATTGACTTGAAGTCAGGATATCATCAGAGTAGGGTGAAGGAGGATGATATTCCAAAGACAGCTTTTAGATCCCGATATGGACATTATGAGTACTTAGTTATGCCATTTGGTTTGACTAATGCTCCAGCTGTATTCATGGATTACATGAATAGGATCTTTAGGCCATATTTAGATCAATTTGTTGTAGTTTTCATCGATGATATTTTGATTTACTCCAAGAATGAGGCAGAGCATGAAAAACATATGAGGATTTTATTGCAAATATTGAAGGACCGACAGTTGTTTGCGAAATTTTCAAAATGTGAGTTTTGGTTGAAGAAGGTGCAATTTCTGGGTCATGTAATCAGTGTGGAATGATGAAGTGGGAAAGTCCTAAGAATGTTGGTGAGGTTCGAAGTTTTCTAGGACTAGCTGGATATTATCGAAGGTTCATCGAAGGATTTTCAAAGATCGCTTTACCTATGACTCAGTTGACAAGGAAAGGTAAAAGCTTCGAATGGACAAAGGAGTGCGAGGAAAGTTTTCAAAAGTTAAAAGAAAGATTAACTTCATTTCCAATTCTTATCTTACCAGATCCATTAGGACAATTCGATGTGTATTATGATGCATCATACCAAGGACTGGGTTGTGTGTTGATGCAAGAACGCAAGGTGATAGCTTATGCATCGAGACAGTTAAAAACACATGAGAGGAATTACCCTACTCATGACCTAGAGATAGCAACAATTGTTTTCACCTTGAAGATTTGGAGGCATTACTTATATGGATCAAAGTGCAGAGTATGGAGTGATCAAAAAAGATTGAAGTATTTGTTTGATCAAAAGGATCTAAACATGCGACAAAGACGTTGGATGGATTTCTTAAAGGACTATGACTTTGAATTACACTACCATCCAAGAAAAGCCAACGATGTGGCAGATGCCTTGAGCACAAAAAGCTCTCCATGTGTCAGCAATGATGCTAAAGGAAGAAGATTTGATTCAACAATTTGTAGGTTTGAATTCAGGTGCAGAATTTGTTCAAGGAAGGATGTTCCTGGGTACTACCGTAGTAGCTAGTGAAATTATGAATAGGATTAAAGAAGGACAAAAGGCTGATGAACATTTGATGAATATAAAGAAATGATAGAAAATGGTCAGGGTGGAGACTTTCATATAGGTGGTGATGAAATACTGAGATTTAGAAAAGGACTTTGTGTACCTCAAAATATAGAAATTCGGAGATTAATACTTGAAGAAGGTCACAGTAGTAAGTTAGGTTTTCATCCAGGATCCACTAAGATGTATCAAGATTTAAGAAAAATGTTTTGGTGGTTTGGAATGAAGAAGGAAATAGCAAAGTATGTTCAATCATGTCTGGTGTGTCAAAAAGCAAAGATTGAACATCAGAAACCAGCTGGGTTATTACAATCGTTAGATATTCCAGAATGGAAGTGGGATGGAATCGCTATGGATTTTATAGTTGGATTACCAAAAAATCAGAAGAAGTTTGATGCAATATGGGTTGTAATTGATCGATTGACAAAGTTAGTTCATTTCATTCCTATCATTCAAACTTATAGCTTTGAGAAGTTAGCACAAATTTATGTCAGAGATATTGTGAGGCTGCATGGAATTCCAGCAAGTATAGTGAGTGATCGTGATCCTCGATTTACGTCAAAGTTTTGGAAGCAACTACATCAGGAGTTGGGAACTAAGTTAAGACTGAGTTCAGCTTATCATCCACAAACGGATGGTCAATCAGAACGGACGATTCAATCACTAGAAGATTTGCTAAGAGCTTGTGTTATAGAACATAAAGGGAGTTGGGATGAGTTTCTACCTTTAATCGAATTTACTTATAATAACAGTTTCCATTCGAGTATAGGCATGGCACCATATGAAGCATTATATGGAAGGAAATGTCGCACACCCTTGTGTTGGTACGAAATTGGAGAAAATAAGATTCTTGGATCGGAATTTGTAGCACAAACAACAAATCAGGTTAAAATTATCAGAGATAAGATGAAGGCTGCACAAGATAGACAAAAGAGTTATAGTGATAAAAGAAGAAGACCTTTGGAATTTGAAAAAGATGATCATGTGTTCATAAAAGTTACTCCTAGGACAGGAGTTGGACGAGCAATCAAGACCAAAAAGTTGACGCCAAGGTTTATCGGGCCTTTCCAGATTCTAAATCGAGTTGGACCAGTAGCATACCGTATTGCTTTACCGCCTCATCTATCTAATCTTCATGATGTGTTTCATATTTCACAGTTGAGGAGATATTATCCAGACCCATCCCACATTATCGAATATGAAACATTAGAACTCAAGGATAACTTAGAATACGAAGCTTTACCAATTAGGACTGTGGACCATAGAGTAAAGGTACTTCGAGGGAAAGAGATACCATTGGTTCGAGTTATGTGGGACGAAGCAACATGCGACTCAACCTAGGAAAGGAAGTAGAGATGCAACGACAATATTCTCATTTATTTACGTTAAATTTCGAGGACGAAATTTATATTATGGGGGATAGTAATGTGACATCCTAAAATTTTACGAATTCAATTTTAAGACTTCTAAATAATTATAAATTTTATTATTATTATTATTAAAAAAAAAATTTAAAGAGGAAAACGAAAATAGGAAGGCATATATGATATAGATGTCAATTTATACTTTAAGTTACTAAAATATTCATAGAAAAATCTAGCACTTTAATTTAATAAAATATGCATAGAAAAATCTAATATTTAACACCTCATAAGTCTATATTGTATTTGTTGTACCAATTAAATTAATACAAAATTAATAACTTTTGAGTCATAAATCTAATATTATACACCTCTCCCTAATATTATGTGTTGGATGAATTATATGAAGCCAACCAATTTTTACTTTTAAAAACTCATCATTTTATTAAATCAAGTTGTGAAAAAATTAATATTTTATTTTGTAGAAACTAGTATAAATAGCTAAGGTCTTACCACCATTTTCATTCACACATAAAATCTCTCTCTTTCTATAATTTCATACATAAACTCTTTGCATCTTATTTAAGTTTTGTTTTGGTGCAAATCCACATTTAAGAAGACTCCGTTGAGATTTTCTTCGTTACCGGTAAACCGTTATAATTTAATTATATTATTTTAATTATATTATTTATATAAAGGTTATTTTTAAAGGACTATGTAAATTTCCGGTTAGACGTTGAGATATTGAACCTATAAAGTCCCAGATAAATTTTACCATTTTAAGTCGTTATAATGCCCAAGTATTATATTAAAATTAAAATGTTATTAGGAATATACTCTTGATAATTTTTCTAAAACAAACGGGGGTATAGTCTAATTTATATTTGACTTTAATAATTATTTAAATATAGTGGAGGGTATTATTAAATATTTTAATAAATAAATATTTCAAGTTGTAACGGGATTATGTTTAATTAACCATAAAATTAAATTCTAATTATTTTATAAATTTTGTTCTATTCAACGATTATTGTAAATTAGGTTTTTGGCAAAGATCGGAGAAAACGCTCGTGGACTTTCAACAACGCTCAACTACAAAAGGTGGGGGCAAGATTCCGTACACATGGGACGGTTAGCGTAAAATAGCTTAATATATATGTGTGTAGTGGTTCCCCAAGCCCTACACTAGAGATAAATAAGTAAGGAGAGCCTATTCTCGGATAATGATTTTCACGAATCACTTAACGAGGTTACGCTGGCCTTAATTATTTATCACAGGAATAATCTATGATAATTTGAGGATGTATTGTGCTTGCATTATGTGATTAATTGTATAAATGTGATACTTGAATGATTGTGATTGTTAGACTAAGAAAATGATCTATTACTCCTTGAGATGAAAAACGACAACATCGTGAGCTATTAAGTGTAGAATCCATACTCACAGAAGGGAAGTGTGGTACATTGAATAACTGTATTCGGTTGGGTTCTGGCTAAGGAAAGACTTGGTAGACTATGTACTTTACAGTTGCCTCTCTTTCCTGGGAAGTCAACCATACACTATTTATTGTACAAGCTGAACTTACTGTAAGGTTGGGTGATATGAGAACCAAAATAATGGATTCTTGAAGAGTAAATTACTACTAAGGAAGTTTTCAGGATCTGAGTGGAAATTCATATAGAGTTGCATTTAGGAAAGTATAAGTCCACTGTCGTGTGTATGGGCGCACGAGGTTGATCAGCTGCCTGAATCCTGACGAGGATTGTTATTATGCACGGGGCTGTAAGATAATAATTGTATCTTGGCCTATTTCTTAGGGGTGATCGACTTATAACACCTAGACTCCATATGTGACAGTCAGGTAGCGTTGCTCTTGGTAAATGGGAGAACGTTGGTGGCATGTGGTCTCGTGACATCTGATCTCGGTAATTGGGAGGATGTCCTTGACATCGTCTAGTGACCTGAGTCCGCATATAGTTCCGGAATGCATTAGAATAAACAGTAGAGATAAATATAGAATAAGGATACGGTTGTTTGAATACTTGTGGTTGGCATATATATTCCTATTTTACACTCAATCCCAATTTTCTATACCTGCACGAAAATCTTAGCCCTGTATTTCTTTTTGTCTTGCGTTTTTGGATAATTTATGACGATCAGGCAACGAGCTCGACAGGCCAAGAGTAAAGACCAGTGAGTGACATGGAGTTGGATTACAACGATATCAAAAACAAAGGTTGTTAGTGTTCTGTCAAACGCTAATCATATCACTATTACAGTCAGTATAAGTGTCAGTCCTGTTGGACTTAAGAGGTCCTTTTTGTTATGCTTTCTTTTGGGTTCTTTATGTACTTTTCTTTTAAGTTTTATCTATGTGGCAATGCCACCAGTCTTAGCTGTGTCAAACTCTGTGTATAAATGGAAACCATATATATATATATATATATATATATATATATATATATATATATATATATATATATATATATATATATATATATATATATATATTTATGAAGCAGTATCTTTTAATCAATTAAAATATTGTTATCGGAAAGTTTCTAAATTTCAGTATTTTATTAAGGGTTTTAATTAGAGTTCCACCAATGAGATATAGGGTGTCTCAGTAACTACTTCAAGATCTAAAAACTGATCCCCACAAATCTGAGCACAAGAGTTCAAAGATATTCCAAGCATCATACATATCAATGATGTTGATATACTCAGAATTGAGATAGAGCATCTACCATAATGCAACTACCTCTAAAGATATTCAATATGCATCTTCTGAGTTGGTGAAAGATATTTTCAAGATGATCATCTTTAACACCATCAACTTCTATAGCAATGCCTCTTTCAAGGATATTCTATAGACCTTCAGCAACCTTTTATCAAGTCCAATAAGTTAAAAATATGTTTAGCTTTTCCATCATTTAAATTCAGTGGAGTCATCCATTTAAATATGGTAGGAAAAGTCGTATGATATTTTTCATGTGGCACTTGATTCCTTCTTGAAGAAGAAATATACTTTTCTTATTGGATCATTGTCTGGGCCACTGTTAAGTGTTAAGCACAAACCATGATTTAATACCAATTGAAGGTATGAAAAGTACACAAGAAGGGGGTTGATTGTGTTTCGCATTTTCTTTTAATTTAACTTCTGATCAGAGTTTCAGAATCATAACTGGTGTTCAGATTCTGTATTAATTCATTGGCATCGGATATAACAGAAGTAAATAAAATAACAACAGAAGACACAAAAGATTGATCCTGGTTCCTCGCCTAACTGAGAGTACTCCAGCCCCCTTGCCTCACAAGAGATTTTCATTATAACCACTTCATGATTACAATCGCTTATGCTTCTACATAAGATTTTTACACCTACTCAGACAAACTGTCTGAGACTTCCTTTGCTTATAGCATATGTCTAAGACTTTCCCTTGCTCACACCTTCTGACCGAGCCACCTGCTTCAAGGTCTTCAGGTTGAGACTTCCCCTTGCTTAGAGCACATGTCTAAGACTTCTCTTGCTCACGTCCTCTGGCCGAGCCACGTGCTCTTCTGGCCATCCAGACTGAGACTTCCCTTTGCTTAAGCTCTCTTGAGACTTCTTGCTCACGCCCCTCATACGGAGACTTCCCCTCTGCTCAATCAGACTAGCTGAATATGACTTTCACAGCTCAAGCACTTAAGCAATGAAACTTACGTGGCTTAGACATCTTAGCTCAAGACTTGTTGCTTGAATCCCAGTGAGACAAGACTTTTGCTGAAGCACATAGCAAGAGACTTAATCTAAACTACTGAAGGCTTAGCAGAATAGAGAACAAGGTGTACATGATGCAGGCATTAGAGGTACAGAAAATCACCATAAAAAAGACCAAAAGCTCTTAAGATTTCTAAGATATTTAATGGTAAGAAATCTTAAAGATTTTACAATTACAACCTAAAACAGAAAATCTGCATATTACATTAGAGTTGATAATTGCTTGATCTTGCTACACCTTCATCAGAAGAATCCTTGTTAAGATTCAAACTTGAATCTTCAACCATATATATAGCCTTTGTAGAAACTAGTCATTGAGGAAATTACTTGATCAAGTGTCTTTGCCTTTACTCCATAGTACAAGAGACATTGAAGATGGATACACAGCAGATTTTGAATCTAGTGTGTAACAGATTTAACCTTTGAGTCTTCAAGAGGTTTTGTACTGATAGACCCGTTGGGAGCAGACGTCCGTAGAGCATGTCAACCTTTCTTGAGCCTTGCAATCTTGTAGACTCTAGCTGATAGGTTGATAAGACAATACAACTTGCTTTCTACAGTACGCATAATCCACAGCTTTATCACTAACTCTGAATAGTACCAGATGTTGATATACAATTACCAAGTGTAGTAACTCGTCTGAATGCTGATGCCTTCAGCTCAGAGTCTGCGCCAAGCCACACTAGCAATTGTTCTTTAAACTCTGCCACCAGACGCTAGCAATAAAGCAACTCCCTAGTGTGTCTATGTAAAACAGATTCTGATTATTTATGTACAAGAACAAGAACCTACATAAATAAAACGCACGTCAAATAAATCATTGTTCTTTTAATACTTTTCTTATCATCAAAACTAAAAGAGAATATATCATGAACAAATCTTGTTCTAACACGCAATGGTTTCACCATGCTCCATGAAAAATTCCTCAAACTCTTGATTTAATGTGTTAACCATAGCTTGTTTCACCTCATTAGTACCCTCATGGGCAACTTCTAATGCGTCCCACATAGCTTTGGCGGTCTCACAATAAGAAACGCGATAATACTCATCAACACCTAATGCAAATGTGAGAATATTTTCCGCCTTCCAATCATGTGACCACAATTTCCAATCATTATCATTCCATTGTGCTTCTAGTTTAGGTACGATGACACCCTCGACATTGGTCACGATAATTTCATTAGTACCATTTTTTATGGCATCCCATATACCTTTGTCAACCGAGTTGACATGAATACACATACAAGCTTTCCAATAGCCATATTTTTTGCCGGTGAAAATTAATGCTCTATTGTACGCTCCCTTAGGTTCGATAGTCATTCTTTTAAAGAGCAAATGTTAAGCACGAAATTAATCAGAGTTCGTGATATCACTTGTTAGACGATAGGCTTCGATCTAGAGGGGGTGAATAGATCACAAATTAAAAATCAAAACTTTTAGCAAAAAAAATTTTCAAAAGTTTTGTGGCACAACAAAAACAACCTGAATCAAATCGTCTAACCGAACCTCTATTGAAAAGCTCAGATTTGCATAAAGATCCACAAACATATGATAATGAACACAAATATTTCAACAACAATCAACCACAAATAATTAAATGTAAAGCTATATGTAAATCTTATTCCCAATGATAAAAAACACACAAAAACACAATAAGGCAGTTTATCGAACACTTTGTGTGGAATCAATATCTTTGAAAATTTACTTTGTTTTGTTGATCTTAAAACCAATCACAATCAAATGGATTATGATTATATCAACAAAACCTAATTCAAAATATGATCATAAAATAATTCCCAAACAAAATGATTAAACGAGCAATGAATCCAATAATTTGAAAACACAAAATTAAAAGAGACAAAGTACACAATGATTTGTTTAGGCAGTTCCCCAATCGGCCTCGCTATGGGTACGTCTACCCTCAATTCAAATTCGAATTGAGATAATTGAAATTAACCTTACTTTGCAAAAAGTGTAAATACAAGAGATGAAAACACTAACCCTACAAACCCTAGGTTTGCTATTTATTCTACCGCCTCCAAAACTCTTGATCAAAGATTGATCAAGTCACTAACAATTTTATTTCAATTCACCAGTTCTTATTACTACCTTGCAAGATACTCCTTGTCTCAAGATTTTCACTCAGTCGAGTCAATCCCAAGCGAACACTTGTTGAAACCCAAGATTTACCAATACGGCATACCGTCTCACTCTTTTCCCTTGCAAGGTACCCCTTGTCCCAAGGCTTTCACTCGATCAGATTCGAATTGAGTAATCTTGTCCAAAATCTTCAAATCATCAATGATCTTGAAGGAAAACTCCAGCTCAGTTTTCTTATTTAAAACCCTCAAAGAACTCAACCTAATATTCTCGGTACAACAACCTAATTGGACGTTATCAACCCTAATCTATATGGTCACCCAAACAAAAAATGATTATGTGTAGTTTGATTGTGTGTATGCATAGAAAAGAGGTTGAAGATGATGAGTATGATTTGAAATCCCGGTTTCATGTAGGTTTTATTGTAGAACCTTACTACAAATGATGCATGTATCAAGTATTTATAAGTATGCAAGTTTGGAAGAAAAAGGAATGCAAAAGAATAAAGAAAATTGTGATTTTTGTAAAAGTGCATCAAATGAGTCGACTTATGAAAGTTATAGATGGACCTATCATGGTCTTTGTGTCGACCTATGAAGGTCTTAGGTCGACCTATAAAGGTCTTGTGTCGACCTATATCAGTCAGCACATGGAGAGAACCTGCAAGCTTCAATATTGGAGCATGTCTGTTGATATATGCATTCTATGTGTCGACCTATAGAAGAAAAATTTCTTCTATGCATCGACCTATAGTCGTATGTGTCAACACATACTGTAATGCACTTCATAAAATTTGTTTTCAATGCAATTTTTGATGTATGAACTTTTCCAAAATATTTTAATGTTTTCTAATGCTAAGATGCACATATAGAATCAGAGGATATCGTCCAATATACATTAACGCTAAAGAATCCTAGTTTTGACATCACGCAAAACAAATCTAACCGAGTGTTGCACTCACACTTTGGTGCAGAGTACGAATCAAACGCTCCTTAAGCCTTCAGGGTCTGAGTTATCACTAAAAGTTAGAACAGCATACCACAGTATGTACCTTCAGATGCTAATGAACATATTCAGATTCTGATTAGCCAGAATCTGAGTAATATTGTTTCTTCACTTATGCTTTCAACAGGATTAATTCATGATGATTTCTTAGCTTATGATCTTGCACACTTGAACATATGTTAGCAAACCCTATTGTTATTTAAATACTTTGTTATCATTAAAACATTTTAAGTGCATAAAAAAATCTTGTTCCAACAATCTACCTCTTTTTTATGATGACAAACATATGTATTTAAGAACAATGGTTGTTGATAATCTTAATAGAGTCTGATATCAAGGTACGAGGTTTGTAAGCTTTTCTTGAATCTGACAGTCCTTAGGTTGTGGTTTGTAAGCTCCACCTTAGTCCATTTCTATGTTAATTTATCTTATAATTTAATTAAAAAATTCTAACATCAGGGTCTGAGGTTTGTAAGCTCCCCCTGAGTTTGACAGACCTCAGGTTAAGGTTTGTAAGCTCGGCTTTTAGTCTAATAATTCTTAAGTTGAGGTTTTTAAGCTCCCCCTAAGTCCTATCTATGTTAATTAAATCTCTCATTTAAGATAAAAATAATAATATGTTCAAAAGAAAGAATTTACCAAAATAATGAATAATTAGGGTTTTGGTAAATTAAAAGCATTAAAAAAACTTTTAACCTTCTTAAATACTTCAATGTATTTTCTCCCCCTTTTGTGATCAACAAAAAGATATTAAATGTAGATACTGATGATAGATAAGCATACGAACCACAATTTTCAAGATGGTCAAAGATAGACTCTAACTACATATATTCTTAGAAATAATAAGTTCATAAGCACAGGACTCAAAGAACACGGTCTTCAAGATAAAGGAGATTCTACCCAGACTCTATAAAAGCATATGTAGAGTACAACAACAAAACACACAGCTAAAGAAAATCACAAGAATGGGCAAAAATAAGAGATCATTCAAAGCATATAAGAGGGATTTCGCAAAAGAAATCTGCAACTCAATGAGAAAGGATGCAAGACAAGAGGTAAAGAAATAGAAAAAAGAGGCTGAAATACTTGTAAATGCTCAAAAAACCACAGAGGAAGGTACATCTGGTGGAGTTGCTGAGAAGAGCAAGCTTCCCACAGAAGATGAAGAGTGGATGAAGATTACAAGACTTTTTTGGAGAATTACACAAAAGATCAAGAAGATCAGGACTGAAGATCCGTGTAAAAGTGCTTAGAAACTGATCTTGTAATATCCCTATGCATAAAGTTTCCTTTTCTCTTCAATAGTCATAAACTGCCTTTTAAATCCTTCAATTATGACTATGCTTATGAATCACAAGATAAAAGATGCACAAAAGAGACATTTTATTAAAATGAACAAATGAGCTAAAAAGATAAAACACAAAACAAAACAAACAGATAAATGTTTCTAAAGAAAAAGATTTGTCGGAAAGATTCAAGACAACAGTCTTTGTTTTAAGACTACTCAAATTTTATCTTTAGAAAACAGGCGATAAAAATAAATAAACAAGTAAACAAACATGAGGCGATGACAAAGGGACAGTTTTACAGAAAATAAGAAGTTTCACATCACTATCCAATAGTCTTTACCCAACAGATACTATGCAAGATAATTATCAAACATGTGAATGCAGTGTGAAGCAAATAATCGACCTCCAGAGTCTCAGAGTCTGATAATTGATCAGAATCCACTTTTCATCAGAGGCAGTTTCCTAGGCTTTTATTGGAGCTACTTCTGAGCAACATCAGATTTGATATTCTGACCAGACACAAGCATTATTCTTCCATATAGACCATGTTTAGATTCTTCTTGATGAAATCAAACCTTGCAATAGCCAATGGTTTTGTAAATATGTCAGCCCATTGATGATCAATACCAATGAACTTAATATCTATAACTCCCTTCTGAACATAGTTTCTTATGAAGTGATGTTTAATCTCAATATGCTTGGTTTTGGAGTGTTTAACTGGATTCTTTGTTAGACAGATACCAGCAGTATTATCAGAGAAGATAGGGATACTGTTACCACAAATTTGATAATCCTCTAAGTGATACTTCATCCAGAGTAGTTGTATACAACACTTAGCAGCAGAGATGTATTCTTCTTTTGTTGTAGAGAGAGCAATAGTTACATGTCTCTTGCTATCCTAGGATATTAGGTGTTCACCTATGAATTGATAGTTTCCACTAGTGGACTTTCTCTCAATTTTATCCCCAACATAGTCAGCATCACAAAATTCAGTCAGCTTATAATCTAGATATTTCTTATAAATAAGTCCCAGATTTGTTGTTCCTTTTAGATACCTAAAGTTCCTCTTAATAGCAGTTAAATGAGTTTCTCTAGAATTTGATTAAAATCTTGCATACAAGCACCCACTGAATAAAATATCATGCATAATGTTGTAAGATAAAGCAAATAACCAATCATACCTCTGAACAACTTTTGATTAACTTTTACCTGCTTTCCTCTTTGTTCAGGATCGAAGTAGGATGCATAAGTGTTACCATAATCTTGCAATCTTCAAGATTAAACTTCTTCATAAACTACTTTCTATATTTGAATTGATGAACATAAGTTTCATCATTGCCTTGATTGATTTGGATTCCCATGAAGAATTTCGATTCTCCCATCATGTTATTCTCGAACTCAACCTGCATGGTCTTAGAGAATTCTTTGAACAAAGATGCATTAGTGGAACCAAAAATAATGTCATCAACATAAATCTGAACAATTAATATTTCTTTGTTCAAAGTCTTCCTAAATAATGTAGTGTCAACCTGGCCCTTTTCAAAATCCTTTTCAAACATGAAATTGCTCAATCTCTCATACCAAGCTCTAGGAGCTTGTTTGAGTCCATAGAGTGATTTCTTGAGTTTAAACACAAATTCTGGGTGGACTGAGTCCTTAAACCCAAGGGGTTGTTTGACATACACTTCTTCATAAATAACTCCATTTAGAAAGGCACTTTTAACATCCATTTGATAAAGAATGATATTATGATTGACAACATAAGAGAAAAGAAGTCTTATTGCCTCTAACCTTGCCACAAGGGCAACGGTTTCAGAGAAATATATACCTTCCTGCTGACTGTAGCCTTGAGCTACCAGTCAAGCCTTATATCTTACCACTTCTCCTTGCTTGTTCAGCTTGTTTCTGAACACCCACTTTGTTCCAATGATGTTCTTCTGACTTGGTCTTGGAACCAGATCCCACACATCATTCCTTTGGAACTAGTTCAGTTCTTACTACATGGCCACAATCCATTCATCATCTAATAAAGCCTCATCCACAAAAGTTGGCTCAATCAAGGAAATGAAACCTAGCATGCAATTATCATTTTTGAAAGTTGATCTAGATCTCAATGGATCATCCTTGTTTCCAATTATAAGATATTATGGATATGAGTTTTATTTTCAAAAGACTTCTTGGGTTGAGAAGTCATTTATGAACCATCTTGGGCATCCTCTAAATCTTCCACTTCTAGAAGAGCTTCAAACTCATGATCAACTTCTGATTCAACAACTTCTAAACCTCTGACTTTTGAGCTTATAACTTCTGAAGATCCATTCTATAGATGTTTGTTAGACACTTGCATATCTGCAATACTTTTAACAGGTTTTTCTGTATCATTGTCAGACCTTTTGTCATCAAACTTGACATGTATAGACTCTTCAACCATCTTGGTTTCAGAGTTATACACTCTATATGCTTTAGAAGGATCAGAATATCCTAAAAAGATATGCTTTTGAGCTTTAGCATCGAATATCTTTAGGTACGCCTTATTGTTCATAATGTAACAAGTACATCCAAATTGATGAAAGTGAGATATGATTGCCTTTATTCCTTTGAATAACTCATATGATGTTTTATTTAGAATAAGTCTGATGTAGATTCTATTCTAAACATAACAAAAAGTATTAACAGCTTCTACCCACAAATATTTAAGCCATCTCTTGTAATGATTTGTTATTTCTTTCTACAACCCCATTTCATGTGGAGTTCTTGGAGATGAGAACTCACAGATAATTCCATGTTCATTACAAAAGATTTCAAAAGGCCCTTTTTCAAATTCACCACCATGATCACTTATGACTTTCAGAATTTTTAGTTCATTGTCAGACTAAATTTGTGTACAGAAGTTACTGAATTATTTATATGACTCATCCTTGGATCTGAGGAATTTAACCCAAGTCCATCTATTGTAATCATCAACAATGACCAAACCATACTTTTTCCCATTGATTGATGCAATCCTAACAGGACCAAACAAGTTAATGTGAAGTAGTTTTAAAGGTCTAGAGGTTGAGGCAATGTTTTTCAATTTGAAAGAGGTTTTGTTAATATTTCCAACTTGACATGCTCCACACATACCATCAGAGTGATAATCAAGATCTGGCAGCCCTTTAACAAGTTTTAGCTTGCTAAGTTTAGAGATCAACCTCTAGTTAGCATGACCTAACCTCTTATGCCAGACCCATTTTTATCACTCATTGACATAAGGCAAACAACCTTTTGGTCAGTCAATTTCAAAAAGGTTAGTTCTGTAAACATTTCCATTCCTCTTACCTTTGAACAGGATATTTTTGTTAGACTCATTGATTACAGAACATAAGTTCTTATCAAACACAACTTCATAACCACTACCGCAAAATTGAATTATGCTCAATAGGTTATGCTTGAGTCCACTTACTAACCAAACATTATTGATAAAGAGTATATAGTTACCAATAGTTCATGTACCAATAATCTTCCTTTTTTGTCCTCCTACAAGCCCCTACATTTCCTTCCTTTATCAGTGTCAGGGTTTGGAACATAAGCTTTTCTCCTATCATATGACGTGAGCAACCACTGCCCAGGTACCAAGCTTGATGCTTTATTTCTCCTCTTAAGCAAATATGCAGCAAAAATAATTTGGGATTTAGGTACTCATACTCTTATGGGTCCTTTATGGTTAGTTCTCACATGCTTCCTTTTGTTTTGAACCTTTTTTTATAGTAGGGTTTATACCTATTCCAGACTTTTCGTTTAAAAAAGTTCTGTCTAGGGTGAGTTTTGACATCTGAACCTCTCTGAACTTTTGGTCCATTGGTCTTGGGTTCTATTCTCTTCAGAACCTTTGACTTTGGATTTCTGGGTTCATAATTCTTCAAAACCTTTAACTTTTGAATTTTAGGTTTTGATGTCTTCACTACCTTTGATTATGACATCTTAGGTATTGCTTTGTTCATAACATTTGATTCAATAATCTTGGATTCTGATTTGTTCATACTCTTGCCTTTATTAGAGCTAGACACAAAACAAGTTTTCAGCACTATCTGAGCACTGCTTGAAGAAGAAACATATGATTTCTTCAAGAGTTGAGCTTTAGAAATAGCACATTTCTCATTGTTTCTCAGGCCTTTTTCTTTGCTTTGTCATAATACAATCTTGAAGAGAAACTTCCTGCTTACTCAAGGTTTTATCAGAAATTTTGTTAACTTGAGTAATATGATCTTTCTCCAAGGATTCAACTTTATTTTGAGAAATTTTAAGTTCTTCCTTTAGAAGATCAAGTTTCTTTTTCAAGGTTTTCATATGCATTGCTTTATCTTGATAATGACACATGAGTTCTTGAAAAAAAAGAAATTAAATGAGAATAAGATAAGTTAGAAAATACCTTGTCTTTTCCATAAGAGTCTGAATCATCGGTTGATTCATATTCTGTATCTGAGAGTGTGAGAGCGATTAGGAAAAGATTTGCCTCTCCCTCGTCTTAGTATGAGCCAATTTCATAATAAAGTTCATCCCATGTTTCCATGAGACTCTTCTTGAATTTGTTTCTGAACTTTCCTTTTGAAAGCTTCCCTTCATAAGCCTTTTTTTTGCAGGTCAGGACACTCATCTATGAAGTGACCAGACTTCTTATAGTTGAAGCAACTCTTATGATCATATGCATTATCCTTGGAACTAGACCCTCTGAAGTTATTGCTTTTACCGGAGAATTTTATGTTCCTTCTTGCCATTTGCTGAAACCTTTTAATGATAACGGACATCTCCCCCTCATTAGAGTAACCATCAGAAACTTCTTCATCAGAAGCTTCTTCAGATTTCCAGACTTTTGAGGATCGGACGGTTTTACCACCAGATCTTCCCACAACAGACTGTAATGTCAATGTTTTGGATTTAATCACTGGCACATCCCCATTCAGTTCTATTTCATGGCTCTGAAGGTTGATAATCAAACTTTAAAGACTCATAGTATTCAGGATTTTAGCCTCCTGAATAGATTTGACCTTAGGTCTGTACTTAGAAGGAAGACTCCTTAAGATCTTCTTCATATGGTCAACAGTAGTGTAACTTTTGCTAAGGATCTGAAGGCATGATACAATAGTTTGAAACTTAGAAAACATGGTTTCAATGTCCTCATCATCCTTCATCCTGAATAACTCATAGTGTTGAACAAGAAGATTAGCCTTCGCTTCTTTTTCTTGTTGATTCCCTTCATATGTTGAAGTCAGCGATTCAAATATAGTCTTAGTTGTAGACTTATCAATAATTTTAATATATTTAGAGTGAGGTAGAGTCTCAATCATAATACCCTTCCTTTGTGGTGTTTTCTGTAAACTTTCTTTTGGACTGGTGTAAGAGTTTTTCTATCTTTCACCATCCAAACACCATCAATAGTCAAGTCAATACCATCCTCAAGTATGCCCCATAACTCGTCATCAAGGCCAATGATGTAAGTATACATTTTGCTCTTCCACCACTCAAACAGAGTGGAATCACCACTAAATGAGGGTGGTTTAGCAGAATAATGACTTTTCTCAACATCACTATAGTCATAAGGAACAGTAGAACCATACATGATATTGTAAGTAAATTTTTCAAGATCAATTCATTGTACCATGATTATGTGTTTAGCAGAGCTCGTGCTCTGATTCCAACTGAAGGTGAGAAAAATACATAAGAAATGGAGTGAATTTTGTATGCCAAAAATCATTTCACTTCTAAAATTGAACCACGTTCAGAGTCTGATATCAGAATGTGTAATAGCAGCAAAAATGAAATGTTCAGAAGTAAATGCAAGAAACACAGAAAGATGATCCTTATTCCTCTCCTCAACTGAGAGTAGTCCAGTCCCCTTGCCTCGATAAGAGCTTTTCACTATAACTAATCAGATTACAAATGCTTAAGCCAACTGCTCAAGACTTCCTGCTCAATCAACCTAGAACGAGACTTCCTTGCTTAAGCCAACTGCTCAAAAGTTCCTGCTCAATCAACCTAGAATGAAACTTCCTGCTTAAACCCTTGGTTCAAAATTTCCTGCTCAAGTACATAGACAAGAGACTTTAATGATCAAACACATAGCCAAGAGACTTCCTCTACTTTAAACAAACAATTTAGTAGAAAAAATAACTATTATACAATGATACACAATCAGAAGTATAACGGTTGTGTAAAAATCACAAAGGTTTTCAATCTTTCTAAGATTTCTAAGATAATCTAAGATAAGAAATATTAAGATCTTATGTTATAACAGTTACAATAATAGCTCAGAGTTATGCTAAGATCTTTCAATGTGTTGTGATGTTGTAACCTCTCTTTGAGTTATCAGCTTCCTTTTATAAAGATAGAAAAAGAATCGTTGGAGGTTCGAACAACAACAAACTTAGTGAACAAGGATACCAAGAGAGACATTGGAAAGTTGTATTTGATCAAAAGTATTGTCCGCTGAATAATAGAAATATCCATAGAACCTTTTGAGTAACTAGGCATCTACCAAAAGGTAATACATACTAAAGATGTCATATCACCATCTTTGAGCCTTGCAAAACCAAACCCTAGTTGACTCTGTCTAAAAATATGTCACATTGATAAGACTGGTAAGCTTTAGTGTAGAGTACAAATTAGACGCTACTTAAACCTTTAGGGTCTGAGATTTCACCAGAAGCTGGAACACCATACCAGAGTCTGAACCTTCAGATGCAGATGAACATATTCATTCAGATTCTGATCAACCAGAATCTGAGTAGTATTTCTTCTTCACTTATGCTTTCAACTGGATTAATTCATGATGAATTCATAGCTTATGATCCTGCACACTTGAACATATGTTAGAAAACCTTATTTTTCTTTAAATACTTTGTTATCATCAAAACCTTTTAAGGGCATAAACAAATCTTGTTCCAACAGAATGATAAGGGATAAGTGATGATACTTGTAGGGTATCACTCTATTGGTGGTTACAAGTTATTTAATGCAACAAAGAGGGGGGTTGTGATCAGTCGAGATGTCATTTTTGACGAAATCAAGGAGCTACAATAGCCTGTAACTGGTAACGTAAAAGTTATAATCGGTTACAACTTTGAAAATTCAAAATCTGCAAAAATTGAAAAAGCATAAACTCTTGTTGTTGAAGCCTGAATTGAAAAAAAAATGTCAGAAGATCAATAAGGCAAAGAGGTTTGCCTAAAAGATTCCAAGACTGTGAGCTGTTCTGAGACAACAAAGTCAATGATGATGGTGATTTCATCCATTTTGCACTTACGGCCGAATCTGAACCCGTTGAAACAAAAGAGGCTTTAAGTGATCCAAAATGGATTTGTGGTATGAAGGAAGAGCTGGAATCAATTGAGAAGAACAATACTCAGGATTTGGTTTATCTACTAGCTGGAAAGAAGCCAATTAGTATGAAATGGGTGTTTAAAGTCAAGGAAAATCTCAAGGGTGAAATAATCAAGTGTAAGGCTCGATTAGTTGTAATGTGATTCTTGCAAAGAGAAGGCATAGACTTTGAAGAGGTATTCACACCAGTTGCTAGGATTGAAGCCATAAGGCTAGTTGTTGTATTGCAAATAACAAAAATTGGCCCATCTACCAAATAGACGTCAAATCTTCGTTTTTGAATGGACCGCTTGAAGAAGAGGTGTATGTAGAACAACCCCTTGGTTTTGTTGTGAGAAACCTAGAGCTAAAGTTCTACAAGTTGAAGAAAGAATTATATGGTTTGAAGCAACCTCTAAGAACTTGGAATCAAAGAATAGATGGTTTCCTAAAGGAGGTTGGCTTCAAGAAATGTGTATCCGAGCATGGAGTGCATGTGAGACGGATACAAGTGAAAGAGTAATTATCATTTGTCTATATGTAGACGACTTATTGATAACTAGAAGCAACGAAAAGTGCATTTCTAAGTTCAAGGGTGAACATATGAGAGAATTTGAGATGATTGACCCTGGCCTCATGACATACTTCCTTGGCATTGAGTTCCACAAGTCCTAAAAGGGATTGCTCATGCACTAAAGAAGATATGCACTTGAGATATTGAAGAAGTTTGAAATAGAGCATTGTAATGCTACCATTTCTCTGACTGAATCGAGGCTACAATTTTCGAAGAATATGGATAAGCAAGATGTTGATCCAACTCGGTATAGGAGGCTGATTTGATCTCTGTGTTATTTGTGCAATATGCGACCAGACTTTGCATTTAGTGTCGGTGTTGTGAGTAGATTCATGGGGAGACCGAAGGTGTCTCACTTGGAAAGAGTCAAGAGGATCATGAGATATGTCAAAGGTTTTGTTGGTTGTAGAATTCTCTTTCCCGCGGCGGAGGCAGAAAATGCAATTTGTCGGTTTCACTGATTCCGATTGGTATGGAGATAAAGATGATCAAAAGTTTATAGCTAGATACATTTTTATGTTAGGTGCAATGCCAATCTCATGGTGTCAAAGAAGGAACCGGTAGTTGCACTCTCTTTTTGTGAGGCTGAGTACATTTCTGCTTCGTTAAGTGTGTTCTAAGTTGTGTGGCTTATGAATCTATTGGAGAAGCTAGGGAGTAGTGAGTGTGAGGTTGTTACACTCCTAGTTGAGAAGGTTTCCACAATTAATCTTGCTAAGAACCCAATTGCTCATGGGAGGAGTAAGCATATTGAGATTAGGTTTCACTACTTGAGAGAACTTCTTAGTGAAGGAAGGTTAAGATTGGGATGTTATAGAAGTGAATACCAAGTAGCTGATTCGTTGACTAAGAGAGTCACAAATAATGTGTTCAAGAGGTTAAAGATGAATATATGCATGGAAGACTTAGAGCACATGATTTAATGTGGTGTGTTAAAAGTGATTTTGGTAATTCAAGTGTTGCAACCGGTTAACACGAGGGTGTAACCGGTTATAGCAAGAGCAAAAACACTTATGGACTAAAGAACAAGACAAATATAACCACTTAACACCTGAGTGTAACCGGTTACCACTGAAAATGTTTTTATTTTAGTGTCAGCTATTATCGGTTACAGGCTCGAGTTTTTGTGTTTTTCAGTTGTGTACTTGTATGTCTTGGGTCCCTATCATTTTGTAATACTTATATAAATGCCTTGGAGGCATTCCCATCTTAAGTTAATAAAAATATCACTCGCACCCTCTCTCTCTCTCGCTCTCTCTCTCTCTCTCTCTCTCTCTCTCTCTCTATCTATCTATATATATATATATATATATATATATATATATATATCACTCTCTATATACCAATTTTCTCCATAATTGAGCAACTTTGAGCTGATGACGGGTGCAAATGTAAGGGCTATATGGAATACTTTTTCCATTTATAAACAAAAGTTTCGATCGAGGTGGATGCGACGATTTTGAGATCGGTCGAAGATATTATGAAGCTGTTGAAACGTCCACCTGAATATTTAAATGTAATGCTCGATTTATTTTAACAACACCTATGTAATATTGATTTTATGTTATCAATGCTAATTTTATTTTGTCAAACTACAACTTTTTGATTTTTTGTATGCTTTCGGCGTCAGTATGCTCCGAAAATACAACTTCGTAAGGTTTACGGGGATACATTTCCGAAATCAAAATATGCACAAAGTTGGGGTGTGACTCTAAATCAACATTGATTGTATGTATTTAGAGTGCATCCGAAGATGCATCTTCAAAATCTAAGAGTATTATGATATTTTCATGAGGTGTGCTGCTAATTCATAGAGTGCATTTAAAAATTGTCATTTATTATAGTATTAGTGTACTCAAAGACCCATTGTTAACCCAACTCACTTCAATAATAGCCCATACATGTTTAAGCTTTTAGATAATTTGTTAACAAATTGATGTGAGATTTACACTATGTTGTGAATCTTGTTGTGAATTACGACAAAATTCAATATCAATTTGTGAGGCAAAGAACAATAGCAACCAAAATAAATGGTTTTAAGCAATAATAATCTGTACACAGATAATATAACATAATAAGGCAAGAAAAAAATAGAAGGTTTGTTTACCCAGTTCGATCAAACGATCTACTCTAGGGGAGAGAGCAGTTCTCCAATTCACTATACTCAGAAAGTTGTTACAAGAGATTATAGATGAGTTACAAGAAAATAGCCTTCGCCTTCAGGTTCCCAAGAACAAACCTATTTTCTACCCAAGTGTTTCCCAACCTCTCCAACTCTCAATATATGAATCACTCAAACCCAAGGTGTAACAGTGTTTCACAATAACCTTAAACAACTCCAAAGGTTTCCCTAAACCTTTGCTTTTCTAAGGTTTTCCTTGTGAATAGTTAAAACTCTATGCTATGCATTTAAACCCTTGCTCTCCCTGTTTGGTGTAAACTCTAAGATTTTCACACACCAAACATATAAGATATACATATTTATAATAGTAAATACCCAACAAACAAAGCCCAAAATCACATGGATCCATGGACCGAATCGAAAAAGCCCGAAAACTCGAAAACATTATTCACCGTACGGACAACACTATTCACCGTGCGGCCGTCACTATTCATCCGTACGGGGTGTCACTATTCATCCGTACGGGAATCACTATTCACCGACCGATTTTTTTCCCCAACTTTCTAAACTTTCGATTTTCGCGGTAAATGCAATCTCCAAAATATGTTTTCTTTCTCTTCATCAACAAAGGTTTTAAGGCACATTTATAATAATCTCCACCTTGACTTTAAACCGTGTTGATACCAATTTAACAATTAACAACATTGCTGCTCTCTACCAAGTTGAAACTTTAATCAATAACTTTGATCAAATTCAAGCAACCCTTGAATCTTAATCTCGCAACTTGCATCCACTTGTTCCCAATTACCCTTTTCTGCCTAGGTAATTTAACAAGCCTACAAGTATGATTTTTCAACCACCCTTGACTCCACCTATTTTCAAATGCCTCCCTGAAGGTTTTTCTTCTTTTATTTTGCAGTCCTTCAGCCACATTAAAAACGTAATATCCAAGGCTGGCATAATCGTCCCTTTGAGATGCTACAATAACCCTCCTTACCTTATCATGAGTCAAATGATAATCAGAGATCTCTGTAACCATTTCCTCACTACTGCTAGCATCCATAGTAGGAAACTCCACCTCAAACTGAGTTTTCTCCGTTATAATTTCTCCTAGGTTTCTCCCTTGGTTTCCACTATTCTTCTTCTGAAGAAATTCTCTACCAACCAAGTAAGTTGTTTTAACCTCAGCTCTTCCCCAAAAACTCAATAACAACTTAGCGCTAACATGCATTTTTATCCCTTGACTTCTACAAAATTCATTGTACTCCTCTGAAACTTTGTCAAGGCATTCATAACGCCTTAAACTCAAATCGCATAGCTCCTCCTTGTCATGAAAGCCTTCACTAGTTAATGATGAATGAATAATAACATTTGAACCTTCTAAAGTATATAGACCACATATTTTAGACCCTTTAGCAATAATCAATTCATCACGCGAAATCTTCAACACTCCACGTTTAACTCTAGTACAATAGCCTAGATCATCAAACATACTTATAAATAACAAATTTCGCTTGAGTTCTGGAACATACCTCACATTGTGAATAAGAAGTTCACGATCATTAAACATTTTAAATTTGACCGTACCAATACCATGAACCTTGCATGCCTTATTATTACCAAGGCGAACTACTCCACCTTGCACCATCTTCAAAGTTTCAAAGTATTCTATTCTTGGACGCATGTGATAAGATAAACCTGATTCAATGACCCAACTATCATCAGTTTCCAAACTCGATACTACTAGTGCTTCGTCATCCTCATAACTTTCCTCACCCAATGCAACTACAGCTTGAAGAGAATCTTCATTGACCTTTCTTTCAGGACAATCCCTTTTAAAGTGATCGATTTTCTGACAATTAAAACATTCTACCTTTGACTTGTCAGACCTCTTTGATTTGGACATCCCTTTACGCTCACCTCCTCCTCTTGACACATTTAAGCCTTCTCCACTATCTTTAATCTTCAAATCTTTCGACTTTGAAAATTCTTTGGATTTCACCTCCGTCTAGACTTCATCCAAAGTAATAGTGTCTTCCTTACCATAAAAAAGGGCATCCTTAAAGTGCTCAAAGAATCTGGGTAATGAACTCAACAGGAGCAAAGTCTTGTCCTCATCATCAATCTTCACTTCAATATTCTCAAGATCAATGATAATCTTGTGAAATTCTATGAGCTGCTCAACTATGGATTTGTTCTCCACCATTCGGAATGAATAGAGTTTTTGTTTCAGATACAACCTGTGAGGCAAAGACTTTGTCATTGTTGCGGTGAAAATCGGATAACAAGCTATTAATTAACTTGCATCATTTTCTTTTACAACCGACTTTGATTTATCCAAAGGAAAGGTTCAAGATCGTTAGAAAAACCTAAAGGGGGAGATCTAAGGTTCGGGGGTTGGTTATACAAAGGGAAGGTATTAGCACCCTAAGTATCTGTAGTACTCTACAGGAACCTCTTGTTTAGTTTGTGTTATGTTATGTTTGTTTGCTAAAGAATATCTGCTAAAGATAAAGGTAAAGACCTAAGGGATATGTACACTAAGTTTGCTCGCCAAGACGTCGCATCTTGTGCCTACGTATCTGACTAAAGAATCAGAGCAACCGTAGTTCACCTAACTAAGGGTGAAAGAGAAGGAAACATTGACTATGGTCAACGTTCCAAAGGGAATGAGCATAAGCTCACGTAGAGTCCACGATAACTCTCTAAGTCTACGTTATGAAGGGAGGATGTGAATTCTCATGATAGTGAGAACCACACAGAGTTCATGATAACTCTGTAAGTCTGAGTAAAAGGTAAAGTGAGTTCTCATGATAGTGAGAATCACATGGAGTTCATGATAACTCCATCCTATTACTAAACTATGAGGGAAACGGCTCTTATGAGGCCAAGGATGAAAGGTAAGGTGTTTGTGGACTTAGGAGTCAAAGTAAAGATCTTTCCTTCGGAAGGAGGGTCAAGTGTGAACAATCATGAATATACAGTGTGAATATGAACAGAGATATAATCTAGATAATATGAACAGGATATGAACATGGTGATCAAGATAGAATGAACAAGATATGAACATGGTAATCAAACATCAAAATTAAATGATAATAAATCAAAGAATGATGGTAACCACATAGTATCATGCTTAACATGCTAGAATGCTAAAACAATGTCAGACAAACATATATACAAGCAGACAAAAAATGCATCAATGTAAATGAGCAAGAGATAGAAAGATCTAACCAGAATAGAGAGCATGCTGGTGAGCCACTGACAAAACAAGATCAGAATCTCCACTCCAAGAGCATAGGGTAAAAGTCCTAAATCTAGGTCCTCAGTCCAAGACACAATAGTAACCACAGTCCGGTCAATTGAGTTTTTTAGGGTTTCGATATTTATTAGTGTATTTTAAATGAACAAATAAAATGAACAGTATACACAAGATAAATATGGACAATGCTAATATTAACAAGGATAATAATAAAATCAAGATAATATTGACAGAAAGTAAAGTCAGTGGTTAATTGATTCAATTTATTGGATCGCTGAATCGGGTCCAATGTAGTGCGAAACCGTCGTAGCACGGTCTATAAGGAAGACCATACTATATGAGGATGCACAATTAATCTTTGTGTTAAGACACGATGGAGAAATGATATTGAAGATCATTCTCCGATGAAATCGTGCCACACGAAAAGAAAAGGTGAAGACCTCGTCTTAAGTCACAAACTCTCGTTGATTAGTCGAAGGTAACCTATCACGATCTCAAAGTATAGAAAGAGATCTTGATGATCACTCACTACAGATTTGAAATAATGAAGGTTCGTCGCTTCGCTAACAACGTTCGTGAATAGAAAGACTTCATCGGTCAAAAAATGAAGATGAACATAAATGCGACGGGAAGTGAAAATAAAGTCGATCTCGTCTTAATCATGATTTAATCGTGAAAACGATAATCTATGATATTTGACTTTCATTGACCGGTAAAATAAAAGAAGTTGCCTCATACATATCACGACTTAGTGATTTGAAATAAATCGATAAAAAGTCGTGATTTTGCAATATCATCGGCTCAAAAATAAAGAAACGGGCTAGAAACAAAAATAAAAGTTGGTCTCATCTAAATAAAGATTTAGATTTTCATTGACCAATAAAAAATAAAATAACATGAGATTGAAATGAAACATAAAATCGGTCTAGTCTAAATTAAGATTTTGAATCGATAAAATTGATAAATCTTTGATTAAACTCTCATTGACCAATAAAATAGAAAATAGGCCTCATATAACATCAAGATATTTAATGACTTGAAATAAGTCAATAAAATCAAGAATTTTTTTATGTCATAGGCCCAAAAATAAACATTGAAATGATAATGAAAATCGAAGATGAAAATTCAAGTAAAATCTAAATAGAAAGATAACCAAATAAATAGTTGACAAGAATTTACAAAAATAAAAAAAACTAATCAAAATAATTATATAAAAAAAACTCATCCAAGTTATTTCAACAAAACAAATTGGTAATAAAAAGAGAGGAGGGGGCTGTAATGGAGATCACAGACTGTGCCATGGACTCACCTGGGCTTAATCACAGCCCATCATCCAAAACGCATGGTAAAAACGGATAACAACCAAAAAACCAAACGGGCTTTGAAGCCCAGAAAGCCATGACATGCCTTTGTTAAACAACAGCAGCATCTAGTGAAACGCTCCCCTTAGAAAAGAAAAGAACATCAGCTTCATTCATATTAAAACAAGGTCAAAATTTGGAAACTCAACATTCCAATCGCTTCCAGAACAACAAATAAGGTCCGATGCAAAAACCACGTTACGAAGTCGAGAGAGAATCACATAAATCCTTCTTCGTGAGCTTCGGTTTCGTCTTTCTTGTTCAATCCCTTCATGATTCAGGTTTAATTTAGTTCTCCTCCATGATTTGGGTCAGATTCGTTTGGTTTCGAAATCTTCTCTTCTTCTCAATGATTCCAGTTTTCTGAGATTAGGCTTGTGAATGGATGTTATGGGGAGTTTTGATGGAGATTTGGGGAATATTTGATTGGGTTTGTGAAGTGGGTGTCGAAGAGGAACTCCGGGTGTTGTTGGAGTTATACGGTGGTGAAGGCCGAAGGTGAGTTTTTGGATGAAGCTTGGTAGCGTGTGAAGAAGATGAAGGAGGAGGATGGTGAGGGAGAAAGGGTTGAACCGTAGTGGTTTTATTTTCACGGCGGAGGTTTGTGTTAGTTTGTGGTGGGTGATGAACTTAAGGATGTGGTTTTTGCTGTTGGTGTAAGAGGAGAGTGATGAGAGGTTTGGTGATTGAGGGTTTTTTCTGAATAGCAGTCCGCCCCCCACTCTAAGTTCTCTCCTCTCCTTTTATCAAATTCCAAACTTCCTGAATTTTCTTAATTTTCTCATTGCTGAAGGGTCTCTGTCTTGCAGAATGGTGCAGCAGGATTCTTGTTTTATTGTGCAGGGCTCATGGAGTAGTGTGTGGGAGCAGGGTCGTACGAACACAGCATGGCGTGGCGATGGCTTTCGTCGAGCAACAATGTAGGTCATTACTTGGGCATAGATAGGTCTGCTTTGTTTTGGAGTAGCAGGTTCAGCAGCAAGTGTGGCGATTTGGGTTTTGGGTGTAGTGTAAGGGTTGTACGTAGTAGCAGGCTTTCACCTTTCTCTTCTTTTTTTTTACACTTTCACTTTTTACTACTTTAGTGTAAAGGATGTAATAGGATTCTTGTGTATTATGTGGTAAAATATGGACCTAGTGAACTTTGGCATGGGTATTCAAAATGGATTAATTGTCTAAAAATGATCAAAAAGCTTGGTGAATTATGTGGATATGGATTTGAAGATATGGACAAAAATGAATTTAAGATATGGTTTTAAAAATGGATTTACAAATTGAACTTGGATTGAATGGATCTGGAATGGTTTAAGATATGAATATTTTGAACTGAAAATGGGATGGATTAGAAATGAAATGGGTAATTGGATAAAAAAATGGATATGTGGATGTGGATGGAGGATTAATAGAAAAAGAAATGTTAGAAAAATGGTTAAAATGATTTGATGAATTTAACTTAAATAAAAGGGATTAAGAAAAAGGTTCGTGGACAAAATTGATATAAAAGTGAAGATGGATAAAAACAGTTACGAGACTGGATAAGGGTAAAGGTAATACGCCACCACAACACTTAAACAATGACAACTGCACTTGACTACCACAACTTCTGAACTACATAACCAAATACTTGCATGCAACTTGAAACATACCAATTGCTCTGACCTCTTTGATAGCTCTACAACCTCAATTGAATTGGAACAGTATTGCACACACCATGAACCAACTAACCTTAGGAGACTCAACTGAACGATATTTGTCAATCATAAACTCCAAGGGTGAGAAACCCTAATCCTCGTGCCATGATTACACACTTATGACACAAATGACTTGATGAGGACGAAAACCCTGATTCAGAATCTCTGCCACGGCCTGATAACCTGATACTGATACAAACCACTTGTTCGACCAAGATTAGGTCAAACTTCCACCGAATCTCAGACCATACCACACAAACCCTTAACCTGACGACCTTGCTTGATCCTTGAGGAAGAACTTGTGATGAGGAGAGGAGGTCTCTTGAAACAAAACCCTGATTTACAAGTGAAGCCCAAAAACTTGATAAAATGGTTAGTTATGCAATGATTGACCTATGATGCTCATGCAAAAGGTGTTATGACATCTAAAGGGTCAAAATTTGGGGTACAACAGTCATATACAATGATTCAAGTTTTTCCCACATAGCAACCGCAGTTTGCTCCCTGGCGACTTCTCTTAGAACTTTATCCCCGAGGCACAAGATAATGGCACTTCTGGCCTTATCCACCATCTCGGTCTGCTGTACATGTGTAAGCCCTGCAGGCATCAATGCTTCACTCTTCAAAGCATCGATACACTTCTCTTGAATTAAAATTGCTTACATCTTAATTTTTCACAACCCGAAGTCGTTGTTACCAGAAAATTTCTCGGTCTTCCATCTACTAACCCTGGTGCTCACTTGTCAATAATATCTCTTTGCTCTAAGCTCACCGCACCACTTGTTGTGAATCTTGTTGTGAATTACGACAAAATTCAATATCAATTTGTGAGGCAAAGAAGAATAGCAACCAAAATAAATGGTTTGCAGCAATAATAATCCGTACACAGATAATATAACAGAATAAGGCATGAAAAAACAGAAGGTTTGTTTACCCAGTTTGATCAAACGATCTACTCTGGGGGAGAGAGCAGCTCTCCAATTCACTATACTCAGAAAGTTGTTACAAGAGATTACAGATGAGTTACAAGAAAAAAGCCTTCGCCTTCAGGTTCCCAAGAACAACCCTATTTTCTACCCAAGTGCTTCCCAACCTCTCCAACTCTCAATATATGAATCACTCAAACCCAAGGTGCAATAATGTTTCACAATAACCTTAAACAACTCCAAAGGTTTCCCTAAACCTTTACTTTTCTAAGGTTTTCCTTGTGAATATCTAAAACCATATGCTATGCCTTTAAACCCTTGCACTCTCTGTTTGGTGTAAACTCTAAGATTGTCACACACCAAACATATAAGAGATACATATTTATAATAGCGAATACCCAAGAAACAAAACGCAAAATCACATGGATCCATGGACCGAATCGAAAAAGCTTAAAAACACTATTCACCATACGGACAATACTATTCACCATACGGACCTCACTATTCATCCGTACGGGGCGTCACTATTCATCCGTACGGACGACACTATTCACCGATCGATTTTTTTCCCTAACTTTTCGTCCGGCTTTCTAAAACTTTTGATTTTCGCGGTAAATGCAATATCCAAAATATGTTTTCTTTTTCTTTATCAACAAAGGCTTTAAGACACATTTACAACACACTACATTACCAAATACAATATATCACTATCTTTTATCTCCAAAACTACATCTTCATCAAGCATGTTCTCCATCTTTGTATCCATTAAGATACACGGAGAAATATATGGAGGAACAGCATCTACACCTGTATGGATTTCCAACCTTGTTATTTCTCAATCCTTCTTATCTTTGACTCAACCAATTGGATAATCTTGGACTTTCTTGCTCTTTGGAATTATTGCTTTTATAGGCATTTTCTTTGTTATTGTTTTTGTGCCATAAGCTAAGGTACTTCCAATAGAAGAAATGGGGAAAAGTAGTGATTCAGAAGAAAATAATAATTGAGTCTAGTTTTATATTTAGTTTCATAGCTTTTAATTAGTCATGTGTCTGGTTTGAATTAATGATGAGTTCGTCAGAAGTAAGGTGTCAATGTGATTTTAAACATGGATGAGGATTTCTTTTGGGTATGAATTTTTAGATAATAATTAACAATTTAGTTTAAATGGACGTTTTATTAAGTGGATTATTGGAAATCCTCATGAAATCTCTAGAGGAATATGAAATGAGAATTTATGATATTAATCACTTATTGAATAATAAAAAAGCATGCAGTAAACATATTATATACACCATTCAAAGTACTCCTTGTGTAACACCATTGAATTACAAAGAATACGTGCAAAAATATTGTCTTAGTTTTTATCAAGCACAAATGAAATTAATAGAACAAAATTGATTATGACAACACAATAAATGGTTTTTCATCCCAACAGTGGAGAAAAAGAAAGTGAAACAACCAAATGGGACATTTATCATCAGGATGAATCCCCTAAAACTGGGAACAATTCTATCTAGAAACCTATGTCCGATAAATAAATATATATTGGAACAATTTTATCATTGGCTTGTGTTGTGTAAATTTATGTCATTGACTTAGAACATTAATGTTGATTTAACCTCTAACTGTATCCTTGAACATTTAAAGAGAACATATTGATATTTACCAAGAAAAAAATACATAGAGATAGAAACAACTATTGAATTGAGACATTGTTTCTATTCTCTTTGTCATACATGGTGTTAAAGATGCAGCTTGTTCAATGCTAATGGTTGTCTCTAGCTATTCAATGGTTGTCTCTATTCAATGAGATGCAAGAAAATTTTACCTCATACCCCATCATTTATTTCCCTACCTCTACATTATATTTTTTTATACTAAAATATCATCATATAAATAAGTGTAAAATTTTCCTAATTTAATTATTTGATCCACAATTTAATAAATAAATCTATCTTTAAAAGTTGCGTTATTAATATTCTCAACAAATATGACAAGTATTATCTATACTATTATATAATCTTATAATGTTTCCATCAAAGATTTTCCGCTAAAACTTTTTTCTTTAATTAATTAATTAAATATAAATATATTTATTATTAACTCTATTTAAAACTTTCGACTAACTCGTTCTTATATTTTAAATAATTATTAATTAACAAATACAATAAGACACGTCTTAATTTTTTTTTAAATGCAGCCACCTACCAAAAATTAATTAAATATAAATATATTTATTATTAACTCCATCATTTAAAATTTCTAACTAAGTCATATTCTTATATTTTAAATAATTATTACTTAACAAATGCAATAAGACACTCCTGAAATTTTTTTAAAATGCAGCCACCTACCAATAATATGTTAACATAGTAACTACCCAACATAACTTTTCTCTTCATTCTATTAATTAATCTTTTATTATTACTAATTAAATATTATTATTATTAATTAAATAATAATTAAATTAAAATATTTAACATGTTTATTTCTCAAATTTCTATTCACTCAACACTCTCTATTTATATCATACAAACAATTAACCTCTCTCCACTCATAACATCTCTTTAACCCCCACATTAATAGGACACATAGTAATATTAAATTAAAAAAATAAAAAATAAAAAAATTAGACATATAATACAAACCTTAAATTTACTTAATACAAAAATAAATCAATAAATATAATTCATAAAACGGTTAAAGTTTTTTATAGTCCCCACTAATTTCATTTTAAAGCTAGTAAATAGTAAAATAAATGTATAAATTGATGAGATATAAATTTGATTAGTGGGAAGATAATTTTGTGAAAAAAAAATGGAATAAAGTAATGAGGTTAATTAATGAGATATACATTTGATTAGTGGGAAGATAATTTTGTGGAAAAAATGAAATAAAGTAATAAAATTAGTGGGGGCTATAAAAAAACTTTAACCGTTTCATGAATTATATTTATTAATTTATTTTTGTATTAAGTAATTTTAAGATTTGAATTATATGTCTAATTTATTTACTTTTTTATTTTTTAATTTAATATTAATATGTGTCCTATTAATGTGGGGTTATAGAGATGTTATGAGTGGAGAAAGGTTAATTGTTTGTATGATATAAATAGAGCGTGTTGAGCGGGGAGAAATTTGAGAAATAAATATTTTAAATATTTTAATTTAATTATTATTTAATTAATAATAATAATATTTAATTATTAATAATAAAATATTCATTAATAAAATAAAGAGAAAAGTTATGCTGGGTAGTTACTATGTTAATATATTATTGGTAGGTGGCTGCATTTTAAAAAAAAATCTGGAGTGTCTTATTGCATTTGTTATTTAATAATTATTTAAAATATAAGAATGTGACTTAGTTAGAAGTTTTAAATGATGGAGTTAATAATAATATATTTATACTTAATTAATTTTTGGTAGGTGGCTGCATTTTTAAAAAAATTTAGGACGTGTCTTATTGCATTTGTTAATTAATAATTATTTAAAATATAAGAATGAGTTAGTCGGAAGTTTTAAATTGAGTTAATAATAAATATATTTATATTTAATTAATTAATTAAAGGAAAAAGTTTTAGCGGAAAATTTTTTATGGATACATTATAAGATTATATAATAGTATAGATAATACTTGTCATATTTGCTGAGAATATTAATAAAGTAGCATTTAAAAATAGATTTATTTATTAAATTGTGGATCAAATCATTAAATTAGGAAAATTTTACACTTATTTATATAAGGATATTTTGGTAAAAAAAATAATGTAGGGGTAGGGGAATAAATGATAGGATATAGGGTAAAACTTTCGAGATGCAATCACACTTACTAGTAGATTATTGGACAATTGTCGGAAGGAATTGGGCTTTAGACCCACAAAACTTCTAAAAATAATTAATTAATGAATTTTCGAAAAAAATAATTTATTAATTTATTAGTTAAAAAGTAAATTATTCTATTCATGACACGTCATTAAAAATAATTTTTTTATGTATCACTCAATTTTTTTTTTTAATTTAGTTTGAAAATATATCTCCGGGCAATTTTATCAAATTATTTCTAATTTAACAATTCAATGACAAATTTGAAAGTACATTTTCAAAGTTATGAATTGAGAATTTGAAAACCTGTCACTTTTGCATGTTAGTCAATTTCGGAGAAACATTTCTAGAACTGTCAAACGTGATTTTTAATAAAACAGATCCCTGCATGCTCTACTTCATCATGATCAAACACTATTTTGTCTTAAAACCTTAAAAAAATTCATTCTCAATCTCAATCAAGTTTTGCACTCAAAAACTTCATTCTTGTGTTTCATTACATCAAAATGAGTAAAAGAAGCTGAAATTTAAGGTAAATATGATTTATTTCATTCCTCTTTTCTCACATTAAAATGGTTTTTGAGTTGAAAAAATTACGTTACATCCAGAAATGTATTTACGGAAATTCCTACGGAAGTGTATTTCCGGAGTCATTTAATGTTCATTTCAGTTTATTTTTAAATATTTCATGTTATTGTTTGCATTAGATATAATGCACTCTAATGTTTTTCTCAAACCTATTGTGTTTATGGATGCCAAACATGTTGATTTCAAGGAAGTAGATGTTGGCAACCAATTTATAAATGGATAAGAGTTTGAGTTTCGTGTTCATATGCTCCAATGGATTCACATAGAGGATTTAAAGTAGGATTTAGTGTTATAATCAGAAGGTCCAATAATGTTTTATATAAAAGAGTTGCATTTGTGACAATGAGATGCGAAAGAAGTGGGAAGTACATAACTTATCTCAAAAAATTTAAACGAGATGACACTAGTACAAGAAAATGTAAGTGTTCTCTCTATAAATCAAATGATCCAAAATCTACATAATGAAATACAAACATCATTTGGTCGCAGCATCACAGTGTTAGAACACAGATTCAAAGACAACAGTCTTTATTCTCAATTAATCGACAACATATCTCGAGCAAGACTGAATTTTATTTTTCACGAAGCCAAACGAGTTGAGAATGTAGGTTCTGGTAGCTTAAAGTGTTGTTGCACACTTAGGAAAACGTATGGGCTCCCGTGTGCTTGTCTAATTTCAAAGAAGGTGAAACTTGATAGACCAATATGAATGGATGAGGTTTACACTCACTGGAAAAGACTCAAATTTGATGATGGTGGTGTGACGAAGGACGGTACATCGAATATCTCTATCTTGACCGAATAGGAAGTGATACAAGAGAGATTTTTGAAAGATGTTGACAATATAGAACTCCACTTCAAGGAGCAAATGAGGAAGATTTCTTATCCAAAAACCACATATTTGAAACCACCGTCTCTCAACTGGTAAAAACAAAATGTGTTCCTAAGAAGGTCAAACTAACACCGAGTGACAAATCAATGATGCGACCTCCTTCCTATTTTGAACATGTTGATACATTTTTTTTCGGATTCTCCAACTTCAAAATCTCAAGAAAGTGCTTTCAAAAGAGCTCGTAGTAACAAACCAGCTTCTTCACCGCCTTTACTAAAAATCTAGTTCATCATCGAGATACCAGTTTTATGCACAAATACATTGAACGGATTGTCAATGTTGAGGGTGACGGTAATTGTGGTTTTCGAGTTGTTTCTGCTTTGCTCGATAAAAGAGAGGTTGGTCATCCATTTTCCTATCAACATCTTATCAAAGAGTTGAAGAGTCAAATAATCATACACGCGATTGTACGAGAAAAAATAAAATTTTGATGTAATTTATGATTCTCATGTTCCTTGCATTAGTGGACCGTTATCGGAGGAAAAATGGATGTGCTTCCCTAAAATGGATTATCTTATAGCAAGTGCGTAAGAAATAGTGTGTATTGATATGACAAAATACGTTTTCTCGGAAACATTTTTTTTCACTACTGTCATACCCTAATTTTTGACCCTGAGATTCTGTTTTTCGTTTCGCATCGTCTGCATAGCATATCATGCACTTCATCTTGCATAGTGTCCAAAATGTCAGTCAGAATAAATTTGTTGGATTTATAGACAAACTGGTCTAAATTTATTTCAAAATCTGACTAAATGCTGTATTTTTTCAATATGTTTATTTCGCGCAGATTATTTTGGTGTGTTCATTTTATTTTTTTGAGCACTTTTCTGCCCGACTTTTTATTTTGTTTTTTAATCATTTTTATTTATTTTTAGTTAAATAATTATTTAATTTGTTTAAATTTAATTAGATATTTAATTTAAATTTTTATTTTTATTAATTAATTTTATTTTTAATTTGTTTATTAATATTTTCTTTTTTTATAAAAAAACATAAAAACATCATATTTAATCAATACTTAATTATGTTTCTCCTTCTAAAAACACAAAAACATAATATTTTATTTTTATTTTATTTTTGTCTCATTATAAAAAACAAAACAAAAACATTGTGTTAATTGTTATTATCATTCTTGTCTATTTTCTAGTCCTATATATATGCATTAGAAAAAACAAAGAGGACACAAAAAATCAAAACTCATTCACCTCATAACCTCCGATCCGTAGCTTCCACACGTATTAACCTCATATCTTGCATCTCAGGTATTTCTTCAATTTGAGTTTGTAATGATTGTTTTAATCACATTCTATTTTGTTTTCTCATTTTGTATTACATATAAATATTGTTTTTCACTTTGCGTTGTGTTATGTTCATGTCGATATTGTAATGGTTATAAGAATATTATATGTGTGTTTGTTTCAATATGTTGTTGTTGTAATTGTGTGTGTCTATATATATATATATATATATATATATATATATATATATATATATATATATATATATATATATATATATATATATATATATATATATATATATATATATATATATATATATATTGAATCTTATATAGTGTCAGTTTGCTTGCCTTGCATCTAGAATATATATATATATATATATATATATATATATATATATATATAACTTTTGGCAATAAAATTTTGTTAACTGTAGGTTTTAAAATGCTGTTGCTTTAATTTTAAATATATACATATGTATGAACTTCATATACTGTAGTTTAGTTCTAAATATATATAATTTTTCATTACTGTAGCTTATACATATATATAACTTTCATTTTAGTCTTTTTTTAATATATATATATATATATATATATATATATATATATATTTAAAAATTTAAATCAAAAGTTATATGTATATTTAAAAAAAATAATAAAAAACTAAGATTTATATATATATATATATATATATATATATATATATATATATATATATATATATATATATATATATTTGTAATGTGATAGAACTATTTTTACATTTTATTCTTTTAGCTTTATTTCGATTATGTAGTGATATGCATCTTATTATAGATAATGTGTACATGTTTGTGTTTAGCTTTCTATTTTTCGATTACTCGCAGTTGATATAAAAAATTTGTAACAATGCTATAATAATATTTTAATCTGATTTTGACACGATGTTCTGTCGTGTATTTTTTCTATATGTTTTCATCAATGATGTTTTGTTGTGTGCTTTCAATTTGTTTTCACCGCGATGCTTTGCCGCGAATGTCTCTTATTGATTTTATTTGCTGTTGATTACCATAATGTTTTTCCATGCGTATTATGTGCTATTTTTGTCTGTCTGGCCATGCATGATGTTATTCTGTGTATTGTGTCTGTGTATTCTTGCTTGCCATTTACGTGATGTTTTTCTATGTATCTGTTGTTGTCTTTTTATGCCTTGTTGACCTAATCCAAGGGAGGGATTGTATGTTAACTTATTGTCTTTTTATGCTTTGTTTGTCATTGTTGTTGTTTTGGTTCTTAGAACCCTAACAATTCGTAGGTCTGAACTACAGACACTCTGATTTCTCAAATTTCCTTTTGAAAATGCGTAGGCACAAGGTCAATCCATGGCGAGCAACCTTTTCTTTTTACTTTGTTTACCCTTATTGAGGGGAACTACGAATGCTCTAATTTCATTCCCGTCAGGATACGTAGGCACGAGATGCGATGTGTTGGCGAGCATACTTAGAAATAACACCTTAGGTCTCCCTTTACCTTTTCACCCTTTAGCAACAAAATAACAAATAACGCAATAAAACAAGAGGTTCATGTAGAGTACTACAGATACTTAGGATGCTAACACCTTCCCTAGGTATAACCAACCCCCGGACCTTAGATTCTCTTTTGCTTTGCATTGCATTACATATTTTGGGTTTATTCGTTCTTTTTCCCTTCCCTTGGATAAATTAAAGATCGGTGATGAATTAAGATTTGTGATTCAAGTTAATTAATAGCTTGATATCCGATTCTCACCGCGACAACTGCGCCCTACCTCACCTCAAAATCCAAATGATCGTATTATGTGCATCGGATGACTTTAAAAAATGCGGCACTTTGTTCAAGTTTATTTGAAATCGGGATGCCATATACCACTAACATCACTTTAGTGGACAAATCATTCAACAATGAAAGCTAAAAACTGGTTGTATCATTTTGTGGATAAGATTTAAGAATTCACCAAGTTGAGCAAGATTGAAAGAGAAACAAATAACCAAAAGTCAAAGGCGCAACCACCCATACCTGTAGATTTGAACGATGACACATGTTTTGATTTATTTTAGCTTTGGAAAAATACACTTTTTGGTCCTTTAACTTTACCTCGGGGTCCATTTTGGTCCCTTAATTTTAAAAAGTTCCAAGTTGCTCCTTTAATTGTTCAAATAGTGCCATAGAAGTTCTTTCCATCCATTTGATTGAAACAGGCGTTTGTTTTGGTATGTGTGGCTAGGGGTGGCAAACGGGCATGCCCGCCCCGTTTAGGCCTGCCCCGCAAATGCCCGCAAAAAAATGGGGTGGGGCGGGGCGGTCATAGTTAAGGATGCGGGCCTAAAACTTAGGCCCACCCCGCAAAAAAGTGAGGGTGTGGCGGAGAAAACCCGCGGGCACTGCACCTTTGAAGCTTAAAAATGCAAAATTTTATGTAAATGTTCGTGCCCGCAAAAGCCCGAGAAAAAAACGGGGCGGGGCGGGGTGGACACATTAAAGGGTGAGGGCCTAAATCCTTGGCCCACCCCGCACTAAAGTGCGGGTAAAACGGGCATGCCCAACGGGCCGGGCCCGTTTTGCCACCCCTATGTGTGGCAACTGACGTGGAATATATATTTCATCTTCTTCATTCCATCCTCTCCCTCTCTTTTTTTCAAACTCACACACTCCCAGGCTCCTATATCTTCCTCTACATCAAGCCTCAAACATGGTCACACGCCTCTCTCATTTCCATCTAAGAGTCTTTTGCTCTATCCTTCTGAACACACTAATACCACTGCTCAAAGCCTCAAAAAAATACCTCAAGCTTCACATTTATACCCAGATATTTCAGTTTTTCATACCCAGATTTGAGTGGAAATTATGCATAATCCTCTGCCCCTCAGTAGATATGGCGAGCCGGACGAACCTGACATCAACAAAAGCTTTACTTTATGGATGCAAGGACATTGTGTTTGCACCTTATGGTAATACATAGAGACAGAAAAAGAAATTGTGTGTGATTAAATTGTTGAGTCAAAAAATGGTGCAATCAGTAGAATTTATTAGAGAAGAGGAAGTTATGACATTGGTTGATAAGATAGTTTGAGTGATGGTTGTTGCACTGTGAACCTTAGTGATATGTTGATAGTAACTACAAACAACATAATTTGTAGGTGTATGTTTAGAAAAAACTATGGGTGTGTTTGTTTGAGAGATTAAAATTATATTCCCAGGAATATCATTCCTAGGAATGTTAATCCTAGGAGTTTTATTCTCATCAATTTGTTTGGTAAATAATTAAGGTTCCAAGGAATAATTTTGAAATTGATTTAATTATAATTTTAAAATTTTAAAAATATAAAATAATGTGTTGAAATAATATGAAAGTGGGTAGTTATAGTTGGTTATTTTTTATTCCCATGGGAATATATGATTCCCACCCTTTGACATGAAAATAAATATTCATAATTTCATGAGTAAATTTTATTCCTGGGAATTATTTATTCCAAGGCATTTCTTTTCTTTCCCATCTACCAAACAATGGAATAATTATTTCCAGCCTCAGATTCCCGGGAACTTTTTTTCTAGCACCGAAACAAACACACCCTATGACACTGATGGTTGCAGATTCGGAGAGACCCCAACAAGAAAGATTTCCTCAACATTCTGCTTCAACTTCAGGTTGATGGTCTTTCAGAGTTCGACCTCACAGAAAGTGATTTAAAAGCATTTTTAATGGTTTTCCCTCCAATCCCTTTCTCATCATGGAAAACCAAATCCATTGACAATTTCTATTCAAATATCCATCAAGATTTTGGATGTGTCGCAATGGCAATTAAAATATTGGTTTAATTAATCTAACTAATTAAAAGCTCGCGTTATATTAAAATACTAATTCATAAAACATCAAAAGTTGTTTTTATATTAGCATGAGCTGATTGTATGACAGTAGCTAATAAGCATTATAATCTTGCATGATTTTATTCTTTACATGATCCCAATTGTTTTCTGTTCCCATATTTTTAGGACATGTTTTTAGGAGGAAGTGACACAACTTTAACAACAGTTGAATGGACTATGACAGAACTTGTAAGAAATCCAGCCATAATGAAGAAAGCACGGGAGGAAGTAAGGAGAATTGTAGGGTATATGTGAAAGATATTGAAGCAATACTCTAGCAAGAGAATCCAGATTTGTACATTACATAGCCAGAAAGGGAAAAAGTAGAAAGAGTGGCAATAATTAAGCTACCTATAATCCAAGTCCAAGCTCTACGTTCATAGCTTCGGTAATTTCTGGAATTCTGTCTTGGATGTGAAAGCAGAGCATCTGTAGGAGGCAAAATGAAGAACAATGAACATCATTTCTGCCTCAATATAATATTAACTAATATTCCACATGGGCAAGAGATTCTACATCAGCTACACGTGTGTGCCACTTGTACATTAATATTGACTTTGCCTAACGGGGCAAACTGAAAGGATGAACGTGGCACTATTTGAATAATTAAAGGAATAATTTATAACTTTTTAAAATAGAGGGACCAAAATGGACCCCAAGGTAAAGTTAAAGGACCAAAAAAGGTATTTTGCCTTTAGTTTTTATTCAATAATGTATTTATGTAGTTAGACATGTTTTATATGTAATACTGTCTTAATATTAATGATATCAAATATATATATATATACATTTTCAAAGATTTCAATATATGTTTAAGTTTCCAAAATATTTCTCCATTTTCCATTTTAAAACAAATTATGTTTCTGACTGTTTATGAAATTGATTTTGCGTTGGATGGTTCCGGAAATGCAATTCTATTACATTAGGATAGGGGTGGTTCCAAAAATGCATTTACAAAATTTCCCCTGGTACATGATAGAATTTCTAAGGTCCATATTAGCCTAGAACTTGTATAAATATAGGTATTTCATCTTAAACATGTCATAGTATAACACTATTGAAAATATCCCTTTCGAGTTAGTTTTTCAAAAGGATATTTTCAATACAAACATGTCATAATATAAGTCATAAGGCATACATGATAGTGTAACATCATTATCATTCACCAAACATTATATGACCTATAAGCATGGTTTTTACTTCACCATATGTTAGAGCATTAAATTATTTTTTTCAACACATTCAGCCACGTCTCGTATTGAGTTACAAAACTCAAAATACACTAAAATCGATGCCATTAAAAATTATGCATCAGCTGGATCTCACTAAGCGGACCATTTTATGGCTAAGCGAGCGAGCTTAACATAACAGAGTTCCAGAAATCTCACTTTTAAACCCATCTACTTCAACCTCTAACCATCCAAACCATACCCATACATGTTAACATATTAATAACTTTATTCTCATGAGTCTCTAATGAAGTCACAACCACAACAACACAACTCCATACAGAGTCGTTTCAAACTTCTGAGAGGCCCTGTGTAAAAATTTAACGTTAACTTCATTTGAGTTGTATGTTATTTTTAAGAGGCACTATTTAACTGTGAATAATGTGTATGAAGGTCTTTTTTATCATAGTTTATTCATTAAAAATGTGAGGCCCTATGTTGTAGGTCGCCTTGCACGCCATCAAAGACGGCCCTGCTCCATGTCATAACATCATACAACACCAACATAACTTCAACACATATTCACACAATATTAACACAATGTCAACACGACAACCACACAATATCCATGCCACAAGGAAGACAAATAATCTGTTAAAATATCAGAGCCCTCTGATAAGTGCAAATTGTACCTATTTTTGTATATAAGTTTTGTTGCACTTATCCTTATTTTGTGTTAAAATTGGTTGAATAAAACCCCACTTTGTGTGTAAATACGTTTACTTTACGTTTTCGTGTGTATAGTGCGTTATCGTGTAAATATCATTGAGTTTAATCGATTTTCATTTATTTTTGTAGGTGTTCCAGCAATGGGATTTTTCCATATTCATAAAGAGCATTGAATAAGCTTTCCAACGCTTCAAACCGTGCGTCAATCGGAGTTACGGTTCAAGAGTTATGAAGAAAACAAGTTCTGGTTTTCTGTCATGCTCGCTAGGCGAGCCCCCGTAGCGAACACTCGCTAGCTTGTTCGCTAGGCGAACCGGGGCGAACGAAAAGTTCCAGAATCGTGAAAAAACTCAACAGAAAGGCGGTTTACGTTCGCCTAGCGAACGGGGACTCGCTAGGCGAACCTGGAAAGTCAATTTTGCCCATTTAAGCCATTTTTCATCATTTTTTATGTTATGTTTTTGGGGGAACTTTCTCCCAACTTCATCAAACATGTTTTAGGAGTAGATTAGCTTAGAAACAACATTGGATGATGCATCTTGATGATCCGGAGTAGAATTTGCTTTAATCGGCTCCGACGAACCGTGAGAAATTTGTTCTTCTCCTTTCTTCTCTTTGTATCCTCTATTTGTTGATGTTTGGTATGTAAATCTCTTGATACCTATTGTATTTCATCTAATCTATGTTTATGAATATGTTTTGATTCTCTATTGATTATTTCTCTTTGATTGATTATTTGTGGGTCGTGACAAAACCTATATCGAATCGTTAATCTTAGATTTTCATCTATCAATGAGCAAGCTTTTGACAGGGGTTTGTGAATTGATATTCATTGTATCTTTTGTTGTATTGTGTTGATTAAGTAGCATGGGTAGCATGAGTAGGATCGATACGGTATTGCGAGGATGCGTGACAATAGCGATGAAGAACGACGTTCGTATACAGTTGGTAAATTAGTTGAATGCGGGGTTAATCATATGTTTGTATTCTGATCAGGGCTTTGTATATGAATTACTCATGAGTTTGACATGGATGTTATAGTAATATCGGTTTTGTCTGAACTCTAGAGATAGATTTAGACTTAACACTTGCGTGAGTATCAGTTCTTACTACTCTGTGTTGTTGAGTTGCGTGAGACTTCACCAATGAGACAATACCGTTGTTCTCTCGACGTTGCGTTAGACATAACCTCTGTTGTGAGTGATACGTGAGGATATTAGACGAATGAGTGATTTGTGTATGAAATGGTCGGAAGAATGCATGTGTTATTGAGTGATCCTATTGAGTTTCTTTCCTCCGAAGAATGTGTTATTGTTATTTACTTGCTTTTTGTTCCTTTAATTTTCCGCATTTGCTTTTGGTTCGCTTTAAACCAGAACTTTTGATTCATGAGCTTAGAAATATAGAAACCGTTGAATGACATTCTTTCCCTCGTACTGATCCCTGTGGAGAACGACAAAACTGGGTTACTTATATATTTTTGCTTGCTGCTATTCTAGCTTCAACAAATTGGCGCCGTTACCGGGGATTGGTGTGTCGATATTGAGTTGCATCGCATAGTTTCTATGTTTTTAAGCTTCGTACATAATTGTCTATATTGTATATTTACTTGTATAATGGTGCATAATTAGTTGGGGAGAGTTTGTTAGATGTCAAACATGTTATATATTTGTATGCAATACTTGGCATTTTTCATTTCTTTCCATGTGTAATGTATTGATTTTAGTGAGGAATGGTGTTGTTGTGCATTCATTGAAATATACTTGTGGTGCTTGTAATTTGTGTGCTAATGTGCAGTAATAGGCATAAAAAGATCAAGATTGTGTTACACAAATGTTGGAGGCAAGTTACCATTTAAGGAAGAAATCAACAACAGAATTCGCTAGGCGAGTGTTGGCGAAGATGCCAGCGAAGGTTCGCCTAGCGAACGCTAGCGAGAGTGCCAGCGAGGGGGTGGCAGAAAGTTTGCAAAAACCTTCAGTAGGAAAAATGGGTAAATTCGCTGGGCGAGGGAGCCAGCGAATGCTCGCTGATGTGTTCGCGAGGCGAAGGTGCCAGCGAGGGGGTGGCAGAAACTTTCACTTTTGAAAACACCCAAACTTCGCTGGGCGAAGGTTGTAGCGAAGGCTCGCGTCGCGAATGATTTGGTTCGCCTAGCGAACAAAGCTTAACAAGTGTACATACTTGTTAATAGTTGTTTTCCATAAGTGATTGTATATATGTGTTTTCCATCATGTTTATGTGTGTGTACATATTTTTGTTTTTGGTTTACGTTTGCTTAAGTGTTGCAGATTTTATTTGGTATCTACCGGTGAACGAAGCAACATGGAGGAGCTTGTACGTAAATAAGGTGTCGAGCTAACGACGTGAAACTAGCGCTTATTGGGAGGCAACCCAATGATTCTTGAGTTTGTACAGTTTTATGTTTAGTAGTATAGTTAATATAAAGTGACAATGGATGAAGTGAATGAGAGAAAGAACCAATTTTGAAAAACAAAATTTTCCTGTCCGTGCTTAGCGTGCGCAGAGGGCGCTTAGCGCGCCTTGTTTTGCAAAGAAAAATCTTTCATTTTCCATCCACTTTCACAAATTTTGGTTTTTATGTTTATTTAGTTTTAGTTCAATTTTGTTAGGTTGTTAGAAATTTTTGTGTTTGTTCTCAAGTTTTGTTTTTAATTAGCTTGAGGATGCATTGTGTGATTTTTCAATTTTGATTGTTTCAACAAGAAAATGTTATGGTAGTGTGAAAAGTTTAAAGAAAGTTGCATTGCGTTGGTTGGTGTTTATTGCTTTTCTAGAACATAACATGTTTATGAACCTTAGGATTTGTACAAATTACATGTCTTTCATTCTCTTGCAATTTTTGTTCATTTATGAATCACTTTAGTTCATAGCCCCATGTGAGGAAACCTCCATTGTTTACTAAATGCTTGGATGACTGATAAACTTTGTTTAATTCGTTTGATTCATGCTTTATCTTTTGATTATTGTGATTTTGTGGAAGCATTAGAAATGATCAAGGCATTTGTTTATATTGAGCACAACCAGTATCCAAAAGTATCTTACCCGTGAGTAGTGAGAATTTGTTAGCCCCTTTGAGACTAAAACTGTTTAGATCTCATTTTTAGTGATGAACTTGGTTTATGTACATAATTTGCAAGTTTGGTTCATCATTGAATTTAGTGAGTTTCTAAAATTTCTTCTTGAACCTTTGAAATTGTATACTTTGATTTCCGTGCCGTAAAAAGCATGGAGCATTCACTTGAGGTTTGGTTGAATTCAAGTTGGGGAGAATGAAAAAGAAGATGGTAAGTTGCTTGAAACTTTTGAAAAAGTTCAAACAAGCATGAAAAGAAAAAGTGTAAATATGAATGTGAAAAACAAAAGAAAAAGAATGCTTGTTTGAATGAGAAAAAGAGAGAGTGAAATAATTGTGCATAAAGGTAGTTTGAGAAGGTTTGTGGTAAAGGAATGAGAATGGTGAATGAAGTTGTAATGTGTAAATATCATTTATCGGCAATTTCGATTCAATGGCCTGTAGAAATGTCCCTTTATTGTGAACCCGACCAAGCTACAACCCTTAAAGCCCTTAGTGATCTTTTTGCTTCCATATTTTCATTTTTGATTGTTAGATGTTGTATGAATTGAATTGTTATTTGCATTGTTTGTCAGATGAGTGAAATTTCCCCGCGGTTGCAAACGCGCATTAATTTCTTCATTCTTATTTGAAGTGGAGTGTTAGGTGTGATTCATTCTTGAACATGTATTGCTTTTGGATGTTGACATTTGTTTTGTGCTTAGACTTTGTTTCATATTCGTGGCGTCGTTGTAGTTTAGTGGTAAGCATTGCTTTGCATGTACTTTTGATATTTGTACCATACGTTTATTCTCCGTTTGTAAAAACTTGTTGAGCATGATTTCTTGATAATTGCTTTTGTTTCTTTGAGTTGATTGACTTTTGTTTGAGGACAAACAAAATAATAAGTTGGGGAGAGTTTGATAAGTGCAAATTGTACATATTTTTGTATATAAGTTTTGTTGCACTTATCCTTATTTTGTGTTAAAATTGGTTGAATAAAACCCCACTTTGTGTGTAAATACGTTTACTTTACGTTTTCGTGTGTATAGTGCGTTATCGTGTAAATATCATTGAGTTTAATCGATTTTCATTTATTTTTGTAGGTGTTCCAGCAATGGGATTTTTCCATATTCATAAAGAGTATTGAATAAGTTTTCCAACGCTTCAAACCGTGCGTCAATCGGAGTTACGGTTCAAGAGTTATGAAGAAAACAAGTTCTGGTTTTCTGTCATGCTCGCTAGGCGAGCCCCCGTAGCGAACACTCGCTAGCTTGTTCGCTAGGCGAACCGGGGCGAACGAAAAGTTCCAGAATCGTGAAAAAACTGAACAGAAAGGCGGTTTACGTTCGCCTAGCGAACGGGGACTCGCTAGGCGAACCTGGAAAGTCAATTTTGCCCATTTAAGCCATTTTTCATCATTTTTTATGTTATGTTTTTGGGGGAACTTTCTCCCAACTTCATCAAACATGTTTTAGGAGTAGATTAGCTTAGAAACAACATTGGATGATGCATCTTGATGATCCGGAGTAGAATTTGCTTTAATCGGCTCCGACGAACCGTGAGAAATTTGTTCTTCTCCTTTCTTCTCTTTGTATCCTCTATTTGTTGATGTTTGGTATGTAAATCTCTTGATACCTATTGTATTTCATCTAATCTATGTTTATGAATATGTTTTGATTCTCTATTGATTATTTCTCTTTGATTGATTATTTGTGGGTCGTGACAAAACCTATATCGAATCGTTAATCTTAGATTTTCATCTATCAATGAGCAAGCTTTTGACAGGGGTTTGTGAATTGATATTCATTGTATCTTTTGTTGTATTGTGTTGATTAGGTAGCATGGGTAGCATGAGTAGGATCGATACGGTATTGCGAGGATGCGTGACAATAGCGATGAAGAACGACGTTCGTATACAGTTGGTAAATTAGTTGAATGCGGGGTTAATCATATGTTTGTATTCTGATCAGGGCTTTGTATATGAATTACTCATGAGTTTGACATGGATGTTATAGTAATATCGGTTTTGTCTGAACTCTAGAGATAGATTTAGACTTAACACTTGCGTGAGTATCAGTTCTTACTACTCTGTGTTGTTGAGTTGCGTGAGACATCACCAATGAGACAATACCGTTGTTCTCTCGACGTTGCGTTAGACATAACCTCTGTTGTGAGTGATACGTGAGGATATTAGACGAATGAGTGATTTGTGTATGAAATGGTCGGAAGAATGCATGTGTTATTGAGTGATCCTATTGAGTTTCTTTCCTCCGAAGAATGTGTTATTGTTATTTACTTGCTTTTTGTTCCTTTAATTTTCCGCATTTGCTTTTGGTTCGCTTTAAACCAGAACTTTTGATTCATGAGCTTAGAAATATAGAAACCGTTGAATGACATTCTTTCCCTCGCACTGATCCCTGTGGAGAACGACAAAACTGGGTTACTTATATATTTTTGCTTGCTGCTATTCTAGCTTCAACAAATTGGCGCCGTTACCGGGGATTGGTGTGTCGATATTGAGTTGCATCGCATAGTTTCTATGTTTTTAAGCTTCGTACATAATTGTCTATATTGTATATTTACTTGTATAATGGTGCATAGTTAGTTGGGGAGAGTTTGTTAGATGTCAAACATGTTATATATTTGTATGCAATACTTGGCATTTTTCATTTCTTTCCATGTGTAATGTATTGATTTTAGTGAGGAATGGTGTTGTTGTGCATTCATTGAAATATACTTGTGGTGCTTGTAATTTGTGTGCTAATGTGCAGTAATAGGCATAAAAAGATCAAGATTGTGTTACACAAATGTTGGAGGCAAGTTACCATTTAAGGAAGAAATCAACAACAGAATTCGCTAGGCGAGTGTTGGCGAAGATGCCAGCGAAGGTTCGCCTAGCGAACGCTAGCGAGAGTGCCAGCGAGGGGGTGGCAGAAAGTTTGCAAAAACCTTCAGTAGGAAAAATGGGTAAATTCGCTGGGCGAGGGAGCCAGCGAATGCTCGCTGATGTGTTCGCGAGGCGAAGGTGCCAGCAAGGGGGTGGCAGAAACTTTCACTTTTGAAAACACCCAAACTTCGCTGGGCGAAGGTTGTAGCGAAGGCTCGCGTCGCGAATGATTTGGTTCGCCTAGCGAACAAAGCTTAACAAGTGTACATACTTGTTAATAGTTGTTTTCCATAAGTGATTGTATATATGTGTTTTCCATCATGTTTATGTGTGTGTACATATTTTTGTTTTTGGTTTACGTTTGCTTAAGTGTTGCAGATTTTATTTGGTATCTACCGGTGAACGAAGCAACATGGAGGAGCTTGTATGTAAATAAGGTGTCGAGCTAACGACGTGAAACTAGCGCTTATTGGGAGGCAACCCAATGATTCTTGAGTTTGTACAGTTTTATGTTTAGTAGTATAGTTAATATAAAGTGACAATGGATGGAGTGAATGAGAGAAAGAACCAATTTTGAAAAACAAAATTTTCCTGCCCGTGCTTAGCGTGCGCAGAGGGCGCTTAGCGCGCCTTGTTTTGCAAAGAAAAATCTTTCATTTTCCATCCACTTTCACAAATTTTGGTTTTTATGTTTATTTAGTTTTAGTTCAATTTTGTTAGGTTGTTAGAAATTTTTGTGTTTGTTCTCAAGTTTTGTTTTTAATTAGCTTGAGGATGCATTGTGTGATTTTTCAATTTTGATTGTTTCAACAAGAAAATGTTATGGTAGTGTGAAAAGTTTAAAGAAAGTTGCATTGCGTTGGTTGGTGTTTATTGCTTTTCTAGAACATAACATGTTTATGAACCTTAGGATTTGTACAAATTACATGTCTTTCATTCTCTTGCAATTTTTGTTCATTTATGAATCACTTTAGTTCATAGCCCCATGTGAGGAAACCTCCATTGTTTACTAAATGCTTGGATGACTGATAAACTTTGTTTAATTCGTTTGATTCATGCTTTATCTTTTGATTATTGTGATTTTGTGGAAGCATTAGAAATGATCAAGGCATTTGTTTATATTGAGCACAACCAGTATCCAAAAGTATCTTACCCGTGAGTAGTGAGAATTTGTTAGCCCCTTTGAGACTAAAACTGTTTAGATCTCATTTTTAGTGATGAACTTGGTTTATGTACATAATTTGCAAGTTTGGTTCATCATTGAATTTAGTGAGTTTCTAAAATTTCTTCTTGAACCTTTGAAATTGTATACTTTGATTTCCGTGCCGTAAAAAGCATGGAGCATTCACTTGAGGTTTGGTTGAATTCAAGTTGGGGAGAATGAAAAAGAAGATGGTAAGTTGCTTGAAACTTTTGAAAAAGTTCAAACAAGCATGAAAAGAAAAAGTGTAAATATGAATGTGAAAAACAAAAGAAAAAGAATGCTTGTTTGAATGAGAAAAAGAGAGAGTGAAATAATTGTGCATAAAGGTAGTTTGAGAAGGTTTGTGGTAAAGGAATGAGAATGGTGAATGAAGTTGTAATGTGTAAATATCATTTATCGGCAATTTCGATTCAATGGCCTGTAGAAATGTCCCTTTATTGTGAACCCGACCAAGCTACAACCCTTAAAGCCCTTAGTGATCTTTTTGCTTCCATATTTTCATTTTTGATTGTTAGATGTTGTATGAATTGAATTGTTATTTGCATTGTTTGTCAGATGAGTGAAATTTCCCCGCGGTTGCAAACGCGCATTAATTTCTTCATTCTTATTTGAAGTGGAGTGTTAGGTGTGATTCATTCTTGAACATGTATTGCTTTTGGATGTTGACATTTGTTTTGTGCTTAGACTTTGTTTCATATTCGTGGCGTCGTTGTAGTTTAGTGGTAAGCATTGCTTTGCATGTACTTTTGATATTTGTACCATACGTTTATTCTCCGTTTGTAAAAACTTGTTGAGCATGATTTCTTGATAATTGCTTTTGTTTCTTTGAGTTGATTGACTTTTGTTTGAGGACAAACAAAATAATAAGTTGGGGAGAGTTTGATAAGTGCAAATTGTACATATTTTTGTATATAAGTTTTGTTGCACTTATCCTTATTTTGTGTTAAAATTGGTTGAATAAAACCCCACTTTGTGTGTAAATACGTTTACTTTACGTTTTCGTGTGTATAGTGCGTTATCGTGTAAATATCATTGAGTTTAATCGATTTTCATTTATTTTTGTAGGTGTTCCAGCAATGGGATTTTTCCATATTCATAAAGAGTATTGAATAAGCTTTCCAACGCTTCAAACCGTGCGTCAATCGGAGTTACGGTTCAAGAGTTATGAAGAAAACAAGTTCTGGTTTTCTGTCATGCTCGCTAGGCGAGCCCCCGTAGCGAACACTCGCTAGCTTGTTCGCTAGGCGAACCGGGGCGAACGAAAAGTTCCAGAATCGTGAAAAAACTGAACAGAAAGGCGGTTTACGTTCGCCTAGCGAACGGGGACTCGCTAGGCGAACCTGGAAAGTCAATTTTGCCCATTTAAGCCATTTTTCATCATTTTTTATGTTATGTTTTTGGGGGAACTTTCTCCCAACTTCATCAAACATGTTTTAGGAGTAGATTAGCTTAGAAACAACATTGGATGATGCATCTTGATGATCCGGAGTAGAATTTGCTTTAATCGGCTCCGACGAACCGTGAGAAATTTGTTCTTCTCCTTTCTTCTCTTTGTATCCTCTATTTGTTGATGTTTGGTATGTAAATCTCTTGATACCTATTGTATTTCATCTAATCTATGTTTATGAATATGTTTTGATTCTCTATTGATTATTTCTCTTTGATTGATTATTTGTGGGTCGTGACAAAACCTATATCGAATCGTTAATCTTAGATTTTCATCTATCAATGAGCAAGCTTTTGACAGGGGTTTGTGAATTGATATTCATTGTATCTTTTGTTGTATTGTGTTGATTAGGTAGCATGGGTAGCATGAGTAGGATCGATACGGTATTGCGAGGATGCGTGACAATAGCGATGAAGAACGACGTTCGTATACAGTTGGTAAATTAGTTGAATGCGGGGTTAATCATATGTTTGTATTCTGATCAGGGCTTTGTATATGAATTACTCATGAGTTTGACATGGATGTTATAGTAATATCGGTTTTGTCTGAACTCTAGAGATAGATTTAGACTTAACACTTGCGTGAGTATCAGTTCTTACTACTCTGTGTTGTTGAGTTGCGTGAGACATCACCAATGAGACAATACCGTTGTTCTCTCGACGTTGCGTTAGACATAACCTCTGTTGTGAGTGATACGTGAGGATATTAGACGAATGAGTGATTTGTGTATGAAATGGTCGGAAGAATGCATGTGTTATTGAGTGATCCTATTGAGTTTCTTTCCTCCGAAGAATGTGTTATTGTTATTTACTTGCTTTTTGTTCCTTTAATTTTCCGCATTTGCTTTTGGTTCGCTTTAAACCAGAACTTTTGATTCATGAGCTTAGAAATATAGAAACCGTTGAATGACATTCTTTCCCTCGCACTGATCCCTGTGGAGAACGACAAAACTGGGTTACTTATATATTTTTGCTTGCTGCTATTCTAGCTTCAACAAATTGGCGCCGTTACCGGGGATTGGTGTGTCGATATTGAGTTGCATCGCATAGTTTCTATGTTTTTAAGCTTCGTACATAATTGTCTATATTGTATATTTACTTGTATAATGGTGCATAGTTAGTTGGGGAGAGTTTGTTAGATGTCAAACATGTTATATATTTGTATGCAATACTTGGCATTTTTCATTTCTTTCCATGTGTAATGTATTGATTTTAGTGAGGAATGGTGTTGTTGTGCATTCATTGAAATATACTTGTGGTGCTTGTAATTTGTGTGCTAATGTGCAGTAATAGGCATAAAAAGATCAAGATTGTGTTACACAAATGTTGGAGGCAAGTTACCATTTAAGGAAGAAATCAACAACAGAATTCGCTAGGCGAGTGTTGGCGAAGATGCCAGCGAAGGTTCGCCTAGCGAACGCTAGCGAGAGTGCCAGCGAGGGGGTGGCAGAAAGTTTGCAAAAACCTTCAGTAGGAAAAATGGGTAAATTCGCTGGGCGAGGGAGCCAGCGAATGCTCGCTGATGTGTTCGCGAGGCGAAGGTGCCAGCAAGGGGGTGGCAGAAACTTTCACTTTTGAAAACACCCAAACTTCGCTGGGCGAAGGTTGTAGCGAAGGCTCGCGTCGCGAATGATTTGGTTCGCCTAGCGAACAAAGCTTAACAAGTGTACATACTTGTTAATAGTTGTTTTCCATAAGTGATTGTATATATGTGTTTTCCATCATGTTTATGTGTGTGTACATATTTTTGTTTTTGGTTTACGTTTGCTTAAGTGTTGCAGATTTTATTTGGTATCTACCGGTGAACGAAGCAACATGGAGGAGCTTGTATGTAAATAAGGTGTCGAGCTAACGACGTGAAACTAGCGCTTATTGGGAGGCAACCCAATGATTCTTGAGTTTGTACAGTTTTATGTTTAGTAGTATAGTTAATATAAAGTGACAATGGATGGAGTGAATGAGAGAAAGAACCAATTTTGAAAAACAAAATTTTCCTGCCCGTGCTTAGCGTGCGCAGAGGGCGCTTAGCGCGCCTTGTTTTGCAAAGAAAAATCTTTCATTTTCCATCCACTTTCACAAATTTTGGTTTTTATGTTTATTTAGTTTTAGTTCAATTTTGTTAGGTTGTTAGAAATTTTTGTGTTTGTTCTCAAGTTTTGTTTTTAATTAGCTTGAGGATGCATTGTGTGATTTTTCAATTTTGATTGTTTCAACAAGAAAATGTTATGGTAGTGTGAAAAGTTTAAAGAAAGTTGCATTGCGTTGGTTGGTGTTTATTGCTTTTCTAGAACATAACATGTTTATGAACCTTAGGATTTGTACAAATTACATGTCTTTCATTCTCTTGCAATTTTTGTTCATTTATGAATCACTTTAGTTCATAGCCCCATGTGAGGAAACCTCCATTGTTTACTAAATGCTTGGATGACTGATAAACTTTGTTTAATTCGTTTGATTCATGCTTTATCTTTTGATTATTGTGATTTTGTGGAAGCATTAGAAATGATCAAGACATTTGTTTATATTGAGCACAACCAGTATCCAAAAGTATCTTACCCGTGAGTAGTGAGAATTTGTTAGCCCCTTTGAGACTAAAACTGTTTAGATCTCATTTTTAGTGATGAACTTGGTTTATGTACATAATTTGCAAGTTTGGTTCATCATTGAATTTAGTGAGTTTCTAAAATTTCTTCTTGAACCTTTGAAATTGTATACTTTGATTTCCGTGCCGTAAAAAGCATGGAGCATTCACTTGAGGTTTGGTTGAATTCAAGTTGGGGAGAATGAAAAAGAAGATGGTAAGTTGCTTGAAACTTTTGAAAAAGTTCAAACAAGCATGAAAAGAAAAAGTGTAAATATGAATGTGAAAAACAAAAGAAAAAGAATGCTTGTTTGAATGAGAAAAAGAGAGAGTGAAATAATTGTGCATAAAGGTAGTTTGAGAAGGTTTGTGGTAAAGGAATGAGAATGGTGAATGAAGTTGTAATGTGTAAATATCATTTATCGGCAATTTCGATTCAATGGCCTGTAGAAATGTCCCTTTATTGTGAACCCGACCAAGCTACAACCCTTAAAGCCCTTAGTGATCTTTTTGCTTCCATATTTTCATTTTTGATTGTTAGATGTTGTATGAATTGAATTGTTATTTGCATTGTTTGTCAGATGAGTGAAATTTCCCCGCGGTTGCAAACGCGCATTAATTTCTTCATTCTTATTTGAAGTGGAGTGTTAGGTGTGATTCATTCTTGAACATGTATTGCTTTTGGATGTTGACATTTGTTTTGTGCTTAGACTTTGTTTCATATTCGTGGCGTCGTTGTAGTTTAGTGGTAAGCATTGCTTTGCATGTACTTTTGATATTTGTACCATACGTTTATTCTCCGTTTGTAAAAACTTGTTGAGCATGATTTCTTGATAATTGCTTTTGTTTCTTTGAGTTGATTGACTTTTGTTTGAGGACAAACAAAATAATAAGTTGGGGAGAGTTTGATAAGTGCAAATTGTACCTATTTTTGTATATAAGTTTTGTTGCACTTATCCTTATTTTGTGTTAAAATTGGTTGAATAAAACCCCACTTTGTGTGTAAATACGTTTACTTTACGTTTTCGTGTGTATAGTGCGTTATCGTGTAAATATCATTGAGTTTAATCGATTTTCATTTATTTTTGTAGGTGTTCCAGCAATGGGATTTTTCCATATTCATAAAGAGTATTGAATAAGCTTTCCAACGCTTCAAACCGTGCGTCAATCGGAGTTACGGTTCAAGAGTTATGAAGAAAACAAGTTCTGGTTTTCTGTCATGCTCGCTAGGCGAGCCCCCGTAGCGAACACTCGCTAGCTTGTTCGCTAGGCGAACCTGGGCGAACGAAAAGTTCCAGAATCGTGAAAAAACTGAACAGAAAGGCGGTTTACGTTCGCCTAGCGAACGGGGACTCGCTAGGCGAACCTGGAAAGTCAATTTTGCCCATTTAAGCCATTTTTCATCATTTTTTATGTTATGTTTTTGGGGGAACTTTCTCCCAACTTCATCAAACATGTTTTAGGAGTAGATTAGCTTAGAAACAACATTGGATGATGCATCTTGATGATCCGGAGTAGAATTTGCTTTAATCGGCTCCGACGAACCGTGAGAAATTTGTTCTTCTCCTTTCTTCTCTTTGTATCCTCTATTTGTTGATGTTTGGTATGTAAATCTCTTGATACCTATTGTATTTCATCTAATCTATGTTTATGAATATGTTTTGATTCTCTATTGATTATTTCTCTTTGATTGATTATTTGTGGGTCGTGACAAAACCTATATCGAATCGTTAATCTTAGATTTTCATCTATCAATGAGCAAGCTTTTGACAGGGGTTTGTGAATTGATATTCATTGTATCTTTTGTTGTATTGTGTTGATTAGGTAGCATGGGTAGCATGAGTAGGATCGATACGGTATTGCGAGGATGCGTGACAATAGCGATGAAGAACGACGTTCGTATACAGTTGGTAAATTAGTTGAATGCGGGGTTAATCATATGTTTGTATTCTGATCAGGGCTTTGTATATGAATTACTCATGAGTTTGACATGGATGTTATAGTAATATCGGTTTTGTCTGAACTCTAGAGATAGATTTAGACTTAACACTTGCGTGAGTATCAGTTCTTACTACTCTGTGTTGTTGAGTTGCGTGAGACATCACCAATGAGACAATACCGTTGTTCTCTCGACGTTGCGTTAGACATAACCTCTGTTGTGAGTGATACGTGAGGATATTAGACGAATGAGTGATTTGTGTATGAAATGGTCGGAAGAATGCATGTGTTATTGAGTGATCCTATTGAGTTTCTTTCCTCCGAAGAATGTGTTATTGTTATTTACTTGCTTTTTGTTCCTTTAATTTTCCGCATTTGCTTTTGGTTCGCTTTAAACCAGAACTTTTGATTCATGAGCTTAGAAATATAGAAACCGTTGAATGACATTCTTTCCCTCGCACTGATCCCTGTGGAGAACGACAAAACTGGGTTACTTATATATTTTTGCTTGCTGCTATTCTAGCTTCAACAAATTGGCGCCGTTACCGGGGATTGGTGTGTCGATATTGAGTTGCATCGCATAGTTTCTATGTTTTTAAGCTTCGTACATAATTGTCTATATTGTATATTTACTTGTATAATGGTGCATAGTTAGTTGGGGAGAGTTTGTTAGATGTCAAACATGTTATATATTTGTATGCAATACTTGGCATTTTTCATTTCTTTCCATGTGTAATGTATTGATTTTAGTGAGGAATGGTGTTGTTGTGCATTCATTGAAATATACTTGTGGTGCTTGTAATTTGTGTGCTAATGTGCAGTAATAGGCATAAAAAGATCAAGATTGTGTTACACAAATGTTGGAGGCAAGTTACCATTTAAGGAAGAAATCAACAACAGAATTCGCTAGGCGAGTGTTGGCGAAGATGCCAGCGAAGGTTCGCCTAGCGAACGCTAGCGAGAGTGCCAGCGTGGGGGTGGCAGAAAGTTTGCAAAAACCTTCAGTAGGAAAAATGGGTAAATTCGTTGGGCGAGGGAGCCAGCGAATGCTCGCTGATGTGTTCGCGAGGCGAAGGTGCCAGCGAGGGGGTGGCAGAAACTTTCACTTTTGAAAACACCCAAACTTCGCTGGGCGAAGGTTGTAGCGAAGGCTCGCGTCGCGAATGATTTGGTTCGCCTAGCGAACAAAGCTTAACAAGTGTACATACTTGTTAATAGTTGTTTTCCATAAGTGGTTGTATATATGTGTTTTCCATCATGTTTATGTGTGTGTACATATTTTTGTTTTTGGTTTACGTTTGCTTAAGTGTTGCAGATTTTATTTGGTATCTACCGGTGAACGAAGCAACATGGAGGAGCTTGTATGTAAATAAGGTGTCGAGCTAACGACGTGAAACTAGCGCTTATTGGGAGGCAACCCAATGATTCTTGAGTTTGTACAGTTTTATGTTTAGTAGTATAGTTAATATAAAGTGACAATGGATGGAGTGAATGAGAGAAAGAACCAATTTTGAAAAACAAAATTTTCCTGCCCGTGCTTAGCGTGCGCAGAGGGCGCTTAGCGCGCCTTGTTTTGCAAAGAAAAATCTTTCATTTTCCATCCACTTTCACAAATTTTGGTTTTTATGTTTATTTAGTTTTAGTTCAATTTTGTTAGGTTGTTAGAAATTTTTGTGTTTGTTCTCAAGTTTTGTTTTTAATTAGCTTGAGGATGCATTGTGTGATTTTTCAATTTTGATTGTTTCAACAAGAAAATGTTATGGTAGTGTGAAAAGTTTAAAGAAAGTTGCATTGCGTTGGTTGGTGTTTATTGCTTTTCTAGAACATAACATGTTTATGAACCTTAGGATTTGTACAAATTACATGTCTTTCATTCTCTTGCAATTTTTGTTCATTTATGAATCACTTTAGTTCATAGCCCCATGTGAGGAAACCTCCATTGTTTACTAAATGCTTGGATGACTGATAAACTTTGTTTAATTCGTTTGATTCATGCTTTATCTTTTGATTATTGTGATTTTGTGGAAGCATTAGAAATGATCAAGGCATTTGTTTATATTGAGCACAACCAGTATCCAAAAGTATCTTACCCGTGAGTAGTGAGAATTTGTTAGCCCCTTTGAGACTAAAACTGTTTAGATCTCATTTTTAGTGATGAACTTGGTTTATGTACATAATTTGCAAGTTTGGTTCATCATTGAATTTAGTGAGTTTCTAAAATTTCTTCTTGAACCTTTGAAATTGTATACTTTGATTTCCGTGCCGTAAAAAGCATGGAGCATTCACTTGAGGTTTGGTTGAATTCAAGTTGGGGAGAATGAAAAAGAAGATGGTAAGTTGCTTGAAACTTTTGAAAAAGTTCAAACAAGCATGAAAAGAAAAAGTGTAAATATGAATGTGAAAAACAAAAGAAAAAGAATGCTTGTTTGAATGAGAAAAAGAGAGAGTGAAATAATTGTGCATAAAGGTAGTTTGAGAAGGTTTGTGGTAAAGGAATGAGAATGGTGAATGAAGTTGTAATGTGTAAATATCATTTATCGGCCATTTCGATTCAATGGCCTGTAGAAATGTCCCTTTATTGTGAACCCGACCAAGCTACAACCCTTAAAGCCCTTAGTGATCTTTTTGCTTCCATATTTTCATTTTTGATTGTTAGATGTTGTATGAATTGAATTGTTATTTGCATTGTTTGTCAGATGAGTGAAATTTCCCCGCGGTTGCAAACGCGCATTAATTTCTTCATTCTTATTTGAAGTGGAGTGTTAGGTGTGATTCATTCTTGAACATGTATTGCTTTTGGATGTTGACATTTGTTTTGTGCTTAGACTTTGTTTCATATTCGTGGCGTCGTTGTAGTTTAGTGGTAAGCATTGCTTTGCATGTACTTTTGATATTTGTACCATACGTTTATTCTCCGTTTGTAAAAACTTGTTGAGCATGATTTCTTGATAATTGCTTTTATTTCTTTGAGTTGATTGACTTTTGTTTGAGGACAAACAAAATAATAAGTTGGGGAGAGTTTGATAAGTGCAAATTGTACCTATTTTTGTATATAAGTTTTGTTGCACTTATCCTTATTTTGTGTTAAAATTGGTTGAATAAAACCCCACTTTGTGTGTAAATACGTTTACTTTACGTTTTCGTGTGTATAGTGCGTTATCGTGTAAATATCATTGAGTTTAATTGATTTTCATTTATTTTTGTAGGTGTTCCAGCAATGGAATTTTTCCATATTCATAAAGAGCATTGAATAAGCTTTCCAACGCTTCAAACCGTGCGTCAATCGGAGTTACGGTTCAAGAGTTATGAAGAAAACAAGTTCTGGTTTTCTGTCATGCTCGCTAGGCGAGCCCCCGTAGCGAACACTCGCTAGCTTGTTCGCTAGGCGAACCGGGGCGAACGAAAAGTTCCAGAATCGTGAAAAAACTCAACAGAAAGGCGGTTTACGTTCGCCTAGCGAACGGGGACTCGCTAGGCGAACCTGGAAAGTCAATTTTGCCCATTTAAGCCATTTTTCATCATTTTTTATGTTATGTTTTTGGGGAAACTTTCTCCCAACTTCATCAAACATGTTTTAGGAGTAGATTAGCTTAGAAACAACATTGGATGATGCATCTTGATGATCCGGAGTAGAATTTGCTTTAATCGGCTCCGACGAACCGTGAGAAATTTGTTCTTCTCCTTTCTTCTCTTTGTATCCTCTATTTGTTGATGTTTGGTATGTAAATCTCTTGATACCTATTGTATTTCATCTAATCTATGTTTATGAATATGTTTTGATTCTCTATTGATTATTTCTCTTTGATTGATTATTTGTGGGTCGTGACAAAACCTATATCGAATCGTTAATCTTAGATTTTCATCTATCAATGAGCAAGCTTTTGACAGGGGTTTGTGAATTGATATTCATTGTATCTTTTGTTGTATTGTGTTGATTAAGTAGCATGGGTAGCATGAGTAGGATCGATACGGTATTGCGAGGATGCGTGACAATAGCGATGAAGAACGACGTTCGTATACAGTTGGTAAATTAGTTGAATGCGGGGTTAATCATATGTTTGTATTCTGATCAGGGCTTTGTATATGAATTACTCATGAGTTTGACATGGATGTTATAGTAATATCGGTTTTGTCTGAACTCTAGAGATAGATTTAGACTTAACACTTGCGTGAGTATCAGTTCTTACTACTCTGTGTTGTTGAGTTGCGTGAGACATCACCAATGAGACAATACCGTTGTTCTCTCGACGTTGCGTTAGACATAACCTCTGTTGTGAGTGATACGTGAGGATATTAGACGAATGAGTGATTTGTGTATGAAATGGTCGGAAGAATGCATGTGTTATTGAGTGATCCTATTGAGTTTCTTTCCTCCGAAGAATGTGTTATTGTTATTTACTTGCTTTTTGTTCCTTTAATTTTCCGCATTTGCTTTTGGTTCGCTTTAAACCAGAACTTTTGATTCATGAGCTTAGAAATATAGAAACCGTTGAATGGCATTCTTTCCCTCGCACTGATCCCTGTGGAGAACGACAAAACTGGGTTACTTATATATTTTTGCTTGCTGCTATTCTAGCTTCAACACCCTCGCTTAGCGAGCTCCGGCGCTAGCTTCAAGTGAGCTCTCCCTTAGCGAGGTCCAAGCGAGATAAAACTGAATGTCCAAACTTCTCAAAAATCAGTTGCCTTGATTAGTGATGACAAAGAGATCTCCAAATGAGCCATCACCTAACGAGATCATCCCTCAATTTGCGTCCATGATAGAACATCACCAGTGGGAAACGAAACAACGAGAGAAAAAAAGCAACTATACAATATCATATAGCATCATGTTACACCTAATCAACACCAAACATCGTGGATGAACACTAGTAACATGCAAAGCAATAAGAATATCATGTATCAACATCAATTTCATACATATAACAAGTTTCTAAAGAACACTAATTCCCATTTTCATGAAAGTTTCTCCCAAAAGGTAAAGCTACCTAAGAACCCACCTTATGAGAGGAAGATGATGCTGAATTGAGATGAGATGAGATTTTTCCTTCCTCTTCTTCTTCTTCTTCTTCTTCTTCTTCTTATTATTATTATTATTATTATTATTATTATTATTATTATTATTATTATTATTATTATTATTATTATTATTATTATTATTCTCATTTTCTCTTCTTTTCTCTCTTTCTCTTGTTTCTCTTCTGTCTCTCTTTCTTATTGACTTTGGCCAAATGAAGAAAATGAGAAAAAAAAAGGAAAGTTGGTAGAAATATGTAGAAAACTCGTTTGTCCCCTAGTGGTAACAAGTTTAAAATGTCTATTTTACCCTTGTCAAAACCTTCAAACCTCCAAAATGTCACTCTTCAAATTACCAAATAGTCCTCTCTTATTAATTAGTCTCATCTGAGCTCACTAATTACTCAATTTTTCCCAACCAATAAGGAATAAAGCGTTTAGGAACTCATTTTGTCGAAACTGACAAAGAATAAAGCATTTAAGAGGATATGGGATATTACAGCAGCGGGGAAGACATTTGTTCAGTAAGTTCTTAATCTCTTGTTGTTCCTTGCAGGAGTGTATACGATTGCATCTTGGGACGACCATTTATAGCCATGCTAGACATTGTTGTCTCACCCGTCCATCTCAAATTGAAGTACTATAACTCACAAAGAGAACCAACCTCCCTTAATGATGATTTAGAGGGAGAAAAGAGAATATACCAAGCTTTCCAAAAGATCAAGGAGAAGACATGGAGCTCAACTTCACTTCCCTCATCGAAAAACTTAACAAAATGGGTATTAACCCTCCAAAAAGTGGCTAAAGAGACCATAAAGAGTGAATAAATAAGCGGCAATCACCCTGCATGGTTAGGCTTTCTATTTCTCAATCATAGTGAATGATCTGCTTAAGACATTTACCATTTGTATGCTTATATCACCAAACAATAGTAAGATGAAGTGATGTTTTCTAAGAGACTATTTTCTTGGTAAATATGCATATCAACATAAAATCCAGGGTACGACTAAATACATCGATGTTCGGTAAGCTCTAGTACCGATTTCTTTGCAATCTTCGTTGCACTGCAACCAAGCCCCAAACCAACCACATGTTATAACCCGTCCTCTGTTGATGCGATTGAGACTCCACATATGCACGTTATGGGTGATCGGTGGTTTTTATGCGTTATTTTACCATTAATTTTAGTTAGTTTTATTATATGTTTAATTGCATTTTATTCTCGTTTACCGCATTTTATGCTTGGTTTGTGTCTTTTCAATGTTTTGAGGTTTAGATAAGCATTCACGAGGAATCAGAGCAAAAACCAGGAAAAAACGCAAGAATTCAGAGAAAGATGCATGTCCGTGTCAGGATGCCTGGACCAAAAAATCAACAAACATAAAATATATTGGCCAACCAACTATCTCATCTATACTATGTTATATTTCTCTTCATTAGCTTTCTGACGTTTCGAACGGGGACCAAAACGGACTTACGGATCAAAAGTTATGATCGAAACAATTTCGGTTATAAAATCTCGTGAGCTGACACGGCCCGTGTCAGCAGGTGACGCTGATTTCATGATTTTTTTCATATTTTTACCATATGTTAAGCTGTGGGGGAGCTTTGGGTATTTCCAACCGATCTGAGTGATTTTCTACTATTTAGATGAGTTTTGGCAAGGAAAAAAAGGGACTTTTGGACGGGAGAAGAATTTCACGATCAAGATTGGAGAGATCAAGGTTGGAAGGCGAAAGGTTTTCATGAGCGGAAGCAATTGAAAATCAAAAGTCATCCAAATTCTTGTAATGTTTAATCTTCATTTTGTAATAATCTCTTTGAATATTATGAGCGGCTAAACCCCCCAATGCTAGGGGGTGTCCCTGAATTGCTTTTGTATTGACTATGTTTCCTTTTATTCTATGAGATAAGTGCTTTTTATTAATCTATTTTATTTTGCAAAGTGCTTAATGCTTTTTCTATCTGATCAATGGAATTTGATTTACGGTTAAGGTTTAGGTCGGACAAACCAACTTAACGCTTTTTGCATAATATTATAGTAGATATTTCCTAGGAATAGGGATACCATGTAGTAACCGTAATAATCTTGTTAAAAACACAAAGCTTGATATTCATCCTAAACTGCTAAGGAATTAGGGTATAGGATTAATACCAAAGGTTTTTCTGGCTAAGGAATTAGGGAAAAACATTCTTAGGATTCGGTAAAGGTTCGTTTAAAGCATTGTCTCCTCGAATAAGGATTTAGGTTAGTGCAAAGCAATTCATACACCTTACCTTGGCATGCTCTCTTATATCTGTCAAAGCAATTTAGGTTAGTGAAAAACATTCTTATTATTTTCTTAACAAACCAAACCACCAAGTGCTTTTGTTTAACTAAAATAAAACTAGAACTCTATATCGTCAAGCAGTCCTTGAGATCGACATTCGGGGAAATTCCCTTTTATTACTACATCGGTTAAAATAGTACACTTGCTATTTTTCCGATCAAGTTTTTGGCACCGTTGCCGGGGACTGCCAAAGATCATAGATTTTAAAGTTTTATTTTAGTTAAAATGTTCTTGCTCCGCAATTAAAATTTATTGTTAATTTTATTTTTAATTTTATTTTAATAAAAAAAATCAGATTATTGTTGCTTCATGAATTCTTCTATACTGTGCGACTAATAAAGTTTGAGTGTGTAGTTATGGATATCTTTTATACATTACCACATGTATCTCCTCAATGTTGGTCGCCTGATTCGGAAATCACTTTGGAAGAGGTGACTAAAATTTTTAAAGCATATTGGTAGGGGGTAAGAATCCTTATCAATGACTGTAAGGAAGCTAACTTTTATCCAGATTATTTTATTTGGCGAGAGTGCAGGTTGGAAGAAGAATGTGTGAAAGAAGAAGAACAAGGCATAACGTTAGACGAAGAAGATGCATTAGAAATAGAAGAATTTGAGGTAAGAATAAGAAAAAAGGCTACTTGAAGATGATCTAGTGCTGGATAAAAATACAGATGTAACGATTTGTGAAGATATAGACATCCAACAAGAAAATCTTCAAGAAAATAGTATCCCTAAAAACTATTTTGACAAGGCAGATGAAAGACAAGAAATTGATAAAGTATTGGATTTCATTTATGCCTTGTTCACAAAAATCCCACTGAAAATGAGTTGGAAGAAACATCATCAATACCTCAAGTTCATGGGGTTGCTACCAAACAAAAGAAAGAAAAAAGATGATGTGTTCTTTGTTTCATATATGCCACCTTAACAGAGAATGAGACGTCGAGCCATGCGACGTTAAATGAAGCGCTACATGGGAGGCAACCCACGCTTTTTATTACTAAGTCATTTTTCTTTTTGTTATTTTGTTTGTTTCGTTTGCAGGTAATAAACAAGACCTTGCGAGTGCAAGCCATGATGTAGCAGTTGGTGTTGCATTACATTCTGCCTCCTCAGTAAGGATCTCTGTGAGTAACCTCTCTCGCGCTTGTTCCAAAACATTGGGACAATGTGTGGTTTAAGTTTGGGGGAGGATTTACTGTTTTTAGTTCTTCCGTTTAGACTTGTTATTGTTGTTTTTGTGTGTTGTTTTATTAAAACCACTTTAAATTCTCCCCGAATTAGAGCCATAAAATTTTTTTCTTATGAATACTGTGATTTAAAGTTCCAAAAGTATCCTTTCCTCTTGTGAGCACCTTCTACTTAAACCTATCATAAAGATCCAGTCGACAGCTCCTTTAAACCTCTTCAAGAGTTTAACGTTCCAACCAACACTTCCAACTTAATATGGGCTTCGAATTTATGAGCTAACAAATTACCCCCCAAAAATGTCCTTTTCGACAGTACTGAAGAAAAGGTCATTTTTTATTAGTGTGCTATTCGACGCCATCTTTCGACCCCACATAGGTGTCAACATAACCGATCAACCCGTGTCTCAAGAAACTGTTCAGTTTCTTTTCAATCACATTTATGACGTCATGGCCAATTATGAAAACAACTCCTCGAAAAACTCATCAAATCCCAAACCATCATCACCTCTCCTAGGGTCTAGGAGATCGTGGGCATAGGTAATAACTGCCACCGCCCCTACTTTTGCTCCAGGGAGGACACGTGTCCCACTAGCTTTTAGCCCCTAATGATGATTAGTGACCTTTTAGTACTTCCAAACACTTTATAAATAGTTTCTTCAAAAAATATTTTTACTTTTCCAACTCCAATGTACTCACTAAACACTTTCTTCTCTTTCAAACACTCTCAACTCTTCACCTTTAGTAAACCCATTTTCTCCAAGTTCCTAACAATGGCGTCTTCAAACACTACCATTCAAGATCCAAAGAAAAATCAGAAGGCCAAAGGGCCAAAGAGCGTACCATTACTTCCTCCCTTTGCTACATTGAGTGGACCCAAAGTAGTGAAGAATCAGCAATTCATCCTTGAACCTCTCAAAGAAGAAAAAAGGCATACCTATGAATCCCAAGTATTGATTCCTGTTACCATTTCTGGAAAACCATTAGCTTTATCTGGCCCTTTGTTTACTTTAGGTGTAGATTACACAGCCATTAGTGATTTCTTCCCTTCATATCGTAAAACTAAACCCTTAGGGCAAAAAGATAAGGCTAGGGTAACCGTTGAGCCTCATGATAATGTAGCCCTAAAAAACATAGATTTAAAGTACTTGAATGATGGGTCTAGGTTGTTTAGAGCAACCCTATATTTTAAAGGTGTTGATCTCTATTTGAACTGGCTGACCAAAGTAGAGAAAGTCAAAGCAGAAACTTGGAAGGAAATATGGATTTATGACATGATTATGATGTCGAAGACAGGTCCTGCCTACTGTCAGACTCTGTTAGCTTCCTCTTTGTATTTTTGGGATAGTACCCATTATACATTCCATCTCCCTTGTGGGATGATGACACCCACCCTCTTCGACATCGCTACCATCACAGGTCTAAAACCACACGGACTAGTTTATGACCCTGAGGTAGATGCTCAAGACACCATAGGGTTTTCCACCACCAAGCACACTTACACCCATTTTATGAATCATCACCAAAACAAACAAACTGACACAATCGAAGATCAAGCGCACATAGCATTTCTGGCTATGTGGCTTTCTCGCTGTGTATTTTGCACCAAATCTCTGCAAGTGGCCTGGAAATACCTAACTCTGGCCAACCAACTACACCTTAATCGAGGCATTTGCCTAAGTGAAATGATATTGGCTAGTTTGTATGAGTCTTTAAGTGAATGTGCTGGTCGACTAAAAGACCAAGAAAACAATGGGAATCTCCTGCTGTCAGGACCTTTCTGGCTGCTCCAGCTTTGGCTTAATGCCACCTTTGAAACTAGTCTCCCTAACAAAGGGCCTGTCGACGAGGAAGCTATAGAAATCTAGGAGAGGCGAGTCGAATGGACCCGACTGGTGAAGATAACCCCTAGTGAAGAAGGGCAGACACTTAGGGCGTCCTTCTCTGGCTTCATCAAGATGTTTGCCAAGCAATATGAATTTACCCCAAGAATGGCCCCATTTGCAGAAAGAAAGTATGGTCTTGAATGGTTCACTAGGGCCTTCCCTCATGCATTCAAGAAGCATGAGGTAGAATCGAAGCTTGTTTGGGAGGGCTTTCTAATCCCTCGACTCATAGTTCATCGACTCAACCTTCTAAGGGCCCAAACAACTTTGATGGCCTACCAACCAAATCTTGTCTCTCGACAATTTGGGTTGGTCCAAACTTTGCCCAAGTGTCTGTATGAGAAGAAGATCCATGTGATCCTTTCCCACACCATCTATGACTCCCTAGAGAGTTCGACTCACCTGGCTTGACATGCTCACAGATCACTCCTCACTCCTGTCTACTTCGAACCTTCTCACCTCTACACTCAAGAGTTCTACGACTGGTGGTCGAAAAATTATAATGAAGAATTCCTTGATGTTTCTAGCTTCTCCCAGTTGATTGACCAAGCTTTTGTTGATGTGCGGGAGAAGATCAAGAAAGGTAAGTCTACCCACATCAAAGAAATCCAAGCTTTCCAGAAATACTTTGAAACTGTTTATCGACCAGATGACATTAGTCGAACCGTTCGCGATGCCGCAGTTACACTGAAGGAATTTTTTTAAAAGAAAATGGAGAGTTTGAAAATCCCTTCATACGTTCCTTCTGAGAAACCCTATACAGTGGCTTTCGAATTATTTCCTCCAAAGACTCCTCAACTGCCATCTGCTGATTTTGGAGTGGCTCTTTCCCCTCCATTTTCAGATTGGTTCATCTATGGGGATTCTATAAAGATCCTTCGTTAGCAGTCAAAACCCAAGGCTCAATGGGTGGTTTCGACTAAGCATACACTAGACAGTTTCAAAGGATACCTTCATATCGGTATCGAAGATGTTCACATCGAATCCGAAATACATGAAGGTTTGGATTCTTCAATTTTATGTTCTTTCATTTGAACTTTATCATTACTAACTTGTGGTAACTTTGTTTGTATTGCAGTTGTACCCAAGAAAAACATACCTCAGCAGCTGGTCAAAGCAAAGGGTGAAGGCAACAAGGTACGTCACACCCCTTTTCTTTCGTTGGTTTGTCTTTCTTTTCCTTAACGCTTCTCACTATTTCAGGCTTCCCGCAAACTACCTCTGACACCTCAGAGGAAGTCGAAAAGGGGCACTTCCCAAATTGTCATTGATTCAGAGAATGATAACCAATCTCCTCTTGAAGACTTAAAGATAAAGAAGAGGAAGAGACCAAGCCAAGAAACAGATGCTGTTGGTGGCCAATCTGAGCCTAAAACGGCTAAGGTCTCAAAAAAGATAACCACTACCAGTGGTGCTATGAAAGCCTCTTCTAAGGCTGCCTCTAAACCAACCGCAAATCATGCTGAAAGTAATAACTCTAGCCCTGATGCTGAAGGTGTCAAGGTAACTTATCAATTCACTTTTTGAAGTGCCCACTTATGTACCTTGTTTCCCTTTGATCTAATTTTTCTTTGATTTGATTCAGGCTGATGCAAGTGGCTCGAAGCCACCAGTGGATAATCCTCCTTCTCCAGCCACTCTTCTAAATAGCCAAGGTGGGCCTACATACCATCCCACTTCTGATTTGGGCTCTGGAATGAGTTCACTAGGTGAAATTAACAAACCTAGCTTTGAAACACCTCCCCCTTCACCAACAAAGACTACTACCTGGCAGTCTCAAACAGATGGCTCTGACCATGAGGAAGATGATGGTCAGCAGAATCCAGGGACCGTCGCCATGGATGAAAATACAACCTTGGTCGATGAAGATGGCTCACTAGTGGACGGGACCGTTGGGGCTGACAATGCTCATCCAGAAGGGGATGAGGAGATGAAAGAAGATGATAATGAGACAATGCACCAGTCTGAACTTGATGGCCATAGTGATGAAAATGTTGATGACAAAATTGATGAAGATAAAGAAGAGGAGGACAAAGGTGAGGAGAAGAAAGCTGACAAAGGACCTACTAATGAGACGACCCCTGTCGAAGCCACTACTACCCCAGCAACTGCTTCATATGCTGAAGGCAAGGTAACCTCCACTGTGTATGGGGCAGGCCTTTTTGAAAAGGAACTCGATGCCTTGAAGGATAACAACCCTCGACAATACATAAAGATCCTTCTTGGCAGTCGAGGGAGTTCTTCTGACAAGACTCCTAGTGCATCAACTACTTCTGGAGATCCACCTTCGAGCAAGCCTGAGGACAATATCCTCTTGAAGATCAAAGAGAAGATCTTTAAAGGTGACCTTTTCACACTCTTACAGATGGATCAAGTCACTCACATCTCTCTAAAAAATCTCCTCCAACAAGTCGACATCCATGCTATTTCTCCAGAATCTGCCAACATCATTTTAGAGCTTGGCACTATGATTGACCAAGTCTATGGTGACCTCAAGCACCTGCCTCAAATTGAGAAGGCAATTTCAGCAAAATCTAGAAGCGAGGCTGCTACTTGGGCTTCTGCCGCGGACTCTGAGAATAAGGTAGCAGAATTGGAGGAAACCAAAGAAAAGAACAAGCAGGAGATTACCTCCAATGAACAAAACATTGCCTCCTGGGAGCGAAAGATCAAAAAGCTTCGAGCCAAGATCTCAAAGGCCAAAAAGTGCAACGCTGAGTTGTCTACCTTTGATGACTCTGGCTTATCGAAAGAACTTGACAATGCCATAAATTTTGCTAAGGAAGCTCGACAACTGGAGAAAGAGGTTGCACGTTTAAAATCTGACAAGGCCTTGTGTGAAAGGCGTCTTGAACTCCAGAAATCGAAGTACTTGAAGATGAAAGAGAAACTCCCTTTTTAGCTTGTTAATTTCTTTGTAATTTTTTCTTTTTATTATAATGCTCCATAGCCCTTTGAGGCTTTTATATGTAATGACTTTTAAGCCATTTTGGCATTCGTGAATACCATTGTTGGCCATGCCTTTTTTTACGTTGAATTACTCTTTAGCAATTTTAATTTCTTGAAGTGCTGGTTTATATTTTTTCAAATACTTGCCCTTTACTTTCAAGATTATCTTATCTTTATCTAATTCTTCAACTTCATAGGCTGCATTAGAAAATACTTGCGTAATTTGAAATGGGCCTTCCCATTTTGGGGACCATTTGGCCAAGGCTCTGACCTTTCGATCCATAGGCAGGATTACCTTCCAAACTAAATCTCCAGGCGAAAAGGTCTTAATCTTAACCTTTTTATTGTAATACTTCTCTTCTTTTCTTTTGTCTCTTCAAAAGTTCTAAAGCTTTAAGTCCTTCTTCGTCCAAATCTACCAATTCATCTAGCATCATATTCCAATAAAACTCAGAAGGAATTTCATGATGTCTCTGAATCCTTGTCGACTGAAGAAAGATTTCAACAGGTAATACTGCATCATGACCAAAAGTCAGTCGAAATGGAGTAGTATTAGTCGCCTCTTTGGGAGAGGTTCGACATGCCCAAAGGATCTAGTCCAATGTCTTATGCCAATTCCTAGGCCTCTTTCCCACATGTTTTTTGATCAACCCAATCACCACTATATTAGCTGCTTCGACCTGACCATTAGCCTGAGCATAATAAGGTGTAGAGGTTAAGAGTTTGAAACCCATCTCTTTAGCAAACTCCTGCATCTTTCGACCGGTAAAGACCGATCCTTGATCTGTTGTGATCGTTTCTGGGATTCCAAACCTATAAATGATGTATTTTTGAATGAATTCAATCACATCTTCTTGATCCACATTTGGTAAAGGTATCGCTTCGATCCACTTTGTAAAGTAGTCAATTCCTACCAAAATGTATCTCTGATTCTTGGAGGATGCTGGTCGAATCTCTCCAATTAAATCCAAAGCCCAACCTCTAAAAGGCCATGGTTTGACTATAGAATGTAGCTCACTTGCAGGGATATGCTGTATGCCAACATGAACTTGGCATTCCTGGCAGCCCTTAGCGAATTCAATGCAATCTTTTAACATAGTAGGCCAATACATGCCTTGTCGAAATAATAGCCACTTCATCTTATGGCCTACCTGATGTGCCCCACATGCCCCACTATAGACAGTCGAAAGGGCAAGATACGCCTCTGATTCACTAAGGCATTTAAGTAAGACTCCCTCAGGGGTCTTTTTAAATAATTCATTACCTAGAAGAACATAACTTAAAGCTTGATATCTGACCTTTTGCTCTGTGGACGATGTTGGGTTCTGCAAGTATTCGACTATAGGCTTCCTCCAGTCTTTGTCCGTCAAGCTGTCTATTGCAAAAATCTCAAAATTTTCTTCATCAGTGTATCCAAGCTTCGTCACTTCTAGATCTGATGGGCATAATCCAACAGACACGACTTTACCTCTAGCTTTGATTGCCTCTTGTAAATTTTCCTTCGAAGCCTTATACCCAGAAGCAATCTGAGTCAAGTCGTTGGCCACTTGATTCTCTAGTCGAGGTATGTGTCGAATGTTTACCACTTCAAATTTCTTTAGTAGTTTGTTGGCTATTACGAAGTACATGATAAGATTTTCCTTAACACATTTGTACTCCTTTGTAATTTGTTTTATGACCAACTCCGAGTCTCTCATTATTTCGACTCGAGTTGCCCCAAATTCTAACAAAATTTCAAGTCCAACTATTAAGGCTTCATACTCAGCCTCGTTGTTGGAACAAAGTCTTTCGACCTTGTACTTGAATTTTGTTGGAATTTTATCAGGAGAAATAATTAGCACACCTACGCCTGTTCCATCTTTGTGGCTAGAGCCATCGAAGTATAACTTCCAAGGTTCCAATTCGACGTAATTCAAAGTGCTTTCGTTTATGGAGTGGTCGACTATAAAGTCCGCTACCACTTGTCCCTTAACTGCCTTTAAAGGCATATATGTTAAAGAATATTCAGTCAATGCTAACGCCCATTTACCAATTCGACTATGCAAGATAGGTTTAGACAACATATGTTTAATAACATCAAAATGAGACGAAACATACACATCAACTGGCTTTATATGTTACTTTAATTTTGTACAAGAAAAATAAAAGCATAAGCATAATTTTTCAATCATGCTAAACCTAGTTTCTGCATCATTTAAAATTCTACTAAGGTAATAAATGGCCCTTTCGACGCCATTCTCATCCTCTTGAGCTAACATGCTCCCTAAGATTTTATCTGACGCAACTATGTACAATCTCATACTCCTATTCCTACAAGGTGGTGAAAGAATTGGAGGATGACTCAGGTATTCCTTGATTTTGTCGAAGGCTTCCTGGTGAACTTGCCCCCAGTCGAACCCATCTTTGTTGGATCGAAGTAATGGTGAAAAGGCCTACGTTTTTCCGCTTAGGTTCGATATGAACCTCCTCAAGAAATTAATCTTTCCCAACAGTGATTGCAACTCTTTTTTTATTGATGACGCTTTCGCCTCCATGATGGCTTTGGTCTTATTCTGGTTAATCTCGATCCCCTTTTTGTGGACCAAAAAGCCTAGAAAATCCCCTGCCTGCACACAAAATGCACATTTAAGAGGATTCATTTTAAGACCATGTCTTCTCATCCTTTCAAAGGACTGTCGAAGATGGTTTAAGTGACTCTTCCCTGAAACAAACTTAACCACAATATCATCAATATATATTTGCATGAAAGTCTCTATATAATCATGGAAGATTGAGTTCATTGATCGTTGATATGTTGCCCCAGCATTTTTTAGGCCAAAAGGCATTACTACCCACTCGTAGGTGCCTAAGGCTCCAGGACAACGAAAAGCTGTCTTGGGGACATCCTCTTCAGCAATGAATATTTGGTTATAACCAGAGTACCCATCCAACATACTAAGATACTCATGTCCTGCGGTGGAATCGACTAGCATTTCTGCCATAGGCATGGAATATTCATCCTCTGGAGTTGCAGAATTTAGATCTCTAAAGTCTATGCAAACTCTTAAAGAAGCATTCTTTTTAATAACAGGTACAATGTTAGCTAACCATTCGACATATCTGGCAGTGCGGATGAATTTGCATCGAAGCAGTCTTTCGACTTCCTCCTTTATCTTTGAGAGAATTTCTGGAGCAAACCATCTTGGATTCTGTTTGACTGGCTTCTTCCCAGGCTTGATCGACAACTTATGTTCGACTAACTCTCTACTCAAACCAGGCATCTCATCGTAGTCCCAGGCAAAACAGTCTTTAAAGTCCTGCAGCAACTGGGTGACTTCGACCTTAAGTTGTGGGTCAAGATTGACGCTGACATGTGTTGGCCCACTGGTTGCCCCTTCTCCTAGGTCGATTTCTTCTAACGTATCCTCGACTAGCAACTTATCATTATTTGCCAGCGCATCTTTTTTCAAACCCCAAAGGCTCATCATCATAGATGGCATCAAGCCTCTGGCCTTGTTCTACACCCTTATCAGGTAGCTTTGGGTCGAAGTCCTTACCAGGACCATCTTGGTGGAATCCATAATTGGCTTCGACAGCCATGTATTCATTAACAGCTTCCAAAGCCGCTTGTAGTTTGGTTTCAGCCACATAGGCCAAAATTATTCTCAATGCTTCGAACTCAGTCATTGTCACTGAATTCACTTCCCCACCCTGTGGGGTCTACTGCAGGCTCACCAAGGTATGAAAGCCTTTCCCCTGGCACCTCCTTATCCCAACGGAAACCATCGACGGGATGTAAGTACAATGAGCAAAATGTTTCATCATCTGGGACAAACTCAAAATCTGTTGGGCCACAAGGGGCAATATGAGCCAGGTGCTTGTCGATCTGTCTTCTGTCGACGTGATTTATTGGTGCCTTAAAATAACCCTGATCAGCTTCAATGTTCTCGACTATGCCATTCGGCCTCCAGATGGTGATTCGTTGATGCATCGAAGATGACACTGCACCAATGCCATGTATCCACTCTCGTCCTAAGATCATATTGTAGTTAGCTTTAGTTTCCATTACCATAAAGACAGTAGGCTTAGTGATTTTCCCAAGTGTCAAGTCTACTTGTATCACACCTAGTGTAGAGCCAACTTTTTCTTTCGTAGTTTGAAAGAACCATATTATGTGGCTTAGTATCATTGTCATACTTGCCAATCTTGTTCAATAAGAAATATGGCATCAGATTTAGTGTCGCGCCACAGTCCACTAATATCTTGTTTACTGGTACATTCTCCACCTTCCCAGTGATGTAGAGAGGCTTTAGGTGACCCTTCATCGCCTCTGTGGGTCGCTCGAAGAAGGCGTTCTACTCTTCAACGCACCCATTATTCATAATATAGTAGCACACAGGCTTGTGTGCTGCCATCTCTGCTTCAGTGCAAGCATCTAAATATTCGACCACTATAGTTTGGTCAAACTCCCTTGGCATTACAGACACTACATTGACTATGATGTCGAGAGAAGCGTCAGACTCAGAGTCGAATTTGTCTGTCATTTCTTCATCATCTTCGACAGTCTTTTCATGTTTGTTCTCTTGAGAGGAAAACAATTTTTGCCCCACGGGCACTTTCTCAGCAATCTTTATTTGATACCCTCCGTTATTATCAGTAAGGACATTAGTATTGGATTCTCCTTGGTCCTTCGACTGAGCCTCTCTGAGAGCCTTCCTTCTACGTTGCTCTCTCCTTCATTAAGATCACGACATCGGGTTCTTCCTTTTATAGTTCTCAGAGACATAAGTCGACCTATTGGAAGTCTGAAACTCTTTTCGATACTCTATTAAAGAGCCTCTGTTCACATCAAACTTTTGTCATTTTTTCTGACCTTTTTCTTTTCCTTCGACAGGTTTCATCCAGCTTCCTACTGGCGCATTACTTGTTGGTTTGAAGGTGTTGGGTATGGCCCCTGGGAACTGTGTTTTTCCACCCACTTGCTTTGAAGAAGACCTTCTAGGATCGAAACTCCTTTGACCCTGAGACGTTCTCTGCTCCCTTCTTTCTTTAGCCTTCCTAACCCCCTCAAGATTATGGGCAGCTTTCTGGTCGAAGATTGCACTGCATATGGGGCATAGCATGGCACCTGATCCCTTCTTTTGGCAACGGTGAAGGAATTTAATGATAGACTCTTCCTGTTTTGGATACGCCACTTTGTTACGCTCTTCTTGGCAGCTTGCTTCATCAACCTCCATGGTATTATATTGTGTAATCTCGACCATATTTATGTCCATGTCGACATCGGTACTAAGATTCAGATTGCAGAAGTCTACATCAAGGCCTTTAGTAGCCTTGTCCATCTCAACGAAACTATCAGCAGTCTCTTTGGTAACCAGCATCATGTTTGAATCCTCAGTGATCCCATCATCTAAGCCATCAGTAGCTTTGTCGAAGCCGTCAGCAGCCTCGCTCATGAGTTTCTCCATGGTATAAATGTCAAGGTCTTCAGTAACCTTGGCTAAAACAGCATCATTGGCGAAATCTTCAGCAATTTCCACCATGTTGGTTGAGCAGTCGAAGTCATCAGCAACTTCAACCATATGTACTTCTGTGGGCTCAGCATAATGGGCATCCATTGTTTGCAACGGGTCGAAGACAATTCTCATTTGACCTTTGCTCTTCTCTCCGAATTTCAGCCTGCCCTCCTGAATAGCGTTTTGCACCAGATCCCTGAAAAGAAAACACTGAGAAGTTTTATGACCCAAAATATTATGGTACTTACAAAATCCTCTATTTTTTCCTTGTTCTAAAGATGGCATTTTAGCACCAGGAGGCACTATCATTTGTCCATCTTTAACTAACAAATAAAAAATTTCGTCACATTTAGTGATATCGAAAGTATATGTTTTCTTTGGAAACTTATCATTATTTTCAGATTCGACAGAATTTTTTCCATTCGAAGGAGCTAACATTTTTTACAAGCATACAGAGGACTTTGCTTTAATTCAGCAACATCTATCTCATTTTCGTCGAAATACAATGATTCCTCATGTAAACCTTCGACATCCTCATTATATTCAACATAGGCTACCTTTTTACTCTTATTAAACTTAGCCTTTTCGTCTTTCAGACGTTCTAACTGTCGAACCCTATCGGCCAGTTGGGCCATATCTCTCAGATACTGGGTATCCATCTTCTTTCTAATAGAGTAATCAAGGCCGCCAGCGGCCATTTCGACCAATTCATGTTCTGGCACTTGAGTAAAACATCTAGCCTTAAGTAATCAAAACCTATTTAGGTAATCGTCTATTGGCTCGGTAAACTTTCGTTTTATGCTAGCCAATTCCTTCAAACTAATCTTGGTTTATCCCATGTAGAATTGTTCATGGAATAAATGTTCCAACTGGGTCCAATTACAGATTGAGTTAGGAGGTAGGGTTGTAAACCAAGTAAAAGCATTTTTGGTGAGAGAACTTGGAAAATATTTTATCCTAAGACTTTTGTCATTTGCAATCTCTCCAGCCTCAATCATATACTAGGCTACGTGTTCGACAGTAGATTCAGTGGTATCTCCTGAGAATTTGGTAAACTTTGGGACCTTCGTCCTAAGAGGTAATTCTGACTGGAGAATGTAATCTACTATTGGTGATGTATAGTTTGGCCTAGTAAAACCAAAATTTACCCCATTTCTAGCCATTATCCTTTAGACCATGGCTGCTAGGTTGTTATCTACTGCCACGTTGTTACGTCGAACATGTTGTACAACACGGTCAGTATCTTGGTTTCTATTTACTGTCACTACCTCTTGTTCCCTCTCTACAGGAATTGGCACTTAGTTCCTAGGTGGTTCGACTCTAGGAGGTTCGAGTCTGAGGGGTTCGACTATCCCCTAGTTTTCTAGATTCGTCTCAAGTACGTTCCCTAGGTTATGTCGTGGAATGTTTTACACAACAGTTGCGCCTCGAACAGGGGCTGGTACACCCATAAATTCTGCCAAGCGTGCCAATTGCGCTGCTAATTGTTGGTTAGACTGGGTAGTGTTCTAGATCAAGGGCTGGAAAATTTCCCCCATAGTTTAGGACAAGGTTTGTACCATTTGTAGGTTACTTTCATTCATTTGTTGTCTTAAACATGCTATAGAAGTATTTGTCAGACTAGGACCTTGAGTGGAAAATCCCACACCTACACTTTGACTGTTTCGACCCATATTTATCCCAGATCTTGACCCTTGTAATGGCGAAGACATTACATTCTCTGAGAATACTGGAGGGGCATTTTGGAGACTTTGCATTACTGACATTGGCATTCCATAAGGTGGATTCCTTGGTAATGGTTGTGAAAACCCTGGAGGGGGAAAATGCCTAAACGTCGAAGTTCCTCCTGGTGGAGTTTGGGGATTAGATGCTTTTGGCCCAATGTACTCCAAAACAGATTGAGTGTAAGCCCTTATATATGTCGACCCTGAACCTGCCATTGATGGCATTGGCTCAGACATAACAGGAGGCGGTATTGGCTCTCCTGTCGAAGGTACTGGGGGTGGCACTACATCATTCCTAGACACATTTTGAGGGTTAGTGTTACTAGGCTGAGCATTTGAATTACTCAATTGAGGATTATGATCACTCCCTCGAGGTTTTGGATTGTTTGACTGACTAGTGTTCGTCGCCATTTTCCTAGTGTATCTTCTCCTTGGTCTCTCTTCGTTTGTAGTGGCTACTTTTCCACTTCTCAATAACATGCAACGAAGTTTTCTCAAAGAAAAGACTAATAAATGTAGATTTTCAAACTTAGAAAAATCCTTATAAAAGTTAGCACGGTCCCACTGGGCGTGCCAATTTGTTTACCGTGAAAATTGGTAAACAACCGCTGATCTTCCAAATCTAACTTTGGTGACTCACAGGATCGATCGGATTGATCCTAGGACATGTGCTAACAATTAAGTTGCAGTAAATTCTAAGACCCTAAACACTTTGACATCGTCCATGAAGAAAAGTTTATCAAAAACATAATTTAAAAGACGTTAAAAATTGTTAAGTTAAAAGGCTAAAAATGTGAAGGAAAGGGTTGGAAGGGTACAGTAAAGGTTGAAAGTATGAAAATAAGACAAAGTGCAGAAACATAACTTGCGTTAAATAAAGGATAAGTTCTTAATGAAAGATTGAAGTAAATTGCATTGAAAAGATAAATGGTGTTTACATCACGTACATTCTCACAAAACTCTTTTCTCTACACGCAGATACTTTGAGTTAATTTGGAGTAACTTGTACAAAGTGAACACAACACCCGCAATCGTATTGCTAGAACCCCTATTTATAATACTAAAACTAACTACTGTCAACTGCCTGAAATAATCAACATATGACAAGTGTCGCACTGCATGCTTCTGTCCCTTGGATGTACGCCACTTGTCTTTTTCTAGGAGCGAACAAGAGTAATTACTCCCTCCTTTATTTGAATTTGAATTTCTTAGCGTCGGACATCATCAGTATTCTCGGTCGAAGGTGACTTCCCCAACTCTTAGAAATATTTTCTAAGTCCCAAAAGTATCATTTCCTCTTGTAAGCACCTTCGACTTAAACCTATCATAAAGATCCAGTCGACAGCTCCTTTAAACCTCTTCAAGAGTTTAACGTTCCAACCAACACTTCCAACTTAATATGGGCTTCGAATTTATGAGCTAACAAATTGCCCCCCAAAAATGTCCTTTTCGATAGTACCGAAGAAAAGGTCATTTTTTGATAGTGTCCTATTCGACGCCATCTTTTGACCCCACATAGGTGTCAACATAACCGATCAACCCATGTCTCAAGAAACTGTTCAGTTTCTTTTCAATCACATTTATGAAGTCATGGCCAATTATGAAAACAACTCCTCAGAAATCTCATCAAATCCCAGACCATCATCACCTCTCCTAGGGTCTAGGAGATCGTGGGCATAGGTAATAACTGCCACCGCCCCTACTTTTGCTCCAGGAAGGACACGTGTCCCACTAGCTTTTAGCCCCTAATGATGATTAGTGACCTTTTAGTACTTCCAAACACTTTATATATAGTTTCTTCAGAAACTATTTTTACTTTTCCAACTCCAAAGTACTCACTAAACACTTTCTTCTCTTTCAAACACTCTCAACTCTTCACCTTTAGTAAACCCATTTTCTTCAAGTTCCCAACAATGACGTCTTCAAACACTACCACTCAAGATCCAAAGAAAAATCAGAAGGCCAAAGGGCCAAAGAGCGTACCATTACTTCCTCCCTTTGCTACATTGAGTGGACCCAAAGTAGTGAAGAATCAACAATTCATCCCTGAACCTCTCAAAGAAGAAAAAAGGCATATCTATGAATCCCAGGTATTGATTCCTGTTACCGTTTCTAGCAAACCATTAGCTTTATCTGGCCATTTGTATACTTTAGGTGTAGATTACACAGGCATTAGTGATTTCTTCCCTTCATATCATAAAACTAAACCCTTAGGGTAAAAAGATAAGGCTAGGGTAACCATTGAGCCTCATGATAATGTAGCCCTAAAAAACATAGATTTAAAGTACTTGAATGATGGGTCTAGGTTGTTTAGAGCAACCCCATATTTTAAAGGCGCTGATCTCTATTTGAACTGGCTGACCAAAGTAGAGAAAGTCAAAGCAGAAACTTGGAAGGAAATAGGGATTTATGACATGATTATGATGTCGAAGACATGTCCTTCCTACTGTCCGACTCTGTTAGCTTCCTCTTTGTATTTTTGGGATAGTACCCAATATACATTCCATCTCCCTTGTGGGATGATGACACCCACCCTCTTCGACATCGCTGCCATCACAGGTCTAAAACCACACGGACTAGTTTATGACCCTGAGGTAGATGGTCAAGACACCATAGGGTTTTCCACCACCAAGCACACTTACACCCATTTTATGAATCATCACCATAACAAACAAACTGACACAGTCGAAGATCAAGAGCACATAGCATTTCTAGCTATGTGGCTTTCTCCCTGTGTATTTTGCACCAAATCTTTGTAAGTGGCCAGGAAATACCTAACTCTGGCCAACCAACTGCACCTTAATCGAGGCATTTGCCTAAGTGAATGATATTGGCTAGTTTGTATGAGTCTTTAAGTGAAGGTGTTGGTTAACTAAATGACCAAGAAAACAATGGGAATCTCCTGCTGTCAGGACCCTTTTGGTTGCTCCAGCTTTGGCTTAATGCCACCTTTGAAACTAGTCTCCCTAACAAAGGGATTGTCGATGAGGAAGCTACAGAAATCAAGGAGAGGCGAGTCGAATGGACCCGACTGGTGAAGATAACCCCTAGTGAAGAAGGGAAGACACTTAGGGCGTCCTTCTCTGGCTTCATCAAGATGTTTGCCAAGCGATATGAATTTACGCCAAGAATGGCCCCATTTGCGAAAAGAAAGTATGGTCCTGAATGGTTCACTAAGGCCTTCCCTCCTGCATTTAAGAAGCATGAGGCAGAATCGAAGCTTGTTTGGGAGGGCTTTCTAATCCCTCGACTCATAGTTCATCGACTCAACCTTCTAAGGGGCCAAACAACTTTGATGGCCTACCAACCAAATCTTGTCTCTTGACAATTTGGGTTGGTCCAAACTTTGCCCAAATGTCTGTATGAGAAGAAGGTCCATGTGATCCTTCCCCACACCATCTATGACTCCCTAGAAAGTTCAACTCACCTGGCTCAACATGCTCACAGATCACTCCTCACTCCTGTCTACTTCGAACCTTCTCACCTCTGCACTCAAGAGTTCTACGACTGGTGGTCGAAACATTATAATGAAGAATTCCTTGATGTTTCTAGGTTCTCCCCGTTGATTGACCAAACTTTTGTTGATGTGCAGGAGAAGATCAAGAAAGGTAAGTCTACCCACATCAAAGAAATCCAAGCTTTCCAGAAATACTTTGAAACTATTTATCGACCAGATGACATTAGTCGACCCGTCCGCGACGCCGCAGTTACATTGAAGGAAGTTTTTTTAAAGAAAATGGAGAGTTTGAAAATCCCTTCATACGTTCCTCCTGAGAAACGCTATGCAGTGGCTTTCAAACTATCTCCTCCAAAGACTCCTCGACTGCCATTTGCTGATTTTGGAGTGGCTCTTGCCCCTCCATTTCCATATTGGTTCATCTGTGGGGATTCTATAAAGATCCTTCGTCAACAGTCAAAACCCAAGGCTCAACGGGTGGTTCCGACTAAGCATACGCTAGACAGTTTCAAAGAACACCTTCATATCGGTATCGAAGATGTTCACATCGAATCCGAAATACATAAAGGTTTGGATTCTTTGATTTTATGTTCTTTCATTTGAACTTTATCATTACTAACTTGTGGTAACTTTGTTTGTTTTGCAGCTGTACCCAAGAAAAACACACCTCAACAGCTGGTCAAAGCAAAGGGTGAAGGCAGCAAGGTACGTCACACCCCTTTTCTTTCGTTGGTTAGGCTTTCTTTCCCCTAACGCTTCTCACTATTTTAGGCTTCCCGCAAACTACCTCCGACACCTCAGAGGAAGTCGAAAAGGGGCACTTCCCAAATTGTCATTGAATCAGAGGATGATAACCAATCTCCTCCTGAAGACTTAAAGATAAAGAAGAAGAAGAGACCAAGCCAAGAAATAGTTGTTGTTGGTGGCCAATCTGAGCCTAAAACGGCTAAGGTCTCGAATAAGATAACCACTACCAGTGGTGTTGCGGAAGCCTCTTCTAAGGCTGCCTCTAAACCAACCGCAGATCATGCTGAAAGTAATAACTCTAGCCCTGATGCTGAAGGTGACAAGGTAACTTATCAATTCACTTTTTGAAGTGCCCACTTATGTACCTTGTTTCCCTTTGATCTAATTTTGCTTTGATTTGATTCAGGCTGATGCAAGTGGCTCGAAGCCACCAGTGGATAATCCTCATTCTCCAGCCACTCTTCTGAATAGCCAAGGTGAGCCTATATACCATCCCACTTCTGATTTGGGCTCTAGAATGAGTTCACTAGGTGAAATTAACAAACCTGGCTTTGAAACAGCTCCCCCTTCGCCAACAAAGACTACTACCCAACAGTCTCAAACAGATGGCTCCAACCACGAGGAAGATGATGGTCAACAGAATCCAGGGTCCGTCGCCATGGATGAAAATACAACCTTGGTCGATGAAGATGGCTCACCAGTGGACGAGATCATTGGGGCTGACAATGCTCATCCAGAAGGGGATGAGGAGATGGAAGAAGATGATAATGAGACAATGCACCAGTCTGAACTTGTTGGCCACAGTGATGAAAATGTTGGTGATAAAATGGATGAAGATAAAGAAGATGAGGACAAAGGTGAGGAGAAGAAAGCTGACAAATGACCTACTAATGAGCCGACCCCTGTCGAAGCCACTACTACCCCAGCAACTGTTATTGTTGCTGAAGGCAAGGTAACCTCCACTATGTATGGGGCAGGCCTTTTTGAAAAGGAACTCGATGCCTTGAAGGCCAGTAACCCTCGACAATACATAAAGATCCTTCTTGGCAGTCGAGGGAGTTTTTATGACAAGACTCCTAGTGCATCAACTGCTTCTGGAGATCCACCTTCGAGCAAGCCTGAGGACAACATCCTCTTGAAGATCAAAGAGAATATCTTTAAAGGTGACATTTTCACACTCTTACAGATGGATCAAGTTACTCACATCTATCTGAAAAATCTCCTCCAACAAGTCGACATCCATGCTATTTCTCCATAATCTGCCAACATCATTTTAGAGCTTGGCACTATGATTGACCAAGTCTATGGTGACCTCAAGCGCCTGCCTCAAATTAAGATGGCAATTTCAGCCAAATCTGGAAGCGAGGCTGCTGCTTGGGCTTCTGCCACAAACTCTGAGAATAAGGTAGCAGAATTGGAGGAAACCAAAGAAAAGAATAAGTAGGAGATCACCTCCAATGAACAAAACATTGCCTCTTGGGAGAGAAAAATCAAAAAGCTTCGAGCCAAGATCTGATAGGCCAAAAAGCGCAACGCTGAGTTGTCTGCCTTTGATGACTCTGGCTTATCGAAAGAACTTGACAATGCCATAACTTTTGCTGAGGAAGCTCGACAACTGGAGAAAGAGGTTGCACGTTTAAAATCTGACAAGGCCTTGTGTGAAAGGCATCTAGAACTCCAGAAATCGAAGTACTTGAAGATGAAAGAGAATCTCCCTTTTTAGCTTGTTAATTTCTTTGTAATTTTTTCTTTTTAGTATAATGCTCCATAGCCCTTTGAGGCTTTTATATGTAATGACTTTTAATCCATTTTGGCATTCATGAATACCATGGCTGGCCTTTCCTTTTTTACGTTGAATTACTCTTTAGCAATTTTAATTTCATGAAGTGCTGGTTTATATTTTTTCAAATACTTGCCATTTACTTTCAAGATTCTCTTATCTTCGTCTAATTCTTCAACTTCATAGGCTCCATTAGAAAATACTTGCGTAATTTGAAATGAGCCTTCCCATTTTGGGGACCATTTGCCTAAGGCTCTGACCTTTTGATCCATAGGCAGGATTACCTTCCAAACTAAATCTCCAGGCAAAAAGGTCTTAATCTTAACCATTTTATTGTAAGACTTCTTTACTATTTTCTTTTGTCTCTTCAAAAGTTCTAAAGCTTTAAGTCTTTCTTCGTCCAAATCTACCAATTCATCTAGCATCATATTCCAATAAAACTCAGAAGGAATTTCATGATGTCTCTGAATCCTTGTCGACTGAAGAAAGATTTCAACAGGTAACACTGCATCATGACCAAAAGTCAGTCGAAATGGAGTAGTATTAGTCGCCTCTTTGGGAGAGGTTCGACATACCTAGAGAATCTGGTACAATGTCTTATGCCAATTCCTAGGCTTCTTTCCCACATGTTTTTTGATCAACCCAATCACCACTTTATTAGCTGCTTCGACCTGACCATTAGCCTGAGCATAATAAGGTGTAGAGGTTAAGAGTTTGAAACCCATCTCTTTAGCAAACTCCTGCATCTTTCAACCGATAAAGATCGATCCTTGATCTGTTGTGATCGTTTCTTGGATTTCAAACCTATAAATGATGTATTTTTGAATGAATTCAATCACATCTTCTTGATCCACATTTGGTAAAGGTATAACTTTGATCCACTTTGTAAAGTAGTCAATTCCTACCAAAATGTATCTCTGATTCTTGGAAGATGCTGGTCGAATCTCTCAAATTAAATCCAAAGCCCAACCTCTAAAAGGCCATGGTTTAACTATAAAATGCAGCTCACTTGCAGGGATATGTTGTATGCCAGCATGAACTTGGCATTCCTGGCAGCCCTTAGCGAATTCAATGCAATCTTTTAGCATAGTAGGCCAATACATGCCTTGTCGAAACAATAACCACTTCATCTTATGGCCTACCTGATGTGCCCCATATACCCCACTATGGACAATTGAAAGGGCAAGATACGCCTCTGATTCACTAAGGCATTTAAGTAAGACTCCCTCAAGGGTCTTTTTAAATAATTCATTACCTAGAAGAACATAACTTAAAGCTTGATATCTGACCTTTCGCTCTGTGGACACTGTTGGGTTCTGCAAGTATTCGACTATAGGCTTCCTCCAGTCTTTGTCCGCCAAGCTGTCTATTGCAAAAATCTCAAAATTTTCTTCATCAGCGTATCCAAGCTTCGTCACTTCTAGATCTGATGAGCATAATCCAACAGACACGACTTTACCTCTAACTTCGATTGCCTCTTGTAAATTTTCCTTCGAAACCTTATACCCAGAAGCAATCTAAGCCAAGTCGTTGGCCACTTGATTCTCTAGTCGAGGTATGTGTCGAATGCTTACCACTTCGAATTTCTTTAGTAGTCTGTTGGCTATTACGAAGTACATGATAAGATTTTCCTTAACACATTTGTACTCCTTTGTAATTTGTTTTATAACCAACTCCGAGTCTCCCATTATTTCGACTCGAGTTGCCCCCAATTCTAACAAAATTTCAAGTCCAGCTATTAAGGCTTCATACTCAGCCTCGTTGTTGGAACAAAGTCCTTCGACCTTGTACTTGAATTTTGTTAGAATTTTATCAGGAGAAATAATTAGCACACCTACGCCTGTTCCATCTTTGTGGCTAGCGCCATCAAAGTATAACTTCCAAGGTTCCAATTCGACGTAATTCAAAGTGCTTTCGTTTATGGAGTGGTCGACTATAAAGTCTGCTACCACTTATCCTTTAACTGCCTTTAAAGGCTTATATGTTAAAGAATACTCAGTCAATGCTAACGCCCATTTACCAATTCGACTATGCAAGATAGGTTTAGACAACATATGTTTAATAACATCAAAATGAGACGAAACATACACATCAACTGGCTTTATATATTGCTTTAATTTTGTACAAGAAAAATATAAGCATAAGCATAATTTTTCGATCATGCTATACCTAGTTTCTGCATCATTTAAAATTCTACTAAGGTAATAAATGGCCTTTTCAACGCCATTCTCATCCTCTTGAGCCAACATGCTCCCTAAGGTTTTATCTGACGCAGTTATGTACAATCTCATACTCCTATTCCTACAAGGTGGTGAAAGAATTGGAGGATGACTCATGTATTCCTTGATCTTGTCGAAGGCTTCCTACTGATCTTGCCCCAGTCGAACCCATCTTTGTTGGATCAAAGTAATGGTGAAAAGTCCTGCGTTTTCCGCTTAGGTTCGATATGAACCTCCTCAAGAAATTAATCTTGCCCAACAGTGATTGCAACTCCTTTTTTGTTGATGACGCTTTCGCCTCCATGATGGCTTTGGTCTTATTCTGGTTAATCTCGATCCCCTTTTTGTGGACCACAAAGCCTAGAAAATCCCCAGCCTGCACACAAAACGCACATTTAAGAAGATTCATTTTAAGACCATGTCTTCTCATTCTTTCAAAGGACTGTCGTAGATGGTCTAAGTGACTCTTCTCTGAAACAGACTTAACCACAATATCATCTATATATATTTGCATGAAAGTCTCTATATAATCATGAAAGATTGAATTCATTGCTCGTTGATATGTTGCCTCAGCATTTTTGAGGCCAAAAGGCATTACTACCCACTCGTAGGTGCCTAAGGCTCCAGGACAACGAAAAGTTGTCTTGGGGACATCCTCTTCAGCAATGAATATTTGGTTATAACCAGAGTACCCATCCAACATACTAAGATACTCATGTCCTGCGGCGAAATCGACTAGCATTTCTGCCACATGCATGGAATATTCATCCTTTGGAGTTAAAGAATTTAGATCTCTAAAGCTATGCAAACTCTTAAAGAACCATTCTTTTTAATAACAGGTACAATGTTAGCTAACCATTCGACATACCTGGCAGTGCGGATGAATTTGCATCGAATCAGTCTTTCGACTTCCTCCTTTATCTTTGAGAGAATTTATGGGGTAAACCGTCTTGGATTCTGTTTGACTGGCTTCTTCCCAGGCTTGATCGACAACTTATGTTCGACCAACTCTCTACTCAAACCAGGCATCTCATCATAGTCCCAGGCGAAACTGTCTTTAAACTCCTGCAGCAACTGGGTGACTTCGACCTTAAGTTGTGGGTCAAGATTGGCGCTGACATATGTTGGCCTACTGGTTGCCCCTTCTCCTAGGTCGATTTCTTCTAACGGATCCTGCGCTAGCATCTTAACATTATTTGCCAGCGGATCTTTTTCAATCCCCAAAGGCTCATCATCATAGATGACATCAAGCCTCTGGCCTTGTTCTACACCCTGAACCTTATCAGGTAGCTCTGGGTCGAAGTCCTTACCAGGACCATCTTGGTGGAATCCAGAATTGGCTTCGACAGCCATGTATTCATTAGCAGCTTCCAAAGCCGTTTGTAGTTTGGTTTCAGCCACATAGGCCGAAATTCTTCTCAATGCTTCGAACACAGTCATTGTCACTGAATTCACTTCCCCACCCTGTGGGGTCTACTGCAGGCTCGCCAAGGTATGAAAGCCTTTCCCCTGGCACCTCCTTATCCCAATGGAAACCATCAACAGGATGTAAGTACAATGAGCAAAATGTTTCATCATCTGGGACAAACTCAAAATTTACTGGGCCACAAGGGGCAATATGAGCCAGGTGCTTGTCGAACTGTCTTCTACCGACATGATTTAATGGTGCCTTAAAATACCCCTGATCAGCTTCAATGTTCTCGACTCTGCCATCTGGACTCCAGATGGTGATTCGTTGATGCATCGAAGATGACACTGCACCAATGTCATGTATCCACTAATATCGCGCCACAGTCCACTAATATCTTGTTTACAGGTACATTCTCCACCTTCCCAGTGATGTAGAGAGGCTTTAGGTGACCCTTCATCGCCTCTGTGGGTCGCTCGAAGAAGGCGTTCTGCTCTTCAACGCACCCATTATTCATAATATAGTAGCACACAGGCTTGTGTGCTGCCATCTCTGCTTTAGTGCAAGCATCTAAATCTTCGACCTCTGTAATTTGGTCGAACGCCCTTGGCATTACAGACACTACATTAACTATGATGTCGAGAGAAGCGTCAGACTCAGAGTCGAAGTTGTCTGTCATTTCTTCATTATCTTCGACAGTCTTTTCATGTTTGTTCTCTTGAGAGGAAAACAAATTTTGCCCCACGGGCACTTTCTCAGCAATCTTTATTTGATTCCCTCCGCTATTATTAGTAGGGACATTAGTACTGGATTCTCCTTGGTCCTTCGACTGAGCCTCCCTGAGAGACTTCCTTCTACGTTGCTCTCTCCTCCATTGAGATCGCGACATCGGGTTCTTCCCTTTATAGTTATCAGAGACATAAGTCGACCTATTAGAAGTCTGAAACTCTTTTCGATACTCTATTGAAGAGCCTCTGTTCACATCAAACTTCTGCCATTTTTTCTGACCTTTTTCCTTTCCTTCGACAGGTTTCATCCAGCTTCCTACTGGCGCATTACTTGTTGGTTTGAAGGTGTTGGGTCTGGCCCCTGGGAACTGTGTTTTTCCACCCACTTGCTTTGAAGAAGACCTTCTAGGATTGAAACTCCTTTGACCCTGAGACGTTCTCTGCTCCCTTCTTTCTTTAGCCTTCCTAACCCCCTCAAGATTATGGGCAGCTTTCTGGTCGAAGATTGCACTGCATCTGGGGCATAGCACGACACCTGATCCCTTCTTTTGTCAACGGCGAAGGAATTCAATGATAGTCTCTTCCTGTTTTGGATACGCCACTTTGTTACGCTCTTCTTGGCAGCTTGTTTCATCAACCTCCATCGTCTTATGTTGTGTAATCTCCACCATATTTATGTCCATGTCGACATCGGTACTAAGATTCAGATTGCAGAAGTCTACATCAAGGCCTTCAGTAACCTTGTCTATCTCAACGAAACTATCAGCAGTCTCTTTGGTAACCAACATCATGTTGGAATCCTCAGTGATCCCATCATCTAAGCCATCAGTAGCTTTGTCGAAGCCGTCAGCGGCCTTGCTCATGAGTTTCTCCATGGTATAAATGTCAAGGTCTTCAGTAACCTTGGCTAAAACAGCATCATTGGCGAAATCTTCAGTAATTTCCACCATGTTGGTTGAGCAGTCGAAGTCATCAGCAACTTCAACCATATGTACTTCTGTGGGCTCAACATAATGGGCATCCACTGTTTGCAACGGATCGGAGTCAATTCTCATTTGACCTTTGCTCTTCTCTCTGAATTTCAGCCTGCCCTCCTGAATAACGTTTTGCACCAGATCCCTGAAAAGAAAACACTAAGAAGTTTTATGACCCAGAAAATTATGGTACTTACAAAATCCTCTCTTTTTTCTTTGTTCTAAAGGTGGCATTTTAGCGCCAGGAGGCACTATCATTTGTCCATCTTTAACTAACAAATAAAAAATTTCGTCACATTTAGTGATATTGAAAGTATATGTTTTCTTTGGAAACTTATCATTATTTTCAGATTCGACCGAATTTTTTCCATTCGAAGGAGCTAACATTTTGTAAGCATACGGAGAACCTTGCTTTAATTCAACAACATCTATCTCATTTTCGTCGAAATACAATGGTTCCTCATGTAAACCTTCGACATCCTCATTATATTCAACATAAGCTACCTTTTTACTCTTATTAAACTTAGCCTTTTCGTCTTTCAGATGTTCTAACTGTCGAACCCTATCAGTCAGTTGGGCCATATCTCTCAGATACTGGGCATCCAACTTCTTTCTAATATAGTAATCAAGGCCGCCAGCGACCATTTCAACCAATTCATGTTCTGGCACTTGAGTAAAACATCTAGCCTTAAGTAATCGAAACCTATTTAGGTAATCGTCTATTGGCTCGATAAACTTTCGTTTTCTGCTAGCCAATTCCTTCAAACTAATCTTGGTTTGTCCCATGTAGAATTGTTCATGGAATAAACGTTCCAACTGGGTCCAATTACAGATTGAGTTAGGAGGTAGGGTTGTAAACCAAGTAAAAGCATTTTTGGTGAGGGAACTTGGAAAATATTTTATCCTAAGACTTTCGTCATTTGCAATCTCTCCATATACTGGGCTACGTGTTCGAAAGTAGATTCAGTGGTATCTCCTGAGAATTTGGTAAACTTTGGGACCTTCGTCCTAAGAGGTAATTCTGACTGGAGAATGTAATCTACTATTGGTGATGTATAGTTTGGCCTAGTAAAACCAAAGTTTACCCTATTTATAGCCATTATCCTTTCGACCATGGCTGATAGGTTGTTATCTGCTGCCACGTTGTTACGTCGAACCTGTTGTACAACATGGTCAGCATCTTGGTTTCTATTTACTATAACTACCTCTTGTTCCCTCTCTACAGGAATTGGCACTTGGTTCCTAGGTGGTTCGACTCTAGGAGGTTCGAGTCTGAGGGGTTCGACTATCCCCTGGTTTTCTAGATTCGCCTCAAGTACGTTCCCTAGGTTATGCTGTGGAATGTTCTCCATAACAGTTGCGCCTCGAACAGGAGCTGATACACCCATAAATTCTGCCAAGCGTGCCAATTGCGCTGCTAATTATTGGTTAGTCTGGGTAGTGTTCTGGATCAAGGGCTTGAAAATTTCCCCCATAGTTTGGGACAAGGTTTGTACCATTTGTAGGTTACTTTCATCCATTTGCTGTCTTAAATATGCTAGAGAAATATTTGTCAAACTAGGACCTTGAGTGGAAAATCCCACACCTACACTTTTACTGTTTCGACCCATATTTATCCTAGATCCTGGCCCTTGCAATGGCGGATACATTACATTCTCTGAGAATACTGGAGGGGCATTTTGGAGACTTTGCATTACTGGCGTTGGCATTCCATAAGGTGGATTCCTTGGTAATGGTTGTGAAAACCCTGGAGGGGAAAATGCCTAAACGTCGAAGTTCCTACTGGTGGAGTTTGGGGATTAGATGCTTGTGGCCCAATGTACTCCAAAACAGGTTAAGTGTAAGCCCTTATATATGTCGACCCTGAACCTGCCATTGATGGCATTGGCTCAGACATAACAGGAGGCAGTATTGGCTCTCCTGTCGAAGGTACTGGGGGTGGCACTACATCGTTCCTAGACACATTTTTTAGGGTTAGTGTTACTAGGCTGAGCATTTGAATTACTTGATTGAGGATTAGGACCACTCCCTCGAGGGTTTGGATTGTTTGGCTGCTAGTGTTCGTCGCCATTTTCCTAGTGTATCTTCTCCTTGGCCTCTCTTCGTTTGTAGTGGCTACTTTTCCACTTTGCAATAACATGCAACGAAAATTTCTCAAAGAAAAGACTAATAAATGTAGATTTTCAAACTTAGAAAAATCCTTATAAAAGTTAGCACGGTCCCCCTGGGCGTGCCAATTTGTTTACCGTGAAAATTGGTAAATAACCGCTGATCTTCCAAATCTAACTTTGGTGACTCACATGATCGATCAGATTGATCCTAGGACATGTGCTAACAATTAAGTTATAGTAAATTCTAAGAACCTAAACACTTCGACAATGTCTATGAAGAAAAGTTTATCAAAAACATAATTTAAAAGACGTTAAAAAATATTAAGTTAAAAGGCTAAAAATGTGAAGGAAAAGGTTGGAAGGGTACAGTAAAGGTTGAAAGTATGAAAATAAGACAAAGTGCAGAAACATAACTTGCATTAAATAAAGGATAAGTTCTTAATGAAAGATTGAAGTAAATTGCATTGAAAAGATAAATGGTGTTTACATCATGTACATTCTCACAAGACTCTTTTCTCTACACGCGGATACTTTGAGTAAATTTGGAGTAACTTGTACAAAGTGAACACAACACCCGCAATCCTATTGCTAGAACCCCTATTTATAATATTAAAACTAACTGATGTCAACTGCCTGAAACAATCAACATATGACAAGTGTCGCACTGCATGCTTATGTCCCTTGGATGTACGCCACTTGTCTTTTTCCAGGAGCGAACAAGAGTAACTACTTCCTCCTTTATTTGAATTTGAATTTCTTAGCGTCGGACATCATCAGTATTCTCGGTCGAAGGTGACTTCCCCAACTCTTAGAAATATTTTCTAAGTCCCAAAAGTATCCTTTCCTCTTGTGAGCACCTTCGACTTAAACCTATCATAAAGATCCAGTCGACATCTCCTTTAAACCTCTTCAAGAGTTTAACGTTCAAACCAACACTTCCAACTTAATATGGGCGTTGAATTTATGAGGTAACAGGAGGTTAATGGTCAATCATAATACCTAAATTCATAAATTCCCCAAGACAAAGTATTTTCCTAATTATTCCATTTTAGAGACGAAATGTAAGCCTTTGGACAACTATGTGTGAAAGAGTATTCAATAAACCAAGGATAATATCCTTAATTATTGTTGTTAGAGGGTTGGTAATGGTCATAATATTAACGTGTGGAAGGATTCTTGGATACCCTATCAAGGCTGGTTTAAAGTCCTAACTTTGAAGTCATTGGATTATAATTTTCTTTGGATTAGAGACCTAATTGATGATGATAGCCATCAATGGGATTCTACACTCATTAAGAATATTTTCCTCCCTTATGACCATCATACGATCCTTTAAATTCCTATAACTAACAAGGAAGATACTCTTTTGTGGACTCCAAATAAGAAATGAACATATATCGTGAAGCCGAGATACCACTTCTTCCATGATCAAATTCATAAATATGAGACTAGTTGCTCCAACTATAAGTATGAAGTCACCATATGGAAGAAAATGTGGAACATATAGATTCAACCTAAATTTAAGTCTCTATCCTGACACACTTTAAATAAAGTCGTCCCGATTGGAATTTAGCTTAGCAATAAAGGCATTGATTGCCCTATTTTCTACACTATGCATGTTGCTAATATGGATAATAAGAGTAGCAATAATTAGATAAGTAGGAACATCACTATTCAGAATAATAACAACAATGAGGGCATGCATAAAGACCATATCAAGTTGAAAACTAGAAATAACAACATAAGCAAATTTCAGTGTCCTGAGTCCAACTATGACATACCTTGGAACATCATGAGTAGTAACAACAACCATCCGGTTGGGCACCAGCATGATAATAAGAAGGAGTTACATCTTAAGGTTGAGAACATATGCACAAAGAAAAAGATAGGGATAAGTCAACTGTTTGATTGGGAAAGCATGTAAAATCTATTAATCATGTGAAGCAAAAGTACCAAAGTGGGAACATATGCATTACCTATAATGTGAAGGGAGATCAGGTTTGGAAATTTCCTCAAAATCTGCATAAAAAAGTAAAAAAACTTAAAAGTAGACTTAGAATGATAATGATTATGGTAAGATAAAAGAGAGTATGACTTGGGTATGCAAGATAGTGGTTATGGTAACCTCTAGTTGAATAACAATATCAAGGTGAGGCTTTGAGAGGAAGACCAAACCATTAGACTTGTGGGTGGGAGGATTAGAGTTAAAGGCGGTGGATCCAACCGTCATTACAACACCCCTTATTCCAACTGAGCAGATCCTAAGGAAGGAAACCTCGAAAGTCAGAGACATGATGTACCTGATTTCAATAAGCAACACCAGATTAGGCCTTTTGAGTCTTGAAGGGTACATTAAGTAAAACATATCCTGCAAGAGAGTAAGCATGACATGAAAGGGAAGCTAAATAGCAACAGTTGTAATAGTTCTAGAACAAAGCTTGACAACTATTCTGTCACAGGGAAGTTTTTGAAAACTAAAGCTAACATAGAGGGGCCTAACATCAAAATTAACGAGAAAAAGGATATTACTGCTAACAGTTATGAGAAAACAAACGTGGGAAATAAAAAAGCCAAGAAGAAGGATCTTACCAAGTGGATCATTATCATGAAGGTTGATAAGCCGATTGAGATGAGGAACCCTAGGCATGTCAAGACCCAAACTCATAAGGAGGATTGTGATAAGCGTCAAGGTACGAAGTCCATGCAATCAAAGGATAATTTTGAGGAGTCGAATACCAACAAAAACAGAAGAGAAAACAAGGAAATCTCCGTTAGAAATGAACCTTCTCGACAATATTACATCCATCGATTGCACGAACCTAAGAAGGATACATGAGAAGCGTCAAATTTGTGTAAGTTGCAAATGGGAGCTGATAATTCCAAGAATACTAATAATGAGCTCTATGAAGAGGAGAAAAGATACCTTCATCGGAAAAAAAAACCCTACCCGAAGGGATACTTTTACCATTAACACTGACGTTTCTCTTGTCATTGAGGGGAATGGAACTTAGGTGCGATTATCAAGAATGGAAGGAACGAGGTTGTAGAAAAAATGTGTTGGAATCAAGGGGGATACAATGGAGTTATGGAAGCCAAAGCTCAGGCGATCATTAATGCGATGCTCACGACCCAAACCATGAGATAAGAAAGCTGAGAATCAAAACCGATTATAAGGTGGTGATCGATAGGGTGAACGACAATGCTGATAACGAAAAAGACGATAAGATGCACATAAGATACCAAATTCGTCAGATAAAAAGAACCTAGATACTATGTACATTGGTATTATTGTGTTCATTCCTAGAGAGAAAAATGGCAAAACCCATATGCTAGCTCATAAGCTTAACTTAGTTAAGAATCACATGAATCTAAGCCCGACACAATCGCATTGTAACCAAACACTTTCATATTATAAAAAGAAAGTTAAATATAATTCATAAATTGAATATATTATGTATATTATACCATACATCTTTATTATTATTATTTATTTAAATTTATTTTTTCACATCGTATAAACAATAGTTTTTAAAAACAAGTTTATAATTTTTCTAACCCATACAAAATTATTTATATTTTTAAAATATTTATTAAAATATCAAAATGATTTATATTAAAAATGGTAATACTATTAATAAAAGTATTTTAATAAGTAGTATTTATTTTATTAAATCAACACGATTCATTATTATTTAAATTTAAAATATATTTTTATTATAAATGATCTAATCGAGACGTACTTTTTTTGACAAGGACATAAATGAATTTTCACTTTTTTATCATGATAGAAGTTAATTGGTATTATTTCAAGAAAAATAATCGCTCGGTGTTTGTATGTTTCGTGTAATACCCTGTATTTTTATTACTCCGATACTTGCATCAAATCTCGTATTATACATGAATTTCACTTTCGGTACTGAAATATACAATAAGTTCCTAGCTAACACATTATACACATAAATGCCTCTAATACAAAACACTAAAAGTCTAAGGCATTACATATACAAGATGTTCCAAAATGATAAAACTAAGAACTAGATCAATATAATGATCTCAAAACATAACGCCATAGCGGAAGCCATGCCATCACAAAACCACGATCCATAAGGAAAGTCAAATAACCTTGTCCTTACCCTTCTCCGAACCTGCAGAACCTGTGATGTAAACAACAACAGTGGGGTGAGATACATCAAATCTCAGTGAGTTCCTATCTTAAAGTCCTCTCGGCTTTACAAGGTTCTAATAATCCTAACTCATGTCAAAGGGAAAGGGGAAAAGACCATGAGCACACACACAAGTAACCATCACGGTGAGCCTGTAAACTCACACTAGTACCGAAATACCTCTTGAGCCTGTAAACTCAAGGATTCACAATCAATAACCATACCAAGGCATCCCCTTTTCCCGTCCGCTTCTACGTCTAGAAGACGATCCGAGTCATGGATCCTCGAATTACTTGACATACGAAATGGATTCGGGAACAACGGCCTGTTAGCCGTGAACCGTCACTTCTCATGGCCTGTTAACCATCACAAGTCTCTACCCGTAGGTCCCATTCGTACTAAACGCGGGAATAAAACCTGCCAAGTAATGGTGCATATGTTTCAGAGGAGCTCGAGACCCATGAAACGCACTATCCAAAAATAACCGGTTATGATTATACAATACACACGCCTCGGCCTTACTAGCACGAGCGTTGTTACTATTTCATCACACACCACATTGTTTAGGGTAAGTCCTCACTCTTCCTATTTCATTTTATATTAATATGCATATTCACTCACAACATGTTAAACAATAATAGGATAGGCAAAACGCATCATAAGTGCACAATAGAACAACATACCACAATTTAAACATAATCATATCACTTTTGAACTTTCCCGATTATTTAATCGGTCGGTAAAATCAACATGTTTTACCTCCATTGCGTAGAATATTTCCTTGGCTTTACATCGATATAAAGAATAATCGAAACCGATAAACGAAACTAAAGTTATGAATTTTTCCGTAAAAAGTTATAATTTTCCAACTCCCAGGTCGCGCTCAGCGCGCCCTGGTCCGCGCTCAGCGCGCAACTCCCTGCCACGAGAGGTTCCAAGAATTAAACACCGCGCTCAGCGGGCACCTGCGCGCTCAGCGCGCAGCGCGATTCTCAGAAAAATACCTGCTATAACAATTCAAAACCAGCCCCTCTACACCATCAATACCAATTTCCAACAACCCATTAGAGGCATAATCAACATGTTTCCAACATAGTTCCATCATCAAACTTCACAATCAAGTTTTGAATAAAATCTCAAATTCTACATAAACCTAGAATTTCTCATCAAACCAAAATCAACCAAAACATCAAAACAAGCATCAAAACATGTTTCTATGATCATACCAATCATTCATTTCGATTTCTAACAAATTCTAACTGTTGTAACATCGATTTCTAAGATTTTGACCTAAAACTCATAATACCCAAACTCAAGAAAAAAAAGGTTTCTAGCTAAACCCACCTCTAGTAAGATGAAGATGAAGATGATGGTGAAGAAGATTGGATGAAGATTGATGAATGGATGATGATGATTCTTGATGTTCTTGAGTTTTTCCTCTTTTCTCTCCTTCACTTTTCCTTTCCTTCACTTTCCTTCTTTCTTCTTTTTCTCTCTTTCTTACTATATTTTTCTTTTTATGTTTGGAATGGGGAAGGAAAAGAAATAAGTAGAAAACTAGTATTAGTAAATAATACTACTAAAATGTCCAAAAGTCTCTTAAGTCCAAATTAGTAAAATACCTCAGAGTCGATAATATTAATTGGATTTATTCTAAGTACCAGAGTTACTCTAATTATTTTATCAACTAATTTCTCAGAGCAACCGGACTCAATTGATCACAATATAATATTATTCGGAGTAATAAAAATACGGGGTATTACATTTCAAGATCAAAATTCTTATTGTAGAATACACACACGGTAGACAATCAACATTGGTTGATTTGAAATTTAAAAGCAGATCGAAAATTTCTATTGTAGAATTTATCACATATATTGATTTAAGATCTAAGCGTTAATATTTCAAATTCGATTTGATGTAATCAAACCATCTTGGCCGATAATTTTTTATCATACAACTCAAATTTGTTTTACATATTAGTCGGTCGCAAGACCGAATACCAAGATTTAAAAATAAAAAAAAAATCTATTTTGCAAACTAGTTATTAATAATAGAAATAGATAGATTTATTTTATAATAAATAAATATAAAAATATCTCTGATATAGTACAATCTAATAGTAAAAAAATAGGCTAAAAAGTATTTAATAGACACAAATAATAGAGAAAAATGCGATTTAATAGACAAAAAAGCGATTTAATAGACAAAAAAATAGACAAAAAAAGCGATTTAATACACAAAAAATAGACAAAAAAAGCGATTTAATCATAGAATCGTGCGATCCCGCATTATATACAACACTAGACTCAAGTCTTCACTATCACTACCAAAATCCCAACATTTTCTAAACCCTAGCGGCACCACTTTGCAATTCAAATCGTCTCTCCACGCAAAATGGCCGATCCTGAACACCGTGAAGAGGAGGAGGCACCAGCCGTCGGCGATGACGAAGATACCGGAGCACAAGTCGCTCCCATCGTCAAACTTGAGGAGGTTGCCGTCACCACCGGTGAAGAAAACGAAGACGCCATTCTAGATCTGTACGTCTTTTCCTTTTCATATTTTACTTTTACCTTTTTAGGGTTTTACCCTGCATGTCTCATTGTTTTTCGTTGATCGCAGCAAATCGAAGCTTTACCGATTTGATAAGGACGGAAATCAGTGGAAGGAAAGAGGTGCTGGTACTGTGAAGTTCTTGAAACATAAGGCTACCGGTAAAGTTAGGCTTCTCATGAGGCAATCCAAAACTCTCAAGATCTGCGCCAATCATTTCAGTATGTGTTTTGTTTTTACCGCATCTGCATCTTTGTTTTGTAATTTGTATTTTGGGACATTTCTGATTATCAATTGTGTTGCAGTTATTCCTACCATGTCTGTGCAAGAACATGCTGGAAATGAGAAATCCTGTGTTTGGCATGCTAAGGATTTTGCTGATGGTGAACTAAAGGATGAGCTTTTCTGCATTCGTTTTCCATCTATTGAAAGTAAGTAAGAGTTTTCCATCTACAATTTGCAGATGTTTTATTGGTTACATGCTTATGTCTGCTATTTATGTAATTAGCTTGATTTAGATGGTTTTGATATAATTCATTGTTATTTATTTATAATTGATTTTCGAATTTCCCTTTCTTATTTTTAAGTCACTCAAAGGTATCTGTAGCTAATCTGTAGGCCTCCCTTCCCCTTTCATCCAGGTTCCCAAACAAAGCCTTAATCATTTAAGCACATTGTATTGTTCTGCACCTAGTATCCCCCTTAACATTAGCATTTACATGTATGAATGCTTTATGATTCTGAAGTATCTGTTGATGAGCTCATTGCAAAAATAGTTGAGGCACATTCACCTCTTGTACTAGACTGCATTGTGATGTGAGCTTTTGTTTGTAAGATTTCACAACATCGACTTATTGGATTTATTTACGTGTATGAATGCTTTGATTCTGAAGTATCTTTGGATGAGCTCATTGCAAAAATAGTTGATGCACATTCAACTCTTGTACTAGACTGCATTGTGATGTGAACTTTTGTTTGTAAGATTTCATAACATCGACTTATTGGGCTTGTACTGATTTGATGCATTACCCCCTCTGTTCACTTTGATGTTTGATCTCCTACATCAACTGTCTGAATGGATAAGCAGTTTTGTCGTATAGTGTCATTTAGTGAATGTATTACATATCTAGACACGCCTCTGGTTTATAAGAGTGTTCAGTAAAACAGTTTAGTTCGCGAAGAAAGTTTGGGTACATTTTGTGTCAATTCAGTTTGCATTGGATTGCCTGATTTCTACCTGACTTATTAAACTGAACTTTTAAAATGCATTTTAAGTGATTGGTCTCCAAATCAACTGCCCAGATGGTAATGAACTTTTATTGTAAGGGCATCTTAGGCCCTTTGTCAACTTGTGTCGTGTTGATAAGTGAATGTATTAGATATCTACTTGTTTAGACATGCCTCTGGTTTCCAAGAGTGTTCAGCAAAACAATTTAGTTGGTGAAGAATGTTTGGATACATTTTGTTTCAATTCAGTTTGTGTTGGATTGCCTGATTTCTCTCAATTTATAAAAACTGAACGTTCCAATTGCATTTTAAGTGATTGGTTCCTAGTAGGAGCATACAATCACAATATTTTTCAGATTTTAAAATGCCAATTTATCCATAGTCAAACAGCTATACTTATAAATAGTAGAAATATATTTAGATGTTTTGATTATTACTGTAAAGGAATGTAAAAATTTCCACACATGTCTTCTATTTTCCCCCCTAGTTTGAATGATGTGTACTGTGTGTATAATTTTATTTTCATATTGTTAAAGTTCTGAATTTAAGGTTCTTAACTGGTCTTAGATTCTTAGTTGTAAATTTCTGTTCCAATTCTTGATATGATAACACAGTTAAAATTCCTTGCCGTATTACACACTTGGGAGTTTTCTTGTAATTTTTGTCTGTGCAATCTCTGTTACATACTCATTATCAACATCATCAGCATAATTTGAAGATCACAACATCGAGGACTGTTTACATGAACAATGTATTTTATTTTATTTGTAGTTCATTGTAGGAAGTTATGTGCCCAAAGGTACTCTTACTGACGAACAAGATATCTATTACCTGACTATCAATATTTCTAATTACCTGTAGATAGGCTGTAAGAAAATTGCTTTAGTTAATTCATTGTAAAGGTTATACCCTCCAATTTTCAATTTCAATGATTCAGCCCATACTTGTTGTCAGTGTTTGGGTGGAGGATATAGGAGTATTGCTGGGATAGTTCTTTAACTGAACATCATTATATTGTTATGTTTCTTTGTGTAAACTCACCATTGCTTTGAATTTCTGCCAGATTGTAAAAGCTTTATGGAAACATTCTTAGAAGTTGCCGAGTCCCAAAAACAAGTCGATGACCTGGAAGCATCTGCAGCAGCTATTCTTGTTGAGAAATTGAGTGTTGATGACAAGTCTGCCGATGCAGATAAGAAAGATGAAGAGAAGTCTGCAGAAAAAACTGAGAAGAAAGATGAAGAGAAGTCTGCGGAAAAAACTGAGAAAAAAGAATTGGCATCAGGTGAGACCGGTAAGGCAGGTGCAGATAAAAAAGTTGAAGAGCCTCAGTCTTCTTGAGTATTATTTATTCGTATTTCATATTACTATGCAATCTGATTAGGTTGTGGTCGTGTTTTTTCTGTCCATGTCTTTGGATACTGTCATCCTTAATGGTTGCCAGATTGTCAATGTCGTTCAATTGAACTATTTGTGTCCTCTGCTTTTTTCAGCAAGTCAAATTAGGATTGGGTGTGAATTTTGAGACTTAAACTTGTTGTGCTTTTGGGGTCTGTGAGTTTATTGTTATTATTTTCATTCTACATATGTATTTGTTACTAGTAATGAGTCGTGTTGGTTGGGAGGGTGTAGGCGGGGAATGGACAAAGTCGTAAACAAAGGTTTTGTTTACAATTCGTTTGAGTTCCATATTTTGGTTAAAGTACATTTCAGTCACTTATTTTATTTTAAATTATAGTTATCTTTCATCTCTTCAAAATTTCAATAAGAGTTATCTTTTTGTTTCGTCAAAATTCATCAACTTTTATAAGTTTCAAGCGAGTCTCTTGTATATTTTGTTTTGTTTTAAAATGATATTTATTTTGCAAAAGTCATACTAATATGATTTTTTTTGAAAAAGTTATATTGATGTGATATTTTCAAATAAAATTTAAATATAAAGGACTGAACCTAAAATATAAATGTAGGATACAATTGAAACTGATCAACTCATAGGACTTGCCTTTTACTAAAATTATAGGCTATATTAAAACTAAATGAATAAAAGGTAAATTATAAGTTATGTAACATAAACACCCAAAAAACTTTGAGATAAGGTTTGAGGTTTTTTGTGCAATAATAAATACGTATGAGATAAGTTTGGAGGTTTATTGTGCATTTGTTTGGATGAGAGAATATTTAGATGATATACAACCTGAAAAGCTGTATAACACATCATAAAGAATAGGGCAAAGAAGGTTGAAGTAAGAGGCCTATAACAATGTTTAAGATGTGTTGATGTTTCCTCTAAACAACATTATTTTGTTGAGGAAATATGAAAAAGCGACTTTGAATTTGATCTTTGCGACTGTGGGAGCATATTGTGGTGGATCACACTGGGTTGAGATTCAATGTTATTAAAAAAACTTTTTGGTTTGGTATCCATGAGGAAATCATGGAGCAAATAAATGGTACAAATTGGGGGTTTTCACAACTATTATTTTTATGGAAAGATTTGAACTTTGCTTGATTAGGTTTTTAAGGTGTGGTAGTGGATTCAACAGCTAATACTGTAGGGTCTGCTGGTAAAGTATTAGTTTGCAAATGTCTTTTTTGTTGGAGTATCATGGAGTACACTTTGGAAATAGGGGGGAATGGGGTCAAGAAGTAAGATTTGAGATCTAACAAGAATGCAGTTATTGTTTAGTCCTTGAAGATGATAAAGTAGTAAATCGTGGGTTCTTTAGTCAGGGAAGCTCTTAAAAAATGTTGTAACAACTATTTGACGCAAGGGTATAATTGGAGATTGAGAGGAAATTGAAGAGTTCGTTAAAAATGTTCTTTAAACTGGAAATTGAGAGAGATGTGAGGATCTCGTACGAGTGGGGAGGGCTTGGTTGGTGCCTTCCATGTATTTTGCTAAATAGTGATATTTATAGTGGACACTAGGGTTTTTACAATTTGGAAATGACAAATTTATCTTTGGACGTTTACTAGAAATCAAAATGAAATTAAAACAGTTAAGTGAAATAAAAATCAAATATTTCTAATAAAACAAACTAATAAAACAAAATTAAATTAAAATAACCATTTTATTAGTTCTATTTATTTTTTATGAATATTTTGACTAAAATATAAAAATAAAATGACTCAAAACGAATAAAAGTTTGGCGTAAAAATATCCAGAAAATCAAATTGAATGCATCAAAATGATCATCGCAAAATAAACTTATCGAAAACATATATGTTTTGATCAAATTTTGAAATAAAAAATGACTGGTTAAAATCTCAGGCTGATCAAAATGCGATCGAAAAAGTAGTCAAAAAATTTAAAAGAGCACGCAAGGTTAAACTACGCGAATTGTAGATTGATAAAATTGATGTCTACAAGCTCGATTTTGAATTTTTTTCCCCGCCAATTTTACATACATTTGAGAATCAGTTCAACCGGTCTGTCTGTAAATCCGAAAAATTATTCTGGTTGACAATTTATGCATTATGCAAAATGAAATGCATGTTATGCTATGTAGGTGAAGCAAATGCTATGATGAATGTATTGATTCAGTGATTCAAGATCAAAATTTGAGTGTGACTGGAATTATGTGAAGTGTTATGATGTGAATATGACTAGTATTGCTGTGAGATGCATGATTATATGGTACATCTAGCCCCTTCACACTCAGTGAGAGATTTTACTATATTAAAAACATTACAATTGATCCACCAGATTCTTTTAACTTTCTAGCACAATTACAAAGGTACACCCACCTTCTGATTTTACAACACACAATAGAAAGCACACCACTTTCACTTGAATACAATACAATGACCACTAAATACTTTGTGATCACAAAAAAAATTAGAGTAAGATATGAAGTTTTTGTATTTGTATCAATTATGGAGAATTGATCTTCCCTTTCGAATATATAATACATAATGTATAACACTTTAAGTGCTCAAAACTAAATGTGAAACTTTCAATGATGCTGTAAAAAATTATGCAGACGTTTCACAAAGCTTTTGCCTCAAGGTAGTTAGATGAAAATAAGATAAATTTGAAATTTGAATTGATTTGAAAAGGTGAATTTGAAATTCAGAATCCATAATTATTTATATGTGAAATGTACCTTTTGGAAAGAGTACAATATCATGAAACATTGCCATGATTCATGATCAAAATTTGGAAAATGTTGGATTCAATTTGAAACTAAAAAAGTTCTACTGGTTCAGTGGTAACCGGTTACCATTATGGTATAACCGGTTAGAAATGTAGCTTTTTATATTAGATATTGAAATTTTTGTATCTATAAACGGTTATAGATGATTGAAAATGCCAAAAATAGGTTGTAACAATATAGATTCAATGCAAACCTTTTCATAACATGAATGAATGATTATATGTGGAAAATGTAAATTGTTTTGAGCATCTAAAGAGTTATACAAGGCATAATTGTAATATGTACCGTATACTCAATGATCAATTAATCTTTGTCCAATATTCTTGAAGATGTCTTGAGTACCAAGTCTTGTTATAAACAATTTCTTTGAAACTTAGAGCTTTTTCTTCTTTTGATAAAGCATTGGAGCTAAATTCTTTGTCTTCACCAAAACACAAACCAATGATGGAAACTTGTCTTCACAACAAGGTTATCCTCATTGTACGTTTTTAGCAATGACACTCGACACTCACTGTGGGACCTATTAAAACTAACTTGGGTCACATTCATTACCATTCATCAACTACCTAGGGATGTTTACTGATTTGGGAAAATCCGAACAAAACCGAAATCCAAAACCAAACCATATTTTTTTGGTTGAGCATTTTTAGTTCAGACAAAGACCGAACCAAATCAATACAACCCAATTATAATGGGTTTGGGCATCAGATTTCCAATATTCCGCCCCCAAACTGTCCACCTGAACCAACAATAATTAATTCTCATGACTCATATCATTATTATCATAGAAACTAGTATTGAACATCAAACTTCAAGAAGAAAAAAGTGAAGTATTATTTGTGGACATGTATGCTATTTAATTTGATTTTAATTTGTTATTAGAAAATTGCCAATGTACCGTGCTAACCGAGCATAGAGTTGAGAACCACCTTCATTACCGTACTAATTGAAGTGACTAATTGCATATTTAAAATCCTATCTGTTGGATGTTTTTCCTGTTAGATATTTTTGAATCTATTATGAAAAAATTGCTAGTCTAGTGTTAATAATTGAACACTATTAATACCAAATTTTTTTATAGTATAATGGAAAATTAATTGTCGTAAATTGATTTATTTAAATATTTTTGCACTTTTCAAATGTATTCAATCAACTAAACTAAATCAATCTGTTGTTTTTCGGTTTGATTCAGTTTAGGCTTTATTATTTTTTTTTTTCAAATTCAATCCAAACCAATATGTATATTTTTAAACGGTTTGAGTATCAGATTTTCTCAAAACCGAACCAAACTTGTGAGGGATATCCTTCTAGCTATCTTGTTTTAATGATGTCAACAAACATATTAGATTGTAATTTGAGCGGTATCACTTCACGTGTCGGGCATATAGCGTCTTACCATTATTGGTCATGTGTCTAGATGCATAGGATCTTGTTCTCTCCAAAAATAAAGGTCCACTATTGTTTTAGTAGTGTCTAGCATGTATGTTTGACCTTGGTCTGGTAAAAATGCTCAGAAAAATTGAATTTCCTGAAAATTTACACTTCATGCGCTGACCCTTAAGTTCATGCGCTAACCCCAGAATTCATGCGCTAACCTCCAAAACTTGCGGATAAGCGCACAAATCTGTGGACACAAAATTCTCATCTTATGCGTAGACGCATGGATACTGGAGGTCGACGCATGACCTTTATTTCTGCAATTTTTTTTACTTAATTTCTTTTCTGTCATTTTTCTGTTATTATTTTTGTTGGTCATATTTTTCATATAAATAGTTTTGGTCTTCATTTTTCATACAACAAGAAACGTGAAAGATATATGTCATTTCTCTCTTCATCTTCATCTTCTTCATTGTGTAAACAAACAATCACACATAATCATCTTTGTTTGTGTCGCCCATTGATTGAAGTGATAACGTTCAGAATTTAGGAAGTGTGATCTTCATCTTCTGGGTTGAGAGTTTGGCAGGTGTTTCTTGAATCAAACCAGTTGGGTTTGTCCTCCAAGAATCGAATAGAGTTTGGGGGGTTTTTGCACAAACTGTTCTTTCTACAGGGATTCGGCTGGGCGAAGGTAACCGGAAATTGGCGCAATTGTTTCGGTTTAGTAGCTGTAATCAGAGGATTGTAGAAGAAGGTTTGGGTTCGAATTCTTGGAAGATTGCAATTGACCGAGTGAAGGTAACTGAAGAACGGTGGTTTCTTTCGGTTTAGTAGCGTGGGACGGTAATTGAATCAACCATATTCGGAGCACTTGATTCATCTTGAATCAAGGGAAGAGAAAATTCTGCATCAACGATCGAAGACGTCCGGGGTTTGAATGTTCATAGTTTTCTCTTGTAATAAACAATTTGCAACAACTACATATATATATATATATATATATATATATATATATATATATATATATATATATATATCTCAATTCCTTTTGTGGAGTTGGGGGCAGACGTACCCAAAGCGAGGACGATTGGGGAACTGCCTAATCAAATCTCGTTTGTTCTCTCTTTCTCTTAACTCTTTTACATTTCAGTATTGTTCGAATTTGTGAAGTAGCAAACTATTGAAATTTCTGTCGTAGAGTAATTGTACGCTGATAAACTATTTTGTTAAATTGATACAATTCATTGAATTGTGTTTTTGGAGCAACTGTACATTATTCTCCATAGAAATTCTGCACATAGTGTGTTTACGCACACTAGGTGTTTGATAATTTGTTTCAAAGCAAAATTCGAACACATTGCTTTAAATTTCTTATCACTTTACCTCATTGGATTGGAATAAACATCAAGCAAGTGATAATTTGTTGTCTGCGTTTTTAAGTGTAGTATTCAAAACTGAATTTCTCTCTTCCGTACTCATCCGTGATATATTCGTGCATATCCGATCCTTTCGGTAGAAGGTTCGTTGTAGACGTTCTATCCAGTGGTAGCTTCCGTTAAACTATTTTTTAAAACAGAATTTTTGTAGACCATTTGCGTGTAAAACTCAAGGGATCTATTCAACCCCCTTCTAGATCCATAGCCATCGTCTAACAAGTGGTATCACGAGCTCCGGTTAATTCTGGTGCTTCGGTAAAACTTCTTGGATCATGGCGAACGAACCTAAGGGGGCTTATAATAGAGCTCCAGTTTTTACAGGTGAAAACTATAGCTACTGGAAGGATTGTATGCACGTCCATATTAATTCCATAGATCGGAAGGTTTGGAATGTTATTTTAAACGGTCCCATGGAAATTACTATGACTAACGCGGAAGACGTTGTCGTTCCTAAACCCGAAGCTCAATGGACTGAGGAGGACGAGAAAAAGTACAACTATAATTGGAAGGCTCGTAATATGATCATCTCTTCCTTGGGAGTTGATGAGTATTATCGAGTCTCCCATTGTGAAACGGCCAAAGCCATGTGGGATGCTTTACAAGTAGCCCACGAAGGCACTAATGATGTTAAGATGGCTCGTATTAATACACTAACGCAAGAGTTTGATTTGTTTTACATGAAGCAAGGGGAAACCATTGCGGATATGTAAAAACGATTCACTCACATTATCAACAAATTGCATGTTCTTGGTAAACCAATTCCAAATGAGGTTTCTACTAACAAAATTCTGAGGTGTCTTAACAGGGAATGGCAACCAAAGGTCACTGCTATCAAGGAGGCCAATGATCTTGCTACACTAGACCTCACAACACTCTTTGGTAAGCTCGATGAGCATGAGCAAGTGCTCATTAGCTTGGATAAACATGAAAAGAGTATAAAGAAAGAGAAGGCAAAAGATACTGAGAAGAAGTCGATAGCTCTTAAGGCTTCTTGTTCAAAGTCCACACATCAAGAGCTAAGTGATGATGAAGCCAAAAGTGACAAAGATGAGGAATCCGGTGATGATATGAGCTTATTTGTGAAGAGATACAATAGATATATTCGTAAGAACGATATTCAACACTCGGACAGAAATCTAGTCAAGTTCAGGAAGCAATCTAGAAGTGAAGGAAATAAAAATGGCAAGGTAAAAGGGACGTGCTACAACTGTGGAAAATCTGGGCACTACAAGCCGGATTGTCCATCCCTAAAGAAAGACAAAGATAAGGATAATGACAAGAGTCGCTCAAACAAAAAGTCCAACAAGTCTCGACGAGCATACATCACTTGGGAAAACGATAGTGAGTCGGAGAAAGATGATTCCTCAAGTGACGAAAGTGAATCCATCAACCTTTGTCTTATGGCACGTCACAACAAAGCAAAAGAGGTACAAAGTCTTGAGACCACCGAAGGAAGATGGGTTATGGATAGTGGCTGCTCAAGACATATGACCGGAGACATATCTCTTTTCATCGACTTTGTGGCGAAGAAAAAGGGGTTTGTCACCTACGGAGATAACAACAAGGGACAGATTCTTGGCAAAGGTAGTATAGGTAACCCCTCATCTACTACTATCTCTGATGTACTTCTTGTGGAAGGCCTTAGACACAACCTTTTAAGCATTAGTCAACTATGTGACAAGAATTATAAAGTCTCTTTTTCAAAGGATTGTTGCGTAGTTGAAGATAGCGACAAAAAGAACGTGTTTAAGGGCTTGAGGGTGAACAATGTCTATATGCTAGACTTAAACGAGGTATCATTGGATGGAGACAAGTGTTTAGTCACTAATGAAGATTCATGGTTGTGGCATAGACGCTTGGCTCATATCAACTTTGATTTGCTTAACAAAATTGTCTCTAAAGACCTAGTTATCGGTTTGCCCAAAATTAAATTCACAAAGGATCATCTTTGTGATGCGTGCCAAATGGGGAAGCAAACAAGGATCTCTTTTAAATCTAAAAACATTGTTTCAACTATGAGACCCCTTGAGCTCCTCCATATGGACCTCTTTGGACCATCTAGGGTTAAAAGCCTAGGTGGTAACTTTTATGGGCTTGTTATAGTCGATGATTTTTCTAGGTTTTGCTGGACAATTTTCTTAGCAAATAAGAGTGATACCTTTTCGGCCTTTGAACGATTTGCTAAGTTATCTCAGAACAAGTTAAACACAAACATTGGGTCAATCAGAAGTGATCATGGGGGTGAGTTTGAAAATCATTTATTTGAAGCATTTTGTGATTCCAACGGAATTGATCATAATTTTTCCGCACCACGTACCCCTCAACAAAATGGGGTAGTGGAACGTAAAAATAGAGTTTTGGAAGAACTTGGAAGGACTATGATCAATGATAGTGGATTACCAAAATACTTTTGGGCCGACGCCATAAGTACGGCTTGTTATGTTTTGAATAGGGTGCTCATCCGACCTATTCTAAACAAGACACCGTATGAGCTTTTAAAAGGGCGTAAGCCAAACATCTCTCACCTTCATGTATTTGGTTGCAAATGCTTTGTGTTAAACAATGGGAAAGAGACTCTCGGCAAATTTGATGCCAAGGCTGACGACGAGGGTATTTTTCTCGGATACTCTCAGTCAAGTAAAGCATATAGAATTTATAATAAGAGGTTATGTGTAGTTGAAGAGTCGGTTCATGTTACTTTTGACGAGTCTTATCCGAGAAATGTCGGAGAAGGTAGTTCTTTTCATGGTGCAGGTGTACCTACTGAAGGCATACTCAAGGACACTGATAAGGGAATTGATCAGCCTGAAGCAGTGCGTATTGAGGAGGAAAAGGATCACCAACCAGTGAAAAGTGAGGATGATCATCATGCTAATAAAGATGAACTTCCTCCAGCTTGGAAGTCTTCAAAAGACCATCCAATTGACAACATTCTTGGTGATATCTCTAAGGGAGTAACTGCTCGCTTTAAACTTAGTAACTTTTGTTATTACTCTGCTTTTGTCTCCCAAGTTGAACTTAAAAACTCAAAGGAGGCGTTACTCGATGAGCATTGGTATCTATCAATGCAAGATGAACTAAATCAATTATGGAGAAATGAGGTTTGGGACCTTGTCCCCCCTCCGCGAGATCATCGAGTAATAGACACCCGATGGATGTTTAGGAATAAACTTGATGAAAATGGAGTAATAACGCGTAACAAAGCTAGGCTTGTAGCGCAAGGCTATAATCAAGAGGAAGGAATCGACTATGAGGAAACTTATGCGCCGGTTGCTCGACTCGAGGCCATACGCCTTCTACTTGCCTATGCTTGCACAAAGAACTTTAAATTATTCCAAATGGATGTTAAAAGTGCATTCCTTAACGGATATATAAATGAAGAGGTTTATGTAGCCCAACCTCCAGGTTTTGAATCACACGAATATCCTGATCATGTCTATAAACTTAAGCGAGCTTTGTACGGACTCAAACAAGCCCCTAGGGCTTGGTATGAACGTCTAAGCAAATTTCTACTTGATCAAGGGTATTCAAGAGGAAAGGTTGACACAACCCTCTTTATTAAACGTCAAGGAAAACACTTAATTTTGGTACAAATCTATGTTGACGATATTATATTTGGGTCTACTAACATGACCTTGGTCAAGGAGTTTTCTAGTTTGATGCAGGGGGAGTTTGAAATGAGCATGATGGGGGAGCTCAACTATTTCCTCGGATTGCAAATCAAACAACTTGAAGAGGGCACATTCGTGAGTCAAACAAAATATTGTCTTGAGTTACTAAAACGTTTTGATACGCTGAACTGCAAAGCAATAGATACTCATATGCCTATAAGTGCTAATCTTAATCGTGACGAAAAGGGTAAGGATGTTGAGGTAAAGAAGTATCGAGGTATGATAGGTTCTCTCCTTTATCTTACCGCATCACGTCCCGATATAATGTTTAGTGTATGCATGTGTGCGAGGTATCAGGCACATCCCAAGGAATCCCACCTGAAGGCAGTTAAGCGCATACTTCGATACCTCTCTGGTAATCCAAAGTATGGGTTGTGGTATTCCAAAGGTAGTGTTTGTTCCTTAGTTGGCTACTCCGACTCCGACTTTGCCGGGTGCAAGTTGGATAGGAAAAGTACTAGTGGCACGTGTCATTTTTTCGCAAACTCCTTGGTGAGTTGGCACAGCAAGAAACAGGTTTCCGTTGCTTTGTCAACAGCCGAGACGGAATACGTTGCCGCCGGTAGTTGTTGTGCTCAAGTCTTATGGCTTAAATAACAATTACTTGATTTCAACTTAAAACTTGAATGTATTCTAATTTTGTGCAATAACACTAGTGCGATTAATCTAACTAAGAACCCTGTACTACATTCACGCACCAAGCATATCGAAATACGCCATCATTTTCTTAGGGATCATGTAGAGAAAGGTGATGTTATCTTTGAGCATGTTGACACTAAGAATCAACTTGCTGATATTTTCACAAAACCATTAGCTACAGAGCCTTTCTTTCACATCCGTAGGGAACTTGGCATTCTCGATATCTCTGATCGTGCATAACATCCTTTAGAATAGTGATCTTCACATATATATATACATATATGCTTGTTTATTCCTTTAGCTAACAATGCAAAGAGATACTTAGCCATATGTGAGGGATCTTACCGTCATGATGTTCAAGGTAATATCGTTCCAACTTATAGAGGTTTATCAACATTTTGTGCCATGTTACTTACTCTAATCTTGATGTTTATTTCATTTTGAGCACTTATCATTCATGTGAATGTTTGGTTCTGTATGTGTATATGTGCATTTATCTGGTTGGAACAAAATTTTTGCAAAATTTCACTTTTATAGGTTCATACGTCGACACATAGATTCATGCGCTGACCTATTAAACCTTCGGGATAGCGCATAACCACATGTTCAGTTTCCTTTTAAAATTTCAAGAATCATGCGCCGACGTACAGATTCACAGGTCGATGCATAAATGAACCGTTCAGACTTTTTCTTTACTGGGTTGCGTGCGCCGACCTAGTGGTGTTTACTTTCCCTATATTTTCTCATTGCACATTAATCTATGATTATTGCATGTCATCTCATTAGTCTTTGTGGTCAATCTCTCCCTATCCTTCTCCTTTAAACCTCATCAATCTCAATTACTCTCCACTAAATCCTCATCAAAACCCTAATAAAAACAAAAAAAAGGGGGAACACCAAGAGAAAATTCTCTATATCTCTGCTGCAAGGTCTTCAAAGTGTTTCACACATCTCCTCTTCCATCTCTGCAAAAATCTAGTGTGATAATCTTTCTTCAACTCTTCTTCAACCATGGCTTCCCGAAGAAATCCTAGTACAAGGGGAACAAGAGGATCAACTTCACAACCAGCACCAACCAGAGCATCATCTTCACAACGGGTAACTTTTGAGTCTTTAATTTCTGAAAGGCTAGCTACTCCTTTTGGGGAATTATTCTCTAACCGGGCTGTTATAAGACAACATGGGTTTTATCCTCTGATGGGTCCAGATTTTCACATTCCTGAAATTTCTGAACTCATAAATTTTCAAAATCTTAATGAATTTGTAGAATGTGATGACAAGTATAGTGAAGATTTGACTCGGTTGTTCTATTGTGGGTTGAAGGGCAAATTTCGTGGGGCTGAATTTAGATTCTCTATAAATAATGCAGAATTTCAGGTGACAAACGATGTATGGTTTACATTGTTTGTTTTGGACACTGATGACACTCTCCCAAAGGTTACTGATAAAACCTTTGTTCAGGACTATGAATTCAAAACTGCTCTGAATTCAATGTTGAGGGAACCATATCCAGCTGAGTTTGTGGCAAGTGAAGCATTTCCTAAGAGTGTCACTACCGGTCATTTAAAATTTGAAGAACGTATTCTTCAGTGGATTGTTGCTCGCATCTTGAGGCCTAAGAAAGGAGGCTACTCAAGAGTTGAACAAGCAGAGGTGCATCTCATCTATATCCTGAAGAATAAGATCAAAATTAAATGGCCTTATTATTTTGCTTATAGGATGTTCACTACTCGTAGCTCCAACAAATTTCTGGCACTTGGTTATGCATCTGCTGTGGCAAATTTTTTGAATCACTTTGACATTCCTATTCCACAGATTTGTCATATTCATATTACTGCTGAACAACAGTTTCTGGCCAGAACCTTGTCCATGATGGGTTACCATTGGCAGCCACGTGAGCGCAGGTTCATCCATCGACAAAGATCCACCCATCCTGAACATAATGAACCTGTTCATCTTGAAGCAAGTGAGGATGAAGGCAGTCAAGGTAATGGACATCAAGTTGGTAATGATGAAAATGTGGTGATGCAGGAAGATGTTGTTATGCAAGACAATGTGGCTGTAGAAGAAGAAGACAATGAGGCATGAATGAGCTATCAACCGGAAGAAACTTCTGACAATCAGGGCTGGGGTCAGTGGCAACAAAACTGCTGGACTAACCTTGGTGCTGCGTATGTTCCTCCATCCTATGATGCGGACTATGAATGGCAGCATCCAGAAAATTCTGCTCCTCCAACTCCACCGTTTCAGCATGATCAACAGTCCTCTGATGAAATTCTAGCAAGGCTGACTGAGTTGTCTCTGCAACATCAAGAATTCCAAGTGCTGCAGGAAACTCGATACATGACTCAGCAGGAACAGCTCACAAATTTGTCCAACCAAATATCGTCTCATGCCACCAACTTCAACAATTTCGCCAATGCAGCTATGAATAAGTTCAATCAAATGGATGCCAATCTGACTCAGCAAAATCTAAACTTGACAAACAGCCTTGGTAACCTCAATAGCACCTTGATTGAGCTCAACCTTCAACTCGAGGAATTTCCACCACCAAGTCAACACCATAGGGGACGAGGTTATTCGTTTAGGGGGAGGAGACCATGAACCTTAGGGCATTATGTTTAGTTGTGCGTGAACTTGTGTTTTGTGGTTTGATTTTTTTGACATGTGCTGCCGTTATGTTTAAACTTTTCTGAAGTGAATGTTTTGCTTTTATGCCATTGTTCCGTATTTAATCATTACTTGTTTACATTAGCGGTATCATATGTGGATGCTGGTAAATGTCTTGTTGTTGCGAATATCTGATGATCCACTACATATTTTAGTATGTCATTTTGACCACCGTCTTCTCTTCTTTTTGATGTTGTCAAAGGGGGAGAAGAATACAAGCAGAAATGTTACTAACCAGATGTCAAAGACAGGGGGAGCATTGATCATCTCAAATTACATTTCTCGTGACAACCAAGAAAGTGTTGCCATCATCTAAAAGGGGGAGTATGTGAGGAACATCCTTCTAGCTATCTTGTTTTAATGATGTCAACAAACATATTAGATTGTAATTTGAGCGGTATCACTTCACGTGTCGGGCATATAGCGTCTTACCGTTATTGGTCATGTGTCTAGATGCATAGGATCTTGTTCTCTCCAAAAATAAAGGTCCACTATTGTTTTAGTAGTGTCTAGCATGTATGTTTGACCCTGGTCTGGTAAAAATGCTCAGAAAAATTGAATTTCCTAAAAATTTGCACTTCATGCGCTGACCCTTAAGTTCATGCGCTAACCCCAGAATTCATGAGCTAACCTCCAAAACTTGCGGGTAAGCGTACAAATCTGTGGACACAAAATTCTCATCTTATGCGTCGACGCATGGATACTGGAGGTCGACGCATGACCTTTATTTATGCAATTTTTTTTACTTAATTTCTTTTCTGTCATTTTTCTGTTATTATTTTTTTTGGTCATATTTTTCATATAAATAGTTTTGGTCTTCATTTTTCATACAACAAGAAACGTGAAAGATATATGTCATTTCTCTCTTCATCTCCATCTTCTTCATTGTGTAAACAAACAATCACACATAATCATCTTTGTTTGTGTCGCCCATTGATTGAAGTGATAACGTTCAGAATTTAGGAAGTGTGATATTCATCTTCTGGGTTGAGAGTTTGGCAGGTGTTTCTTGAATCAAACCAGTTGGGTTTGTCCTCCAAGAATCGAATAGAGTTTGGGGGTTTTTGCACAAACTGTTCTTTCTACAGGGATTCGGCTGGGCGAAGGTAACCGGAAATTGGCGCAACTGTTTCTGTTTAGTAGCTGTAATCAGAGGATTGTAGAAGAAGGTTTGAGTTCGAATTCTTGGAAGATTGCAATTGACCGAGTGAAGGTAACTGAAGAACGGTGGTTTCTTTCGGTTTAGTAGCGTAGGGCGGTAATTGAATCAACCATATTCAGAGCACTTGATTCATCTTGAATCAAGGGAAGAGAAAATTCTGCATCAATGATAGAAGACGTTCGGGGTTTGAATGTTCATAGTTTTCTCTTGTAATAAACAATTTGCAATAACTACACACACACACACACACACACATATATATATATATATATATATATATCTCAATTCCTTTTGTGGAGTTAGGGGCAGACGTACCCAAAGCGAGGACGATTGGGGAACTGCCTAATCAAATCTCGTTTGTTCTCTCTTTCCCTTAACTCTTTTACATTTCAGTATTGTTCGAATTTGTGAAGTAGCAAACTATTGAAATTTATGTCGTAGAGTAATTGTACGTTGATAAACTGTTTTGTTAAATTGATACAATTCATTGAATTGTGTTTTTGGAGCAGCTGTACATTATTCTCCATAGAAATTCTGCACATAGTGTGTTTACGCACACTAGGTGTTTGATAATTTGTTTCAAAGCAAAATTCGAACACATTGCTTTAAATTGCTTATCACTTTACCTCATTGGATTGGAATAAACATCAAGCAAGTGATAATTTGTTGTCTGCGTTTTTAAGTGTAGTATTCAAAACTGAATTTCTCTCTTCCGTACTCATCCGTGATATATTCGTGCATATTCGATCCTTTCGGTAGAAGGTTCGTTGTAGACGTTCTATCCAGTGGTAGCTTCCGTTAAACTATTTTTTAAAACAAAATTTTTGTAGACCATTTGCGTGTAAAACTCAAGGGATCTATTCAACCCCCCTTCTAGATCCATAGCCATCGTCTAACAAAACTGACCCGCAAATACCCCTACAACTACCTCAGGCGCCTTCTCCAACAGGGTGGAAGAAGGAGACATAAATGCAACTGGCGGTGGATATTCCATCTCTTCCTGTTGGAAGTATGCCAGGAAGATTTTGGTGGCAAACATCATGCCCGTCTGCCCTAAGGAAATTTCAGAGAAGGAACCGAAATACGAAATCACCTTTTCTGGCAGAGACGCCACCAACACCCTCCCTCATAGCAATGACCTCATGGTTATCACAGTCCAGTACGATAATTGGAACGTAAAGCGAGTGTTGATTGACCTCGAAAGCTTAGGGGACGTCATGTTCTATGATGCCTTTGAGAGACTCTGACTTGATTCGAATGACATCTAGACATTTCAAGGCTCCATGGTCAATTTCTATGGCGAACACATATAGTTGAAATACCATATAACACTCGAGACAACATTCGGGTTGGATGAGATCGTAAAGACAAACAATATAAAATACCTCATAGTGGGCGCTTTATCACCATACAACATTATTGTAAGGATAATTGTCTGTTGATCAATTAGGCTTAAACTCAAACATCAATAGAATCAATAACTGAATATATTTTGGAACTTGCAAGATATTTCATAACAATCGCCATAATTAATGAATCAGTTGTCTTAATTCAATTATTCTTTTTTATTGTTTAATCATAAGTTATTTAAAAAAAAAAAACTCTTTGATTTATTTTTATTATCGTTCTTATTTGTAGTTATTTTTATAACAATTATATTTTGTTAAAAGTCTCACATCGGCCAATATATGGCGTGAACATGTTTTAATTAGTGAGAAGTATTATAGCCATACAAGACAATTTTGTAAGTTTGAAATATGTCAAATCTAAATTTCTAAAGATAATATCAAAATCAAGTTCAAGATATATTGAACCACCTACTATCAAATTTCTTATATCGGACCACTCACCCCTTATTTTAACGAACCTAGTATAATAGTATTGGGTGTGAAGGTGTGTGTTAAGATTCCTGCATCAGAGAGTATATAACTTTAACATATATTTATAAATGAGGACAATTCTCACTTTTAAAGTCAATTTTGTAAAATTGAGTTATGCTTAACTTAAATTTCTTAAGATGACAATTTTTACGTTGAACAAAAATTATAAGATGATCTATGAGGAGGAAAATGCTAAAGTTGACAAGGGTTAGTGTCAAAGGTTCGTGAAAAAGTTGATTTACTTGACACACAACGAATTTGGCATATGCAATTAGTATGGTGAGGTAATTCATGCATGATTGAAGGGCGAGAGATTCGCAGGTTGTAGACCATATTTTACATTATCTCAAAGTCATTCACAGGAGAGGAGTCTTAGTTTAAAATAGGTGAAATTTTAACAATGAAACTTTACACTAATGTTTGCTAATTGATAAAATATATATTTCATACTATTGTACTTTCTTGTGTGAAAACCTTGTTTCTTGGAGGATCAAGAAGTATAGTTGCTCGATTAAGCGCGTTGAAGCATAATTTAAAGCTTTGTCGTTAAAATTTTGTGAACTATTATAAATAAAACAAGTGATAGAAAATTTGAAGATACAAATGCGTAGGCCCTATGAAATTGTTGTGACAATAAATCGGCCATCATTATTACATATAATCTAGTTCAACCTGATAGAGTAAAGTACATTGAGATTGATCGACATTTTATCAAAGAAAAGTTGAATATTAAATTGATAACTACCGCCTATATATTTTATGAACATTAGTTGACAAATATGCTAACAAGGAGTTTACCAATAAAACAGTTAAACCAACTTATTGAATAATTTGAAATGATTGATATACATTTAACCGTTTGAGAGAGAATTGCAAATATTAGACAATAAATAATAATATTTATAATTATTTTACTTTATTAGTATGAAGTTCATTAAATGTAAATTTATACCTATTTAAGCAAGTTAATTGTAGGATTATAAATCATAACTAAAATATATTTAAAAACTTTTTTTTTTTTTTTTACATATTTCTTATTTTCCTTAAGATCAATAAATTTCAACAGAAATATAAATAGTTAACAAGAATTCGAAGTGTAATAACAAAAGAAAAAGAAAAATATATTTATTACACCAATAAATTGTAAAATAGATTGAAAGCTAACATAGAAGTTCCAATTTCAAACTTCACCTAGAATCAATTTTGAGCATTAAAATGCTTCACTTTTTTCCAATTCAACCAACTTTATAATTCACGTTTAACATTTGAAACGCTAGTTTAAGGCAATAGTGCACTAGTTAGTTCCTCCTTTGAAAATAATTGTCACCTAAGAATAGCAAAAGAAAGGAACAACCTCCAAAATCTATTGGCTACAATATGTCATAGCATCATTTAATGAATCTTGTGACTAAAAAGTTCAAAAGTGTCGACACATAATTAGATGATAAATGTAAGTGACAAAAAATCAAAATTAAACGACTATAGTTTTACCCTCAGAATTTACATCCAACTATATGAATCTATCTATAATATGACACCTAAAAAGGAGGAAGAAGAAACTCAAAGATATGAAGAAAAAATCGAAGTAAACCATTTTTTGTCGACAAGATAGAAAATTAAAGGTGAAAAAAAATGAACTAGGCCGTGATTATTTTCGCCGTCTACTTCACGACACACTCTTGTTATGTGCCCAAACAACATAGGCAGACAATGACAGTGTCAAAAGCTTTCTCCAGTTGAGGTCGAGGAGGTTCTTTATGTTATCTTCCAAAAATGCAGGTCCGTCGTGGAACAAGTGTTCCATGCCATATCAGATTCTCTCAATTGAATTCTATCGACGAATAATTTCTTTTATGCTTCTGTGAAAGCTTGTTTCATCATCATTTTTCAAACTTAAACCACTTCCAGTTTGCATAAAGTGCTTCATTTTCAAATGGCAAATCACTCGTCCGAAAAGGTCCTCTTTTAGTGACAATAGGAGGAGGAGAAGAAGGTAGCTTTTGCTTATATTTCTGTGCCATCATATTAGCCTCCAGAAATACTCTCTTTTGTAAGGCCAAAACATTAACAAGAAATTATTATGTGCAATCTAATTAAAATCATAGAAGAAATAGTCAGGGCCGTCTTTGAGAGCGTGCTAGGCAGACTACAGCACAGGGCCCAAAGTTTAACACGTTTAAACCATGGCTAAAATGGGTCTGATAAAATATTTTTCACGATTAAACCATGCAAAATAAGACCACTATTTGATTTGCCACACTTCAACCGTGGTTAACATACACATACACAACCCTTCTGAAAACTTAAGACGGCTCTGATAGGAATAGAACAGACAAATAAATAAATACCTCTTTATTTGAAAGAAAAAGGCCAGGTTCACTTTCAAGTTCTGCAATGCTGCATGGTAAGAAAAATAACTTCTCATCAGCAGCATGCTCTTACCTAACAAAACAAGCTTTTGTTTTCCACCATAAACAAAAAGGAAGTCAACAATTTTCATTACCTTAGAGCAATTTTATCGGGGAACATTGACCTCACGACAAGAACCTTAACCTCCTCATCGACAGAAAGTATGTCACTGACAGAACTAACTCCAGCTCGTGTGATATTTGAAACATGCAGCAAACCGCTGAAAGAAACCCGACAGGTTCATCCAATGAATGAAATCAACTTGAATTGAGTTATATTTTCAATGGTTTGTTATCTATAACCAAGCAGTTACTCACCTTCTGTTACTTTTTCCTATCGTAATTTGTGCTCCATACGGATAGATCTTTTTTACTGTTCCGTCTATAACCGTCCCTTCCCGAAGATATAGCTTTTCCTGCACGTCATTTTGCAATATCAATACTTAGAAACTGTGGAACATTGATGCAAGGAACCAACAAAAACCAGAAATAGACACGAGTTTGAATACTAACCCAAGCTTGTTTTTCGCTAAGTACCAAAGAGTTTTTAGCTTCATCTATTCGAGTAATTTCTACATATATTCGGCGTCCCACCTACATAATTATAATCAAGTATTCACAAGAGCTTATAAGATAAGCAACTATCCTATTAAGAAAAAACGTTTCTTTTTTTCTTGGCAAGAAAAAAGTTCCAAAACTGTAACTTACGTTTTCTTTCAAGTCGGTAAAGGTATTTACTTGTGTCACAAGATCAGCTTTAGGTAGGAAAGCTCGCAAACCCTGCACATCCAAATTCATGAAGAAATAAGCAATACTCAAATGCGACGTGAACATAAATTTAAAGTCGGTGAACAGACCTCAATCGTTGTTAACAAGCCGCCAGTATTCCATTCTGTAATTCTAACCTCAATTGGTTCATTGAGCTGTTGTATCTGCCCCAAAGATTAAAAACAGAAGATTAAAACCTCACCAGCATGAGATAATGAGCATCAATTTTTAATGGCATAAGCACTTGTGATGTGAGACTGTTTGGGAAAACTTATGTAAACAGGTTATGACATGTTTACTAGTTTTCAGCTAATTTCAATAAGTTCTACAAAATAGCTTATAACAACACATTATAGCCTAAAAGAAAACAATTTGACTTTATTTTATCTTTTATTACAAAAATAGTTTACACATAAGCACTTGAATGATAAGCTTTATCCAAACGGGGCCAAAATCGATGCCATTAATCATCATCGAAGAACCAATTCGGTGTTGCGAATAAATGGAGAACAAATATGGTTTCATGTGTATATTTGAAATCAAAACTACGGTTTTCTAAATAATAAACTCTTCTAACTAGTCATTAGAATTAGAACTACTTGATCCAACTGATAAATTTGACATGGAAGTTGCAAACATGGAATATCTACTAAACTAGACATCGGATAAGGATAAAAAGGAACGAAAGAATGATAAAAACCTGCCTCACTCGACGCCAAGCAATCCGGCGAAAAAGTCTTCTAGTAGAAAGCAACGGCCTACCACTAAGTGTTCTACCTAAAACCTCGGCAAACAAAACGGTTCCGGTCTCTACGATAGGCCTTCCAGGCACTGATACTCCACTCATTACTTCATCATTCTTTACAATTCCCATCTTCCCTCGAACCGTAAAATCCTCCGCATCCCTATTCACATCACATAACAAATTCTCCATTTCTTTACCATTCAAAGGAAGCACTTCCTTGGTTAACATTGTACCTAGTAAGTCTGCCCCAACATTCACATCAAGCTTGTTTTCATTACCAGAAACAACAACACCAACCACAAAATCCCCGGGTTTCGGCTCGTAGTACTCAACATTAACCTTCTTATCATCATCTTCTTGTTCCTTTTCATCGTCTTCCTTTTCATTCTCATCACTCACATTATCTTTTTCTTCAGAAACTTCCAATACCTCATCATCTTCTTCATCTTCCTTCACATAATCCTTACTCCCTTTGAAAAACTTCAAAAATGGCGCTAACTCCTCCTCTTTCGAAGGCTTCTCTTGTTCTATCTCAACTTCTAAAACAGGTGTAGGCTTGTTCAACAGCTCAATACCTTCAAGCTCTTGAATTTCATCATCAATGGCATCTCGAGATGAATCACTCGAAGCCCCATCAAACCCACCATTCCTAGAGCAAAACTTGAAGTGGGCACCGCTCAAAATCGAAACTTTCTTAGTAACGATTGAACCATGAGGAGTGGAAAGAACAATATTGGGAAAATAACAAAATTTGTGGGGTGTTAGAGATACTTGTTTGGTTGAGTTTGTTAATGGCTTCTTGCTGAAAATGAAGGAGTTGCAGGTAAAGAATAAGGAAGACTTACAAGGATGAAGAAGAAAAAATGGCATCTTGGAATGGTGAAGCTGAACAAAGCATTACCTTTGGTTTTCAAGCAGACAACGTTGGTTTTATTTCCTTTTATCCTTTTGAGGGTTCATGTCTCTCTTCTCCTTGATATTTCTATTATTTTTCTTTTTATTTTTTTCCTTTCAATTTTGATAGCCAGATAAATAATTATAGGGTAATAGAGGGAAATTCTTTAGACCGTTTATTCAAAGTATACATTGGTTAAATATGTTTTTAATTCTTTAATTAAATCACATTTTAATTTTAATCTCTATAATTTTTTCATTTAATAGTTTTTTAAATATTTACTGACGTAGCACACACATGACATAACTTTTGCAGCTTGTCTAGTGATGATTTGACCAATATGAATTAAGATGAAATAAAATATATTTATGTGAAGTTAAAATTATTTTAATTAAGTTAGAAAACCAAACATTAGAAACATTACACCAATTGATTAACCTTTGAATATTCACCATTTGAAACCCTACCAACTCAAGAGTCGTCTTCTAGCTCTACTGTGTTTTGCCTCATTCGTATTCGAAACGTTCTTATAGCTCTGCTCCATTTGAATTCATTTACGAAGAAAAGGCAAAAATGTTACTTTGTTGGTGTGGTGGTCCCATTGAGACATTTCGAAAGCGCATCTTTGTGGTATTTTACAATGTAGTTCAGGTTCGTCGACTTGTTTACTAAATTTGTTATTTTTGTGTTAGATATTAGTTTAGGGTTTCTTAATCCATCACTTTTACATGCGCGTGTTGTACCACTTATTTTGCATTAAAAATGTTTAATGTAGTAATTAAGGTTTTGATTGTTTAATGTGGATCGTTTTTTTGAATATTTTTTTAGTGTATTTATACTACATAATGTTGAGTGTACTTTGAATGTGTGTCTATATACCATATTTGACTTAAGCTGCACAAATTTGACCAAAAGTTCAATGTCATTTAAGGTGATGTTCTACACCAAGGGTTGTTTTGTAAAAGACCCTAACTTAAGATATAAGGGTGGGTAAATGTATACATATAGTGGTCAAGATTCAGATTATTAGTCTTATTTTCAAGCATGTGACTTAATCAAGGGGATTGATTCAGAGTTTGATGTTAGGGTTGTGAAAATGTGGTGGAAACATGGTGGTAGTTTGGAAGAAGATTTAAAACCCTATAGGGGTGATAGAGATGCATCTGATTTAGTTGTGTTTGCATTTGGAAATAATTGCAAAGTACAAATATTTACTGAGACAAAACCACTTATAGGAGAAACCACATTTATATATAAGGTTTCAGAGAAAACGAAGGGAAGGAAATGTGATGAAGAGATTGATAATTCTAGTGAATCAAGTGATGAATTTGTGAAGGGTATACATTTTGATCACAATGAGGATGAGAGGATGAATGGATTTAATGAAGGTGTGGATGGAGGCCAACCTAGAGCTACACTCCCTACTATAAAATACATCTATCGTAACATGGTATTACCTCAACTCTTCAATCAACAGAAGTAATAGCTCTAATTTAGGCGTCTGTATTTTTTTTATTAAAAAAACTTTTCACTACGATCTATATTAATAACAGTGGTGACATGTTAAGGCTTACAAGCTTTGAATCCCAAACCCATCAATTTTCATTTTTTTGGTTTCAAAATGGGCATGTCACTTATAATCTTATATTTATATTAACATTAAAATAACTTTCACAATGGTCTAAAAGAGAAACCGTTGTGAAATGTACCTACATTTCATCACGATTGTTTTTATCAACCGTGATAAAAAGTATAACTTATATTTAAGCGAAAGTTCTCTCGTTCAGGACAAAATAATCATCTCTCATAAAACAAAACCCTAACATCTCTCTCACGTCTTATCCTAATCTCTATGAACGGTTGGATAACATTTCTTCACAAAACTTTAACATATCTTCTTCAACTCTTATGGATCAAGGAAATGTATTACACGAAACTCACTTCGTTCACTCCCTCTTCACATTTCAGGTATGTGAGACATTTCAACATTTTATGTTATGAGTTGTGATATTTTTGATGTTTTTGTTAAGATACGTTAATGTTTTTGTTGAGTTATGTTGTATGTTGTTGTTGATAAAGGTTCTATGTTGTTGATGATTTTGTTTTTGTTCATAAAATGTATATGTTATTGTTGATAAAAATTGTATGTTGTTGTTAAGGCATGTTGCTTTTGATAAAATTGTATGTTGTTGTTAATAAGCGTTGTATGTTGTTGTTAAGGTATGTTGTTGTTGTTGATAAAAGTTGGATATTGTTGTTAAGGTATGTTGTTGTTGATAAAAGTTATATGTTGTTGTTAAGGTATGTTATTGTTGATAAAAGTTGTATGTTGCTGTTGATAAAAGTTGTATGTTATTGTTAAGGTATGCTGTTGTTAATAAAAGTTGTATGTTATTGATGATTTTAGTTTTGTTGATAAAAGTTGTATGTTATTGATTAAGGTAAGTTGATAAAAGTTGTGTTAGTGTTAATATTTTTGTTATTTTCAATGATATAGCTTTTACATTGCAGCTTTCATTACGCTCAATCAACATGTCATATAAGATGAGTTTATTATATAGTATGTGGTTTGAGTGTTTCCCATCCCCTCACTGAATATATAACATTTTAAATTGAATTAAAAAATAATAATATGAAAAAACAACTTACATTAATCAATGTTTTACGTGCTTTCTTCAGGCCGTTATCTGTATCTTTCTCTTTGACTGTTAGAATTTGGTTTAATGCTTCTAGTTATTCAATTAACACTTCTTTTTTACTGGTTCATTCTTCAAAGTTAATACATTGCATGATGAACTAGTAAAAAAAGGAAGTGTTTATTCAAGAACTACAACATTAAACCAAATTCTAACAGTCAAAGAGCAAGATACAAATAATGGATTATAGAAAGCTCGAAAAACATTTATTAGTGTAACTTATTCTAATAATATAATTTAATTTTTCATATTATTAAATTTAAGATCATATTGAAAGTTAATATGTTTATTGATAAGTTGGTGAAATAATCATTCCACATAAGTTATAATAAACTCAAGTGAACATATCACAACAGTTACTAGTTATAACTGTGATAAAATATGCTATGATAAGTCTTTCACTACGATTATAATGTTCAACAGTGGTGAAATATTAAAAAATCTCTCAAAATTTTGGCACCGGTATTGAACCTTTGACCTCCACGTTTTACTACGGTTGTTTTTATGAATCTATGTGCTTGTAGGTTATAAAGTTCCGCATCTGAAGTTTTGATGACGACAAAATATGGCAAAAGCTTTCAACCTCAACGATGATAGTATATTCAAAGAAAGTATCCTATGAATCATCAACAAAAGGACTCAAGATAAAAGTGCATGTACAATTAGAAACTGTCTAGCAAAAGTCTTGAAGCCTTGGAGAAAGATGTGAAAGCTCGCCGGGTCATGTATGTATATCTGTCTGAGTGACCCGAGTATTGTAAAAGTAAGAATGTTGCTTAAAAGTACTAAGGAAACTCTCTCTCTCTCTCTCTCTCTCTCTCTCTCTTTCTCTCTCTCTCTCTCTCTCACACACACACACGCGCACACACACACACACACACCCCTAAAATATCTTTCAAAATATTTTTATCTTGAAAATGATTTTCTAAGCCAAAGCCAAGTAATTAAAAAGTTGTACAAGACTTTTTCAAACTATTTTTAACCAACCAATCAATTGGTAAGTTATTCCAATTGATTAGCAAAACTTTTGTGAGTTGGATAATCGATTAGGGTACTAAGCTAGTCTATTAAAAGAGTGTTGATCGATTAACCAAATGACAAAGACAACACATTAATAACTTGTAACAACTTTATATCCACAACTTCCTATTTGGGCTTGGTAACCGATTAAAAATGAGTTTTCTAATCGATTAGATCTTTATGCTAATCGATTAGATCAATAATTTAACCCATGGATTATTTCCATTTTCGTTTTTTCCAACTACTACATAAAGGAGACACGCCTCCATATCAAACCACGCCACTTTCCAACATTTTATTATTTCTTTAATATCTTTCTCTATTTCTCTAGAATATCCTAAATTCACCTTGGCATTTCTCCATGCGGGGCATAGACATGATTGGGATGATTGAACCAAAGGCCTTCAATGGACGCCAATTCATACTAGTTGCCATTGACTACTTCACCAAATGGGTTGAAGTCGCTTCTTATACAAATGTGACGAAGCAAGTAGTCACTCGGTTCATCAAGCGAGATATCATCTACCGGTATGTGGTTCTTAATAAAATCATCACAGATAATTGGTCCAAATTGATTAACAAAATGATGAAGGAGATATGCGACGACTTCAAGATCGAGCATCACAGTTTATCACCTTACCGACCCAAGATGAACGGTGTGGTTGAAGCAGCCAATTAGAACATCAAGAAAATCATCCGAAAGATGGTGAAAACGTACAAAGATTGGCACAAAATGCTCCCCTTTGCCTTGCACAACTACCGTACCTCAGTGTTCACTTTGACTAGGGCAACCCCCTTCTCTCCTGTTTATGGCATGGAGACCGTACTTCGTATTGAGGTAGAGATTCCCTCACCCCGAGTCCTTATGGAGACTGAGCTCAAAGAAATCGAATGGGTCATGACACGACTCGATTAACTCAGCCTCATTGAAGAAAAACACTTAATAACTTTATGCCACAAACAATTATTTTAGAAGCGGTTGAAGTAGGCATTTGATAAGAAAGTCCGTCCTCGAGTATTCCAAGAAGGCGATTTGGTACCAAAGAAGATCCTGCTACCTTACTTAGATTCACGTGGAAAGTAGACACCCAACTATCAAGGTCAATATGTCGTAAAAAGAGCCTTTTCTGGAGGAGCTCTAATACTCACAACAATGGACGATGAAGAATTTCCACATCCACTAAATTCGGACGTAGTCAAAAAAATACTACGTCTAAAAAAGAAAAAAAAGGAAAAAATGGGCGTCTCGGTTGACTGAAAACCCGAAAGGGAGGTTCAGGCAAAAATTAGGGACAAAAAAAATATATTCATCCCGGTGGATTGAAAACTTGAAAGGGCGGTCCTGGAAAAAGTTAGGGATTATATCAAATGAAAGGCAAAAAGATTGCGATCGAAGGTTCATCCCCCACTAACAACTGAAGATAGGAAGACTTGATCCAACCACTCTCCTTGAAAGCAAAATATTGAGACTATTGAAGACATAAGGAAGATAGTAGTGTCGAAACTCAGTTCCATTGCCATTTCATTTTTACTACTATAATGACCTATTTTAGGAATTGCATCCAATCGTACTATTGTCTATTCACAGGCCACATTATCATCAATAAAATTTCTGTTTTTCCTCTATTATGTTCTTCTTTTTCAGCTTGTTTGCAAAAATGACGGTTATTTTTCATAAACATGGCATTAAGACTATATGGGGACGTAATAATAAAAAACGTTAAGAATAGTAAAACATTTGGATTCAAAAGATGTCTAAAGGAAATCCACAATTTTCACCACTACACCCGAAGCAGAAAACATCAATTAATACAGACACAGGCTGGCACAACTTGCCAGGATACAATCGAAACAGGAGGCATCATAACGACTCGTATATATCACACTCCCTCAAATTTCAACAAAGGAAGGAATGTCAGGAAGTCAACGTCCCCAGAAATCCAATCATTCACAGATAAATCACAACCAAAGTTTCATTCATGCATCATATCATGCATAGCTATCATACCCCAAATTTTGACCACAAAATTTTCCATCATTGTGCAAATCATCACCATAATATGGATGTACCTTATACCTCATCAATCCTCTCAAAGATTTTTGAGCATTCACTTCAACCAAGAATTAGGGTTTCGAGTCCTCTTAGAGTACTCAGACAAAGGATTAATCAAGAATGGACATGATCCTCAACATGTAAAGTCTCTCAAACATCCATAAAGGATCAAGGGGCCTCCCACATCAAGAATCAAACACAAGAGTGCAACATTTCAAGTGGATCAAGCCTCAAGACACTACTAAAATTTTAATATATAATAACACTAAATTGATAGCGCTTTTTAATAAAGTGTTATTAAAAACTTGACATAAAGACATATAATAGCATTTTATTGTCAGACGCTATTATAGGTAACACCAATAATAGATTTTTTACTAAAACGCCAACATATGGTCTTTCAAAAAAAAAATTAATAGTTTTTTTGATGCTCCCTATATAGGGCTGTTTTTGGTCCGGTCCGGACCGAGTACTCAGGGTCCCGAGAGTTAGACCGAAACCCTTATCGGGTAAACCGGAACCGGACCAAAATTGTGATGGGTAAATTTTAGGACCGAAATTGATCTGGTACTTTTGGGTAATCCGAAACCGGACCGGATCTGACATGATTATAGATGGATATCCGAGACCGAATCGGTAATTTTCGGTTCGGGTACCCGGCCCACCTGATTTAAAGGCAAAAATACAATTAAATTTCAGAATTTCATTGGCATTTGATTTGACACTACATTTTAAATATCATTCACATAAGTTTTTAACTTATGTTTTCAGAAATAAAACGTGTTCAAAAACATAAAACATGGCATTACAAAACATAAAACATGGCATTTTAAATATCATTCACATAAGTTAGGAAACTTATGTTTTCAAAAAAACACAAAATAACATTACATTTGTTAATGATGTCTCAGAACAGTCTCGTCATTGGCATTACAAAACAACAAAATAACATTACAAAGTTGCTGTTGTCGAAGAAGCGACACCCAGATCCTCACCAAAATGATAAGTTAAAGGCCCATCTTGTGGTTTTTCAAGCTACAAAAGTAAAAACATAAGTTAAACAAGGCAACATAAATTTAAAAGCATAATTTCAACTAGCAGTGTATAAGATACTTACAATACAAGCAGTGCAACCCTTTTTAATTCCATACTTCTCCTTCACCCAATCACCCCCACAAAGTACCATTTCAACTGTCTTGATTTTCATGGAAGATCGTTTCGGATCAATAACCCTTTTACCAGCACTAAAAGTTGCTTCTGAAGCAACAGTTGTAACTAGAACAGTTAGGATATCCTTTGCCAATTTACTAAGAACATGATACTTGGCTTCATTCCCCATCCACCATGTTAAAACATCAAACTTAGCTTTAGGGGGAACTTTCAAGGGAGGCTCCTCCAGATATAATTCAAGATCAGATTTTCAATTAGTATTACCGACAACAGTTTCTAAAAACATCTCAAAACTCCTCCTTCCCAACCCAGAACTAGATCCTAGTTCTGGAGTTTCAGATACAGGGACATTCTCATCATTGTTTCCATAGGTATCTTGATACAATTGGAAGAGATATTTTAAGTTGGTTGCTAACTCTTGTTCATAGGCAATTGCTTGAGTAGTATTTGGATACAAGAAGGGATATACCCATTTGATGAAGATAATTTTATACCTATTTGAATAAGTAGAGTTGTCAACCAACTTAAATTCATCTATACCCATTTGCATAATTTATTTTCAACATGTTTGGCCTCAGAATTTGATTTCATCATAGGCACATAAAGTCACAAGGAGGTAACAGAATTGGCCTTAGACACAAATAAAGTTACAGGGAGGTAACATAGTTGGCCTCAGAGCAGAGACTACTATATCTATAATCATATCAAGCAGATCAAACAGAATTCATCATAGGCTCAATTAAATCACAACTCATAATGCAACATAATTTAATCTTAGGTACAATTGAGCCACAACTCACAAGGTAAGACAATTGAATCATTTCACAAGCAAATCAAACAGAATTGGCCTCAGATCAAACAGAATTGGCCTCAGATCAAACATAATTCATCATAGGCACAATTTCATCACAACTCTCAACAAGGCAACAGAATTCATCATAGGCACAATTTCATCCCAACTCACAACAAGGCAACATAATACATCATAGGCACAATTTCATCCCAACCCACAACAAGGCAACATAATACATCATAGGCACAATTTCATCCCAACTCACAACAAGGTTTAATTGATCAACCAGAATTCACAAGCATTTCAGACTTAAGTGGCCTCAAATGCCATTTCACAAAATTCATCATAGGCCAAGGTTTAATCACAAGGCAACATACCAAACAGAATAGTAGTTACCTAATGTACATAAACAATGTTTAATCACAAGGAAACATACCAAGCAGAATAGTAGCTACCTAATGTACATAAACGGTGGCAACATACCTTGGATCCAGAACTGCACCAATAGTAATCAATGTATTGGACTCTGACCAATACTTGTCATATTTCAACTTCATTTCATTAGCAAGCGCTTGCAGTTGAGGATTATTTGAGATGCTTAAAGGTTTATCAAGTAGAACCTTGACCCTGTAAAGCTCAGCCAAAAACAAATTAGCAGTAGGGTAAGAGTGTCATACCCCAAATTTTGACCACCAAGATTTTCCATCATTGTGCAAATCATCATCACAATATGGATGTACTTTCATGCCTCATTAGTCTCCGCAAAGATGATTGAGCATTCACTACAATCAAGAAGTAGGGTTTTGAGCCCTCTCAGAGCACTTAGACAAAGGATCAATCAAGAAATGACATGATCTTCAACTTGTCTAACCTCTTAAACACCTATGAAGGATCAAGGGGACTCCCACATCAAGAATCAAGCACAAAGTTGCAACATTCCAAGTGGATTAAGTCTCAAGATCGCCTGTGTCACCAAATTAGGGTTTGATCGACCAGGGTCCCCCAGATGAAAATTTCCATCTGGGCATGAGCCAATGCCTCAATGTATGGACCTATAAACTCAAAAGGATCTCAAAAACCCATCCACAATGGCAAAATCACCTTGAAGGTCCATCTATCCAAAAATCAAGAATTAGGGTTTTGACCTAATTCAACCCTTGAGTAAACTTGTGAAGTGAGGCATGGCTTGAAACTTCAAAATGAACTTCAAGGACCTCAAATACATCATATTGCCATGTTCATAAGATTTGATTGACTCAAAGAGCTCAAATCATAAGCCACAAGAACTCAAAATCATCTGATCACAAATTAGGGTTTCTGATGGAAAAAGTCAACCCTATCCTTGACTGTTGGCCTACCCTTGATCTCAAACCTTGGGGAGGGGTCCAAGACATTCCTAAATACCCTTGAAAGCCATCCATGAATACCCTTGAAAGCCATCCATGAAGTTTAATTAAGCCCAAGGATTGATTTCACAAAAGGATCACAAAGTTAAAATTTCATCTGATGAAAAAGTCAACTGTACAAAAGTCCAAGTTTGACTTTTTGGATTTTTGGTCAACCAAGATTCCTTAACCCTAAAACAATGTTAATATGTGATTTGAATCATCATTCATCAATAAAAATCAAAGAAAGTGAGTTAACTTGCTAAATGGGTAACCATAAAAAACTTAGAATTTTTCTAAGTTATGGAACAAAGTGGCTAGGGTACCAACTTTGCAAGGCCATATCTCCCAAACCCTAAGGCATTTTTCTCTCATTCAAATCTCAGATGGAAGCCCTCATTACATACTTCAAAAGTGTCAACTACAAGAATTTCCAATTCTTCATGGATTCTGAGTTATGATTGGATCAAAATGACAAAAACTTGGAATTTACCACTTTTCCAACACTTAGACAAAATTCTATCTAAGTCAGAAAAACAAGTGAAACACCAAAACTTGGAGGGTTGTTTCACATAGTTCTAGGCTGAATCAATTCAAGATGTAAACATCAAAGTTGTTGTGCATATTGCCAACAATCCAAGGAACTCATTGGTATGCAACAACTCAGCTTGAGCCAAGAGTTATGGCTGCGGCAAGACACCATGGCACAACTGTCTTGAAAAATCAGTCTGTGTGATTTCTTGCCATACACGATTTTGAGCCAAAAAGCAATGATTACTATGCCACATTCATCCAATCTGATCCTAATGCATCTGATTCAACCTTCAAACTTGGATTGAAATGCCAAGAATTGATGAGTTTTTGGCATATATGCCTTGAATTCAAAGGGCATTAATGTGGAATAATGCACATTCAAGATTATCACTCTCCTCAGTCAAGTTCTCTGATTAAATAACAATTAAAAGGATTGAAGAATGTGATTTCAGTCAATGCATAGCTGATCTATTTGGGACAGCTATTGCACCTAGTGCAAAAGGCATTTATGCCAAGCCAAGACCATTGAACCATTACCTTATCCTCTGAGCTTCAAGAGAACCACTTCAACACAACTCCTCTACTATAAATAAAGGTCCTAACTAACCATTCAAATGACACCAAAGCTCATCACAACAAGGTTGTCTCTCTTTCACTCCCTAGGCCTAAAAACTTCATTTCTTGAGAGGTTACTATCGGGTTTTGAGTTGGAGATCAATACCACTCAAACCATTGATTCAGACATATCACATATAACATATAGAAGGTGTCTGCACACTCACCTCCCATCTGTAACATTAAAATCACCAAATGGCCATCCAATTGCACAAAACTTATGACTTGCTGCAGAAGGAATCAGGTTGATCAATATAAAGGGCTCTCAATCACTCCAAGCATTCAAACAATTTACTTAGGGTACAAGGAAGCTGTCCAAAGCATTAGAACTCAACTGTAACACCTCCATCATCAAATTCGATTCTCACCTGCAGAGGTAAGCCTCAAACTGGAAAGCTCATTGAATCAGGCATCATAAATATATTTTGAGATTACCATTGTGTTTCTGAATGTTTATAGATCATTTACCCTCAATCAATTATTGTTTACAGTTCGAATATAGGATTTCATCGAGTTCATGCCAATTTTAGGGTTCATCAGGTTTTGTCAGATTATGTTTTAATTCACTCAATTTCAATAAAATTGAGTATTGCCATTGTGTTCCTTGTCTGAAAACGCATGATTTTCATATTTGGATCATGAGGAATGGTTGAGAAACGAGTAAGATAGGAGGCTTCACGTATTTGAGCTTGAGGATGAAGATGGCAATGATGCCATTCTTCAGAAATTCAACTAGTTTTGCTATATATTTATCACTTACCATGTTATAACTGAATTAGCATTGCGCCTTAGTGGAAACACTAGTATGTTGATGTGTGTGAGTGAGTGAGAGGTCTGGGGTTCGAATCCCCCTCGCCCCAGACCTTTTGATATTTTTTTTCTAATCATTTTCAAAGGTTTTTTTACACATATTATTATCCCTTGCCATCTTCTATCAGCCCACGCAAGTGGCTCAGTTGGCAAAATTTTGAGCTATCCTCCCTAAAGGCGTGAGTTCAAACCTTGGGGGGACAATTCCTAATTTTTTACCACTTAATTTTATCAATTTCTTCAACAGTCTTTTAATGACTTTGAAAATTAATTTCTCATTCATTTTTCATCATTTTTGATTGGTTCTTTTTGCAAAAAATCACAAAATTGATAAAATATTTTATTCTACAAAAATCTCACAAAAAAAATAATATTATTTGTCCATATTTAATATTTTTTATAAAGAACTTATTTTTATTTGTTTTAAACATTTGAAAATATTTCTTTACTCTTGATCTTTTCAAAATCAAATGAGTTCTAAATCATCTTGTGATTAAAACCTCATTTTTCAAACCTTAACCAAAAATCACAAGTAGTTTATTTAAACTCATTTGGTATTTTTATCATTTTATTAATTTTCTTTAAAGAATTACTTTTAAAAGAAAATGAAATTAGGGTTTCTTTGATTTTTGATCATTATCTAACATTTCAAAACACTTTGGGCCTCTAATAGAGTGTAAGACCCAACCCCTCTTTGTACATAAATAATTTTGGGCCTCAGTCATTGTATAAGTCCCATTGTGTTTTAGAAAATCTCGGCGCGATCGCCATTTCAAAACAAAATCAACTGGGCCTACCTTTGTGTTGTAAGTCCCATTTCTTTTCCTTTTCAAATCTTTGGGTCTCTCCTTGAGTTGTAAGACCCATCCCTTTGTACAAAAAACCTCTTTGAGGCCTCAGTCATTGTATAAGCCCTGATATAGTTTACAGAACAACGGTATAATTGATGTTTTTATCTGGGCCTCTCCTTGAGTATAAACCCCAACAATCTTTTCAAAAACAACTTCTCTTTTGATTTAATTTCAAATATACAGTTGTTATCAAAACTTTCTTTAATTTCTCGAACAACTAACAATACAACTATGGAAACTTGCTCACCTATAAATTTTTATCAGCTTTACTTTACATGTTTTTATATATATAACTGTATCGTGGGAAGCTTGCTCACCTGTAAGTCCTTCTTTCATATCCTTTTAAATACTTGTCATATATCAACTGTATATATACTTGTATATCTGCTTAGAGTTTTTCCAAGCAACTAGGTCTAGAACTAGGTAAAGCCAGTTGGTCACTCTTTAATACAGTCAAAACTAGATCCCCATAGGATTTCCAGATACAGTCTTGCATTCTCTTTGGCTTAAAAAATATGGAACAAAGAGAAAGACATTATTCCCGGTGAAACTTTTCTCAGACTGTCACTATTAGAAATTGTCAAAGAAATTCATTTCCCCAAAGAGGATTAATTCTCGGTGAAACCTCTCTTGGATTTCTTCAAACCTATAACTGTTCACTAAAGAAAAGATTATTCTCGGTAAAACTTTTCTTGAACTTTTCTTAAGTTTGGACCTACATGCTTCCTAAAAGTATCCTCGCCTCCTCTTGGACTTTGTACAAGGACCTCTGGCTTCTTAGAAGTTCTCATGCCTTCTCTTGGGCTTAATACAAGGACCCTGAAGACCTCTTAAAGGTATAGGACATAACTTAGTCATCCTTTGCTAGAGCAGTCTTTCCAGTGTCAAATCTCAGACTAATTTAGGGTTGATTCGCATCCCTTAAAACACTTGCCTCCTCTTGGGCATCATACAAAGATAAACTCTTCCATACCAGTAGACTTAAACAGTATAATCCCCTCTCGGGTCTCAAAGACACTCTCAAGTACCTTACAAACATAGGAGAAACCCTGGTCATTTTGGATCAATCTCCAGCAGAGTTAAAACCCATAGGTTCTAAAACCCAGTCTCTCTCTTAAAATTCCCCAGCCAAGGTTAGTTTATCATCAGTATAACACTATCCCAAATCAGAACCTCAAGGTATCTGATACCTCAACTCTTCTGTAACCCTCAACAAGAGTTGATTCCCCATTTGGACCTGCCTCGGGATCTCAATAATCCCCAGCAGAAGCTAACCTCCTCTTAGGCTTTGTATAATGATCCTTCCTTTCCTTAGCATAGTCAACCTCCTCTTGGACTTTGTACAATGATTCTCCCCCCAGCTGAGCTAACCTTTTCAGACTCTCTTGTTGAGTCAATCACCTTTCAATACTTTCTTGTTGAGTCAACCCTTTTAGCCTCAATCTTGGGCTTTGTACAAGACAGATAAGAACGCTCTCTTGTTGAGTCAATCTTTTTTTTTCTCTTAGGCTTGGTATAATGATTTCCCCTAGCAGAAGTTAGCCTCCTCTTATGCTTTGTATAATGATTTCTCTAGCTTGTTCAGCCACAATCCTGGGCTTTGTACAGGACATATAAAAGCAATCTCTTGTTGAGTCAAACCCTTTTCAGCCTCAAATCTTGGCCTTTGTACAAGACACCATATAAATTTCCCTAAGCAGAGTAAATCCTCTTTTCAGCCTCCATCTTGGGCTTTGTACAAGACAGAAAATACTCTCCAGCAGAGTCAAACCTTTTCAACCTCAATCTTGGGCTTTGTACAAGACAGAAAATACTCTCCAACAGAGTCAAAACCTTTCAGCCTCAATCTTGGGCTTTGTACAAGACACCTAAAAAATCCTCAGCCGAGTCAGTAAAGTCTCACATTCAGCCATAATCTTGGGCTCTGTATAAGACAGATAAAGATTTCTTTCCCATAAAGTCAGTCTCTTTTCAGCCTCAACCTTGGGCTTTGTTCAAGACACATACAAACTCTCCCCAACGGAGTCAAAATCCTTTTTAGCCTCAATCTTGGGCTTTGTACAAGACAGACAAAATACCTTTCCCCGGAAAAGTCAAACTTTTAGCCTCCTCTTAGGCTTTGTATAATAATATCCCCAAAAGAGTCAATCTCTTTTTTAGCCTCAATCTTGGGCTTTGTCAAGACATATATAAATACTCTCTTGTTGAGTCAGTCATTTCCAACCTCCTCTTAGGCTTTGTATAAGGACTTCCCCAGTGGAGTCAATCAACCTCTTAGCTTCAACCTCGGGCTTTGATAAAGGCACACAAAAATCAACATCCCCTCAGAGGAAATCAAAGTCTCTCTGTAGGAAGTCACTTCTCTGTTTATCACTTATCAAAACAGACATTCAAAACAAACCCTAATCCCAGATAACTGTTATAAGTGGCACACTTGTTGATTCAGATATCCAAGTTGTTATCCATCTTTTATCCTGGTAAATCCTCTCTTTCATCTAATTGCTGTAAGCTGCAAGCCTCTGGATTATTTACATCCACGCCAATGTCCATCTCTTAGTATGAGAAATTCCTAAGGAAAATGGCATTGCTCTACACTGAGTTAAAGTTTTCCCCTTCAGGATAACACCCCTATAAAGGAAATTATGGCATTACTAGATTCATATATCCCAGTTAAAGTAATCGTCCTTTATAAATAGTCACCCAACAGTTGTGATAAACAGACGAGATGTCTCCCTTTAGAGATGACAAATTCTCTCTCAGTCAAACCTTTTAGCATCAATCTTGGGCTTTGAACAAGACACAAATACTCAACCTTTTAGCTTCACTCTTGGGCTTTGAACAAGACACCAAAATATCATTTTTCCTCCCTTAGAATATGAGGAACTACGATTGCTCTGATTTCCCTGTTTCATTTAAGCGGGAATACGTAGGCATAAGATTGTGAAATCTTAGCGAGCATACTAATAAAAAACTCTAGGTCCAGCACCTTCATACCAATCAAAACTTAGGTTCAATACCTTACTAAAAACATCGGAAAACCCGAACATCAACAAAAACTCACACACACTCTCTCTCTTATATTTCCCAAGAAACTTTCCCAACCCATTAACAGATAAACACCATCAAGTACAAAGCAGAACCTAAAGCTAACAACCTGTGGATAACTACATATAGGATGGGTAATTGACAACTTCCCAATCATTTGCATCAGGCAAAAAGGTGAGAAATGCACCACTTTCTTCAACATATCTTGGCCAGACTTCTCTGTAGTGGTATGCAGTGGACAACATCAACCAAGTTGAGTTCCACCTTGTCTTAGTATCCAACACTTGCATTCTGCCTTCAAGTTGCATCTCATGAGCAAATTTTTTGAATGCTTTGCATCTTGTTTCATAATTCAGCAAGTATTTGACCCCATTTCTAATCTTATCAACACTCACCTTAATCATATCAAGACCATCCTGAACCAACAAATTTAAGATGTGTGCACAACATCTCACATGAAAGAGTTTACCATCCAATGGCAGATTTCTCCTACCAGAATAATCTCTCTTCAATCTAGCAATGCAATTATCATTGGCACTAGCATTATCAACTGAAATTGAAACAACCTTATCCCTTATGCCCCAATCATCCATGAGTAGTGTTGTCAGTTGGAAGTGGAACTGGAAGTTCCATATCAATCATCTCACCAATCTCTATATTTCCTCTATCCATTGTCTCCTCTTCCCCATCAAGCAACATGTTAATATCAATAAGATCATCCATGGCTGGAGTCAATGAAGAATCTTGAAAAGACATGACACAAAATTAAATATCAATCAAATAATAATTTAATATGAAATATGAACAAAACCGAGTAACATAATAGAACCTCAGCAACACAATTTATTATTAGGCCAAAATACAACCTCAACAACAAAATTTACACAATACAAAACCCTAGGCCGAACCCTAATGAAGAACAAAACTCATCAACATAATCAAATATTTTTGATAAAAAATGAAGCAATATAAACAAAAAATCAAATACTCCAACATTTTAGGTCAAAATTTTGTTCAAAATCGAAGAGCACATCAAGAACGATTCCAAAATCAAAACATTTTAGGTCAAACTTCAGGTCAAAATTGATACCAGGTAAAGAACTACTCGATATATCAAACATGCAAACAATGTAAACGTTATAATAACATAAATAACAAAGAATAGAGTTTGGAAACATTACACGAACAAGATTGTTGTAGCCTTCAACAATTCACACTTAGCCTCTAACACAAATGATTCTAACAGATAATGAAAGTAAACATGGTGAAGAGGAGATGAAGCCCTAGGAGAGAGAGACGGAATGGAAGAGGAGAAGAGTTAGTGAGAGAGAGACGGGAGAGTGACTGAAAAAGAGAGAGAGGAAAAAAAATGAGGAAATGTTTTTTTTTACAATTTATAACAATGCTTACCGGTTACTTATTGGATACTTTGGTCCGGATCTTCATGCTGGATACGGATTAAAATTTCATCCATTACCACACCAAGAGCCAAACCGATCGGTCTAATGGTCCGGCTCCACCGGACCGATTCTCGGATGGTTTCTGGTTCTGTAGACCCAAAAACAGCCATATCCCTATATTAGCGCTTCATATAAACGATATTATAAGTCTTTCTTACATTAAAATAAAATTTAAAATACGTAGGATACTTTAAAAGATTTCAAGCTAAGATATTTTTTTGACAAAAAAAAAAGTTGAAACAATTTTTTCGATAAAAAAAGTTCAAACACTCAACCATACCAGACACCCTTATCTTCTTCTTTCCCTATCGTTCACTCTTCTTCTTGCCTTATCCTTCATATTTCTTCTTCTTCCTCGTTCACCATTCTTCCTTTTTTGACTCACAAACTCACCTCACAAACTCACCATCGTTCATTCGCATAGCACCTTCCTCAACAAAAAAAAAAAAAAGAAGATTAAACCCTAAACATATTGTTTTCTCCATTGTTCAATATCTTTCATCACTCCCCAGAAATCATTGAGCTTTAGAACATAAATTGATGGAAACCCTAAAATTAATTGAAACAAAATCAATTAATTTGTTTCTATAAATTGATTGAATCCCCCAAACTCCTTTTAGTTAGTGTTTCTATAATAACTTTATCGTCCCCTTTTAGATTTTTACTTATAGGTGAGAAATTCGTGTTAGATGAGTAAGAGATTGTAAGTTTGTTTCAATTGGTTGGTATCTCTTATACTTTTACAAGGTCCTCATTTTTCTCAACTAACGTTTACCAATTGGCTTTGAGATTAGTTATTAATTTTGTTTATGATTAAGGATGATGTTTGAGATTTTTTTTGTGTTTGATTTAGTAGGTGTGAGAAGGATGGGTTTGGAGGGTAACCTGTGAGACCATATTTCCCTTCAATGTCATTCTCAGATCTAATTTCCACGCTTTCCAAGAATTTACCTCTGTCTGATATTGTTTTCATTATCAAGTTTCACAAAGAGTATAAAGTAAGTGATTTTGACTTGCTTATGGAGTTTGAGACACTCATTGAGTCACTTGTTTCTCTTTTTTTTTTTTTTTTTGGAAATATTGTGTTCTTTATGTTTTGCTTTAATCTCAATTTCCTTATTTTTTTTATATGAGTATTGTTTGCTTTGTTCACTGTTAAACTATGGAATGTTGTGGAGTATGCTGAATGTGAAACAATTGTAAAGGACTTTCCTTCAATACAAAATATTAAGTTGTTGCAAACATATGTCTTAACACTACTTGTTGAATTGTCATTATCATAGCTTTGAACTTTCTAATGTCATGCTATTTTTGTAGTTCTGTCATCAAATATCATTAAGAAACACTTAAAGTCATCAAATATCATTAAGAAACACTTAAAATCTTTTTTACCTATAACATATATGCATGTGTTTCATACCTATGTTTTCTCAAGTCTTTGGAGTCACTTGGGTTTGACATGTTATTTGCCTTTACTCAGTAGACGAGGTCCTTTTATTTTTGAATCTTGGTTTTTCTAAATTTTACTGTGTTATGAGTTTTGCTAGAAACTATAAACTTACTATAATTTCTTGATTGTACCAAGTAGGCTTATTGTATGATGACGTTTCTTTGCAATGTGTTTTGGATTTGACGGGAGATTGGACTCTAGAAGAAAGACATGCTAAGGACTATGGTAGAATCCTTGCAATATTTTTCTTTGGTATTATCCAATCTAGTAGCAATAATAATCTAAGTACAGCCCCATAAACGCTTTTTCTTTTCATTAAATCTTTAACATGCCACTTCATACAAAATCTATTTGAGTTTGAAGCATGGGCCCCAGCTCGCTTTACTAGAAAGAGAAACCAAGGATAAACACTTGAAAAAATGACTTTGAACCCGTATTAAAGCTTTAAGTTACTTGCAGAGATGAAAAAGGATGGACCCAAACTATTTCAATTTTTGTCTTTAGTTTCAAACTAACTAATATGATTTGGAACCAGGCTGGGGTACTATATTCCTTATTTGGATTCTCTCTTTATATCTCTCTTTCTTAAGCGCACACACATACACATATCTACACACGCACATGATGGAATTTCAAACTTGGGATGTTATTTTGGTTTATTCATAAAGACTAACATATATCATTGATCCAATGTTCATAAGTTCAAATCTGTATGACATTGTCAATTTAAATTTCAACGGTAGTCATTATCCCCACTAAAAATTTCTAAACTGACAACTAAAGCCTCCCTGGCAGGTGATAGGAATGGATCAGACCCCACAAGTGATGATGGGGTTGTGTTGATTAATAGAGATAATTTTGGGCCTAAACAGTGGAGGGTATATGTGAGAAAGAATATGAATACTCCCCAAATAAATAGGAGTGTATTCTGTCAATAAATTAGTTAGTATTTCCCAAATAAATAGGAGTTAAAGTAGGTAGTATTCCTCATATAAATAGGAGTATATGGGGCAGTAGCTAGGGGATTATTATTATTTTGTTTTTTCATATTAGGGTTGGGCAGTGAGAGAATTATTTTCTCTGACTGAGGAGCAGCAGCTCTGAAATTAATTTCGTTTTCGTATTCATTAATAAAATAATTTTCTCCATCATATTCTATCTTACCTCTATTCTATCAATTGGTCCGACCTGCCGTTGTTGATGCCCAAAGCTCCTAAGATGGCTGACCGTGTTTCTGCAGTGGAAGAACGGTTGGAAGGTGTTGAGGCTAGCATTGTTGCGTTATGAGAGTTCATTCGTGCTGAAATTCAACGTGCAATGCCTCATCGTGAAGTGTCGCAGCCAAACGGTGCGACAGTTACCTCACCGCTGGATGAGTTTCGTTTATCTGCGAAGAAGGTGGAGTTACCGATATTTACCGGCGACGATCCTGTTGCATGGATCACTCGGGCAGAGACGTACTTTGAGGTACAACGAATTTCGCAGGATGTTCATATTCAGTTGACGAAATTAAGCATGGAAGGCCCTACTATCCATTGGTTTAACCTATGGCATGATTCAACAGAGGAACTGTCATGGGAGAACCTCCGTGAAGCGATGATGGTTCGATTTGGAGGTGGGCGTTTGGAGAACCCGTTTGAGGAACTGAAGGAACTAAAACAATCAGGATTAATAGAGGAATACATTTCCGAATTCGAACTGTATTCTTCACAGTGCGTCGTTTGCCAGAGCAACAGTTTCTTGGTTATTTCATTGGTGGTTTACGTCATGATATTCGCTCTCGTGTGCGACCGTTACCTAGCAATGCAATTGGCTCGTGATGTTGAAAGGGAGTTTGCAGTGGCTTCTGGTCAGGATTCTGGAGCACGTTACAAACCAGGTCATGGCTCTAGGACAAAATCTCAAAAACCTAATTGGGCTGTTCGCGAAGGGGAAGGGAACGGATCTGCAATTCAGACCCAGACTAATAACAATGCGAGCGAAACGCGTACTGTTTCAGGTTCTGGATCTCAAACCGGGTTAACACGTCCTACCAATTCTACAGCATCTTCTCGCCCAAATTTAGGTGACAATTCGCGCCGTCAATCTCGTGGTGTTCGCCATCTACCAAGTGCAGAGGTTAATGAGCGTCGGGCGAAAGGACTCTGTTTTCGTTGCAACGAACGATGGGATCCTCTCCATCAATGTGCAACAAAACAGTTACGATTGATTATCTTGGGGGATGATGAAATTGTCAAAGATGAAGGAGAGATTATGGTGTTAGCGGCTGAGTCGGAAGAAGAACTCACACAAGAGGAATTAGAATGTAAAACCATGGGACTGTTTGGTGTATCCACTAATCCAAACCAAGTTCGGACGATGAAATTGGAAGGATGTTTACAAGGTGCATCTATTTTGGTTCTTATTGACAGTGGAGCCACACATAATTTTATATCCCCTAAGGTGGTTGAAGCCCTTGGATTGCCTATGGTGCCTTCTAATCCTTTGGGTGTTAAGTTAGGAGATGGTCATCGTGTCCTAACTAAGGGTAGATGCAATGGAGTTCAGCTGAACGTGGGAGCGGTGCAGATTTGCTTTGATGCTTATGTGCTGGAGTTAGGAGGTGTGGATTTGATTTTAGGAGTTGTGTGGCTGGAAACTTTGGGGAAGGTGACCATGGATTGGAAAGAAATGTCTATGGTGTTCAACCATAAGGGCAGTATGGTGAAGTTACTTTGTCAGGCTGTAGAAGATAAGATGGCTACTTTCCAAAGCATTATCACCCTTCTCGAATGATAGCAGGCTGTGAATGGCCTACCTTGATGGAGGTGCTAGGGTCACAGGTGTCGCATGTCTCCGATCAACAGACTAAGGAGTTGGAAGGATTGTTGGACCGTTTTATTATTGTGTTTAAAGAAATCCAAGGCCTTCCTCCGCCAAGAAACACTAGTCATTCAATTGAACTTTTACAGGGTGCTGGTCCGGTAAGTGTGCGACCTTACAGATATCCTCATTTATACAGGATGAAATTGAAAATCAGATTCAGAGCCTATTGCAGCAAGGGGTGGTTAGAAACAGCACCAGCGTTTTCTCTAGTCCCGTCATTTTGGTCAAGAAGAAGGATCAATCTTGGCGTATGTGTGTAGATTACCGTGCACTCAACAAGGTAACAATTTAGGACAAGTACCCTATTCCGGTTGTAGATGAATTGTTAGATGAGTTACATGGCTGTAGTTATTTCTCTAAGCTTGATCTTAAATCGGGTTATCATCAAATTCGTATGAAGGAAGAAGATATTCATCAAACGGCTTTTCGGACTCACGAGGGTCACTATGAGTTTTTGGTAATGCCGTTTGGCCTCACCAATGCTCCTGCAACCTTTCAATCGGTGATGAATGCAATTTTCAAGCCCTTTCTAAGGAAGTTTGTCCTGGTTTTTTTTTATGATATCCTAGTATATAATAGTAGTTGGGCTGAACATTTGCAGCACTTGGAGGTGGTCTTTAATATTCTGAAGTAGGATCAGTTTATGGCAAATCGGAAGAAATGTACCTTCGGTCAGCACTAAGTGGAATATTTGGGCCATGTCATTTCCAAAGCAGGGGTTGCTGTTGATCCTGCCAAGGTTAGCAGTGTGTTACAATGGCCGATCCCTACGAATGTTAAAGGAGTGCGAGGCTTTTTGGGGTTGACTGGTTATTACAGAAAGTTTATAGCGAACTATGGAAAAATTGCTAAACCCTTGACAGAATTGACAAAGAAGGATTGTTTTAGCTGGAATGCGGCAGCTGCAGAAGCTTTTGAGAAATTGAAAGTAGCTGTTACAATTGCCCCAGTTTTAGCCTTGCCTAATTTCAAGTTTCTATTTGAAATTGAATGTGATGCCTCAAGTAAAGGAGTTGATGCAGTATTGTTGCAATCGAAGCATCCCATTGCATATTTTAGCAAGGCCTTTGAATCATCTAGGTTATCCAAATCTGCCTATGATAAAGAGTTGATGGCTTTAGTGCTAGCTATTCAACACTGGCGACATTACTTGTTAGGAAGAAGGTTTGTGGTTTATTCTGATCAAAAGAGCCTAAAACACTTGCTGCAACAACGTATTACCACAACAAATCAGCAAGAATGGATGGCTAAGTTGTTGGGTTTTGACTTTGAGGTGGTGTACAAGGTGGGAGTGGAAAATAAAGTGGCTGATGCTTTATCTAGACAACACGAGGATGCTGAGTTGCAAGCGATTAAATCCTACCCTATTTGGCAGCAGAGCAGCCAATCGCAACAAGAAGTATCAAATGATCCTTTGCTTAAAAAGATTGTGGAAGCTATTCAAAAGGATCCTAATGCTAAACCTGGTTTTGCTTTAAAAGGTGGCATCTTATTCTACAAAAATAGGTTAGTTATACCTGCTAACTCACCACTTATTGAGGAATTAATCAAAGATTTTCATTCTTGTCCGAGTGGTGGTCACTCCGGCTACCTACGCACTTATAGGAGAATGGCTGGAACTTTATATTGGCAAGGGATGATGCGGAGGGTGCGAGATTTTGTGAAAGCTTGTGATACTTGTCAACGACAAAAATATGCGGCAACTACTCCTAATGGATTACTACAACCTCTTCCTATTCCGGTTTTGGTGTGGAGTGAGATATCTATGGATTTCATTACTTGTTTGCCAAAAAGTAATGGATTTGAAGCTATCTTGGTTGTTGTTGGCCGTCTCTCCAAGTACAGCCATTTCATTCCTCTTTGTTAGTTCTTGTATTGGCTGAAATTTTGGTAAAACAAAGTTGAACAATGTGATGTCATATGTCTGATGTCATAACATTGGTTCCTAATATTAGTTGTTGCAGGGTTGCAGTTTTGTGGTCTGATGTTAAACATGATGTCTTGACAACAGTTGACAGAACATCAGAAAACCATCTGTTGTGTTTTTTGTATTGCAGGATGTTGGGTGAGATGTCCTGACATGGTTAATCAGACATCAGTACAAATATGGAGTATTACTGTCATGACAGTATGTCATAACATCTTGGTTCTGGCACATCAGTTGTTGCTGTTATGTGACAGATGTTGCAGGAGATGTCATGACATCTTAGTCTGGTATAGAAGGTGTTGCTGTTTTGCTGTCATGTGATGTCAAAGGAGATGTCACGACATCAGGTGTCTGGGACAGCAAGTACTGTTGTCATGTGATGTCAAAGGAGATGTCACGACATCAGTTGTCTGGGACAGCAAGTACTGCTGTTGTATATCTCTTGACGGATTTGATTTGATTTGATGAGATCTGTTTGGGTATACCTCATCATTATACGCAGGTCAAGGAGATTTATTAGGAACAAAGTGCAGATTTAATTGGATTTCATAAAAAGGATCTTGGAGACGTTTTAGGAAACTTTTTGGAGATTTGTTCCTATTTTTATGGAGAAGATCTTGCAGCTGAATTAAAAAGTGAAGATTTAAAAGATACATAATATCCTGGAAATATTATGGAGCTAATTTAAAGGTCTGGAAGATTCAAGTCAGATGCAAAAAGATATGGAGGATAATTAGATTTAATTGAAGATCTATTTAGTAGCAGAATCTTTTGCAGATTTGGAGCATCTGATTTGTTGTGATTTGAAGGCCCAAATCCAGTTGGGAAATAGGTTATAAATAGAAGCATTGTAACCTAGTTTTAGTAAGCCAGCCATCATGTAAATTATAAGGGCTGTGTTGGTTGATGAACCACCCGGTTTGTGGGATGGTCATCGTGTTTATCTCAAAGCCTGTAGGTAAGAAATGTATTATTCTTAGAGGAAGCTGTTAAGCAACTCTAAGTATTGTTCTTAGTCATGTGTGTCATGTCTAGGTATTGTCATGGAAGTGTGTCTTCTACTTTTCTGTGATTGAAGAGTTTTTGGAAATCAAGCTGTTGATGCAGTGACTGAGATGTTGACTGCTAGACATCATTGCGATGATTGGGAGTGAGATGGAGTCTCTTATCTAAGGAGGACTTAGATAGAAGGGTCATTGGGTAGTGATTAAATTAGGTAGATTGTCAACTGGTTTGTTGAGTCTGTAATTTGATACTGCTAATAGTGGACTTCCTTCCTGGCTTGGTATGCCCCCAGATGTAGGTTGCTTGACCAAACTGGGTGAACAATTCTTTGTGTTGATTTATTGTTGTTTATTACCTTGTTCATAGCAGATTGTGTTGTTGTGACATCACACTTAACATCACACATCTGATACCAGAATTTCAATTGGTATCAGAGCAGGCATCCTGTCTGTTTCTGGATGAGATCTAGGGAAGATACTTTCTGGTTCATGAGCAAGGAAGATAGTTTTGCTGAGTTGGTGTATGGACTTGGTCAGTGCATAGAGATTTTTGTATGATCCCTTGAAGTGGAGGATGAACTGTTCATGACAGGGTGTGTATTGGACCTGTCTATTGTTATCAGGCTTGTAGCTTTGGTGGTGAGCTGCTGTGTGGTTTGACTTATTTTCAAACCTATGTTGACCTAGTGCACATGGAGTGTCGTGTTTGTGCAAGGGTTATTATGTTTTGCCTGAAGGTTGTAGAGAAGTTTTCTGGTGTGTGTTCCGCTGCATATATATATCTGATGGAAAATTCCTGGTGGTTTTATGTTAAGGCTGCAACATTCTGTTCTCCTCTGAAGATGTATCACATGGTGTGGTGATACTTGAGGATATCTTCAACTAGCTTGTTAGAGTTGCCAAAGATACTTGTGGTTCATCCCAAGTCCACTCATAAAGGAACTCTTATATGAGCTTGTTGAAAAGAGGTCTGAAGAAAGTTAGAAGCAATTTATTCTTGCCTCCAACCTTACAAGGTCAATCTCTGGGCTGTGTTAAAGGATCTTTTGGTGTGTTTCTTGTGAAGAGAACTTATGTCCTACCAGTTGTTGAAACATAAAACCAGCAGATTGTGCAGAATCGTGTTGGATAAAGGTATGGCATAACGGATGCTTGGGGGCTAAACAAATGTGTATTGATCACATCTGTTTGGAACCTACTCCTGGCTTGGAAGAGGAGGCATCTGGGTTGTGTGTCTAAGAAGTTTCCTTCAAGAAACATGTCTTAGATATGTATGTTGGTCAAGAAATGATCAATATAGTGTCACTCATTGGATTAGTGTATTGCTGATCCAAGTGAGTAGGTGTTCATAGGCTGTTTGTTTTTGTGGAGGTCAAGCTCAAATGTCAAGGACATTTTCTCTGATATCTGAAAGTTCCTTCTGATCAAAGCAGCCAATTGTTTGCAATCTTGTTTATGGCAATGGAGCAGATTCTGTTTGAAAGGAGTTATATGTGTGTACCAACCATAGGATGAGCATTTAAGATTTGTGCAAGGAGAAGTTGGTGTTTTTTTTACCAAAGGATTATGGTTCCCTAGCATTTGCATGAGAAGTTTCCTCTAAAGCTGGAGTTCAGTTATGTGGTGTCCTCACATAATGGAACATCTTTTTGTAAGGATTGAAGGGCATCCTTGTAGGTTGAAGTGTTGGGAGAAGCATATTTGTCTATGCTGTTTGTGATGACCAGTCAATGGTTTCTCTCCTTTAGGTACAGAAGGATGGCATCAAACATCTGAACATTAAAAGGTTGAAGATTCTTGAAATGTAGAGTATGATGGTTCCTGTTTGTGTGTATGTTTTGGGTTTGAAGGTTGATCAGCTACTGATGGTCAATCCTCTTGTGTCCCTTGCAAGAGATGTGTGCAGATTACTATGCTTGTTGTCTCCAAAGCCATAGTAGATGTTTAGTGTGATATACTATGATTGCTGATGTCGGAATTAATGTTGAAACATCATTTCAGTTCTTTCCTCAGGGAGGAGTGAAAGGTCAAGACACTGACCTAACCTGGAATGCTTTTGTGGTGTGAATGGTTGTCATGATGGTTTGTCAGCAGATGCCTGTTGTGTGAGAAGGTTAGCTTGACAGAAGTTGAGTATTTGTCTGCTTTTGATAAGGTTGTGCATTCAACTAATGACAAAATACATTGACGGGAGACTATGTATATGTCTGATGTAAAAGTGCAGGACTGTTGAAGTGTTGAGAATATACTTTTCTCTGTGTGGCTGTTTATTTCCCTTCGTGGTGTGTTGGTGTGTGAGAACTCTGAGAAGCAATCATGATGGTTAAAAGAATCTTGAGATTATAACAATAAGATTGTGTGTTCTATAATGTATTTAGAAGTGGCATTATTTGGTATAGTTATGGGGTAGTCTTGGACTACTTATTTTTTGAAGATTTAGATGTGGTAGGTTTGAAGTCTTTGGAGTTTCTGAGCAGGATGAAGGTTGTCTACTCAAACTTGATTGTGAATCAAGTATATGAGAGCATGGAAATCTGTTTCTGCAAAGGGAGGAGGTTCTTCTAAGTGGCAGAAGGAAGAGCTAAATTCAACAGTTGGATATCATAATGTTTTAACATCTAGCTTAACATCAGGAGTCTCAGCTGGTGATGTGGCACATCAGCTAATGATAGGGTGATCTACAGGAATGAACAATAGGATGCTTTAAAAAGACCGTTCTCATGGCAGTTTGCGGGAGCTGCAGGAAGGAGAAGATGTTACATGACCATGGATTAGGGAGTCTAAGTGTGTTTGCTTTTGAGCAAGTGGAACATGTGACTTGAAGATCAAGTTTCCTTGGTGGATCAAGATATCTTTGTGAGAGTTCTGAAAAACGTGAAAAAGGTCAAAATGTGGCATTTGGTTGTTTTCATATGAGGATTCATGAATGAGGTGATCAAACTGTGGCATTTGGTTGATCTCAGAACTGGATTCGAAGAATCAAGATAATCAGAGTGTGGCAGCTGGTTATTATTGAGGATTGTCTTGGAACAAGTTACTCTTGGGCAGAAGGGTGATGAGTTGAAGACTCAAGGAGATTATTCTTCTTGAGGTGGATGAGAGTTTAATTCTCTAGTTCTTTGGATTACTATGCAATAGTAAGTCAAGTTGGTGGAGCATATCAAGAAACACGGTGATGATATCTTGGTGTGTGGCAAATGTTCTAACTTGTGTTGGGACATTATCTGGTTGAATATCCTTGGTGAAGGATGATTTTGTTCTGGTTCTGAAGCTTGGTGCATACATTATGCCTAAGGAGCGTCTACATAGTCATACGGGAGAATGATGAAGTAGAAGGTCTGCCTTGGATGGAGAATGTAGAGAAGACTGAAGTAGATCAGGTATTGATTGATTGGAAGTCTGAAGATGAAGAGTATGATAGGGAATGACTGCCTTTGGAGAAAGGGACAATGGTACCAAAATGCATGTGCTCAGCAAGTGTGCTCAAATGTTCATCTTCATCTAGAGCATTAGTTAACCATGACTGAGGGAGTACTTGTCTATGGATTTTGCTGCAAAGGTACATATATTGTGAAGATTGCATGCTGATCAAGATTGGGAAGATTGGGAAGATTGGTTGAATCTTATGAGGATATAATGTCAGATAACATGTTATGACATTAGGCTGTTGGATGACATGTTGGTGTGGACATGAATGGTTCTAGCCATGTGAAGCTAATTGTTTGAATTATATGCGCACATGCTTCTGAGGAGGAGTCTGAAGGACATCTTTGTTTGTGTCTGGGAGAATTTACTTTTCTCTGCAGTTTCTGGAAGAACTCTGTAGGGTATAACTTGTTGGGAGTTGGCCAATTGTGGCTAAAAGGGGGAGAGCTGTCTGTTGTGGCTCTAGGCTTGAGGGGGAGTGTGCATGTTTGAACAGCTAGTATGCTGGTTCTTGTGCTGAGGGGGAGTTTAGCTTTGTGCAGTTTGATTGTGATTGCTGCTGGTATGACGTTTTTCCGCTGCAGGTACATCTGATGATGGCAGAGGTTGTTTTAGCCAAAATTAGCCAAAGAGGGAGATTGTTAGTTCTTGTATTGGCTGGAATTTTGGTAAAACAAAGTTGAACAATGTGATGTCATATGTCTGATGTCATAACATTGGTTCCTAACATTAGTTGTTGCAGGGTTGCAGTTTTGTGGTCTGATGTTAAACATGATGTCTTGACAACAGTTGACAGAACATCAGAAAACCATCTGTTGTATTTTTTTGTATTGCAGGATGTTGGGTGAGATGTCCTGACATGGTTAATCAGACATCAGTACAGATATGGAGTATTACTGTCATGACAGTATGTCATAACATCTTGGTTCTGACACAACAGTTGCTGCTGTTATGTGACAGAAGTTGCAGGAGATGTCATGACATCTTAGTCTGGTATAGAAGGTGTTGCAGTTTTGCTGTCATGTCATGTCAAAGGAGATGTCACGACATCAGGTGTCTGGGACAGCAAGTACTATTGTCATGTGATGTCAAAGGAGATGTCACGACATCAGTTGTCTGGGACAACAAGTACTGCTGTTGTATATCTCTTGACGGATTTGATTTGATTTGATGAGACCTATTTGGGTATACCTCATCATTATACGCAGGCCAAGGAGATTTATTAGGAACAAAGTGCAGATTTAATTGGATTTCATAAAAAGGATCTTGGAGACTTTTTAGGAAACTTTTTGGAGATTTGTTCCTATTTTTATGGAGAAGATCTTGCAGCTGAATTAAAAAGTGAAGATTTAAAATATACATAATATTCTGGAAATATTATGGAGCTGATTTAAAGGTCTGGAAGATTCAAGTCAGATGCAAAAAGATATGGAGGATAATTAGATTTAATTGAAGATTTAATTGAAGATCTATTTAGTAGCAGAATCTTTTGCAGATTTGGAGCAGCTAATTTGTTGTGATTTGAAGGCCCAAATCCAGTTGGAAAATAGGTTATAAATAGAAGCATTGTAACCTAGTTTTAGTAAGCCAGCCATCATGTAAATTATAAGGGCTGTGTTGGTTGATGAACCACCCGGTTTGTGGGATGATCATCGTGTTTATCTCAAAGCCTGTAGGTAAGAGACGTATTATTCTTAGAGGAAGTTGTTAAGCAACTCTAAGTATTGTTCTTAGTCATGTGTGTCATGTCTAGGTATTGTCATGGAAGTGTGTCTTCTACTTTTCTGTGATTGAAGAGTTTTTGGAAATCAAGCTGTTGATGCAGTGACTGAGATGTTGACTGCTAGACATCATTGCGATGATTGGGAGTGAGATGGAGTCTCTTATCTAAGGAGGACTTAGATAGAAGGGTCATTGGGTAGTGATTAAATTAGGTAGATTGTCAACTGGTTTGTTGAGTCTGTAATTTGATACTGCTAATAGTGGACTTCCTTCCTGGCTTGGTATGCCCCCAGATGTAGGTTGTTAGACCGAACTGGGTGAACAATTCTTTGTGTTGATTTACTGTTGTTTATTGCCTTTTTCATAGCAGATTGTGTTGTTGTGACATCACACTTAACATCACACATCTGATACCAGAATTTCACTCTTAAACATCCATTTACCGCTCGCTCAATAGCTGCTATTTTTGTTAAGGAAGTGGTTAGATTACATGGAATTCCGGAGTCTATTCTTAGTGATCGTGACCCCTTGTTTGTGAGTATCTTTTGGAAAGAGTTGTTCAAGTTAGTAGGTACGATGCTTAAAATGTCCTCGGCATACCATCCCTAAATGGATGGCCAAACAGAAGTGATTAATCGTTGTTTAGAGACCTATCTACGTTGTTTTATTGCAGATCAACCTAAGACATGGGCACACTGGATTCCGTGGGCAAAATTGTGGTACAATACCACATTCCATGTGTCTACAGGGTTCACCCCTTTCGAGGTGGTGTACGGCCGAAAGCCTCCAGTGTTGGTGCATTTTTTGGAAGGTGAAACCAGAGTGGAAGCTGTAGCGCAGGAGTTAAGAGACAGAGATGAGGCGTTGCGTCAATTGAAAACTAATTTACTCAAAGCCTAGGAGGACATGAAATACCAAGTTGACAAGAGACGCAAGGCAGTGCAATTTGAAGTTGGTGATTGGGTTTTCCTCAAATTACGTCCTCATCGACAACAATCGGCTGTGCAAAGAATCCATCAAAAATTGGGCCCTAGATTTTTCGGACCTTATCAAATCATGAAGATAGGGCAGGTTGCTTATAAGTTGAAGTTGCCACCTACATCTAAAATACATCCTACCTTTCATATGTCGCAATTGAAGAAAGCGGTGGGCAACTATACTGCTAGTCTGCTACAACTCAGTTACCTATCAGTTTAGATTCCGAAAAATGGGACATTACTCCGGCTAAGGTTTTGTCATGGAGGGACAAGTTTGATGGTGGACAACATAAGAGAGAGTGGTTGATTCAATGGGAAGGGATGGATGTTGGAGATGCTACCTGGGAAGAGGAACTGCTATTGAAGAGTCAATTCCCTGATTTGCGCCTTGAGGACAAGGCTAATGTTGTAGGTGGGGGTGATGATAGGAATGGATCAGACCCCACAAGTGATGATGGGGATGTGTTGGTTAATAGAGATAATTTTGGGCCTAAATAGTGGAGGGTATATGTGAGAAAGAATAGGAATACTCTCCAAATAAATAGGAGTGTATTCAGTCAATAAATTAGTTAGTATTTTCCAAATAAATAGGAGTTAAAGTAGGTAGTATTCCTCATATAAATAGGAGTATATGGGGCAGTAGCTAGGGGATTCTTATTATTCTGTTTTTTCATATTAGGGTTGGGCAAAGTGAGAGAATTATTTTCTCTGACTGAGGAGCAGCAGCTATGGAATTAATTTCGTTTTCGTATTCATTAATAAAATAATTTTCTCCATCATATTCTATCTTATCTCTGTTCTATCAGCAGGTCATTGCCAAACTCGGTGGGGAAGAAGAACCCAACACTGTTGATCAAATTTTGATCAAGAACATGATTGTTTTTCGTCACTTAAAGGTATGGATGTAATTAGCCATTATATTCATGCTTTTTTTTTTTATATATATAATTTTTTTTTTACTCTCAAGTCTTCACCTTTTGTGAAGATATGACTTTAGCACTCATCAATTGAAAGACATTAAATATATTTATGTATTGTTTAACTAATAAAGAGCCATTAAAGCTTATCAATTATCATATACAACAACATTGTTTGTATCCATGAAGAACTTGTTTTTGCTTTTGATCAGAATATGGTGTTCATCTTTACACTTGTTTCTAAATTTTATCAACATGATGCTTTATATCCAGGTTCTTTCGGGACAAGTTTTTATATAACAGAGTTAGGAATTCCCGCAAAAGTTTCATTATATCTCATGGATACTATGCAAAGTAAGATTAAATAACAATTCTTTATTAATTTTGGACATCCTATAACAGAGTTAGGAATTCCCACAAAAACTGTTTGATACTTTTATCTTTGAGTCGGTTCAGGTGGTGGATATCTTGAAATTTCGAAAACTATTTATTGGTTATGTTGTTGATTACTTCAGCTAGTCCTTTCATTCTTTGACTATTGATGTAACTCCTGTAATTCCAGCATCATATGCATTTTTCCTCGAGTCCTGTTGTGATACCACTAGTACTATAGAAGACCTTAAGTCTTAAATATAAAGTAGTGGAAAACTTGTCATCTTATAAATCTAGACCTTTAATTTCTTATGTTACTAAACTCACATTAGAAGGAAGAACTGATGTCGGTGTGATATGTGTTTTCATGGTGAAAGAATTCATGTTCAATCTAAATAATTTTGTTTTATGTTGTTATATGTTTTCTCCTAAAAATAAGTAGTATCTTCATATTATCTATGGAAATTTTGAGTCTGGTAGATATGGTAAGGTGTACAAAAGAAAAAAAAAGACACCAGCAATTCTAGAACAATACAGAATATTTTTCTGTTAGAGCTGCACATGGCAGAGGACAGCTGGCAGGGTGTGAGTGGAAAGAGAATTTTTGAGTGAGGAAATAAATGTACTAGGTGGGGGGGGGGTGGATGGTACGGAAGATTTGATTCTCAAATTAGTGGGAGAGTGCAGGCCTCTCAAAGAGCCTCTATTTTCATTTTTTCCTCTATTTTTCTGCTATTGAAATTGTATGAACCAGATCCCATTTGAACTCTGGTTTTCTTTTGCCCTAATTAAGCAGATTTTCCTTCATTTCCTTGCATTTTCTCTATTAATTTCACTACTGTACTAAATTGAACCTATCAATTTGGTATCTAGAGCCTTGGTTCAACTGTGCTGGTGAATGGTTGTTACTAGAAGCACAATGGAAAACAGAGTTGAAGCCATAGAACAAAGGATGAGCAACTTTGAAGCCACCATGGAGCAGATTCGACAGATGGTGATGGAGCAGCAGTCGAGGCCGCAAGTCACAGTGGAGGAGATTCGTCAGCTCATTCAAGAGACTCCGTTTAGAAACCAAACAAGACATCGGAGACACCATCATCGTGGTGACGAGGAAGAAGAAGGAGAGGACTGGAGCGAAAGAAGCACGGTTTCAAGGGAAACACGACCACACCATCGTCGCCATGGAGGGGAAGGTCATTTCCGGTTTGCTAGAGGTCATCGAAGGGTGGAAATGCCAGTTTTCAAGGGGGACGATGCTTATGGTTGGTTAGTTCGCATCGAAAGGTACTTTCAGTTGAACGGAGTGAGGATCCAGGACAAGCTGGATGCAGTAGTGTTGGCTATGGAGGGTAAAGCTTTAAACTGGTATCAATGGTGGGAAGAACAAGCACCCTTGAGAACATGGGAAGAGTTCAAAGTAGCAGTTATGAGGCGTTTTCAACCTGGACTCTTACACAATCCGTTGGGACCCTTGCTGAGTTTAAAGCAGAAGGGAACTGTGGTAGAGTACAGAGAGAAATTTGAAATGTTGGTAGCACCCTTGAGGAGAGAAGAGAGAGTTATGCTGGACTCTATCTTTCTGAACGGGTTGAAAGATGAGATTCAGGCTGAATTGAAGCTTCATGAAAGCCAAGATCTGGCTGAACTGATGGATAGGGCCTTATTGATTGAGGAGAGGAATGATGTGGTGCAAAAAAAAGGGAGTTATTGGAGGGACAAGGGGGGAAATCTGAGGATAAAAGATCCTGGAGACATGGGAGGGAATAGGAAGGAGGGTGAAAGGAGCAATGGTGGAGGAAATGAGAAATTTAAGAGTAAAAGATTGGATCCTGCAGAATTGGAAGAAAGGAGCAAGAAGGGACTTTGTTTCAAATGTGGGGACAAATGGAATAGGGAGCACATATGCAAATTCAAACATATGAGTTTGAAATTATGTGAAAACAGTAGTGATGAGGAAGGAATAGGAGGAATAGGGATCCAAACAGAAGATTTAGGACAAGAAGAGGAGGAATTTAAGACTTTGCAACTGTCCATGCAAAGTAAAGAAGGGTTTACCTCAAACAAATCCTTTAAGGTATGGGTGACTGTGGAGGGAAGAGAGTTGTTAACCTTGATTGATTCTGGAGCAACTAGCAACTTCATTGACCCCAACATTGTGGCTGAGTTAGGGGTGAAAGTAGTTGAAACTCCAACATATGTTATAGAAGTGGGAAATGGGGAAAGGGTGACAAATCAAGGAATTTGTGAAGGGCTGAAATTTCTAGTACAAGGAGTTGAGTTTAGCCAACCATTCTTCTTGATGAAATTGGGAGGAACAGACATGGTGTTAGGGATGGATTGGCTGGCCAGTCTAGGGAATATTTCAGTAAATTTTGGAGAGCTCAGTTTGAAGTGGGAAAGAGATGGACAAAAATGTAGCATCAAAGGAGATCCAGCTCTGTGCACAAGACAAGCATCATGGAAGGCTATGGTCAAGGCCCTTACTGATGAAGGAGTGGGGTTTGTGGTTCATTCCCAAGGAGCAGAAGTGGTAAACCAAACAGTAGAGGATGGAGGTTTGGAAGAGCTTTTGAGCACCTTCAAGGAAGTCTTTAACCTACCAGCTGGACTCCCTCCTTTTCTCAGACTGTCACTATTAGAAATTGTCAAAGAAATTCATTTCCCCAAAGAGGATTAATTCTCGGTGAAACCTCTCTTGGATTTCTTCAAACCTATAACTGTTCACTAAAGAAAAGATTATTCTCGGTAAAACTTTTCTTGAACTTTTCTTAAGTTTGGACCTACATGCTTCCTAAAAGTATCCTCGCCTCCTCTTGGACTTTGTACAAGGACCTCTGGCTTCTTAGAAGTTCTCATGCCTTCTCTTGGGCTTAATACAAGGACCCTGAAGACCTCTTAAAGGTATAGGACATAACTTAGTCATCCTTTGCTAGAGCAGTCTTTCCAGTGTCAAATCTCAGACTAATTTAGGGTTGATTCGCATCCCTTAAAACACTTGCCTCCTCTTGGGCATCATACAAAGATAAACTCTTCCATACCAGTAGACTTAAACAGTATAATCCCCTCTCGGGTCTCAAAGACACTCTCAAGTACCTTACAAACATAGGAGAAACCCTGGTCATTTTGGATCAATCTCCAGCAGAGTTAAAACCCATAGGTTCTAAAACCCAGTCTCTCTCTTAAAATTCCCCAGCCAAGGTTAGTTTATCATCAGTATAACACTATCCCAAATCAGAACCTCAAGGTATCTGATACCTCAACTCTTCTGTAACCCTCAACAAGAGTTGATTCCCCATTTGGACCTGCCTCGGGATCTCAATAATCCCCAGCAGAAGCTAACCTCCTCTTAGGCTTTGTATAATGATCCTTCCTTTCCTTAGCATAGTCAACCTCCTCTTGGACTTTGTACAATGATTCTCCCCCCAGCTGAGCTAACCTTTTCAGACTCTCTTGTTGAGTCAATCACCTTTCAATACTTTCTTGTTGAGTCAACCCTTTTAGCCTCAATCTTGGGCTTTGTACAAGACAGATAAGAACGCTCTCTTGTTGAGTCAATCTTTTTTTTTCTCTTAGGCTTGGTATAATGATTTCCCCTAGCAGAAGTTAGCCTCCTCTTATGCTTTGTATAATGATTTCTCTAGCTTGTTCAGCCACAATCCTGGGCTTTGTACAGGACATATAAAAGCAATCTCTTGTTGAGTCAAACCCTTTTCAGCCTCAAATCTTGGCCTTTGTACAAGACACCATATAAATTTCCCTAAGCAGAGTAAATCCTCTTTTCAGCCTCCATCTTGGGCTTTGTACAAGACAGAAAATACTCTCCAGCAGAGTCAAACCTTTTCAACCTCAATCTTGGGCTTTGTACAAGACAGAAAATACTCTCCAACAGAGTCAAAACCTTTCAGCCTCAATCTTGGGCTTTGTACAAGACACCTAAAAAATCCTCAGCCGAGTCAGTAAAGTCTCACATTCAGCCATAATCTTGGGCTCTGTATAAGACAGATAAAGATTTCTTTCCCATAAAGTCAGTCTCTTTTCAGCCTCAACCTTGGGCTTTGTTCAAGACACATACAAACTCTCCCCAACGGAGTCAAAATCCTTTTTAGCCTCAATCTTGGGCTTTGTACAAGACAGACAAAATACCTTTCCCCGGAAAAGTCAAACTTTTAGCCTCCTCTTAGGCTTTGTATAATAATATCCCCAAAAGAGTCAATCTCTTTTTTAGCCTCAATCTTGGGCTTTGTCAAGACATATATAAATACTCTCTTGTTGAGTCAGTCATTTCCAACCTCCTCTTAGGCTTTGTATAAGGACTTCCCCAGTGGAGTCAATCAACCTCTTAGCTTCAACCTCGGGCTTTGATAAAGGCACACAAAAATCAACATCCCCTCAGAGGAAATCAAAGTCTCTCTGTAGGAAGTCACTTCTCTGTTTATCACTTATCAAAACAGACATTCAAAACAAACCCTAATCCCAGATAACTGTTATAAGTGGCACACTTGTTGATTCAGATATCCAAGTTGTTATCCATCTTTTATCCTGGTAAATCCTCTCTTTCATCTAATTGCTGTAAGCTGCAAGCCTCTGGATTATTTACATCCACGCCAATGTCCATCTCTTAGTATGAGAAATTCCTAAGGAAAATGGCATTGCTCTACACTGAGTTAAAGTTTTCCCCTTCAGGATAACACCCCTATAAAGGAAATTATGGCATTACTAGATTCATATATCCCAGTTAAAGTAATCGTCCTTTATAAATAGTCACCCAACAGTTGTGATAAACAGACGAGATGTCTCCCTTTAGAGATGACAAATTCTCTCTCAGTCAAACCTTTTAGCATCAATCTTGGGCTTTGAACAAGACACAAATACTCAACCTTTTAGCTTCACTCTTGGGCTTTGAACAAGACACCAAAATATCATTTTTCCTCCCTTAGAATATGAGGAACTACGATTGCTCTGATTTCCCTGTTTCATTTAAGCGGGAATACGTAGGCATAAGATTGTGAAATCTTAGCGAGCATACTAATAAAAAACTCTAGGTCCAGCACCTTCATACCAATCAAAACTTAGGTTCAATACCTTACTAAAAACATCGGAAAACCCGAACATCAACAAAAACTCACACACACTCTCTCTCTTATATTTCCCAAGAAACTTTCCCAACCCATTAACAGATAAACACCATCAAGTACAAAGCAGAACCTAAAGCTAACAACCTGTGGATAACTACATATAGGATGGGTAATTGACAACTTCCCAATCATTTGCATCAGGCAAAAAGGTGAGAAATGCACCACTTTCTTCAACATATCTTGGCCAGACTTCTCTGTAGTGGTATGCAGTGGACAACATCAACCAAGTTGAGTTCCACCTTGTCTTAGTATCCAACACTTGCATTCTGCCTTCAAGTTGCATCTCATGAGCAAATTTTTTGAATGCTTTGCATCTTGTTTCATAATTCAGCAAGTATTTGACCCCATTTCTAATCTTATCAACACTCACCTTAATCATATCAAGACCATCCTGAACCAACAAATTTAAGATGTGTGCACAACATCTCACATGAAAGAGTTTACCATCCAATGGTAGATTTCTCCTACCAGAATAATCTCTCTTCAATCTAGCAATGCAATTATCATTGGCACTAGCATTATCAACTGAAATTGAAACAACCTTATCCCTTATGCCCCAATCATCCATGAGTAGTGTTGTCAGTTGGAAGTGGAACTGGAAGTTCCATATCAATCATCTCACCAATCTCTATATTTCCTCTATCCATTGTCTCCTCTTCCCCATCAAGCAACATGTTAATATCAATAAGATCATCCATGGCTGGAGTCAATGAAGAATCTTGAAAAGACATGACACAAAATTAAATATCAATCAAATAATAATTTAATATGAAATATGAACAAAACCGAGTAACATAATAGAACCTCAGCAACACAATTTATTATTAGGCCAAAATACAACCTCAACAACAAAATTTACACAATACAAAACCCTAGGCCGAACCCTAATGAAGAACAAAACTCATCAACATAATCAAATATTTTTGATAAAAAATGAAGCAATATAAACAAAAAATCAAATACTCCAACATTTTAGGTCAAAATTTTGTTCAAAATCGAAGAGCACATCAAGAACGATTCCAAAATCAAAACATTTTAGGTCAAACTTCAGGTCAAAATTGATACCAGGTAAAGAACTACTCGATATATCAAACATGCAAACAATGTAAACGTTATAATAACAGAAATAACAAAGAATAGAGTTTGGAAACATTACACGAACAAGATTGTTGTAGCCTTCAACAATTCACACTTAGCCTCTAACACAAATGATTCTAACAGATAATGAAAGTAAACATGGTGAAGAGGAGATGAAGCCCTAGGAGAGAGAGACGGAATGGAAGAGGAGAAGAGTTAGTGAGAGAGAGACGGGAGAGTGACTGAAAAAGAGAGAGAGGAAAAAAAATGAGGAAATGTTTTTTTTTACAATTTATAACAATGCTTACCGGTTACTTATTGGATACTTTGGTCCGGATCTTCATGCTGGATACGGATTAAAATTTCATCCATTACCACACCAAGAGCCAAACCGATCGGTCTAATGGTCCGGCTCCACCGGACCGATTCTCGGATGGTTTCTGGTTCTGTAGACCCAAAAACAGCCATATCCCTATATTAGCGCTTCATATAAACGATATTATAAGTCTTTCTTACATTAAAATAAAATTTAAAATACGTAGGATACTTTAAAAGATTTCAAGCTAAGATATTTTTTTGACAAAAAAAAAAGTTGAAACAATTTTTTCGATAAAAAAAGTTCAAACACTCAACCATACCAGACACCCTTATCTTCTTCTTTCCCTATCGTTCACTCTTCTTCTTGCCTTATCCTTCATATTTCTTCTTCTTCCTCGTTCACCATTCTTCCTTTTTTGACTCACAAACTCACCTCACAAACTCACCATCGTTCATTCGCATAGCACCTTCCTCAACAAAAAAAAAAAAAAGAAGATTAAACCCTAAACATATTGTTTTCTCCATTGTTCAATATCTTTCATCACTCCCCAGAAATCATTGAGCTTTAGAACATAAATTGATGGAAACCCTAAAATTAATTGAAACAAAATCAATTAATTTGTTTCTATAAATTGATTGAATCCCCCAAACTCCTTTTAGTTAGTGTTTCTATAATAACTTTATCGTCCCCTTTTAGATTTTTACTTATAGGTGAGAAATTCGTGTTAGATGAGTAAGAGATTGTAAGTTTGTTTCAATTGGTTGGTATCTCTTATACTTTTACAAGGTCCTCATTTTTCTCAACTAACGTTTACCAATTGGCTTTGAGATTAGTTATTAATTTTGTTTATGATTAAGGATGATGTTTGAGATTTTTTTTGTGTTTGATTTAGTAGGTGTGAGAAGGATGGGTTTGGAGGGTAACCTGTGAGACCATATTTCCCTTCAATGTCATTCTCAGATCTAATTTCCACGCTTTCCAAGAATTTACCTCTGTCTGATATTGTTTTCATTATCAAGTTTCACAAAGAGTATAAAGTAAGTGATTTTGACTTGCTTATGGAGTTTGAGACACTCATTGAGTCACTTGTTTCTCTTTTTTTTTTTTTTTTTGGAAATATTGTGTTCTTTATGTTTTGCTTTAATCTCAATTTCCTTATTTTTTTTATATGAGTATTGTTTGCTTTGTTCACTGTTAAACTATGGAATGTTGTGGAGTATGCTGAATGTGAAACAATTGTAAAGGACTTTCCTTCAATACAAAATATTAAGTTGTTGCAAACATATGTCTTAACACTACTTGTTGAATTGTCATTATCATAGCTTTGAACTTTCTAATGTCATGCTATTTTTGTAGTTCTGTCATCAAATATCATTAAGAAACACTTAAAGTCATCAAATATCATTAAGAAACACTTAAAATCTTTTTTACCTATAACATATATGCATGTGTTTCATACCTATGTTTTCTCAAGTCTTTGGAGTCACTTGGGTTTGACATGTTATTTGCCTTTACTCAGTAGACGAGGTCCTTTTATTTTTGAATCTTGGTTTTTCTAAATTTTACTGTGTTATGAGTTTTGCTAGAAACTATAAACTTACTATAATTTCTTGATTGTACCAAGTAGGCTTATTGTATGATGACGTTTCTTTGCAATGTGTTTTGGATTTGACGGGAGATTGGACTCTAGAAGAAAGACATGCTAAGGACTATGGTAGAATCCTTGCAATATTTTTCTTTGGTATTATCCAATCTAGTAGCAATAATAATCTAAGTACAGCCCCATAAACGCTTTTTCTTTTCATTAAATCTTTAACATGCCACTTCATACAAAATCTATTTGAGTTTGAAGCATGGGCCCCAGCTCGCTTTACTAGAAAGAGAAACCAAGGATAAACACTTGAAAAAATGACTTTGAACCCGTATTAAAGCTTTAAGTTACTTGCAGAGATGAAAAAGGATGGACCCAAACTATTTCAATTTTTGTCTTTAGTTTCAAACTAACTAATATGATTTGGAACCAGGCTGGGGTACTATATTCCTTATTTGGATTCTCTCTTTATATCTCTCTTTCTTAAGCGCACACACATACACATATCTACACACGCACATGATGGAATTTCAAACTTGGGATGTTATTTTGGTTTATTCATAAAGACTAACATATATCATTGATCCAATGTTCATAAGTTCAAATCTGTATGACATTGTCAATTTAAATTTCAACGGTAGTCATTATCCCCACTAAAAATTTCTAAACTGACAACTAAAGCCTCCCTGGCAGGTGATAGGAATGGATCAGACCCCACAAGTGATGATGGGGTTGTGTTGATTAATAGAGATAATTTTGGGCCTAAACAGTGGAGGGTATATGTGAGAAAGAATATGAATACTCCCCAAATAAATAGGAGTGTATTCTGTCAATAAATTAGTTAGTATTTCCCAAATAAATAGGAGTTAAAGTAGGTAGTATTCCTCATATAAATAGGAGTATATGGGGCAGTAGCTAGGGGATTATTATTATTTTGTTTTTTCATATTAGGGTTGGGCAGTGAGAGAATTATTTTCTCTGACTGAGGAGCAGCAGCTCTGAAATTAATTTCGTTTTCGTATTCATTAATAAAATAATTTTCTCCATCATATTCTATCTTACCTCTATTCTATCAATTGGTCCGACCTGCCGTTGTTGATGCCCAAAGCTCCTAAGATGGCTGACCGTGTTTCTGCAGTGGAAGAACGGTTGGAAGGTGTTGAGGCTAGCATTGTTGCGTTATGAGAGTTCATTCGTGCTGAAATTCAACGTGCAATGCCTCATCGTGAAGTGTCGCAGCCAAACGGTGCGACAGTTACCTCACCGCTGGATGAGTTTCGTTTATCTGCGAAGAAGGTGGAGTTACCGATATTTACCGGCGACGATCCTGTTGCATGGATCACTCGGGCAGAGACGTACTTTGAGGTACAACGAATTTCGCAGGATGTTCATATTCAGTTGACGAAATTAAGCATGGAAGGCCCTACTATCCATTGGTTTAACCTATGGCATGATTCAACAGAGGAACTGTCATGGGAGAACCTCCGTGAAGCGATGATGGTTCGATTTGGAGGTGGGCGTTTGGAGAACCCGTTTGAGGAACTGAAGGAACTAAAACAATCAGGATTAATAGAGGAATACATTTCCGAATTCGAACTGTATTCTTCACAGTGCGTCGTTTGCCAGAGCAACAGTTTCTTGGTTATTTCATTGGTGGTTTACGTCATGATATTCGCTCTCGTGTGCGACCGTTACCTAGCAATGCAATTGGCTCGTGATGTTGAAAGGGAGTTTGCAGTGGCTTCTGGTCAGGATTCTGGAGCACGTTACAAACCAGGTCATGGCTCTAGGACAAAATCTCAAAAACCTAATTGGGCTGTTCGCGAAGGGGAAGGGAACGGATCTGCAATTCAGACCCAGACTAATAACAATGCGAGCGAAACGCGTACTGTTTCAGGTTCTGGATCTCAAACCGGGTTAACACGTCCTACCAATTCTACAGCATCTTCTCGCCCAAATTTAGGTGACAATTCGCGCCGTCAATCTCGTGGTGTTCGCCATCTACCAAGTGCAGAGGTTAATGAGCGTCGGGCGAAAGGACTCTGTTTTCGTTGCAACGAACGATGGGATCCTCTCCATCAATGTGCAACAAAACAGTTACGATTGATTATCTTGGGGGATGATGAAATTGTCAAAGATGAAGGAGAGATTATGGTGTTAGCGGCTGAGTCGGAAGAAGAACTCACACAAGAGGAATTAGAATGTAAAACCATGGGACTGTTTGGTGTATCCACTAATCCAAACCAAGTTCGGACGATGAAATTGGAAGGATGTTTACAAGGTGCATCTATTTTGGTTCTTATTGACAGTGGAGCCACACATAATTTTATATCCCCTAAGGTGGTTGAAGCCCTTGGATTGCCTATGGTGCCTTCTAATCCTTTGGGTGTTAAGTTAGGAGATGGTCATCGTGTCCTAACTAAGGGTAGATGCAATGGAGTTCAGCTGAACGTGGGAGCGGTGCAGATTTGCTTTGATGCTTATGTGCTGGAGTTAGGAGGTGTGGATTTGATTTTAGGAGTTGTGTGGCTGGAAACTTTGGGGAAGGTGACCATGGATTGGAAAGAAATGTCTATGGTGTTCAACCATAAGGGCAGTATGGTGAAGTTACTTTGTCAGGCTGTAGAAGATAAGATGGCTACTTTCCAAAGCATTATCACCCTTCTCGAATGATAGCAGGCTGTGAATGGCCTACCTTGATGGAGGTGCTAGGGTCACAGGTGTCGCATGTCTCCGATCAACAGACTAAGGAGTTGGAAGGATTGTTGGACCGTTTTATTATTGTGTTTAAAGAAATCCAAGGCCTTCCTCCGCCAAGAAACACTAGTCATTCAATTGAACTTTTACAGGGTGCTGGTCCGGTAAGTGTGCGACCTTACAGATATCCTCATTTATACAGGATGAAATTGAAAATCAGATTCAGAGCCTATTGCAGCAAGGGGTGGTTAGAAACAGCACCAGCGTTTTCTCTAGTCCCGTCATTTTGGTCAAGAAGAAGGATCAATCTTGGCGTATGTGTGTAGATTACCGTGCACTCAACAAGGTAACAATTTAGGACAAGTACCCTATTCCGGTTGTAGATGAATTGTTAGATGAGTTACATGGCTGTAGTTATTTCTCTAAGCTTGATCTTAAATCGGGTTATCATCAAATTCGTATGAAGGAAGAAGATATTCATCAAACGGCTTTTCGGACTCACGAGGGTCACTATGAGTTTTTGGTAATGCCGTTTGGCCTCACCAATGCTCCTGCAACCTTTCAATCGGTGATGAATGCAATTTTCAAGCCCTTTCTAAGGAAGTTTGTCCTGGTTTTTTTTTATGATATCCTAGTATATAATAGTAGTTGGGCTGAACATTTGCAGCACTTGGAGGTGGTCTTTAATATTCTGAAGTAGGATCAGTTTATGGCAAATCGGAAGAAATGTACCTTCGGTCAGCACTAAGTGGAATATTTGGGCCATGTCATTTCCAAAGCAGGGGTTGCTGTTGATCCTGCCAAGGTTAGCAGTGTGTTACAATGGCCGATCCCTACGAATGTTAAAGGAGTGCGAGGCTTTTTGGGGTTGACTGGTTATTACAGAAAGTTTATAGCGAACTATGGAAAAATTGCTAAACCCTTGACAGAATTGACAAATAAGGATTGTTTTAGCTGGAATGCGGCAGCTGCAGAAGCTTTTGAGAAATTGAAAGTAGCTGTTACAATTGCCCCAGTTTTAGCCTTGCCTAATTTCAAGTTTCTATTTGAAATTGAATGTGATGCCTCAAGTAAAGGAGTTGATGCAGTATTGTTGCAATCGAAGCATCCCATTGCATATTTTAGCAAGGCCTTTGAATCATCTAGGTTATCCAAATCTGCCTATGATAAAGAGTTGATGGCTTTAGTGCTAGCTATTCAACACTGGCGACATTACTTGTTAGGAAGAAGGTTTGTGGTTTATTCTGATCAAAAGAGCCTAAAACACTTGCTGCAACAACGTATTACCACAACAAATCAGCAAGAATGGATGGCTAAGTTGTTGGGTTTTGACTTTGAGGTGGTGTACAAGGTGGGAGTGGAAAATAAAGTGGCTGATGCTTTATCTAGACAACACGAGGATGCTGAGTTGCAAGCGATTAAATCCTACCCTATTTGGCAGCAGAGCAGCCAATCGCAACAAGAAGTATCAAATGATCCTTTGCTTAAAAAGATTGTGGAAGCTATTCAAAAGGATCCTAATGCTAAACCTGGTTTTGCTTTAAAAGGTGGCATCTTATTCTACAAAAATAGGTTAGTTATACCTGCTAACTCACCACTTATTGAGGAATTAATCAAAGATTTTCATTCTTGTCCGAGTGGTGGTCACTCCGGCTACCTACGCACTTATAGGAGAATGGCTGGAACTTTATATTGGCAAGGGATGATGCGGAGGGTGCGAGATTTTGTGAAAGCTTGTGATACTTGTCAACGACAAAAATATGCGGCAACTACTCCTAATGGATTACTACAACCTCTTCCTATTCCGGTTTTGGTGTGGAGTGAGATATCTATGGATTTCATTACTTGTTTGCCAAAAAGTAATGGATTTGAAGCTATCTTGGTTGTTGTTGGCCGTCTCTCCAAGTACAGCCATTTCATTCCTCTTTGTTAGTTCTTGTATTGGCTGAAATTTTGGTAAAACAAAGTTGAACAATGTGATGTCATATGTCTGATGTCATAACATTGGTTCCTAATATTAGTTGTTGCAGGGTTGCAGTTTTGTGGTCTGATGTTAAACATGATGTCTTGACAACAGTTGACAGAACATCAGAAAACCATCTGTTGTGTTTTTTGTATTGCAGGATGTTGGGTGAGATGTCCTGACATGGTTAATCAGACATCAGTACAAATATGGAGTATTACTGTCATGACAGTATGTCATAACATCTTGGTTCTGGCACATCAGTTGTTGCTGTTATGTGACAGATGTTGCAGGAGATGTCATGACATCTTAGTCTGGTATAGAAGGTGTTGCTGTTTTGCTGTCATGTGATGTCAAAGGAGATGTCACGACATCAGGTGTCTGGGACAGCAAGTACTGTTGTCATGTGATGTCAAAGGAGATGTCACGACATCAGTTGTCTGGGACAGCAAGTACTGCTGTTGTATATCTCTTGACGGATTTGATTTGATTTGATGAGATCTGTTTGGGTATACCTCATCATTATACGCAGGTCAAGGAGATTTATTAGGAACAAAGTGCAGATTTAATTGGATTTCATAAAAAGGATCTTGGAGACGTTTTAGGAAACTTTTTGGAGATTTGTTCCTATTTTTATGGAGAAGATCTTGCAGCTGAATTAAAAAGTGAAGATTTAAAAGATACATAATATCCTGGAAATATTATGGAGCTAATTTAAAGGTCTGGAAGATTCAAGTCAGATGCAAAAAGATATGGAGGATAATTAGATTTAATTGAAGATCTATTTAGTAGCAGAATCTTTTGCAGATTTGGAGCATCTGATTTGTTGTGATTTGAAGGCCCAAATCCAGTTGGGAAATAGGTTATAAATAGAAGCATTGTAACCTAGTTTTAGTAAGCCAGCCATCATGTAAATTATAAGGGCTGTGTTGGTTGATGAACCACCCGGTTTGTGGGATGGTCATCGTGTTTATCTCAAAGCCTGTAGGTAAGAAATGTATTATTCTTAGAGGAAGCTGTTAAGCAACTCTAAGTATTGTTCTTAGTCATGTGTGTCATGTCTAGGTATTGTCATGGAAGTGTGTCTTCTACTTTTCTGTGATTGAAGAGTTTTTGGAAATCAAGCTGTTGATGCAGTGACTGAGATGTTGACTGCTAGACATCATTGCGATGATTGGGAGTGAGATGGAGTCTCTTATCTAAGGAGGACTTAGATAGAAGGGTCATTGGGTAGTGATTAAATTAGGTAGATTGTCAACTGGTTTGTTGAGTCTGTAATTTGATACTGCTAATAGTGGACTTCCTTCCTGGCTTGGTATGCCCCCAGATGTAGGTTGCTTGACCAAACTGGGTGAACAATTCTTTGTGTTGATTTATTGTTGTTTATTACCTTGTTCATAGCAGATTGTGTTGTTGTGACATCACACTTAACATCACACATCTGATACCAGAATTTCAATTGGTATCAGAGCAGGCATCCTGTCTGTTTCTGGATGAGATCTAGGGAAGATACTTTCTGGTTCATGAGCAAGGAAGATAGTTTTGCTGAGTTGGTGTATGGACTTGGTCAGTGCATAGAGATTTTTGTATGATCCCTTGAAGTGGAGGATGAACTGTTCATGACAGGGTGTGTATTGGACCTGTCTATTGTTATCAGGCTTGTAGCTTTGGTGGTGAGCTGCTGTGTGGTTTGACTTATTTTCAAACCTATGTTGACCTAGTGCACATGGAGTGTCGTGTTTGTGCAAGGGTTATTATGTTTTGCCTGAAGGTTGTAGAGAAGTTTTCTGGTGTGTGTTCCGCTGCATATATATATCTGATGGAAAATTCCTGGTGGTTTTATGTTAAGGCTGCAACATTCTGTTCTCCTCTGAAGATGTATCACATGGTGTGGTGATACTTGAGGATATCTTCAACTAGCTTGTTAGAGTTGCCAAAGATACTTGTGGTTCATCCCAAGTCCACTCATAAAGGAACTCTTATATGAGCTTGTTGAAAAGAGGTCTGAAGAAAGTTAGAAGCAATTTATTCTTGCCTCCAACCTTACAAGGTCAATCTCTGGGCTGTGTTAAAGGATCTTTTGGTGTGTTTCTTGTGAAGAGAACTTATGTCCTACCAGTTGTTGAAACATAAAACCAGCAGATTGTGCAGAATCGTGTTGGATAAAGGTATGGCATAACGGATGCTTGGGGGCTAAACAAATGTGTATTGATCACATCTGTTTGGAACCTACTCCTGGCTTGGAAGAGGAGGCATCTGGGTTGTGTGTCTAAGAAGTTTCCTTCAAGAAACATGTCTTAGATATGTATGTTGGTCAAGAAATGATCAATATAGTGTCACTCATTGGATTAGTGTATTGCTGATCCAAGTGAGTAGGTGTTCATAGGCTGTTTGTTTTTGTGGAGGTCAAGCTCAAATGTCAAGGACATTTTCTCTGATATCTGAAAGTTCCTTCTGATCAAAGCAGCCAATTGTTTGCAATCTTGTTTATGGCAATGGAGCAGATTCTGTTTGAAAGGAGTTATATGTGTGTACCAACCATAGGATGAGCATTTAAGATTTGTGCAAGGAGAAGTTGGTGTTTTTTTTACCAAAGGATTATGGTTCCCTAGCATTTGCATGAGAAGTTTCCTCTAAAGCTGGAGTTCAGTTATGTGGTGTCCTCACATAATGGAACATCTTTTTGTAAGGATTGAAGGGCATCCTTGTAGGTTGAAGTGTTGGGAGAAGCATATTTGTCTATGCTGTTTGTGATGACCAGTCAATGGTTTCTCTCCTTTAGGTACAGAAGGATGGCATCAAACATCTGAACATTAAAAGGTTGAAGATTCTTGAAATGTAGAGTATGATGGTTCCTGTTTGTGTGTATGTTTTGGGTTTGAAGGTTGATCAGCTACTGATGGTCAATCCTCTTGTGTCCCTTGCAAGAGATGTGTGCAGATTACTATGCTTGTTGTCTCCAAAGCCATAGTAGATGTTTAGTGTGATATACTATGATTGCTGATGTCGGAATTAATGTTGAAACATCATTTCAGTTCTTTCCTCAGGGAGGAGTGAAAGGTCAAGACACTGACCTAACCTGGAATGCTTTTGTGGTGTGAATGGTTGTCATGATGGTTTGTCAGCAGATGCCTGTTGTGTGAGAAGGTTAGCTTGACAGAAGTTGAGTATTTGTCTGCTTTTGATAAGGTTGTGCATTCAACTAATGACAAAATACATTGACGGGAGACTATGTATATGTCTGATGTAAAAGTGCAGGACTGTTGAAGTGTTGAGAATATACTTTTCTCTGTGTGGCTGTTTATTTCCCTTCGTGGTGTGTTGGTGTGTGAGAACTCTGAGAAGCAATCATGATGGTTAAAAGAATCTTGAGATTATAACAATAAGATTGTGTGTTCTATAATGTATTTAGAAGTGGCATTATTTGGTATAGTTATGGGGTAGTCTTGGACTACTTATTTTTTGAAGATTTAGATGTGGTAGGTTTGAAGTCTTTGGAGTTTCTGAGCAGGATGAAGGTTGTCTACTCAAACTTGATTGTGAATCAAGTATATGAGAGCATGGAAATCTGTTTCTGCAAAGGGAGGAGGTTCTTCTAAGTGGCAGAAGGAAGAGCTAAATTCAACAGTTGGATATCATAATGTTTTAACATCTAGCTTAACATCAGGAGTCTCAGCTGGTGATGTGGCACATCAGCTAATGATAGGGTGATCTACAGGAATGAACAATAGGATGCTTTAAAAAGACCGTTCTCATGGCAGTTTGCGGGAGCTGCAGGAAGGAGAAGATGTTACATGACCATGGATTAGGGAGTCTAAGTGTGTTTGCTTTTGAGCAAGTGGAACATGTGACTTGAAGATCAAGTTTCCTTGGTGGATCAAGATATCTTTGTGAGAGTTCTGAAAAACGTGAAAAAGGTCAAAATGTGGCATTTGGTTGTTTTCATATGAGGATTCATGAATGAGGTGATCAAACTGTGGCATTTGGTTGATCTCAGAACTGGATTCGAAGAATCAAGATAATCAGAGTGTGGCAGCTGGTTATTATTGAGGATTGTCTTGGAACAAGTTACTCTTGGGCAGAAGGGTGATGAGTTGAAGACTCAAGGAGATTATTCTTCTTGAGGTGGATGAGAGTTTAATTCTCTAGTTCTTTGGATTACTATGCAATAGTAAGTCAAGTTGGTGGAGCATATCAAGAAACACGGTGATGATATCTTGGTGTGTGGCAAATGTTCTAACTTGTGTTGGGACATTATCTGGTTGAATATCCTTGGTGAAGGATGATTTTGTTCTGGTTCTGAAGCTTGGTGCATACATTATGCCTAAGGAGCGTCTACATAGTCATACGGGAGAATGATGAAGTAGAAGGTCTGCCTTGGATGGAGAATGTAGAGAAGACTGAAGTAGATCAGGTATTGATTGATTGGAAGTCTGAAGATGAAGAGTATGATAGGGAATGACTGCCTTTGGAGAAAGGGACAATGGTACCAAAATGCATGTGCTCAGCAAGTGTGCTCAAATGTTCATCTTCATCTAGAGCATTAGTTAACCATGACTGAGGGAGTACTTGTCTATGGATTTTGCTGCAAAGGTACATATATTGTGAAGATTGCATGCTGATCAAGATTGGGAAGATTGGGAAGATTGGTTGAATCTTATGAGGATATAATGTCAGATAACATGTTATGACATTAGGCTGTTGGATGACATGTTGGTGTGGACATGAATGGTTCTAGCCATGTGAAGCTAATTGTTTGAATTATATGCGCACATGCTTCTGAGGAGGAGTCTGAAGGACATCTTTGTTTGTGTCTGGGAGAATTTACTTTTCTCTGCAGTTTCTGGAAGAACTCTGTAGGGTATAACTTGTTGGGAGTTGGCCAATTGTGGCTAAAAGGGGGAGAGCTGTCTGTTGTGGCTCTAGGCTTGAGGGGGAGTGTGCATGTTTGAACAGCTAGTATGCTGGTTCTTGTGCTGAGGGGGAGTTTAGCTTTGTGCAGTTTGATTGTGATTGCTGCTGGTATGACGTTTTTCCGCTGCAGGTACATCTGATGATGGCAGAGGTTGTTTTAGCCAAAATTAGCCAAAGAGGGAGATTGTTAGTTCTTGTATTGGCTGGAATTTTGGTAAAACAAAGTTGAACAATGTGATGTCATATGTCTGATGTCATAACATTGGTTCCTAACATTAGTTGTTGCAGGGTTGCAGTTTTGTGGTCTGATGTTAAACATGATGTCTTGACAACAGTTGACAGAACATCAGAAAACCATCTGTTGTATTTTTTTGTATTGCAGGATGTTGGGTGAGATGTCCTGACATGGTTAATCAGACATCAGTACAGATATGGAGTATTACTGTCATGACAGTATGTCATAACATCTTGGTTCTGACACAACAGTTGCTGCTGTTATGTGACAGAAGTTGCAGGAGATGTCATGACATCTTAGTCTGGTATAGAAGGTGTTGCAGTTTTGCTGTCATGTCATGTCAAAGGAGATGTCACGACATCAGGTGTCTGGGACAGCAAGTACTATTGTCATGTGATGTCAAAGGAGATGTCACGACATCAGTTGTCTGGGACAACAAGTACTGCTGTTGTATATCTCTTGACGGATTTGATTTGATTTGATGAGACCTATTTGGGTATACCTCATCATTATACGCAGGCCAAGGAGATTTATTAGGAACAAAGTGCAGATTTAATTGGATTTCATAAAAAGGATCTTGGAGACTTTTTAGGAAACTTTTTGGAGATTTGTTCCTATTTTTATGGAGAAGATCTTGCAGCTGAATTAAAAAGTGAAGATTTAAAATATACATAATATTCTGGAAATATTATGGAGCTGATTTAAAGGTCTGGAAGATTCAAGTCAGATGCAAAAAGATATGGAGGATAATTAGATTTAATTGAAGATTTAATTGAAGATCTATTTAGTAGCAGAATCTTTTGCAGATTTGGAGCAGCTAATTTGTTGTGATTTGAAGGCCCAAATCCAGTTGGAAAATAGGTTATAAATAGAAGCATTGTAACCTAGTTTTAGTAAGCCAGCCATCATGTAAATTATAAGGGCTGTGTTGGTTGATGAACCACCCGGTTTGTGGGATGATCATCGTGTTTATCTCAAAGCCTGTAGGTAAGAGACGTATTATTCTTAGAGGAAGTTGTTAAGCAACTCTAAGTATTGTTCTTAGTCATGTGTGTCATGTCTAGGTATTGTCATGGAAGTGTGTCTTCTACTTTTCTGTGATTGAAGAGTTTTTGGAAATCAAGCTGTTGATGCAGTGACTGAGATGTTGACTGCTAGACATCATTGCGATGATTGGGAGTGAGATGGAGTCTCTTATCTAAGGAGGACTTAGATAGAAGGGTCATTGGGTAGTGATTAAATTAGGTAGATTGTCAACTGGTTTGTTGAGTCTGTAATTTGATACTGCTAATAGTGGACTTCCTTCCTGGCTTGGTATGCCCCCAGATGTAGGTTGTTAGACCGAACTGGGTGAACAATTCTTTGTGTTGATTTACTGTTGTTTATTGCCTTTTTCATAGCAGATTGTGTTGTTGTGACATCACACTTAACATCACACATCTGATACCAGAATTTCACTCTTAAACATCCATTTACCGCTCGCTCAATAGCTGCTATTTTTGTTAAGGAAGTGGTTAGATTACATGGAATTCCGGAGTCTATTCTTAGTGATCGTGACCCCTTGTTTGTGAGTATCTTTTGGAAAGAGTTGTTCAAGTTAGTAGGTACGATGCTTAAAATGTCCTCGGCATACCATCCCTAAATGGATGGCCAAACAGAAGTGATTAATCGTTGTTTAGAGACCTATCTACGTTGTTTTATTGCAGATCAACCTAAGACATGGGCACACTGGATTCCGTGGGCAAAATTGTGGTACAATACCACATTCCATGTGTCTACAGGGTTCACCCCTTTCGAGGTGGTGTACGGCCGAAAGCCTCCAGTGTTGGTGCATTTTTTGGAAGGTGAAACCAGAGTGGAAGCTGTAGCGCAGGAGTTAAGAGACAGAGATGAGGCGTTGCGTCAATTGAAAACTAATTTACTCAAAGCCTAGGAGGACATGAAATACCAAGTTGACAAGAGACGCAAGGCAGTGCAATTTGAAGTTGGTGATTGGGTTTTCCTCAAATTACGTCCTCATCGACAACAATCGGCTGTGCAAAGAATCCATCAAAAATTGGGCCCTAGATTTTTCGGACCTTATCAAATCATGAAGATAGGGCAGGTTGCTTATAAGTTGAAGTTGCCACCTACATCTAAAATACATCCTACCTTTCATATGTCGCAATTGAAGAAAGCGGTGGGCAACTATACTGCTAGTCTGCTACAACTCAGTTACCTATCAGTTTAGATTCCGAAAAATGGGACATTACTCCGGCTAAGGTTTTGTCATGGAGGGACAAGTTTGATGGTGGACAACATAAGAGAGAGTGGTTGATTCAATGGGAAGGGATGGATGTTGGAGATGCTACCTGGGAAGAGGAACTGCTATTGAAGAGTCAATTCCCTGATTTGCGCCTTGAGGACAAGGCTAATGTTGTAGGTGGGGGTGATGATAGGAATGGATCAGACCCCACAAGTGATGATGGGGATGTGTTGGTTAATAGAGATAATTTTGGGCCTAAATAGTGGAGGGTATATGTGAGAAAGAATAGGAATACTCTCCAAATAAATAGGAGTGTATTCAGTCAATAAATTAGTTAGTATTTTCCAAATAAATAGGAGTTAAAGTAGGTAGTATTCCTCATATAAATAGGAGTATATGGGGCAGTAGCTAGGGGATTCTTATTATTCTGTTTTTTCATATTAGGGTTGGGCAAAGTGAGAGAATTATTTTCTCTGACTGAGGAGCAGCAGCTATGGAATTAATTTCGTTTTCGTATTCATTAATAAAATAATTTTCTCCATCATATTCTATCTTATCTCTGTTCTATCAGCAGGTCATTGCCAAACTCGGTGGGGAAGAAGAACCCAACACTGTTGATCAAATTTTGATCAAGAACATGATTGTTTTTCGTCACTTAAAGGTATGGATGTAATTAGCCATTATATTCATGCTTTTTTTTTTTATATATATAATTTTTTTTTTACTCTCAAGTCTTCACCTTTTGTGAAGATATGACTTTAGCACTCATCAATTGAAAGACATTAAATATATTTATGTATTGTTTAACTAATAAAGAGCCATTAAAGCTTATCAATTATCATATACAACAACATTGTTTGTATCCATGAAGAACTTGTTTTTGCTTTTGATCAGAATATGGTGTTCATCTTTACACTTGTTTCTAAATTTTATCAACATGATGCTTTATATCCAGGTTCTTTCGGGACAAGTTTTTATATAACAGAGTTAGGAATTCCCGCAAAAGTTTCATTATATCTCATGGATACTATGCAAAGTAAGATTAAATAACAATTCTTTATTAATTTTGGACATCCTATAACAGAGTTAGGAATTCCCACAAAAACTGTTTGATACTTTTATCTTTGAGTCGGTTCAGGTGGTGGATATCTTGAAATTTCGAAAACTATTTATTGGTTATGTTGTTGATTACTTCAGCTAGTCCTTTCATTCTTTGACTATTGATGTAACTCCTGTAATTCCAGCATCATATGCATTTTTCCTCGAGTCCTGTTGTGATACCACTAGTACTATAGAAGACCTTAAGTCTTAAATATAAAGTAGTGGAAAACTTGTCATCTTATAAATCTAGACCTTTAATTTCTTATGTTACTAAACTCACATTAGAAGGAAGAACTGATGTCGGTGTGATATGTGTTTTCATGGTGAAAGAATTCATGTTCAATCTAAATAATTTTGTTTTATGTTGTTATATGTTTTCTCCTAAAAATAAGTAGTATCTTCATATTATCTATGGAAATTTTGAGTCTGGTAGATATGGTAAGGTGTACAAAAGAAAAAAAAAGACACCAGCAATTCTAGAACAATACAGAATATTTTTCTGTTAGAGCTGCACATGGCAGAGGACAGCTGGCAGGGTGTGAGTGGAAAGAGAATTTTTGAGTGAGGAAATAAATGTACTAGGTGGGGGGGGTGGATGGTACGGAAGATTTGATTCTCAAATTAGTGGGAGAGTGCAGGCCTCTCAAAGAGCCTCTATTTTCATTTTTTCCTCTATTTTTCTGCTATTGAAATTGTATGAACCAGATCCCATTTGAACTCTGGTTTTCTTTTGCCCTAATTAAGCAGATTTTCCTTCATTTCCTTGCATTTTCTCTATTAATTTCACTACTGTACTAAATTGAACCTATCAATTTGGTATCTAGAGCCTTGGTTCAACTGTGCTGGTGAATGGTTGTTACTAGAAGCACAATGGAAAACAGAGTTGAAGCCATAGAACAAAGGATGAGCAACTTTGAAGCCACCATGGAGCAGATTCGACAGATGGTGATGGAGCAGCAGTCGAGGCCGCAAGTCACAGTGGAGGAGATTCGTCAGCTCATTCAAGAGACTCCGTTTAGAAACCAAACAAGACATCGGAGACACCATCATCGTGGTGACGAGGAAGAAGAAGGAGAGGACTGGAGCGAAAGAAGCACGGTTTCAAGGGAAACACGACCACACCATCGTCGCCATGGAGGGGAAGGTCATTTCCGGTTTGCTAGAGGTCATCGAAGGGTGGAAATGCCAGTTTTCAAGGGGGACGATGCTTATGGTTGGTTAGTTCGCATCGAAAGGTACTTTCAGTTGAACGGAGTGAGGATCCAGGACAAGCTGGATGCAGTAGTGTTGGCTATGGAGGGTAAAGCTTTAAACTGGTATCAATGGTGGGAAGAACAAGCACCCTTGAGAACATGGGAAGAGTTCAAAGTAGCAGTTATGAGGCGTTTTCAACCTGGACTCTTACACAATCCGTTGGGACCCTTGCTGAGTTTAAAGCAGAAGGGAACTGTGGTAGAGTACAGAGAGAAATTTGAAATGTTGGTAGCACCCTTGAGGAGAGAAGAGAGAGTTATGCTGGACTCTATCTTTCTGAACGGGTTGAAAGATGAGATTCAGGCTGAATTGAAGCTTCATGAAAGCCAAGATCTGGCTGAACTGATGGATAGGGCCTTATTGATTGAGGAGAGGAATGATGTGGTGCAAAAAAAAGGGAGTTATTGGAGGGACAAGGGGGGAAATCTGAGGATAAAAGATCCTGGAGACATGGGAGGGAATAGGAAGGAGGGTGAAAGGAGCAATGGTGGAGGAAATGAGAAATTTAAGAGTAAAAGATTGGATCCTGCAGAATTGGAAGAAAGGAGCAAGAAGGGACTTTGTTTCAAATGTGGGGACAAATGGAATAGGGAGCACATATGCAAATTCAAACATATGAGTTTGAAATTATGTGAAAACAGTAGTGATGAGGAAGGAATAGGAGGAATAGGGATCCAAACAGAAGATTTAGGACAAGAAGAGGAGGAATTTAAGACTTTGCAACTGTCCATGCAAAGTAAAGAAGGGTTTACCTCAAACAAATCCTTTAAGGTATGGGTGACTGTGGAGGGAAGAGAGTTGTTAACCTTGATTGATTCTGGAGCAACTAGCAACTTCATTGACCCCAACATTGTGGCTGAGTTAGGGGTGAAAGTAGTTGAAACTCCAACATATGTTATAGAAGTGGGAAATGGGGAAAGGGTGACAAATCAAGGAATTTGTGAAGGGCTGAAATTTCTAGTACAAGGAGTTGAGTTTAGCCAACCATTCTTCTTGATGAAATTGGGAGGAACAGACATGGTGTTAGGGATGGATTGGCTGGCCAGTCTAGGGAATATTTCAGTAAATTTTGGAGAGCTCAGTTTGAAGTGGGAAAGAGATGGACAAAAATGTAGCATCAAAGGAGATCCAGCTCTGTGCACAAGACAAGCATCATGGAAGGCTATGGTCAAGGCCCTTACTGATGAAGGAGTGGGGTTTGTGGTTCATTCCCAAGGAGCAGAAGTGGTAAACCAAACAGTAGAGGATGGAGGTTTGGAAGAGCTTTTGAGCACCTTCAAGGAAGTCTTTAACCTACCAGCTGGACTCCCTCCTTTAAGGGAGCATGATCATGCAATAATCCTCAAACCTGATGCTACTATCCCAAATTTGAGGCCCTACAGGTATCCTTTCTACCAGAAGAATGAGATTGAAAAAATAGTGGGAGAAATGCTCCAAGCTGGAATTATCAGGCACAGCACCAGCCCTTTCTCCAGCCCTGTTCTATTAGTAAAAAAGAAAGATGGTGGATGGAGATTTTGCACCGATTACAGGGCCCTAAACAAAGTGACTATACCCAACAAGTTTCCTATACCTATAATTGAAGAATTGTTGGATGAACTAGGGGGAGCTGTGATTTTTTCTAAGTTGGATCTGAAATCAGGATATCACCAAATTAGGATGAATGAAGGAGACATAGCTAAGACAGCATTTAGAACCCATGAGGGTCACTATGAGTATTTAGTGATGCCTTTTGGGTTAACTAATGCTCCTTCAACATTTCAAGCTCTAATGAATGAAGTATTGAGGCCTTTTCTAAGAAAATTCTGCTTGGTTTTCTTTGATGACATCTTAATATACAGCAGGGGTAGAGAAGAACATCTGCAGCACCTGAAATTAGTTTTACAAGTCTTAACTGACCATAAGTTGTTTGCCAATAGAAAGAAGTGTTCATTTGGAAAAGAGGAGATTGAATACTTAGGGCATATTATATCTGGCAATGGAGTTGCTGCTGATCCCAAGAAGGTGGAAGACATGCTGAAATGGCCTGTCCCTAAAAATGTTAAAGGGTTAAGAGGCTTCTTGGGATTAACAGGATATTATAGGAAATTTGTAAGGAATTATGGGAGAATTGCTTGGCCTCTCACCCAGCTGCTCAAGAAGGATAATTTTATTTGGAGTAATGAAGCTCAAGTAGCTTTTGAAGAGCTTAAAGTTGCCATGACTACTGTTCCAGTTTTGGCCATGCCAGACTTTGACAAGGAGTTCATTGTGGAGACTGATGCATCAGGGAAGGGCATAGGGGCTGTCTTAATGCAAGGAGGAAGACCACTCTCCTATATGAGTCGAACTTTATCTGATAAGGACCAAAAAAGATCAGTCTATGAGAGAGAGCTAATGGCCATTGTGATGGCTACACAAAAGTGGAGGCCATATCTGTTGGGCAGGCATTTTAAGGTGCATACTGATCAGAAGAGCCTCAAGTTTCTCACTGAGCAGAAGATTATGGGGGAGGAGCAGCAAAAATATCTATCAAAGTTGTTGGGATTTGATTTTGAGGTCAAATATAAGCCAGGGAAAGAGAACAGTGCAACAGATTCACTCTCAAGGCAAATGATGTATAATAAGATTACCACCATACAATGTGAAGCCTGGGAAGGTTTAGAAGATGAAGTTCAGCAAGATGAAAAATTAAAAGCTATTGTACAAGCTTTAATGATAGATCCTGCTAGCCACCAGGGATTTTCCATGAGAGGAGGAAGATTGTACCATGAAGGCAGAATTGTTATTCCAAAACAATCCCCAAGGATTGCTTGGATATTGAATGAGTTTCATGATTCAGCAATAGGAGGGCATTCAGGCCAGTTAAGAACTTACAAAAGAATTGCAAGTGTGGTCTATTGGGAAGGAATGAGGAAGAGAATTCAAGAGTATGTCCAGGCTTGTGAAGTTTGCCAGAGAAACAAGTATCAAACATTGAGCCCTGGTGGATTAATCCAACCTCTACCAATCCCAACCCAAACATGGAGTGACATTTCCATGGATTTTATTGGAGGGTTACCTAGAGCACATGGGGTGGATACTGTCATGGTGGTAGTGGACAGGTTGACTAAGTATGCCCATTTTGTACCTCTTAGTCACCCTTATACAGCTAAGGATGTTGCAGAACTATTCATTCAGGAGGTGGTAAGGCTGCATGGGTTTCCTACTTCCATAGTTTCTGACAGAGATAAGGTATTTCTGAGCCAATTCTGGTCAGAACTGTTCAAACAAGCAGGCACCAAGTTGAAGTATAGCAGTGCTTACCACCCTCAATCTGATGGGCAGACTGAGGTGGTGAATAGGTGTTTAGAAACCTATTTAAGGTGTGTGACAGGATTGAAACCCAGACAATGGCCCAAGTGGTTGGCTTGGGCAGAACATTGGTACAACACAAACTACCATGCTTCACTAAAGACTACACCTTTTGAAGCTCTTTATGGGAGGGCCCCCCCTGTGATAGTAAGGGGAGATATTCCTCCATCAGCAGTAGATGAGGTCAGCAATTTGACTGCTGAAAGGAATTTAATATTGAGGGAGTTGAAGGAACAATTACTGAGGGCTCAGGATCTCATGAGAAATCAAGCCAATAAGCATAGAAGAGAGGTGGAATATGAAGTAGGAGATCAAGTTTTCTTAAAGATCCAGCCTTATAAGATGAAGAAGTTAGCCAAAAGGATGAATCAGAAACTGAGTCCTAGGTACTATGGTCCTTTTGAAGTGATCCAAAGGGTAGGAGCAGTGGCTTATAAGTTGAAGCTACCTGAGGATTCAAGAGTTCACCCAGTTTTTCATGCTTCCTTGCTAAAGAAGGCAGTTGCTCAGTCCATGGCCCCCCAACCTCTGCCAGACTGCTTGGATGAAGAGTGGCATTTGGAGCCAAAACCTGAGAAGGCCATGGATTATAGACAGGGGGAGCAAGGTGAACTGGAGGTTTTGGTAAAGTGGAAAGGCCTGCCAGATTTTGAAAATTCATGGGAGTCCACTGATAAATTGAAAGCAGAATTTCCCACATTTCTCCTTGAGGACAAGGAGAAGTTTGAAGGGGGAGAGTGCAGGCCTCTCAAAGAGCCTCTATTTTCATTTTTTCCTCTATTTTTCTGCTATTGAAATTGTATGAACCAGATCCCATTTGAACTCTGGTTTTCTTTTGCCCTAATTAAGCAGATTTTCCTTCATTTCCTTGCATTTTCTCTATTAATTTCACTACTGTACTAAATTGAACCTATCAGAGTCTCTATTGTATCTCCAAATATTGTGTTTCATTGTGTCACTGATATTGGCCTAGCACACCTCACACGGAGATGTAAAATGCATAATTTGGCATTCTTCTATTTACATCATTTGAGCTACTAGTATTTTATATTTAATGTTAAGTCTCTTGTCCGATGTCATTATCTATTTTTGAACTTATATATTTAAGGCATTGCTTTGTGTTTTTCTTTTGATTTTTGCAGCTGCCCAAATATGCAATGGAGGAACAAGGCCAATTACTTCCTTTAAAATCACAAGCACCTCCTTTCAAGGTCCTTCTATTTCTATTCACCCGTAAATTTCAGATTATACTCTACACCCCTTATCTTCCTCCCTTCTTCAATGTATCTCTGTGTGCATTCAGGAATCATAAAATTAAACCCATTTTTTCTTGAATCTCCATATATGTTAAATTATGAAATGTTGCATTTTGATCTATTAAATTATTTGTACTTCACAAACATGTATTTTGCATGAATGACATTCCCTATTCTAGTTTCAACATCAATAGTTAGTTGGAGCTTTGTTGTATGATTGTTATAGTCTATTATCTTGAACTCTAATAAGGAACCCAACACATGCTCTTTATTTATTTCCAATTTGTTTACTCTCCTATGTTTCACTGTATGGTTGTGTTTAGTGAAACATTGTTATTTTTTCATTTTCTCATATTGAAACAATGGGTTGGAAACCAGATTATCGACCAATCAAAGTTGTAACATATGAGTGAGCATCTTGGAGCTTAGCATTGATTTGGTTGGTGTAGGCATATTCAACATATTTGATCTTGTAGATTACAAATATTAAATCTATAGTTTTATATTTTACTTTCATTCTTTGGAAAATTCTTCGTAACAAATTATATATATTGAATTTTACTTTTCACAATATCACTCTTGTACTTTTACTTTTATAAAAAAGATGTCATTTTCATATTTATTAATTGTATTTCTTAGGTTCTTTTATAGTGAATAGGTTAAATGACGTATGGTGTTTTTTTTAATGATTAATAAAAAAATTAATAAAATTTCTACAAATGATCTCTAATTTTTTTTATAAATACATGGATTATGTATATGATAGCGCTTTGTAAGAAAGTGATATTATGATTAAGCATATGATAGCGCTTTTTATAAAACTACTATTAAATCCTTTTAAATGAACACGTATGGAAGAGAAAAAAAAAACTAGGTTACTATAGCAATTTCTAAAAAGCGCTATTAATGATTGTGCTTTTAATAGTGTTTTAAAGCGCTATAATATGTAACCAACCTATAATAACAGGAGCTTTAATAGCACTTTTAAACGCTATTAAAAACTAAATAAATGCTATTATAAATTTGTTTTGGCATAGTGAGATTATCAGTGTTACCAAATTAGGGTTTTGGTCGACCAATACCTCTAGAGAGAAGAAATCTTCATCTGAGCATGGGTCAATACTTCAAAACATGATCCAAGAAGCTCAAAGGGACCTTATGGACCCAATCACAAGTTCAAAATAGCCTCAGGAGACGCTTTCATAAAAAATCAGAATTATGGTTTCTTGACCTAATTCACCCCTAAGTTGACTTTTGAAACAAAGCATGAGCCAAGACCTCAAGAAGTGTTTTGAAGATCTCAAGAAGTGGTTTGAAGACTTCCAATACATCATATTGATCCATTTACAAGATTAGATTAATTCAAAGAACTTGGTTCATAATCAATACAAGGATTCAAATTCATCTGGACCAATTAGGGTTTTTTGATGAAAAGTCAACTATACCTTTGACTTTTGACCAAGACATGATCCCAAATTTTGGGACATGATTCAAGACACTCTATAACACCTATGAAATCCATCCATTATGTTTGAATTAGGTCAAGGACTTGATTTCATAGAGGATCACAAAGTTTGAAAATCATATGACAAAAAGTCAATTGTGCCAAAAACCAAGTTTGACTTTTTGAATTTCTTGACAAACAACGCTTCCCTAAGTAAAAAACAATGTTAACTTATGTTTTGGATCATCATCCTTCAAGAAAAATCAAGAAAAGTGGGGTTACTTGCAAAAGGGGCAACCATAAGAAACTTTATATTTCACTAAGTTATGGAAAAAAGTGATTTATACCCAACTTTGCAAGACCATAACTTGTGATCTAAGTAACCTTTTTCTTCCATCCAAAGCTCAAATGAAAGCTCGCATTACATACTTCAAGATTGTCAACTACAATAGATTCCAAATCCTCATGGATTTTGAGTTATGAATTGATCAAAATCACAAAAATATGAAAATGGCCATTTTTCCAACACTTAGTGAAATTTTGGACATAATCTGTTTTGCATTTTCACCAACTTTGAGGCCATTTTTCATTATGATCCAAGATGATTCAAGACCAAAGTTAAACATCAAAGTTGAAGTATGGTATAGGGGTTTTCCAAAAAGTACAAGAGCCTCCCATGGTTCAACTTGAGCAAGGAGTTATAAGCCTCCAAAAATGGCATTTTTCACCCTGCCCACACAAAGGCATGAAAACATGACTTGGTTCCCACGATTTTTTGAGCCAATTTTGGACACTTGCATCATTTCATTTCTGTCTAAAATTAACTTGAATGATGAAGAATCTGATCACAAAGCCACCAAGTTAAAAATCCAATTCCTTGGCATGTGAAATTCAATGTTGCAAACCCAAAAACTTCAATTTTGTTTCAAGGCATTCAAGAAATACATTGAGGTGGCATGAATCGAGTCATTGATCACTAAAGGAACCAAGCCTTATCCCTGCAATAAAAGACTCATAACCTGTAAGATTGACCCAAGTCAATGGCTAGAGGAGACTTTGGCTACATGACAAAGTTCAATGGATAATAGAATGATCCAACCTCCAATCACTATTGCTCCCAAAACAAAGTTGCTCTACTATAAATAGAGGTTCTTTCTGATAAGTTTAAGTACACCAAAGCATAACAACTCATGCTTTCCTTCCAATCACTCTAAAAAAACCAGAATTTGCTTATCTTACAAGTCACATTCGAATTTTCAAATAGAGAGAAAGTCCATCCAAACCAACCATCATAACACCTCACATATGTCATATACAAGTGATCCAAAACCTCAAAACACACATGGAACACCAGAATCACAAAGTCACTATCCATTTGCTCAAGCTTTTTGGCATATTTGCAGTTGGGGTACCACAACAAGTTCCAGGTTGTTTCAATCCATTCCAAGCTTCCAAACACACTACTTGAGGTCCAAGGAAGCTGTCCAGATCATCAAAACACTTATGTAACACCTACAACTGAGGATTCGATTTCCTCTTGCAGAGGTAAGCCTGACACTCTCAAACTCTATGATCCATGCATCATAAATGTGTTTTCAAGTTACAAACATGTTTTTGCACTTATGTAGAGTGTTTCCCCTCAATCAATTGATTTGTAGATATCGTGTACCAAAATTAAATGTTTTCCTTGACGTTTAATAAAGAGGGTTGTGTCAACCTTGTCTCTTGATACCCTTGATCAAGTAAAAATTTGCTTAGAAGTTCATACCAAGTCCTAGGGGCTTGTTTAAGTCCGTACAAAGCACGTTTAAGTTTGTAAACATGACCGGGATATTCATGGGATTTAAAACCCGGAGGTTGGACTACATAAACCTCTTCATTGATATATCCATTAAGGAAAGCACTTTTAACATCCATCTGAAACAATTTGAAATTTTTAGTGCAAACGTAAGCAAGTAAAAGGCGTATAGCCTCGAGTCGGGCAACCGGCGCATAAGTTTCCTCATAGTCGATTCCTTCCTCTTGGTTATACCTTTGCGCTACAAGCCGCGCTTTGTTTCGAGTTATAACTCCACTTTCATCGAGCTTGTTCCTAAACACCCATCGGGTGTCGATTACTCGATGACCTCGCGGAGGGGGGACAAGGTCCCAAACTTCATTTCTCCTGAATTGATTTAGTTCATCTTGCATTGATAAAAACCAATGCTCATCGAGTAATGCCTCCTTTGCGTTTTTAGGCTCAACTTGCAAAACGAAAACAGAGTAATAACAGAAGCTACTTAGCTTAGAGCAGGTTGTTACTCCCTTAGAGATGTCACTGAGAATGTTGTCGATAGGATGGTCTTTGGAAGACTTCTAAGCTGGAGGAAGGTCATCTTTATTAGACGGATGATCCTCCTCACTCTTCATAGGTTGGTGATCTTTTCCCTCCTAAATACACACTACTTCAAGTTGATCAATTCCTTTATCAGTGTCCTTGAGTATGTCTTCTGAAGATACACCTGCACCATGAAAAGAACTACCTTCTCCGACATTTTTCGGATAAGACTCATCAAAAGTAACGTGTACCGACTCCTCAACAGTATGTAACCTCTTTTCCGACATTTGTCCCTTGTTTTTGTCTCCGTAGGTAACAAACCCCTTTTTCTTCGCCACACAGTGGATGAAAAGAGTATGTCTCCTGTCATATGTCTTGAGCAGCCACTATCCAGAACCATCTTCTTTCCGTGGTCTCAAGACGTTATACCTCTTTCTTCTTGTTTTGATGTGCCATAACACAAAGATTGACGGATTCATTTTCGTCACTTAAGCTGTCATCTTTTTCGGACTCGCTATCGCTCTCCCAAGCGATGTATGCTCGTCTAGATTTGTTTGACTTTTGTGTTGACATCTCTTATCCTTATACTTATCCTTGTCTTTCTTGAGTGATGGACAGTCCATTGTAGTGCCCGAACTTTCCACAATTGTAACAAGATCCTGTCGACTTGCCACTCTTGTTGCCTTCATTTTTTGATTGCCTTCTAAATTTGACGAGATTTTTATCCGAGTGCTGAATTTCATTCTTTCGAATGTACATATTGTATCTTTTCACAAATAGCCCCATGTCATCACTCGAATCATCATCTTCATCATTGTTGGTTTCATTGTCACTTTGCTCTTGAGATGTGGACTTTGAACAAGAAGTCTTACGAGCGATCGACTTCTTTTCCGTTTCCTTTGTTTTCTCCTTCTTTACACTCTTCTCATGTTTTTCCAAGTTGATGAGCACTTGCTCATGTTCATCGAGTTTGCCAAATAATGTCGTGAGGTCTAGAGTAGTTAGATCATTGGCCTCCTTGACCGCGGTGACCTTCGGTTGCCATTCCCTATTAAGACACCTCAAGATTTTATTAGTAGCAACCCCGTTGGGAACCGGTTTACCAAGTGTATGTAATTTGTTGATTATATGAGTGAATCGTTTTTGCATGTTGGCAATGGTTTCCCCTTGCTTCATGTAAAATTGATCGAACTCTTGCGTTAATATGTTGATTCGGGCCATTTTCACATCATTAGTGCCCTCGTGGGTTACTTATAAAGCATCCCACATGGCTTTGGCCGTTGTACAGTGAGAGATTCGATAATATTCGTCAACTCATAAAGAGGAGATCAAAATATTTCGAGCCTTCCAGTCATAGCTGTACTTTTTCTCATCCTCATCATTCCATTGTGCTTCGGGCTTGGGAACAACACAATTTTCATCGGTCATGGTTATTTCCATAGGACCGTTCAAAATAACATTCCAAACCTCCCGATTAATGGAATTTATATGCACGCGCATACAATCTTTCCAGTAGCTATAATTCTCGTCTGTAAAAACTAGAGCTCTATTATAAGCCCCTTTAGGTTCGTTCGCCATTTTCTAAGAAATTATATCGAAGCACCAGATAAACCGGAGCTCGTGATACCACTTGTTAGACAATGGCTTGGATCTAGAAGGGGGGGGGGGAAGGGTTTGAATAGATCCCACAATTTAATACACGCTTATGGTGTTCCAAAACCTGGTTTTAAAAATTTAATGCGGAAGCAACCACTGAATCAATTCGTCTACAACGAACCGCTACTAGAAAAATCGGATATGCGTAAAGCCACTACGAATGATGCGGCGGATGAGAAAAACCAAACAGAATCAACAATACACAATGTAATTAACTCAAATATATTCACTTGATATTATCCAATCACCAACGGGAGAATTTAACAAACTTAATTCACAAAGTGCTTTGTAAACTTGTGCTTAATTAATTTATCAAACACTTGTCCTGCAAGGCACTCCAAGTGTAAATTTCAAAGCAATGTAAGTGTAGAGCTAATCCAAATATAATCCAAGGGATTGTAGAGTTTTTACATATCAATTATTCAGCTCTATACTACACTACACTGGAAATTTTCAATTAATTGATAATTCACAAGTTTAAACAATATAAAAAACGTAAAAGGTTAGGGAAAGAGAGAACAAATACGATTTGTTTAGGCAGTTCCCCTACCGTCCTCGCTAAGGGTACCTCTGCCCCCAATTTCGAACATGGAATTGAGATATGTATATATTATTGTTGCAAATTGCTTTACAAGAGAAAACTGAACAATCAAACCCTCAAACGTGTCTTTGATGTCGATGCAAAGTCTTCTCTCCCCTTGATTCAAGATGAATCAAGTGCCTCGAATTTGGTTGAACAAATCACCGTCTCACGCTACTCGATTGCAAGAACCCGCAACTCTTCAATCCTCTTCACTCGGTCGATTTCGATCTTCCACAATTTGATCCCAAAGCTTTCTCGTACGATCCTCCGATTGTTGCTACTAGACTGACCGAACACTCCGTTCTTCAATCACCTCCGCACGGCTGAATCCTTGTAGAGAAACGATTTGTGCAAAAACCCCCAAAATCACCCGGATTCTTGGAGGACAAAACCTAGAGTTTTATTCAAGAAACACCTACTGATTCTCAACCCACCACAAAGGATACAACACACCTAAGTCTGAATGTTATCACTTCACACAATGAACAACACTAACAAAAATGGTTATGTGTAGTTGTTTGAGAACACAAGGTTGAAGATGAAGATGAAGAGAAAAATCAATACCTATTTCACGTTTCTTGTTATATTGAAAATATGAGGAACCAACTATATATATGATGCAATAACCAACTGAATTAAGTAGCAGCAAAAATAACATAATAGAATGCATAAAAAATGACCCAAACCAGCGAAGAGTCGACCGCTCGCTGGAGAGGGTTGGCAGGCGCTTACCCAGTGAAGCGTCTATGCAAAAAGATCAAACATGCGTCGACCGCTACAGGACCATGCGTTGACGTATGGAGGCTGAAAATGCAGAATAAGAAAACCCAGAAGCATGCGTCGACCGCATGCATAGAAAGGGGCCAGCGTACGCTTACCCGGTCGTTTCATAAAATTGGTCAAGAGTGCATGAGTCGACTCATGCACAAGTCTGGTCGACGCAAAACATAAGGAATCCAACTTAGTCACTAATGATGCATACCTAACACTAATACCATGATGATACACATATCAAAAATGTGTAGGACTCTTCCTAAATGTTTAGACACATGATTATCAATTGTTGTATGCAATGCGAACGACAAAGACATGATACCGTTCAGATTACAAACTAAGAACTAGCCTACATTGTTGACATCATTAAAACAGAAACCAAGTGAGAAACACCTTGCTCTCACAGAAAAGGCCATTTAAGTAATTGACTGATACCATGATTATTACCCAATCAGATGCACATTACAGGCCACGTGGTAGAATGTTGAATGCTACTTTTCCTTTTGTCAATTTCAAATTTTCAAAACAATCCGTTCAACCTATTAACCGGTTTATGCTTCCCTCTTCCATCACTTTATCCAATGTTACACGTTACCATTTTGCATGTCATCAAAAATAGCTTTTGCGTTTTTCCACTTTTCCTTTCACATTCCTTTTGTTTCTTTGTTTCAATACAACTTCATCACATCTCCATAACCGCGTTGCATTCATTCAGCTTCAACATTGAAGGAAACACTTTAAGGTCAGTTCATTCTTCCGACTATATTTTCCATAACTGTGTTTCCTACGAGGTTTGCTGGTCAAATCCAGGAGTTCAGTTCTGAGGGCTATTTTGATGGGACGAATGACTGGAAACTTGACGATTGTCTCCATAAAGAAGGCGCTCGAGCATGTTAGCCTCGGAGGTGTAAATCTCTCTAAGGGTTCATGCTTTTTCTCTTAGATCTGCATTTGTTATACCAGAATTGAACCCTAATTGGTTTTTGAATTTTTTATTGTGTTTGTTTTTGTATTGTAGATTGATAAGGAGTGCGTTGGTGTTTTGGTTGGATCTGGGATGAGTGATTTAACGGTGTTTTCTGAAAGGGTTAAGAATTTGATTGAGAAAGGACATATGAAGATATTGCTGATAAGCTTCATTCTCAATTCCAGTGGTAAGTTTCATTCATTCTTATGGTAACAAATGACACTGCTTGAGAAAGGGTTAAGAATTTGGTTTAACAATGTTGTGAAGTTAATGGGGCGTTGGAGTGGTAAGCTTCATTTATTCTTATGGTAACAAATGATATTGCTGATATTGTTCCCCTTCTCACTGTCCATATTCTCATTTTTGCCACCCTATTCAGGGATAGTTGCTGATATTGTTACAAGTTTACAACTACTTTTCACAATTAGGATTCTACAAGCACTTTGTCATAACAAATGAATCCATAAAAATTGGTGTGGTTAGTCTTTTGGGTTTGTACACAAGTATCTACATTTTTTCATTCTGGGATTGTGTAAAGGGGTTTGAAATAGATGCCCATGTTTATAGTAATTGAAGTACAGAAGTCGATTGACTCAGCACAGTTAATGGATGCCCATGTTAATTGGAGTTCATTGAGAAAAGTATGAGAGAACAAGGACACATGGTTATAGTAATAGCTGAAGGTGTCTTATTTGGTTTGAATTTATCATCTCTTCTCTTTAACTTATGCTTTCTATAAAATATGATCATTATCAAAATAATCTCGGGGAGTGGTTAAAGCATGTGCTTTGCTGCACTTAGCTGTTTATGTCAACCTTGCAATTTTTTATTTAATTGGTTTGCCAATTTCATGTCTCCTTGGATTTAAAACAAATTTTCAATTTAAAGTAAAATATGTTGTTTTTTTAGATAAATGTTATTGATCGTACCTGGATCAGACAGTATTTGGTGGCCAGCAACGTCTTGTGGACTTCAGCTCCGGTGCGATTGAAAGACGGCCCGGGGGGCGGGGGGTGTACCTGCAAGGTACTCCGACGCTCAAGTAAGGCAAAAGTCAAGTAAAAGCAAGTACAAGGTTAGAGTGTAAAAGAATGTGTAACCTGACCCTCTCAAGTGAGAGGGTATTTATAGAGAGCCCCCAGCACGGGGCCAACGGTTACTTGCACTGGGCTGGATTACCAGGCCCAATCCAAGTAACTGCCAGGGCTTACGTGGCGTAGTGAAGACCAGCACGTGGTCTTCGCCCTGGGGTAACCGTTCCTAGATCTCCGGAATTAGGGCAGACCGATTCCATCGGGAGTGGGTGGTTACATGAGAACGTGTCCTCGCGGGGAGGAGTCTTGCGTGTCAGGGAGAGACGCGTCCCCGCGGGGAGGACTCTTATGTACAGAGGGAAATGGCCCCACGTGGAGAAGAGCACCTGAGTGTCGAGGAGGAGTGAGCCCGAATGGGGGATAACGCCTCTATACGACGCCCTATGCTGTGTGCGTGCCCGACGCTGTTGAGGTGGGCCTGTGCCTAGTACGGGTCGCTCTAAGGGGTCTTTGTTGGGCCATCCCAGGACGTGGGTTGGGCCTGCTCGATCTAGGGGCAGACCCCGGTCCAATCCAGAACAGGAGCCCCCCAAGTCGTTGCTCTGAGGTATCAGGGCAATGACTTTAGGGTCAGTGCTATGTCATGGACGGGTCCAACCGAGAAAGGGACTCTAAACGAGGAACAGTTGGTAATCGGGCAAAAACGAGTCGACCTGCTCGTGCTAGGCTGGCCGTGGATGGACGACATCGCGGGGACACAGGAAGTCTGAAATGAGGTGAATGAAAAGACGCGTGTTGGGGAATGAAACGACACGCTTGGGAGAGTGTACGCCATGTGTCGCAGCTCACCATTGTCTAGGGAGGATACTCTAGGGTAGCGTAATCGATTGCCTAGGAGCCCTCAAAACTTCTGAGAGCCCTATAAATAACGGTCATCTCGTCCTATTTGCACTTTTGGCTCCCCCTTTGCTCAGATTCACTCTTTCTTCCTTCTCTTATTTTGTCACCGTACGCCGCCGCCAACTGCCGTGCCGGAACCCTACTGGAAGTTATTTCAAGTAAGTTTCTTTCTTTCTTCTCCTTTCTTCTGCATTTGTAGGGTGAATCTTATGGTGAACTGATGAAGTTCCCATGGAAATCACGAAATATCCGGCGAAGACGGCGGAATTTCATAGTTTAGTTGTTAAATCTCGCGGGGAGAGACGATGAAATCCCCGAGGACACGAAGAATGTCTCGGGGTCATGAGATGAACGTTTCTCAGTTCTTTTGTTGAACATCCCGGGGATTAAGGACGGAATACCCAGGGAGCCGACGTTTATCTCGGGGATATGGGTCGAATACCCCGGGGTCCCGCCCAATTTCACTCCCCGCGGACCTGAGGATAGTCGCGGGTTCGCGTTCCCCGACGTTCCCTCCTCGCCCTTTCACTTGATCAGCGGCGGAGGGGGTGGATTTGATATGGGTCATCGAATTCACCATTTCCTTATGCTTTTCAGGTAAATGGACGTATTGTCAGTGGCCGAGGGATCTTTGGATATTTACGATGGGCCCGATTCACCTATGGCGGAGACAACCAGCGTCGGGGAGAGGCTTCCTGACGAGTGGGCCTGCGAAGAGGAAGTGAAAATGATCTCCGAGTTTGTCGACCTGAACGAGGCCGACATATTTTGTACCATCGAGCACCGCCTAGTAGGTTCACCGAAGTCGTGGAACGTGTTCAGGCCTTTGCCACATCATCAAATATGTTCGGCATATAGCAGGATGCGGTTTCTCGTAAATGAGTTTATGTTCGATGAGGCGGAGTGACGTTTGCCCTTCACGAATTTTCAACAGTCAGTGTTTATCTGGCTGCGTTTGGCCTCTTCTCAACTCCACCCCAACTCTCTCGCTTTCACCAGGGCTTTCGAGCTCGTGTAAAAATGCCTGAAGATTGAGGCGACGATGCCCCTATTTTTTTGCATTTTCCATCTTCAACGGCAGGCTGTCGACAGCAAGCATGGCTGGGTGTCCTTCAAGCAGGTGAGCAGCCTGTTTTACACTTATCTGGACTCCGTACGAGATTTCAAGTATCGGTACTACCTCGTGAGGCCGGTCACACATGAGGCCGTAAACATGGTGTACCGTCAGGTCGTCGAAGAAGTAGATGGGCAGCAAGAGGAGGCCCTTGTGCCCAGGTTTCCGCTGTTCTGGACTGAAGAACACTTCAAGAGGGGAACGGACAACTATATCGTCAGCCCTGGTAAACTCTGTGAAGGGGACCGCTTGGCTCACAAGGCCATAGTCAAGTTCGTCAGTGGGTTTAACAAAGCCAAGCTCGTGATGCCAAACGGGGACTTCCTTCTGGGCGACGACGGGAAGGTCTTAACGAAGCGTCGACTGATCAACACTAGGGCTCTCCTCGAGACATTTTCTGACGAGGAAGCTCTCGAGCTGTTAGGTGGGGTGGCCTCCCCGACCTGCCTTTCCCTTCGTCCTTCTTTTCGAATTACTGACCTTTTTGTTTTCTGTTTGCAGGTAAGATGTCGACTGCTGAGGAGCGCTTCAAAAAGTTGAAGGCTAACCGCGCTACGAAGAAGGGAGGCAAAAGCCGCCTCGGGCAGATCTGAGTGCAGGAATCCGTTCCCACTCAGACAACCAGGGGTTCTTCTGGCTCTCACCAGGATAATGATTCTTCCAGCCCCCAGGGTTCCCTGAAGAGGCAGCGGATTATGGACACAGTGGCCATTGACCTTATTGAGAACGAGAGTCCCCCTGCTGTAAAATTTGTGCTCCCGCCTTATTACTCGAGGCCGAACTTTTTCATGGGGAATAATTCCCTATGCGTGGGCGCCCCCGAAGCTCAGGCCATCCTAGGCGTCGACAAGGTCTCCCGGAGAAGGGCGCTGGTGGAGGATGTGTCCGCTGTGATGCGGGTTTGCGCGGCTGCCCTGGTTCTGAATGACAAGGCGTGCCCGGTGGACGAGCTGAACAGGTTGCGCGAGAGTTTTCGGTCCATCTCAGCCGAAATGGAGAAGGTGGGTAAGGAGATGGCCGACTACAAAACCCAGAACCAGGCCCAGGTCGAGCTTCAAGGGAAGTTGGAGGAAAAGTTGAAGAATGCTGAGGAAGAACGGAGACGTCTCGTCGGGATTGAAGAGGAGAGGGACCGTCTCTTGGCGAGGAATGCCGAGTTGGAGGAGGCTGTCTGCTCGGCTGATGAGAAAACCGAGGAAGACAGATTGCTGACCTCGCAGGTAGCGCTGATAGTGAAGCTCCAGGAATCCGAGGAGGACAACCTCGTATCGGCTGATATAGGTTTCAGGAGCGCCGTGCAGCAGCTTCGAGTCCTCAACCTCGACCTTACAACCGAAGGGATTAACCCCGACTCCGAGGTGGTCGACTGTCAGATCGTGCAGCCGATGCGGGTGGACGAGGTTCATGAATGCGAGGAGCCCGAAGGGACCGTCACCGAGTAGGCTTTTCTTCTTCGTTCTATTCGTCCTGCGAGCCGTTTTATTTATTTTTCGATACGTACGCCCAGCCTGCGTGCCAGGGGCTTTTGATACTTGTTTGTAATATCTGTACAATGGACTTTTGCCCGCTTCAATGCATTTTTGCTTATCTGCTCGTGTGTTGTTTGTATGGTTTATACTGTGTGTGATGTTATGGCATTTGTTATACTTTGTTTGTTTCTGTCCAAGTAATAGAAATTTCTATACTTTGTTTTTGTCTAAGTAATAAAGACATTACGATTTGCTCGACCTTGATAGTCCCTGACCGCATGGAGAGTTGGTCAGGTGGTCGGAGACGTATTCCGACCTTCAACGAGGCTAAGAGCTCGGTCGAGGTCTTAGCTTCGTGGCGTGAACTTCCCATTGTGAGCTGGGTGTTCTGCCTAATTGGTACAACGACGGCGGAACTCGATCGAGGTATCCCCGTCGGATCAAAAGTCCTCGCGCACACACAACGCGGCCTTCGATCATCGTGTTCTATATAGGGGTGTCGCGCTCGTACCTTAGTGCGTCCTCGTAATCGCGGTGTTCGTGACTTTTGGACAGTGCTTAACTGTAGTATTGTTTGAGTTTCTCAGCGTTCCATGGTCGAGCAAGTTCTTCCCCGTGCAGATTTTCATGGAAACAGGCTCCTGTCACCGTTTTCGCGCGGACGCTTTACGGGCCCTCCCAGTTCGCGGCGAGTTTTCCTTCTCGCGAGTCTTTCCGGTTCCTTCGTAGGACGAGGGTTGTAACGCTCAAATATTTAATTATTTATTTAATTGAATATTTAGTTAATTGTTGTGAATTATTCGGTTGATTTTGGTGTTGCGGTGAATTTAGTCATTAAGTCAGAATTTTTTTTAAGTTGGTAAGTCGTAGAAATAATATTAGAAATAATAGTATAGTCGCGGAATAATATTAGTAGTAATATTATAGTCGTAGGAGAGTATTCAAATTAAGTGGGCGTGGTTTCGTGTCAGAATTAGTAAATTAAGGGGTGTATGTTTTAGGCCCATTAGATATTATAATTGAATATTATTATTTTAATAAAACAAGAGAAATAGAAAAGAGTGGGGAGTTTTGTGGTATCAGTAGAAAAAAAGAGAAGTTACACGAGGCAGTTGGAAAACAAGGTTGGAAGGGAATAGAGTGGGGAAGAGGATACGAGAAAAATTGCCGCCGGTAACTAAGTCCAAAGTTTCAAGCTACCTTCAATCCAATCAGGTAAGGGTGGGTTCGATTATTATAACTGGGTTATGATGAATGTTATTTGGGTGATGGTTATTGTGTAGAACTAGTATTAGAATTACCCTAAAAATTTCCTGTGAAAGCTGAAGTTATTTCGATTAAAATTAATCTCTGAAATTATTAATTTTGATGTTTGGAAACTGATTTTTTTTTGTGTGATAGTTTAGAGACCCATTTAATAATTGGGGTACTTACTGATGTTGAAAATCTGGGAAATACTCCCCTGTTTCTATTTCAGTGTAGCGTAAAAAGGGTAAACTATTCATACGAATTTTTGAAGGTTCTGAACATAATAGGATTAAATATTTATATTGGTAATTTGTATGCTTTAATGATAATGTACATGCTCATGCTATATAAATAAATATATACATCACTTTTCATATGAATTTGTATGCTTTTAAAAGGATCTTGAATAGTATATACACGTTGTTCCATTTTAATAATGACTCAGTGTCGTCGTAACAAAAGTATGGTTTATAAAATAGTTTAGGACGCGTTGGAATTTCAATAAATAGGAGAAAATGTGTTTGTTGGCATCCTGTAATGTTTATTTTGTAATTATGGGATGTTGATCATTATTGCTGCATAATTCATAACATTGATTCTGTTACTATCGTGTTGTGGTTGAAGTCAATATTTATAGGTCTGTTAGCAATTGTACTATATGGAATTTGTGTTTTATCGTCTCTCTTGTCTACCAATGTGGCACAGGCCACTTAACTTCTAAGCAAGGGTGGGGCGCTCATAAATGCAAGGAATTGGTTTTTTGTTTTATATGAGTATCAGTATTATTAACCCACTTTAAATCCTTACACTGTAATCACATACTTTCCAATTAATTCAATAATGATAACCACTTTCCTTTGTTTAATACAATGTATTACTAAATCATACTTTATTAAATCAAGAGGTTGGCATTAGTTTTATAGCAGAAAGATAATATGTTAATTATTACCTAGCAGAAACTTAACAAGAAATCTAATTAAGTAGCAGTGGTAAATTTTGACAGAAAATTGGAAAAGGTAGCAGTAGCAGTGTTAACAGAAAATAGAACAAGTAGCAGGAGCAGAATTTTGACAGAAGCTTGGAATTGATTTTTACGGAAATCGTAACAGGAAGTAGAATTTTGTAATAAACTGGGATTAAATGACAGAAGTTAAAATAGTGCAGTTTTAGTCGGTTTCGCCGATTTAGGCGGAAAATTTAGTTGTCCGGAATTTAACGAAAATTGTCGGGGTAAGTCGGGTAATTTAGTAGATGACTTTTGTTGAATTATTTCGCTGAAATTATGTCGAAAAAGTCGAATTGCGGGTACAGCTGAGTTGTAATATTGTTCCGGTTTACGGACGAATTGTAAGTTGTAGGCTTGATAAGGCAACGTTGATATAAGTTGTTTATGTCGTAAAAGTTGCTATGTTGTTTAAGTTGATTGTGTTGTGGAAGTTGTTGAGTTGTTTATGTTGATGAGTGGTGCATGTCATAAAACATACATTGCATTTTGTGTCGGAGCGTTGCTCACACCACGTTGGCCTGGATTGGCATATGTTGAAAGTTGAAAGTTGAAGGCTTATGCCTTGATGCCTCGATAAACTGACAATATTAAGTTGGGAGTTTTACTCCGATGGTACCACATGCATAACATTATTGAGTCGCATTAAACTGCATTTATTTTAAGTTGTTGTTGATTTGGTTTGTTGCTTGTTGATGTGAAGTGGTGATTATTTGTATGATTATTGCCTATGTATTATTTATCATACTCCGTTTATAATTTTCGGTAACTCACCCCTTCTGTTTGAATGTTGTCCCTATGTTGGCAACGTGCAGGTAATCAAGAGGAGTAGCCAGTTACCTTAGTTCGAGTCGGTGGTTGTTGCTCTGATACGTAGCACTCGGGGGGATGACGCGTGTCTTTTATCTATTTGTCTACATGCTGAATTTTTACTGAAATTGCTGAAAAATACCTTGTTGCTTAATTTGAAGTTGTTTCATGTTGAATAAAGATGTTACTAAGTTGTTAATGAATCCGCTGCGTTGTGTTTGCTTAAGTTGAATAAAGTTGAAGACCATTTGTTGTTTTATGTTTCCCTGAATCGTTATGTATCTTTCATGATTAATTATTACGTGGTTGATTTTAAAGTTGAAAATGTGATATCCCGTTAAAATTGAAAAAAATTTATAACTCTGATTTTAAAATAATTTTTCTGGGTAGAAATGGGGTGTTACATTAGTGGTATCAGAGCAGGTCGGTCCGTCCGGCCAAGTGTCGAGTCGTAGTTGTTTAACAATCGAGTATTGTTGTTTGGTTCTAACTTTTGTTTATGTTGTAGTGATAATTTGAGATGGCTGGAAGGAACGATGCTGCAATGGCTGCTGCAATGCAAGCAATGGCTCAGGCTGTGCAGAACTTACCGAATGCTGGCGAGAATGATGGATCTCGTAGTCTGGAGACTTTTCAGAGGGAGAATCCGCCTACCTTCAAGGGCAGGTATGATTCTGATGGAGCATTGGACTGGTTGAAAGAGATTGAGAGGATCTTCCGTGTGATGGACTGCACTCCAGCGCAGGAGGTTCGTTATGGGACTCATATGCTAGCAGTCGAAGCTGATGACTGGTGGCTAGAGACTCGTCAGAGGTTGGAGACTACAGGTGAAGTTATCACTTGGGATGTGTTCCGAAGAGAGTTTCTGAGAAAGTATTATCCAGAGGATGTCCGTGGTAAGAAGCAGATTGAGTTTCTTGAATTGAAGCAAGGAACTATGTCGGTTAGTGATTATGCTGCGAAGTTTGTTGAGCTGGCTAAGTTTTATCCGTACTATACCGGTGATGATGCTGAGTTTTTTAAGTGCATTAAGTTTGAAAGCGGTTTGCGCTCTAAAATCAAGAAAGCTATTGGGTATCAGAAGATTCGTGTCTTTTCTGACTTGGTTGATAGTTGCAGAATTTATGAAGAGGACAATAATGCTCACTACAAGATTGTTAGTGATAGAAGAGGCAAGCAACAACAGAACCGTGGCAAGCCTTATGATGCTCCAGCTGGAAAAGGTAAACAGAGAGCGACTGAGGGCAAGAAGACTAGTAGGGGAGATGCTCCTGCTGGCATAACTTGTTTCAAGTGTGGAAAATCTGGTCATAAGAGTACTGTGTGTACTGCTGAGGCGAAGAGGTGTTTCCGATGTGGTAAGATTGGGCATGCAATATCTGATTGCAAGCACAAGGAGATGATATGTTTTAATTGTGGTGAAGAGGGACATATTGGTAATCAGTGTCCGAAGCCAAAGAAAGCTCAGACCGGAAAAGTGTTTCCGTTAGCAGGAACTCAGACAGCTAATGAGGACAGACTCATCAGAGGTATATGTTTCATTAATAGTACTCCTTTAATTACTATTATTGATACTGGTGCTACACATTGTTTTGTTTCTGCTGATTGTGTTCAAAGATTGGGTCTTAAGTTATCTGCTATGAATGGAGAAATGGTCGTCGAGACTCCGACTAAGGGATCAGTGACTACTTCTCTTGTGTGTTTAAGGTGTCCTTTATCGATCTTCGATAAAGACTTTTATGTTGATTTGGTTTGTTTGCCGCTGACCGGAATGGATGTAATTCTGGGTATGAACTGGTTAGAGTATAACTATGTTCACATAAATTATTATCGCAAGTCGGTGAGGTTTTCCTCTCCGGAAGAGGAAGGGGTTGGATTGTTGTCTTTCAGAGAGTTACAACAATTGATGAAAGAAGAAGCTCAGATGTTTTCGTTGATGGCAACGTTGTCTATTGAGAGCAAAGCTAAGATTGAAGAATTACAGGTGGTAAATGAATTTCCTGATGTTTTCCCTGATGAAATTCCTGATGTGCCGCCAGAGAGAGAGGTTGAATTTGTAATTGATCTGGTACCTGGTACTAGATCTGTTTCGATGGCACCATACAGAATGTCGGCATCCGAGTTATCTGAATTAAAGAAGCAGTTGGAAGAGTTACTTGAGAAGAAGTTTATAAGACCAAGTGCTCCGCAGTGTTATTAGTAAAGAAGAAAGATGGAAGTATGAGACTTTGTGTTGATTATAGACAGCTGAATAAAGTAACAATCAAGAACAAGTATCCACTCCCGAGAATAGATGATTTGATGGATCAGTTAGTAGGTGCTCGTGTGTTTAGCAAGATTGATTTGAGATCGGGCTATCATCAGATTAAAGTGAAAGATGAGGATATTCAGAAGACGGCGTTCAGAACACGGTATGGACATTATGAGTATTCGGTGATGCCTTTCGGTGTTACTAATGCGCCGGGAGTATTCATGGAATACATGAACCGCATTTTTCATACTGATCTGAATCGTTTTGTGGTTGTATTCATTGATGATGTTCTGATTTACTCTAAGTCAGAAGAAGAGCATAAAGAACATTTGAGAATAGTATTGGAAGTTTTGAAAGACAAGAAGTTGTATGCGAAGCTGTCCAAGTGCGAGTTTTGGTTAAAGGAAGTTAGTTTTCTGGGTCATGTGATTTCAGGTAGTGGTATTGCCGTGGATCCTTCTAAAGTAGACGCGGTGTTGCAATGGGAAACTCCAAGGTCGGCTACTGAGATTAGAAGTTTTCTGGGACTAGCTGGTTATTATAGAAGATTTATTGAAGGGTTTTCTAAGTTGGCACTTCCGTTAACTAGATTGACTTGTAAAAGTAAAGCTTTTGTGTGGGATGTTCAGTGCGAAGAAAGTTTTACAGAATTGAAGAAGAGGTTGACGTCGGCTCCGGTTTTGACATTACCGAATCAAGGAGAACCGTTTGTGGTTTATTGTGATGCTTCGTTGATGGGTTTAGGAGGCGTGCTGATGCAGAATAATAAAGTAATTGCTTATGCGTCTCGACAGTTGAGAACTCATGAAAGGAATTACCCCACACATGATTTTGAAGTTGCTGCAGTGGTTTTTGTGCTGAAGATTTGGAGGCATTATCTCTATGGCTCTAGATTTGAAGTTCATAGTGATCATAAGAGCTTAAAGTATTTGTTTGACCAGAAGGAGTTGAATATGAGGCAGCGACGGTGGTTAGAATTGCTGAAAGATTATGATTTCGGTTTGAATTATCATCCGGGCAAAGCTAATGTTGTGGCTGTTGCTTTAAGCCGAAAGACCTTGCATATGTCAGCAATGATGATTAAGGAATTGGAATTAATTGAGCAGTTTTGAGATATGAGTTTGGTTTGCGAAGTGACACCGCAGAGTGTTATGCTGGGTATGTTGAAAATTAACAATGATTTTCTAGACAGTATTCGAGAGGCTCAGAAGCTGGATGTGAAACTAGTGGACATCATGAATGAGTGTGGTCAATCGGATAAGAGTGACTTTAAGATTGATGCACGAGGTGTGTTGAGACTGCATGATCGAATTTGTATACCAGATGATACAGATATGAAAAAGAAAATTCTTGAAGAGGGTCAGAGAAGTAATCTGAGTATTCATCCGGGAGCTACTAAAATGTATCAAGACTTGAAGAAGATATTTTGGTGGTCCGAAATGAAGGAAGATGTGGCACGATTTGTGTATGCATGTTTGACTTGTCAGAAGTCGAAGGTTGAGCATCAAAAACCTGCTGGGTTGATGTAACCGTTAGAGATTCCAGAATGGAAATGGGATAGCATTTCTATGGACTTTGTGACAGGGTTGCCGATGACTTCAAGAGGACATGATTCAATTTGGGTGATTATTGATAGGCTTACGAAGTCGGCTCATTTTATACCTATTAACATCACATATCCAATTGCGAAGTTGGCAGAGATTTATATCCGAGTAATTATGAAGTTGCATGGTGTTCCTTTGTGTATTGTGTCGGATAGAGATCCAAGGCTTACGTTGGTGTTTTGGAAGAACCTGCAAGAAGCGTTGGGTTCTAAGTTGAGGTTGAGTTCGGTGTATCACCCTCAAACAGATGGTCAAACTGAGAGAACTATTCAGTCGTTGGAGGATCTGTTGAGAGCTTGTGTTCTTGAGCAGGGAGGTTCGTGTGATACTTATCTTCCGTTGATCGAGTTCACTTATAATAATAGTCACCATTCTAGTATCGGAATGACACCTTTTGAGGCGTTGTATGGTCGGAGGTGTAGAACTCCGTTGTGTTGGCATGAATCTGGTGAAAATGTAGTACTTGGACCGGAATTAGTTAGAGAAACTACCGAGAAAGTGAAGTTGATCCGAGAGAAGATGAAAGCTTCTCAAAGTAGACAGAAAAGTTACCATGACAAGCGGAAGAAGGATTTGGAATTCCAAGCAGGTGATCATGTGTTTTTGAGAGTCACGCCTGTGACTGGTGTTGGGAGAGCTTTGAAGTCTAAGAAGCTCACTCCTCGTTTTATTGGTCCGTATTAGATTTTGGACAGAGTTGGGAAAGTTGCTTACCGAATGGCGTTACCGCCAAATCTTTCAAATCTGCATGATGTGTTTCATGTGTCGCAGCTTCGGAAATACATTTCAGATCCGTCTCATGTGGTTAATATGGATGATGTGCAAGTACGGGATAATCTCACGGTGGAGACGAAGCCTGTGCGAATCGCGGATCGTGAAATGAAGACCTTGCGAGGGAAAGAGACCACATTGGTGAAAGTTGTCTGGTTGGGAGCTACTAGAGAAAGCATGACGTGGGAGTTGGAGAGCAAGATGCGAGACTCCTATCCCGAGCTGTTTAAATCAGGTAAATTTTCGAGGACAAAAATATTCTAAGTGGGGGAGAGTTGTAACGCCCAAATATTTAATTATTTATTTAATTGAATATTTAGTTAATTGTTGTGAATTATTCGGTTGATTTTGGTGTTGCGGTGAATTTAGTCATTAAGTCGGAATTTTTTTTAAGTTGGTAAGTCGTAGAAATAATATTAGAAATAATAGTATAGTCGCGGAATAATATTAGTAGTAATATTATAGTCGTAGGAGAGTATTCAAATTAAGTGGGCTAGGTTTCGTGTCGGAATTAGTAAATTAAGAGGTGTATGTTTTAGGCCCATTAGATATTATAATTGAATATTATTATTTTAATAAAACAAGAGAAATAGAAAAGAGTGGGGAGTTTTGTGGTATCAGTAGAAAAAAAGAGAAGTTACACGAGGCAGTTGGAAAACAAGGTTGGAAGGGAATAGAGTGGGGAAGAAGATACGAGAAAAATTGCCGCCGGTAACCAAGTCCAAAGTTTCGAGCTACCTTCAATCCAATCAGGTAAGGGTGGGTTCGATTATTATAACTGGGTTATGATGAATGTTATTTGGGTGATGGTTATTGTGTAGCACTAGTATTAGAATTACCCTAAAAATTTCCTGTGAAAGCTGAAGTTATTTCGATTAAAATTAATCTCTGAAATTATTAATTTTGATGTTTGGAAACTGATTTTTTTTTGGTGATAGTTTAGAGACCCATTTAATAATTGGGGTACTTACTGATGTTGAAAATCTGGGAAATACTCCCCTGTCTCTATTTCAGTGTAGCGTAAAAAGGGTAAACTATTCATACGAATTTTTGAAGGTTCTGAACATAATAGGATTAAATATTTATATTGGTAATTTGTATGCTTTAATGATAATGTACATGCTCATGCTATATAAATAAATATATACATCACTTTTCATATGAATTTGTATGCTTTTAAAAGGATCTTGAATAGTATATACACGTTGTTCCATTTTAATAATGACTCAGTGTCGTCGTAACAAAAGTATGGTTTATAAAATAGTTTAGGACGCGTTGGAATTTCAATAAATAGGAGAAAATGTGTTTGTTGGCATCCTGTAATGTTTATTTTGTAATTATGGGATGTTGATCATTATTGCTGTATAATTCATAACATTGATTCTGTTACTATCGTGTTGTGGTTGAAGTCAATATTTATAGGTCTGTTAGCAATTGTACTATATGGAATTTGTGTTTTATCGTCTCTCTTGTCTACCAATGTGGCGCAGGCCACTTAACTTCTAAGCAAGGGTGGGGCGCTCATAAATGCAAGGAATTGGTTTTTTTTTATATGAGTATCAGTATTATTAACCCACTTTAAATCCTTACACTGTAATCACATACTTTCCAATTAATTCAATAATGATAACCACTTTCCTTTGTTTAATACAAGGTATTACTAAATCATACTTTATTAAATCAAGAGGTTGGCATTAGTTTTATAGCAGAAAGATAATATGTTAATTATTACCTAGCAGAAACTTAACAAGAAATCTAATTAAGTAGCAGTGGTAAATTTTGACAGAAAATTGGAAAAGGTAGCAGTAACAGTGTTAACAGAAAATAGAACAAGTAGCAGGAGCAGAATTTTGACAGAAGCTTGGAATTGATTTTTACGGAAATCGTAACAGGAAGTAGAATTTTGTAATAAACTGGGATTAAATGACAGAAGTTAAAATAGTGCAGTTTTAGTCGGTTTAGCCGATTTAGGCAGAAAATTTAGTTGTCCGGAATTTAACGAAAATTGTCGGGGTAAGTCGGGTAATTTAGTAGATGACTTTTGTTGAATTATTTCGCTGAAATTATGTCAAAAAAGTCGAATTGCGGGTACAGCTGAGTTGTAATATTGTTCCGGTTTACGGACGACTTGTAAGTTGTAGGCTTGATAAGCCAACGTTGATATAAGTTGTTTATGTCGTAAAAGTTGCTATGTTGTTTAAGTTGATTGTGTTGTGGAAGTTGTTGAGTTGTTTATGTTGATGAGTGGTGCATGTCATAAAACATACATTGCATTTTGTGTCGGAGCGTTGCTCACACCACGTTGGCCTGGATTGGCATATGTTGAAAGTTGAAAGTTGAAGGCTTATGCCTTGATGCCTCGATAAACTGGCAATATTAAGTTGGGAGTTTTACTCCGATGGTACCACATGCATAACATTGTTGAGTCGCATTAAAGTGAATTTATTTTAAGTTGTTGTTGATTTGGTTTGTTGCTTGTTGATGTGAAGTGGTGATTATTTGTATGATTATTGCCTATGTATTATTTATCATACTTCGTTTATAATTTTCGGTAACTCACCCCTTCTGTTTGAATGTTGTCCCTATGTTGGCAACGTGCAGGTAATCAAGAGGAGTAGTCGGTTACTTTAGTTCGAGTCGGTGGTTGTCGCTCTGATACGTAGCACTCGGGGGGATGACGCGTGTCTTTTATCTATTTGTCTACATGCTGAATTTTTACTGAAATTGCTGAAAAATACCTTGTTGCTTAATTTGAAGTTGTTTCATGTTGAATAAAGATGTTACTAAGTTGTTAAGGAATCCGCTGCGTTGTGTTTGCTTAAGTTGAATAAAGTTGAAGACCATTTTATGTTTCCCTGAATCGTTATGTATCTTTCATGATTAATTATTACGTGGTTGATTTTAAAGTTGAAAATGTGATATCCCGTTAAAGTTGAAAAAATTTTATAACTCTGATTTTAAAATAATTTTTCTGGGTAGAAATGGGGTGTTACATTAGTGGTATCAGAGCAGGTCGGTCCGTCCGGCCAAGTGTCGAGTCGTAGTTGTTTAACAATCGAGTATTGTTGTTTGGTTCTAACTTTTGTTTATGTTGTAGTGATAATTTGAGATGGCTGGAAGGAACGATGCTGCAATGGCTGCTGCAATGCAAGCAATGGCTCCGGCTGTGCAGAACTTACCGAATGTCGGCGAGAATGATGGATCTCGTAGTCTGGCGACTTTTCAGAGGGAGAATCCGCCTACCTTCAAGGGCAGGTATGATCCTGATGGAGCATTGGACTGGTTGAAAGAGATTGAGAGGATCTTCCGTGTGATGGACTGCACTCCAGCGCAGAAGGTTCGTTATGGGACTCATATGCTAGCAGTCGAAGCTGATGACTGGTGGCTAGAGACTCGTCAGAGGTTGGAGACTACAGGTGAAGTTATCACTTGGGATGTGTTCGGAAGAGAGTTTCTGAGAAAGTATTATCCAGAGGATGTCCGTGGTAAGAAGAAGATTGAGTTTCTTGAATTGAAGCAAGGAACTATGTCGGTTACTGATTATGCTGCGAAGTTTGTTGAGCTGGCTAAGTTTTATCCGTACTATACCGGTGATGATGCTGAGTTTTCTAAGTGCATTAAGTTTGAAAGTGGTTTGCACTCTGAAATCAAGAAAGATATTGGGTATCAGAAGATTCGTGTCTTTTCTGACTTGGTTGATAGTTGCAGAATTTATGAAGAGGACAATAATGCTCACTACAAGATTGTTAGTGATAGAAGAGGCAAGCAACAACAGAACCGTGGCAAGCCTTATGATGCTCCAGCTGGAAAAGGTAAACAGAGAGCGACTGAGGGCAAGAAGACTAGTAGGGGAGATGCTCCTGCTGGCATAACTTGTTTCAAGTGTGGAAAATCTGGTCATAAGAGTACTGTGTGTACTGCTGAGGCGAAGAGGTGTTTCCGATGTGGTAAGATTGGGCATGCAATATCTGATTGCAAGCACAAGGAGATGATCTGTTTTAATTGTGGTGAAGAGGGACATATTGGTAATCAGTGTCCGAAGCCAAAGAAAGCTCAGACCGGAAAAGTGTTCGCGTTAGCAGGAACTCAGACAGCTAATGAGGACAGACTCATCAGAGGTACATGTTTCATTAATAGTACTCCTTTAATTACTATTATTGATACTGGTGCTACACATTGTTTTGTTTCTGCTGATTGTGTTCTAAGATTGGGTCTTAAGTTATCTGCTATGAATGGAGAAATGGTCGTCGAGACTCCGGCTAAGGGATCGGTGACTACTTCTCTTGTGTGTTTAAGGCGTCCTTTATTGATCTTCGATAAAGACTTTTATGTTGATTTGGTTTGTTTGCCGCTGACCGGAATGGATGTAATCCTGGGTATGGACTGGTTAGAGTATAACTATGTTCACATAAATTGTTATCGCAAGTCGGTGAGGTTTTCCTCTCCGGAAGAGGAAGGGGTTGGATTGTTGTCTTTCAGAGAGTTATAGCAATTGATGAAAGAAGAAGCTCAGATGTTTTCATTGATGGCAACGTTGTCTATTGAGAGCAAAGCTAAGATTGAAGAATTGCAGGTGGTAAATGAATTTCCTGAAGTTTTCCCTGATGAAATTCTTGATGTGCCGCCAGAGAGAGAGGTTGAATTTGCAATTGATCTGGTACCTGGTACTAGACCTGTTTCGATGGCACCATACAGAATGTCGGCATCCGAGTTATCTGAATTAAAGAAGCAGTTGGAAGAGTTACTTGAGAAGAAGTTTATAAGACCAAGTGTATCGCCGTGGGGAGCTCCAGTGTTATTAGTAAAGAAGAAAGATGGAAGTATGAGACTTTGTGTTGATTATAGACAGCTGAATAAAGTAACAATCAAGAACAAGTATCCACTCCCGAGAATAGATGATTTGATGGATCAGTTAGTAGGTGCTCGTGTGTTTAGCAAGATTGATTTGAGATCGGGATATCATCAGATTAAAGTGAAAGATGAGGATATTCAGAAGACGGCGTTCAGAACACGGTATGGACATTATGAGTATTCGGTGATGCCCTTCGGTGTTACTAATGCGCCGGGAGTATTCATGGAATACATGAACCGCATTTTTCATACTGATCTGGATCATTTTGTGGTTGTATTCATTGATGATATTCTGATTTACTCTAAGTCAGAAGAAGAGCATAAAGAACATTTGAGAACAGTATTGGAAGTTTTGAAAGACAAGAAATTGTATGCGAAGCTGTCCAAGTGCGAGTTTTGGTTAAAGGAAGTTAGTTTTTTGGGTCATGTAATTTCAGGTAGTGGTATTGCCGTGGATCCTTCTAAAGTAGATGCGGTGTTGCAATGGGAAACTCCAAGGCCGGCTACTGAGATTAGAAGTTTTCTGGGACTAGCTGGTTATTATAGAAGATTTATTGAAGGGTTTTCTAGGTTGGCACTTCCGTTAACTAGATTGACTTGTAAAAGTAAAGCTTTTGTGTGGGATGTTCAGTGCGAAGAAAGTTTTACAAAATTGAAGAAGAGGTTGACGTCGGCTCCGGTTTTGACATTACCGAATCCAGGAGAACCGTTTGTGGTTTATTGTGATGCTTCGTTGATGGGTTTAGGAGGTGTGCTGATGCAGAATAATAAAGTAATTGCTTATGCATCTCGACAGTTGAGAACTCATGAAAGGAATTACCCTACGCATGATTTGGAACTTGCTGCAGTGGTTTTTCTGCTGAACGTGGTACTTATCCCCAGGTACAAGGTTCGATTCCCACGGGAGGCAAAAACACTAGTATAGTTGAAAAAGGGGGCTAGTGATTAAGTCTGAGTTGGTAATAGTGCCGAGACTCGTGCGCGAGCGGCCGCGGGCTGTTACAAGGGTGCCTACTGGAAAATCACGTTTGATAACTTTGTCATTATAACGCAAAGTTATTTTCTGTTTAAGTGAAGGTTCTCGAAGATAAGCACCCGAACGAGTCTCCTCGACGAAGTCGAGTTCTTCCCGCAGGGTTTTGTCGTTCGCGTCTCCGTCGAGGGGGGCTTCCGTCCTCCTCGAGGGTTCCCTGAACTCCACGGGGATCACTGCTTCTGTTCCGTAGGTTAGACGAAAAGGGGTCTCCCCGGTCGTGGAATGCGGGGTTGTCCGGTAGGCCCAGAGGATGCTGTATAGCTCCTCGACCCACCGTTGTTTGGCGTCGCCTAGTCGACGTTTCAATCCTCAGAGGATTACTCTGTTCGCTGCTTCAGCCTGCCCGTTCGTTTGAGGGTGCTCGACCGACGTGAAGTGCTGCTTCGTGCCTAGCTTGGTGACGAAGTCTCCGAAATTCCTGTCGGTGAATTGTGTTTCGTTGTCGGTGACGATAGCTTGGGGTACGCCGAATCGGGCGAGGATGTTTCGCTTGTAGAAACGTAGTATGTTAAAGGCCGTGATTTTAGCCAATGCTTCGGCCTCAATCCACTTCGTGAAGTAATCCACCCCGACGATGAGGTATTTGTTTTGATACGACCCCTGGACGAAAGGTCCGAGGATATCCATCCCCCACCACGCGAACTGCCATAGGAAGGACAGTGTTTTGAGCTCGTTAGGAGGAGCGAGGTGCATGTCCCCGTGTCATTGGCATCTATCGCAATTCTTGACTTGTTCCTTGGCGTCCTGTTGCATGGTGGGCCAGTAATACCCTGCCTGAAGTGCTTTACGGGCTAAAGATCGTCCGCCTAGGTGTTGTGCATTGATTCCCTTGTGGATTTCCTGGAGGATGTTGGGGACCTTGGTCTCCTCGACGCACCTGAGGAGGGGATAGAAAACCCTTGTCGGTATAGCTTGTCCTCGACTATCGTGTATGAGCATGCCCGCCGCTTGACCATTCCTGCTTCCTTGGGATCTTCGGGCAGCTTGCCCATCGTGAGGTATTTGTACACAGGGGTCATCCAGCAATTGCTGTCACCAATGGCGTTTACTTCCGCCACTGGAGCGGGTTTGACGATGCTCGGCCTGGAAAGCACTTCTTGTATGACGGATTTGTTCCCGCCTTTCTTCTTTGAGCTTGCCAATTTGGACAAGACATCTGCTCGGGAATTGTGCTCACGGGGGATGTGAGTTACTTCCGCGGAGGTGAAAATTTTCATCTTTTCTTTTACCAAGGCCAAGTATTCATTGAGATTGTCGTTCTTGGCCTGGTACTCTTCTCGGACTTGCGAGGCCACGAGATGGGAGTCGGTGAAGATTTTGACCTCCTTGGCTCCGAGGTCCTCGGCCAGCCGAAGTCCGGCGAGGAAAGCCTCGTACTCCGCTTGGTTGTTCAACGTCGGGAAGGATAGTTCGAGGGAGACCTCGATCAAGACGCCTTCCTCATTTTCGAGGATGATGCCCGCCCCGCTTCCCTTCGGGCTGGATGCTCCGTCGACGTAGATCGTCTATTTTTAGGATCCGTTGGTCGAAGGTTCCGGGACGGTCATCTCTGCCACGAAGTTGGCCAATACCTGAGCCTTCAGGGTTTTCCTTCCCTCGTATTGGATGTCAAACTCGGCGAGTTCGAGCAACCACCTGAGCATCCTCCCCGCCATATCTGGTCGACCAAGGAGTTGCCTTATAGGCTGTTCGGTCCTTACGACGACAGTGTGGGCGAGGAAGTAGTGGCGTAGCCTCCTGGCCGCGGTAACGAGGGCCAGAGCGACTTTCTCTATCTGCTGATACCTGAGCTCGGGGCCTTGGAGGGCTTTGGTTGTGAAGTAAATTGGTTTCTGTGTGTCTGGGGTTTCCCGAATGAGGACGGCCCTGACTGCTTCACTCGTGATCGCGAGATACAAGAAAAGTGTTTCCCCACTCTCAGGCCGTGAGAGGAACGGGGGTTGAGATAATACTTGTTTTAGGTGGAAGAGCGCCTGCTCACATTCTTCGCTCCATTCAAACTCCACTTTTTGTCGAAGAAGTTTGAATAATGGGAGTGCGTACTGCGCTGACTTGGCGACGAAGCGGGAGAGGGCGGTGAGCATCCCGTTCAATGATTGTATTAACTTCTTTGAGTCCGGGGAAGGGAACTCAGAGAAAGCTCTACACTTGTCGGGGTTAGCTTCGATTCCTCGCTCTGTGAGGTAGTAACCGAGGAGCTTACCTGCTCGAATGCCGAATGTGCATTTGTCGGGATTGAACCTCATGCAACACCTTCTCGCTGTGTCGAACACTTTCTTGAGGTGTGCGGCATGGTCGACTTCTTCCGCGGATTTGACGATCATGTCGTCCATGTAGACCTTGAGCATGTCGCCGATTTTAGCTCGGAAAACCTTGTTCATCATCCGTTGGTAGGTCGCACCGGCGTTCTTCAAGCCGAAAGGCATTACGTTGTAGTAGTAATTGCCCGACTCGGACATGAAAGCCGTGTGCTGTTTGTCGACCTTGTCCATGGGAATTTGGTTGTATCTCGAGTATACGTCCATGAAGGATAATAGTTTGTAACCTGCAGAATTGTCGACCAGCTGGTCGATGTTAGGCAAAGGATAGCAGTCTTTCGGGCAAGCCCGATTAAGATCAGTATAATCAACACACATCCTCCATTTTCCATTATTCTTTTTGACGAGTACAACGTTGGACAGCCAGGTTGTGTACCTGGCCTCCGAAATAAAATTTGCCTCTAGGAGGTCTTTTACAGCTTTTTCAGCAGCCTCTGCTTTTTCGGGAGACTGCTTACGCCTATGTTGATCTATGGCCCTAGCGGCTGGATCTACTGCGAGCTGATGGCAAGCCACCTCGGGGTCGAGGCCATACATCTCGTAGGCGCTCCATGCGAAGAGATCAGCGTTCTCTCTTAGACATGTCTTCAGCTGCTCTTTCACCAGGTCGGGGATCCCGGTGCCAATCTTCACGTTACGGTCTGGATCGTCCCCAAGGACCACGAGCTAAAAGTCTCCGTCTGGGATGGGGCGCGTTGGGTGGAGAGGCCGCCCGTTGTTTTCCGCCTGGAGGTCGAGGTCTTCTGCCCCGTCTTCATCAGGTTCGCCCGGGAACCTGCTGTCGAGTTCGACCGCATTGACGCGCGGGAGAGGTGCCTGTTCGGCGTCCGGGGGTGGCCTTACCACAATCTTGGGTTTGGTGCCGATGGAACCCATGCCTTTGATGGCGGCGTCGAAGCATATTCTGGCCGCGTCTATGTCCCCGTGCATCGTCACTACTCGTCCCCTGGTCGTGTAGTATTTCATTTTGAGGGGGACCGTTGATGGTATCGCTGTAAGCTCGGCCAGGGTGGTCCTCTCGAGGATGCAGTTGTAAAAGGTTGGACATTCGACCACCAGGAAGTGGGTCCTCACCTGTCGGGCTGTGTCTTCGGCCTCGAATGTGACCATCAGCTCAACGTAGCCCCATGGTCGGGTGGTGGTTCCATTGAATCCCTGCAGGTCTGAGCCAACGTATGGGGTCAGATGTCTCTCGTCGAGTTGGAGAGTCCCAAAAAGGTGAGCGTACATGATGTCGACAAAGCTTCCCTGGTCAACAAGGATCTTTCGAACGTCAAAATTCGCCATCTGAGCCCTGACCAGGAGGGGGATAGTGGCGTTGGGCGCTCCTCCGGGGAGCTCTTCGAGATAGAAGGTGATAGGGTTTGAGTTCCCTCGCACCTTCTCGAGAGTGGTTGTCTTCGCCGACGTTGCTGATTCCAGTTCATCAAATTTCCTCTTGATCGACCCGACAGACAACTTCTCGTAACCGCCTCCGGAAATTATGACCATTGCCTTGGGGAAGCCTTCCCAGGTGCTACGGGCAGCGGCAGGGTCCTCGTGGGGGAAGGTTTCCCACATGTTGCGAATTGCTTATTGGCCTTCAATGATTACAGGGACAAAGAAATCTTCGGGTCGAGTGACACTGAGGGCGACCTGGAGCCGACTCTCGTCGAGAGGAGGTGTCGTATCCTCGACGTTCTGGGCTTCCCGGGAGCTGGGACGAGGAGTATCATTCTTCTGGGCATATTTCTTCAAGTGTCCTTCCTTGATGAGGATTTCAATAGCATCCTTGAGATGGACGCAGTCTTTTGTGATATGCCCGTGGCTCCGGTGGAACCTGCAGTACTTTGACTTATCGATGTTTGATTTGGGAGTAGTCTGCTTCAGAAAACGGATGCCTCCTTTCAGAAATTTCGAGTTCTGGCACTCGGAGAGGATTCACGCGCGGGAAGCGTTGAGCGGGGTGTATTCCGTGAGCCGGACAGCTGGTCCACGTGGTTTATGAGGATCACGGGGGAGATTTTCTTTCTCCTCCTCGTCGGGGAGGAGAGTCTTCATCTTTGTGGCCACGGGGGCCTTCCTTGCGTCTCGACTCAAGGGCAATCTGCGCTGCCTCCGACTCCTAGAGCTCGATATACGACTGAGCCCGTTGGAGGAGGTCTTCCAGACGGCGGGGTCTGCGGAGGCCCACGGACTTGGCAAAATCAGATCCAAAACCTAGTCCATAGATGATCAAATACTTCTTCATGTTGTCGGTCGTATGGATCTCGATAGCTTCTCTGTTGAATCTCTCAATGTAGTTCTGGAGAGATTCGTTCTTCCCCTGGAAGATGCTCTCTAGGGCAGCCTCCGTCTTCGGGTGTCGACGAGACGCAGTAAAGTGTTTGGTGAAGCGTTGTCTTAGTTGCTTCCAGGATGTGATCGACCTGGGTGCCAGACCCTTGTATCATGTCATGGCGCCCTTCTGCAAGGTGGTGGGGAAAAGCCTGTACTTAATGGCTCCCCTGACGTTTCTGAAGTCGAGCATGGCTTCGAAACTTTCGACGTGATCGTTGGGGTCGGCCAGACCGTCATAGGTTCCTAGTGGTGGGGGTTTCTCCATGCCCGCAGGAATTGAGGAGTTCATGATCTCCCACAAAAGAGGGGTCCTCTGGTCACCGTCGTCGCTTCCGGCCGGGGATCTCGAAGGGGACCAGTGATGTCGTGGAGGGGAATTCCTCGAACGGTTCCTCAGTCTCTCCTCGGTGGTTTTGGACTTCTTGGTAGTTGCGGAGGGCCTGGGTTCCTTCTGATTCGGGGAGCGATGGCGCTTCTGGGAGACCGCTGGCTGGGGACGTTCAAGGCGTGGCCGACGACCCTCACGCACGGGTTCGAGATTCTTCGGAAGGAGTCCTTCGCAGGGAAGGAGAGCGGCGAGGTGAGGGTGGACGACGATGTCTTCGAGGGGAAGATCGCCGTGTCCATCCTTGCTCCAGTGCTTCAATTCTGGTGTTCTGGTGTGCTATCAGCTGATTGGTCTGATTGATCAAGGCAAATAGGGCCACGGTGCTCGAATCTGCATTGGGCGAAGGAGCAACTGGCTGAAAGACGGCTTGTTGGTCGTCCTGCTGGGCAGCGTCGTAAGCCGCGTCTTAGGAGTCTGGGGAGGCGGTATGCCCGTCTCTCACGTCGCCTTCTTTGACGTGGAGGGCAGTAGCGTCTTCGCGGTGGTTCCCGTTCCCTAGTTGCACGAGGACGGTGTCCAGAGCTTTGTTAGCAGACGGGTTGCCGGCCATGATGGTGATGAACGAGAGGATTGCTTTGGTTTATCGGAGGAAAAATGGGGAAGCAAAGGGTTCCCACAGACGGCGCCACTGATCGTACCTGGATCAGACAATATTTGGTGGCCAGCAACGTCTTATAGACTTCAGCTCCGGTGCGGTTGAAAGACGGCCGGGGGGGGGGGGGGGTTGTACCTGCAAGGTACTCCGACGCTCAAGTAAGGCAAAGGTCAAGTAAAAGCAAGTACAAGGTTAGAGTGTAAAAGAGTGTGTAACCTGACCTTCTCAAGTGAGAGGGTATTTATAGAGAGCCCCCAGCGCGGGGCCAACGGTTACTTGCACTGGGCTAGATTTCCAGGCCCAATCCAAGTAACTTCTAGGGCTTACATGGCGTAGTGAAGACCGGCATGTGGTCTTCGCCCTGGGGTAACCGTTCCTAGATCTCTGGAGTTAGGGCAGACCGATTCCATCGGGAGTGGGTGGTTACATGAGAACGTATCCTCGCGGGGAGGAGTCTTGCGTGTCGGGGAGAGACGCGTCCCCGCGGGGAGGACTCTTATGTACAGAGGGAAATTGCCCTACGTGGAGAAGAGCACCTGAGTGTCGAGGAGGAGTGAGCCCGGATAGGGGATATCGCCTTTGTACGCACCCTATGCTGTGCGCGTGCCCAACACTATTGAGGTGGGCCTGTGCCCGGTACGGGTCGCTCTAAGGGGTCTTTGTTGGGCCATCCCAAGACGTGGGTTGGGCCTGCTCGATCTAGGGGCAGACCCCGGCCCAGTCCAGAACAGTTATAAAAAAGAATGTAAAATTATTACTTCATTTCAATATGTGTGTGATGAGCTATAGTCTTTTAAGATGATTTTTGGAAAATGTGTTGGGTACCTACAATCTCATCTAATTTTTAAATGTATTAGATGCTAGAGAAAACAACTGATGGTAGCAAAGGATGCTAGAAGCATGGACATACTCTGTTATCGTGTCTCCTTAAGCCAAAAACATTTAGAAGGGATAGAAATGTATATAGAATTTTATAAAATTGTTGATGAAGCAGTGAAGAAACTTGAACCTGAAGCGGGTACATTGACTGGCTCGCCATTGAGGATAGGTAGGGGGATTGTGAACAAGCTTTCTTCAGGACGCAAGGTTCAGAAATTCCGTGGTTCCGTTCTTGAATCACTTGATTCAATGCTTTCTAGAAGGATCTTGCCTCCATCACCCTATCCAACTATTAAAGGTGATCAATCATTTTTTTAAAAAGACCTTGCCTTTTTCACTGATTTTAAAATTAGATGATGAACCATGTGACTAGCATTATAATAGGGAGCCAACTACTCTACGTCTGCCATTTATGGTAATTGATACAACGGTATAGAATAATTGAATAATTGTAATAAGGAGAAATTAATTTTGAATGAATAGGTTTTATATTTAAGATTGTTTATGCATAAGTAATTTTAAGTAATTCAATTAATATGTTTTATATTTGAGAATGTTTATGGATAAGTAATTTTGAGTAATTCAATGTAACTTCCGGTATTTGGTGGACATACAAAAATAAAAAACTCTTAACCACGTGTGACAATGTTAACAAACTTATTTGTGTTTACACTCTCACATAAGGTAACTGACCAATCTTTGTTTACATTTTCAAATGCAAGTTTACTAACACCAAATATGTCAACCTAGCAACATTTTATTTCATTGGTTTGCTAATTTCACGTCTCCTTGGATTTAAGACCAATTTGCAATTTAAAGTAAAATGTGTTGTTTTTTTAGATAAATGTTAGAAAAAAGAGTACTACTCCGTCACATATTATAAGCAAAAGTTACTTTTTAGATACATTAAATAATGAATGTATCTAGTCTATATATAAGTCAGTGTTGTTAAATATCAATATTGAAAAATATCGGATCACCAAAAAACCGATATGAGAAATATCAGATCGCGTAGCGGGCAAATATCGGAAGCCGCAAAACGGTTAAAACAGAAATAAAAACTCAAAAGATTGAAAATTTCAAATCCAATAACTAAAACAGAAAAGCTACAAACAAAAATTTAAAAGGAATTAAAACTCAAGAAGTTAAATAGTTTAAACTAATAACTAGTAGTTCTTCTAAGTCTAACTAATGATAAAAGGTTTAACTATTCTCCTTTTACCCTTCCCCAACATAATCATTATTCTCCTTTTCAGATAATGAGTCATATCCTTCAGCTTCTTCAATTGAATCATCTAAATCAATATCCTCAAATTCTGCTTCTGATTCTTCGATGACAGGATCTTCCACTTCAATCACTTGATGCTTTCCCTTCCTAGATGAAGAACCAGCCGACTTCTTTGGTTTAGATGAAGTGCCAACAACATTAGGGTTGGGAGTTTCTTTTCTCTTTTTAGTTTTTTGGCAAGTATATCTTGTAGGATCTCTAACTCCTGAAGCTCTAAAAACAACTTCCCAATTAAGGGCATCCTCATCATTCTCATCCTCAAAGACTATTTCATTCCCAACATCAACTTCATCACCATCCATCATCCTAATCAACCACTCATTTCATGAGTCTTCTATGTCACCAAGTGAAATTGGATAAATTTCATCCCTATAGTTGTATCAATTTCATTACAGGACGAATACCAGGCACCACCGACTCAGTATGAAAGAAGAAGAAGAATGAACATGTATATATAATACTAGGCACCGACTCACTAGCCAACAGTTTCCTTTTTCAATGTTTCCACCTCTTTAGATTCTCCTTTTCCACCTCTTCACCTTACCCTCTTCAATGTTTCTACTTTTCCACCTCTTAACCTTACCCTCTTTAATGTTTTCAAAAATGATTTATTATAAAAAAATAATAATAAAAATATGTCTTCCGATATTCCATTCAAAACTGATATACCGGTATACCGGAAAATCACCGATATCGCGAGCATCGCGAAATTGAAATGTTACATCAGCTTTCGTATCGGATAGCCAGAATTTCGATATGCAATACCGGTATATCGGCGGTATACCGAATATTTAACAACACTGATATAAGTTAGATACATTAATTATTTAATGTATCTAAAAAGTAACTTTTACTTATAATATGAGATGGAGGGTGTATCAGTTAGCAGCATGGCCAAAACTCTGAACCTCATTCTTAATAATTATGTTTCTTTTGAATTATGATATATGGTTTATGGATTGGTCTTATGATACATGGCCAAAACTCTAAACCTCATTCTTAATAATTATATTTCTTATTTGAATTATGATATAATTATGTTTCTTTTGAATTATGATATATAGTTTATTGAATTAGTTGTAAAAGCAATTTTCTGGCCAAAACTCTAAACCTCATTCTTAATAATTATATTTCTTATTTGAATTATGATATAATTATGTTTCTTTTGAATTATGATATATAGTTTATTGAATTAGTTGTAAAAGCAATTTTCTTTATACATTGTTACATTGTTTGTACATTCCTCTCTGATTTACAGGTTTGTAGAAGCCTGCCACATTAAATGTTGAAGGATGCAATATCACTGCTGCATGTTTTGAGTATATTTCTGGTAATTAAATTCTCAATTTGTTCTTTCATTTCATATCTGTTGATTGTAGACATCAACTATATTTATTTTGGACGTCGTTTTTTAATGTTTGAACTTTCCTTCTAATTTATTTTGAAAATTAATGATCTGACGAGATTGATATACAATCCAAGTAATGCTTAAACTAAAAAAAACTACTATAATATCTGATCTTGGCATCTCATATTTGATTTCCATTGGTTTTGCTTCTGGTTCAATGGCATGGGTTTGATAGTGTGTTTATATGTTTTGATCCATAGCTAGACTTTAATTTAAATGTTTTTTGTCATTTCAAAAGAAAAATGAAGTTATGGTTATTCTGTATAACATATAAGATTGGAGGATACATTGCTTCAATTCTTGAAATTAAGGTTGCTGGTCTGATATGAATTGTTATTGAGATGTAATGACTAATGTGAAGTATTTATTAGTATTCTTATTCTGAGCAAGATAATTTAATGAGATTTGATTTACTATTATTCTATACATTAAAGTCATATAAACCTTAATTCAATGACATAAATAAATATTATAAAGTTTCGTTACATTTATGTTTTCATATTTATTTTAGCACTATTTTTGAGATGTAAAGATTAATCAACTAATACTACTTGTTCTGGACTGGGCCAGGGTCTGCCCCTAGATCGAGCAGGCCCAACCCACGTCCTGGGATGGCCCAACAAAGACCCCTTAGAGTGACCCGTGCCGGGCACAACCCCACCTCAACAGCGTCGGACACGCGCACAACATAGGGCGTCGTACAAAGACGCTATCCCCCATCCGGGCTCACTCCTCCCCGACACTCAGGTGCTCTTCTCCACGTGGGGTCATTTCCCTCTGTACATAAGAGTCCTCCCTGCGGGGACGCGTCTCTCCCCGACACGTAAGACTCCTCCCCGCGAGGACACATTCTCATGTAACCACCCACTCCCGATGGAATCGGTCTGCCCTAATTCCGGAGATCTAGGAACGGTTACCCCAGGGCGAAGACCACGTGCTGGTCTTCACTACGCCACATAAGCCCTGGCAGTTACTTGGATTGGGCCTGGCAATCCAGCCCAGTGCAAGTAACCGTTGGCCCCACACTGGGGGCTCTCTATAAATACCCTCTCACTTGAGAGGGTCAGGTTACACACTCTTTTACACTCTAACCTTGTACTTGCTTTTACTTGACCTTTGCCTTACTTGAGCGTCGGAGTACCTTGCAGGTACACCCCCTCCCCCGCCGTCTTTCAACCGCACCGGAGCTGAAGTCCACAAGACGTTGTTGGCCACCAAATACTGTCTGATCTAGGTAGGATCAGTGGCGCCGTCTGTGGGAACCCTTTGCTTCCCCGTTTTTCCTCCGATAAACCAAAGCAATCCTCTCGTTCATCACCATCATGGCCGGTAACCCATCTGCTAACAAAGCTCTGGACACCGTCCTCGCGCAACTCGAGAACGGGAACCACCGCGAAGACGCTGATGCCCTCCACGTTGAAGAAGGTGATGTGAGAGACGGGCATACCGCCTCCCCAGACTCCCAAGACGCGGCTTACGACGCTGCCCAACAAGACGACCAACAAGCCGTATTTCAGCCAGTTGCTCCTCCGCTCAATGCAGATTCAAGCACCGTGGCCCTATTTGCATTGATCAATCAGACCAATCAGCTGATAGCACACCAGAACACCAGAATTGAAGCACTGGAGCGAGGGCGGACACGGCGATCTTCCCCGCGAAGACATCGTCGTCCACCCTCACCTCGCTGTTCTCCTTCCCCGCGAAGGACTCCTTCCGAAGAATCTCGAACCCCCTCACCGGTGTGCGAGGGCCGTCGACCACGCCTTGAATGCCCCCAGCCGGCGGTCTCCCAGAACCGCCATCGCTCCCCACCTCGGAAGGAACCCAGGCCCTCCGCGACTACCAAGAAGTCCAAAACCACCGAGGAGAGACCGATGAACCGTTCGAGGAATTCCCCTCCACGGCATCACCAGTCCCCTTCGAGATCCCCGGCCGAAAGCGACGACAACGACCAGAGGACCCCTCTGTCATGGGAGATCATGAACGTCCCAATTCCTGCAGGCATGGAGAAACCCTTGCCACTGGGAACCTATAACGGTCTGGCCGACCCTGACGATCACGTAGAAAGTTTCGAAGCCATGCTCGACTTCAAAAATGTCAGGGGAGCCATTAAGTGCAGGCTTTTCCCCACCACCTTGCGGAAGGGCGCCATAACATGGTACAAGGGTCTGACACCCGGTTCAATCACATCCTGGAAGCAACTAAGACAACGCTTCACCAAACACTTTACTGTGTCTCATCGACACCCGAAGACGGAGGCTGCCCTAGAGAGCATCTTCCAGGGGAAGAACGAATCTCTCTGAAACTACATTGAGAGATTCAACAGAGAAGTTGCCGAGGTCCATACGACCGACGACATGAAGAAATATTTGATCATCCATGGACTATGTTTTGGATCTGATTTTTCCAAGTTCGTGGGCCTCCGCAGACCCAGCCGTATGGAAGACCTCCTCCAACGGGCTCAGTCGTACATCGAGCTCGAGGAGTCGGAGGCAGCGCATATCACCCTTAAGTCGAGATGCAAGGAAGGCCCCCGCGGCCACAAAGATAAAGACTCTCCTCCCCGACCAGGAGGAGAAAGAAAGAAAGAAAATCGCCCCCGTGATCCTCGCGAACCGCGCGGACCAGCTGGCCGGTTCACGGAATACACCCCGCTCAACACTCCCCGCGCGCGAATCCTCTCCGAGTGCCAGAACTCGAAATTTCTGAAAGGAGGCGTCCGTTTTCCGAAGCCGACTAGTCCCAAATCAAATACCGATAAGTCAAAGTACTGCAGGTTCCACCGGAGCCACAGGCATGTCACAGAAGACTGCATCCATCTCAAAGATGCTATTGAAATCCTCATCAAGGAAGGACACTTGAAGAAATACGCCCAGAAGAATGATACTCCTCGTCCTAGCTTCCGGGAAGCCCAAAACGTCGAGGATACGACACCTCCTCCCGACGAGAGTCGGCTCCAGGTCGCCCTCAGTGTCACTCGACCCGAAGATTTCTTTGTCCCCGTAATCATTGAAGGCCAAGAAGCAATTCGCAACATGTGGGCAACCTTCCCCCACGAGGACCCCGTCGCTGCCCGTAGCACCTGGGAAGGCTTCCCCAAGGCAATGGTCATCTCTGGGGGTAGTTACGAGAAGTTGTCCGTCGGGTCGATCAAGAGGAAATTTGATGAACTGGAATCAGCAACGTCGGCAAAGACAACCACTCTCGAGAAGGTGCGAGGGAACTCAAACCCTATCACCTTCTATCCCGAGGAGCTCCCCGGAGGAGCGCCCAACGCCACTATCCCCCTCCTGGTCAGGGCTCAGACGGCGAATTTTGACGTTCGAAGGATCCTTGTCGACCAGGGCAGCTCGGTCGACATCATGTACGCTCACCTTTTCGGGACTCTCCAACTCGACGAGAGACATCTGACCCCATACGTTGGCTCAGACCTGCAGGGATTCAATGGAACCACCACCCGACCATGGGGCTACGTTGAGCTGATGGTCACATTCGGGGCCGAAGACACAGCCCGACAGGTGAGGACCCACTTCATGGTGGTCGAATGTCCATCCCTTTTTAACTGCATCCTCGGGAGGACCACCCTAACCGAGCTTACGGCGGTACCATCAACGGTCCACCTCAAAATGAAGTACTACACGACCAGGGGACAAGTAGTGACGATACACGGGGACATAGACGCGGCCAGAAGATGCTTCGACGCCGCCATCAAAGGCATGAGTTCCATCGACACCAAACCCAAGACCGTGGCAAGGCCACCCCCGGACGCCGAACAGGCACCTCTCCCGTGCGTCAACGCGGTCGAACTCGACAGCAGGTTCCCGGGCGAACCCGATGAAGACGGGGCAGAAGACCTCGACCTCCATGCGGAAAAACAACGAGCGGCCTCTCTACCCAATGCGCCCCATCCCAGACGGAGACTTTGAGTTCGTGGTCCTCGGGGACGATCCAGACCGTAACGTGAATATTGGCACCGGGATCCCCGACCTGGCGAAAGAGCAGCTGAAGACATGTCTAAGGGAGAACGCTGATCTCTTCGCATGGAGCGCCTCCGAGATGCCTAGCCTCGACCCTGAGGTGGCTTGCCATCAGCTCGCAGTAGATCCGGCTGCTAGGGCCATAGCTCAACGTAGGCGTAAGCAGTCTCCCGAAAAAGCGGAGGCTGCTGAAAAAGCTGTAAAAGACCTCCTAGAGGTAAATTTTATTTCGGAGGCCAGGTACACAACCTGGCTGTACAACGTTGTACTCGTCAAAAAGAATAATGGAAAATGGAGGATGTGTGTTGATTATACTGATCTTAACCGGGCTTGCCCTAAAGACTGCTATCCTTTGCCTAACATCGACCAGCTGGTTGACAATTCTGCAGGTTACAAACTATTATCCTTCATGGACGCATACTTGGGATACAACCAAATTCCCATGGACAAGGTCGACAAACAACACATAGCTTTCATGACCGAATCGGGCAATTACTACTACAACGTAATGCCTTTCGGCCTGAAGAACGCCGGTGTGACCTACCAACGGATGATGAACAAGGTTTTCTGAGCTGAAATCGGCGACATGCTCGAGGTCTACATGGACGACATGATCATCAAATCTGCGGAAGAAGTCGACCATGCCGCACACCTCAAGAAAGTGTTCGACACAGCGAGGAGGTGCCGCATGAGGTTCAATCCCGACAAATGCACATTCGGCGATCGGGCAGGTAAGTTCCTCGGTTACTACTTCATAGAGCGAGGAATCGAAGCTAACCCCGACAAGTATAGAGCTTTCTCCGAGATCCCTACCCCGGAGTCAAAGAAGTCAATACAATCATTGAACGGGATGTTCACCGCCCTCTCCCGCTTTGTCGCCAAGTCGGCGCATTACGCACTCCCATTTTTCAAACTTCTTGAACAAAAAACGGAGTTTGAATGGAGCGAAGAATGCGAGCAGGCGCTCTTCCACCTAAAAAAAGTATTATCGCAACCCCCGATCCTCTTATGGCCTGAGAGTGGGAAAACACTTTTCTTGTATCTCGCGATCACGAGTGAAGCAGTCAGCGCCGTCCTCATTCGGGAAACCCCGGACGGACAGAAACCAATTTACTTCACGAGCAAAGCCCTCCAAGGCCCCGAGCTCAGGTATCAGCAGATAGAGAAAGTCGCCCTGGCCCTCATTACCGCGGCCAGGAGGCTACGCCACTACTTCCTCGCCCACACTGTCGTCGTAAGGACCGAACAGCCTATAAGGCAACTCCTTGGTCGACCAGATATGGCGGGGAGGATGCTCAGGTGGTCGCTCGAATTCGCCGAGTTTGACATCCAATACGAGGGAAGGAAATCCCTGAAGGCTTTGGTATTGGCCGACTTCGTGGAAGAAATGACCGTCCGGGAACATTCGACCAACGGATCCCAAAAATAGACGATCTACGTCGACGGAGCATCCAGCCCGAAGGGAAGCGGGGCAGGAATCATCCTCGAAAATGAGGAAGGCATCCTGATCGAGGTCTCCCTCGAACTATCCTTCCCGACGTCGAACAACCAAGAAGATTATGAGGCTTTCCTCGCCGAACTTCGACTGGCCGAGGACCTCTGAGCCAAGGAGGTCAAAATCTTCACCGACTCCCAGCTCGTGGCCTCGCAAGTCCGAGGAGAGTACCAGGCCAAGAACGACAATCTCATCGAATACTTGGCCTTGGTAAAAGAAAAGATGAAAAAGTTCACCTCCGCGGAAGTAACTCACATCCCCCGCGAGCACAATTCCCGAGCAGATGTCTTGTCTAAATTGGCAAGCACAAAGAAGAAAGGCGGGAACAAATCCGTCATACAAGAAGTGCTTTCCCGGCCGAGCATCATCAAACACGCTCCAGTGGCGGACGTAAACGCCATTGGTGACAGCAATTGCTGGATGACCACTGTGTACGAATACCTCACGACGGACAAGCTGCCCGAAGATCCCCAGGAAGCAGGAATGGTCAAGCGGCGGGCATGCTCATACACGATAGTCGAGGACAAGCTATACCGACGAGGGCTTTCTATCCCCTTCCTCAGGTGCGTCGACGAGACCAAGGTCCACGACATCCTCCAGGAAATCCATGAGGGAATCAATGCACAACACCTAGGCAGACGATCGTTAGCCCGTAAATCACTTCGGGCAGGGTATTACTGGCCCACCATGCAACAGGACGCCAAGGAACACGTCAACAAGTGTGATAGATGCCAATGACACGGGGACATGCACCTCGCTCCTCCTAACGAGCTCAAAACACTGTCCTCCCCATGGCCGTTCGCGTGGTGGGGGATGGATATCCTCAGACCTTTCGTCCAGGGGTCGTATCAAAACAAATACCTGTCATACCCCAAATTTTGACCACTAAGATTTCCCATCATTGTGCAAATCATCATCACAATATGGATGTACCTTTGTGCCTCATCAATCTCCTCAAGGAATTGTTGAGCATTCACCACAATCAAAATTAGGGTTTCAAGCCCTCTCTGAGTGCTTAGACAAAGGATCAATCAAGGAATGACATGATATTCAACTTTTCTAACCTCTAAAACATCCACAATAGATCAAGAGGACTCCCACTTCAAGGATTAAGCACAAGGTTGCTCCCTTTTAGGTGGATCAAGCTTCAAGTTCGCGAGTGTCACCAAATTAGGGTTTTGGTCGACCAGGGCCTCCAGATGAAAAATTTCATCTGGACACAAGCCAAAGATCCAAAACAGAACCTTATATACTCCATGGAACCTCATGGACCCATTCATCAAGTCAATTTTGCCTCAGGGGATGCATACATCAAAAATCAGGAATTAGGGTTTCTTGACCTAATTCACCCCTAAGTTGACTTTTGGGACAAATCATGAACCAAGACCTCAAGAGAGGGTTCGAGGGTCTCTAATATACCATATTGATCCATTTGGGACAATGGATTAATCCAAGAAGTTGGAGCAACAAGTCTCAATTTCATCTGCACCACAATTAGGGTTTCGCGAGGAAAGTCAATTGTAACTTTGACTTTTGACCAGGACATGCTCCCAAGCCCTATGACATGCACCAATATACCCTATGACATCCATGAAACATGTCCATCAAGTTTGATTTAGGTCAAGGACATGATTTCCTGAGGAATTGCACAGTTTGGAATTCATCTGATAAAAAGTCAACTTTGCACAAAAGTCAACTTTGACTTTTTGAGATTTTTCACCAAAATGGATTTTTAACCCTAAAATGATGTTAATGTATGATTTGAATCATCATTCATCAAGAAAAATCAAGAAAAGTTGGATAACTTGTAAAAGGGGTAACCATAAAAACTTAGAAAATTTTCTAAGTTAAAAATAAAGTGACAAGGGTACCAACTTTGGAGGATCATAACTCCTAAACCACAAGGCCATTTTTCCCATCCAAAGATGGATTTGTAGCCCTCATTACCCTCTATAAAAACTTCAACTAGACCTAATTCCAATTCATTAAGGATTTTGAGTTATGGAGTGATCAAAATAGCTGAAAAATGAAAATGTCACTTTTTCCAACACTTAGTGAAATTTTCACTAAGTCCAAATCTGTCCTCACTTTTTGCCAAATGTAGGGGGATTTTTCACTTGGATTCAAAAGAGATCAAAACCAAACATGTTCAAACAGTTGTTGTATCATGTAAGGGCTTTCCAAAATGGCCAAGAACATTGCCAAATTCCATTTAAGTCATGAGATATGACATTGGAAAGTTGCCTTGCTGAAATCTGCCAAGGCAAGGCAGAATTTGCAATTTTGCTCGATTTGCCAAAATCAGCCAAATTCAAATGCTCCTATCCACTTGGACACATCTGAGGATTGAATCTAAAGGGGACAATCACTGAGCCAAGCCTTCAAAGTCCATGGAACAAGAAATAGCATGTTGAACCTAGAATGGCCAAAATAGGGACAAGACTCCAAATTTGGATTGAAGCATTCAATGGAAGCATCAAGGTGGCATGGACTAAGCCATTCTCATCTGAAATCAGTCAAGACTTATCCAAGACCAAGGGGACCAAAGCTTTATTCCCTAACCTCTAGTCAATGGCTAAAGGAGACTTGGATTTTCATTTGCCAACATTGGCCAAACCTACTTAGCAGTTGCCATTCACTATTCCTTGCCAAACAAACTTGCTCTACTATAAATAGAGCTCAATTGTGATCAGTTTGAGTACACCAAAGCCATCTAACAGATGCTTTCCTCAAAATCTATTTCTCTTGGCAAAAATGCCTTTCTTAGCAAGGTAGCTACCGGGTTTTGAGTTTGAGAGCTTTTCCAATCAAACCAATCACTCACACACCTCACATACATCATATAGAAGTGATCCAAACACTCACATAACATCTGGAACACAGATTTCACAAAATCACCAGCCAATTGCTCAAGTTCTTGACAGTTTTGCAGTTGAGGTGCCATCTTCAACTCCAAACCATTTCAATCCATTCCAAGCACTCAGACACATCACTTGGCACCTAGGGAAGCTATCCACATCATTGGAACCTAGCTGTAACACCTCCAACACAAATCATGATCACCAGCTACAAGTGGTAAGCATGAGCTCTTCTAACTCTATGATCCATGCAATTTTTGCTGCACAATAATTTGGCCATATGTTCATAATCATGCATGGAATGTTTCCCCTCAATTACTTGCATTGTTTGAATCGTGTATCAAAAATCATAGCCTTCATGCAGAAATTAGGGCTCTTGAGGATTTTTCATGATTTCTTGTTATATGTTTAATTTAAATGAAATTAATGGACATAGACATGATCGTGAGGTTGAGACTAGCATAATGATATGTGGATTGCATGTTATAATCAAGTATTCAGTGAGATTGGAGAGAAAATGAAAATCTGGCCAAGCCCAGAACACGCGCGTGTTCTTGGTGTGTTCTTGGCGCCATTTTTAGAAATTTGAATATTTGAATTTTGTGATTTTATTTAATTGATTCAAAAATTAATTTCTCTCTGAGCTTTAATGATTTTGAGTTGATTCTTTTTTTAATAATTCACAAAAATGTTAAAGTATTTTATTTTATCAAAAAATCCCAAAAATATTATTTATTTCATATAATTGATATTTTTTCAAAGAATTAATGTTTTAATTGTTTTTGACATTTTAAATATTTTTTCCACATTGACTTTGCAACTTTTAATGCTTTCTAATTATTTTGTAGGTCAATACTTAATTTTTGAAGCATTAATCCAAGATCAAATTTTTTTTTTCATATGTTAAACAATTTTGATCATTTTAATAGAATTTTTATTCAATTAAATACATTTTTTGGAAACAAATTAGGGTTTTGGATTAATTCAACCCTCATAAATCATTTTCAAACCTTTTGGGCCTCTAATAGAGTGTAAGACCCAATCTTTTTTTGACCAAATCATTTTTGGGCCTCAGTGTATTGTATTAGTCCCGATACCGTAAAAAATGAACGGCGCGATCGTCGCCTTTTGAAAAATAACCCTGGGCCTCTCCTTAAGCTATAAGACCCATTCAAAACTTTTGGGCCTCTAATAGAGTGTAAGACCCAACCCCCTTTTAACCAAAATCATTTGGGCCTCAGATATTGTATAAGCCCCACTGCGTTAAAAGAAAACCTCGGTGCGATCGCCATTTTAAACGAAAAATCATCTGGGCCTACCCTCGTGTTATAAGCCCTACTCTTTTTCTTTACAATTTTTGGGCCTCAGTCACTTGTATAAGTCCCTCTGTACAAATTCAAACAGTGCGCTCACTGATAAAACCCTGCGCCTCTCCTTGAGCTGTAAGCCCCAAATCTTTCTTTTTCAAAGCACTTTCTCCTTTGATTTCGAATATACTGTTGTTTTTCAATCTTTATTTATTGAACAACTAACCAAACAGCATGGAAGTTCTACAACCGAGTAAGTGGTTATTGCTTTCACTTACCGCTTTCATATACATATAACTGTATTGTGGGGCTGTTTCGCTGTAAGTCTTCTTTCATAAACTCATATCAACTGTGTAATAATAGTATAGATATTTAGAGTTTCCCCGACAACTACGTCTAGCATTAAGCCCGTTGATCACTCTTAGAAATAGTCTAAACTAGATCCCCATAGGATTACCAGACACAATCTTCCCTCCTCTTGGGGTTAAACAATATGGAGATAGGAAAGGCAGCATTCTCTGTGAACCCATTCATAGACTGTTACTCGTAGAAGTTGTCAAAGAAACTCTATTCCCCAGAGATGATCTCTTCTCCGTGAATTGCATCTCTTGAGTTTCTTCCAAATTCTCAAACTTTCCTGACTTTGATCTATTCTCGGTGAATAGCATTGCCTTGAATTTCTCGGGGTTTGGGGACCCACAGGCTTCTTAAAAGCAATTGTCAAGAAGCTCTACTCCCCAGAGATGATCTTTTCTCCGTGAATGGCATCTCTTGAGTTTCTTCCAAATTCTCAAACTTTCCTGACTTGATCTATTCCTTGTGAATAGCTTGCCTTGAATTTCTCGAGGTTTGGAGACCCATCGGCTTCTTAAAAGCAATTGGCCTCCTCTTGGGCATCGTACAAGGACCCACAGGCTTCCTAAAAGCAACCCCGCCTCCTCTTGGGCTTAGTACAAGGACCCTACGACTTCATAGAAGTATTCACAGCCTCCTCTTAGGCTTCGTATAAGGATCTCTTCCTACGGGAATGATAGCCTCCTCTTGGGCATCGTACAAGGACCCGTCGGCTTCTTAAAAGTTTCCAGCCTCCTCTTGGGCTTCGTACAAATTGTCCCGACGACCTCCTAGAGGTATAGGAACAGAAATTAATCATCTGCATAGAACCGTCTTTTCAAAGAGTCTACTACTGTTTCTCAAAGTATAGTACAAAAGATGAAACTCTAGACTTGGACAGTCTAATCTCCTTGAGTCTCAAAGACATTCTCAAGTGACCCCTTCGTTAAATAGGAAGGAAACCTGCAGACTCGGACAGTCTCAATACCCTTCGGATTTCCCGCTTCCTTAAAGAACAGGAATAACCGGATCCCTGAATCAAATCCCTGAGTACAGTGTTTCTTATATAAGAACTGATTTTCTGTTTAAAATCAGTATACTGGACCTGTCACTTAACTGAACAGTCACCATAGCCTCCTCTTGGGCTTTGTACCATGATTCTCCCCAGCGGAGTCAAACAACGTTCAGCCTCTCTCTCGTGCTTTGTACGAGACACATAAGAGACTCCCTCGTTGAGTCAATTACCCCTTTGGCCTCCATCTCGGGCTTTATACGAGATACAAAAAGGTTCTTATTGAGCCAAATAAACAACAGCCTCCATCTCGGGCTTTGTACGAGATACACACACTCTCTTGTTGAGTCAAATTAGCCTCCATCTCGGGCTTTATGCGAGATACCAAAAGATTCCCTCGTTGAGTCAAAACCTTTTAGCCTCTCTCTCGGGCTTTGTACGAGACACATAATAGCCTCCTCTTAGGCTTTGAATAAGATAACCACTGGTTAATCCAATTAACCTTTTAGCATTAAAGCTGTGCCTCGTTCACAGTACACAAACATCAACAACTCCTTCCCCCTTCATCTAATCGCTGTAAGCGGCAAGCCTCTGGATTATTTACATCCACGCCACTGTCCCTCTTTTAGGATGGAAATTCCTAAGGAAAGATGGCATTGCTCTACACTGAGTTAAAGTCTTCTCCTTCAGGTTAAAAACCCCCTATAAAGAAAATTATGGCATTGCTCTACACTGAGTTAAACTCTTCTCCTTCAGGTTAAAAACCCCCCTACGATCACTCTGATTTCCCTGTTTCGGTAAACGGGAATACGTAGGCATAAGATTGAAAGAAAAATCTTAGCGAGCACACTAAACAAAAACCCAAAATCCCACACTCTCATGTATCTATCAAAAGCATCAGTCCTAACATCCTAATCCTTATTCCCCGCCAGAAAATCCAAGAAAGAGAGAAAACCGTATTGGCGAAAATACAAATAACTAGTACAAAGGCCCCCCCACATTGATAGCATACGTAACCTGACAGACCGTTGTCTAAACTCAGTATGCAAAGCAGGGTTAATTGGAGACATCTATTTCCCTTCCTTCATCAGCTTTAATAGGATAAAAAATGAATCGACCTGTAGTAAGCTCAACCGCAGAGAGCGACCAGCGCTTAAGAACTGCGTCCAAAATCGTTCGCTACAGAAAAATGGCGCCCACCGTGGGGTTCCGTCTCTGTTTTCCTTTTTTCTCTTCACTTATGTGAAAACCACAGATTGGGGCTTCCGCCGGGGAACCCATTTCTGTCAGGAACTTAGGATTCATAGCTTTAAAGGTCTAGGATGATTAGGACAAATATATATACTGCTTTTCCTAATTATTATACGTGTTTATTTTTCTGCTAATGGGAATGCGTGTGATGCCGCATGTGGAAAGATTGAGTATACACTTAAGATAAGTAATGGCGACGAGCTCGACCATCAACCTCAGTGGAGGCTAACCAATGCAACCCATTCTCTCACCTAGACAATGGGCCGATTGTTAAGTCTGAGAAGCTGAGGAGCCAAACCCTTTCGTAGTGCAAATATTATCGGAAATAGTTGTTACGCGATACTACCCTCATTTAAGGCTGGTGATCTATTCTCGGTGAATAGCACTTACTCTAAGATCGCTCTACAACTCGCTGGCGATCCGCTTGTTGTTTTGATTTCCTGGGAGGAGCTGATGATAATGAGAACAGGTACAAAAATCACCTTAGTATAAACCTTTGGGGATGGGTAGAGCCTTGACTTCATGACAACGACCCTTTGACCCCATGTTTTTTCTATGTTTTTGTGTGCTGCATTCATGCATTCATCTAAAAAACATTAAAACATTCAAAAAAATCTTCTCTCCTAGTATTTCTGTTTTTAAAAATAAACTAAGACTGTGATTGCAAATATCAGAGAAAAGGATTACGCTAATGGATTTCGGTAGAAGGAGAACTCATAGTTATACCTTCAAGGTTCCAAAGTTAGAGGATTTGAGAAGGTTAGCAAGGATGATCACTAACCCTGAGGCTTTCAGAGCCAAGCACAGAGGTTTGCCACCACTGTTAAGAGTCCATGTGATTGAGGGAATCATGGATACGCTCATTCAATTTTATGATCCAGTTTATCACTGTTTCACATTCCCGGATTACCAGTTAGCACCAACGCTGGAGGAGTATTCTCATCTGATCGATTTACATATCACTGATCGAGCTCCATTTTCTGGACTGGAAGAAATTCCAAAGAATCAGACCATTGCAAGAGCAATTCATTTGGACGAGTCTGAGGTCAGGACTCACCTAACCGCTAAGGGTGGCATCCAAGGTTTGCCAGCCCAGTTCTTGACAAAGAAGGCCCTGTATTTTGCCAGTATAGGAAACGTGACTGCTTTTGAAAGCATCTTTGTCTTGCTCGCCTACGGGTTATTTTTGTTTCCCAACATCAATAACTTCGTCGATATTAACTCCATTAAGGTTTTTCTCATTGGAAACCCTGTGCCGACTTTGCTCGCAGATGCGTATCATTCTGTACACTTGGGAAATTTGTACAGTGGAGGGGAGATCACATGCTGTGTACCTCTGCTTTATAAATGGTTTATCTCCCACTTGCCCAAGTCTGCTGCTTTTTGGGATTGTAAGAATGTCTTACGTTGGTCGCAGAAGATCATGTCTCTTACCAACTCTGACATAGATTGGTGTAATAGGATCTTTGATGGAATCAGAATCATCGACAGTTGTGGAAACTTCCCCAACGTACCCCTTATAGGAACTAAGGAAGGAATCAACTATCATCCAGTTCTCGTTCATCGTCAATTTGGATACCCGATGAGGCACATCCCACTGGGCGTTCATCTGGAAGGTCTTTTCTTCAAGGAAGGAGAAAATGACAGAGCACTAAAGATGGAAATAGTGCACGCTTGGAAACACGTTCATAAGAAAGGACGGGAGTCTCTAGGAAAACCAAACTGCGTCTCGGTGGAGCCTTATCTCCATTGGGTACAAACTAGAGCTCTCAAGCTAAAAATGCCTTATCCTCGTTACGGAATTCTTCCGCCGAGGGAATCTTTCATGTACTTCATGACTGAGACTGAAAAGCTTCAGGTTACTCTCAACAAAGTACAAAAGGAGAGAAGGTCTTGGAAGAACAAGTACCGCACCCTCGACGTAGAGTGCATCAAAATACAGCAATTACTGAAAGAGAAAGATGCTCTGATTGAAATTTTGGAGCAACATGCTGTGGATAATCAGGATGACCAAAGGAATTTGCTCGCTCCTTTCACTTGGCAAAGGAATGACAACCCGACAACGGCCCCAGAGCCCCGGTCAAAGAAAAGTAAGATACCAGAATCAGCACCCGATTTCTCTTCAGAGAGGACTCGGGACCCATTAGTTTAGATTTCTATTTCTGTACTTTATAATCTACTGTATTTCTATTTCTATAATCCTTTGAATTTCAATAAAAAGGGGTTTCTCCACTGTTTGATATTTGCAATCTAATTGTCAAAGTTTATTTTGATTAAACCTTAAACAATTAATATAACCATTGCATTCATCATTCTCACACCGCGTATTCTTCTTACCTACGAATCTCACGTTTGTGTCTCGATTCTAAAGTCAAACAATCTCATTCGTATAATACTTAGGCCAATCATCAGAAAAGGATGGATGATCTTGAGGAAGAAAACAGAGAGTTGAAAGAAAAGATCGACGCTCTGAGAGAGGATATAAGAAAGCTTCATAACGACATGCAAGCCATGGCAGAAGCTCAGCTACAAAGGACTGTGATCTCAGAGATCACCTCAACGCCCATAGTGGAGAAGTATGATCCTAGGTATCAAATGCCGAAAGATCGTCCTTGGGGCATTCCTGTTAATTATATCCCGGAAGGATATGTTCTGCCGATCACGGAAGATCAGGGAATCACAACAGATACCACTGGGCCTGAAGGTTACAAACTTCGGGAAAGCGAAGATGCCAGGGGCATACTGAAGACTCCTGAAGGTTACAAACTTCGAGAAACGCCAAGACTCACTGCCGTAGTCATGGTACCACCCCCTGTGGTGCACACTATCCCGGAAGGAAACTATGTTTAACAGAATGGAGGAATTCCAGGAGCAGTTCTTGGAAATGCAGAAGGAACTGCAAGCCATTCGTGGTCAGGATCTATTTGGAAAGGACGCCGCAGATCTCTGCTTGGTCCCCAATTTGAAAGTCCCGCACAAGTTCCAAGTGCCCGACTTTGAAAAGTACAAGGGTAACTCTTGCCCTCAGAGTCACTTGCTGATGTACGCTCGGTGAATGTCAGCTCAGACGGAGAATCAGGACCTGCTGATTCACTACTTTCAGGATAGTTTAACCGGTGTCGCACTCAAATGGTACATGGGTTTAAACCGTGCCATGATCAACACTTTCAGAGATCTTGGTACTGCCTTCGTCCAACAATACAAATACAGTTTGGACATGGCACCCGACAGAGATAAACTTAGATCAATGTCACAAAAGGACAAGGAAACCTTTAAGGAGTACGCTCAAAGGCGGCGTGAAATTTCCGCTCAAATTTGTCCACCTCTTGAGGAAAAAGAGATGACAAAGATCTTCTTAAAGACCTTAAGCTCATTTTATTATGACCGAATGGTTGCCAGTGCGCCCAGTGATTTCACCAAGATGGTCGGCATGGGTGTACATCTTGAGGAAGCCATCCGAGAAGGACGTTTGGTAAAAGACACTGGATCGACGAGCGGTACTAAAAAATACGGTAGTGCTCTCCCTAAGAAAAAAGAGCAAGATATTGGGAATATCTCTCTCGGAAAGCAAAGGCGACGTTATCAGCCGGTAGCAGCTGTAACTCCTGCTATCAGCCCTGCGCCTATTCCTACGTATCAACCTCAGGTTGCGCAGAGCCAACCTGACCAGCAAAGGACACAACAGCCTATTCAGCAGGGTCGTCCTCCATATAACAACAACCGTACAACACGGCCACCAGGATTTGATCCTATACCCGTAACGTACACAGAGCTGTTTCCATTACTACTGGCTAAGGGGCACATTCAGACTAAGTCTCCTCTTACAGTACCGGAAAATCCGCCTTTTTGGTTTAAGGTGGATCAAACATGCCCTTATCATCAAGGAGGTTCAGGGCATAACATAGAGACTTGTCTCAGTTTCAAGTCTGATGTGCAAAAACTTGTTAGGAACGGGGTCTTATCCTTCAAGGATACGAATCCTAATGTTCTCACGAATCCGCTGCCTCAACACGAGAGGGCTGCAGTCAATTTGATAGAAGGAGAGACTAATGATGTCTATCAAATTCACGATGTACTCTTGTTGAAAACCAATCTGGTCAAGATGCATTATAGACAGAGTGGATATGGCCATGTGCCACCTTATAATTATCACCAGTGTGATATCTACTCTAAAGACAATCAAGGATGTTCCGTGGTGCAAGCAGCTCTACAGGAACAAATGGATCTCGGATGGATCCAAGAGTACCGAGTTCGTGGAGTTAACACGGTCTACACGAATTCTAATGTCATTCAGAACCACGATATCCGTGCAATGAATGCCAACTTGGTGGCAATGCACTCAAGGAAAAGCCAGTATCATAATCTGCCGTGGCACGATTACAGTTCCTGCCTGACTTGCTCGGTAAACAAACAGGGATGCTCTTTCATACAGGAGGCCCTCCAGCGTCAGATGGATTTTGGATGGATCCAAGACTACCATGATAGGAATCCCTATCAGATCAATATGGTTCAGATCTTTGACATTCGCGTGATGAATACCAACCTGGTAGAGTTACATGCTGAACAGGTCCGACTCAGATTCCTAATATCACATGACTATCAAAGCTGTAAGGCAGGTTGTGAAAACGATTGAAGTTGTACCCTTGTCCAGGAGGCACTTCAGCACTTGTTAAATCATTGGTGGATGCCAATTTATATGAATGAAGATACTCAGCAAATTAGTATCAGCAACAAGAATCCTACTCGGCGTCAGAGTCAGGACGTCCGATCTGGGGAAGCTAACCTAGTGAGGTTACATTGTATTCAAAGTGGGCGTGGCCAGGTGCCACTACACAATTATGACCGTTGTAGTGTCTGTTCGGAAAGTGACCAAGGCTGTTACCTTGTGAGAGCAGCTCTTCAGGGTCAGGTGGATCGTGGAGAGATTCGCCCATATCCGGGTTCTGGACCCATCAATTGGTCGCCGAATTACCTTGCCAATCAAGTCGAGGATGTTGTCACAATCTCTGGTCATCACAGGACCAGGGATGTTTTTGCCATTATCCCTCTACTTGACGAATCTAGAGTTCCCAACCGGGAACAGATCGAGATTACTTATGATGGTCAGAAAAATCATAAGGTTCCCATAGTCGTCTATCTACCGGGACCATTACCATATGAATCAACTAAGGCTATCCCTTACAAATACGGTGCAACAACAATTGAGAATGGAAAGGAAATTCCATTACCCTCCGTCGTAAACATTGCAGACATCAGTCGAGTAACACGGAGTGGTCGAATCTTCAACCGAGGGTTTGGGGAACTTAACAAAGAAAAGGAACTTCAGACAGAAGCTCCCGATCCATCAGTCAGTCAATCCAGTAATCCCGACCTTTCGAAAAATAATGATGAGATGCTGAAGCTCATCCAAAGGAGTGAATATAACATTGTTGATCAACTGTTACAAACTCCTTCAAAGATCTCGGTATTATCACTGTTACTCAGTTCAGAAGCCCACAGGGAGGCTCTACAGAAAGTCTTGGAGCAAGCCTTTGTGGAACATGATGTAACAATCAGACAGTTCGATAACATTGTCTCTAACATCACTTTCTGCAATAATTTGGGATTTAGTGATGAGGAGTTACCCGAAGAGGGTCACCATCATAACATGGCGCTCAATATTACAGTTAACTGCCAGGACGATGCTTTAGCCAGCGTACTGGTAGACACAGGGTCAACCCTGAATGTTATGCCGAAGTCCACTTTGATGCAATTGTCATTCAAAGGCCCTCCGATGAGAGTCAGCGAGGTTGTCGTCAAAGCATTCGATGGATCCAGAAAAACAGTTATCGGTGAAGTTGATCTTCCCATAACTATTGGTCCTCACACTTTCCAAGTTACTTTCCAGGTCATGGACATCCGGGCAACGTACAGTTATTTATTAGGAAGACCTTGGATACATCAGGCTGGAGCGGTTACTTCAACCCTCCACCAAAAGCTAAAGTTCATTCAGAACGATCAACTTGTCACAGTTTATGGGGAACAAGCCTTGCTTGTGAGTAACTTGTCATCATCTGCTTGTATAGAACCCGAGGAGGTTATTGGAACTCAGTTCCAAGCACTGTCGGTGGGCAAGGACAATCAATCCCAAGGAGGAACCTCGATTTCCTCATACAAAGATGCTATCAAAGCGGTCGAGAGTACCGACACAACAGGATGGGGACAACTTGTCGTTCCTATTGACAATAAAACAAAGAAGGGTCTTGGTTTTTCTGCAACCTGTACCTGGACAGCTGCCAACGATGAAAGTCTTCATCCCCTTCAAAACTTCTTCCACAGTGGAGGTTTTCTTCACCCAGTGTCTCAAATAGTTCATGCTATCAATGAGGAAGATCCCTCTGACACAGATGAAGAATGGAAGTCCTATCTTAACAAGGACGGTTATATGTCTCAGGAAGAGGTGCCTACGCCATTTTGCTATACCGCACAGAGTCCGAGATTTATACCAAGGTCAGACTTCGAAATGATATATGGAGATTGTGATCCGGAAGGATGCCGTGCTCCGCCCAATTCATTAGAGGAAGACACTCTGATGAAAGACAACTTTGACCACAACTATTATGGCCCAATGGATGGTCTGCCAATGTGGCAACCTTATCCAGGAGACTTGGGGCAAGAAAGTCAGCCGAACAATGAAAATCAGCTGAGCATCACTGAACAGAATACTTGTATCCCCACCATGTCATGGGATTAACACTCAGGTCATTCTGAAGCTACTCAACATGAAGATGAATTCGCAACGTTCGCAGGACTTGAATTCATCAACTATGCTTTTCCCGAGGTCAACGTCATCGAGAAAGATGACTCCTCCAGTTCCAGAGAAGTTTGGGACACTCTGGGAGAACCAAGTGGAAAATACGACTATATGGTCAAGTACACCACTCCTGAAAGCTCTCGTATCAGGCTCGAAGATATCCAGCCTACTGGATGGGGAGATACAGCTGAGAGCACAAATACTATGCAAAATACAACTGAGGAATTCTCCTACGATAATTCTGCCTGGGAGACAGATTCCAATGATCCTGCTCCATCAGAAATCAGCGTTATTTCTGAAGACAAATCAAGGAAGGTGCCAGACTTTGTGATTCACCGAGGAGTTCGTCGCCAATGGGTTGCCGTCGAGGTTCCGAAGATCGTTCATCAGTCAAAGTAATTGCCATCTTTAACCTTTCACCCTGCCCAGGTGAAACGGATGTTATGATAGGGCTCGCTTTCTGTAAATTATCCCTCTTCGCTTATAAAAAGTGGCAGAGTTTTGTTTTATAGGGCTGTAGTTTCAAGATTCGACTTGTTCATTAATAAAATAATGTCATTCTGTAATTTCCGCATTAATTGCTGTTTTCTCTTTTCGCTTTTTTCAGAAAATAGTAATCCTAAAAAACAATTCAATAATAAAAACAAGCAGTAATAAAAATAATACACTGCACACACTTTTGCATTTTCTCTATCTCTTCTAAACACGAATCATCACGTCATGTAGATTGCTTGTTTTTAACCCAGTTGAAACATACGATCCGATGCCTTCTCCCAATTTTGAGTTCCCGGTATTCGAGGCTGAAGAAGAAAATGACAACGAAATTCCAGAAGAGATCTCCCAACTACTCAGACAAGAGGAAAGGTCCATTGAACCTCACAAAGAGCCGTTGGACACAGTAAACTTGGGTTCAGAGCAAGAGAGAAAAGAAATCAGGATTGGGGCACTGCTCAGTCCAACTGCCAGAGAGGGTTTGATAAAGCTTCTCAAAGAATTTCCCGATGTATTCGCTTGGTCCTATCAGGATATGCCAGGGTTGGATACCAGCATCGTGGAACATCACTTACCGTTAAGATCGGAATGTCCGCCAGTAAAGCAAAGGTTGAGACGCACTCACCCGGACATGGCCATCAAAATCAAAGAGGAGGTACATAAATAAATTGACGCGGGTTTCCTCGCTACGTCTGAATATCCTTAATGGTTAGCCAACATCGTACCCGTTCCCAAAAACGACGGAAAGGTCAGAATGTGTGTCGACTACAGGGATCTGAACAAGGCAAGTCCAAAGGACGACTTTCCTTTACCACACATTGATATGCTGGTAGACAGTACAACAAAGTTCAAAGTTTTCTCCTTCATGAATAGATTCTCGGGCTATAATCAGATCAAAATGGCGCCGAAAGACATGGAGAAAACTTCGTTCATTACCCCATGAGGTACCTTTTGTTACAAGGTGATTCCGTTCGGTTTGAAGAACGCCGGGGCAACCTATCAAAGGGCCATGACTACTCTGTTTCATGACATGATACATAAGGAAATCGAGGTATATGTCGATGATATGATTGCAAAATCAAAAATAGAGAGTGAGCACGTTGAACATCTGTCAAAATTGTTCGAACGTCTAAGAAAATTCAAGCTCCGCTTGAATCCCAACAAGTGCACCTTCGGTGTCCGTTCAGGGAAACTACTAGGGTTCATCGTCAGCCAGAAAGGAATTGAGGTTGATCCTGACAAGGTCAAGGCCATTCAAGAAATGCCTTCTCCGAAAACTGAAAAACAAGTCAGAGGATTCCTGGGACGTTTGAACTACATCTCCAGATTCATATTCCTCATGACCGCCACATGCGCGCCGATCTTCAAGTTACTTAAAAAGAACCAGGATTGCGTTTGGTCAGAAGATTGCCAAACCGCCTTCGACAGTATCAAGGAATATCTGTTGAATCCTCTGATTCTATCACCTCCAGTGGACGGAAGACCACTGATCATTTACCTCACAGTCCTAGAGGACTCAATGAGATGTGTACTTGGCCAACAAGACGAAACTAAACAGAAAGAGTCTGCCATCTACTATTTAAGCAAGAAATTCACCGACTGTGAAACTCGGTACACGATGCTTGAGAAAACTTGTTGCGCTTTGGCCTGGGCAGCCAAACGTCTTCGCCAATACATGATTCGTCATACTACTTGGTTAATCTCCGAAATGGATCCAATCAAGTATGTCTTCGAAAAGCCTGCTCTCACGGGAAGAATTTCCCGTTGGCAGATGTTATTATCAGAATATGACATAGAGTACCACGCTCAGAAATCCATTAAGGGAAGTATTTTAACCGATCATTTGGCTCATCAACTGATTGACAATCAGGAATCAATCGGGTTTGACTTCCCAGACGAAGATGTCATGTATCTAAAAATGAAATATTGCGATGAACCGCTACCCAGTGAAGGGCCAGAACCAGGTTCCCAATGGGGACTAATCTTTGACGGAGCAGTAAATCATTACGGAAACGGAATTGAGGCAATCATTGTTACCCCTCAGGGTACCCACATTCCTTTCACTGCCAGACTTAAGTTCAAATGTACGAACAACGAGGCCAAATACGAAGCTTGTATTATGGGTCTCGAAGAAGCAATTGATTTAAGGATCAAAAACTTGGACGTATACGACGAATCAGCCTTGGTTATCAATCAGATAAAAGGAGATTGGAACACATACCAATCAGGATTGATTCCTTACAAAGACTACGCAAGAAGGTTGCTACCTTTCTTCAACAGAGTTGAGTTTCATCATATCCCTCGTGATGAGAATCACATGGCTGATGCATTAGCCATCATCTCTTCCATGATTAGTGTATGTCAATGGAATGACATACCTAAGATCGACATAATGCACCTTGAAAGGCCCGCCTACGTCTTCACGATTGAAGCAGTCATAGACGACAAATCTTGATATCATGATATCAAATGCTTCCTTCAGAAACAAGAATACCCACCTGGGGCATCCATGAAAGATAGAAAAACCCTCAGAAAATTGGCTGGAAACTTCTTCCTGAGCGGTGACACTCTCTATAAGAGAAATTTTGACATGATCTTGCTCCGATGTGTAGACAGACCAGAAGCAGACATGCTTATGAAAGAAATTCATGAAGGATCCTTTGGCACTCATGCCAACGGACACACAATGGCGAGAAAAATCCTGAGAGCAGGGTACTATTGGTTGACAATGGAATCCGACTGCTACAAGTACATGAGGAGGTGTCACAAATGTCAGATATACTCCGACAAAATTCATGTACCGCCATCACATCTCAAAGTTCTCTCTTCCCCATGGCCATTTTCCATATGGGGAATCGACATGATTGGCATGATTGAGCCCAAGGCTTCAAACGAACATTGGTTCATCCTGGTAGCCATTGACTATTTCACTAAGTGGGTCGAAGCAGCGTCATTCGCTAATGTAACCTGACAAGTGGTGGTCCGATTTATAAAAAACAATATCATCTGCTGTTATGGTGTTCCGAGCCAGATCATTACTGATAATGGATCTAACTTGAACAACAGGATGATGAAAGAGTTGTGCTCAGAGTTCAAGATCGAACACCATAACTCATCTCCCTACCGACCCAAGATGAACAGAGCGGTAGAAGCAGCCAATAAGAACATAAAAAAGATCGTTCAAAAGATGGTTGTAACCTATAAAGATTGGCACGAGATGCTACCCTTTGCTCTTCACGGTTATCGCACATCTGTCCGCACTTCAACAGGGGCAACCCCTTTCTCTCTAGTATATGGCATGGAGGCAGTGCTCCCCATAGAAGTAGAGGTCCCGTCAATCCGAGTATTGATGGAAGCTAAGCTTACAGAAGCTGAATGGTGTCAAGGCCGACACGACGAACTGAATCTGATCGAAGAAAAGAGAATAACGGCACTATGCCACGGTCAGTTGCATCAACAGAGAATGAAGAGGGCGTTCGACAAAAAGGTCCGACCTCGTGTTTTCAGAAAAGGAGACCTTGTGCTCAAGAAGATACAGTCATTTCTCACTGATTCGCGAGGTAAATGGACTCCGAATTATGATGGCCCCTATGTGGTCACGAAAGCTTTCTCAGGCGGCGCCTTGAGACTTACAACCATGGACGGAGAGGAATTTGCTTACCCCACGAATGTTGATGTAGTCAAGAAATACTTCACCTAAACTAAAAAAAAAAACGTCTCGGTGGATCGAAAACCCGAAAGGGCGGTCTAGGAAAAAGTTAGAGACATGAAAAAAATCATCCCGATGGATTGGAAAGATCACAGTACAATCCAGGAAAAAATTAGGGATAATGGCAAGTAACTATGTTCAACAGAGGCAAGTCCCTCAGCAGCAGTTACACCATCCATCGGAGGAAAACTCCAGTCAAGATCGTCTTCGACAGAAGCTCAGGATGCCCCGAATTCAAAGTTGGTAGAAGGATAGTGGTCGTTATGTTTCAACGTAGCCCTTTTCCCTGTAAATTACCATTTTCAAACTTTGTAAATACTCAATGGAATCACGCTTTTGGCTGATCTCCATCTTATCAATAAAATTTGAGCCCTTGTGCTTTTGTTTGCAATTCTTATTTGTTTTAGCTTTACAGAACGACGTTGTTAACATGATTAACGATTCTTGAAATAAAACAAAAATGAATTTACTTATTAAAACTTTTTCTGCTTTAAAATAAAGATGGCAATTTCTTTTGACTGTTGAACATCAAAAGAATCTCAACCGCTTCTCCAGAAGTAAGCTAACTTCAAAGTACAGAATCAAAGTACTCCTTCTAACCCAGTACGCCTGAATGAAGGGATCAATTGTGTCAGAGACCTTGTTTCGTCTGACACGCCTCGGCCGAGTTCTTATCTCCTAAGCCCGATCAACATAGCTCCCAACAGGGACTATCTCTCCTAAGCAAGGTGGAATTGCTATTCTGAACCAACGGTACTTCTTCGCCCCGCGATGGCCGAGTATCCAGTAGTGTTCACCTGTCAGTTTGTATGTCGCGTCAGTTTTGTCAGCATAAACATACACACATCATGCATTATTGATTTGCATCACATTTCATATTGCATCACTATCACTCTAGTCGGTCTTGTCCCCTAGTGATAGAAGTTCTCTCAATCGAGTTGTCAGTTCTTGCCTCGCCAGGAAACACTGCGTTTGAACAACCTCGCCTCCAGTTTATTTTTGGGAGGAAGTTGGCCTTTGACCACTTTGATAACTCGAACCTTTGAAAAGCCAGAGAAGCTTTCTACAAATGTCAATCTTCGCCATTGAAGATGATATCCTTGCTTTCCCGGATTAAGGAAAATCCACAGAGAAAGCCTCCTAAGCAGAGATTTGGCAGTACAACTGTCATTCTCCAAAAAACCCACCGATGAAAAGGTCATCGGCACCTCAAAATTGGACCCCATCATATGGCATTTCTCCGGGAGGATCCCGAGAAAAGTATGATGTAAGATCCCAAGCGACAGCAGTCTCCCAAGGGACCTGCTTTCCCCCTAGTAGAAACAAATGGCGTCTCCAACAGAGAAGTTTGTACACCTCTACAACTCAGACGACTGGGTTCCCCAGCAAGTCTGACATCGAAACTTTTTCCACTCAAATGGCATCTCCCCAGGAAAATTCGACGAGAAGTTTGAGGAAAACCGCTACAAATAGCGTCCCTTATCAATAAAGTTTCTTGACGAAAGAAACTTAGACCAGTTCCTTGGTAGGAACCCAGGATCGAGGGGAAGTTTACAAAGGAAACTAAGACCAGTTCCTTGGCAGAAAACCAAGATCGAGGGGAAGTTTAAATCCGAAACTTAGACTAGTTCCTTGGTAGGAAACCAGGATCGAGGGGAAGTTTAAAAATAAAACTAAGACCAGTTCCTTGGTAGGAAACCAGGATCGAGGGGAAGTTTAAATAAGAAACTTAGACCAGTTCCTTGGTAGGAAACCAGGATCGAGGGGAAGTTTAAAAAGAAAACAGAGACCGGCTCCTTGGCTGAAGACCAGGATCGAGGGGAAGTTTACCTTTTTATGCATCATTGCTTAGTAAAATAAGATGAATGCGTAAGCTATCATTCGTAGTCATCAAAATTTTGGGTATTTCGATATTTAATCCTCTTGCACCCCGAATGCCCGAATACCTTCTTCATTCACACCTTCGGGTCCAAGAAGATTAAATAGGGGCATCTGTCATACCCCAAATTTTGACCACTAAGATTTCCCATCATTGTACAAATCATCACACAATATGGATGTACCTTTGTGCCTCATCAATCTCCTCAAGGAATTGTTGAGCATTCACCACAATCAAAATTAGGGTTTCAACCCCTCTCTGAGTGCTTAGACAAAGGACCAATCAAGGAATGACATGATCTTCAACTTGTATAACCTCTAAATCATCCACAATGGATCAAGAGGACTCCCACTTCAAGGATTAAGCACAAGGTTGCTCCCTTTTAGGTGGATCAAGCTTCAAGATCGTCAGTGTCACCAAATTAGGGTTTTGGTTGACTAGGGCCTCCAGATGAAAAATTTCATCTGGACACAAGCCAAAGATCCAAAACACAACCTAATATACTCCATGGAACCTCATGGACCCATTCATCAAGTCAATTTTGCCTCAGGGGATGCATACATCAAAAATCAGGAATTAGGGTTTCTTGACCTAATTCACCCCTAAGTTGACTTTTGGGACAAATCATGAACCAAGACCTCAAGAGAGGGTTCGAGGGTCTCTAATATACCATATTGATCCATTTGGGACAATGGATTAATCCAAGAAGTTGGAGCAACAAGTCTCAATTTCATCTGCACCACAATTAGGGTTTCGCGAGGAAAGTCAACTGTAACTTTGACTTTTGACCAGGACATGCTCCCAAGCCCTATGACATGCACCAATATACCCTATGACATCCATGAAACATGTCCATCAAGTTTGATTTAGGTCAAGGACATGATTTCCTGAGGAATTGCACAGTTTGGAATTCATCTGATAAAAAGTCAACTGTGCACAAAAGTCAACTTTGACTTTTTGAGATTTTTCACCAAAATGGATTTTTAACCCTAAAATGATGTTAATGTATGATTTGAATCATCATTCATCAAGAAAAATCAAGAAAAGTTGGATAACTTGTAAAAGGGGTAACCATAAAAACTTAGAAAATTTTCTAAGTTAAAAATAAAGTGACAAGGGTACCAACTTTGGAGGATCATAACTCCTAAACCACAAGGCCATTTTTTCCCATACAAAGATGGATTTGTAGCCCTCATTACCCTCTACAAAAACTTCAACTAGACCAAAGTCCAATTCATTAAGGATTTTGAGTTATGGAGTGATCAAAATGGCTGAAAAATGAAAATGTCACTTTTTCCAACACTTAGTGAAATTTTCACTAAGTCCAAATCTGTCCTCACTTTTTGCCAAATGTAGGGGGATTTTTCACTTGTATTCAAAAGAGATCAAAACCAAACATGTTCAAATAGTTGTTGTATCATGTAAGGGCTTTCCAAAATGGCCAAGAACATTGCCAAATTCCATTTAAGTCATGAGATATGACATTGGAAAGTTGCCTTGCTGAAATCTGCCAAGGCAAGGCAGAATTTGCAATTTTGCTCGATTTGCCAAAATCAGCCAAATTCAAATGCTCCTATCCACTTGGACACATCTGAGGATTGAATCTAAAGGGGACAATCACTGAGCCAAGCCTCCAAAGTCCATGGAACAAGAAATAGCATATTGAACCTAGAATGGCCAAAATAGGGACAAGACTCCAAATTTGGATTGAAGCATTCAATGGAAGCATCAAGGTGGCATGGACTGAGCCATTCTCATCTGAAATCAGTCAAGACTTATCCAAGACCAAGGGGACCAAAGCTCTGTGCCCTAACCTCTAGTCAATGGCCAGAGGAGACTTGGATTTTCATTTGCCAACATTGGCCAAACCTACTTAGCAGTTGCCATTCACTATTCCTTGCAAAAGAAACTTGCTCTGCTATAAATAGAGCTCAATTGTGATCAGTTTGAGTACACCAAAGCCATCTAACAGATGCTTTCCTCAAAATCTCTTTCTCTTGGCAAAAATGCCTTTCTTAGCAAGGTAGCTATCAGGTTTTGAGTTTGAGAGCTTTTCCAATCAAACCAATCACTCACACACCTCACATACATCATACAGAAGTGATCCAAACAGTCACATAACATCTGGAACACTGATTTCACAAAATCACCAGCCAATTGCTCAAGTTCTTGACAGTTTTGCAGTTGAGGTGCCATCTTCAACTCCAAACCATTTCAATCCATTCCAAGCACTCAGACACATCACTTGGCACCTAGGGAAGCTATCCACATCATTGGAACCTAGCTGTAACACCTCCAACACAAATCACGATCACCAGCTGCAAGTGGTAAGCATGAGCTCTTCTAACTCTATGATCCATGCAATTTTTGCTGCACAATAATTTGGCCATATATTCATAATCATGCATGGAATGTTTCCCCTCAATTAATTGCATTATTTGAATCATGTATCAAAAATCCTAGCCTTCATGCAGAAATTAGGGTTCTTGAGGATTTTTCATGATTTCTTGTTATAAGTTTAATTTAAATAAAATTAATGGACATAGACATGATCGTGAGGTTGAGACAAGCATAATGATATGTGGATTGCATGTTATAATCAAGTATTCAGTGAGATTGGAGAGAAAATGCAAATCTGGCCAAGCCCAAAACACGCGCGTGTTCTTGGCGCCATTTTTAGAAATTTGAATATTTGAATTTTGTGATTTTATTTAATTGATTCAAAAATTAATTTCTCTCTGAGTTTTAATGATTTTGAGTTGATTCTTTTTTTAATAATTCACAAAAATGTTAAAATATTTTATTTTATCAAAAAATCCCAAAAATATTATTTATTTCATATAATTGATATTTTTGCAAAGAATTAATATTTTAATTGTTTTTGACATTTTAAATATTTTTCCACATTGATTTTGCAACTTTTAATGCTTTCTAATTATTTTGTAGGTCAATACTTAATTTTTGAAGCATTAATCCAAGATCACAATTTGGTTTTAATATGTTAAACAATTTTGATCATTTTAATTGAATTTTTATTCAATTAAATACATTTTTTGGAAACAAATTAGGGTTTTGGATTAATTCAACCCTCATAAATCATTTTCAAACCTTTTGGGACTCTAATAGAGTGTAAGACCCAATCTTTTTTTGACCAAATCATTTTTGGGCCTCAGTGTATTGTATAAGTCCCGATACTGTAAAAAACGAACGACGCGATCGTCGCCTTTTGAAAAATAACACTGGGCCTCTCCTTGAGCTATAAGACCCATTCAAAACTTTTGGGCCTCTAATAGAGTGTAAGACCCAACCCCCTTTTAACCAAAATCATTTGGGCCTCAGATATTGCATAAGCCCCTCTGCGTTAAAAGAAAACCTCGGCGCGATCGCCATTTTAAACGAAAAATCATCTGGGCCTACCCTCGTGTTATAAGCCCCACTCTTTTTCTTTAAACCTTTTTGGCCTCTTGAGAGAGTGTAAGACCCATCCTTTTGTACAGTAAACAATTTTTGGGCCTCAGTCACTTGTATAAGTCCCTCTGTACAAATTCAAACAATGCGCTCACTGATAAAACCCTGGGCCTCTCCTTGAGCTGTAAGCTCCAAATCTTTCTTTTTCAAAGTACTTTCTCCTTTGATTTTGAATATACTGTTGTTTTTCAATCTTTCTTTGTTGAACAACTAACCAAACAACATGGAAGCTCTACAACCGAGTAAGTGGTTATTGCTTTCATTTACCGCTTTCATATACATATAACTGTATTGTGGGGCTGTTTCGCTGTAAGTCTTCTTTCATAAACTCATATCAACTGTGTAATAATAGTATAGATATTTAGAGTTTCCCCGGCAACTACGTCTAGCATTAAGCCCGTTGACCACTCTTAGAAATAGTCTAAACTAGATCCCCATAGGATTACCAGACATAGTCTTCCCTCCTCTTGGGGTTAAACAATATAGAGATATGAAAGGCAGCATTCTCTGTGAACCCTTTCATAGACTGTCACTCATAGAAGTTGTCAAAGAAACTCCATTCCCCAGAGATGATCTCTTCTCCGTGAATTGCATCTCTTGAGTTTCTTCCAAATTCTCGAACTTTCCTGACTTTGATCTATTCTCGGTGAATAGCATTGCCTTGAATTTCTTAGGGTTTGGGGACCCACAGGCTTCTTAAAAGCAATTGTCAAGAAGCTCTACTCCCCAGAGATGATCTTTTCTCCGTGAATGGCATCTCTTGAGTTTCTTCCAAATTCTCGAACTTTCCTGACTTGATCTATTCCTTGTGAATAGCTTGCCTTGAATTTCTCGAGGTTTGGAGACCCATCGGCTTCTTAAAAGCAATCGACCTCCTCTTGGGGATCGTACAAGGACCCACAGGCTTCCTAAAAGCAACCCCGCCTCCTCTTGGGCTTAGTACAAGGACCATACGGCTTCATAGAAGTATTCACAGCCTCCTCTTAAGCTTCGTATAAGGATCTCTTCCTACGGGAATGATAGCCTCCTCTTGGGCATCGTACAAGGACCCGTCGGCTTCTTAAAAGTTTCCAGCCTCCTCTTGGGCTTCGTACAAATTGTCCCGACGACCTTCTAGAGGTATAGGAACAGAAATTAATCATCTGCATAGAACAGTCCTTTCAAAGAGTCTACTACTGTTTCTCAAAGCATAATACAAAAGATGAAACTCTAGACTTGGACAGTCTAATCTCCTTGAGTCTCAAAGACATTCTCAAGTGACCCCTTCGTTAAATAGGAAGGAAACCTGCAGACTCGGACAGTCTCAATACCCTTCGGATTTTCCGCTTCCTTAAAGAATAGGAATAACCCGGATCCCTGAATCAAATCCCTGAGTACAGTGTTGCTCATATAAGAACTGATTTTCTCTTTAAAATTAGTATACTGGACCTGTCACTTAACTGAACAGTCACCATAGCCTCCTCTTGGGCTTTGTACAATGATTCTCCCCAGCGGAGTCAAATAACGTTCAACCTCTCTCTCGGGCTTTGTACGAGACACATAAGAGACTCCCTCATTGAGTCAATGACCCCTTTGGCCTCCATCTCGGGCTTTATACGAGATACAAAAAGGTTCTTATTGAGCCAAATAAACAACAGCCTCCATCTCGGGCTTTGTACGAGATACAAAAACTCTCTTGTTGAGTCAAATTAGCCTCCATCTCGGGCTTTATGCGAGATACCAAAAGATTCCCTCGTTGAGTCAAAACCTTTTAGCCTCTCTCTCGGGCTTTGTACGAGACACATAATAGCCTCCTCTTAGGCTTTGTATAAGAAAACCATTGGTTAATCCAATTAACCTTTTAGCATCAAAGCTGCGCCTCATTCACAGTACACAAACATCAACAACTCCTTCCCCCTTCGTCTAATCGCTGTAAGCGGCAAGCCTCTGGATTATTTACATCCACGCCACTGTCCCTCTATTAGCATGAGAAATTCCTAAGGAAAGATGGCATTGCTCTACAGTGAGTTAAAGTCTTCTCCTTCAGGTTAAAAACTCCTATAAAGGAAATTATGGCATTGCCGGATTCGCATATCCCGGTTAAAGTAATTCTCCTTTATAACCAGTCACCCAACAGTTGTGACGGACAAACCCTTCTTTAGAGATGACAAATTCTCTCTAAAGTCAAACCCTTTTAGCTTCATATATTGGGCTTTGAACAAGATACAAATACACTCTTCAGCTTCACATCTTGGGCTTTGAACAAGATACAAATCACCTTTCGCTTCACGTCTTGGGCTTTGAACAAGACACCAAAACAACCATTTCCTCCCATAGAATAAGAGGAACTACGATCGCTCTGATTTCCCTGTTTCGGTAAACGGGAATACGTAGGTATAAGATTGAAAGAAAAATCTTAGCGAGCACACTAAACAAAAACCCAAAATCCCACACTCTCATGTATCTATCAAAAGCATCAGTCCTAACATCCTAATCCTTATTCCCCGCTAGAAAATCCAAGAAAGAGAGAAAACCGTATTGGCGAAAATACAAATAACCAGTACAAAGGCCCCCCCACATTGATAGCATTCGTAACCTGACAGACTGCTGTCTAAACTCAGTATGCAAAGCAGGGTTAATTGAAGACATCTATTTCCCTTCCTTCATCAGCTTTAATAGGATAAAAAATGAATCGACCTGTAGTAAGCTCAACCGCAGAGAGCGACCAGCGCTTAAGAACCGCGTCCAAAATCGCTCGCTACAATACCTCATCGTCGGGGTGGACTACTTCACGAAGTGGATTGAGGCGGAAGCATTGGCCAAAATCACGGCCTTCAACATACTACGTTTCTACAAGCGGAACATCCTCGCCCGATTCGGTGTATCCCAAGCTATCGTCACCGACAACGAACCACAGTTCACCGACAGGAACTTCCGAGACTTCGTCACCAAGCTAGGCACGAAGCAGCACTTCACGTCGGTCGAGCACCCTCAAACGAACGGGCAGGCTGAAGCAGTGAACAGAGTAATCCTCTGAGGATTGAAACGTCGACTAGGCGACGCCAAACAACGGTGGGTCGAGGAGCTACACAGCGTCCTCTGGGCCTACCGGATAACCCCGCATTCCACGACCGGGGAGACCCCTTTTCGTCTAACCTACGGAACGGAAGCGGTGATCCCTGTGGAGATCGGGGAACCCTCGAGGAGAACGGAAGCCCAGCACGACGGAGACGAGGACGACAAAACCCTGCGGGAAAAACTCGACTTCGTCGAGACTCGTTCGGGTGCTTCTCTTCGAGAAGCTTTACTTAAACAGAAAATAACTTTGCGTTATAACGACAAAGTTATCAAACGTGATTTTCCAGTAGGCACCCTCGTCCTACGAAGAAACCAGAAAGACTCGCGAGAAGGCAAACTCGCCGCGAACTGGGAGGGCACGTACCGCGTCCGCGTGAAAACGGGGACAGGAGGCTATTTCCTCAAAAATCTGCACGGGGAAGAACTTGCTCGACCATGGAACGCTGAGAAACTCAAACAATACTACAATTAAGCACTGTTCGCAAGTCACGAACATCGCGATTACGGGGACGCACTAAGGTACGAGCGCGACACCCCTATACAGAACACGATGATCGAAGGTCGCGTTGTGTGCGCGCAAGGACTTTTGATTCGACGGGGATACCTCGATCGAGTTCCGCCATCTAGGGATGGCAACGGGTCGGGTCGGGTGCGGGTTTCACACTACCCAAACCCGCACCCGAAATCAACACCCGAACCCGAACCCGAACCCAAAGGCTATTCGGGTGGCAAAATAACACCCACGCCCACACCCGCTGGGTTCGGGTTTTTTCACCCAAACCCGAACCCGTAGTAAAAACTCAAAATATATATATATACACAAATATATATATATATATATATATATATATATTTATATATATATATATATATATATATATATATTTATATATAAATATATATATAAATATTTATATATAAATATATATATAAAAATATATATATATATATATATATATATATATATATATATATATATATATATATATATATATATATATATATATATATATATATATATATATATATAGCGGGTGTGGTTTCGGGTTTCGGGCACGGGTTTTACACCACCCAAACCCGCACCCGAAATATCGGGTGGCACCCGAACCCGAACCCGAACCCAGTCAATTCGGGTTTTCACCCGTTGACTCGGGTTCGGGTGCGGGTGGGCCCCGCGGGTTTGGGTCTGCCTGCCATCCCTACCGCCATCGTTGTACCAATTAGGCAGAACACCCAGCTCGCGATGGGAAGTTCACGCCACGAAGCTAAGACCTCGACCGAGCTCTTAGCCTCGTTGAAGGTCGGAATACGTCTCCGACCACCCGACCAACTCTCCACGCTGTCAGGGACTATCAAGGTCGAGCAAATCCCAAAGTCTTTATTACTTAGACAAAAACAAAGTATAGAAATCTTTATTACTTGGACAGAAACAAACAAAGTATAAAAAATGCCATAACATCACACACAGTATAAACCATACAAATAGCACACGAGCAGATAAGCAAAAATGCATTGAAGCGGGCAAAAGCCCATTGTACAAATATTACAAACAAGTATCAAAAGCCCTTGGCATGCAGGCCGGGCGTATGTATCGAAAAATAAATAAAAACGGCTCGCAGGCCGAATAGAACGAAGAAGAAAAGCCTACTCGGCGACGGTCCCTTTGGGCTCCTCGCGTTCATGAATCTCGTCCACCCGCATCGGCTGCACGATCTGACCGTCGACCACCTCGGAGTCGGGGTCAATCCCTTCGGTTGTGAGGTCGGGGTTGAGGACCCGAAGCTGCTGCAAGGCGTTCCTGAAACCTATATCAGCCGATACGAGGTTGTCCTCCTCGGATTCCCAGAGCTTCGCTATCAGCGCTGCCCGCGAGGTCAGTAACCTGTCTTCCTCGGTTAACTCATCAGCCGGGCGGACAGCCTCCTCCAACACAACATTCCTCACCAAGAGACGATCCCTCTCCTCTTCAATCCCGACGAGACGTCTCCGCTCTTCCTCAGCATTCTTTAACTTTTCCTCCAACTTCCCTTGAAGCTCGACCTGGGCCTGGTTCTGGCTTTTACAGTCGGCCAGCTCCTTGCCCACCTTCTCCATTTCGGCTGAGATGGACCAGAAACTCTCGCGCAACTTGTTCAGCTTGTCCTCCGGGCACGCCTCGTCGTTCAGCACAAGGGCAGCCGCCCAAATCCGCATCACAGCGGACACATCCTCCACTAGCACCCTTCTCCGAGAGACCTTGTCGACGCCTTGGATGGCCTGAGCTTCGGGGGCACCCACGCATATGGACTCTCGTTCTCAGTAAGGTCGATGGCCACTGTGTCCGCAATCCGCTGCCTCTTCAGGGAACCCTGGGGGCTGGGAGAATCACTATCCTGGTGAGAGCCAGAAGAACCCCCGGTTGTCTGAGTGGGAACTGATTCCTGCACTCGGATCTGCTCGAGGCGGCTTTTGCCTCCCTTCTTCGTAGCGCGGTTAGCCTTCAACTTTTTGAGGCGCTCCTCAGCAGTCGACATCTTACCTACAAATTGAAAACAAAGAGGTCAGTAATTCAAAAAGAAGGACGAAGGGAAAGGCAGGTCGGGGAGGCCACCCCACCTAACAGGTCGAGAGCTTCCTCGTCAGAAAACGTCTCGAGGAGAGCCCTAGTGTTGATTAGTCGACACTTCGTTAAGACCTTCCCGTCGTCGCCCAAAAGGAAGTCCCCGTTTGGCGTCACGAGCTTGGCTTTGTTAAACCCACTGACGAACTTGACTATGGCCTCGTGAGTCAAGCGGTCCCCTTTACAGAGTTTACCAGGGCTGACGATATAGTTGTCCGTTCCCCTCTTGAAGTGTTCTTCAGTCCAGAACAACGGAAACCTGGGCACAAGGGCCTCCTCTCGCCGCCCATCTACTTCTTCGACGACCCGACGGTACACCGTGTTTATGGCCTCATATGTGACCGGCCTCACGAGGTAGTACCGATACTTGAAATCTCGTACAGAGTCCAGATAAGTGTGAAACAGGGTTCTCACCTGCTTGAAGGACACCTAACCATGCTTGCCGTCGACAGCCTGCCGTTGAAGATGGAAAATGCGAAAAAATAGGGGCACCATCGCCCCAATCTTCAAGTATTTGCACACGAGCTCGAAATCCCTGATGAAAGCGAGAGAGTTGGGGTGGAGTTGAGAAGGGGCCAAATGCAGCCAGACAAACACTGACTGTTGAAAATCTGTGAAGGGCAAACGCCACCCGCCTCGTCGAACATAAACTCATATACGGGAAACCGCATCCCGCTATATGCTGAGCATAATCGATGATGTTGCAAAGGTCAGAATACGTTCCATGACTTCGGTGAACCTACTAGGCGGTGCTCGACGGTACAAAATATGTCGGCCTCGTTCAGGTCGACAAACTTAGAGATCATGTTCACTGCCTCTTCGCAGGCCCACTCGTCGGGAAGCCTCACCCTGGCGCTGGTTGTCTCCGCCATAGGTGAATCGGGCCCGTCGTAAATATCCAAAGATCCCTCGGCCACTGGCAATACGTCCATTTACCTGAAAAGCAGAAGGAAATGGTGAATTCGATGACCCATATCAAATCCACCCCCTCCACCACTGATCAAGTGAAAGGGCGAGGAGGGAACGTCAGGGAATGCGAACCCGCGACCATCCTTAGGTCCGCGGGGAGTGAAATTGGGCGGGACTCCGGGGTATTCGACCCATATCCCCGAGATAAACGTCAGTTCCCCGGGGATTCCGTCCTTAATCCCTGGGATGTTCAACAAAAGAACTGAGAAACGTTCATCTCATGACCCCGAGATATTCTTCGTGTCCTCGGAGATTTCATCGGGTCTCCCCGCGAGATTCAACAACTAAACTATGAAATTTTTCCGTTTTTGCCGGATATTTCGTGATTTCCATGGGAACTTCATCAATTCACCATAATATTTACCCTACAAATGTAGAAGAAAGGAGAAGAAAGAAAGAAACTCACTTGAAATAACTTCTGGTAGGGTTCCGGCACAGCAGTTAGCGGCGGCGTACGGTGACAAAATAAGAGAAGGAAGAAAGAGTGAATCTGAGCAAAGGGGGAGCCAAAAGTGCAAATGGGACGAGATGACCCTTATTTATAGGGCTCACACAAGTTTCGAGGGCTCCTAGGCAATCAATTACGCTACCCTAGCGTAGCCGCCCTAGACAATGATGAGTTGCGACACGTGGCACACACTCTCCCAAGCGTGTCGTTTCATTCCCCAACACGCGTCTTTTCATTCATCTCATTTCAGACTTGCCGTGTCCCCGCGATGTCGCCTATCCACGGCCAGTCTAGCACGAACATGTCGACTCATTTTTGCCCGATTACCAACTGTTCCTCATTTAGAGTCCCTTTCCCGGCTGGACCCGTCCTCGACATAACACTGACCCTAAAGTCATTGTCCCGACACCTCAAAGCAACGACTTGGGGGGCTTCTGTTCTGGACTAGGTCGGGGTCTGCCCCTAGATCGAGCAGGCCCAATCCACGTCCTGGGATGGCCCAACAAAGGCCCCTTAGAGCGACCCGTGCCGGGCACAGGCCCACCTCAACAGCGTCGGGCACGCGCACAGCATATGGCGTCGTACAGAGGCGCTCTCCCCCATCCAGGCTCACTCCTCCTCGACACTCAGGTGCTCTTCTCCCCATGGGGCCATTTCCCTCTGTACATAAGAGTCCTCCCCGCGGGGACGCGTCTCTCCCCGACACGCAAGACTCCTCCCCGCAAGGACACATTCTCATGTAACCACCCACTCCCGATGGAATCGGTCTGCCCTAATTCCGGAGATCTAGGAACGGTTACCCCAGGGCGAAGACCACGTGCTGGTCTTCACTACCCCACGTAAGCCCTGTCAGTTACTTGGATTGGGCCTGGCAATCCAGCCCAGTGCAAGTAACCGTTGGCCCCGCGCTGGGGGCTCTCTATAAATACCCTCTCACTTGAGAGGGTCAGGTTACACACTCTTTTACACTCTAACCTTGTACTTACTTTTACTTGACCTTTGCCTTACTTGAGCGTCGGATTTGCTTAAAATCTTCATCCAAGAACAATACACAATCCAATACCTCAAGGCTTATGGATCTGTGCGACACCTATATCTGCCACGATGCATTAACTGATACAAAGGGATACTTACAACCTAGAGAGCTAACGACTCTCAAAACCCTAAACCCTTATTTTTACAGAAGAGAACTAGGTTACAAAAGGCATGTAAAATCCTAGGTCTAAGTCTTCTTTTATAGGCTTTAATTTCTTTGGGCTTCGAATCTTCTGATTATTTCTTCCTTGATCCATGTTTTGATTGCTCCCTAAATCTTGCAACAAATTTAGAAACATCCTGCAATATCAGATCAAGATGTCGAGACATCCGTTAGGACATCATATCTGACCAGTCTCCTTTCATCAAACTTCTTCATATTTAAACATATCTTTTGACATTCCGTTCTTCCAAAAATTTGCTCAAATTAGCAGAGCTTTCAATCTCCCCCTTTTAACAAATTTTTGGTTAAAACTCTCTTGGTCAGAAAAAGAAAGTCTGGCGTTTGGTAGATATGATTGGAACACTTCTGAGACTCTTTCTTACCCCTTAAATTCCTAGCTGTAAGTTGGTGTACATGAGGAAGAGTACATAACCCACTCCCCCTTAAACCTGTACTTGTCACGGAGGGATAAATCTTCCTATTAAGAGGCATAAGAGAACCCATAAGAAGGTCCAGTTGTATCTTGCGTAACATTGAGTACACAGAGCATGTAACTCAGGTCACAAGACACAACCTGCTTCCTAACTCAGATCACAAGGCACAAATGGAAAGACTCAGATAGAATGTTAGATCATCCTCTCCAACATCCTTGCAAAACAACTGCAAGGATGCACCAGATGTGTGTTGAAAGACCCATCCCACACAACCATTCTCCCCCTTTTTAGCCAAAAATTGACAAAAGTAGCCAATACAGTTTGATATCCATATGTTACTTATCCAAACACGAATGAAAGACATGATGAATCAACCCACAACCTGGAATTCCACAAACAGTTGCACTCTTTAAATACCTACACGGTTTCTCTAGATATCCATGGTCCCAAGAAGTTACCGCTGAATAATTCAATGGAGAAATAAGTTCAGGTAGGTAAATTCAATATTAATAACTATGCTCCACCCAACTAAGACTGTGCCAACTTTTAAGAGTAACCGTTCAAAAGAAACACTTGTATCAAGACACATGTTACCCATGCCTTCTCTAGGAAGCACTCTCCACCATTCAAGACAGCCAGTTGGGACCCACCCTCATGTCATAAATAATGTCCTGAAATTTCGTCAGTCTTGTTCAGTCTATCTGAAGCACAATCACCATCCTTTTGATGAGTCCCAAGAATAATCCTTTTAAACAGAAGACCAAGATTAATTGACCAAGATGTTAAGACATTTCTTCAAACATCTACTTGTATTGACATTTTAAATGATGGAATTAACTTTATATTGTCAAGTCCCCCACGACCTTGCAACAGTAATGTCAAGACATCCTTCTTGACATCTCATCCTCCCAGGATGGAAACATAATCACAGCTTACTTGACACATAACACAAGCTTGATTCAGAACTGCACCCCTGCAGTAAAATACCTTAGATTAAGGAGCAACTCCCCCTATCTAAGATAACCAGTGTTCCTCCAATGAACACTTATGTTGATGAAAAGAAAACATAAGATGCATCTTCATGTCTTCAAGAGCGCACCCTCTGTATAACCTACCTGCTGAACACAATCATCAACTCCACTTATTGCTTCTTCTGACAAGAACCAATAATCTCTCACACATGAACACCATCATGCTTCCCATGAGGACACATTAGGATCACCATCCTAAATTAACAAACTCTTGGATTAAAATCAAAGCTCCATTGATCCCCCTCTTCTTGAACCCATCTATACACCACACGAATTCTTCTCAAATTCTCATGTATAGGCCTCCATGTTCCTTGAGATAAAATCCAATTGATCTGGAATGATCCACATTCCTCAAAGAGATACCATACCTCTTAGTTTGTTATTTTCTTAACGATGTCAGATATCGTATACATGCTCCAGAAATCCTCAACCCATTTGCTCCACAAGCACCAAACTGATTTACTTATAACATGTCCCATTCACACCAGTCTTCCAAGATAATACTTTACCCATCATTCTCCCGTATGATAAGATAAATACTTAGACAAGATGTGAGTTTCAAGTTCTACACTTAGAACTTAGTATCCTACTCCAAGGATAACCAACCCAGAAAATGTTCTAACATCAGTTAGGACATTCTTCATACATCACAGACACTACACATCATGGTTCTTGATATGCTCCACCACTGGACTTACTATATGCATAGTAATCCAACTGAAGATCTTCAAACAACACTGCACCACCAACTTGATCAATAAGAACTCCAGATAACCAAAGAGATAAATAAACTCTCATCCACCAAAAGAAGGCATACTTCAATCCTCAATCTAGAACTTCTACCACAAGCTCCAAGAGAATCAGATCCTCCTTACGTTTTTAACCAACTACCCTTCTGCCTAAGAGCATTTAGTTCCAAGCACCCTGCTTGAATGCACACTATGAAACCAACCAAATGCCACCTTTTGATTGATCTCACTCTTTTTCAAAACTCCCACAAGATACACTGATCAACCAATGAAATCTGATCTTCAAGTCACATGAACTACTTGCTCCATAGCAAGACATCTTGGATCCACCAAGCCTCTAGACATGTAACATCTTCTCAACCCACAGCTCCCGTAAACTGCATGAGATAGACCTTTTTGAAGCATCCATACCTTTCATTCTCCTGTAGATCACCTTATCTTAAGCTGATGTGCCACATCACCAGCTGAGATCCTGATATTAAGCTAGATGTCAGAACATTCTGATACGACATCCAACTGTTGAATTCAGCTCCTCCTTCTTCCACTTAGAAGAACCTCCTCCCTTTACTAGAACAAGAGTTCCATGCTCTTCTAGACTTGATTCAATAACCAAGTTTGAGTAGAAAACCTCAATCCTGCTTATCACAGATATTCCTTTCAAGCTCACACCTTGATGAATAACTGCTTTGAAACTCCAAAGACTTCACACCTGCCACGTCTGAATCTTTAGAAGAGCAAGTAGTCTTAGACTACACCATAGCCATACCAAAGAATGCCACTTTCCTTAGTAGAGCAGTATGTAGAAATTCAGAGATAACTGCCACTTAACCTTGACCTTCAAACTCAGCATGATCATATGCTCCCAAGTACATAGATCAGAAATAAACTGACCCAAGCTATGCTAACACCAGCACTCCATTTCTCCTAGATCAGAAATAAACTGATCCAAGAAATAACCATCAAGATTATGATGTCTTCAACTTCATCTTCAACAACATTAAAGTACAGACCAGTTTCTTGCCAGGAAACTCTCCAGAGATCACATGATTTTGTCACACCAGACTGAAGCCGATTCTTAGATTAACACCCAAGACTAAAATAGATGCTAAAGTGCATGCAGTACCCCTCCTATGATTCTGCACAAACTCTGATGATGAAATGTTCCAACATCTTGTTGAACATCAACAATCTTGACTTTCAAGGATAATCAATTAAATGCTTGTGAATTCTACAAATAGCAATTGATCTTAAATCCTTGTCCAATGACCCTTCTTCATTGTTGTAGCTAAGCTCTGCCAGATCACTTCATGAACACTTATCAAGCGTTCAATCTTTTGCAAGTATCTTCATTGACAACAAATGTTGAGATACCAAGGCTGCCACCCTTGACTCAACTAACTAAGATTATCTCTGAACGAATCCTATTTACCTCAACGATTCTGAGAACTCTAATCAGATTGGATCCACCTTTAGGGTTAAGATAGATGAATCCTTCCTTGCTGTTTTGGATGGTGAAAATAAATCACCTCCACATTCTTCAGGTTGTGTTTCATAGAAAGACCTTATAGTCAGAAGAAAAACTAGAAGACTCCAGATGCACGACTGAGACGCCTTTATGAGTGGACTTGAGAGAATTCTCAAGTATCTTTGACAACCTAACCGATCAATAATTTATCAAAATCCCAGAGCAAGAACTTGATAAACTTAAACCACTACGCCAAAATTGGCTTTTCACATCGCACCAAAAGACAACGCTTTTTGTACAAAGCGCTGCTATTGGTCTTTAAAAAATTTTGCTAAAAAAAAGCACTGTAAAAGACAGCCTTTAGAAAGCGCTGTAAAAGACAGCCTTTAGAAAGCGCTTTTTAAAAGCGCTGTTAAATGCCCTAAATGGAAGCCACCTTAGAAAGCGCTTTTTGAAAAGCGCTGCTATAGGTTTTACCTTAGAAAGCGCTTTAAAAAAGCGCTCTTATTGGTTAACCTTAGAATGCGCTTTCAGAAAGCGCTGCTATAGGTCTTAAATTCTCCTCACTTTAGAAAGCGCTTTCTAAGGAAAACGCTCTTATAGGTAGCACTTAAGAAAGCGCTTTTTGAAAAGCGCCCTCTAAGGTCATTTATGAATTAAAATATAAAACACATTTCATATCATTTTCAAAAACTTCTTTTCATTTTCTGCTCTCGACTGTTTCTTTCGGCTGGAACCCTTGCTTTCGTTCATTCTTGCCATTGCAATCGTCCATTGCCGTCGTGAAGAAAACCTTGCCATTTCCATTGTCGTCGTCCATTGCCGTCGTGAAGAAGAAGACAAAAATGAAGAAGAGGTACGTTGTTGTTTCTTACATTGTTGTCGTCATTGTTGTTGTTGTTAGGTCGTTCTTGCTGTTGCCGTCGTGAAGAAAACGTCCAATAGTTAGGTCGTTCTTGCTGTTGTTATTTCTTACATTGCTGTCGTTCTGTTGTTGCCGTCGTTCTTCAATATGTTGTTTATTCTCTGGTGTGTATTTGAAGAATATTAAAATGATTGAGATAATGAATGAAAATTGTTTGAAAATTGTTTGAATAGGTCGTTCTGTTGTTTATTCTTCAATATGTGAGTACTGTGTCCACTGGTTTTATTTATTTAACTGCAAAATAAAATAGCAACAACCTTTTCTTACATCATATAATAAACAGAAAAATGTGACTAACTAACTCTCTTTTCAACTATACAAATCATGTTTAGATTAATCATTCTCTTACCTCTATTGTCAATAATACACATATTGTTATGATTATTAAAATAGATAAATTTGAGTTTATATCTAATTGTAGACCTATATCACTATGTGATATTGTTTATAAAATTATATCAAAATTTGTTGTGAATTGTAAGCCACATCATTTTCCTTTATCAATCTAGTTATGTTATGGGGATATTCATCATCATAATAGTATTTTGGCTTAGAAATGGTTTAATTTAGATTGTAATATTAGTATGTGACTCATTAATCTATTAAATTTTTTTTATATAGGATTGAATTATTCATAAAGCACGTTTGGTAGGTGCATGTTTACTTGTTTAGGTATTGCTTAGATTTGAATCTTGTTAGGTTTAGGACGAATTGCTCTAATGCTTGGTTACTTGTTTAAGTATGATTGGTTACTTGTTTAAGTATGCTTACTCTTGAGTATTTGGTCAAGTACTTGGGATATGTAGGTGTTTACCTCTAATTGTTGCTTGTTTGTGATTACATGTTGCCACTTATCAAGTTATGACTCATAATTGGTCAATTAATGACATTTCATTTTATGATACGTGTATAGGGGGGTCTTGGTAATTATAACGTATCTGGACACTGTGTGGGTCTAGAAGTTGTTTACATCTCTAAAGGTAATTAGTTGTTCTCTCTCGCCACTGTAATTAGTAGTGCTTTGAATGAACTGATATGATGGAGTTGCTAACTTATTGAATTTGCTATAAATAGGGGTTACTTGTGATCAAAGTGTGAAAGTCGGATCGTTTCCCTACAGGTAAATATTTTTTATTTTTGTTTTTGTTTAGTTTAATTAGTATAACTATGGATAAGAAATGGATGTCTTCAAGTCGATTGTCGAAAGAGTACGAGAATGGGGTATCAGAATTCGTTAAGTTTGCTGTTGCGCACGCCAAAGACCCCAGTCGAATGAGATGTCCTTGCTTGGGTTGTTGTTTTGGGAGTCGGGTTGATGCGGTTCAGTTGGCATCGAATTTAATGAGGAGTGGAATTGATAAAAGTTATACATGTTGGAATTTGCATGGTGAGAAAATTAACGGGAATGTTGAACCGGGGGATAATACGACCTATACTTCAAACGACAATGGCACAAATACATACGATTCTGATCGAGTCGAAGAGATTGCAGAAGCACTTGAAGAAGATCTTAAGGATTGTCCCAAAATGTTTGAGAGGTTGGTAAGCGATGCAGAGAAACCGTTATATAATGGTTGCACCAAATTCACAAGATTGTCTGCGGTATTAAAGTTGTACAATTTAAAGGCGGGCAATGCATGGTCGGATAAAAGTTTCATAGAGTTATTGGCCCTTATGAAAGATATGCTTCCAGAAGATTGGCCCTTTTGATCCAGAATTTGGAGTGAACATGAAAGTTTTAGAGGATCTTTAGGGCTTTCCAAAAATTCATTGAACTCCTCAATCCATGGTGTGAGCTGGGAGTTTCGATTGGTTGAAGTTTGGTGTCTTTTCTTGAAATGCAAGTTTCACACTTAGTGCATAATGATGCATTACCACTTCTGATCACCAAAGAATTTGTGAATGTTGTTTAAAAACTAAAAAAGGAAAGGATGTAGATGGCACTGGCCATGATATAGTGGCGCTTGCCATGATGATGGTGGCACTGGCCATAAAGTGTGGCACTTGCCATGAGAATATGGCGCCTGCCATGATGTGTATATGGCGTCTTCCATGAAGAAGTGATGGCACTTGCCATGATGTGTATATGGCGACTTCCACGATTTCCACAAGTTGCACACTTAAAATAACATTGTTTAATCAACTTGATGCAACTTGACATGAAGAAAGAGAAACTTTTCAACAAAAGCATGGAAGCTCCTCTTTTCCTTGAAACTTGGACTCTGCTCCAATCCCATCAGCACACAAAAGCAAACCAAACCCTATCCTGATCAGTTACTAGAGCTATTGAAGACTTTTTTACCCAATCAGCTCACTTGCACGAGGAAAACTTGGAAAAGGGAAAATTTGGTAAGTTTGGATATCTGACCATACCTCAAGCTCTCCACTTTTCCTATAAATAGAGACTTAACCTCAGTGTAAAACCACACCAGATTCACCCCAAAAAAAGGTTGAATACTCACTTCATTCCCTCATTCACCAACTCTTGCAAATTTGCAAGAACAATCCAAACACCCATTCCACTCGTGCACTTTCCAAATAAACTCCATAAACCACCTATATACATCCATTAGAGCTCATTCTAACATTTGGAATAGTTCTATAACACCATATCTATCCCCTGCCATTTTCAACCTCCATTGTTGCAAGAGGATCATGAACTGTGTTCCATTGTGTTTCCAACTGATCCAACCATCCATATAAGTTCTAAAGGATCCAAGGAAGCTGAGAAGAGGGTTTTCTCGTATCTGTAATAACTGGAAAGAAGCCTTGGACTTTCTCCAAGAGGTTAGGTTTTTTTAATCTTTAAAACTCACATGTTTATGTACTGTTCTATGCTCATTTAATTGTTAAAATGTAATATGTATCATGTTTTGTTGTGTTGAGTGATTGACTGGCTTTATCTTGACTGAATATATCATGATATGGCATGCTAAAACTTTTTGATGTTGCACTGTTGTTTGATGTTTTGTGAATCGTGTGTTTACCTTTAGTTGAAACTATTGTCATATTGTTGTTCCTTGTGAAAAATGCTACAACTTTGGGTTTTACAAATTTGATTTTTGTTGAGAAATGAGTGAGATATATAAGATGGAAGTCCTGACCATGATATAGATGGCACCTGCCATGCATTAGATGGCACTGGCCATGCTTTGATGGCGCCTGCCATGCTTTTGGTGGCGCCTGCCATGCTTTAGATGGTGCTGGCCATGCTTTGATGGCACTTATCATGCTTAGAAACATAGAACCAAAACGAAACAAGGAAAAGGTTATGTACTTCCAGACGACATTTTGTCCAAAATCTTTTGAAGCAGGTTCTGAACATTTGCATTGACAACCTTCTGTTCTGCAAAGTTTTCTCTGAAAATCTGTTGTTCTACTCTGATTTCTTTAATTACGTTTTCCAAACACACCACATCAGGTTCAGGTGAGGAAATAACTAAGGCATCTTGCTTAGATTCTTCTATAGCTTCATCTTCTTTTGCCAGCTTGGCCTCTTCTTCTGCAAGAAGTCTCGCTTCTTCAGCAGCCTTTTCTTCAGCCTCTCTTTGCTTAGTCACTAGAAGATTGAATTTTCTTATCCTTTCCTCAACCTCTTCTCTTGCTTTCACCAGTTCAACTCCAACAGCTTTAGCAGCTTCAGAGAACCTAGACATCCTTGCAAACTCAAAGTCTAACCACTTCTGAAATGCGTCCCAAGAATTTACAAGCTCCACATGCTTGATACTTGTCCTGGTCTCTGCTAGTAGTTTTGCTACTTTCTCCAACGTGTTTTCGTGAAATTTGCTAATACATTCCTCAATGGTTTTTGGAGGGGGTCTTTCATAGATGACCAAGGCCAGGTTGGATTCAGTAGAACTTGTTTCAGAGTTGGGTTCATCAGATGAAGCAATTTTAGGTTGAGTGGGTTCAAGATTTGGTTGAGATGAATTGGTTTAAGTAGTTGTTGGTTGCAGAATAGCGGCAAGCAAGCAAAAATATTTATTTTCGGAAAGAATTCCCTCTGGGATTTATGTCGTGTCCACAAAGATCGGTTCGAGGGAAAGAATGTCATTCGACAGTCTCTCGCGTTTATGAGTTTGGATTAAAATAGTTTCAAACAAGAAAACATAAAGTAAACATTAAAACAAAAAGAAATCATTCTTCAGAGAGAAAAACTCGTCCGACAATGCATATAAATCACTCCTCACAAACTTAAACTTACCGACCAATTATACTCCACCTACAATACTCCTCAATATCACCCAGCATCGCTCACAACAAAGGTTATGTCTAACGCAAAGTTGAGATAACAACCGTGTCACTCTCTTCGTCACTCTCGCGAGCGAAGCCTCGAAACACGGAAGGCATTAAGCTTCGACACCTATTGAAGATTGTTAGCTCTTAAATCTATCTCTAGAATCCAGAAACTAACAGATAATCATCCCTCATCGAAGTTTGCGAGGATTATCTCTAACACAACTCAAACCTCGCGCATAAAGCAAAAATCAGAGACAATCACCAATAAAGATTTGTAAAGCAGATATCATATAACGCCATGGGCGACAAATATACATGAGTTCAGAATTAATACATATACACAACCCAACATAGAAGAAAAACACAAAGAAGAAAAGAAATGAACCAAACATCTCGCGGTTTGTCAACGCCGATCGACGATCAATCCACCCCGGTTCATCTGTATGCATGCTTCCATGTTGTTTTCTAAGCTAATCTATCAAAGAATGAGGTTGATGAAGTTGGAGAGGAAAAATCACCTCCAAACAACATCACCTTCAGAAATGAAGTAAAATGAACTATATACAAAATTCAGTTTCAGACCCACCGCCCGACGCTAGAAAGCACCGCCCGGCGGCGCCCACTTTCCTCTCACATCAGCTGCGTACATAAACCGCCTAGTAACAAATATCTAGCACCGCCCGACGTTGGAAATACCGCCCGGCGCTAGCCCAAAAATATGGCACACTCCTGTATGTCTCTTATTTAAATTCTCTTATTTCCTCCACCGCAGCACCGCCCGGCGCAGCAGAGGCGCAGCTGATAGCAACAACAAAAATCCTGCACTGTTTTATTCGTAACTTCCGCACCGTAACTCCGTTTGACGCACGGTTTGAAGCGATGTAAAGCTTATTCAATGCTCTTTATGAATATGGCCAGACATCATTGATTGGATACCTTCAAAAAATGAGATAAAATCAATTAAACTCAATGATATTTATAATATATGCAATATACACTAAAAAGTAAAGTAAACGTATTTATAAACAAATTGGGTTTTATTCACACGATATTTGCCACAAAGTATCGATAAGTGCAACAAAACATATATACAAAAATAGGTACAATTTGCACTTATAAAACTCTCCCCAACTTACCTAATTGTTTGTCCACAAACAAGAATCAAACAAACTTGAAAATGCACAAGCAATATCCAAAGAAAGACGAATCAACAGGTTTTGAAAAACGGAAAACAAATGTATGGTTCAAATGAAAAACGGTACACACAAAAAGTAAATACTTACCACTAAACTACGACGACAACATAGTCACGAAACAAATGCAAAATACAAAAATCATGCCAAACATTCTAAAATAACACAAGTTCCAAAGTGAATCACACCTAGTAAAAACAATCATCGGTAGATGAAAAACACAAAATAAGGTACTTTACACTCACACAACACTCATGCAAACAAAAGACTAAATTATGCATACATCCACAAATTCACATTGAAAATACAAAGGCAAGAATCACAAGGACTTTCAAGGTTGTAACGTGGTCGGGTAAACAAACAAGGGGCAATTTCTAAAGGTAATTGAAACAAAAACTTGCCTAAACCTAAGGGAGTGATAAACTCACAAATACTCAAACACCAAATTCCAATCAACTTCTTCCACAATCCCAAGTGTTACACAACACACAATACTTATTTAGCATAATTATTGAAACTCTTTTTGTTTCCTTTTTCAAGGATTTTCTTTTTCTTCTTTTTTTCTTTCTTTTTCTCTTTCACAAATTTTTCTCTTTTTTCTTTTCTTTTTCAATCCTCATAGAATCCAACCAATGAGTATACAATCATCCTCTCCCCAACTTGAATTCAACTGCACCATCATGTGAATACTCCCTACTTTCTAAGGCAAGGAAAAAATCCATACAACAACACAACTTTGAGGTCCAAGAAAAAACAAAATCCATTCAAAAATAAGTGAACTAAATACTCATAAACAAGCATTAAGTTCAAATAAAAACATGGATCAAAAAGCTCAAAGGGGTTACAAATTCTCACACACTCACAAGGTGAATTGACTATTTGGCTAAGGTGGTTGTGCTCAAAATGAAACAATTGCCTTGATCCTTTTCATGCATTCATATAATCAACACAAACAAAAGATTCAACATAATAAAATCCAGTTAGAACAAGAATGTTGGTTCTCCGTGCATATATGAACAATGGAAAGCTACCTCACAAAAAGGTTGAGAACTAAAGTGATTCACAATAGAACAAGTATACAAAAGAATGAATGGCATGAAAGTTAGTAAAAAGCCTAAGTATCATGAATATGCTAAAATATAGAAAGCGATAAATACATACCTCAGACGTGTACAAAACTTAACAAGATCATTACCAAACATCCGCAAGTTGAAACGCACCAACTTGGAAAATCACAAAAGCATCCTCAAATAAGTCGACCAAGACTTGCAACCAAACAACAAACAAAACATTAGAAAAGAAAAACTATAAAACATGCTTGTTTTAAGTCGTAAGTTCGACGCCTTTACGGTGCTTAATTTGTAACTTCCTTCATTCATGCCATGGTGATGTCTCACCGCGCAACCAAAAGCAAGCGTCCTAACCAAACACTTACACAAATGTTAAAATATACAAGTATCAGTATAACAAGTGAAAATATACAATATATACGATATCTACAAAACTAAAAAACAAAGAAACTATCACAATGCGATTCAATATCAAAACCGATCCCCGACAACGGCGCCATTTTGTTGGTTGCAGAATAGCGGAAAGCAAGCAAAAATATTTATTTTCGGAAAGAATTCCCTCCGGGATTTATGTCGTGTCCACAGAGATCGGTTTGAGGGAAAGAATGCCATTCAACAGTGTCTCGCATTTATGTGTTTGGATTAAAATAGTTTCAAACAAGAAAACATAAAAGTAAACATTAAAATAAAAAGAAATCATTCTTCAGAGAGAAAAACTCGTCCGGCAATGCATATAAATCACTCCTCACAAACTTAAACTTACCGACCAGTTATACTCCACCTACAATACTCCTCAATATCACCCAGCATTGCTCACAACAAAGGTTATGTCTAACGCAAAGTTGAGATAACAACCGTGTCACTCTCTTCGTCACTCTCGCGAGTGAAGCCTCAAAACACGGAAGGCATTAAGCTTCGACGCCTATTGAAGATTGTTAGCTCTTAAATCTATCTCTAGAATCCAGAAACTAACAGATAATCATACCTCATCGAAGTTTGTGAGGATTATCTCTAACGCAACTCAAACCTCGCGCATAAATAAAAAATCAGAGACAATCACCAATAAAGATTTCTAAAGCAGATATCATATAACGCCATGGGCGACAAATATACATGAGTTCAGAATAAATACATATACACAACCCAACATAGAAGAAAAACACAATGAAGAAAAGAAATGAACCAAATATCTCGCGGTTTGTCAACGCGGATCGACGATCAATCCACTCCGGTTCATCCGTATGCATGTTTCCATGTTGTTTTCTAAGCTGATCTATCAAAGAATGAGGTTGATGAAGTTGGAGAGGAAAAATCACCTCCAAACAACATCACCTTCAAAAATGACATAAAATGAACTATATACAAAATTCAGTTTCAGACCCACTGCCCGGCGCTAGAAAGCACCGCCCGACGACGCCTACTTTTCCTCTCACATCAGCTGCGTACATAAACCGCCTAGTAACAAATATCTAGCACCACCCGACGCTGGAAATACCGCCCGGCGCTAGCTCAAAAATATGGAACGCTCCTGTAATTCTCTTATTTCAATTCTCTTATTTCCTCCGCCGCAGCACCGCCCGACGCAGCTGACAGCAACAGCAAAAATCCTGCAGTATTTTATTCGCAACTTCCGTAGCGTAACTCCGTTTGACGCACGATTTGAAGCGCTGTAAAGCTTATTCAATGCTCTTTATGAATATGGCCAGGCATCCTTGATTGGATACCTGAAAAAATGAGATAAAATCAATTAAACTCAATGATATTTACAATATACGCAATATATACACTAAAAAGTAAAGTAAACGTATTTATAAACAAATTGGGTTTTATTCGCACCATATTTACCACAAAGTATCGATAAGTGCAACAAAACATATATACAAAAATAGGTACAATTTGCACTTATCAGTAGTATGAGAAAAGGTTTCTAATTCTGAAGGGGATTCAAAAGTGACAATCTCAAGGGATTTTACACTCATTTCTTCAGATGCTGGTTCAGGATTTGGAGATGGAGGATCACAGTGTTGGATTGAGGATTCAACAATGATTTTCTGATGAAAAGCGTAGGACATCGGTGAGACAGATATATCTGGTTGGATGGTTGAGGTGGTTGTTGATGAAGTGTATGTAGGAATGGCTTCGGATTGGATAAGTGTACTGATTGATGGAAAGGAAATTTGTGGAATGGTAGTTGTTTCAATTACAGGAATAGAGATTGTTGGTGGTGGAATTGAAAAAGATGGTGACTTGAAACTGACTTGTGGATTTGAGGTGGGAATGTAGGTAGTTTGTTGAGACGATGATGAAACAATGACAGGTTCAGCATTAACTATTGAAACAGAAGAAGTGATGGCAGACTTACTAGTTCTTTTTGAGTGAGAATCTTGAGCAGAAATCTTGGAGGTTTCTGGCTTGTTAGCCTTATTCTTTTTCTTGGTTTCAGGATCTTCTTCAATTAGCTTCCTTTTCTCTTTACCGGGCACAACTTCTTCAATTCTGACCTTAGACACGTATTGTCCTTCTTTTTCCATTATAGCAATAAGTCCAGCAATAATTTCCTTGTTTTCACAGCTGTCAAAAGAGGGATAGTCTTTCACCTGAATTCTGCTTTGTATCACATTTTCATGAGGGATAACTATAGGTTTAAGTTGAACATCTTTGATTATTTTCATATTTTTCAGGGTAGTGGCATTTAAAGACTCTTCAATGCTTGGAACCAAATATTATGTATATCTGGCTTCTTTAATCAGATACTCCACTAGGCCGCTTTCAACAAAAATTTTAGAGAGCAATCTCCCGAAAGGAATGTAGGTTGGAGTCTTCTTTGTAGGTGAAGCCGTTGTTATGGACTTACACACTTTGTCTCTTAGATAGGAAAACAGGATGAAGGGCAAATTCATTTTCTTCTTTTTATGCAAACAGTACAGCATGTTCCTTTGAGTAGCATGGTTTTCATCAATCTCAGGAGGAGACAATGAAGTCGACGCAACAGTTGTAGTGGTTGCGGAGGTGATAGCAGGCACAACTGATGAAGATGATAACCCTTTCGATGGATTCAAAGATGCTTCTGTTTCTTTGGAGAATTTGACGGTTTCTTGTTGAATGTGATTCATCATGATGAAATTTGTGATTGATCGAGATGAGAACAATGAGCAGCTAAGAGAGAAGGAAGCGATTTGGGGGTTTTAGGGTTTCTTAAAGTGTGGAATTGAATGTGATGTAGTGTGAGTAGATTTATAAAGTGTTTTTGAAATTTGAAAAGTTAAAATAAAGTATTGGGAGTTAAGGAATGAACGCAATTATGATTTTAAATCAATCCCAAGAGAGATTACTGTTCATTGTGTACTTTAAAATAGATGTAATGATTTGGATATAACCTAGGTTACACGCGTTAATCATTTTTTAATTCAAGTGTCACGTTTTGATATTCTCAGAATCTGGACAACTCAAGAGTTTCCATCTGATCATAGACATTTCTGACCGAAGTAGCTTTTGATAACTGAGATTAGACAAGTGTATCTAAAAAAAACTAACTTCTTTAGACTCTAACTAAATACATCTGATTCTGATACGATATTACTCAGGACTAAAATACATTTTCAGATGCTTCAGAATAAATTGAAATCTATCTTCAGCCAAGGGTTTTGTAAAAATATCAGCCCATTGATGGTCTGTATCGATGAATTTTAAACATAGAGTCCCCTTCTGAACATAGTCTCTAATAAAGTGATGTTTAATTTCTATGTGCTTAGCCCTAGAATGCAAGATTGGATTTTTACTTAAACAGATAGCAGCAGTATTATCACAATAGATAGGGATGTTACTCTCATGTATCTGATAATCTTCTAGCTAATTTTTCATCCAGAGCATCTACGTACTGCATAGAGAAGCGGAAATGTACTATGCTTCTGCTATAGAGAGAGCAATTGTAGATTGCCTCTTGCTTGACCATGAGATCAGATTTTTCCTTAGAAACTGAAAGTTTCCAGATGTCCTTTTTCTTTCCAATCTATCTCCAGCATAGTCTGCATCACAAAAACCAGATAGAGTGTACTCTGATGTTTTCTCATACATCAAGCCAAGGTTAGTAGTTCCTTTCAGATACCTTAGAATTCTATTAACAGCAGTTAAATGAGATTCTCTAGGATCTGATTGAAATCTAGCACACAGATGAACGCTGAATAAAATATCAGGTCTACAAGCAGTTAAATACAAAAGAGACCCTATCATACCACGATAGGTCTTCTGACACACTTTACCACTTGTTTTTGCTTTCTCCATGACGCATGTTGGGTGCATTGGAGTTTTTGCTATCTTACAATCTATCATGTTGAATTTCTTGAGAAGTTCTTTAGTGTACTTACTTTGATGGATGTAAGTAGCTTCTGGTTTCTGATCAATTTGAATTCCCAGAAAGAACTTCAACTCACCCATAAGACCCATTTCGAATTCTGCCTGCATCAATTTTGAAAACTCCTCGCATAGAAAGGGATTAGCAGAACCAAAAATAATATCATCAACATAAATCTAAACTATGAGTATATCATTTTTGTACGATTTACAGAAGAGAGTGGTGTCAACCTTGCCTCTGGTAAAGTTATTTTCTAAAAGAAAACTGTTCAATCTGCCGTACCAAGCTCTGGGAGCTTGTTTCAAACCCTAAAGAGATTTTTTGAGTTTAAAAATGAAATCTAATTTTTCTGAGTTTTCAAATCCAGAAGGTTGTTTGACATAAACTTCTTCTGATATATAACCATTCAGAAATGCACTCTTAACATCCATTTGATATAAGATGATGTTATGATTTACTAAAAAGGAAATTAACAGGCGTATAGCTTTTAGTCTGGCGATTAAAGCAAAAGTTTCATTGTAATCTATTTCTTCTTGTTGACTGTAACCTTGTGCAACAAGTGGGGCCTTGTTTCTGACAACTTCTCCCTTTTCATTGAGTTTGTTTCTGAATACCCATTTAGTCCCAATTACATGGACATCTTTAGGTTTTGGGACAAGATCCCATACATCGTTCTTTGAAAACTGGTTAAGTTCTTCTTCCATTGCCAGAACCCAGTCCTTGTCCATAAGAGCTTCATCAACTGTTGTTGGCTCAATTAACGACACCAATCCCAGAAGCATTTCTTCAGAGGGTTTGAAAGCTGATCTGGTTCTGATGGGAGCGTCCTTGCTACCCAGAATTAGTTCTTCAAGATGTGAAGTTGAGATTCTCCTTTTTTTTGTTGTGGAGTATTAGACGATACATAAATGATATCGAGAGTAGGAACTTCTGGAGTTTTAACTTCTTCTGCCTTTTCTTTAGGTTCTAAAAAGATGATTTCCAAATCTACAAACTTTTCAACTAGCTTTGACTTTTCAGGGTCAAGCTAGTTTTTTTTTTCGATCTTTTCCCTTTCCTTTGGATAAATCAAAGTTCGGTGGTAAACTTCAAAGATTTGTGATTTAAGTTAATTCAATAGCATAATATCCAATTCTTACTGCAGCAAAGGAATACGTGGCAGTAATGATTATTATCATTCTACCACTACTAGTCTTAGCTTGGTTTATTGACCATAGGTAAAACATTGTTATGCTTTTTGTAATCATTGCTATTGAATATGATTTGTATATTTATTATAATCTTTTGTATTCTGGATATAATAATGTCTAACGTTAAACATCAATCAACATTGTTAACATAATTGGGAAATAACAACCTAATCGAATACCTTGCATGTGAGAGACACGACAAAATCCTTAATGAGAAATCATTCATAAGGATATAAATGTAAATATTTGTTATGTTCTTTATATCTTATAAATTATTGAACCAATTAGTTTGCATTTCAGAAAGTTATGGCTCCAAACACTCGAAACAACGGTAGAGGCGCTGGAAGAAGCGCAAGTAAAAATAATGTCGGTGTCTGTAGGGATGCTACTTCAGAGGGAGTAACAAATGGAACACATTCCCAAAATGAAGAAAACTCTAAAACTAATGATAGAGATGTACGAGAATTAGCTGCAGCTATGTTACTCCAAACACAACAGAACGCTCAAATTCTACAAATCACAAGGGAACAACAAATTATTCAATAACAACATAGAGAAGTCATACAAGAGGATGCATGACTTAACTCTTTCCTTAAGGGAAATCCACTGCAGTTTGAAGGCAACTATATTCTTGAAGGTGCAGAGAAATGGATTTAATACATGGAAAATATTTTTGCATTTGCTCAATGTAGGGAGAATATGAGGGTCGATTATGCAACCTTTATGCTGACCGGAGATGCTGTAGCATGACAGAGGGGAAAAATCCACTTTTAAAAGAGGAAGGTGTCATACCCTAATTTTTGACCCTAAGATCCCACTTCTTTGTCCATCATCTTGCATAGCATCTTTAGGTCATAGGGTCTTGTGTGTGCGCTTATTGTCACTAACCAGCTTGTGCAGGTGCATTAATTTCGAGTAGAAATAGTATTCTTTCTCACAATAATGTTCTTCAAAATGTGTCAATTGGATTCTTATTCAAAAGATCCTAGGGTTTTCTATGAGTCATTTTCCTCAAGATTTCTCAGAGGTTTCTTCCAAAGAGGATCAGGTTTTCATTCCATTAAGCATAGTTAGGGCTTTCGTGGTAAATTGCATTACAAGTGGTATCCTCACTTTCGGAGGATTCCTCGAGACATGGTTATTGTGTTAAGATCATCATCGTCTAAAGCTTGTTCAAATGACATCAAGTATCGTGGGCATTTATTTTGGGTCAAGAATTCAAGTCAAGTTTGTGGGAATTTCTATGGATTCAAGTGAAAAGTGGATTGTTCAAAGTTCATTAATATTTACTAATTCCATATCCAAGTAATCTCTAGCCATTTCCATGTTTCAATAATCAAATTCACAAATGGGATTCATTAATTCATGTCACTATATTCCAAGGACTTCACATGTCAAAACTCAAAATCCATCACAAAGCCAAAGAAGAAATTCAAAACAATATTATCCATCAACTTTAATTCAAAAGGTATTACAAAAGAGTTCATTTGTTTAAGGTAAAAAAAATGTCTACAAATAGAGTCGAGCAAAGAAAGTAACACAATAAGATCATCGTAGGGGGACAATGTTGAATTCTAGTTTATTACAAAAGGGTAGTCCTGGAAGTCCTGAAAGCAGACAATTTTCTACTTGTTCAACTCAAAATGATTCTGGAAACACTTCATCACTCACCCAAAATGTGTTTAGGGTGTTACATTTGATTGTGTCTCTGGGACTTTTTGTTCCTACGGATAAGTTTTTGAAGCAAGCATTTGTGGCTGCTGCAATCAAACTCCCTAGTGTGTTGTTTGGAATGTTTTGTATATTCTCAGTTCTGATTATTCTCGACTCTACTGTGCCATCTGCAGCTATAGCAGTGGTGAACTTCTTTGAGCCTGCTTTTATTTAGAGATGGCTCCCTTTGTTCTATGTTCCTTCATTGGTTGTCTTGCCTATTTCTGTTAGAGATATTCCCGCCGTATCTGGCATCAAAATTGGCCTCATTGTAGTTGGAGGATGGTTAGCTACACTGTGTTACTGGTTTCACAGCTATAGCAGTAAGCAAAACTGTCAAAGCAACGTTGATCGATGTCGAGTTGATGGGAAAGCCTTCTCCATTTTCCACCGTTGAAGTATGGACGTGGACTGGGATTCTCCTAACAACTTTTGTCAGTGCACTATTTTATCCAACATTGTTGGGGACAAGTGCCAGAACATGCAACTAAGCTTTTACCTCCTTACGCGTCAAGCCTCCGTTGAAGTTGCATCGTTGAAGTTGGACCTGAAACATCAAGTAACTTGAACTTAGAGACGGGGCATAACTGGGGTAGCCTCAAACATTTTTTCATGACAATGACTTTCACAAATACGTTCCGCAGCGCCAGCAATATTACATACAAATGCTATAATAAGTTGGATAAAGTACCTCAAAGTTTTTATTGAAGTCGAAATCGTTACGAAGCAACATTGAGGAACTCCGCGGCAATCTTGTGCAAAGCGCTTTGCCGACTCGCTTCAAGTCACGACCAATACCGGATAATGCCAAAACTAGCCACACAAAAAGATACGTAAAATCATCATCATCATCAAATGAAATCAGAAAGTTTTTGGCAGTTATTAATTTCCAAAACAACGCTACGACATGTTGAGCCGAAAAGGGAAAGAATCGGGAACAATTCACTTACATGTCTCTAACACAATCAGGCAAAAAATGGAAACTACTCACAATGTTTTAGCAGCACCACGACAAGATCGAAGAAAACAGAAAGCTCATTAAATCAACATTCACACAATTAATTCAAAATTCAAATCACTCCAGCCTATATAATGAGTTTTGAAACAAAAGCAGATAAAGATAAGGGAACAAACATTAACACACACATATCAAAATTCACAATTCACACGCATTAGAATAAAAGAAGAACATATATCATTAGAAATCCCTACAAACTCAGAGCATTATTCATAATCGAAAACACATTTGCAAACTTCACAGAAGCAGTGCATAACACACATTCATAAGGTCACACAAGCATACACACAAACATCATACATGGTTTGTTGTGAAAAGACGACGTCGTTGTACCAAGTATAAAACGGTTTCTTGATAATCAAGAACTAAAACAAGGGTTAGGGTTTAACGGAAAAGAAAACAAGAAGAAGAAGAAATAGGAACAACAATGATTGGGCAAATATAAATTCTATTTACTATTCACTTTCTCATTAAAGTCACAAATGATTACAAGTGAATATCATAATTTGACACACTCAACAAACTGAGTGTACTAGCCTATTTATAGACTAACTAGATAACTTGCAGCCCAAGCTACCTAAACAATTGGATCCATTACAAAGGCCCAATTTGACAATACATATTTGAATAGACTTCGACTACAATATGTACCCTTCGACTACAACATGCGACCCAACTTCGACTTCATGCTTGTCTCCTGTCGAAATACATGAAAGCTTTCCCTCGACACAGTATGAGTTCGACCCAATAGTCTCACAAATATCCACCTTGGATCTAACTCTACAAACAACAGGGAATAAACTAGCTTTCATCATGCAGCTTTATCAACTGCATACAGTGGAAAAAATTGCAACTCGGCAACGTCTTGGTGATCATATCAACAATATTGTTTTCAGTCGAAACCTTCAGCACCTGGACTTCACCACGCTCGATTATCTCTCTGATGAAGGGCAGCCTCACATCGATGTGCTTAGTTAGCTCATGATAGGATGAATTCTTCGACAGGTGTATTGGACTTTGACTATCACATTTAACAGTGATACTTCGACCTTGAAGTTTCAGTTCCTTTGCGAAACCTTCAAGCCATAATGCTTCCTTCACAGCTTCAGTGAGGGCAATATATTTAGCTTCAGTGGTTGATAAGGCAACAACCTTCTGAAGCATCGCTTTCCAACTGATTGTTGTGCCAAACATTGTGAAAACATATCCAGAAATAGACTTTCTAGAATCCATACAACCTGCATAATCAGAGTCAACAAATCCTTCGATTTCGACTATGCTATCACCATCACAGGCTCCACCATAAATCAAGACTCTTTTCAGAGACCTATTTATGTACCTGAGAATCCACTTTACAGCTTTCCAGTGCGCCTTTCCAGAATTGGCCATATACCTGCTCACAAGGCTCACTCCATATGCTATGTCTGGCCTCGTACAGACCATAACATACATAAAAAAACCCACTACACTAGCATATGGAATGCTATTCATATAGATTCTTTCAACTTCAGTACTCGGACTTTGAGTAGTACTAAGCTTAAATTGAGGATTTGTAGGTGTCACAACAAGCTTCGAATTCGACATACCAAACTTGTCGAGAAGCTTCCGTAGGTATGTCTCCTGAGATAAGCACAACTTTGACTGCTTTGTATCTCTCCGGATATCAATCCCAAGAATCCTGGATGCAGCTCCCAGATCCTTCATTTCGAACTCCTTACTGAGTTCAACCTTCACCTTCGTTACATCCTCAACAATGTTGCTAGCTATGAGGATATCATCAACATACAGCAGCAACATAACAATTAAGTTTCCAGGTCGAAATCTGAAGTAAACACAGTGATCGAACTGACTTCTAATGAAACCAATGTGTGCCATGAACTTGTCGAATCTCCTATTCCACTGTCGAGGAGATTGTTTCAAGCCATACAAAGACCTATTCAGCTTGCACACATAATCTTCTTTACCCTCTTCTGCATACCCTTCAGGTTGACGCATTAGGATCGTTTCATCTAGATCACCATACAGAAATGATGTCTTCACATCCATTTTCTCAAGTTCCAAGTCGAACTTTGCCACCATGGCCAACAGCTTTCGAATGGATCTATGCTTTACAATAGGTGAGAACACATCATTGAAGTCCGCTCCTTCTTTCTGAGTGAACCCCCTAGCAACCAGCCTCGCCTTAAAGCGCTTCGACATCACTCATTCGATTCCTTCCTTGACCTTGAAAATCCACTTACAACTCACTAACCTTGCTCCTGTAGGTTTCTCAATCAGCTCCCAAGTGTTATTATCATGAAGAGATTTCATCTCGTCATTCATGGCTTTTCGCCATTCAGTCTTGTTTCGACTCCTTATAGCTTCCTTGTAATCTCTAGGTTCTTCGTCAAGTACCTCACTTGCAGAGATTAAGGCAAAAGCTATAAGATCCACATAACCAAGTCTCTAAGGTGGCTTGAAGACTCTTCTCGACCTATCTCTTGCCAGTAGGTAGTCATCGACAGTTTCTTCAACCTCATCAGCATCTTGCTCTTCGACTTCATCAGGGCTATGCACTTCAGCATCACTATGCTCCACCTCAACAGGCATCTCTACCTGTTCCAGCTCCTCTTCAGAGATTTTTGCACTTCGACCAACATCACCAGTTTTCTTGAAAGCCATTTCGACCTCATTGAAAACTACATCACGACTTGTGATACATCTTCTGTGACCTGGTTCTAGGAACCACAACCTATAACCCTTGACTCCCTCAGGATATCCAAGGAACATGCATCTCAGAGCTCTAGGTTCGACCTTGTCTTGCCTAATGTGAGCATAGGCTAAACAGCCAAATACTCCCAGTTTGTCGAGAACTGGTGGATGACCTGACCAAATTTCTTCAGGTGTCTTCATTCCCAGCGTAGTCGAGGGACATCTATTTATCAGATAAGCTGTTGTCGAAACAACCTCTGCCCAAAACACCTTCTTCAATCCAACACTAACCAACATACATCTAACCCTTTCAAGGATTGTTCGATTGAATCTCTCAGCTAAGCCATTTTGTTGAGGAGTACCTGCTACAGTCTTATGCCTTGCAATCCCAGACTCAACACAGTAACTGTCGAACGCTTTGTTGCAGAATTCAAGGCCATTATCGGTCTCAACCTCTTAACCTTTCTGCCAGTTTGAGTTTCGACCAGAACCTTCCAACTTTTGAAATTCTCAAAAGTTTCATCCTTCGTCTTCTGAATGAATACCCATAGCTTTCTGGAATAGTCATCAACGATGGATAGAAAATACCTTGCAAATGAATGTGAAGGATTTCTTGCAGGCCCCCAAAGATCAGCATGAACGTAATCAAGGGATCCATGTGTTCTTTGCTTGCCTTTGTTAAACTTCTCCCTACAGGATTTACCAAGTACACAAGATTCACAAAACTCCAGCTTTTCGACTTTGTCACCTCCTAGCAGGTTCTGTTTCCCAATTCGACCAGGCCTCTTTCATTGACATGGCCCAATCTCATGTGCCATAATTCTGACTTCGACACAGGTTTCGTGGATACAACATTTGTCGAACCACTTACAACCTCAGCCTCAAGGGTATACAAGCCTTGGTTTTTCACGCCCCTCAAGACTTCCTTCGACCCTTTTATGACTTTCAGGATACCTTGCTCTCCTTTGAAAACATATCCCTTTCTGTCGAATTAACCAAGAGAAATTAAATTCCTCTTAAGATCAGGCACATACCTAACCCCAGTCAATAGCTTTATTGACTCATCATGGAGCTTGAATCTAACAGATCCAATACCTGCAATCTTGCAAGCTTTATTGTTCCCCAGCAGCACTGATCCACCATCTTGATCACACAATTCTTCAAACACATTCTTGTTTGGAGTCATATGCCAAGTACATCCAGAATCCATAATCCACTCTTCGCAAGAGTTTCTGCTCAACACCACAAGGACATCAGATAATTCATAACCATTTTGCACTATAGCTGCATTCCCATTGTCCTTACCTCCATGATTCTTTAGGCGCTCAGGGCACACCTTTCTTGTGTGACCCTCCTTCTTACAACAATAACATTTAATACCAGACATATCACCACCATAAGACTTCTGCTGAACCTTACCTTTCTTCTTGTCAAACCTACCATCTTTCTTTGACGATCTTCCTTTCACGGACAACCCTTCGCCAACTGATGATGGTTTCTGCTCCTTTCTTTCATTCAAATCCTTCAAATACAAGGCTGCTTGAACTTCTTCAAAGGCCAGGGACTCTCTTCCATACAAGAGGGTTTCTTTGAAGTGAGCATGCGTTCTTGGAAAAGCACATAACAACAACAATGCTTGATCTTCGTCATCGATCTTCACATCAATATTTTCAAGATCAAGAATCAGCTAGTTGAACATATCCAACTGCTCATCCAAAGCTTTGTCTTCACTCATCTTGAATTAATACAAAGTTTGCTTCAGGTACAAACGATTTACCAATGATTTGGTCATGTACAAGCTTTCAAGCTTTACCCTTAATCCTGACGTCGTCGTCTCTTTTGATACCTGCCGGAGAACCTTATCACCAAGGCTCAACAATATTGTATTGTGTGCTGTCTCGATCATTGCCGTCTTTTCTCTTTCCGTCAACGCAGCATCCATGGCTGTCTGTCCCTTCAACGCTTCTAAAAAACCCTGCTGCACCAGTAGGGCTTTCATCTTCAAACGCCACAGACCGAAATCGTTCACTCCAGTGAACTTTTCAATATCATACTTTGTTGAAGACATCTTCTCCCCGCTCACCGCACCAATTTGTTGTGAAAAGACGATGTCTTTGTACCAAGTATAAAACGGTTTCTTGATAATCAAGAACCAAAACAAGGGTTAGGGTTTAACGGAAAAGAAAACAAGAAGAAAAAGAAATAGGAATAACAATGATTGGGCAAATATAAATTCTATTTAACATTCACTTTCTCATTAAAGTCACAAATGATTACAAGTGAGTATCACAATTTGCCACACTCAACAAACTGAGTGTACTAGCCTATTTATAGACTAACTAGATAACTTACAGCCCAAGCTACCTAAACAATTGGATCCATTACAAAGGCTCAATTCGACAATACATTTTGACAATACATATTTGAACAGACTTCGACTATAATATGTACCCTTCGACTACAGCATGCGACCCAGCTTCGACTTCATGCTTGTCTCCTGTCGAAATACATGAAAGCTTTCCCTCGACACAGTATGAGTTCAACCCAATAATCTCACATGGTTCGGATCAAAACAATAAGCAACAACAGTAACCACAACACGATCTTGAGGCATCGCACTTAGCAGGACAAAATACGCAGTTCGTAACAAAGCAATAACCGCAACGCAACCGACAGAGTCGAAGACAACGACAACAATACAAGGAGCACAATACACCCAATAATACCAGCATATACGCATTGAAGGAGAGAAAATAGAAATTGACGTAGCGAGAAGAAGAGGAAGATTCGGAGCAGATTCAGACATGAAGGAAGCTGAAGAAAGTGTTACCTGATTTTTTTGGACGCCGTCGTCGAAGAGTCACTAGAACTACTCCAACAGGTAAGTACTCTGATCTCCTCATTTTGATACTTTGATGTGTTTTCTCTCTGCCACCATGTTGACTATGCTCCATAGAACGGAAGTCCTAAGCTTCTTGCGGGAATCCGACTCGTTTCTCGATCCAACGCCGTTTTTTAGTTCTTAGGGTTTTAGCTTGTACACTTCAATTCGATTCGGAGAGGTAGTTAGGAGTTAGGAAGATTTAATAGGTGATTAGGGAAGGGGAGGACAGACGGATTATTTTGGTGGTGCGTTTGGCGCGGCAGAGCCCTCCCTATCCTTCATTGTTTCTGATGACGTAAGAGAAAACGGAGGGACGACATGTGTGTGTGTGTGAGAGAGAGAGAGAGAGAGAGAGAGAGAGAGAGAGAGAGAGAGAGAGTCGAGGAGAGAGGGAAATAAGTGAAGCTGAGAGTATTGTTTGTTTTCCATTTTTTGAGTTGATGTGGCAATTTGATCCTACGCGTGAGCACTTATCGCCCTTACCGTGCACCCTCGGGTCTGAGCAGTTGATCTGAGTCAGCTAGATGACTCATTTTAATCAGACGGATGAGATATCATTTGACCAGGGGTCCATGATTGACCCCCTCTGGCCTGCGTCTCTACCCGTTTTTTTGCTTACTTTCATTTTAATTTTTTTTTATAATCTTTATTCTATTTTAAATAACAAAAAATAAAACATTTTTTATACAAATATAAACTTTTTGTTAATAATAAAAATAAAACTTTTTTAAATAATAGAAATGAAATCTTTTAAATCATAAAAGTATAAACTTTTTTTCATTTGAAAAAGCTTTTAATTAATTAAATAATTAGTTTCTATTTAGCCCCCAATTTATCAATTGATATAATTTAGCATATTTGCTTTATCTTATATTTAAAATACACAGGTTCTTATTTTTGTTCATTATCTCTTTTAAATTTATAATTTGATAATTATAATTATTTAAAATTTAATCATATATTCATATTTATCTTTTTTTTTGGTGAATGATTAGAATGACTAGTTAATCAAATATTTAAAATCGATATTGATCCCTTTTACAGTTAATCGTTAATATATTGTAATCTTAAACAAAACTAAAAGAACCTCATCCGTGAGTTATGTTGATTATTTTCGTACCCTTGTGTGCCTACCCATTCCTAGGGTGTGTTTGTTTGATGGATTAAAATTATAATCCTGGGAATATCATTCTTAGGAATATTATTGCCAGGAAATTTATTCCCATCAATGTGTTTGGCAAATGAATAGAATTCCAAGGAATATTTTTAAGTTTTATTTTAATTAAATTTTAAAAATTAAAAATTAAAAAATAAATGTTCTAAAATAACATGGGAGTGGGAAGTTATAGTTGGTTATTTTATATTCCCATGGGAATGTAAGATTCCCATCCTTTGACATGAGAATAAAAATGAAAAAATTCATGAACAAAACTTATTCCTGGGAATAAAAAGTACCCGGGTATAAATTATTAAAACTTGAAACAAACAAAGGAATATGTGAATTCCAATATCTCATTCCCGGGAATAATATTTGTATCCACGAAACAAACACCCTCTAGTTTTTGTATGTGCTCGGCATGATATATATTCATGATATGATAAATTAGTTGAACATTATATTGCATGTCTATTATGTTAAATATTCAATCATGACTTATAACTTTAATATTTGATGCATTTATCCATTTTTATAATAATGTTGATTGCATGTGTCCGTGTCCAAGGGAAGGACTATTGTTTGACAAGTATGTCATATACATTGCATCTCATTTGCATTTCTCCTTTCCCCCTTTTGTGGCTTCTATGCCCGTTTTAAGTTGAATACCTTAGATAACTTTCCTTAAGTCAAGTTTCCCTTGAGTTTATTAGATATTTTTCGATTAAGTCCCCTTATCTCCCTAGAGAGATTAGACATAAGTCATCTATGTAGATGAGATATGATTATTCTGCCCCACGACATAGATGTAGGTTCTTTTCCGCTTAAGAGAGGTATGTGGCATACTCGTCGATTCTATATTCGAGTTGGAGCCCTTCTCTTAATGTGAAGCGAATACCCATCTTCTGTACACTTGTGGAGGTTTAAGTCGAATATTCTCCTTAAGATGACGACTTGTATTTTCTCCTAAATTCAACAACTTTATTTACCCTTTGAGGGGAACTACGGATGCTCCGATTCCACTCCCGTCAGGATACGTAGGCACGAGATGCGATGTCTTGGCGAGCATACCTAGAAATAACACCTTAGGTATTTCTATCCTTTTAACCCTTAGCAAACGGATAACAAATTAACAAATAACACGTTAAAACAAGAGGTTCTTGTAGATTACTACAGATGCTTAGGATGATAACACCTTCCCTAGGTATAACCAACCCCCGAACCTTAGATTCTCTTTTGCATTGCATTGCATACTTATGGGTTATTCGTTCTTTTTCCCTTCCCTTGGATAAATTAAAGACCGGTGTGTCATACCCCAAATTTTGACCACTAAGATTTCCCATCATTGTGCAAATCATCATCACAATATGGATGAACCATCATGCCTCACCAAATGCCTTAAGGATTGTTGAGCATTCACTACAATCAAAATTAGGGTTTTAAGCCCTCTCAGAGCCTTAGACAAATGATCAATCAAGGAATGACATGATCTTCAACTTGTCTAACCTCTCAAACATCCACAATAGATCAAAAAGGACTCCCACTTCAAGGATTAAGGACAAGGTTGCTCCCTTTTAGGTGGATCAAGTCTCAAGATCGCCAGTATCACCAAATTAGGGTTTTGGTCGACCAGGGCCTCCAGATGAAAAATTTAATCTGGACACAAGCCAAAGATCCAAAACACAACCTAATGTACTCCATGGAACCTCATGTACCCAAGCATCAAGTCAATTTGACCTCAGGGGATGCATACATCAAAAATCAGGAATTAGGGTTTCTTGACCTAATTCACCCCTAAGTTGACTTTTGGGACAAATCAAGATCCAAGACCTCAAGACATGATTTGAGGGTCTCTAATGAACTATATTGATCCATTTGTAATAATGGATTAATCCAAGAAGCTTGAGCAACAAGTCTCAATTTCATCTGCACCACAATTAGGGTTTCGCGAGAAAAGTCAATTGTAACTTTGACTTTTGACCAGGACATGCTCCCAAACCCTAGGACATGCCCCAATATACCATATGACACCCTTGGAACATGTCCATCAAGTTTAATTTAGGTCAAGGACATGATTTCCTGAAGAATTGCACAATTTGGAATTCATCTGATAAAAAGTCAATTGTGCACAAAAGTCAACTTTGACTTTTTGAGATTTTTCACCAAAATGGATTTTTAACCCTAAAATGATGTTAATGTATGATTTGAATCATCATTCATCAAGAAAAATCAAAGAAAGTGGGATAACTTGTAAAAGGGGTAACCATAAAACTTAGAAATTTTTCTATGTTATGGAAAAAGTACCACTAATACACTAACTTTGGAGGATCATAACTCCTAAACCACATGGCCATTTTTTCTTATCCAAAGATGGATTTGTAGCCCTCATTACCCTCTACAAAAACTTCAACTAGACCTAAGTCCAATTCATTAAGGATTTTGAGTTATGGAGTGATCAAAATCAAGAAATCACACTTTGTTCCAACACTTAGTGAAAATTTCAGTAAGTCAGATTTTGCTTCACTTTTTGCCAAATGTAGAGGGATTTTTCACTTGGAATCAAAAGAGATCAAAACCAAACTTGTTCAAACATTTGTTGTATCATGTAAGGGCTTTCCAAAATGGCCAAGAACATTGCCAAATTCAACTTACACCATGAGATATGACATTGTCAAGTTGCCTTGCTGAAATCTGTCAAAGGCAAGGCAGATTTTGCATTTTGGCTCGATTTGCCAAAATCAGCCAAATTCAAATGCTCCTATCCACTTGGACACATCTGAGGATTGAATCTAAAGGGGACAATCACTGAGCCAAGCCTCCAAAGTTCATGGAACAAGAAATAACATGTTGAACCTAGAATGGCCAAAATAGGGACAAGACTCCAAATTTGGATTGAAGCATTCAATGGAAGCATCAAGGTGGCATGGACTCAGCCATTCTCATCTGAAATCAGGCAAGACTTATCCAAGACCAAGGGAACCAAAGCTCTGTGCCCTAACCTCTAGTCAATGGCTAGAGGAGACTTGCATTTCCATTGGACAACATTGGCCAAACCTACATACCAGCTGCCATTCACTATTCCTTGCAAAACAAACTTGCTCTACTATAAATAGAGCTCAATTGTGATCAGTTTGAGTACACCAAAGCCATCAAACATACGCTTTCCTCAAAATCTCTTCTTTCACTCCAATTTTGCCTTCTAAGGCAAGTCACTATCGGGTTTTGAGTTTGAGAGCAATTCCAATCAAACCAATCACTCACACACATCACATACATCACATATGAGCTGATCAAACACTTAGATCACTTCTGAAACACCAATTACACAATATCACCAGCTGGTTGCTCAAATTTTCAATCAAGTTGCAGCTGAGGTACCACAAATTGATCCAGCCAATTTCAATCAAGTCCAACCATTCAAACACACTCCATAGGGTGTAGGGAAGCTGTTCAGATCATCACCACTCATCTGTAACACCTCCAAATCAAAAATCACATTGCACTTGCTGTCACGGCTTAGAGGTAAGCATATACTTGGTCATCTCTCAATCTATGCATATTTCCTCGCACAATAATTTGGCCATATGTTCATAATCATGCATGGAATGTTTTCCCTCAATTAATTGCATTGTTTGAATCGTGTATCAAAAATCCTAGCCTTCATGAAGAAATTAGGGTTCTTAAGAAATTTTCATGATTTCTTGTTGTATGTTTAATTTAAATGAAATTAATGGACAAAGACATGATCGTGAGGTTGAGACGAGCATAATGATATGTGGATTGCATGTTATAATCAAGTATTTAGGGGGATTGGATAGAAAATGCAAATCTGAGAAACCCAGAACACGCGCGTGTTCTTCAGCTTGTTCTTGGCGCCATTTTTGAATAATTCAAATATTTGAATTTTGTGATTTTTATTTAATTGATTCAAAAATTAATTTCTCTCTGAGTTTTAATGATTTTGAGTTGATTCTTTTTTTAATAATTCACAAAAATGTTAAAATATTTTATTTTCCCAAAAAATCCCAAAAATATTATTTATTTCATATAATTAATATTTTTGCAAAGAATTAATATTTTAATTGTTTTTGACATTTTAAATATTTTTTTCTACATTGATTTTGCAACTTTTAATGCTTTCTAATTATTTTGTAGGTTAATACTTAATTTTTGAAGCATTAATCCAAAATCACAATTTGTTTTTCACTTGTTAAACAATTTTGATCATTTTAATTGAATTTTTATTCAATTAAATACATTTTTGAAAACAAATTTGGGTTTTTGGATTAATTCAACCCTCATAAATCATTTTCAAAACACTTTGGGCGTCTAATAGAGTGTAAGACCCAATCCTTTCTTGACCAAAATATTTTGGGCCTCAGTGTATTGTATAAGTCCCGATATCGTCAAAAACATACGGCGCGATCGTCGCCTTTTCAAAATAACCCTTGGGCCTCTCCTCGAGCTATAAGACCCATTCAAAAATTTTGGGCCTCTATTAGAGTGTAAGACCCAATCCCCTTTTAACCAAAACCATTTTGGGCCTCACTTATTGTATAAGTCCCTCTGCGTTAAAAGAAAACCTCGGCGCGATCGCCATTTCAAACGGAAAAATCGTATGGGCCTACCCTCGTGTTATAAGCCCCACTCTTTTTCTTTAAAATTTTTGGGCCTCTTGAGAGAGTGTAAGACCCAACCCACTTGTACAGAAATATTTTGGGCCTCATTCGTTGTATAAGTCCCCCTGTACATTTTCAAATAAACGGCACGATCATCGCCCTTTTTAAAAAATAACCTTGGGCCTTTCCTTGAGCTATAAGACCCATTCAAAACTTTTGGGCCTCTAATAGAGTGTAAGACCCAATCCCATTTTAACCAAAATCATTTGGGCCTCACTTATTGTTTAAGTCCCTTTGCGTTAAAAGAAAACCTCGGTGCGATCGCCATTTGAAACAGAAAAATCATCTGGGCCTACCCTCATGTTATAAGCCCGAGTCTTTTTCTTTAAACTTTTTGGGCCTCTTGAGAGAGTGTAAGACCCATCCCTTTGTACAGAAAACATTTTGGGCCTCAGTCACTTGTATAAGTCCCTCTGTACAAATTCAACAGTACGCTCACTGATAAAACCCTGGGCCTCTCCTTGAGCTGTAAGCCCCAAATCTTTCTTTTTCAAAGCACTTTCTCCTTTGATTTTGAATATACTGTTGTTTTCAATCTTTCTTTGTTGTACAACTAACCAAACAGCATGGAAGCTCTACAACCGAGTAAGTGGTTATTGCTTTCATTTACCGCTTTCATATACATATAACTGTATTGTGGGGCTGTTTCACTGTAAGTCTTCTTTCATAAACTCATATCAACTGTGTAATAATAGTATAGATATTTCGAGTTTCCCCGGCAACTACGTCTAGAACTAGGTGACGCCGTTTCGTTCATTCATAGAAATAGACATTTAGATCTCCAATAGGATCACCAGATACAGTCTTCTCTCAGGCTGTCCTCATTAGGAATTATCAAGAAACTCTACTCCCATAGATGAATGTATTCTCCGTGAATGGCATCTTTGAGTTTCTTCCAAATTCTCGAACTTTCCTGACTTTGATCTATTCTCGGTGAATAGCATTGCCTTGAATTTCTCGGGGTTTGGGGACCCACGGGCTTCTTAAAAGCATCGACCTCCTCTTGGGCATCGTACAAGGACCCACAGGCTTCCTAAAAGCAACCCCGCCTCCTCTTGGGCTTAGTACAAGGATCCTACGGCTTCTTAGAAGTATTCACAGCCTCCTCTTAGGCTTCGTATAATGATCTCTTCCTCCGGGAATGATAGCCTACTCTTGGGCTTAGTACAAGGACCTGTCGGCTTCTTAAAAGTTTCCAGCCTCCTCTTGGGCTTCGTACAAATTGTCCCGACGACCTCCTAGAGGTATAGGAACAGAACTTAGTCATCTGCATAGAACAGTCCTTTCATAGAGTCTACTACTGTTTCTCAAAGCATAGTACAAAAAGATGAAACTCTATACATGGACAGTCTAATCTCCTTGAGTCTCAAAGACATTCTCAAGTGACCCCTTCAAAAATAGGAAGGAAACCCGCAGACTCAGATAGTCTCAATATCCTTTGGATTTCCCGCTTCCTTAAAGAACAGGAATAACCCGAATCCTTGAATCAAATCCCTGAGTACAGTGTTGCTCATATAAGAACTGATTTTCTCTTTCAAAATCAGTATACTGGACCTATCACTTAACTGAAACAATCACTATAGCCTCCTCTTAGGCTTTGTATAATGATCCTTCTCCAGTGATGTTTAACCTCTCTCTCGGGCTTTGTACGAGACACATAAGAGACTCCCTCGTTGAGTCAATCACCCCTTTTGCCTCCATCTCGAGCCTTATACGAGATACAAAAAGGTTCTTATTGAGCCAAACAAACAACAGCCTCCACCTCGGGCTTCGTACGAGATACAAAAACTCGCTTGTTGAGTCAAATAGCCTCCATCTCGGGCTTTATACGAGATACCAAAAGATTCCCTCGTTGAGTCAAAACCTTTTAGCCTCTCTTGGGCTTTGTACGAGACACATATTAGCCTCCTCTTAGGCTTTGTATAAGAAAATCACTGGTTAATCCAATTAACCTTTTAGCATCAAAACTGTGCGTCGTTCACAGTAAACAAACATCAAACAACTCCCTTCATCTAATCGCTGTAAACGGCAAGCCTCTGGATCATCTACATCCATGCCACTGTCCCTCTTTTAGCATGAGGAATTCCTAAGGAAAGATAGCATTGCTCTACGCTGAGCTAAAGTCTTCCCCTTCAGGTTAAAACCCCCTATAAAGGAAATTATGGCATTGCTAGGATCCGCGTATCCCGGTTAAAGTAATTCTCCTTTATAAAACAGTTGAGACAAAAAACCCCTCTTTAGAGATGACAAATTCTCTCTAAAGTTGGGACCTTCAGCTTCACATCTTGGGCTTTGATTAAGATACAAATAGACCTTTCAGCTTCATATCTTGGGCTTTGAACAAGATACAAATCACCTTTCGCTGCACGTCTTGGGCTTTGAACAAGACACCAAAAACAATCATTTCCTCCCATAGAATAGGAGGAACTACGAACGCTCTGATTTCCCTGTTTCGGTAAACGGGAATACGTAGGCATAAGATCGAAAGAAAAGATCTTAGCGAGCACAATCAACAAAAAACTCAAACTCCCATATCAAAAGCAATAATTCAAAAGCATCAGTCCTAACATCCTAATCCTTGTTCCCCGCCAGAAACCTTCTGTCAAGGTAAAAATAAAGAAACTAGTATTGGCGAAAATACAAATAACCAATACAAAGGCCCCCCACATTGATAGCATTCGTAACTTAACAGACCGCTGTTTAAACTCAGTATGCAAAGCAGGGTTAATTGGAGACATCTATTTCCCTTCCTTCATCAGCTCACAATAGGATAAAAAATGAATCGACCTGTAGTTTTAAGCTCAACCGCAGAGAGCGACCAGCGCTTAAGAACCGCGTTTAAAATCGCTCGCTACAGAAAAATGGCGCCCACCGTGGGGCCAGTCTTTGTGTTCCTTTTTCCTTTTCACCTCTTGTGTGAATACCACAGATTGGGGCTTCCGCTGGGGAACCCATTCTCTGTCAGGAACTTAGGATTCTTAGCTTTAAAGGTCTAGGATGATTAGGACAAATATATATACTGCTTTTCCTAATTGCTATACATGTTTATTTTTCTGCTAATGGGAATGCGGGTGATGCTGTATGTGGAAAGAATGAGTATACACCTAAGATAAGTGATGGCGACGGGGTCGACCATCAACCTCAGTGGAGGCTGACCAACGCAACCCATTCTCTCACCTAGACAATGGGCCGGTTGTTAAGTCTGAGAAGCTGAGGAGCCAAACCCTTTCGTAGTGCGGAAACTATCAGAAATAGTTGTTACGCGATACTACCCTCATTTGAGGCTGGTGATCTATTCTTGGTGAATGGCACTTACTCTAAGATTGCTATACAACTCGCTGGCGATCCGCTTGTTGTTTTGCTTTCCTGGGAGGAGCTAATGATAATGATTACTGGTACAAAAATCACCCTAGTATAAACCTTTAGGGATGGGTAGAGCCTTGACTTCATGACAACGACCCTTTGACCCCATGTTTTTTCTATGTTTTTGTGTGCTGCATTCATGCATTCATTTAAAAAAAACATTAAAACATTCAAAAAAATCTTCTCTTCTAGTCTCTCCGTTCTTTTAAAATAAACTAAGACTGTGATTGCAAATATCAGAGAAAAGGATTACACTAATGGATTTCGGTAGAAGGAGAACTCACCAGTATACCTTCAAGGTTCCAAAACTAGAGGATTTGAGAAGGTTAACGAGGATGATCACTAACCCAGAGGCTTTCAGAGCCAAGCACGGAGGTTTGCTACCACTATTAAGAGTCCATGTGATTGAGGGAATCATGGATGCACTCATTCAGTTTTATGATCCGGTTTATCACTATTTCACCTTCCCGGATTACCAGCTTGCACCAACGCTGGAGGAGTATTCTCACCTGATCGATCTACACATTACGGATCGAGCTCCATTTTCTGGACTGGAAGAAATTCCAAAGAATCAGACTATTGCAAGAGCAATTCATTTGGACGAGTCTGAGGTCAGGGCTCACATGACCGCTAAGGGTGGCATCCAAGGTTTGCCAGCCCAGTTCTTGACAAAGAAAGCCCTGTACTTCGCCAGTATAGGAAACGTGACTGCTTTTTAAAGCACCTTTGTCTTGCTTACCTACGGGTTATTTTTTTTTCCTAACATCAATAACTTCGTCGATATTAACTCCATTAAGGTTTTTCTCAATGGAAATCCTGTGCCGACTTTGCTCGCAGATGCGTATCATTCTGTACACCTAGGAAATTTGTACAGTGGAGGGGAGATCACATGCTGTGTACCTTTGCTTTACAAATGGTTTATCTCTCACTTGCCCAAGTCTGCTGCTTTTTGGGATTGCAAGAGTGCCTTACGTTGGTCGCAGAAGATCATGTCTCTTACCAACTCTGATATAGATTGGTGTAATAGGATTTAATAGGGAATCAGGATCATTGACCTTTGTGGAAACTTCCCCAACGTACCCCTTATAGGAACTAAAGGAGGAATCAACTACCATCCTGTATTGGTTCGCCGTCAATTTGGATACCCGATGAGACACATCCCACTGGGTGTTCATCTGGAAGGTCTTTTCTTCAAAGAAGGAAAAAAGACAGAGCACTAAAGATGGAAATAGTGCACGCTTGGAAGCATGTTCATAAGAAAGGACGAGAGTCTCTGGGAAAATCGGACTGTGTCTCGGTGGAGCCTTATCTCCATTGGGTACAAACTAGAGCTCTCAAGATAAAGATGCCTTATCCTCGTTACAGAATTCTTCCGCCGAGGGAATCTGTCATGTACTTCATGACGGAAACTGAAAAGCTTCAGGTTACTCTCAACAAAGTTCAAAAGGAGAGAAGGTCTTGGAAGAACAAGTACCGCACTCTCGACGTAGAGTTCGTCAAAATACAGCAATTACTAAAAGATAAGGACGCTCTGATTGAAATTTTGGAGCAAGATGCTGTAGAGAATCAAGATGACCAAAGGAATTTGCTAGCTCCTTTCACTTGGCAAAGGAATGACAGTCCGACAACGGCCCAAGAGCCCCGGTCAAAGAAAAGGAAGATACCAGAATCAACACCTGATTTCTCTTCAGAGAGGACTCGGGACCCATTAGTTTAGGTTTCTGTTTCTGCACTTTGTAATCTACTGTATTTCCACTTCTGTAATCTTTTGAATTTCAATAAAAAGGGGTTTCCCCACCGTTTGATATTTGCAATCTAATTGTCGAAGTTTATTTTGATTAAACCAAAAAAACAATTAATATAATCATTGCATTCATCATTCTCACATCGCGTATTCTTCTTCCCTACGAATCTCATGTTTGTGTCTCGATTCTAGAGTCAAACTGTCTCATACTCGGGCCAATCGTCAGAAAAGGATGGATGATCTTGAGGAAGAAAACAGAGAGTTGAAAGAAGAGATTGACGCTCTAAGAGAGGATATGAGAAAGCTTCGTAACGACTTGCAAGCCATGGCAGAAGCTCAGCTACAACGAACTGTGATCTTAGAGATCACCTCAACGCCCGTAGTGGAGAGGTATAATCCTAGGTATCAGATACCGAAATATCGTCCTTGGGGCATGCCTGTTAGCTATATCCCAGAAGGATATGTTCCGCCGATCATTGAGGATCAGGGAATCACAACAGAAGCCGCTGGGCCTGAAGGTTACAAACTTCGGGAAAGCGAAGATGCCAGGGGCATGTTGAAGACTCCTGAAGGTTACAAACTTCGGGAAACGCCAAGACTCACTGCCGTAGTCACGGTACCACCCCCTGTGGTGCACACTGTCCCGAAAGGACAGATTCCACCAACACCTTCTGGTAAGAAGGAAACTATGTTTGACAGAATGGATGAATTCCAGGAACAGTTCTTGGAAATACAGAAGGAACTGCAGGCCATTCGCGGTCAGGATTTATTTGGAAAGGACGCCGCAGATCTCTGCTTGGTCCCAAATGTAAAAGTCCCGCACAAGTTCCAAGTGCCCGACTTTGAAAAATATAAGGGTAATTCTTGCCCTCAAAGCCATCTGGTGATGTACGCTCGGCGGATGTCAGCCCAGACGGAGAATCCGGACCTACTAATTCACTACTTTCAGGATAGTTTAACCGGTGCCGCACTCAAATGGTACATGGGTTTAAACCGTGCCACGATCAGCACTTTCAGAGATCTTGGTACTGCCTTCGTCCAACAATACAAATATAATTTGGACATGGCACCCGACAGAGATCAACTCAGATCAATGTCGCAAAAGGACAAGGAAACCTTTAAGGAGTATGCTCAAAGGTGGCGTGAAATTTCCGCTCAAATTTGTCCACCTCTTGAGGAAAAAGAGATGACAAAGATCTTCTTAAAGACCTTAAGCTCATTTTACTATGACCGAATGGTTGCCAGTGCACCCAGTGACTTCACCGAAATGGTCGGCATGGGCGTACGTCTTGAGGAAGCCGTCCGAGGAGGACGTTTGGTAAAAGACACTGGATCGACGAGCGGTACTAAAAAATACGGTAGTGCTCTCCCTAAGAAAAAAGAGCAAGATATTGGGAATATATCTCTCGAAAAGCAAAGACGACGTTATCAATCGGTAGCAGCTGTGACTCCTGCTATCAACCCTGCGTCTATTCCTACGTATCAACCTCGGGTTGCGCAGAGCCAACCTGACCAGCAAAGGGCACAACAGCCTCTTCAGCAGGCTCATCCTCCATATAACAACAATCGTACAACACGGCCACCAGGATTTGATCCTATACCCGTGACGTACGCAGAACTGTTTCCATTACTACTGGCTAAGGGGCACATTCAGACTAAATCTCCTCTTACAGTACCGAAAAATCCGCCTTTTTGGTTTAAGGTGGATCAAACTTGCCCTTATCATCAAGGAGGTTCAGGGCATAACATAGAGACTTGTCTCAATTTCAAGTCCGACGTACAAAAACTTATTAGGAGCGGGGTCTTATCCTTCAAGGATACAGATCCTAATGTTCTCACGAATCCGCTGCCTCAACACGAGAAGGCTGCAGTCAATCTGATTGAGAAAGAGACTAACAATGTCTATCAAATTCACGATGTACTCTTGTTGAAAACCAATCTGGTCAAGATTCATTGTAGACAGAGTGGATATGGCCATGTGCCACCTCATAACTATCATCAATGTGATATCTGCTCTAAAGACAACCAAGGATGTTCTGTAGTGCAAGCAGCTCTACAGGAACAAATGGATCTCGGATGGATCCAAGAGCACCGAGTTCGTGGAGTTAACATGGTTTACACGAATTCCAACGTCATTCAGAACCACGACATCCGTGCAATGAATGTCAACTTGGTGGCGATGCACTCAAGGCAAAGCCAGTATCATAATCTGCCGCGTCACGATTACAGTTCTTGTCTGACTTGCTCGGTAAACAAACAGAGATGCTCTTTCATACAGGAGGCCCTCCAGCGTCAGATGGATCTTGGATGGATCCAAGACTACCATGATAAGAACCCTTATCAGATTAACATGGTTCAGATCTTCGATATTCGCGTAATGAATACCAACCTGGTAGAGTTACATGCTGAGCAGGTCCGACTCGGATTCTTAATATCACATGACTATCAAAGCTATAAAGCGGGTTGCGAAAATGATCGAGGTTGTACCCTTGTCCAGGAGGCACTTCAGCACTTGTTAAATCACTGGTGGATGCCAATCTATATGGATGAAGATACTCAGCAGATTAGTATCAGTAATATAAACCCCACTCGGCATCAAAGTCAGGATGTCCGATCAGTGGAAGCTAACCTAGTAAGGTTACATTGTATTCAAAGTGGGCGTGGCCAGGTGCCACCACACAACTATGACAGTTGTAGCGTCTGTTTGGAAAGTAACCAAGGGTGTTACCTTGTGAAAGCAGCTCTTCAGGGTCAGGTCGATCGTGGAGAAATTCGTCCACATTCGGGTTTTGGACCCATCAACTGGTCGCCGAACTACCTTGCCGAGCAAGTTGAGGATGTTGTCACGATCTCTGGTCATCACGAGACCAGGGATGTTTTTGCCATTATTCCTCTACTTGACGAATCTAAAGTTCCCAATCGGGAACGGATCGAGATTACTTACGATGGTCAGAAAAATCAGAAAGTTCCCATAGTCATCTATCTACCAGGACTGCTACCGTATGAATAAGCTAAGGCGATCCCTTACAAATACGGTGCAACAATAATTGAAAATGGAAAGGAAATTCTGTTACCCTCCGTTGTGAACATTGCAGACATCAGTCGAGTAACACGGAGTGGTAGAATCTTCAACCGAGGGGTTGGGGAAGTTAACAAAGAAAAGGGACTTTAGACGGAAGCTCCCGATCCCCCAGTCGGTCAATCCAGTAATCCCGACCTTTCGAAAAATAATGATGAGATGCTGAAGCTCATCCAAAGGAGTGAATATAACATTGTCGATCAGTTGTTACAAACTCCTTCAAAGATCTCGGTGTTATCACTGTTACTCAGTTCAGAAGCCCACAGGGAGGCTCTACAGAAAGTCTTGGAGCAAGCCTTTGTGGAACAGGATGTAACAATCAGACAGTTCGATAGCATTGTCTCTAACATCACTTCCTGCAATAATTTGGGATTTAGTGATGAGGAATTACCCGAAGAGGGTCTCCGTCATAACATGGCACTCAATATCACAGTTAACTGCCAGGACGATGCTTTAGCCAGCGTACTGGTAGACACAGGGTCAACCCTGAATGTTATGCCGAAGTCCACTGTGATGCAATTATCATTCAAAGGACCTCCGATGAGGGTTAGCGAGGTCGTCGTCAAAGCATTCGACGGATCCAGAAAAATGGTTATCGGCGATGTTGATCTTCCCATAACTATTGGTCCTCACACTTTCCAAGTTACTTTCCAGGTCATGGTCATTCGGGCAACGTAAATTTGTTTATTAGGAAGACCTTGGATACACCAGGCTGGAGCGGTCACTTCGACCCTCCACCAAAAGCTAAAATTCATTCAGAACGATCAACTTATCACAGTCTGTGGGGAACAGGCCTTGCTTGTAAGCAACTTGTCATCATCTACTGGTATAGAACCCGAGGAGGTTATTGGGACGCAGTTCCAAGCACTGTCGGTAAGCGAGAACAATCAGTTCAGAGGAGGAACCTCGATTTCCTCATACAAAGATGCTATCAAAGCGGTCGAGCGTACCGATACAACAGGATGGGGACAGCTTGTCATTCCTATTGACAATAAAACAAAGAAGGGTCTTGGTTTTTCTGCAACCTGTACCCAGACAGCTGCCAACGATGAAAGTCTTCATCCCCTTCAAAACTTATTCCACAGTGGAGGTTTTCTTCACCCAGTGTCTCAGACAGTTCATTCTATCAATGAGGAAGATCCCTCTGACACAGATGAAGAATGGAAATCCTATCTTAACAAGGACGGTTATATGTCTCAGGAAGAGGTGCCTATGCCTTTTTGCTTTCCTACAGAAAGTCTGAGATTTATACCAAGGTCAGACGTCGAAATGATATATGGAGATTGTGATCCGGAAGGATGCCGTGCTCCGCCAAATTCATTAGAGGAGGACACTCTGATGAAAGACAACTTTGACCACGATTACTATGGCCCAATGGATGGTCTGCCAATGTGGCAACCTTACCCAGGAAACTTGGGGCAAGAAAGTCAGCTGAACAATGAAAATCAGCTGACCATCATTGAACGGAATACCTGTGTCCCCACCATGCCATGGGATCAACACTCAGGTCATTAAGAAACTACTCAACATGAAGATGAATTCGCAACATTTGCAGGACTTGAGTTCATCAACTATTTCTTTTCCCGAGGTCAACGTCATTGAGAGAGATGACTCCTCCAGTTCCAAAGAAGTTTGGGACACTCTGGGAGAACCAAGTGGAAAATTCGACTATATGGTCAAGTACACCGCTCCCGAAAGCTCTCGTATCAGGCTCGAGGATATCCAGGCAACTGGATGGGGAGATGTACCTGAGAGCACAAATGTGATGCAAAATGCAACAGAGGAATTCTCCTACGATAATTCTGCCTGGGAGACAGATTCCAATGATCCCGCTCCACCAGAAATCAGCATCATTTCTGAAGACAAATCAAGGAAGGTGCCATACTTTGTGATTCACCGAGGAGTTCGCCGCCAATGGGTTGCTGTCGAGGTTCTGAAGGTCGTTCATCAGTCAAAGTAATTGCCATCTTTAACCTTTCACCCTGACCAGGTGAAACTGATGTTTTGATAGGGCTCGCTTTCTGTAAATTTCCCTCTTCGCTTTGCCCGAAGCGACAGAGTTTTGTTTTATAGGGCTGTAGTTTCAAGATTCAACTTATTCATTAATAAAATAACATCGTTATGTAATTTTCGCATTAATTGCTGTTTTCTCTTTTTGCTTTTTCAAAGAAAATGGTAATCCTAAAAAACAAAACTATAAAAAACAAGCAGTAAAACAAATACACTGCACACACTTGCATTTTCCTCTATCTCTTCTAAAAAACGAATCATCACGTCATGCAGATTGCTTGTTTTAAACCCAGTTGAAACATACGATCCGATGCCTTCTCCCAACTTTGAGTTCCCGGTATTCGAGGCTGAAGAAGAAAATGACGACAAAATTCCAGAAGAGATCTCTCGACTACTCAGACAAGAGGAAAGGTCCATTGAACCTCACAAAGAACCGTTGGAAACGGTAAACTTGGGTTCAGAGCAAGAGAGAAAAGAAATCAGGATTGGGGCACTGCTCAGTCCAACTGCCAGAGAGGGTTTGATAAAGCTTCTCAAAGAATTTCCCGATGTATTCGCTTGGTCCTATCAGGATATGCCAGGGTTGGATACCAGCATCGTGGAACATCACTTACCGTTAAGATCGGAATGTCCGCCAGTAAAGCAAAGGTTGAGACGCACTCACCCGGACATGACCATCAAAATCAAAGAGGAGGTGCAGAAACAGATTGACGCGGGTTTCCTCGCTACGTCTGAATATCCTCAATGGTTAGCCAACATCGTACCTGTTCCGAAAAAGGATGGAAAGGTCAGAATGTGTGTCGACTATAGAGATCTGAACAAGGCAAGTCCAAAGGACGACTTTCCTTTACCACACATTGACATGTTGGTTGACAGCACAACAAAGTTCAAAGTATTCTCCTTCATGGATGGATTCTCGGGCTATAACTAGATCAAAATGGCGCCGAAAGACATGGAGAAAACTTCGTTCATTACCCCATGGGGTACCTTTTGTTACAAGGTAATGCTGTTCGGTTTGAAGAACGCCGGGGAAACCTATCAAAGGGCCATGACTACTCTGTTTCATGACATAATACATAAGGAAATCGAGGTATATGTCGATGATATGATTGGAAATCGAGGTATAGGGTTCATCGTCAGCCAGAAAGGAATTGAAGTTGATCCTGACAAGGTCAAGGCCATTCAAGAAATGCCTTCTCCGAAAACTGAAAAACAAGTCAGAGGATTCCTGGGAAGTTTGAACTACATCTCCAGACTCATATTCCTTATGACCGCCACATGTGCGCCGATTTTCAAATTACTGAAAAAGAACCAGGATTGTGTTTGGTCAGAAGACTGCCAAACCGCCTTCGACAGTATTAAGGAATACCTGTTGAATCCGCCGATTCTATCACCTCCAGTGGAAGGAAGACCACTGATCATTTACCTCACAGTCCTAGAGGACTCAATGGGATGTGTACTTGGCCAACAAGACGAAACTAAAAGAAAAGAGTCTGCCATCTACTATTTGAGCAAGAAATTCACCGACTGCGAGACTCGGTACACGATGCTTGAGAAAACTTGTTGCGCTTTGGCTTGGGAAGCCAAACGTCTTCGCCAATACATGATTCGTCATACTACTTGGTTGGTCTCCGAAATGGATCCAATCAAGTACGTATTTGAAAAACCTGCTCTTACGGGAAGAATTGCCCGTTGGCAGATGCTGTTATCAGAATATGACATAGAGTACCACGCTCAGAAAGTTGTTAAGGGAAGTATTTTAGCCGATCATTTGGCTCATCAACCGATTGACGATCAAGAATCAATCGGGTTTGACTTCCCAGACGAAGATGTCATGTATTTAAAAATGAAAGACTGCGATGAACCACTACCCAGTGAAGGGCCAGAACCAGGTTCCCAATGGGGACTTATCTTTGACGGAGCAGTTAATCATTATGGAAACGAAATTGGGGCAATCATTGTTACCCCTCAGGGTACCCACATTCCTTTCACTGCCAGACTTACGTTCAAATGTACGAACAACGAGGCCGAATACGAAGCTTGTATTATGGGTCTCGAAGAAGCGATTGATTTAAGGATCAAAAACTTGGACGTATATGGCGACTCAGCCTTGGTCATCAATCAGATAAAAGGAGATTGGAACACATACCAATCAGGATTGATTCCTTACAAAGACTATGGAAGAAGGTTGTTACCCTTCTTCAACAGAGTTGAGTTTCATCACATCCCTCGTGATGAGAATCACATGGCTGATGCATTAGCCACTATCTCTTCCATGATTAGTGTAGGTCAATGGAATGACATACCTAAGATTGACATAATGCGCCTTGAACGGCCCGCTTACGTCTTCACGATTGAAGCAGTCATAGATGACAGACCTTGCTATCACGATATCAAATCCCTCCTTCAGAAACAAGGATACCCACCTGGGGCATCTAGAAAAGACAGGAAGACCCTCAGAAGATTGGCTGGTAACTTCTTCCTGAGCGGGGACACTCTCTATAAGAGAAATTTTGACATGGTCTTGCTCCGATGCGTGGACAGACCAGAAGCAGACATGCTTATGAAAGAAATTCATGAAGGATCCTTTGGCACTCATGCCAACGGACACACAATGGCGAGAAAAATTCTAAGAGCAGGGTACTATTAGTTGACAATGGAATCCGACTGCTACAAGTACATGAGAAGGTGTCACAAGTGTCAGATATACTCCGACAAAATTCATGTACCGCCATCACATCTCAAAGTTCTTTCTTCCCCGTGGCTTTTCTCCATACGGGGAATCGACATGATCGGCATGATTGAACCTAAGGCTTCAAACGGGCATCGGTTCATCCTGGTAGCCGTTGACTATTTCACCAAGTGGGTCGAAGCAGCGTCATTCGCTAATGTAACCCGACAAGTGGTGGTCCGATTTATCAAAAACAATATCATCTGCCGTTATGGTGTTCCAAGCGAGATCATTACTGATAATGGATCTAACTTGAACAATAAGATGATGAAAGAGTTGTGCGTAGAGTTCAAGATCGAACACCATAACTCATCTCCCTACCGACCCAAGATGAACGGAGCGGTAGAAGCGGCTAACAAGAACATCAAGAAGATCGTTCAAAAGATGATTGTAACCTACAAAGATTGACAACGAGATGCTACCTTTTGCTCTTCACGGTTATCGCACATCTATCCGCACTTCAACAGGGGCAACCGTTTTCTCTTTAGTATATGGCATGGAAGCAGTGCTCCCCATAGAAGTAGAGATCCCATCAATCCGGGTATTGATGGATGCTAAGCTCAGCGAAGCTGAGTGGTGTCAAAGTCGACACGACGAACTGAATCTGATTGAAGAAAAGAGAATCACGGCACTATGCCACGGTCAGTTGTATCAACAGAGAATGAAGAGGGCGTTTGACAAAAAGGTCCGACCTCGCGTCTTCTGGAAAGGAGACCTTGTGCTCAAGAAGATACAATTATTTCTCACTGATTCTCGGGGCAAATGGACTCCGAATTATGACGGCCCATATGTGGTCACGAAAGCTTTCTCAGGCGGCGCCTTGAGACTTGCAACCAGGAACGGAGAGGAATTTTCCTACCCCACGAATGTTGATGTAGTCAAGAAATACTTCGCCTAAACTAAAAAAAAATGTCTCGGTGGATTGAAAACCCGAAAGGGCGGTCATGGAAAAAGTTAGAGACAAAATAAAAAAATCATCCCGGTGGATTGGAAACATCATAGTACAATCCAGGCAAAAATTAGGGATAATGGCAAGTAACTATGTTCAACAGAGGCAAGTCCCTCAGCAGCAGCAGTTACGTCATCGGAAGAAAACTCCAGTTAAGGTCATCTTCGACAGAAGCTCAGGAGGCCCTGAATTCAAAGTTGGTAGAAGGATAGTGGTCGTTATGTTTCAACGTAGCCCTTTTTCCCTGTAAATTACCATTTTCAAACTTTGTAAATACTCTTTGGAATCACGCGTTTGGCTGATCTCCATCTTATCAATAAAATTTGAGCCCTTGTGCTTTTGTTTGTAATTATTGTTTGTTTTAGCTTTACAGAACGACGTTGTTAACATGACTAACGATTCTTGAAATAAAACAAAAATGAATTTACTTGTTAAAACTTTTTCTGCTTTTAAAATAAAGATGGCAATTTCTTTTGACTGTTAAACATCGAAAGAACATCAATCGCGTCTCCAAAGGTGTTCGAACCTCAAAGTACAGAATCAAAGCATTCCTTCTAACCCAGTACGCCTGAATAAAGGGATCAACTGTGTCAGAGACCTTGTTTCGTCTGACATCCACGACAGAGTTCTTACCTCCTAAGCCCGATCAACGGTATTCCCCGCAGGGATTATCTCTCCTAATCAAGGTGGAATCGCTATCTTGAACCAGCGATATCTCTATACGCCCCGCGATGGCCGAGTATCCAGTCATGTTCATCTTTTAGTTTGTGTGTCGCGTCAGTTTTGTCAGCATATACATACATACATCATGTATTATTGATTTGCATTTACATTTCATATTGCATCGCTATCACTCTAGTCGGTCTTGTCCCTTAGTGATAGGAGTTCTCTCAATCGAGTTGTCAGTTCTTTCCTCGTCAGGAAACATTGTTTCTGAACAATCTCGCCACCAGTGTATCTTTAGATCAGAGTCGGCACTCGACCACTTTGATAACTTGAACCTCTGAAGAGCCAGAGAACCTTCAACAGATGTCACTCTTCGCCATTGAAGATGATATCCTTGCTTTCCCGGATTAAAGAAAATCCCCAGAGAAAGCCTTTTAAGCAAAGGGTTCGGCAGTGCATCGGTATTTCTCCGAAAATCCACTGATGAAAAGGTCATCGGCACCTCAAAATTGGACCCCATCATATGGCATTTCTCTGGGAAGATCCCGAGAAAAGTATGATGTAGATCCCCAAGTGGAAACAGTCTCTCAAGAGACTCACTTTCCGCAGTAGAATCGACAAATGACGTCTCCAACAGAGAAGTTTGTGTACCTCTACAACTCAGACGACTGGGTTCCCCCAGCAAGTCTAACCTCAGACCTTTTTCCCTCAAATGGCATCTCCCCAGGAAAATTCGGCGAGAAGTTTGAAGGAAAGCCGCTACGAATAGCGTCCCTTGTCAGTAAAGTTTATTGACAAAAGAAACTAAGACCAGTTCCTTGGTAGGAAACCAGGATCGAGGGGAAGTTTAAATCAGAAACTAAGACCAGTTCCTTGGTAGGAAACCAGGATCGAGGGGAAGTTTAAATCAGAAACTAAGACCAGTTCCTTGGTAGGAAACTAGGATCGAGGGGAAGTTTAAATCAGAAACTAAGACCAGTTCCTTGGTAGGAAACCAGGATCGAGGGGAAATTTAAATCAGAAACTGAGACCAGCTCCTTGCTAGGAAACCAGGAACGGGGGGGAGGTTGAAAAAAGAAAACTGAGACCAGTTCCTTGGCTGGAAACCAGGATCGAGGGGAAGTTTACCTTTTCTAAGCATCATTGCTCAGCAAAAGAAGATAGATGTGATCCGCCATTCATAACCACCATCAAAATTTTGGGTATTCCGATATTTAATCCTCTTGCACCCCGAATGCCCGAATACCTTCGTCATTCACACCTTCGGGTCCAAGAAGATTAAATAGGGACATCTGTCATACCCCAAATTTTGACCACTAAGATTTCCCATCATTGTGCAAATCATCATCACAATATGGATGAACCATCATGCCTCACCAAATGCCTTAAGGATTGTTGAGCATTCACTACAATCAAAATTAGGGTTTTAAGCCCTCTCAGAGCCTTAGACAAAGGATCAATCAAGGAATGACATGATCTTCAACTTGTCTAACCTCTCAAACATCCACAATGGATCAAAAAGGACTCCCACTTCAAGGATTAAGCACAAGGTTGCTCCCTTTTAGGTGGATCAAGTCTCAAGATCGCCAGTATCACCAAATTAGGGTTTTGGTCGACCAGGGCCTCCAGATGAAAAATTTCATCTGGACACAAGCCAAAGATCCAAAACACAACCTAATGTACTCCATGGAACCTAATGGACCCAAGCATCAAGTCAATTTGACCTCAGGGGATGCATACATCAAAAATCAGGAATTAGGGTTTCTTGACCTAATTCACCCCTAAGTTGACTTTTGGGATAAATCAAGAGCCAAGACCTCAAGACATGATTTAAGGGTCTCTAATGAACTATATTGATCCATTTGTAACAATGGATTAATCCAAGAAGCTTGAGCAACAAGTCTCAATTTCATCTGCACCACAATTAGGGTTTCGCGAGAAAAGTCAACTGTAACTTTGACTTTTGACCAGGACATGCTCCCAAACCCTAGGTCATGCCCCAATATACCCTATAACACCCTTGGAACATGTACATCAAGTTTGATTTAGGTCAAGGACATGATTTCCTGAAGAATTGCACAATTTGGAATTCATCTGATAAAAAGTCAACTGTGCACAAAAGTCAACTTTGACTTTTTGAGATTTTTCACCAAAATGGATTTTTAACCCTAAAATGTTGTTAATGTATGATTTGAATCATCATTCATCAAGAAAAATCAAAGAAAGTGGGATAACTTGTAAAAGGGGTAACCATAAAACTTAGAAATTTTTCTAAGTTATGGAAAAAGTACCACTAATACACTAACTTTGGAGGATCATAACTCCTAAACCACATGGCCATTTTTTCTCATCCAAAGATGGATTTGTAGCCCTCATTACCCTTTACAAAAACTTCAACTAGACCTAAGTCCAATTCATTAAGGATCTTGAGTTATGGAGTGATCAAAATCAAGAAATCACACTTTGTTCCAACACTTAGTGAAAATTTCAGTAAGTCAGATTTTGCTTCACTTTTTGCCAAATGTAGAGGGATTTTTCACTTGGAATCAAAAGAGATCAAAACTAAACTTGTTCAAACAGTTGTTGTATCATGTAAGGGCTTTCCAAAATGGCCAAGAACATTTCCAAATTCAACTTACACCATGAAATATGACATTGTCAAGTTGCCTTGCTGAAATCTGTCAAAGGCAAGGCAGATTTTGCATTTTGGCTCGATTTGCCAAAATCAACCAAATTCAAATGCTCCTATCCACTTGGACACATCTGAGGATTGAATCTAAAGGGGACAATCACTGAGCCAAGCCTCCAAAGTCCATGGAACAAGAAATAGCATGTTGAACCTAGAATGGCCAAAATAGGGACAAGACTCCAAATTTGGATTGAAGCATTCAATGGAAGCATCAAGGTGGCATGGACTGAGCGATTCTCTTCTGAAATCAGTCAGGACTTATCCAAGACCAAGGGAACCAAAGCTCTGTGCCCTAACCTCTAGTCAATGGCTAGAGGAGACTTGCATTTATATTGGACAACATTGGCCAAACCTACATACCAGCTGCCATTCACTATTCATTGCAAAACAAACTTGCTCTACTATAAATAGAGCTCAATTGTGATCAGTTTGAGTACACCAAAGCCATCAAACAGATGATTTCCTCAAAATCTCTTCTTTCACTCTAATTTTGCCTTCTAAGGTAAGTCACTATCGGGTTTTGAGTTTGAGAGCAATTCCAATCAAACCAATCACTCACACACCTCACATACATCACATATGAGCTGATCAAACACTTAGATCACTTCTGAAACACCAATTACACAATATCACCAGCTGGTTGCTCAAATTTTCAATCAAGTTGCAGCTGAGGTACCACAAATTGAGCCAGCCAATTTCAATCAAGTCCAACCATTCAAACACACTCCATAGGGTGTAGGGAAGCTGTTTAGATCATCACCACTCATCTGTAACACCTCCAAATCAAAAATCACATTGCACTTGCTGTCACTACTTAGAGGTAAGCATATACTTGGTCATCTCTCAAACTATGCATATTTCCTCGCACAATAATTTGGCCATATGTTCATAATCATGCATGGAATGTTTTCCCTCAATTAATTGCATTGTTTGAATCGTGTATCAAAAATCCTAGCCTTCATGCAGAAATTAGGGTTCTTAAGAATTTTTCATGATTTCTTGTTGTATGTTTAATTTAAATGAAATTAATGGACATAGACATGATCGTGAGGTTGAGACGAGCATAATGATATGTGGATTGCATGTTATAATCAAGTATTTAGGGGGATTGGATAGAAAATGCAAATCTGAGAAACCCAGAACACGCGCGTGTTCTTCAGCTTGTACTTGGCGCCATTTTTGAATAATTCAAATATTTGAATTTTGTGATTTTTATTTAATTGATTCAAAAATTAATTTCTCTCTGAGTTTTAATGATTTTGAGTTGATTCATTTTTTAATAATTCACAAAAATGTTAAAATATTTTATTTTCCCAAAAAATCCCAAAAATATTATTTATTTCATATAATTGATATTTTTGCAAAGAATTAATATTTTAATTGTTTTTGACATTTTAAATATTTTTTTCTACATTGATTTTGTAACTTTTAATGCTTTCCAATTATTTTGTAGGTCAATACTTAATTTTTGAAGCATTAATCCAAAATCACAATTTGTTTTTCACATGTTAAACAATTTTGATCATTTTAATTGAATTTTTATTCAATTAAATACATTTTTGAAAACAAATTAGGGTTTTTGGATTAATTCAACCCTCATAAATCATTTTCAAAACACTTTGGGCCTTTAATAGAGTGTAAGACCCAATCATTTCTTGACCAAAATATTTTGGGCCTCAGTGTATTGTATAAGTCCCGATACCGTCAAAAACAAACGGCGCGATCGTCGCCTTTTCAAAATAACCCTTGGGCCTCTCCTCGAGCTATAAGACCCATTCAAAAATTTTGGGCCTCTATTAGAGTGTAAGACCCAATCCCCTTTTAACCAAAACCATTTTGGGCCTCACTTATTGTATAAGTCCCTTTGCGTTAAAAGAAAACCTCGGCGCGATCGCCATTTCAAACAGAAAAATCATATGGGCCTACCCTCGTGTTATAAGCCCCACTCTTTTTCTTTAAACTTTTTGGGCCTCTTGAGAGAGTGTAAGACCCAACCCACTTGTACAGAAATATTTTGGGCCTCATTCGTTGTATAAGTCCCCCTGTACATTTTCAAATAAACGGCACGATCATCGCCCTTTTTAAAAAATAACCTTGGGCCTCTCCTTGAGCTATAAGACCCATTCAAAACTTTTGGGCCTCTAATCGAGTGTAAGACCCAATCCCCTTTTAACCAAAATCATTTGGGCCTCACTTATTATATAATTCCCTTTGCGTTAAAAGAAAACCTCGGCGCGATCGCCATTTCAAACAGAAAAATCATCTGGGCCTACCCTCGTGTTATAAGCCCCACTCTTTTTCTTTAAACTTTTTGGGCCTCTTGAGAGAGTGTAAGACCCATCCCTTTGTACAGAAAACATTTTGGGCCTCAGTCACTTGTATAAGTCCCTCTGTAGAAATTCAACAATACGCTCACTGATAAAACCCTGAGCCTCTCCTTGAGCTGTAAGCCCCAAATCTTTCTTTTTCAAAGCACTTTCTTCTTTGATTTTGAATATATTGTTGTTTTCAATCTTTCTTTGTTGAACAACTAACTAAACAGCATGGAAGCTTTACAACCGAGTAAGTGGTTATTGCTTTCATTTACCGCTTTCATATACATATAACTGTATTGTGGGGCTGTTTCACTGTAAGTCTTCTTTCATAAACTCATATCAACTGTGTAATAATAGTATAGATATTTCGAGTTTCCCCGGCAACTACGTCTAGAACTAGGTGACGCCGTTTCGTTTATTCATAGAAATAGACAACTAGATCCCCAATAGGATCACCAGATACAGTCTTTTCTCAGGCTGTCGTCATTAGGAATTGTCAAGAAACTCTACTCCCAGAGATGAATGTATTCTCCGTGAATGGCATCTTTGAGTTTCTTCCAAATTCTCAAACTTTCCTGACTTTGATCTATTCTCGGTGAATAGCATTACCTTGAATTTCTCGGGTTTTGGGGACCCACGGGCTTCTTAAAAGCATCGGCCTCCTCTTGGGCATCGTACAAGGACCCACAGGCTTCCTAAAAGCAACCCCGCCTCCTCTTGGGCTTAGTACAAGGACCCTACGGCTTCTTAGAAGTATTCACAGCCTCCTCTTAGGCTTCGTATAATGATCTCTTCCTCCGGGAATGATAACCTCCTCTTGGGCTTAGTACAAGGACCCGTCAGCTTCTTAAAAGTTTCCAGCCTCCTCTTGGGCTTCGTACAAATTGTCCCGACGACCTCCTAGAGGTATAGGAACAGAACTTAGTCATCTGCATAGAATGGTCCTTTCATAGAGTCTACTACTGTTTCTCAAAGCATAGTACAAAAAGATGAAACTCTAGACATGGACAGTCTAATCTCCTTGAGTCTCAAAGACATTCTCAAGTGACCCCTTCAAAAATAAGAAGGAAACCCGCAGACTCAGATAGTCTCAATATCCTTTGGATTTCCCGCTTCCTTAAAGAACAGGAATAACCCGAATCCTTGAATCAAATCCCTGAGTACAGTGTTGCTCATAAAAGAACTGATTTTCTCTTTCAAAATCAGTATACCGGACCTATAACTTAACTGAAACAGTCACCATAGCCTCCTCTTAGGCTTTGTATAATGATCCTTCTCTAGTGACGTTTAGCCTCTCTCTCGGGCTTTGTACGAGACACATAAGAGACTCCCTCGTTGAGTCAATCACCCATTTTGCCTCCATCTCGGGCGTTATACGAGATACAAAAAGGTTCTTATTGAGCCAAACAAACAACAGCCTCCACCTCGGGCTTCGTACGAGATACAAAAACTCTCTTGTTGAGTCAAATAACCTCCATCTCGGGCTTTATACGAGATACCAAAAGATTCCCTCGTTGAGTCAAAACCTTTTAGCCTCTCCCGGGCTTTGTACGAGACACATATTAGCCTCCTCTTAGGCTTTGTATAAGAAAATAACTAGTTAATCCAATTAACCTTTTAGCATCAAAATTGTGCCTCGTTCACAGTAAACAAACATCAAACAACTCCCTTCATCTAATCGCTGTAAGCGGCAAGCCTCTGGATCATCTACATCCATGCCACTGTCCCTCTTTTAGCATGAGGAATTCCTAAGGAAAGATAGCATTGCTCTACACTGAGTTAAAGTCTTCCCCTTCAGGTTAAAACCCCCTATAAAGGGGATTATGGCATTGCTAGGATCCGCGTATCCCGGTTAAAGTAATTCTCCTTTATAAAACAGTTGTGACAAAAACCCCTCTTTAGATATGACAAATTATCTCTAAAGTTGGGACCTTCAGCTTCACATCTTGGGCTTTGAACAAGATATAAATAGACCTTTTAGCTTCATATCTTGGGCTTTGAACAAGATACAAATCACCTTTCGCTTCACGTCTTGGGCTTTGAACAAGACACCAAAAACAATCATTTCCTCCCATAGAATAGGAGGAACTACGAACGTTCTGATTTCCCTGTTTCGGTAAACGGGAATACGTAGGCATAAGATCGAAAGAAAAGATCTTAGCGAGCACAATCAATAAAAGACTCAAACTCCCATATCAAAAGCAATAATTCAAAAGCATCAGCCCTAACATCCTAATCCTTGTTCCCCGCCAGAAACCTTCTGTCAAGGTAAAAAGAAAGAAACCAGTATTGGCGAAAATACAAATAACCAATACAAAGGCCCCCCACATTGATAGCATTCGTAACCTAACAGACCGCTGTTTAAACTCAGTATGCAAAGCAGGGTTAATTGGAGACATCTATTTCCCTTCCTTCATCAGCTCACAATAGGATAAAAAATGAATCGACCTGTAGTTTTAAGCTCAACCGCAGAGAACGACCAGCGCTTAAGAACCGCGTCCAAAATCGCTCGCTACACGGTGGTGAATTATGATTTGCGATTCAAGTTAACCAATATCTTAATATCCAATTCTCACTGTGACAGAAGGAAGAGAAATAACTTGGAATTCGTTTAAAGAAATATTATTGGGGAAGTATTTTCTTAAGTTATCAAGGAAGGAAAAAGAGAGAGAATTCAACAACTTTAAACAAGGCTCACTATCTATTGGGGAATATACTATGAAGTTTTAGTCACTACTAAAGTATTCCGAGTTTTATCGATTGCATCCAAATGAGGAATTGATGTGTGAAAATTTCCAAGAAGGGTTAAGGTACGATATGCAAAGGACTGTCTAACCTTTACATATTCAATGATTTGGTGAACTGACTAAACCTTGTTTGGAGATTAAAATGATAGACAATAGTAGGAATCAATATGGGTCAGAAGGACCTCTTCGTAACAACCACAATCGTGGAAATTTTACTCGAGCTCAAAACGGGAGACCTCAACATGGAAGGAGACCATTTATGAAACCTGGACCACCTCAAAATAATATTTCTAAAAGGTTGGACCTTAAGTGTTTCTCTTGCTGAAGTGCACACTTAAATAGAGATTGTCCTTGCAGGAAACCAAACACTTGCCATCGTTATGGTCAGAAGGGACATTTTTATAAAGATTGCCCTCAAGTAAATAATCAACATGGATTCCAGAAAAATTATAATAATGTGGGAATAGGAAGGAGTGAAGGTTCAGGAGTAGAGACAAAACCCTAGAACCAGAACAATAAATCAACAAATGGGAGGGTGTTACTATTAGAGGTGTTGAAGCCTCTAGAGCTTCTGAGTTAATTCAAGGTATGTGCTTAATTTATTATAAGTTGGTGGCTGCATTGCTTGATTATGGAACTACACATTCTTCTTTATCTACAACTTGTGTTGATTTCTTAAAGTTAGAAGTAGTTGATTTGGATAAAAAGATAACTATTCCTACTCGGTCAGGAGAAAGGATGGTAACATGTTCGGTTTGTGTAGGTTGTCATAAACCATAGAAAATAGAAAGTTTTTAGTAAACCTTATAGTTCTCCCACTACATGATCTAGATGTTATCTTAGGAATAGATTGGTTAACGGCCAACAATGTAACCTTAGAATGCATGAATAAAACTTTAACATTTGGAGAAGATAATGGAAAAGTAAAAAAGATGGAAGCTCTCACTCAAATATTCATGATGATGTGTTCTATGTCAGTAGGAGAAGCCCAAAGAGTTGAAAACTTTCAAGTAGCGTGTGAATTCCCAGAAGTCTTTCCAGAACACGTTCTAGATTTACCACCAGTTATGGAAGTAGATTTTTCTATAGATTTGGTTCCATGTATTGGGCCAATTTCTATATCTCCTTATCTGATGTCACCATCAGAATTGGAAGAGTTAAAGAAGCAACTAGATGATATGTTAGGAAAGGAGTTTATCAGACCAAGTATATCACTATGGGGAGCTCCAATCTTGTTTGCAAAGAAGAAAGATAGTCCATCTAGACTTTGCATGGATTACCGATAGCTTAACAAAACTACTATAAAGAATAAGAATCCATTGCATAGAATTGACGAATTGATGGATCAGTTGAAGGGAGCATTAATATTCTCAAAGATTGTCTTGAAGTCGGGATATCATCAAATTAGGGTGAAGGAGGATGACATTCCAAAGACATCTTTTAGACCCCAACATCCCGCTATGGACATTATGAGTACTTAGTTATTCCATTTGGTTTGACTAATGCTACAATAGTATTTATGGATAACATGAATAGGATCTTTAGGCCATACTTAGATCAATTTGTTGTAGTTTTCATCGATGATATTTTAATGATGGGTATTGTAGTAGACCCCAGTAAGGAGGGTATTGTAGTAGACCCCAGTAAAGTCGAAGCAGTTACTAAGTTGGAAAGTCTGAAGAATGTTGGTGAAATTAAATGTTTCCTTGGACTAGCTGGATATTATCGAAGGTTCATCAAAGGATTTTCAAAGATTGCTTTACCGATGACTTAGTTAACGAGATAGGGTAAACACTTTGAATGGATAATGGAGTGCAAAGAAAGTTTTAGAAATTGAAGGAAAGATTGACTTCATCATCAATACTTGTCTTACCATATCCTTTAGGTCAATTTGATGTGTATTATGATGCATCATATCAAGGACTTAGTTGTGTATTGATGCAAGAAAGAATTTTTTAGTCCTAATACAAAAATAAAATAAAAAATCTTTTTTTACTCCTTCACGCATTAATAAAAAATCCAAAAATATTTCACATTTTGTCTCTTTTTTCTTGCTCAATAAGAAGAAGATTGCAAACTAACATCACGTTAACACTTCACTCGAAACTAATTAAATGGTTCCCGTTGAGTATAGCGGGCGTGAGGGGTGCTAATACCTTCCCCTTGCGTAACCGACTCTCGAACCCTGATTTGGTTGCGACGACCATAATCATTGTCGTTCTTTTTTGGGTTTTATCGATATTTTCTCTTTCCCTCTTTGGAAATAAATAAATTTCGGTGGCGACTCTGTTAAGTTCATCCCTCGAGCGTACGATTGCGCTTCACGAGGTTGTATTCTCATTTTTCGAGGTACGAAACTTGTTAAGCTTGAAACCACCCATCATATCTTTCTGGATTGTTCTTACTCAAATATGGTATGGTTCTCTTCCCTTTTAGGTCTTCGAATTTCCCAAAATATGAACCCAAACATGTGGGTGAAACTTGGTCTCGATATGAAAGATGTTTGTGGGGTTCAATTGTTGTACACAAATTTGTGGAGAATTCAGAAGACTAGGAACGATCATGGGAGGTTTTAAGGTACGGACAGGCTGGGCATGTGCCCAGGCTCTGGCCCAAAACTTTTCCTTCTTTTCACTAAAGAAAATGAAAATTGCGACGGTTAAAAAGTGCATCTATGGCCGTTTAAACCGCCACAATTAACGAAAATCAGAAAAATATAAGTTTAAACCATAAAGAAGAAAGTGATGGTTTTTTGTCGTTGATAATGACAGTTTTAACTGCCATATTAAACATTTTTCACAAAAAAAACATAATTTTTTTTACCTTTTTATGCAATTAAGTTTACATTACATCAATTTTTTTATATTATAATATTTAGATTTGACTACATTACAAAAAAGTGTAAGAATTAAAATAAAGAATAAAGTTAAAGTTTAGGATCAATACTTAGGAGAAATAAATATTAACATAAAAGTAGCGACTATTAAAATTTAAAAAAATATGTAAAGTATTGTAAAAAAGGAGAAGAAAAGAATAAATTTTATCCTCAAATAATATAAAAAATATATTAGGACTCTATACGATTCAATAGATCAATTTCCACAACTATAAACAAAAATATTTGATTTACAAAAACAATAAAAACAAAAATCACCGTAAAGCAATAGACGTGTCAAAATAAAGGAGGTAGAAACTGTCATTTTTCTATTAACATTACGTCCGTTTATAAACCGCCATATTTTACTATAAATAGTGACAATTTTATTAAACACCATTTTAGTAAAGTGTTGTATTTTCTATAAATTAATCAAATAGTAATAGGATGGTTGAATGTCGTTTGAGCTGGTTTAGCATGGTCACTTTGATGATTCAAGGCCAAGTAAGAGTGACATACCAGTAACTGAAAGGTTAGTTTCTTATAACTGAATTAACATTCAACATTTTTAATCTCTTAAAGGTATCATAACCTTTTGGTTTTATATAATTATTTAAATATAAAGAGATTTGAGTTTGGCAATAGATCGTGTTCTGAGTGATCAACTAGTACCATCAGAGTCAAAACCTAGGTACTTTTTACATATAGTTAACCTTTTGATTGTTTGAGAAAATTTAAATTTATGGTATCTATCATGGTCATGTTTTTCTATTTGTATGAAGTGTTGGATGCTGCATAAAGTGGCACCTATGAAAGAAGTTTTGATCTGTACATTGTAGCTATCTTGTTCAAGATATCAATCAGTGAGTTCAAGTTTTCATTTCGGTTCTATATTTATATAATACATACACTTGTGAATTTGCGGTCTTCAAATTTTTGCCCAGGCTTCAAACAATTTCTGGCTCAGCCACTAGGAACGATTGTGTCTTCAAAAATAAGGTGGTAGATCCTCATGAAGTGACCAAGAGTGTTGTGGAATCTATGTTAGAGTACAATAGATCCATCCCAAATCCGTGTGGGAAAATGATGAGGTTTGATGGTGGTGAGCCTATTAGATGCCTCCAGGACTGTCATCTAATCTAGGTAGATGCATGATGCTTTAATGATGGGAGTGTGGCGATGGATAATTCATTAAAGATAGTGATCAGAAGATTGTTTTGTCTGCTTGTCAAAAAATCCAAAGTTTAACTGAGCTTAGTGTTACAGAGGCAATAGCGATTAGATGGGGAATGCAGTTGACACTTGACTTAAAGATGCAGAAGATAACTGTCCAATCTGATGTGCTTGGGATAGTGGATTGTGTTAACAAAATTGTTGTATCTTCTGTTCTTGAATCTATTTTCTTTGTTTGTAATGTGTTAATAACAAAATTTGTTGATGTTGTTGTTATGTTTATTAATAGGGAGTATAATGTAGATGCCCACCGTTTGATTGGGATTAGTAGGAGGATTGGGTCTAAAACTTGGTTGGGGTGTTTATCCATGTTGGATTTCCCTTATGTAGCAGTTTGTTAATGAAAAAGTGTGGTTTAAAAAAAAATTATATGTTACCAAAAAAAAAATTGCCAAATGAAACTCTTTAGAGAAACAAGTTTATTCATATGAAATGAAGATCCAATAAAGAGCATGTTGTGCTTCCAGACATTTGATCGTATTATAAGAGGCTTGAGGAGAAAAATAAGTAAAGAAATTTAAAGAAACTATTTAATGAAAAAGTTGATGGTATTATATGGGGATTCTTCAGGGACTTTTCATCATATGGGGATTTTTACTGTAGCAGATTTGCAAAAGTTGATGGTATTTGAGAATAATTCTAAGACTTATGCCACCACCAAGATTATAGCAAGAAAGAGAAAGATAAATAAAGGGAAATATGGAAGTTCAGAGCAATTCAAAGACGGAATACATGAAGAGAACAAGAAAATTTCTTTTTCATTATAACCATTTTTTTTTTATTGTCGCCTATAAAAGCAGTGATTGTTTTGTTTCTTTCAACAAGTGCGAAAATTCACAATAAATGAAATAAAAACCCATGAGTTACAATCTAATAAGTAAAGAAGAAAAACTTTAGTGAGAATTTCATGAGAAATATTTAGAGGAAAATATTTTTTTTTTGGTGTAATTAGTGTTAAATATGTAATTCATTGTTTTAGAAAGATTTGATTTGATTTAGATAGATTAGATTTGATTTAGAAATATTAGATTAGATATTTTTGAGCTTTTATAGTTTGAGTTTTAGCTTGAGATGCAAGTTAACCTAAATCTATAAATAGGGAGGAACCCTTATCATTGTAATAATGAAGTTTGATAATTCACAGTTTGCAGTTGCAAGTGAATATTGAAAGTTTCTACAGTTTGTGAGCAGAAAGAATTCTGCAGTTTTTCATCTTCTTCTCCAACGCTACTATTTCTCTTTTCTCTTTCTTTCGTTCTTTCTCAATTTTTCTTTTCGTTGCCATTGCATGTGTTTGTTAACAATCTTGAGATCAAGATTGAATAGGAATTCTCAAAAGGTTTTGGGTTAATTCCAACTCTGGTATCTAGAGCTCCGGTTACGATTTAAGGAAGGAAAATCGTGACGGCGATGAATAATTCGAACGGGCACTTTCCGGTGAGCCTTCCAATTCTCAAGAAAGATAATTATGAGAATTGGTGCAAGCAGATTAAGGTGGTTTTCTGTTGTCAAGATCTTTGGGATCTTGTGAAGGAAGGAGTAGCACTACTTGCAGAGAACGCGACGGGTCAAGAAAAGGATGCACACAAAGAATTGAAGAAGAAAGACTATAAAGCTCTCTTTATAATCCATCTGTGTGTCGATCGTGATAAATTTGAAAAGGTTAGTAATGTAGAGTTAGCATAGGAAGCGTGGGAGATTCTTGAAAAGTCGTTTGGAGGCGCGGAGAAGGTGAAAGAGGTGAGGTTACAAACTCACAAGAGAACCTATGAGTTGCTTCAGATGGAAGACAATAAAAGTATAACAGATTTCTTCACCAGAGTTACAAAGCTGGTGAATCAAATCAAGGTATGTGGAGAGGTGTTGACATCAATATCAGTTGTTGCAAAGATCTTGAGGTCACTGGCTCCAAAGTTCGACCACGTGGTAGTAGCCATAGAAGAGTCGAAAGACTTGTCAGTATTGACGAAGGAAGAGCTTCAAGGGACGCTTGAGTCTTATGAACAAAGGATGGCTGAAAGAGCTACGGGAAAGTTGAAGAGTGATATGGCTTTGCAGACACAACTAGAAAAGGAATGGAAAGGCAAAGGAAGCTGGAATGACAACAAAGGTAGAGGAGGCTACAACAATTCGACTGGTCAAAATCAGCATGAAGGAAACTGGTCGAATCAAAGAAAACCCTGGAACCAAGGCAACCAAAGAGGTGATGCTACAGGTAGAGGAAGAGGTGGTAGCCGAAAGCCAGACAAAAGTCACATTCAATGTTTCAACTGTCAGAAGTATGGTCATTATTTTAGTGATTGTCCAGAAAAGAAGAAGAATCAAGAAAATGATGCAAAGTTGGCGAAACATGAAGAAGAAGAAGAGATGTTGTTGATGGTCACAACAAAAGACGAAGAGAGATTCTAGGACCAGTGGTATTTGGACTCAGGATGCTCATCACACATGACTGAAAGGAAAGATTGGGTTGTCAACATGAAGCCCTCGTCAAAGAACACGGTGAAGTTTGCAAATGACAACGCTCTAGCAGCTGAAGGTGTTAGAGATGTTCTAATTATTAGGAAAGATGGCAAGAGGTCAACAATTTCCAATGTGTTATACATACCATGCATGAAGAGTAATTTACTCAGTATATGGCAGTTGGTCGAAAAGAACTACAAGGTGTCGATCGAAGATAAGATGATGAGAGTTCTCGATGCAGGTGGTAGGTTGATCTTGAAGGCTCCAATGTCTCAGAATAGGACCTTCAAGATTGAACTCAATGTGATGGAGCACAAGTGCCTAGCAACTGCAGCCAGCAGAGATGAGTGGTTATGGCATTTTTTACTAGGCCATCTCAACTTCAATGACATCAGAGAGCTAAAGAGAAGAAATATGGCTTCAGGATTACCTGAAATTGACATTCCAAGTGAAGTCTGTAAAGAATGTGTTCAGTCGAAACAACATAAGAATAGCTTTAGCAAGGATGCAGGAAGGAAGTCGAAGGCAACTCTGGAAGTCATATACTCTGATGTATGAGGTCCAATTCAGGTGGATTCGATTGCAGGCAACAAATTCTTTGTCACGTTCATAGATGATGACAGTCAAAAGCTGTGGACTTACCTCATCAAGAAGAAAAATGATGTGTTCGAGGTATTTTCTAGATTCAAATCTATGGTCTAATGACAGAGTGGTAGAAAGTTGAAAATTCTGAGGACTGATGGTGGTAGAGAGTATGTGTCAAAAGAGTTCGATGCATTATGTGAGACATAAGGGATTGTGCATGAGGTGGTTCCACCCTACACTCCACAGCAAAATGGAATTGCAGAAAGGAAGAACATAACCATCATGAACATGGTGAGAAGTATGTTGAATGGAAAGCATCTACCCAAAGAATTATGGGGAGAAGCGGTTTCGACATCAACATATATTTTGAACAGATGTCCGATAAAGAAGCTTGAAGGAATCACACCAGAAGAATGTTGGTCTGGTGTCAAGCCTAGCCTCAGTCACTTGAAGGTGTTTGGATCTATAGCACATAGACATGTGCCAGATCAGTTGAGAAAGAAGCTTGATGACAAGTCGAATAAGATGATCTTGATAGGATATCATTCGACTGGAGGTTACAAGTTGTTCGACCCAGTGAATAAGCAGGTATTGATCAACAGGGACATGATCATAGATGAGCTTAAAGAATGGGGTTAGACTGAGAATGTCAAGAAGGATTCAGTGAGAATCTCTTGTGAAGAACCAGCCACTGAAGTCGAAAGAGAAGTTCGACAAGAACAAGTCATAGATGAAGCAGGTCCAAGCAGACCTCGACGAACAAGACACATACCTGCAAGGTTGTAAGAATGTGTAATTACATCAGATGATGTGGTTGATGAAGAGGGTGAGCTGGTACATTATGCTTTCTACGCAGATGTCGAACCAATCAATGCCGTTGAGGCATTGAAAGATTTGAAGTGGGTGAAAGCAATGAATGAGGAGTTAGAGTCCATCAAAGTCAACAACACCTGGTCACTTGTCGAATTGCCTCAAGGCAAGAAGACAATTGATGTGAAGTGGGTTTACAAGGTGAAGGTGAATCCTATAGGAGAAGTAACTTGACACAAGGCGAGACTTGTGGCGAAAGGATTTCTTCAAAAGGAAGGAATTGACTTTGACGAAGTGTTTGCACCTGTTGCTAGGATCGAAACAAATAGGTTGGTTGTTGGTCTAGAAAATATGAACAATTGGCACACATGTCAGATGGACGTGAAGTGTGCATTCCTTAATGACCCCTTATACAAAGAAGTTTATGTCGCACAACCAGCTGGGTATGTGAAACGAGGTGAATATGGAAAGGTGTATAGGCTGCATAAAGCCCTGTATGGACTCAACCAAGCTCCAAGAGCTTGGAATAAGAAAATCGACAGCTTCTTAAGGAAGAAGGAATTTGTGAAATGTACGACTGAGCATGGAGTGTATGTAAGGCGAAGCAATAGTGAATTCCTTATTGTATGCCTCTATGTCGATGACCTGTTGATAACAAAAAGTTGCAAGAAGGAGATCGAAGATTTCAAACATGACCTAAATTAGGAGTTTGAAATGTCTGACTTGGGAAATCTCTCATATTTCCTTGGCATTGAATTCTACAAGACTAGTAGAGGTTTGATGATGCACCAAAGAAGATAAACAGGAGAAATACACAAGAGATTTGAAATGCAAGATTGCAACCCAACTTTGACTCCAGCTAAGACCAGATTATAACTGTTGAAAGATTCAGATGAAGATGATGTCGACCCTACCCAATACTGAAGACTTATTGGGTCACTTCGATACCTTTGTCACACAAGGCCTGACTTAGCATACAGTGTGGGTATGGTAAGTAGATTCATGCAGAAGCCAAAGGTATCACACCTAGCAACAACGAAGAGGATACTGAGGTATCTAAAAGGGACTCCCGACTACAGCATTTTGTTTCCTGCAGTTGATGAAGGAAAAGAATGCAAGTTAGTGAGATACACCAACTCTAGTTGGTGTAGTGATGCTGAGGATAGAAAATCCACATTTGGCTATGTGTTTATGTTAGGTGGTGCACCAGTTTCTTGGAGTTCGAGAAAGGAGCCAGTAGTAGCATTGTCATCATGTGAAGTAGAGTACATAGCTGCTTCTCTTTGTGCATGTCAAGCAAGATGGATGGTGAACCTGGTCGAAGAGATTACAAGGAAGAGTCATGGAGCAATTACCATGAAGATCAATAGCATGTCAGCTATCAATTTGGCAAAGAATCCAATAGCACACGGTCGAAGCAAACACATCGAAATGAGGTTCCATTATCTTTGAGAGCAGGTAGCAGAAGAGAAGATGAACTTGGAACACTGCAGAATTGAGAGTCAGATTGCAGATATCATGACGAAGGGAGTGCAGGTCTAAGTTTTCAAGAAGCTAAGGTCTATGATGAATGTAAACAATTTAGACACAATGAATTAGGTGGTGTGTTAAATATGTAATTCATTGTTTTAGAAAGATTAGATTTGATTTAGATAGATCAGATTTGATTTAGATAGATCAGATTTGATTTAGAAAGATTAGATTAGATATTTTTGGGCTTTTATTGTTTGGGCTTTAGCTTGAGATGCAAGCTAACCTAAATCTATAAATAGGAAGGAACCCTTATCATTGTAATAATGAAGTTTGATAATTCACAGTTTGTAGTTGCAAGTGAATATTGAAAGTTTCCACAGTTTATGGGTAAAAAGAATTATGCAGTTTTTCATCTTCTTCTCCAACACTACTATTTCTCTTTTCTCTTTCTTTATTTCTTTCTTTCTTTATCAATTTTTCTTTTCGTTGCCATTGCGTGTGATTGTTAACAATCTTGAGATCAAGATTGAATAGGAATTCTCAAAAGGTTTTGGGTTAATTCCAACAATTGGGTTATGGGTTTTACGAGTGATTATTATTAAATACTATCATATATTTCACTTTATATTAACTTTAGTGCACTTCCATATTTTTTCCCCTTTTCCCAAATATGACAGAATGGTAAATTTATACGTAGTTTCCTAACAACTGGCATTAGATCTGGTTAAGAATTTTATAATTTTTTTCGCAAGAAATTCTTTAAAATGATCTAAAGGAGAAGTCATATTTGAGTGGGTGTGATGGCTGTAGATGAAGGAAAAGTGAAATTAGAAAAGTTCGATGGTGCAGACTTTAGCTTTTGAAAGATGCAGATTGAAGATTATCTGTATTAGAAAAAGCTACATCAACCTCTTAAGGAAAAGAAGTCAGATTCGGTGAAGGAAGATGAGGCAAACTTTTTCGACAGGTAAGCACTTGCTGTTATCCGGTTATTGTTATCTCGAAATTTTGCTTTTAACATTGTAAGGAGAAGACCATTGTTGGTCTTTTGAAGGCTCTTTCTAGCATATATGAAAAGCCATCAACCTCAAATAAAGTTCATTTGATGAGGAGATCGTTTACACCTCGAAGAACAGAAGACGCATCAATTGTACAACATTTCAATGAACTCAATATAATCACAACTCAATTGAGTTCAATTAGAATCGAATTTGACGACGAGGTATGAGAATTGATACTTTTGTCTTCCCTTCTAGATAGTTTGAGTGTCATTGTCACGACGGTGAGTAGTTCGTTGAGAAGTACAAAAATGAAATTTGATGATGTTCACGATTTGGTTCTCACTAAAGATGTCCAACAAAGAGAGTTGGATGAATCATCATCCTCTTTAGTTTTACACAAACAGGCAAGAGGAAGAAATTCAACCATGGGACATGGACGTGGTAAATCAAAAGAGCGACTATCCAAATCTAGAAATCATCATAGTTTCCATAATTTGAAGACTATTTAATGTTAAAATTGTGGAAAGAAAAAACACTACAAAAATCAGTCCAGACTCCCACCCAAGAATCAAGAAGTAAAAGATGGAGCAAATGTTGCTTCCACCTCAGGAGGAGAAGATGCGTTGATATTTTCATTGGAGAGTAGGGAAAAGCCTTAGGAGTTAGAATCTGGAGCATCCTTCCAAGCTACTTCTCAGAAATAATTCTTTAAGAATTATGTCTCTGGAAACCTCGGTAATGAGAAGTCATGTGAGATTGCAGGTAAATGTGTAGTGAAGATTAAGTTGAATTGGTCTGAATGGGAATTGAAAAATGTAAGACATATATCCGACCTGACAAAGAACTTAATCTCACACTACTACAAAACACGCATTCAACAATGCCATAGTCACCACGGTTTTTCCCTACACCATGGTGACATATCTTAACTAAGGCGCTACAATATTTATTTTGTTTTTTGATTAAAAATTATTTTTATATAACAACGGTTATAGAACCAACCATTGTGATACAATCAAACTTTCATCGGTTCGAACCTCAGCGCCATAAAATATTTTATTCCTTTAACGTTAAGGCGCACCTTTTCGTTTTTATTTATTTTAAAATTCACAAATAAAAGGGATATCACTACGGTTCTTCTGGTTAACCATTGTGATATATTTATAATAAATAAATAATTATTTATACGGTTTGTATTGTTAACCGTTGTGAAATAGTTTACCCATATATAAGCGAATTAACTTTCACTTATTGACAGTAGCGCCATTTCCTTCACAGCGAAACCCTAGAACCCATTTTTTCTCTACTTCTTCACCATTAGCCGTGAATCTTGTGCTTCATACATTAAGGTATTCTTCTTCTTCCATCTATTTTAGATATTTCCCATTATCTCGTTTGTTGCATGTTGTGTTTGTTGATTGTTCTAATTTTTCTAGATTCGTCTTCACTACCTTAGCAAAGACCATAATTTGGATATGGTACATAATGTTTGTGTAGCTATGGAAAAAAGTACAAGAAGCATGAAGCTATGATGGAAACTTCATCCACCTTGTACTTCTTCTTCATAGCTTCACAAACAAGATGTTAGTAAATGAAGAAACAACAATGTGTCATACCCCAAATTTTGACCACTAAGATTTCCCATCATTGTGAGAATCATCATCCCAATATGGAGGAACCATCATACTTCATCAGTCTCCCCAAAGATGGGTGAGCATCCACTATAATCAAAATTAGGGTTTCAAGCCCTCTCTAAGTGCTTAGACAAAGGGTCAATCAAGGAATGACATGATCTTTAACTTGTCTAGCCTCTCAAACATTCACAATGGATCAAGAGGACTCACACTTCAAGGATTAAGCACAAGGCTGCTCCCTTCTAGGTGGATCAAGTCTCAAGATCGACAGTATCACCAAATTAGGGTTTTGGTTGACCAGGGCCTCCAGATGGAAATTTTCATCTGGGCACGAGCCAAAGATCCAAAACACAACCTAATATACTCCATGGAACCTCATGGACCCAATCATCAAGTCAAATTTGCCTCAGAGGATGCATACATCAAAAATCAGGAATTAGGGTTTCTTGACCTAATTCACCCCTAAGTTGACTTTTGGAACAAATCATGAACCAAGACCCGAAGATAGGATTTGAGGGTCTCTAATATACCATATTTATCCATTTGGAACAATTGATTAATCCAAGAAGTTTGAGCAACAAGTCTCAATTTCATCTGCACCACAATTAGGGTTTTAAGGAAAAAGTCAATTGTAACTTTGACTTTTGACCAGGACATGCTCCCAAGCCCTAGGACATGCCTCAATATACCCTATGACACCCATGTAACATGTCCATCAAGTTTGATTGAGGTCAAGGACATGATTTCCTGAGGAATTGCACAGTTTGGAATTCATCTGACAAAAAGTCAACTGTGCACAAAAGTCAACTTTGATTTTTTGAGATTTTTCACCAAAATAGATTTTTAACCCTAAAATGATGTTAATGTATGATTTGGATCATCATTCATCAAGAAAAATCAAGAAAAGTGGGATAACTTGTAATAGGGGTAACCATAAAAACTTAGAAAATTTTCTAAGTTAAAAAATAAAGTGACAAGGGTACCAACTTTGGAGGATGATAACTCCTAAACCACAAGGCCATTTTTTCTCATCCAAAGATGGATTTGTAGCCCTCATTACCCTCTACAAAAACTTCAACTAGACCTAAGTCCAATTCATTAAGGATTTTGAGTTATGGAGTGATCAAAATGGCTGAAAAATGAAAATGTCACTTTTTCCAACACTTAGTGAAATTTTCACTAAGTCAGAATCTGCCTTCACTTTTTGCCAAATGTAGGGGAATTTTTCACTTGGATTCAAAAGAGATCAAAACCAAACATGTTCAGACAGTGTTTGTATCATGTAAGGGCTTTCCAAAATGGCCAAGAACATTGCCAAATTCCATTTAAGTCATGAGATATGACATTGGCAAGTTGCCTTGCTGAAATCTGTCAAAGGCAAGGCAGAATTTGCAACTTTGCTCGATTTGCCAAAATCAGCCAAATTCAAATACTCCTATCCACTTAGACGCATCAGAGGATTGAATCTAAAGGGGACCAAAGCTCTGTTCCCTAACCTCTAGTCAATGGCTAGAGGAGACTTGGATTTTCATTTGCCAACATTGGCCAAACCTAGTTACCAGTTGCCATTCACTATTCCTTGCAAAACAAACTTGCTCTACTATAAATAGAGCTCAATTGTGATCAGTTTGAGTACACCAAAGCCATCTAACAGATGCTTTCCTCAAAATCTCTTTCTCTTGGCAAAAATGCCTTTCTTAGCAAGGTAGCTATCGGGTTTTGAGTTTGGGAGCTTTTCCAATCAAACCAATCACTAACACACCTCACATACATCATATAGAAGTGATCCAAACACTCACATAACATCTGGAACACAGATTTCACAAAATCACCAGCCAATTGCTCAAGTTCTTGACAGTTTTGCAGTTGAGGTGCTATCTTCAACTCCAAACCATTTCAATCCATTCCAAGCACTCACATACATCACTTGGCACCTAGGGAAGCTATCCACATCATTGGAACCTAGCTGTAACACCTCCAACACAAATCACGATCGACAGCTGCAAGTGGTAAGCATGAGCTCTTCTAACTCTATGATCCATGCAATTTTTGCTGCACAATAATTTGGCCATATGTTCATAATCATGCATGGAATGTTTCCCCTCATTTAATTGCATTGTTTGAATGGTATATCAAAAATCCTAGCCTTCATGCAGAAATTAGGGTTCTTGAGGATTTTTCATGATTTCTTGTTGTATGTTTAATTTAAATGAAATTAATTGACATAGACATGATCGTGAGGTTGAGACGAGCATAATGATATGTGGATTGCATGTTATAATCAAGTATTCAGTGAGATTGGAGAGAAAATGCAAATCTGACCAAGCCCAGAACATGCGTGTGTTCTTGGTGTGTTCTTGGCGCCTTTTTTAGAAATTTGAATATTTGAATTTTGTGATTTTTATTTAATTGATTAAAAAATTAATTTCTCTCTGAGTTTTAATGATTTTGAGTTGATTCTTTTTTTAATAATTCACAAAAATTTTAAATTATTTTATTTTCCCAAAAAATACCAAAAATATTATTTATTTCATATAATTGATATTTTTGCAAAGAATTAATATTTTAATTGTTTTTGACATTTAAAACATTTTTTCTACATTGATTTTGCAACTTTTAATGCTTTCTAATTATTTTGTAGGTCAATATTTAATTTTTGAAGCATTAATCCAAGATCACAATTTGTTTTTCATATATTAAACAATTTTGATCATTTTAATTGAATTTTTATTCAATTAAATACATTTTTGAAAACAAATTAGGGTTTTTGGATTAATTCAACACTCATAAATCATATTCAAAACTCTTGGGCCTCTAATAGAGTGTAAGACCCAACCCCCTTTTAACCAAAAACATTTTGGGCCTCACTTATTGTATAAGTCCCTATGCGTTAAAAGAAAGTCTCGGCGCGATCGCCATATAAAACGGAAAAACAAACTGGGCATACCCTCGAGTAGTAAGACCCATTTCTTTTCTTAAAACTCACTTAGGCCTCTTGAGAGAGTGTAAGACCCATCCCTTTGTACAGAAAACCTTTTGGGCCACAATCACTTGTATAAGTCCCTCTGTACAAATTCAAACAGTGCGCTCACTGATAAAACCCTGGGCCTCTCCTTGAGCTGTAAGCCCCAAATCTTTCTTTTTTCAAAGCACTTTCTCCTTTGATTTTGAATTATACTGTTGTTTTCAATCTTTCTTTGTTGAACAACTAACCAAACAGCATGGAAGCTCTACAACCGAGTAAGTGGTTATTGCTTTCATTCTCGGTGAATAGCATTGCCTTGAATTTCTCGGGGTTTGGGGACCCATCGGCTTCTTAAAAGCAATCGGCCTCCTCTTGGGCATCGTACAAGGACCCACAGGCTTCCTAAAAGCAACCCCCGCCTCCTCTTGGGCTTAGTACAAGGACCCTATGACTTCTTAGAAGTATTCACCGCCTCCTCTTAGGCTTCGTATAATGATCTCTTCCTCCGGGAATGATAGCCTTCTCTTGGGCTTCGTACAAGGACCCGTCGGCTTCTTAAAAGTTTCCAGCCTCCTCTTGGGCTTCGTAGAAATTGTCCCGACGACCTCTTAGAGGTATAGGAACAGAACATAGTCATCTTAATAGAACAGTCCTTTCAAGAGTCTACTACTGTTTCTCAAAACATAGTACAAAGATGGAACTCTGGACACGGACAGTCTAATTCCTTGAGTCTCAAAGACATTCTCAAGTGACCCCTTCGTTAAATAGGAAGGAAACCCACAGACTCAGACAGTCTCAATACCCTTCGGATTTCCCGCTTCCTTAAAGAACAGGAATAACCCGGATCCTCGAATCAAATCCTTGAGTACAATGTTGCTCATATAAGAACTGATTTTCTCTTTCAAAATCAGTGTACTGGACCTGTCACTCAACTGAAACAGTGACCCTGCCTCCTCTTGGGCCTTGTACAATGATTCTCCCCAGCGGAGTCAAACAACATTTAGCCTCTCTCTCGGGCTTTGTACGAGACACATAAGAGACTCCCTCGTTGAGTCAATCACCCCTTTCGCCTCCATCTCGGGCTTTATACGAGATACAAAAAGGTTCTTATTGAGCCAAACAAACCATAGCCTCCATCTCGGGCTTTATACGAGATACCAAAAGATCCCCTCGTTGAGTCAAAACCTTTTAGCCTCTCTCTCGGGCTTTGTACGAGACACATAATAGCCTCCTCTTAGGCCTTGTATAAGAAAACCACTGGTTGATCCAATCAACCTTTTAGCATCAAAGTTGTGCCTCGTTCACAGTACACAAACATCAACCACTCCTTCCCTTTCATCTAATTGATGTAAGCGGCAAGCCTCTGGATCATCTACATTCATGCCACTGTCCCTCTTTTAGTATGAGAAATTCCTAAGGAAAGATAGCATTGCTCTACACTGAGTCAAAGTCTTCTCCTTCAGGTTAAAATCCCCTTTAAAGGAAATTATGGCATTGCTAGGATCCGCGTATCCCGGTTAAAGTAATTTTCCTTGATAACCAGTCACCCAACAATTGTGATAGACAAACCCTTCTTTAGAGATGACAAATTCTCTCTAAAGTTGAGACCCTTCAGCTTCACATCTTGGGCTTCGAACAAGATACAAATAGACTTTTTAGCTTCATATCTTGGGCTTTGAACAAGATACAAACTACCTTTCGCTTCACGTCTTGGGCTTTGAACAAGACACCAAAACATCCATTTCCTCCCATAGCATAGGAGGAACTACGAACGCTTTGATTTCCCTGTTTCAGTAAATGGGAATACGTAGGCATAAGATCGAAAGAAAAGATCTTAGAGAGCACAATCAACAAAAAACCCAAATCCCATATCTCCATAAATCAAAAGCAGTAATTCAAAACATCAGTCCTAACATCCAAATCCTTGTTCCCCGCTATAAAGTCCTAAAAGGAAAGAAAACAGTATTGGCGAAAATACAAATAACCAATACAAAGGCCCCCCACATTGATCGCATCCGTAACCTAACAGACCGCTGTTTAAACTCAGTATGCAAAGCAGGGTTAATTGGAGACATCGATTTCCCTTCCTTCATCAGCTTTAATAGGATAAAAAATGAATCGACCTGTAGTTAAAGCTCAACCGCAGAGAGCGACCAGCGCTTAAGAACCGCGTCCAAAATCGCTCGCTATAGAAAAAATGGCGCCCACCGTGTGGCCCTTCTCTGTTTTTCTTCTTCCTTTTTACCTCTTGTGTGAATACCACAGATTGGGGCTTCCGCCGGGGAACCCATTTTCTGTCAGGAACTTAGGATCCATAGCTTCAAAGGTCTAGGATGATTAGGACAAATATATATACTGCTTTTCCTAATTGCTATACGTGTTTATTTTTCTGCTAATGGGAATGCGGGTGATGCCGTATGTGGAAAGATCGAGTATACACTTAAGATAAGTGATGGCGACGGGGTCGACCATCAACCTCAGTGGAGGATTTGACCTTCAAGGTTCCAAAGCTGGAGGATTTGAGAAGTGATGGCGAGAATGATCACTAACCCTGAGGCTTTTAGAGCCAAGCACGGAGGTTTGTTACCACTGTTAAGAGTCCATGTGATTGAGGGAATCATGGATGCGCTCATTCAGTTTTATGATCCAGTTTATCACTGTTTCACATTCCCGGATTACCAGTTAGCACCAACACTGGAGGAGTATTCTCATTTGATTGATCTACACATTACGGATCGAGCTCCATTTTCTGGACTGGAAGAAATTCCAAAGAATCAGACCATTGCAAGAGTAATTCATTTGGACGAGTCTGAGGTCAGGACTCACATGACCGCTAAGGGTGGCATCCAAGGTTTTCCAGCCCAGTTCTTGACAAAGAAAGCCCTGTACTTCGCCAGTATCGGGAACGTGACTGCTTTTGAAAACATCTTTGTCTTGCTCACCTACGGGTTAGTTTTGTTTCCCAACATCAATAACTTCGACGATATTAACTCCATTAAGCTTTTCCTCATTAGAAACCCTGTGCCGACTTTGCTCGCAAATACGTATCATTCTGTACACTTGGGAAATTTGTACAGCGGAGGGGAGATCACATGCTGTGTGCCTCTGCTTTACAAATGGTTTATATCTCACTTGCCCAAGTCTGCTGCTTTTTGGGATTGCAAGAGTGCCTTACGTTGGTCGCAGAAGATCATGTCTCTTACCAACTCTGATATAGATTGGTGTAATAGGATCTATGATGGAATCAAAATCATCGACCGTTGTGTAAACTTCCCCAATGTACCCCTTATAGGAACTAAGGGAGGAATCAACTATCATCCAGTTCTTGTTTGTCGTCAATTTGGATACCCGATGAGACACATCCCACTGGGTGTTCATCTGGAAGGTCTTTTCTTCAAAGAAGGAGAAAACGACAGAGCACTAAAGATGGAAATAGTGCAGGCTTGGAAGCACGTTCATAAGAAAGGACGGGAGTCTCTAGGAAAACCAAACTGTGTCTCGGTGGAGCCTTACCTCCATTGGGTACAAACTAGAGCTCTCAAGCTAAAAATGCCTTATCCTCGTTATGAAATTCTTCCGCCAAGGGAATCTGTCATGTACTTCATGACTGAGACTGAAAAGCTTCAGGTTACTCTCAACAAAGTTCAACGGGAGAGAAGGTCTTGGAAGAACAAGTACCGCACCCTTGACATAGAGTGCATCAAAATACAGCAATTACTAAAAGAGAAAGATGCTCTGATTGAAATTTTGGAGCAACATGTTGTAGAGAATCAAGATGACCAAAGTAATTTGCTCGCTCCTTTCACTTGGCAAAGGAATGACAACCCGACAACGGCCCAAGAGCCCTGGTCAAAGAAAAGGAAGATGCCGGAATCAGCACCCGATTTCTCTTCAGAGAGGACTCGGGACCCATTAGTTTAGGTTTCTGTTTTTGCACCTTGTAATCTACTGTATTTCCGTTTCTGTAATCCTTTGAAATTCAATAAAAGGGGTTTCCCCACTATTTGATATTTGCAATCTAATTGTCGAAGTTTATTTTGATTGAACCAAAAAACAATTAATATAACCATTGCATTCATCATTCTCACATCGCGTATTCTTCTTACATATGAATCTCACGTTTGTGTCTCGGTTCTAGAGTCAAACTGTCTCATTCATATAATACTCGGGCCAATCGTCAGAAAAAGATGGATGATCTTGAGGAAGAAAACAGAGAGTTGAAGGAAGAGATCGACGCTCTGAGAGAGGATATGAGAAAGCTTCGTAACGACATGGAAGCCATGGCAGAAGCTCAGCTACAAAGAACTGTGATCTTAGAGATCACCTCAACGCCCATCGTGGAGAAGTATGATCCTAGGTATCAGATACCGAAAGATCATCCTTGGGGCATGCCTGTTAACTATATACCGGAAGGATATATTCCGCCGATCACTGAAGATCAGGGAATCTCAACAGAAGCCGCTGGGCCTGAAGGTTACAAACTTCGGGAAAGCAAAGATGCCAGGGGCATACTGAAGACTCCTGAAGGTTACAAACTTCGGGAAACGCCAAGACTCATTACCGTAGTCACGGTACCACCCCCTGTGGTGCACACTGTCCCAGAAGGACAGATTCCACAGACACCTTCTGGTAAGAAGGAAACTATGTTTGACAGAATGGAGGAATTCCAGGAATAGTTCTTGGAAATGCAGAAAGAGCTGCAAGCCATTCACGGTCAGGATCTATTTGGAAAGGACGCCGCATATCTCTGCTTGGTCCCAAATGTGAAAGTCCCGCACAAGTTCCAAGTGCCCGACTTTGAAAAATACAAGGGTAACTCTTGCCCTCAAACCCATCTGGTGATGTACGCTCGGCGAATGTTAGCTCAAACGGAGAATCAGGACCTACTGATTCACTATTTTCAGGATAGTTTAACCGGTGCCGCACTCAAATGGTACATGGGTTTAAACCGTACTACGATCAGTACTTTCAGAGATCTTGGTACTGCCTTCGTCCAATAATACAAATACAATTTGGACATGGCACCCGACAGAAGATCAACTCAGATCAATGTCGCAAAAGGACAAGGAAACCTTTAAGGAGTATGCTCAAAGGTGTCGTGAAATTGCCGCTCAAATTTGTCCACCTCTTGAGGAAAAAGAGATGACAAAGATATTCTTAAAGACCTTAAGCTCATTTTACTATGACCGAATGGTTGCCAGTGCGCCCAGTGATTTCACCGAAATGGTCGGCATGGGCGTACGTCTTGAGGAAGCCGTCCGAGAAGGACGTTTGGTAAAAGACACTGGATCAACGAGCGGTACTAAAAAATACGGTAGTGCTCTCCCTATGAAAAAAGAGCAAGATATTGGGAATATCTCTCTCGAAAAGCAAAGGCGACGTTATCAACCGATAGCAGCTGTGACTCCTGCTATCAACCCTGCGCCTATTCCTACGTATCAACCTCAGGTTGCGCAGAGCCAACCTAATCAGAAAAGAACACAACAACCTCTTCAGCAGGCTCGTCCTCCATATAACAACAACCGTACAACACGACCATCAGGGTTTGATCCTATACCGATGTTGTACGTAGAATTATTTCCGTTACTACTAGCTAAGGGGCACATCCAGACTAAGTCTCCTCTTACAGTACCGGAAAATCTGCCTTTTTGGTTTAAGGTGGATCAGACATGCCCTTACCATCAAGGAGGATCAGGGCATAACATAGAGACTTGCCTCAATTTCAAGTCCGACGTGCAAAAGCTTGTTAGGAGCGGGGTCTTATCCTTCAAGGATACGAATCCTAATGTTCTCACGAGAGAAAGCTGCAGTCAACCTGATAGAAGGAGAGACTAACGATGTCTATCAAATTCACGGTGTACTCATGTTGAAAACTAACTTGGTTAAGATGCATTGTAGACAAAATGGATATAGCCATGTGCCACCTCATAATTATCACCAGTGTGATATCTGCTCTAAAGACAATCAGGGATGTTCTGTAGTGCAAGCAGCTCTACAGGAACATATGGATCTCGGATGGATCCAAGAGCACCGAGTTCGTGGAGTTAACATGGTCTACACGAATTCCAACGTCATTCAAAACCACGACATCCGTGCGATGAATGCCAACTTGGTGGCAATGCACTCAAGGCAAATCCAGTATCATAATCTGCTGCGGCACGATTACAATTCCTGTCTGACTTGCTCGGTAAACAAACAGGGATGCTCTTTCGTACAAGAGGCCCTCCAGCGTCAGATGGATCTTGGATGGATCCAAGACTACCATGATAGGAATCCCTATCAAATCAACATGGTTTAGATCTTTGATATTCGCGTGATGAATACCAACCTGGTAGAGTTACATGCTGAGAAGGTCCGACTCGAATTCTTAATATCACATGACTATCAAAGCTATAAAGCGGGTTGCGAAAACGATCAGGGTTGTACCCTTGTCCAGGAGGTACTTCAACACTTGTTAAATCATTGGTGGATGCCAATCTACATGGACAAAGATACTCAACAAATTAGTATCAGTAACAGGAATCCTACTCGTCGTCAAAGTCAGGATGTCCGATCTGTGGAAGCTAACCTAGAGAGGTTACATTGTATTCAAAGTGGGCGTGGCCAGGTGCCACCACACAATTATGAACATTGCGACATCTATTCGGAAAGTAACCAAGGGTGTTATCTTGTGAGAGCAGCTCTTCAGGGTCAGGTGGACCAGGGAGAGAGTCGTCCATATCCGGGTTCTGGACCCATCAATTGGTCGCCGAATTATCTTGCCGATCAAGTTGAGGATGCTGTCACAATCTCTAGTCATCACAGGACCAGGGATGTTTTTGCCATTATCCCTCTACTTGACGAATCTAAAGTTCCCAACCGGGAACGGATTGAGATTACTTATGATGGTCAGAAAAATCAGAAAGTTCCCATAGTCATCTATCTGCCGGGAGCATTACCGTATGAATCAACTAAGGTTATCCCTTACAAATACGGTGCAACAACAATTGAAAATGGAAAGGAAATTCCATTACCCTCCGTCGTGAACATTGCAGACATCAGCCGTGTAACACGGAGCGGTCGAATCTTCAACCGAGGAGTTTGAGAACTTAACAAGGAAAAGGAACTTCAGACGGAAGCTCCTGATCCATCAGTCGGTCAATCCAGTAATCCCGACCTTTCGAAAAATAATGATGAGATGCTGAAGCTCATCCAAAAGAGTGAATACAACATTGTTGATCAACTGTTACAAACTCCTTCAAAGATCTCAGTATTATCACTGTTACTCAGTTCAGAAGCCCACAGGGAGGCTCTACAGAAAGTCTTGGAGCAAGCCTTTGTGGAACAGGATGTAACAATCAGACAGTTCAATAGTATTGTCTCTAACATCACTTCCTGCAACAATTTGGGATTTAGTGATGAGGAATTACTCGAAGAGGGTCGCCATCATAACATGGCACTTAACATTACAGTTAACTGCCAGGACGATGCTTTAGCCAGTGTACTGGTAGACACAGGGTCAGCCCTGAATGTTATGCCGAAGTCTACTTTGATGCAATTATCATTCAAAGGGCCTCCGATGAGAATCAGCGAGGTCGTCGTCAAAGCATTCGACGGATCCAGAAAAACAGTTATTGGAGAAGTTGATCTTCCCATAACTATTGGTCCTCACACTTTCCAAGTCGCTTTCCAGGTCATGGACATCCGGGCAACATACAGTTGTTTATTAGGAAGACCTTGGATACATCAGGCTGGAGCGGTTACGTCAACACTCCACCAAAAGCTAAAGTTCGTCAAGAACGACCAACTTGTCACGGTTTGTGGGGAACAAGCCTTGCTTGTAAGTAACTTGTCATCATCTGCTGGTATAGAACCCGAGGAGGTTATTGGAACTCAGTTCCAAGCACTGTCGGTGAGCAAGGACAATCAGTTGAAAGGAGGAACTTCAATTTCCTCATACAACGATGTTATCAAAGCGGTCGAGAGTACCAATACGACAGGATGGGGACAGCTTGTCCTTCATATTGACAATAAAACAAAGAAGGGTCTTGGTTTTTCTGCAACCTGTACCCAGACAGCTGCTAACAATGAAGGTTTTCATCCCATTCTAAACTTCTTCCACAGTGGAGGTTTCCTTCACCCGGTGTCTCAAGCAGTTCATGCTATCAATGAGGAAGATCCCTCTGACACGGATAAAGAATGGAAGTCCTATCTTAATGAGGACGGTTATAGGTCTCAGGAAGAGGTGCCTATGCCTTTTTGCTTTCCTACCGAAAGTCCGAGATTTATACCACGGTCAGACGTCGAAATGATATACGGAGGTTGTGATCTGGAAGGATGTCGTGCTCCGCCAAATTCATTAGAGGAGGACACTCCGATGAAAGATAATTTTGACTACAATTACTATGGCCCAATGGATTGTCTGCCAATGTGGCAACCTTACCCAGGAAACTTGGGGCAAAAGAGTCATCCGAGTAATGAAAATCAGCTGAGCATCATTGAACAGAATACCTGTGTCCCTACCATGTCATGGGATCAACACTCAGGTCATTCTGAAACTACTCAACATGAGGATGAATTCGCAACGTTTGCAGGACTTGATTTCATCAACTATGCTTTTCCCGAGGTCAACGTCATCGAGAGAGATGACTCCTCCAGTTCGAAAGAAGTGTGGGGCACCTTGGGACAACCAAGTGGAAAATACGACTATATGGTCAAGTACACCGCTCCCGAAAGCTCTCGTATCAGGCTCGAAGACATCCAGCCAACTAGATGGGGAGATACAACTAAGAGCACAAATGCTATGCAAAATACAACTGAGGAATCCTCCTACGACAATTCTGCCTGGGAGACAGATTCCAATGATCCTGCTTCACCAGAAATCAGCGTCATTTCTGAAGACAAATCAAGGATGGTGCCAGACTTTGTGATTCACCGAGGAGTTCGCCGCCAATGGGTCACTGTTGATGCTCCGAAGGTCGTTCGTCAGTCAAAGTAATTGCCATCTTTTAACCTTTCACCCTGCCTAGGTGAAACGGATGTTTTGATAGGGCTCGCTTTCTGTAAATTTCCCTCTTCGCTTTGCCCAAAGCGACAGAGTTTTGTTTTATAGGGCTGTAGTTTCAAGAATCGACTTGTTCATTAATAAAATAACGTCGTTCTATAATTTCCGCATTAATTGATGTTTTCTCTTTTTGCTTTTTCTCAGAAAATGGTAATCCTAAAAAACAATTCAATAATAAAAACAAGCAGTAATAAAAAAAAACACTGCACACACATGCATTTTCTCTATCTCTTCTAAACATGAATCATCACGTCATGCAGATTGCTTGTTTTAAACCCCGTTGAAACATACGATCCGATGTCTTCTCCCAACTTTGAGTTCCCGGTATTCGAGGCTGAAGAAGAAAATGACAACGAAATTCCAGAAGAGATCTCCCGACTGCTCAAACAAGAGGAAAGGTCCATTGAACCTCACAAAGAGCCGTTGGAAACGGTAAACTTGGGTTCAGAAAAAGTGAGAAAAGAAATCAGGATTGGGGCACTGCTCAGTCCAACTGCCAGAGAAGGTTTGATAAAGGTTCTCAAAGAATTTCCCGATGTATTCACTTGGTCCTATCAGGATATGCCAGGGTTGGATGCCAGCATCGTGGAACATCACTTACCATTAAGATCAGAATGTCCGCTAGTAAAGCAGAGGTTGAGACGGACTCACCCGGACATGGCCATCAAAATCAAAGAGGAGGTACAGAAACAGATTGACGCGGGTTTCCTCGCTACATCTGAATATCCTCAATGGTTAGCCAACATCGTACCTGTTCCAAAAAAGGATGGAAAAGTCAGAATTTGTGTTGATTACAGAGATCTGAACAAGGCAAGTCCAAAGGACGACTTTCCTTTACCACACATTGACATGCTGGTAAACAGCACAGCAAAGTTCAAAGTATTCTCCTTCATGGATGGATTCTCGGGCTATAATCAAATCAAAATGACGCCGAAAGACATGGAGAAAACTTCGTTCATCACCCCATGGGGCACCTTTTGTTACAAGGTAATGTCGTTCGGTTTGAAGAACGCCGGGGCAACCTATCAAAGGGCCATGACTACTCTGTTTCATGACATGATACACAAGGAAATCGAGGTATATGTCGATGATATTATTGCAAAATCAAAAACAGAGAGTGAGCACGTTGAACATCTGTCAAAATTGTTCGAACGTTTAAGAAAATTCAAGCTCCGCTTGAATCCCAACAAGTGCACCTTCGGTGTCCGTTCAGGGAAACTACTAGGGTTCATCGTCAGCCAGAAAGGAATTGAGGTTGATCCTGACAAGGTCAAGGCCATTCAAGAAATGCCTTCTCCGAAAACTGAAAAACAAGTCAGGGGATTCCTGGGACGTTTGAACTACATCTCCAGATTCATATTCCTCATGACCGCCACATGCGCGCCGATTTTCAAATTACTCAAAAAGAACCAGGATTGCGTTTGGTCGGAAGACTGCCAAACCGCCTTCGACAGTATTAAGGAATATCTATTGAATCCGCCGATTCTATCACCTCCAGTGGAAGGAAAACCACTGATCATCTACCTCACAGTCCTAGAGGACTCAATGGGATGTGTACTTGGCCAACAAGACGAAACCAAACGGAAAGAGTCTGCCATCTACTATTTGAGCAAGAAATTCACCGACTGTGAAACTCGGTACACGATGCTCGAGAAAACTTGTTGCGCTTTGGCTTGGGCAGCCAAACATCTTTGCAAATACATGATTCGTCACACTACTTGGTTAATCTCCGAAATGGATCCAATCAAGTATGTTTTCGAAAAACCTGCTCTTACGGGAACGATTGCCCGTTGGCAGATGCTGTTATCAGAATATGACATAGAGTACCATACTCAAAAAGCCGTTAAGGGGAGTATTTTAGCCGATCATTTGGCTCATCAACCGATTGACGATCAAGAATCAATTGGATTTGACTTCCCAGACGAAGATGTCATGTATCTAAAAATGAAAGATTGCGATGAACCGCTACCCAGTGAAGGGCCAGAACCAGGTTCCCAATGGGGACTTATCTTTGACGGAGCAGTTAATCATTACGGAAATGGAATTAGGGCAATCATTGTTACCCCTCAGGGTACCCACATTCCTTTCACCGCTCGACTTACGTTCAAATGTACGAACAACAAGGCCGAATACGAAGCTTGTATTATGGGTCTCGAGGAAGCAATTGATTTAAGGATCAAAAACTTGGACGTATACGGCGACTCAACCCTGGTTATCAATCAGATAAAAGGAGATTGGAACACATATCAATCAGGATTAATTCCTTACAAAGACTACGCAAGAAGGTTGCTACCCTTCTTCGACAGAGTTAAGTTTCATCACATCCCTCGCGAGGAGAATCACATGGCTGATGCATTAGCCACTATCTCTTCTATGATTAGTGTAGGTCAATGGAATGACATACCTAAGATCGACAGAATGCGCCTTGAACGGCCTGCCTACATATTCACGATCGAAGCAGTCATAGACGACAAACCTTGGTATCATGATATCAAATGCTTCCTTCAGAAACAAGAATAGCCACCCGGGGCATCCAGGAAAGATAGAAAGACCCTCAGAAGACTGGCTGGAAACTTCTTCCTGAGCGGTGACACTCTCTATAAGAGAAATTTTGACATGGTCTTGCTCCGATGCGTAGACAAACCAGAAGCAGACATGCTTATGAAATAAATTCATGAAGGATCCTTTGGCACTCATGCCAACAGACATACAATGGCGAGAAAAATTCTGAGAGCAGGGTATTACTGGTTGACCATGGAATCCGACTGCTACAAGTACATGAGAAGGTGTCACAAGTGTCAGATATACTCCGACATAATTCATGTACCGCCATCACATCTCAAAGTTCTTTCTTCCCCGCGGCCTTTTTCCATATGGGGAATCAACATGATTGGCATGATTGAGCCCAAGGCTTCAAACGGACATCGGTTCATCCTAGTAGCCATTGATTACTTCACCAAGTGGGTCGAAGCAGCGTCATTCGCCAATGTAACCAGACAAGTGGTGGTCCAATTTATCAAAAACAATATCATCTGCCGTTATGGTGTTCCAAGCGAGATCATTACTGATAATGGATCTAACTTAAACAACAAAATGATGAAGGAGTTGTGTGCAGAGTTCAAGATCGAACACCATAAATCATCTCCCTACTGACCCAAGATGAACAGAGCGGTAGAAGCGGCCAATAAGAACATCAAGAGGATTGTTCAGAAGATGGTTGTAACCTACAAAGATTGGCATGAAATGCTACCCTTCACTCTTCACGGTTATCGAACATCTGTCCGCACTTCAACAGGGGCAACCCCTTTCTCTCTAGTGTATGGCATGGAAGCAGTGCTCTCCATAGAAGTAGAGATCCCATCAATCCGAGTATTGATGGAAGCTAAGCTCACCGAAGCTGAATGGTGTCAAAGTTGAAACGACGAACTGAATCTGATCTAGGAGAAGCAAATCATGGCACTATGCCATGGTCAGCTGTATCAACAGAGAATGAAAAAGGCGTTCGACAAAAAAGTCCGACCTCGTGTTTTCAGAAAAGGAGACCTCGTGCTCAAGAAGATACAGTCATTTCTCACTGATTCGCGAGGTAAATGGACTCTGAATTATGATGGCCCCTATGTGGTCACGAAAGCTTTCTCAGGCGGCGCCTTGAGACTTGCAACCATGGACGGAGAGGAATTTGCCTACCCCACGAATGTTGATGTAGTCAAGAAATACTTCGCCTAAACTAAAAAAAAACGTCTCGGTGGATTGAAAACTCGAAAGGACGGTCCAGGTAAAAGTTAGAGACATGAAAAAAAATCATCCCGATGGATTGGAAACATCATAGTACAATCCAGGCAAAAATTAGAGATAATGGCAAGTAACTATGTTCAACAGAGGCAAGTCCCTCAGCAGCAATTACATCATCCATCAGAGGAAAACTCCAGTCAAGGTCATCTTCGACAGAAGCTCAGGATGCCCCGAATTCAAAGTTGGTAGAAGGATAATGGTCGTTATGTTTCAACGTAGCCCTTTTCCCTGTAAATTACCATTTTCAAACTTTGTATATACTCTTTGGAATTACGCATTTGGCTGATCTCCATCTTATCAATAAAATTTGAGCCCTTGTGCTTTTGTTTGTAATTCTTATTTATTTTAGCTTTACAGAACGACGTTGTTAACATGATTAACGATTCTTGAAATAAAACAAAAATGAATTTACTTGTTAAAAATTTATCTGCTTTTAAAATAAAGTCGTCAATTTCTTTTGACTGTTGAACATCAAAGGAACATCAACCGCTTCTCCAGAAGTAAGCGAACTTCAAAGTGCAGAATCAAAGTACTCCTTCTAACTCAGTACGCCTGAATGAAGGGATCAACTGTGTCAGAGACCTTGTTTTGTCTGACACGCCTCGGCCGAGTTCTCATTTCCTAAGCCCGATCAACATAGCTCCCAACAGGGACTATCTCTCCTAAGCAAGGTAGAATTGCTATTCTGAACCAACGGTACTTCTTCGCCCCGCGATGGCCGAGTATCCAGTCGTGTTCACCTATCAGTTTGTATGTCGCGTCAGTTTTGTCAGCATAAACATACACACATCATGCATTATTGATTTGCATTCACATTTCGTATCACATCACTATCACTCTAGTCGGTCTTGTCCCCTAGTGATAGAAGTTCTCTCAATCGAGTTGTCAGTTCTTGCCTCGTCAGGAAACGCTGCGTTTGAAACCTCGCCTCCAGTTTATTTCTGGGAGGAAGTTGGCCATTGACCACTTTGAAAACTTGAACCTCTGAAAAGCCAGAGAAGCTTTCTACAAATGTCACTCTTCGCCATTGAAGATGATATCCTTGCTTTCCCGAATTAAAGAAAATTCTGTTAGACGGTGTGGCTAGTGATCGAGAGGGGGGTGAATAGATCACCTCCTTGAAAATCAAGGATTTAAAAATACTTATCAGAGTTTTTGAAAGTTAGCGGAAAAATATGATCCCGAATCGACTTCCATCTATTCTGGACCAGCTACTAGAAAACCGGACACACGAATTAATGCTGGATTTATATTAGGATGACAAAGATTTATTAACACCAGATTAGGATCGAATCAAATGCACTTATCATACAAATACTATTTCCAATGAACAAAAACTCAGCTGACAGTTTTGTCAAACACTTGGCGTGTATGTGTTCAATGATTAACAATAATGGTGATTTGATAAAAGTTTTCTTACCACTATTGTATCATGAAACGTTAAGACACAATACACCAAATGAATCACAAACTTGTTGAAAACGTAAAGAGAGAGAAGGACAAAATACGATACGCAGAGATTTGGTAAGGAAGTTCCCCACTTTCGTCCTCGCGTGTGGGTACGTCTCCCTCTCAATTTCAAACTGAAATTGAGACCTGTTATATCAATAATGCTGAATTCGTTGTTTACAAGGTTACAATACAAAGCCAGAAATCTAAACCCCAAGATCTTCTTCTTGTAAGAACCTTCACTTGATCTGAGCTTAATCAAGAATTTCCCCTGCAAGAATTACAAACAATTCACCGGTTCCACGACCTGTTTGCGAAATTACCAAATTTCCAAACCCTACGCTGCGGCTGAATATGTTCTACAAAAGTGACTAACAAACCCTCAAGGACACACCCGTTCTTGAAGGACAAACCATATGGTTTTTCCTCGAAACCCCCTTTGAATCTTCAACTCAGCTAGATCCTTGATCGTACCACTGAACGTTATCTCGAAGATCCTTTAATCTGGAGAACAAGAATGATTATGTGTTGATGTTCTTGAATTAAAGTGATTGAGAAGATGATGAAGATAAAGTATCTTTCAGGTCTCTAAAACTGCTCACAAAAATTGATGCACACCAAACTTGCTTTTGCTGTGATTACACAATTTTCACTCTGACGAATTCCCACCACCAACTGAACTGTCATAACCTTCTTATATGTGAAACAGAAACGGTTAGAAAAGAAACAGCTTTATGTATCGATACGAAACTTGTATGAGTCGATACATGGTAGTTATATAACATACATGAGTCGACACACAGATATATGCATCGATGCATACCGTAACTTTGTTTAGTTTCAGAAAATAAATTCAATCATGCATCGATACATAATACGAATGAATCGATACATAGCATAATTTTCAGAAACATTAAAGAAGCATGTATCGATGCAAAACTCGTATGGATCGATCCATACAGAAGCAAACTCGTTTTTGTGATTTTAACAGAGGAATGTGTCGATGCAAGAAAGACATGAATCGATACATACATAAGGAAAATTGTTTTTATGATTTCAATAAAGATATGTATCAATTGTATAGGTATAGGTATAAAATCACATATAAGGAAAATTGTCTTTAAAGCATAGTATAGGTATAAAATCACATATATGTACCAACTAAACACATAGGCATTTATATATGCATTTATCACACAATTTGCTATCATACAAAACTTAAAAGATTGCTCACAAACTCCCCCTTTTTGATGATGGCAAATTTGCAAGATGTGTGATAGAACACTCCCCCTGAGTTTGTGCATGGCTGTCAACATCTTGTTTTCTTTCTTCTCCCCCTTTGTCAACATCAAAAAGAAGAAAAAGACAATCTGTGTAAAGAGTCACAAAGGCAGAATGATGCAACAATAACCAGCAAAATTGATATTGAAGCTAACAATCACAAAGAAAAAAGCTTAACATAAAACAGTCACTCACAAAGAATGACAAGGAAAGGGCAAAAAGAACACAAGTAAACAAAAATAAAGGAAGTAAGCATTGAACTGTTAATAAAGTACTTAGAATTACATAGGCAATACCAAAACATACAAAGTTTGAACAATATAAAAAAAACTTAAGCAACATGATTATGAAATGGAATGCAATGAAATGATATCTTAAAAGGGGTTATGGCCTCCACAGGACTCCTCATCAGCTCTATCAGGATCTCTGAAACTTTTTGGAGGCGGCGGAGGAGGCATCTCATCAGGATTATGGCCCATGAAACTATATTGCCTGAACCGGTTCTGAACTTCAACGCTTCTGAACCTGTTCATGATACCAGGATTGGCACGGCAATCGTCCATAAAACCAGACATTTCATTGTAAAAAACTTGATGCCATTTAACCAAGTCCATGTGCCAAGAATGCTGATTATGATACATCCTTGTGTGCTCATCATGCCACTCACGATGCTCTTTATGCCACTCATTTTGTTGATTATGCCAAGCAAGCGCCTGTTCGTGACGGGCTTGATTAGCAAGCTCCATTTGCTGAAACATTTGAGTCAAATACGCAGGAACAGTTGAAGAAGAAGCAGCACTAGAGAACGGAGGAACAGTTGGACCTGGTTCATAATTTGTTGGAGACCACCTTTGTGGCACCCAATCACCCCAACCAGCATTAGCATTTGCTTCAGGTTGATTCTCTTCGTTGACATCATTCATTTCTTCATCCATTTGTTCTTCAGTCACAAAAACTTGTTCGGAAGGCACATCAAAATTATACACCCTTGTTTTGGATCCTCTTTCCAAAAAATAAAAACATTGACGCTCCTTATCCCACCGGTATCCCATATGAGATAAAGTTGCAGTGTTGAACTCTTGAGCAGAAGAGGGAGATATAAGAGGTACTAAAGGTAGGGCTATATTCTAGTATTTTATGATTCTCATAATCTGAGCAGCATATCCAAGTGTAATATTCTTCGAACTGTTATGCATAAGAAATATGCGTTTCACAAAGTAGTTTGGCCAATTCAATGAAACCTTATTTTGAAGAAGGTACACAAGATGAATATCTGGTCTATCCAGCCTAGAATAACCACCGGATCTTGGACGCATAATGTGTGAGACAATCCAGTGAAGAATTCTAGGTATGCTTGTAATCATACCAGATGTGAGTGGTTCATCCTCTCCCAGAGGTCTATCCAATTTTGAAATGGATGCAACATATTCCTTTATTTTAAAGTCAGTATCAAAGCTCTGGTCATGCCAGTTCTTCATTCCAGGCACCCCAAAAGGGATTTGAAACACTTTGTCCGAATCAGCAAATTCAAAAGTATAAGTTCTAGTCCCAATAGAACATTTGAACATATAACCTCTACCAGATTGTAGACCAGCATAAAAGATGCGAATAAAGTCCTCATGATAATCATCATTTATGCTAAAAAATGTACCAAGCTTTTGCACATTCAACAGATCAACAATATCGTTGAGATGCAGAGCGGAAGCATCAGTTTTATTAAAGACATGTGGTTTCATAACTAACCTTGTCTTGAAAAAGGTCTCAAACTCATCAACAATGGCAGGATGAAGGAGAGTTAACGCACTAGGAGGAATTTCTGGGGGTGGTGGAGACTGATGAGAAGTACCAACAGGTTCCTTTCCTTTTCCTCTTCCTCTTTGTCTAGCAGGAATGGTTCTTGGAGGCATGGTGATGAATTGAAGATGAGTTAAGATGAATGAAGGATAGGAGGTGAATTAGGGTTTAGGAGATGAAGATGTTTGAAGAAATTAGGGTTAGCCGCTTGGGTATGAGAGGAAGAAAGAGTCTAGAGTGAATGAATAAATCCTATAAATTTGGCTGATGTGTCGATCCAGAACTGAATTAAAATGCATTTATTGTAAAACAATCAGTATGCATCGATACAAGGGCTTATGGATCGATTCATTTCACGAATTCATAGTTTTTGAAATGTCCTATGTGTCGACACAAAACACGGATGCATCGACACATACTGAAACAAGTTCCAAAAAAATGTGAAATAATAAAAAAACATGAATCGACTCATAGCACGAATGCATCGACCGGAAACTATAATGTATCGACACATGCACTTGTTGCATCGATACATACTGATGCTAAACTAGGTTTTAACTAATTTTTGAATACCAGTTGAGTATAGAAACCTGTTAGCAGCTCTAAGTCAATGCAATATGAATTATGTCATGATAATTATGCCTAAGTATAATTCACAAATCAAATATTAATGTTCAAACAACATATGCAAAGGAATACATATAAACGATCTTAAAGAATTTGTTCTAACATACACTAATCATATAGTTCCAAAGAGATATATAAAGGAATGATATTACCTCTGTTGATGTAACCTTATGAAGTATGAATGAGGTCTAAAAACAAATCTCAACAAACAAAGTGAGACATATATAAATAAGAACCAACATGCTTAAGACATCAATGAAGAGAGATCTAAAATCCCTAATTCACGACGAATGTTGAAGAACGGTTCCGTTGCTAATGGTTTAGTAAAAATGTCAGCAAGTTGGTTTTTAGTATCAACATGCTCAAATACAACGTCCTCTTTCTCAACATGATCGCGAAGAAAGTGATTCCTAATCTCTATGTGTTTAGTGCGTGAGTGTAAAACAAGATTCTTAGTTAAATTTATAGCACTTGTATTATCACATTTTATTGGAATACGTTTGAGTTGAATATCGAAATCTTGTAGTTGTTGCTTCAGCCACAGAATCTGAGTGCAACAACTACCGGCTGCAACGTACTCAGCCTCAGCAGTTGACAATGCGACAGACACCTGCTTTTTGCTATGCCAGCTTACCAAAGAGTTTGAAAATAAGTGACATGTACCACTAGTGCTTTTCCTATCTGATTTGCAGCCAGCAAAATCAGAATCAGAGTAACCAACTAAACTACAATCGCTTCCTTTGGAATACCAGAGCCCATATTCAGATGTTCCATGAAGATATCTAAATATGCGCTTAACAGCTTTCAAGTGTGATTCCTTAGGATTTGATTGATATCGTGCACACATACAAACACTAAACATGATGTCAGGTCTAGATGCAGTAAGATACAAGAGAGACCCAATCATACCTCTATACCTTTTGACATCTACACTCTTACCGTGTTCATCTTTATCTAGATTCCCGTTGGTAGGCATAGGGGTGTCGATTGATTTTGAATCATTCATTCCAAAGCGCTTGAGCAGCTCTCTGCAGTATTTTGTTTGACACACAGCTGTACCCTCATCAAGCTGCTTTATTTGGAGACCGAGGAAGTAATTTAGCTCCCCCATGAGACTCATTTCAAATTCACCCTGCATAACATTTGAAAACTCTTCGACCAAGTGTATGTTAGTTGAACCAAAAATTATATCGTCTACATAAACTTGAACTAAAAGAATGTGTTTTCCCTTGTGTTTAATGAAGAGAGTGGTATCCACTTTACCTCTTGAATATCCATGATCAAGTAGAAATTTGCTAAGTCTTTCATACCAAACCCGAGGGGCTTGCTTAAGACCGTACAAAGCTCGTTTTAATTTGTAAACATAATCTGGATATTCAGCATTCTCAAAACCAGGAGGTTGTGAGACGTATACCTCTTCATTTAGGACACCGTTTAGAAACGCACTCTTTACGTCCATTTGGTAAAGCTTAAAATTCTTAGAACACGCATAAGCAAGCAAGAGACGTATAGCTTCACGGTGAGCAACTGGAGCATAAGTTTCCTCATAATCTATGCCCTCCTCTTGGTTATACCCTTGTGCCACTAAACATGCTTTGTTCCTAGTTATCACTCCGTTTTCATCAAGCTTATTTCTAAAAACCCATTTAGTACCTATGATATGATGATCTCGCGGACGAGGAACAAGTTCCCAAACGTCATTTCTTTCAATCAAGGCCTCTTTGGCATTTTTAGGTTCTACTTGAGAAACAAAAGCGAAGTGAGAACAGAAATTACTTATCCTAGAACAAGTCATTACTCCCTTTGAAATGTCTCCCAAAATGTTGTCAATAGGATGGTCTTTTGAAGATCTCCAAGCTGGTGGAAGGTCATTCACTTCAGCTTGCCCTTCTTCCTTATCTTTTACATGACTGGTATCTTCCTCCTCCTCATTGTCTTCTGTTTTGGACTGATCAATTTCCGAAACAGCTTCTTTGAGTATGTCTTCTGTAGATACACCTGCGTCATCAAAAGAAATACCTTTTCCGACATTTTTCGGATAAGACTCATCAAAAGAAACATGGATAGATTCTTCAACAGAAAGTAAACGCTTATTATACACTCTATATGCTTTACTTGATTGTGAGTATCCAAGAAAGATACCTTCATCCGCTTTTGCATCAAACTTCCCAAGTTTTTCTTTACCATTATTCAAAACAAAACACTTACAACCGAATACGTGAAGATGTGACAAGTTTGGTTTTCTTCCTTTTAGAAGCTCATAAGGGGTTTTATTTAAAATAGGACGAATTAAAATCCTGTTTAAAACATAACAGGTTGTACTAATTGCATCAGCCCAAAAATATTTTGGTAATCCACCCTCATTTAGCATTGTTCTTGCCAACTCCTCTAAAACGCGATTTTTGCGCTTCACAACGCCATTCTGTTGTGGAGTTCGAGGAGCTGAAAAGTTATGCTCAATACCATACTTATCACAGTATTTATCAAAGAGGTGGTTTTGAAATTCACCTCCATGATCGCTTCGAATTGTAACTATTTTAGAATTCATTTTATTTTGGGACAATTTTGCAAAACTCTTAAAAGCGGAAAAGGTTTCATCTTTGCTATGAAGGAATATAGTCCAAGTAAATCTAGAATAGTCATCAACGATTACGAAACCATAATAATTTCCACCTAGACTCTTTGTCCTAGAAGGTCCAAAGAGATCCATATGGAGAAGCTCAAGGGGTCGTGAAGTTGAAATTACATTTTTGGATTTAAAAGAGATCCTTGTTTGTTTTCCCTTTTGGCACGCGTCACATAGGTGGTCTTTTGAAAATTTTATTTTTGGAAGACCGACTACTAGATCCTTGGATACAACCTTATTAAGCAAATCGAAATTAACATGCGCTAAACGTCTGTGCCAAAGCCAAGAATCATTATTCAAGGCAACTTGACACTTAGTGCTTGTTAAAGATACATAAAAAAGATCAAGCATATAGATATTGTTTACTCTTACACCCTTAAACACAATATTCTGTTCAATATGTTCAATTATGCAGCAAGTTTTTGTGAAAGAAACCTTGTAACCCTTGTCGCACAATTGACTAATACTAAACAAATTGTGTTTAAGTCCCTCTACTAGATGGACATCAGAAATAGTAGTGGTAGAGGGATTACCTACACTACCTTTGCCAAGTATAGCTCCTTTGTTATTGTCTCCATAAGTAACATATCCCTTCTTCTTTGCTTTGAAGTCTATAAAAAGCGATATATCACCCGTCATGTGCCTTGAGCACCCGCTGTCTAGAAACCATCTTCTATCTACGGATGCAAGACACTCATCCTACAAATCAAAAGAGAGAAATAGGTACCCAATTTTCATTGGGTCCATGTGGGTAAGTGGTAACATGGTTGCCTTTAGGCTTCCATTGATAAATGCCTTTAGGAACAAGAAATCTCCTAAACTTGCATTTTTCAATGGTATGACCAGCACGACAACAATAATGACATAAGCCATGATGATGTATTTGTTTATGTTTGTTCATTAAATCCTTTGGAATAAAAGAGTATTTTGCATATGGTGGATTTAATGACTTCTTAAACAACCTAGAATCAACGGCATAAGTAACCTTGGGTTGTAAAGCTTTTTCCAATTTGACTTTAAGAGTTTTAACCTCTTGTTGCCAAATATGACAAGCTTCACAATACCTAACTTTACTACATCCGTTAATATTAATATCTTTTGAATTTTCTGCAATACTAGCTTTCAAACTTTCTAAGTCTTTTTCAGCTTTGTATACTTTACCTTCCAAGAATGAAAAAATTTGTTTATCAGAAGATAATCTTTTAAAAGCATCTACAGCTTCGTTGTGTAGTTTTTCAAAAGCTATTTTCAGTTCAGAAAAAGACATAGAAGAAGAATTACTATAGTAGGCTTGTCTTACTTTCTTATCGTTGATTTTCTTCTTGTGGTGGGACTGATTTTTGGTGTGAGCCATAAGACACAGATTTGTTGTCTCATCACTATCATTTGAACTTTGTGAGCTTGATGAATCACTATCACTTTCCCACGCAATATAAGCTCTTCTTTGTTTATTGAACCTTTTTGGTGAAGCTTTTCCTTTATCCTTTTTCTTCATAGGACATTCTGTCTTATAATGTCCAGATTTACCACAATTAAAACAAGATCCTTTTACTCTATGCTTCTTATTCTCTTCCTGTTTTGACTCTATAGATTGTCTTCAGAACTTAATGAGATTTTTGTCGGAATGCTTGATTCCATTCTTTCGAATGAATCTATTATATCTCTTAACAAAAAGTCCCATTTCCTCATCACCCGAATCTTCATCACTACTTGAATCATTGTCACTTTGCTCTTTTTGTGAGGACTTTGAGCTAGAGGCCACAAGAGCTATTGGCTTCTTCTCACTCTCTTTGTTTTTATTCTTTTCCTTTTTACTCTTGTTCTCAAATATTTCAAGACTTTCCAGTTCTTGCTGATGTTCTTCTAGCTTGCCAAATAAAGTTGTAATCGTAAGCGTCGTGAGGTCGTTGGCTTCCTTAATAGCTGTTACTTTAGGTTGCCATTCCCTGCTAAGACATCTCAGAATTTTATTAGTGGCTATTTCATTGGAAACAGATTTTCCAAGTGCATTCAAACGATTGATGAGATTAACGAATCTCTTTTGCATGTCAGAGATAGACTCTCCTTGTTTCATGCGAAAGAGCTCGAACTCTTGATTAAGTGTGTTAATACGGGACTGTTTTACTTCAGTAGTACCCTCATGGGCAATTTCTAAAGCATCCCACATTTCTTTAGCTGTCGTGCAATGGGATACCCGATAATACTCATCAGCACCAAGTGCTGAAATTAGCATATTTCGAGCTCTCCAATCACACGACCACTTTTTCTCATCTTTCTCATCGTAATCCTCTTCTGGTTTAGGAACTATGGCGCCAGCCTCATTTCTCATAGTAATTTGAAAAGGACCATTTTGAATGGCATCCCACACATTCCTATCCACAGAATTTATGTGAACTCGCATGCAGTCTTTCCAGTAGCCATAATTTTCTCCGTTGAAAACAGGCGCTCTATTATACGCCCCCTTTGGTTCAGAATCCATATCATTACAAGCAGCCACAAAGCACCAGCGAACCAGCGCTCTGATACCACTTGTTAGACGGTGTGGCTAGTGATCGAGAGGGGGGGTGAATAGATCACCTCCTTGAAAATCAAGGATTTAAAAATACTTATCAGAGTTTTTGAAAGTTAGCGGAAAAATACGATCCCGAATCAACTTCCGTCTATTTTGGACCAGCTACTAGAAAACCGGACACACGAGTTAATGCTGGATTTATATTAGGATGACAAAGATTTATTAACACCAGATTAGGATCGAATCAAATGCACTTATCATACAAATACTATTTCCAATGAACAAAAAATCAGCTGACAGTTTTGTCAAACACTTGGCGTGTATGTGTTCAATGATTAACAATAATGGTGATTTGATAAAAGTTTTCTTACCACTATTGTATCATGAAACGTTAAGACACAATACACCAAATGAATCACAAACTTGTTGAAAACGTAAAGAGAGATAAGGACAGAATACGATACGCAGAGATTTGGTAAGGAAGTTCCCCACTTTTGTCCTCGCGTGTGGGTACGCCTCCCTCTCAATTTCAAACTGAAATTGAGACCTGTTATATCAATAATGCTGAATTCGTTGTTTACAAGGTTAAAATACAAAGCCAGAAATCTAAACCCCAAGATCTTCTTCTTGTAAGAACCTTCACTTGATTTGAGCTTAATCAAGAATTTCCCCTGCAAGAATTACAAACAATTCACCGGTTCCACGACCTGTTTGCGAAATTACCAAATTTCCAAACCCTACGTTGCGGCTGAATATGTTCTGCAAATGTGACTAACAAACCCTCAAGGACACACCCGTTCTTGAAGGACAAACCAGATGGTTTTTCCTCGAAACCCCCTTTGAATCTTCAACTCAGCTAGATCCTTGATCGTACCACTGAACGTTATCTCAAAGATCCTTTAATCCGGAGAACAAGAATGATTATGTGTTGATGTTCTTGAATTAAATTGATTGAGAAGATGATGAAGATAAAGTATCTTTCAGGTCTCTAAAACTGCTCACAAAAATTGATGCACACCAAACTTGCTTTTGCTGTGATTACACAATTTTCACTCTGACGAATTCCCACCACCAACTGAACTGTCATAACCTTCTTATATGTGAAACAAAAACGGTTAGAAAAAGAAACAGCTTTATGTATCGATACGAAAATCGTATGAGTCGATACATGGTAGTTATATAACATACATGAGTCGACACACAGATATATGCATCGATGCATACTGTAACTTTGTTTAGTTTCAGAAAATAAATTCAATCATGCATCGATACATAATACGAATGAATCGATACATAGCATAATTTTCAGAAACATTAAAGAAGCATGTATCGATGCAAAACTCATATGGATCGATCCATACAGAAGCAAACTCGTTTTTGTGATTTTAACAGAGGAATGTGTCGATGCAAGAAAGACATGAATCGATACATACATAAGGAAAATTGTTTTATGATTTCAATAAAGATATGTATCAATTGTATAGGTATAGGTATAAAATCACATATAAGGAAAATTGTCTTTAAAGCATAGTATATGTATAAAATCACATATATGTACCAACTAAACACATAGGCATTTATATATGCATTTATCACACAATTTGCTATCATACAAAACTTAAAAGATTGCTCACAAAATCCCCCAGAGAAAGCCTCCTAAGCAGAGATTTGGTAGTACAACTGCCATTCTCCGAAAAACCCACCGATGAAAAGGTCATCGGCACCTCAAAATTGGATCCCATCACATGGTATTTCTCCGGGAAGATCCCGAGAAAAGTATGATGTAAGACCCCCAAGCGAAGGCAGTCTCTCAAGAGGCTCGCTTTCCCCAGTAGAAACAAATGGCGTCTCAAACAGAGAAGTTTGTACACCTCTACAACTCAGACGACTGGGTTCCCCAGCAAAGTCTAACATCAGGTCTTTTTTCCTCAAATGGCATCTCCCCAGGAAAATTCGGCGAGAAGTTTGAGGAAAACCGCTACGCATAGCGTCCCATGTCAATTAAGTTTATTGACAACAGAAACTGAGACCAGTTCTTTGGTAGGAAACCAGGATCGAGGGGAAGTTTACAACAGAAACTGAGACCAGTTCCTTGGTAGGAAACCAGGATCGAGAGGAAGTTTATTTCAGAAACTAAGACCAATTCCTTGGTAGGAAACCAGGATCGAGGGGAAGTTTACAACAGAAACTGAGACCAGTTCCTTGGTAGGAAACCAGGATCGAGGGGAAGTTTATTTCAAAAGAAAACTGAGACCAGCTCCTTGGCTGAAGACCATGATCAAGGGGAAGTTTACCCTTTTCTAAGCATCATTGCTTAGCAAAAGAAGACAAATGCGTGCGCTACCATTCATAACCACCATCAAAATTTCGGGTATTCCGATATTTAATCCTCTTGCACCCCGAATGCCCGAATACCTTCGTCATTCACACCTTCGAGTCCAAGAAGATTAAATAGGGGCATCTGTCATACCCCAAATTTTGACCACTAAGATTTCCCATCATTGTGAGAATCATCATCCCAATATGGAGGAACCATCATACTTCATCAGTCTCCCCAAAGATGGGTGAGCATCCACTACAATCAAAATTAGGGTTTCAAGCCCTCTCTAAGTGCTTAGACAAAGGGTCAATCAAGGAATGACATGATCTTCAACTTGTCTAACCTCTCAAACATTCACAATGGATCAAGAGGACTCCCACTTCAAGGATTAAGCACAAGGCTGCTCCCTTCTAGGTGGATCAAGTCTCAAGATCGACAGTATCACCAAATTAGGGTTTTGGTCGACCAGGGCCTCCAGATGGAAATTTTCATCTGGGCACGAGCCAAAGATCCAAAACACAACCTAATATACTCCATGGAGCCTCATGGACCCAATCATCAAGTCAATTTTGCCTCAGAGGATGCATACATAAAAAATCAGGAATTAGGGTTTCTTGACCTAATTCACCCCTAAGTTGACTTTTGGGACAAATCATGAACCAAAACCCCCAAGAGAGGGTTTGAGGGTCTCTAATATACCATATTGATCCATTTGGAACAATGGATTAATCCAAGAAGTTTGAGCAACAAGTCTCAATTTCATCTGCACCACAATTAGGGTTTTAAGGAAAAAGTCAACTGTAACTTTGACTTTTGACCAGGACATGCTCCCAAGCCCTAGTACATGCCTCAATATACCCTATAACACCCATGTAGCATGTCCATCAAGTTTTATTTAGGTCAAGGACATGATTTCCTGAGGAATTGCACAGTTTGGAATTCATCTGATAAAAAGTCAACTGTGCACAAAAGTCAACTTTGACTTTTTGAGATTTTTCACCAAAATGGATTTTTAACCCTAAAATGATGTTAATGTATGATTTGGATCATCATTCATCAAGAAAAATCAAGAAAAGTGGGATAACTTGTAAAAGGGGTAACCATAAAAACTTAGAAAATTTTCTAAGTTAAAAAATAAAGTGACAAGGGTACCAACTTTGGAGGATCATAACTCCTAAACCACAAGGCCATTTTTTCTCATCCAAAGATGGATTTGTAGCCCTCATTACCCTCTATAAAAACTTCAACTAGACCTAAGTCCAATTCATTAAGGATTTTGAGTTATGGAGTGATCAAAATGGCAGAAAAATGAAAATGTCACTTTTTCCAACACTTAGTGAAATTTTCACTAAGTCAGAATCTGCCTTCACTTTTTGCCAAATGTAGGGGAATTTTTCACTTGGATTCAAAAGAGATCAAAACCAAACATGTTCAGACAGTGTTTGTATCATGTAAGGGCTTTCCAAAATGGCCAAGAACATTGCCAAATTCCATTTAAGTCATGAGATATGACATTCGCAAGTTGCCTTGCTGAAATCTGTCAAAGGCAAGGCAGAATTTGCAACTTTGCTCGATTTGCCAAAATCAGCCAAATTCAAATGCTCCTATCCACTTGGACACATCTGAGGATTGAATCTAAAGGGGACCAAAGCTCTGTGCCCTAACCTCTAGTCAATGGCTAGAGGAGACTTGGATTTTCATTTGCCAACATTGGCCAAACCTACTTACCAGTTGCCATTCACTATTCCTTGCAAAACAAACTTGCTCTACTATAAATAGAGCTCAAATGTGATCAGTTTGAGTACACTAAAGCCATCTAACAGATGCTTTCCTCAAAATCTCTTTCTCTTGGCAAAAATGCCTTTCTTAGCAAGGTAGCTATCGGGTTTTGAGTTTGGGAGCTTTTCCAATCAAACCAATCACTCACACACCTCACATACATCATATAGAAGTGATCCAAACACTCACATAACATCTAGAACACAGGTTTCACAAAATCACCAGCCAATTGCTCAAGTTCTTGACAGTTTTGCAGTTGAGATGCCATCTTCAACTCCAAACCATTTCAATCCATTCCAAGCACTCAGACACATCACTTGGCACCTAGGGAAGCTATCCACATCATTGGAACCTAGCTGTAACACCTCCAACACAAATCACGATCACCAGCTGCAAGTGGTAAGCATGAGCTATTCTAACTCTATGATCCATGCAATTTTTGCTGCACAATAATTTGGCCATATGTTCATAATCATGCATGGAATGTTTCCCCTCAATTAATTGCATTGTTTGAATGGTATATCAAAAATCCTAGCCTTCATGCAGAAATTAGGGTTCTTCAGGATTTTTCATGATTTCTTGTTGTATGTTTAATTTAAATGAAATTAATTGACATAGAAATGGTCGTGAGGTTGAGACGAGCATAATGATATGTGGATTGCATGTTATAATCAAGTATTCAGTGAGATTGGCGAGAAAATGCAAATCTGGCCAAGCCCAGAATACGCGCGTGTTCTTGGTGTGTTCTTGGCGCCTTTTTTAGAAATTTGAATATTTGAATTTTGTGATTTTTATTTAATTGATTCAAAATTTAATTTCTCTCTGAGTTTTAATGATTTTGAGTTTATTCTTTTTTTAATAATTCACAAAAATGTTAAAATATTTTATTTTCCCAAAAAATCCCAAAAATATTATTTATTTCATATAATTGATATTTTTGCAAAGAATTAATATTTTAATTGTTTTTGACATTTAAAATATTTTTTCTACATTGATTTTGTAACTTTTAATGCTTTCTAATTATTTTATAGGTCAATACTTAATTTTTGAAGCATTAATCCAAGATCACAATTTGTTTTTCATATGTTAAATAATTTTGATCATTTTAATTGAATTTTTATTCAATTAAATACATTTTTGAAAACAAATTAGGGTTTTTGGATTAATTCAACCCTCATAAATCATATTCAAAACTCTTGGGCCTCTAATAGAGTGTAAGACCCAATCCCCTTTTAACCAAAAACATTTTGGGCCTCACTTATTGTATAAGTCCCTCTGCATTAAAAGAAAGTGTCGGCGCGATCGCCATTTCAAACGGAAAAACAAACTGGGCCTACCCTCGAGTAGTAAGACCCATTTCTTTTCTTAAAACTCACTTGGGCCTCTTGAGAGAGTGTAAGACCCATCCCTTTGTACAGAAAACCTTTTGGGCCACATTCACTTGTATAAGTCCCTCTGTACAAATTCAAACAGTGCGCTCACTGATAAAACCCTGGGCCTCTCCTTGAGCTGTAAGCCCCAAATCTTTCTTTTTTCAAAGCACTTTCTCCTTTGATTTTGAATTATACTGTTGTTTTCAATCTTTCTTTGTTGAACAACTAACCAAACAACATGGAAGCTCTACAACCGAGTAAGTGGTTACTGCTTTCATTTACCGGTTTAATATACATATAACTGTATTGTGGGGCTGTTTCGCTGTAAGTCTTCTTTCATAAACTCATATCAACTGTGTAATAATAGTATAGATATTTAGAGTTTCCCCGGCAACTACGTCCAGCATTAAGCTCGTTGATCACTCTTAGAAATAGTCTAAACTAGATCGCCATAGGATTACCAGACACAGTCTTCCCTCCTCTTGGGGTTAAACAATATGGAGATATGAAAGGCACCATTCTCTGTGAACCCTTTCATAGACTGTCACTCGTTGAAGTTGTCAAAGAAACTCTATTCCCCAGAGATGATCTCTTCTCCGTGAATGGCATCTCTTGAGTTTCTTCCAAATTCTCGGACTTTCCTGACTTTGATCTATTCTCGGTGAATAACATTGCCTTGAATTTCTCGGGGGTTTGGGGACCCACGGGCTTCTTAAAAGCACTTGTCAAGAAACTCTATTCCCTAGAGATGATCTTTTCTCTGTGAATGGAATCTCTTGAGTTTCTTCCAAATTCTCGAACTTTCCTGACTTTGATCTATTCTCGGTGAATAGCATTTCCTTGAATTTCTCGGGGTTTGGGGACCCATCGGCTTCTTAAAAGCAATCGGCCTCCTCTTGGGCATCGTACAAGGACCCACAGGCTTCCTAAAAGCAACCCCGCCTCCTCTTGGGCTTAGTACAAGGACCCTACGACTTCTTAGAAGTATTCACCGCCTCCTCTTAGGCTTCGTATAATGATCTCTTCCTTCGGGAATGATAGCCTTCTCTTGGGCTTCGTACAAGGACTCGTCGGCTTCTTAAAAGTTTCCAGCCTCCTCTTGGGCTTCGTACAAATTGTCCCGACGACCTCCTAGAGGTATAGGAACAGAACATAGTCATCTTAATAGAACAGTCCTTTCTAGAGTCTACTACTGTTTCTCAAAACATAGTACAAAGATGGAACTCTGGACACAGACAGTCTAATTCCATGAGTCTCAAAGACATTCTCAAGTGACCCCTTCGTTAAATTGGAAGGAAACTCGCAGACCTGGACAGTCTCAATACCCTTCGGATTTCCCGCTTCCTTAAAGAACAGGAATAACCCGGATCCTCGAATCAAATCCTTGAGTACAGTGTTGCTCATATAAGAACTGATTTTCTCTTTCAAAATCAGTGTACTGGACCTGCCACTCAACTGAAACAGTGACCCTGCCTCCTCTTGGGCCTTGTACAATGATTCTCCCCAGCGGAGTCAAACAACGTTTAGCCTCTCTCTCGGGCTTTGTACGAGACACATAAGAGACTCCCTCGTTGAGTCAATCACCCCTTTCGCCTCCATCTCGGGCTTTATACGAGATACAAAAAGGTTCTTATTGAGCAAAACAAACCATAGCCTCCATCTCGGGCTTTATACGAGATACAAAAACTCTCTGGTTGAGTCAAATAGCCTCAATCTCGGGCTTTATACGAGATACCAAAAGACTCTATCGTCGAGTCAAAAACTGTTTAGCCTCTCTCTCGGGCTTTGTACGAGACACATAAGAGACTCCCTCGTTGAGTCAATCACCCTTTCAGCCTCCATCTCGGGCTTCGTACGAGATGCAAAATCACTCTCTTGTTGAGTATAAAAGATTCTCCTATTGAGTCAACCCTTTTAGCCTCTCTCTCGGGCTTGGTACGAGACACATAATAGCCTCCTCTTAGGCTTTGTATAAGAAAACCACTGGTTAATCCAATTAACCTTTTAGCATCAAAGTTGTGCCTCGTTCACAATACACAAACATCAACAACTCCTTCCATCTAATCGCTGTAAGCGGCAAGCCTCTGGATCATCTACATCCATGCCACTGTCCCTCTTTTAGCATGAGAAATTCCTAAGGAAAGATAGCATTGCTCTACACTGAGTTAAAGTCTTCTCCTTCAGGTTAAAATCCCCTATAAAGGAAATTATGGCATTGTTGGATTCACACATCCCGGTTAAAGTAATTCTCCTTTATAAACAGTTGTGACGTACAACCCCCTCTTTAGAGATGACAAATTCTCTCTAAAGTTGAGACCTTTCAGCTTCACATCTTGGGCTTTGAACAAGATACAAAACACTTTTTGCTTCACGTCTTGGGCTTTGAACAAGACACCAAAAACAACCATTTCCTCCCATAGAATAGGAGGAACTACGAACGCTCTGATTTCCCTGTTTTGGATAAACGGGAATACGTAGGCATAAGATTGAAAGAAAAGTCTTAGCGAGCACACTAAACAAAAACCCAAAATCCCATATCAAAAGCAGTAATTCAAAAACATCAGTCCTAACATCCTAATCCTTGTTCCCCGCCAAAAACCAATCATTCTGTTAAATAGACCAAGAAAGGCCCCCCCACATTGATAGCATTCGTAACCTAACAGACCGCTGTTTAAACTCAGTATGCAAAGCAGGGTTAATTGGAGACATCTATTTCCATTCCTTCATCAGCTTCAGTAGGATAAAAAATGAATCGACCTGTAGTTTAAGCTTAACCGCAGAGAGCGACCAGCGCTTAAGAACCGCGTCCAAAATCGCTTGCTACAGGTTGGTGATATTTTTCCTCCTCAACATGCACCGTTTTAGGTTGATCAGTCCCTTTATCAGTGTCCTTGAGTATGTCTTCTGAAGATACACCTGCACCATGAAAAGAACTACCTTTTTCGACATTTTTCGGATAAGACTCATCAAAAGTAATGTGTATCGACTCCTCAACAGTAAGTAACCTCTTATTGTAAACCCTATATGCCTTACTAGACTAAGAGTATCCAAGAAAGATACCTTCGTCAACCTTAGCATCAAACTTACCAAGTGTCTCTTTACCAATATTCAACACGAAACAGTTACAACAAAAAACGTGAAGGTGAGATACATTGGGCTTTCTCCCTTTTAAAAGCTCATACGGTGTCTTGTTTAGAATAGGACGGATGAGCACCCTGTTCAAAACGTAACAAGGCGTACTTATGGCGTCGCCCCAAAAGTATTTTGGAAGTCCACTCTCATTGATCATAGTCCTTCCTAATTCTTCCAAAATTCTGTTTTTACGTTCCACAACCCTGTTTTGTTGAGGGGTACGTGGTGCGGAAAAATTATGATCAATCCCATGGCTTTCAAAAAATGCTTCAAAAAGATGATTTTCGAACTCACCCCTATGATCACTTCTAGTTGATATAATGTTTGTGTTCAATTTATTTTGGGATAACTTGGCAAATTTTTCAAAAGCTGAAAAAGTATCGTTCTTGCTTGCTAAGAAAATAATCCAGCAAAACCTAGAAAAGTCATCGACAATCACAAAACCATAATAGTTACCACCTAGGATTTTAATCCTAGATGGTCCAAAGAGGTCCATATGGAGGAGTTCAAGGGGTCTCGTAGTTGAAACAATGTTTTTAGATTTAAACGAGATCCTTGTTTGCTTCCCCATTTGACACGCATCACATAAGTGATCCTTTGTGAATTTGATTTTGGGTAATCCGATTACTAGGTCTTTAGAAACTATTTTATTAAGCAAATCAAAATTGACATGCGCCAACCGTTTATGCCATAACCATGAATCTTCACTCATGGTGATTAGACACTTGTCGCTACTCAACGATACCTCATTCAAGTCTAGCATATAGAAGTTATTGACCCTCAAGCCTTTAAACACATCTTTTTTTATCACTATTTTCAATTAAGCAACAATCTTTTGAGAAAGATACATTATAGTCCTTGTCACATAATTGACTAATGCTTAAAAGGTTATGTTTAAGGCCCTCAACAAGAAGCACATCATAGGTAGTAGTATATGAGGGATTACCTACACTACCTTTGCCAAGTATTTATCCCTTGTTGTTGTCTTCGTAGGTAACAAATCCCTTTTTCTTCGCCACAAAGTCGATGAAAAGAGATATGTCTCCCATCATATGTCTTGAGCAGCCACTATCTAGAACCCATCTTCTTTCCGTGGCCTCAAGATGTTGCACCTACATAATCAATCAAGGGAAATAGGTACCCGATTCTTATTGGGTCCTTGGTTGTGAGTGAAAACAGGATTGCATTTGGGCAACCATTGATAAATGCCCTTAGGAACTAAAAACCGAAATCAATCAAGAGTTTCTTTGACAACTTCTATGAGTGAAAGAAATAACCACTTACTCGGTTGTAGAGCTTCCATGCTGTTTGGTTAGTTGTTCAACAAAGAAAGATTGAAAACAACAGTATATTTCAAAATCAAAGGAGAAAGTGCTTTGAAAAAGAAAGATTTGGGGCTTACAGCTCAAGGAGAGGCCCAGGGTTTTATCAGTGAGCGCACTGTTTAAATTTGTACAGAGGGACTTATACAAGTGACTGAGGCCCAAAATGTTTTTCTGTACAAAGGGATGGGTCTTACACTCTTTCAAGAGGCCCAAAAAGGTTTAAAGAAAAAGAGTGGGGCTTATAACACGAGGGTAGGCCCAGATGATTTTTTCGTCTGAAATGGCGATCGCGCCGAGGTTTTCTTTTAACGCGGAAGGACTTATACAATAAGTGAGACCCAAAGTATTGAATGGGTCTTATAGCTCGAGGAGAGGCCCATGGTTATTTTCCAAAAGGCGATGATCGTGCCGTTTATTTGAAAATGTACAGAGGGACTTATACAACGAATGATGCCCAAAATATTTCTGTACAAGTGGGTTGGGTCTTACACTCTCTCAAGAGGCCCAAAAGGTTTTGAAAATGATTTATGAGGGTTGAATTAATCCAAAAACCCTAATTTGTTTTCAAAAATGTATTTAATTGAATAAAAATTTAATTAAAAATTATCAAAATTGTTTAACATATGAAAAACAAATTGTGATTTTGGATTAATGCTTCAAAAATTAAGTATTGACCTACAAAATAATTAGAAAGCATTAAAGGTTGCAGAATCAATGTAGAAAAAATATTTAAAATGTCAAAAACAATTAAAATATTAATTCTTTGCAAAAATATCAATTATATGAAATAAATAATATTTTTGGGATTTTTTTATAAAATAAAATATTTTAACATTTTTTTGAATTATTAAAAAAAGAATCAACTCAAAATCATTAAAACTCAGAGAGAAATTAATTTTTGAATCAATTAAACAAAATTACAAAATTCAAATATTTGAATTTGTGAAAAATGCGCCAAGAACACAAGCAAGAACACGCGCGTTTTTCTGGGTTTGGCTGATTTGCATTTTCCATCCAATCTCACTGAATACGTAATCATATCATGCAATCCACATATCATTATGCTCGTCTCAAACTCATGATCATGTCTATAACACTTAATTTCATTTAAATTAAACATAAAACATGAAATCACGAAGAAACCTCAAGAACCCTAATTTCTGCATGAAGGCTAGGTTTTTTATACACGATTCAAACAATGCAATTAATTGAGGGAAAACATTCCATGCATGATTATGAACATATGGCCAAATTATTGTGCGAGGAAATATGCATAGATTGAGAGATGACCAAGTATGTGCTTACCTCTAAGCCGTGACAGCAAGTGCAATGTGATTTTTGATTTGGAGGTGTTACAAATGAGTGGTGATGATCTGAACAGCTTCCCTACACCCTATGGAGTGTGTTTGAATGCTTGGACCTGATTGAAAATGGCTGGAACAATTTGTGGTACCTCAGCTGCAACTTGATTGAAAATTTGAGCAACCCGCTGGTGATTTTGTGAAATTGGTGTTTCAGAAGTGATCTAAGTGTTTGATCAGCTCATATGTGATGTATGTGAGGTGTGTGAGTGATTGGTTTGATTGGAAAAGCTCTCAAACTCAAAACCCGATAGCTACCTTACTAAGAAAGGAATTTTTGCCAAGAGAAAGAGATTTTGAGGAAAGCATCTGTTAGATGGCTTTGGTGTACTCAAACTGATCACAATTGAGCTCTATTTATAGTAGAGCAAGTTTGTTTTGGGATCCACAGTGAATGGCAACTGCAGCAGGTGTTTGTTCAATGTTGGCCAATGGAAATGCAAGTCTCCTCTAGCCATTGACTAGAGGTTAGGGCACAGGCCTGTGGTTCCCTTGGTCTTGGATAAGTCTTGACTGAATTCAAATGAAAATGGCTCAGTCCATGCCACCTTGATGCTTCCATTGAATGCTCCAATCCAAATTTGGAGTCTTGTCCCTATTTTGGCCATTCTAGGTTCAACATGCTATTTCTTGTTCCATGGACTTTGGAGGCTTGGCTCAGTGATTGTCCCCTTTAGATTCAATCCTCAGATGTGTCCAAGTGGATAGGAGCATTTGAATTTGGCTGATTTTGGCAAATCGAGCAAAGTTACAAATTCTGCCTTGCCTTTGACATATTTCAACAAGGCAACTTTCCAATGTCATATCTCATGATTCAAATGGAATTTGGCAATGTTCTTGGCCATTTTGGAAATCCCTTACATGATATAACAACTGTTTGAACATGTTTGGTTTTGATCTCTTTTGAATCCAAGTGAAAAATCCCCCTACATTTGGCAAAAAGTGAAGGCAGATTCTGACTTAGTGAAAATTTCACTAAGTGTTGGAAAAAGTGACATTTTCACTTTTCAGCCATTTTGATCACTCCATAACTCAAAATCCTTAATGAATTGGACTTAGGGCTACAAATCCATCTTTGGATGAGAAAAAACGGCTTTGTGGTTTATGAGTTATGATCCTTCAAAGTTGGTACCCTTGTCACTTTATTTTTAACTTAGAAAATTTTCTAAGTTTTTATGGTTACCCCTTTTACAAGTTATCCCACTTTTCTTGATTTTTCTTGATGAATGATGATTCAAATCATACATTAACATCATTTTAGGGTTAAAAATCCATTTCGGTGAAAAATCTCAAAAAGTCAAAGTTGACTTTTGTGCACAGTTGACTTTTTATCAAATGAATTCCAAACTGTGCAATTCTTCATGAAATCATGTCCTTGACCTAAATCAAACTTGATGGGCATGTTCCATGGGTGTTATAGGGTATATTTAATCATGTCTTAGGGTTTGGGAGCATGTCCTGGTCAAAAGTCAAAGCTACAGTTGACTTTCCTAGCGAAACCCTAATTATGGTGCAGATGAAATTGAGACTTGTTGCTCAAGCTTCTTAGATCAATCCATTGTCCCAAATGGATCAATATAGTTCATTAGAGACCTTCAAATCCTCTCTTGAGGTCTTGGTTCATGATTTGTCCCAAAAGTCAACTTAGGGGTGAATTAGGTTAAGAAACCCTAATTCCTGATTTTTGATGAATGCATCCCCTGAGGCAAAATTGACTTGATGAATGGGTCCATGAGGTTCCATGGAGTACATTAGGTTGTGTTTTGGATCTTTGGCTTGTGTCCAGATGAAATTTTTCATCTGGAGGCCCTGGTCGACCAAAACCCTAATTTGGTGACACTGGCGATCCTGAGACTTGATCCACCTAGAAGGGAGCAGCCTTGTGCTTAATCCTTGAAGTGGGAGTCCTTTTGATCCATTGTGGATGTTTTGGAGGTTATACAAGTTGAAGATCATGTCATTCCTTGATTGATCCTTTGTCTAAGGCTCTGAGAGGGCTTGAAACCCTAATTTTGATTGAAGTGAATGCTCAACAACCCTTAAGGCATTTGATGTGGCATGATGGTTCATCCACATTGTGATGATGATTTGCACAATGATGGGAAATCTTAGTGGTCAAAATTTGGGGTATGACAACCCATGAAGAGTGAGGAGGATCATCCGTCTAATAGAGACGACCTTCCTCCAGCTTGGAAGTTTTCCAAAGACCATCCCATCGACAACATTCTCGGTGACATCTCAAAGGGAGTAACAACTCTTTCCAAGCTAAGTAACTTCTACTATTACTCTACTTTCGTTTCACAAGTTGAGCCTAAAAACTCAAAAGAGGCCTTACTCGATGAACATTGGCTTTTGTCAATGCAAGAGAAGTTGAATCAATTTAAAAGAAATGAGGTTTGATACCTTGTCCCTCCTCCACGAGACCATCGAGTAATCGGCACCCGATGGGTGTTTAGGAACAAGCTCTACGAAAATGGAGTTATAACTAGAAATAAAGTGCGCTTAGTTATGCAAGGGTATAACCAAGAGGAAGGCATAGACTATGAGGAAACTTATGCGCCTATTGCCCGACTCGAGGCTATACGTCTGTTGCTTGCCTACGCATGTACGAAAAACTTCAAATTATTTCAAATGGATGTAAAAAGTGCATTCCTTAACGGTTACATTAATGAAGAGGTTTATGTTGCCCAACCTCCTGGATTTGAGTCCCATGAGTATCCCGATCATGTTTACAAACTAAAACGTGCTTTGTACGGTCTCAAACAAGCCCATAGGGTTTGGTATAAACGTCTTAGCAAATTTCTACTTGATCAAGGGTACTCTAGAGGAAAGGTTGACACAACTCTTTTCATTAAATGTCAAGGAAAACACCAAATTTTGGTACAAGTATATGTAGACGATATTATATTTGGTTCTACTAACACAAATATGGTCATGGAGTTTTCTAAGTTAATGCAGGGAGAGTTCGAGATGAGCATGATGGAGGAGCTTAACTATTTCCTCGGGTTGCAAATCAAGCAACTTGATGAAGGGACATTCGTGAGCCAGACGAAGTATTGTCTTGAGTTACTCAAGTGCTTCGACATGGATAGCTCAAAGTCCATTGACACTTCGATGCCTACGTGTGTCAACTTGAGTCGAGATGAAAATGGTAAGGATGTAGATGTCAAGAGATATAGAGGTATGATTGGCTCTCTCCTCTATCTCACCGCATCACGACCAGATATCATGTTTAGTGTCTGCATGTGTGCTAGGTACCAATCATGTCTTACGGAGTCTCATTTAAAAGTCGTGAAGCGCATACTTAGGTACCTATGCGATACTCCAAAGTATGGGCTTTGGTACTCCAAAGGTTGCAAATCGGATAGGAAAAGTACTAGTGGTACTTGTCACTTTTTCTCGAATTCCTTAGTGAGTTGGTATAGAAAAAAAGCAAGTTTTTGTTGCTTTGTCAACAGCTGAGGTGGAATACGTTGAGGCCGGTAGTTGTTGTGCTCAAGTCTTGTGGTTTAAGCAACAATTACTCGACTACAATGTTCAACTTAAACGTATTCCTATTTTGTGTTATAATACAAGTGCCATTTACCTAACCAAAAACCCGATATTACATTCTCGCACAAAACATATAGAAGTAAGGCATCACTTCCTTAGGGATCATGTAGAGAAAGGCAGTGTGGTATTTGAGCATGTTGATTCTAAGAATCAACTTGTGGATATTTTCACTAAACCTCTTGCGACAGAGCCTTTCTTTAATATTTGTAGGGAACTTGGTGTTCTCGATATCTCAGATCACGTTTGATTATATGATTGCATGCTCTATCCTTTTGCTTGTCTTTATTTTTTGACTAACAATAAGTGATAAGATTAAGCTATATGTGAGGGCATTCATCATCAATCGTCGAAGGTAATATCGTTCCTTCCTAGATTACTATTCTTGATCAATTATGTTTGTAAACTATTATAGCCAAAATGTGGTTTAAAATGATGTTTAATTCATGATTAGATGTATTTTTTATCCATTTTTAAGTTTGGCATGTGTGTGGTTTGTTATTTATTCTTACTTGTTGCATAATATGCTCAAAATATGCATTTTTCCATGTCTTGCTTGTTTGAGTCGACCAAAACATGGCATGGGTCGACTCAAGAAATGTCAATTTTTCTCATATGTGGGCACGGGGGAGCGCAACTGACAAGTGCAAATTGTAGCTATTTTTGTATATAAGTTTTGTTGCACTTATCGATACTTTTTGTTAAGATCGTTTGAATAAACCCCACTTTGTTTGTAAATACGTTTACTTTACATTATAGTGTATATATTGCGTTATTGTGTAAATATCATTGAGTTTAATTGTTTTCCATTTATTTTTGCAGGTATTCAAACAAGGATATCTTGTCATATTCATAAATAGCATTGAATAAGCTTTCAAACGCTTCCGACCATGCGTCAATCCGAGTTACGGTTCAAAAGTTATGGTCAAAACAAGGGCTGGTGTGCTGCCAAGTTCGCTTTGCAAACTTCCCAGTGAATGTTCCCAGACTTGAGGCAGTAGAAAAGGCACCAAAGTTCGCATTGTGAACTTTCAGCGAATATTCGCTTTGTGAATAAAAGTTCACACTGCGAACTTTTGCAGAATCGCAGAAGCGGTTTAACTGTTCATGAGGCACATCAGGTGCCTAATTTGATGTTTGCTTTGCGAATAAAAGTTTGCATTGTGAACATGACAGATTTTGTAAATAATATATAAGTCATTTCATTCATTTTTTAGGTTATGGTTTTGGGGATTTTTCCTCCCAACTCCATCAAACTCATTTTTTAGTAGGATTAGCTTAGAAAACAACATTGAAGCTTGTACATGGATGATCCGGGGTGGATTTCTGATAAGTGCAAATTGTAGCTATTTTTGTATATAAGTTTTGTTGCACTTATCGATACTTTTTGTTAAAATCGTTCGAACAAACCCGCTTTGTTTGTAAATACGTTTACTTTACTTTATAGTGTATGTATTGCGTTATCATGTAAATATCATTGAGTTTAATTGTTTTCCATTTATTTTTGTAGGTATTAAAGCATTGATATTGGAGCATTGTTAGATAGATAATTGAATAAGCTTTCCAACGCTTCGAACCGGGTAAAAACGGAGTTACGGTTCAAAAGTTATGAAGAAAACAAGTGCATAAATTTTTCATTCCCGAGCAGACCGGGCTAAGCGCGCCCGACCGTGCTTAGCGGGCTTTTAAGGCGGTTTAACATTAATAAGGGTGCGCTTAGCGTCCAAAACCGGGCTAAGCGGGGTCTGCGATGATGACAACAATAAATAGGGGTAAAAACACATTTTTTTAGGGATGGGTTGGATATTTTTTTATCCCAACTTCATCAAACTTCATTTTTTAGTAAGATTATCTTAGAAAACAACATTGAAGCTTGCATACGGATGATCCGAGGTGGATTTCTCATCGACCGGCGTTGACAAAGCGCGACATGTTTGGTTCATTTCTCTTCCTCTTTGTGTATTCTTTTTTTGTTGGGTGTTGTATAATTACTATGAACATATGTATCTTTGTTGATCATAATGTTGTATAAAATCTGCTTTACAAATCATTATCGATGTCTTCCTTGATCTTTTTGCATTTATGTTTAGATTTGTGTTGTGTTAGAGATAAACATCATAAATTTTGATTAGGGATGGATATATATTGTCTAGATGCTAGAGATAGATTTAGATAATAATCTTTATGGTGTCAGAACTTAATGGCTTCTGTGTTTCGAGGCATCGTGCACGAGAGCGACAACGAGAGTGATACAGTTGCTCTCTCAGCTCAGTGTGCCAGAGATGGACACTGTTGTGAGCGATACTGGATGATTTTGACGAGTATTGTAGTAGAGTGAAAATGATCGATAAATTTATGTTTGTGACGAGTGGATAATATGTATGCTTGATAAGTTTCTTTTCTCCAAAGAATGAATTCTTTTTATATTGATATTTAATTTTTCGCTTTTATTCAAACCATTTTATCCTAAACTCAATAACATTTAAATTGTCGAACGACAGTTTAGTAGCACCGATCTCTATGGACACGATAAATTCCCGGAAAAATACTTCCAAAAACTTTTGTTGCTTGCCGTTATACCGCATTCCAACAATTTCTCATCGACCGACGTTGACAAACCGCAAGATGTTTGGTTTATTTCTTTTCTCCTTTGTTTATTTCTTCTTTGTTGGGTTGTTGTATATGTATTTATTTTGAACTCGTGTATATTTGTTGCCCATGGCGTTGTATCTAATTTGCTTTACAAATCTATACCGATGATTGTCCTTGATTTTTGCTTTATGCTTGGGGTTTGAGTTGTGTTAGACATAAACATCGCAAACTTTGATTAGGGATGATTATCTGTTAGTTTCTGAATGTTAGAGATAGATTTAGAGCTAACAATCTTTATGGGTGTCAAAGCATAATGCCTCCGTATCTCGAGTCAGGTGCGAGAGCGTCGACGAGGGTAACACGATTGTTCTCTCAACTCAGTGTGTCAGAGATGGACACTGTTGTGAGCGATGCTGGATGATATTGAGGAGTATTGTAGGTTGAGTATAACTGGTTGGTAAGTTTAAGTTTGTGAGGAGTGGATTATATGCATACTGGATAAGTTTATTCTCTCTGATTAATGAATTCTTTTTATATTCATATTTAATTTTCTGCTTTTACTTTAACCAATTTAATCCAAACTCGTAAACGCGAGACTTGTCGAACGACAGTTCAATAGCATCGATCTCCCTGGACACGATAAATTCCCGGAAAAATACTTCCAAAAATTTTGTTGCTTGCCGCTTTACCGCTTCAACAAAATGGCACCGTTGCCGGGGATTGGTTTTGATATTGAATTGCATTGCGATAGTTTTGATGTTTTGGAGCTTTGTACATAATTATTTATATTGTATATATGCTTGTATAGATGCTTGTTTTGCTTTTATTTTCCATTATGTTTGTTCAAATATTGTATACATTTTGTTCCTGTAACGTTTGTTCAAGTGTTTCGTTAGGACACTTGCTTTTGGTTTGCACGGTGAGGCATCACCATGGCATGAAGGGAGTAAGTTACTAGCTAAGCACAGTAAAGGCGTCGAACTTACGAAGTAAAACAAGCATGTTTTATCGTTTTTTTTTTTGTTTCGTTATTACCTTTTCATTCTAGCTTAGGTAGTATGGTGAACATGGATTAAACAAGTTGTACTCAGATTGTTCGTAAAATTCTCAAATCTTCACTTTACAACTTGTTTAATCCATTTTCAACCGGTCTTTTAGTTTGTTTATATTAATAGTTTTTGTGTTTGTCTAAAAGCTTGTTTTGAGTAGCTTGAGGGAATTTAAGGTGATGTTTCAAGTTTGATCATTTCAAATTGCGGATGTATGGTAATGATATTGTTAAGTTTTGTACACGTCCAAGGTATGTGTTTATATCTTTCTAGACTTTAGCATATTCATAATACTTAGGCATTTTACAAACTTCCATGCCATCCATTATTTTGTATACTTGTTCTTGATGTGAATCACTTTAGTTCTCACTCTTTTTGCGAGGTAGCTTTCCATTGTTCATATATGCGTTGAGTACAAACATTCTTGTTCTAACTGGATTTTATTATGCTTAATCTTTTGTTTGTATTGATTATATGAAAGCATGAAAAGGATCAATTCATTGTTTTAGTTTGAGGACAACTACCTAGCCAAATAGTCAATTAACCCTGTGAGTGTGTGAGCATATGTTAAACCCCTTTGTGCTTTTCTATCATTATCCATGTCGTTTGAACTTAATGCTTGTTTATGAGTATTGAATTCACTTTTTGTATGGATTTTGATTGATTGTTTTTTCTTGAACCCTCAACTTTGTGTTGTTGTATGAATTTTTACTTGCCTTAGAAAGTAGGGAGTATTCACATGATGATGTGGTTGAATTCAAGTTGGGGAGAGAATGATTGTTTACTCATTGGTTGGTTTCTATGAGGTTGAAAAAGAAAAGAAAAAAGAGAAAAATATGAAAAAGAAAAGAAAAAAAAAGAAAGAAAAAGAAAATCCTTGTGAAAGGAATAAAAAAGAGTTCATATAATTGTGATAAATAAGTATTGTGTTTTGTGTAACACTTGGGATTTTAGAAGAAGTTGATTGGAATTTTGTGTTTAAGTCTTTGTGAGTTGATCACTCCCTTAGGTTTAGACAAGTTTTTGTTTCAATTACCTTTAGAAATTGCCCCTTGTTTGTTTACCCGACCACTCTACAACCTTGAAAGCCCTTGTGATTCTTTGCCTTTGTATGTTCAATGTGAATTTTTGGATGAATGCATAATTTAGTATTTTGTTTGCAAGATTGTTGTGTGAGTGAAAAGTACCTCATTTTGTGTTTTTCATCTACCGATGATTGTTTTTGCTAGGTGTGATTCACGTTTGAACTTGTGTTGATTTAGGATGTTTGGGATGATTTTTGTATTTTGCATTTGTTTAGTGGTAAGTATTTACTTTGTGTGTACCGTTTTTCATTTGAACCATAAATTTGCTTCTGTTTTTCAAAACTTGTTGATTCGTCATTCTTTGGTTATTGCTTTTGTGTTTTTAAGTTTGTTTGATTCTTGTTTGGGGACAAACAAGTTTAAGTTGGGGAGAGTTTGATAAGTGCAAATTGTAGCTATTTTTGTATATAAGTTTTGTTGCACTTATCAATACTTTTTGTTAATTTCGTTCGAATAAACCCCGCTTTGTTTGTAAATACGTTTACTTTACGTTATAGTATATATATTGCGTTATTGTGTAAATATTATTGAGTTTAATTGTTTTCCATTTATTTTTACAGGTATTCAAGCAAGGATATCTTGTTATATTCATAAAGAGCATTGAATAAGCTTTACAACGTTCCGACCGTGTGTCAATCCGAGTTACGGTTCAAAAGTTATGGTCAAAACAAGGGCTGGTGTGCTGTCAAGTTCGTTTTGCGAACTTCCCAGCGAATGTTCCCAGACTTGAGGCAATAGAAAAGGCACCAAAGTTCGCATTGCAAACTTTCCAGCGAATATTCGCTTTGCGAATAAAAGTTCGCATTGCGAATTTTTGTAGAATCGCAGAGGCGGTTTAACTGTTCCTGAGGCACATTAGGTGCCTAATATAATGTTTGCTTTGCAAATAAAAGTTTGCATTGCGAACATGACAGATTTTGTAAATAATATATAAGTCATTTCATTCTTTTTTAGGTTATGGTTTTGGGGATTTTTGCTCCCAACTCCATCAAACTCATTTTTCAGTAGGATTAGCTTAAAAAACAACATTTAAGCTTGCACACGGATGATCCGGGGTGGATTTCTCATCGACCGACATTGACAAACCGCGAGATGTTTGGTTTATTTCTTTTCTTATTTGTGTATTTCTTCTTTGTTGGGTTGTTGTATATGTATTTACTTTGAACTCGTGTATATTTGTCGCCCATGGCGTTGTATCTACTTTGCTTTACAAATCTTTATCGGTGATTGTCCTTGATTTTTGCTTTATGCTCGGGGTTTGGGTTGTGTTAGAGATAAACATCGCAAACTTTGATTAGGGATGATTATATGTTAGTTTCTGAATGCTAGAGATAGATTTAGAGCTAACAATCTTTATGGGTGTCGGAGCTTAATGCCTCCGTATCTCGAGTCGGGTGCGAGAGCGTCGACGAGGGTAACACGGTTGTTCTCTCAGCTCAGTGTGTCAGAGATGGACACTGTTGTGAGCGATGTTGGATGATATTGAGGAGTATTGTAGGTTGAGTATAACTGGTCAGAAAGTTTAAGTTTGTGAGGAGTGGATTATATGCATACCGGATAAGTTTCTTCTCTCTGATTAATGAATTCTTTTTATATTCATATTTACTTTTTTAATTTTACTTTAACCAATTTAATCCAAACTAGTAAACGCGAGACTTGTCGAACGACAGTTCAATAGCACCGATCTCTATGGCCACGATAAATTCCCGGAAAAATACTTCCAAAAATTTTGTTGTTTGCCGCTTTACCGCTTCAACAGCAGGTCATCCTATGGTCGACTCATCGCTTTAAAATTTTTTAAATTATTAAAATTCGTTTAGCGTGCGCCGATGCATGACCTGTTTAGGTCGATGCATCGTTGACGAACTCTGATTCTTTTTTTCTCGGGAAGACGCGTGATGCTTCATATGCTAGAAATTCTGACCTATTAATTCTGCATGTTTCATTTTCCAACTACATATCATTATACATTGATTCTATTGTCTCCTCATTTCTCTCCTCTCCTCTCCTTAAAAATTCTCAAACCCTAAAAACCCATTACCACTACTCTCTTCAAATCCAACAAATTTACCAATAAAAAAAGGTGTTCAAAGGGGTTTTCTCTACGTATAACCAATGTCTCTCAGCTATTCATCTTTATCATCAAGATTCAATATTGTTTATCATCATCTACAAGGTTGGTACTATTCATCAGTGTTTACAAGAGCGTTCTTCAATGGCTTCACAAAGGGTTACCGGAAAAAGAACCTCCAGAGCATCAACTTCAAGGACAGGTACATCAACAATGCCGGTAAATACTCTTTCCTTATTGTCTGATAATCTAACTGCAACCTTCAACAAGGATTTTCGAAACCGATCTGTTGTTAAACAATTTATTTACTACCCTTTGAGGGCTAAGGACTATCATCTGTCTGAAATTATTGAAATTCTGAATGTTCAAATGTTTGATAAATTCCTGGAATGTGATACCAAGTATAATGAAGACTTGGTCAAGTTGTTTTACCCAAGGATTCTAAGGAAGTTCGAAGGTACTAATTTTCAATAAATGATTGGTGGTAACAAGTATTCTGTTAATGCATCTATTTGGAAGAGTTTGGTTAATCTAGATAGATCTGATCTTCCTAAGGTCACAGACTCTATATTTGTCGAAAATTATGAGTTTAAGGGTGCCTTGAACTCAATGTTACGAGACCCTTACTCGGAGAGCATTATGAATAGCAACTTTTTTCCTAAGACAGTCACAATAGGACTGTTGAAACCAATTGATAGAATTATTCAATGGATTGTTGCTCAAATCCTACGACCTATGAAATGAGGGTACTCTCGGGTTGATCAAGCTGAAGTTCATTTGATTTATCTGCTGAAAAACAAAAAGCGCATTGACTGGCCGCATTACTTCACAAGTCGGATGATTGCACTCCACGACTCTACTCGAGGTACGACTTTATGTTATGCCTCTTTCATTCAGTGTATCTTGAACAAAGTTGAGGTAACTGTCCCAGGCATTCCTTATGTGACATTTACTACTGATCAAGAGTTTACTCATAAGACTCTTACCATGATGGGGTATTTTTGGGACACTCAAGACAAAGAATACAAATTTTGGCACAGAACAACATATCAAGATACTCAGGATGATATTGCAGATGAAGAAGAGGATGAAGAAGAGAGTGCACAAGAAGGAGAAACTGGTAACAACATGCAAACTGAGGTGAATAATGTGGAAGATGATAATGTTGGATGGATGGGCTACTCTCCACCTCAAGATCCCTATGCTAATCAAGGATAGGGTGAATGGCAGCACACCAAATGGACCTCACTTGGTTCATCTTATAATCATCTGAATCATGAATGGCACAAACATGAAGAATATGAATGGCACCAGCCCGAATATTCTATTCCTACACCTACACAGTAACCACAATAGAATAATGAGGAAATCCTCGACATGTTACGCTCAATGCAGCTTCAGCAAGAAAGTTTCATGACCGCATAGGAAGAGAGGTATACGGCTCTCTCAAACCAGTTGGAAGCACAAAATTAAAACTTCAACAGGTTTTCTACTGCTGTCATGACTCGCTTTGACAAGTTGGATACTGCTGCAGAAAGTCAGACACGTTGTGTGACTAATGGTATCAACACTCTTAACCGGGATGTGTTGGAACTGAATGAGCGGTTGAAAGAACAACCACTTCCTCCACCTCCAGACCAGCATTTCATAGGAAGGGGTCACCACTTTAGGGGGAGGATACCATGAGGAATAGGATCCTAGTTTAATGCATGTTATATCTAGATTTTGTTTGTATGACTTTTATTTGCTGAATTTTGCTTATGTACTTGGTTTGCCTTTGGAATATGTTGAAATTTGATCTATTATGGAATGTATTTTGAGTCTATATGTATGCATTTCTTGTGCCTTATTTATCCGTATAATATTCGCATTAGCAACATTATATGTGAATGTATGTTGATGTATCTTGTTTGTAAGTTGTTGAGTGTATCCATAAGTATATGATATGAGATTCTTTGACCATAGTCTTTTTCTCTTTTTGATGTTTTCAAAGGGGGAGAAGGATATCTACAAGCAGCAAAGTTAAATCTTAGAGAACTTCACACAGTTGAATCTTAGAGGACTTCACACAGTTAGGGGGAATATGAGATTCAAATTACAGAACAAGCTAAAGAAGATTTTACCATCATAAAAAAGGGGGAGTATGTGAGGGCAAGGTGTCTCTCACTTGAGCTTTATTTTAATGATGTCAAAATGTGTACTAGCTCGTAGTTCGTAATTTGGACGGTATCATCTCATTATTGTCGGCATTCTTATTTTGCAATGCATAATCATGAGTCCAAACATATAGGAGGAGTATTGCATATCCCTTACATGTGTGTGATCATGGTATTAGTATTAGGCATGCATAAACTGTGCCTAAATAGATGAAAATGAGTCGAAAAATTAATTTTTAAAAGTTTTTGAAGCTTGAGTCGACCTAAGCTGAGGTCTGGTCGACTCATGAATTGTTGACAGTTTGTGAGTTTTGCTCGAGTAAACGCTCGCTGACCCTGCGGTCGATACATGCCTTTGTCAATTCTCATTCTGCATTTTCTTCTGCCATGTGTCGACGCATGACCCCTATAGCGGTCGACGCATGGTCTTCCAATATGCGCAGATTTGTCCACGGGTCAGCACAAGCTGACCCTCTTTAATATTTGGTCGACCGTTCGCTGCTTTCAACTAACTTTTCTAATTTTTTCTAAGTTCAAAATGTTGTTATGATTGGTTGTTGATCCTTGCATCATATAAATACTTGGTGTAGCGCGGTTTTTGTGGTTTCGAATCACTATCGCTTTGGTACTACAATTCGATTTATTTTTTATCCTATTGAGCTGATTAAGGAAGGGAAATAGATGTCTCCAATTAACCCTGCTTGCAAACTGAGATTAAACAGTCAAAACTGTTGGTTTACAGATGCTACAAAAGGGGGATTCGTCTTTTAAGGTTATTTTGAATAAGAACACTGTGTCTAGACTATTTGTGATATTTTTTTGGTAAGGTGTTAGGTCTGATGCTTTTGATTGATATATGAAGGTATTGGATTTTGGGTGTTTTGATTAGTATGCTCACTAAGATTTTTGTAATCTTATGCCTACGTATTCCCGAGACACGGAGATCAGAGCGATCATAGTTCCTCCTATTCTATGGGAGGAAAAAGGTTGTTTTGGTGTCTTGTTCAAAGCCCAAGACAGGAAGCTAAAGGTGGTTTGTATCTTGTTCAAAGCCCAAGATATGAAGGTAAAGGGTTTCGGATGAGAGAGAATTTGTCATCTCTACAAAGGAGTTATTGATGTTTGTATGATGTGAGCAGGGTACAAATTTGATGCTAAAAGGTTGATTGACTCAATCGAGGTTTCCTTATACAAAGCCTAAAAGAAGGCGATTGACCCAACAAGAGGGTGCCTTTTATTTGTTGTCTTATATGAAGCCCGAGATAGAGGCTAAAAGGTTTGACTCCACAAGAGAGTACTAACAAGTGACTGACTCAACAAGAGAGTGCTTTTATGTGTCTTGTACGAAGCCCAAGACGGAGGCTAAAAGGTTTGACTTAACAAGAGAGTACTTTTATTTGTCCTGTATAAAGCCCAGGGCGGAGGCTAAAAAGGTTGACCCAACAAGAGAGTCTATGTGGCAGGTGATTGACTCAACAAGAGAGTCTTTTATACTCAACAAGAGAGTGTTTTGTTGTCTCGTACGAAGCTCGAGATAGAGGCTAAAAGGAGATTGACTCAATAAGAGAGTCTTTTATACTCAACAAGAGAGTGTTGTTGTCTCGTACGAAGCCCGAGATAAAGGCTAAAATGGGTATTGACTCAACAAGAGAGTCTTTTATACTCAACAAGAGAGTGTTTTAGTGTCTCGTACGAAGCCCGAGATGAAGGCTAAAAGGAAAGTGACTCAACAAGAGGGTCTTTTATACTCAACAAGAGAGTGTTTTATATGTGTCTTGTATGAAGCCCAAGACGGAGGCTAAAATCTGACTCAACGAGAGAATCTTTTATACTCAACAAGAGAGTGATTTAGTGTCTCGTACGAAGCCCGAGATGGAGGCTAAAAGGAGATTGACTCAATAAGAGAGTCTTTTATACTCAACAAGAGAGTTTGAAAATGTTAGCTCCTCTAGGGGAGAGTCATTTGTACAAAGCCCAAGAGGAGGCTAACTTTCCTGAGGAAAGGATCATTATATAAAGCCTAAGAGGAGGCTATCTTACTGCTGAGGATTAGATCCGTAGGCAGGACCAAGTGGGAGAGCCCTCATGAGAGAGGCCAGATTGCTGAGTGATCAGTGTGTTTCCCTATGTTTGAAAGGGACTTGAGAATGTCTTTGAGACTCAAGGGGTTTTAGACTGTCCAAGTCTAGAGTTTTATCTATTGTACAATGCCCAAGAAGAGGCATGGGCATTAAGGGATGAGTATCAACCCTAAAGTGGTCGGAGTTTCGACGCTGGAAAGACTGCTCTTGCAAAGGATGACTAAGTTCTATCTTATACCTTTAAGAGGTCGTTCGGGTCCTTGTATTAAGCCCAAGAGAAGGCATGAGAACTTCTAAGAAGCCGAAGGGTCCTTGTACACCGCCCAAGAGGAGGCGGGGATGCTTTTAGGAAGCCTGTGGGTCTCCAAACCAAGAGAAGTTCAAGAAATGCAATTCACAGAGAAGAGATCATTCCAGGAAAGTTTGAGAATTTGGAAGAAACTCAAGAGATGCTATTCACGGAGAATAGATCAACTCTGGGGAGTAGAGTCTCTTTGACAATTTCTAAGGGTGACAGTCTGAGAAAAGGTTCACCGAGAATACTGCCTTTCTCTTTGTTCCATATTGTTTAACCCCAAGAGAAGGGAAGACTGTATCTGGAATCCTACGGGGGATCTATTTTAGTTTGTATTTAAGTGTGATCTACGAGGCTTTACCTAGTGCTAGACATAGTTGTCGGGGAAAACTTTAAATAACTATAATAGTATTACACAGTGGATATTTGACAGGTATATTAAAGGATGTGAAAGAAAACTTACAGTGAAGCAGCCCCACAATACAGTTATACACATATGAAAGCGATAAATGAAAGCGGATAAACACTTACCCGTTGTAGAGCTTCCATGCTGTTTTTTTAGTTGCTCAACAAAGAAAACTTTGATAACAATATTATATTCAAAATCAAAGGAGAAAGTGCCTTGAAAAGTTGTTGGGGCTTACAGCTCAAGGAGAGGCCCAAGTTTTAACGATGATTGCACCGTTGTTTTGAAAACTGTACAGAGAGACTTATACAATATGTGAGGCCCACAAAGTTTTTGGTTTCAAAAAGGGTTTGGGTCTTACACTCTATTAGAGGCCCAAAATGTTTTTGTGAAAAGGAATGGGACTTATAGCTCGAGGAGAGGCCCAGTTGTTTTGTTAAAAAGGCGATTGCGCCGAGATTTTTATTTTAACGCAGAGGGACTTATACAATATCTGAGGCCCAAAAGGTTTTGGTTAAAAGGGGATTTGGTCTTACACTCTATTAGAGGCCCAAAGAGTTTTTTATACAAGAGATGGGGCTTACAACTCAAGGAGAGGCCCAGATGAAAAACAACGATAGCACCGTTATTTTAAAAACTGTACTGGGACTTATACAATGACTGATGTAACACCCCATTTTAATTTATTTAATCGTCGTGTGTTATTTCTTTTGTTTGGCCTTGTTGAGGGTGTGTAGTTGAGACCAGTTGAGATTCAGTGTGCTCTGAGTATTTATCTGATAAGATAATTAGAGCAACTGATGAACTCAGAGCTGATCAGATTAATATTATTTAACGCTAAGGTTTTAGTAATTAGTGCATCTGAGCTATTTTGGACATTTAGTAGTATTACTAAATATGATGTTGCTATATATCATTTCTTTTCCATCACTTTTGAAAGGAGAGAAACATTGGGAGAAAGAGAAAGAAAATAGAAGGAAAGGAAAGGAAAAGAAGAGGAAATTTCCAAAGAGCTAAGGTTTGGCATCATCAACTTCACCAGAATTTAATTGAGAATTCGAGGTAAGGGGGAGAATGGGTTAAATATGGGCGTAGATTTTCTAAGGTTTTAGAGTTAGGTTGGATTTTGAGGAAAATGGGTATTTTGGCTAAAATCATGAATCTAACGGTTGGAAATCGATATAAATCGCGTAGTATAGTCGTAGTATGCATGTAATCATTGTTGATACTTGTTTTGATTGTTTGGCAATGTTTTGGTTTGGAAGAGGTGGATTTTGGGGTTTGGAACCATGTAACCCGTAGCAGAAAATTTCTGCTTCTGGTGCGATTCGCCAGGTGAATCAGGACTCGCCAGGCAAATGAGGTCTCGCCACTGTCTCTCCAGGCGAAGTGCTGGCAAAAGGGGATTCGCCAGGCGAAATCCTAAGTCGCCAGGCGAAAATCGTGAGACAGAATTTGTGTAGCTACTGGAACTTGTGGATTTTCAGATATTTGGGTTTCGCCGCTAGGTCTCCAAGCGAATTGCTGGCGAAAGGGGATTCGCCAGGCGAAACGCTAAGTCGCCAGGCGAATCTGGCTGGTTCTCAATAATTTGCTTTTCTTCAAAAATTCATAACTTTTGTTTCGTTTATCCGATTTAAACGTTTTTTATATCGATGTGAAGCTATGAAAGAGTTCTATGCCATGGAGAGTGAAAATATTAGTTATGAAATGGATTTTTGTTGATTATTGGAATTAATTGGAATTACGTGAGGAATTCTCCTTGTGTGTATTGTGATGAATTGAATTGTTTTGACAGTTGTGGTAATACTAGTGTGTATTACGGTGAGTATGTATCTCACGTGTGATCATGAGGATCGTGAAGTTGTATAATTTTTATTATACGTGAGTTTTATGTATAATTTGTGTCATGCATTTCATGATGTGTCTGGTGGAGACAGCTAGGTGGGAATCCATGATGGGTGCCTAGTATTGTCCGGACTCCAATGTGGAGTTGTATGGAGACAAATCATTGCCCAGTGGGAGTGTATGTGGTTTGTCCGGACTCCAATGTGGAGTTGTATGGAGATAAATTATTGCTCAGTGGGAGTGTATGTGAGTTATCCGGATTCTTTTATGAATCAGGTTCATTTGAATGAACCATGTTGTGTGGTACCACTTGCATTTGCATTGTGTCATTGAGTCACATTGCATTATTATGTCTTTGTTGGATTATAATCAGAAAGTGACAAGTGTGTCGTGAATGTGTGCATATTATGTGTGATTACCTGATTACTACTCCTTAACATGTATTTTACACCGTTATTTATTGAATGTAGTCTCACCCCTTTGTTGTTTCTTGTGTCTGTGCTTCTTGGGAAGTACAGATAACCCAGGTACTTGAGTAGTGCATGGAGTACGTGTTGCCTGATCGAGTCTTAGGAGTCGCTCTGATACGTAACACGGGATATTGGGAATTTCATCCTTTGTTGTATATTTTGTATATTGTGTTATGTATCATTACTCACTTTAAAACATGGTGAACCATGAGATTGTGTGGACCATGCTTTTGTTGGCCAATGGCCTTATTATTTTAGGGTTCGATATTTCATTTCGCTATTTTAACTTATTTTTGAGAAACAAGAATTGAATGAAGTAAATAGAGAAATTCAGGTTATGTTTTTTTGGTGTGACATCCCACTATTTATGGAATCTCTGATTATATTTGTAATATTTGTATATTTTTGTAAATTGGGAAGGTGGGGTGTTACAATTGGTATCAAAGCAGGTCGGTCCGTCCGACCAGATGTTGTAGTGGAGTCTGTCCTTAGAATAGGAGTAGACTTGGGTGTTCTTCTAACCGTGTTGTGATTGTTGAACAGTATGGCAGGGAGGAATGATGTTGATCTTGCTGCAACGCTACAAGCTATGGCGCAGGCAGTGCAGAACAACAATCAGATTGCTGGGGAAGCGCAGTTCTGTAACTTAGAAAGGTTTCGGAGCAATAAGCCGCCAATATTTGAGGGTGGTATTCTTGATCCTAAAGCGGCACAGAAGTGGCTAAAGACTATTGAGAAGATCTTCAGGATCTTGGGATGTAATGAAGCTCAGAAAGTGCAGTTTGGCACTCATATGTTGGAAGGTGAAGCTGAAGCCTGGTGGGATAATAGTCATCAGAGGTTGGAAGCTGCGGGTACTCTTGTTACGTGGATAGTGTTTCAAGTTGAGTTTCTGGAGAAGTATTTCCCGGAAGATATTCGCAGTGCAAGGGAGATTGAGTTCCTGGAACTAAAACAGGGTAACATGACTGTTGTTGAGTATGCTGCTCGGATCGAGGAGTTGGTGCAATATTGTGCTCATTACAATACCGAGGAGGCTATGACTTCAAAATGCTTGAAGTTTGAGAACGGGTTGCTTCCCGAGATCAAACAGCGCATTGCTTGTCAAAAGAAACGGAGTTATCCGGAATTGGTAAGCAGAAGCCGAATTTATGATAATGACAACAGGGCCCGGATTTCTCATTACAAAGCCTTGAATGACCGGAAGGGTAAGCAAAGGTATGGGGGTACGCCTTATAGTGCTCCAGCTGACAAAGGAAAACAGAAAGTCGTTGTGGGAAAGAAACTGAGAGGGGGAGAGAAGGCTACCAATCCTACCAAATGTTTTAAATGTGGTGGCACGGGTCATCGTGCTAATGATTGTCAGAATGAAGAGAAGAAGTGCTTCAAGTGTGGACGACCAGGTCACGTTGTGGCAAATTATAGGGTTACCGTACCTACCTGTTATAATTGTGGAGAACCGGGTCATATCAGCACTCACTGTCAAAAGCCTAAGAAATCTCAGACTAGTGGAAGGCTGTTCGCATTGGCCGAAGCCCAGCCTACCGGTGGTGATCGTTCCATCAAAGGTACTTGTTTTATTAATGACATTCCTTTGATTTCTATCATTGACATGGGTGCAATCCACTCGTTCATTTTTGTTGATTGTGTGAGGAGATTATGAATTATACCGTCTACTTTGGATCAGAGGATGACTATTGAAACTCCATCTATTGGTTCTGTGGTTACTTCTTTAGCATGCTTGAATTATCCGTTGACTATTTTTGGTAGAGAATTCGGCGTGGACTTGATTTGTTTGCCACTCAGTAATCTGGATATCATTTTGGGAATGAACTGGTTAGAATTCAACCGAGTTTATATTGATTGCTTTAGGAAGAGGCTGTTGTTCCTTACTCCTGAAGAGGAAGCGTTGGCTAATTATTTGTCTACTAAGGAATTGAGAACCTTGTTAGAAGACGAAGCTAAGATGTTTGCAGTGGTTGCCTGGTTACCAGTAGAAAGCAATACATTAGTTAATGAGTTACCGGTGGTAAGGGAATTTCCTGAGGTGTTTCCGGATGATATTACCGAATTGCCTCCGACGAGAGAAATTGAATTTACTATTGATCTTGTTCCTGGTACCAAACCTATATCTATGGCACCATACAGGATGTCGGCGTCAGAATTGGCAGAGTTGAAAATTCAAATTGGAGAATTGCTTGATAAAAAGTTTATTAGGCCAAGTGTGTCGCCGTGGGGAGCTCCAGTGTTGTTGGTGAAAAAGAAGGACGATAGTATGCATCTGTGCATTGATTACCGTCAGTTGAATAAAGTGACCATTAAGAATAGGTATCCACTTCCAAGGATTGATGACATAATGGATCAGTTAGTGGGGGCTCGTGTTTTCAGCAAAATTGACTTGAGATCAGGTTACCATCAAATTAGAGTGAAGGAAGGGGATATTCAGAAGACTGCGTTTAGAACTCGCTATGGACATTACGAATATGCAGTGATGCCTTTCGGAGTGTCTAATGCACCGGGTGTGTTTATGGAGTACATGAACCGTATTTTTATTCTTATCTGGATCAGTTTATTGTGGTATTCATTGATGATATATTGATTTACTCCAAGTCTGCAGAGGATCATACATAACACTTGAGGATTGCTTTGCAGGTGTTGAAGGATAATAAATTATTTGCAAAGCTCTCAAAATGTAAATTTTGGTTAAAGACGGTAAGTTTCTTGGGGCATGTTATTTCGGGTGATGGCATAGCAGTGGACCCATCTAAAGTAAGTGCAGTGCTTTGGTGGGAACCTCCGAGGACTGTGACGGAAATTAGAAGCTTCTTGGGTTTGGCAGGTTATTACCGAAGATTTATCAAAGGATTTTCTAATTTGGCATTACCGTTGACTCAGTTAACTAGAAAGAGTCAAGCTTTTGTTTGGGATACGGCGTGTGAGGAAAATTTCAAAGAATTGAAAAAGAAATTGACTACCGCAGCGGTATTAATTCTACCAGATCCCAGTGATCCTTTTGTAGTGTATTGCGATGCGTCTAAGATGGGATTAAGCGGAGTGTTAATGCAAGATGGCAAGGTAGTGGCTTATGCTTCACGACAATTGAGGGTGCATGAGAGGAATTATCCTACTCATGATCTTGAATTAGCTGCGGTAGTTTTTGTGTTGAAAATTTGGAGGCATTATTTGTATGGGTCGAGATTTGAAGTATTCAGTGACCACAAGAGTCTAAAGTATTTGTTTGATCAGAAGGAATTGAATATGAGGCAGAGGAGATGGTTAGAGTTCTTGAAAGACTATGATTTTAATTTGAGTTACCATCCGGGGAAAGCTAATGTTGTAGCAGATGCTCTAAGTTGAAAGACAATTCATATGTCGGCATTAATGATAAAAGAAATGGAATTAATTGAACAGTTTAGAGACTTGGGTATGGTTTGTGAAACTACACCGGAAAGTGTTAGATTGGGTATGCTTAAAGTGAACAATGACTTTTTGGATGCAATTAAGGAAAATCAGAGGCTTGATGTGAAACTAGTGGACTTGACGCCTATAGGAGGAGATGATCCCGATGGTGATTTTAAAGTGGATAAGGGTGGTGTACTGAGATTCCGGGGCAGGATTTGCGTGTCGGATAATATGGATTTGAGAAAAGCGATCTTAGAGGAGAGTCACCGGAGTAGCTTAAGTATTCATCTGGGAGCCACAAAAATGTACCAAGACTTGAAGAAGTTATTTTGGTGGTCCGGTATGAAGAGAGATGTAGCTCAGTTTGTTTATGCTTGTTTGACATGTCAGAAGTCAAAAGTAGAGCACCAGAAACCTTCGGGGTTGATGCAACCGTTGGAGATTCCAGAATGGAAGTGGGATAGTATTACTATGGATTTTGTTACTGGGTTGCCAAATACGGCGAGAGGCTTTGATTGAATTTGGGTAGTGTGGATCGACTGACGAAATCCGCACATTTTATACCAATTAATATCAGTTTTCCGTTGTCAAAACTGGCAGAGATTTATATCAGAATAATTATGAAGCTGCATGGTGTCTCGTCGAGCATAGTATCGGATAGAGATCCAAGGTTAACTTCAGAATTCTGGAAGAGTTTGCAAGAAGCTTTGGGTTCTAAACTGAAGTTGAGTTCGACTTATCATCCACAGACCGATGGTCAGTCGGAGAGGACTATTCAGTCGTTAGAGGATTTGTTAAGAACCTGTGTGTTGGAGAAAGGTGGCGCGTGGGATACTCCTTTGCCATTGATTGAGTTCACGTATAACAATAGTCACCATTCTAGTATTGGTATGGCACCTTTCGAAGCTTTGTATGGTATGAGGTGTAGAACGCCTCTGTGTTGGTATGAAACTGGTGAGAATATTGTGCTTGGGCCTGAAATTATGCAACAAACTACTGAGACAATTAAGATGATCCGTGAAAAGATGAAAGCGTCTCAGAGTAGACAGAAAAGTTACAATGATAATCGAAAGTGTGTGTCAGATCCATCTCATGTTATCCAGAGGGATGAAGTGCAGATTCGAGATAATCTTACTGTGGAAGCGATGCCGATAAGGATCGAGGATCGCAAGATGAAGCAACTTAGAGGGAAACATATTCCTCTAGTGAGAGTAGCTTGGGGAGGAGCTGCAGAAGGAAATGTGACCTGGGAATTAGAAAGCAAGATGCGAGAGTCGTATCCAGAATTGTTTCCATCAGGTACATTTTCGAGGACGAAACTATTTTTAAGTGGGGGAGAGCTGTAACACCCCATTTTAATTTATTTAATAGTCGTGTGTTATTTCTTTTGCTTGGCCTTGTTGAGGGTGTGTAGTTGAGACCAGTTGAGATTCAGTGTGCTCTGAGTATTTATCTGATAAGATAATTAGAGCGACTGATGAACTCAGAGTTGATCAGATTAATATTATTTAACGCTATGGTTTTAGTAATTAGTGCATCTGAGCTATTTTGGACATTTAGTAGTATTACTAAATATGATGTTACTATATATCATTTCTTTTCCATCACTTTTGAAAGGAGAGAAACATTGGGAGAAAGAGAAAGAAAATAGAAGGAAAGGAAAGGAAAAGAAGAGGAAATTTCCAAAGAGCTAAGCTTTGGCATCATCAACTTCACCAGAATTTAATCGAGAATTCGAGGTAAGGGGGAGAATGGGTTTAATATGGGTGTAGATTTTCTAAGGTTTTAGAGTTAGGTTGGATTTTGAGGAAAATGGGTATTTTGGCTAAAATCATGAATCTAACGGTTGGAAATCGATATAAATCGCTTATTATAGTCGTAGTATGCATGTTATCATTGTTGATACTTGTTTTGATTGTCTGGCAATGTTTTGGTTTGGAAGAGGTGGATTTTGGGGTTTGGAACCATGTAACCCGTAGCAGAAAATTTTTGCTTCTGGTGCAATTTGCCATGCGAATCAGGACTCTCCAGGCGAATGAGGTCTCGCCACTGTCTCGCCAGGCAAAGTGCTGGCAAAAGGGGATTCGCCAGGCGAAATCCTAAGTCGCCAGGAAAAAATCGTGAGACAGAATATGTGTAGCTACTGGAACTTGTGGATTTTCAGATATTTGGGTTTCGTCGCTAGGTTGCCAAGCGAAGTGCTGGCGAAAGGGGATTCGCCAGGCGAAACGCTAAGTCGCCAGGCGAATCTGGCTGGTTCTCAATAATTTCCTTTTCTTCGAAAATTCATAACTTTTGTTTCGTTTATCCGATTTAAACGTTCTTTATATAGATGTGAAGCTATGAAAGAGTTCTATGCCATGGAGAGTGAAAATATTAGTTATGAAATGGATTTTTGTCGATTATTGGAATTAATCGGAATTACGTGAGGTATTTTCCTTACTTGTGTGTATTGTGATGAATTGAATTGTTTTGACAGTTATGGTAATACTAGTGTGTATTACGGTGAGTATGTATCTCACGTGTGATTATGAGGATCGTGAAGCTGTATAATTTTTATTATACGTGAGTTTTATGTATAATTTGTGTCATGCATTTCATGATGTGTCTGGTGGAGACAGCTAGGTGGGAATCCATGATGGGTGCCTAGTATTGTCCGGACTCCAATGTGGAGTTGTATGGAGGCAAATCATTGCTCAGTGGGAGTGTATGTGGTTTGTCCGGACTCCAATGTGGAGTTGTATGGAGATAAATCATTGCTCAGTGGGAGTGTATGTGATTTATCCGGATTCTTTTATGAATCGGGTTCATTTGAATGAACCATGTTGTGTGGTACCACTTGCATTTGCATTGTGTCATTGAGTCACATTGCATTATTATGTCTTTGTTGGATTATAATCAGAAAGTGACAAGTGTGTCGTGAATGTGTGCATATTATGTGTGATTACCTGATTACTACTCCTTAACATGTATTTTACACCGTTATTTATTGAATGTAGTCTCACCCCTTTGTTGTTTCTTGTGTCTGTGCTTCTTGGGAAGTACAGATAACCCAGGTACTTGAGTAGTGCATGGAGTACGTGTTGCCTGATCGAGTCTTAGGAGTCGCTCTGATACGTAACACGGGATATTGGGAATGTCATCCTTTGTTGTATATTTTGTATATTGTGTTATGTATCATTACTCACTTTAAAACATGGTGAACCACGAGATTGTGTGGACCATGCTTTTGTTGGCCAATGGCCTTGTTATTTTGGGGTTCGATATTTCATTCCACTATTTTAACTTATTTTTTATAAACAAGAAGTGAAAGAAGTAAATAGAGAAATTCAGGTTATGTTTTTTGGTGTGACATTCCACTATTTACTGAATCTCTGATTATATTTATAATATTTGTATATTTTTGTAAATTGGGAAGGTGGGGTGTTACAACTGAGGCCCAAATTTATTTAGGTACAAAGGGGGATTGGGTCTTACACTCTATTAGAGGCCTAAAGATGGGTCTTATAGCTCAAGGAGAAGCCCACGAATTTTTGTTAAAAAGGCGACGATCGTGCCGAACTTTTTGACGGTATCTGGACTTATACAATACACTGAGGCCCAAACTATTTTATTTGCAAAGGGGTGGGACTTACACTCTATCAAGAGGCCCAAAGTGTTTTTGAAAAATATTTGTGAGGGTGAAAATTAAAGAAACCCTAATTTTGTTTTCCTTTAAAAGTAAATATTTAAAGAAAATCAATAAAACTGATAAAATACCAAATAAGTTTGAATAAACCACTTTTGATTTTTGTTTAAGGTTTTAAAAATGAGGTTTTAATCACAAGATGATTTTGAACTCATTTGGCTTTGATTTTCAAAATAAATATTCACTTTTAAATGTTTAAAAACAATTAAAAATGAATTTATTCACAAAAATACCAATTATATTAAATATATAATATAAATTTGATTTTTTTGTGTAATAAAATATTTCAACATTTTTGTGAATTTTTGCAAAAAGAACCAATCAAAAATAATTAAAATTGAGGAAGTTATTAATTTTTCAAATCATTAAAAATAATATGAAAAATAATAAAAAAGTGAAAAACCAATAAAAAGGGGTTTGGGGCGAGGGGGATTCGAACCCCAGACCTCTTGTGTGCAGTGTGCGCGCCTTACCACTGGGGTGGTGATACATCCGTGTATCAAACCCCAGCCACAAATATACAAGGCTTGCCTTGTTCTTGGCCTGGGCAAGGCAAGGCTTTTGGTCAGAAACTTGAAGGCCATAACTTCCTCATTTCTCCATGGATGGAGACAAAATTTATATGCATCTAACCTAGAATTTCCTAAGGAATCCAATGGTGGTGGTGGTTTTTCCATAAAATCAATCCTCCTCAAAACCCGATAGTGGTTTTGAAATAGGCCATAATGTGCATTTTTTGTGCTACCTCTTGGTACAACCATGAATTACATGATAAATTGGTTCAAACACAACACATATAACATGTATGAGATGTGCATGATCAGTGGACCTCAAAGCAAGGCATATTTTAAAGAGTTCAAGTTGAGATGCTTACCTCTTTAGGAGCTTTTTGGGCAATCTGTCAAGTGCCTTGTTCCAGAAATGTTTTGATGCTTTGAACACTCTCAAATGATCCCTTAGAAGCTTTTAGGATGATTGGAATCAGCTGGAAACCTCAGGAATGGAAATTGGCCATTTCTTGCAAAAGGGGCAAAAGTGGCCAAAATAGCAACTCTCTCAAATGATGTTCCAGATGTGTGGAACCATTTGGGACAGTTCAAGGATGATATTTGGAGTGTGTTTGAGGTTTTATCTGGTTTTAAAAGTGACTGAATCAAGACATGGCTTGAAAAATGCAAAAAAGTCCAATTTTGAGGTTTTGAGAGGGGACTTTGTGATTTTGGTGTTACAGGTCACTTGTGAGAGTTTGGACAGCTTAGATATGACATACTGGATGTGTTTGGATCATGAGCTGTGATGAAATTGCTATCTAACTCAAAAACTCATAGTTACCTTGCTAAAGAAGGCATTTTTGCCTAGAGAAAAAGATTTTGAGGAAAGCAAATGTTGTAGTGCTTTGGTGTACTTAAACTGAGCACAAATGAGCTCTATTTATAGTAGGGCAAGTTTTCTTTGGCTGTAATAGTCAATGGCAACTGCAGCAGAGGTTTGGCTAATGGTTGCACTTTGGAATCTCAAGTCTCCTCTAGCCATTGACTAGAGGTTAGAGCTCAAGCCTTTGGTTCCCTAGTTCAGAGATCAACCTTGACTCATTCAGTTGAAAATGGTTCAGTCCATGCCACCTTGGTGCATCCATTGAATGCTCCAAAACAAAATTGGAGTCTTGTCCCCTCTTTAGGGTTTTTTAGGTTTGACATGCTATTTTTAGTTCCAAATACTTGGGAGGCTTATAGATCAGTGTTTGTCCCTCCTTGGTCCCTCCCTGAGGTGTTTAGATGGATAAACTTGTTTGTCATTTGCAAAAATTGCTCAAATCGAGCAAAATACCCAAATCTGCCTAGCCATGACAGTTTGCAGCAAGGCACAATGCCATTGTCATATCTCATGGCCTAAGTGGAGTTTCCTGGAGTTCTTGGCCATTTTAGAAAGCTCTCATATGATACAACATATGTGTGATCATAGTTCGTCTTGACACTTTTTGGATCCAAGTGAAAAATGCCCCTACATTTGGAAAAAAGTGAAATAGATTCTGACTTAGTGAAAATTTCACTAAGTGTTGGAAAAAAGTGACATTTTCACTTTTTGTCATATAGGTCACTCCATAACTTAAAATCCACGAAGAATTGGAATGAGGTGTAGTTGACACTTTTAAAGTATGCCATAAGAGCTACAAATCCATCTTTGGATCAGCCAAAATGGTTGCTTGGATCTCAAGTTATGATCCTTGGAAGTTGGTACCCTAGCCACTTTGTTCCATAACTTTGAAAATTTCTAAGTTTTTTATGGTTACCCCTTTTACAAGTTATCCCACTTTCTTTGGTTTTCCTTGATGAATGATGATTCCAATCATACATTAACATCATTTTAGGGTTAGGGAACCATAATTGATCAAAAAATCAAAAAGTCAAACTTTGACTTTTGGGCACAGTTGACTTTTAATCAGATGAACTCCAAACTGTGCGATCCCCTATGAAATCAAGTCCTTAACCTAAATCAAACTTGATGGATAGATTTCATAGGTGTTATAGGGTGTATTGAATCATGTCCCAAGGTTTGGGAGCATGTCTTGGTCACAAGTCAAAGGCACAGTTGACTTTTTCTTCAAAACCCTAATTGTGGTTCAGATGAAATTGAAACTCGTGAATCAAGCTTCTTGGATCAATCCATTGTTGTAAATGGATCAATGTGGTGTATTAGAGACCCTCAAATCATGTCTTGAGTTCTTGGCTCATGATTTGTCCCAAAAGTCAACTTAGGGGTGAATTAGGTCAAGAAACCCTAATTCCTGATTTTTAGTGAATGCATCCCCTGAGGCCAAATTGACTTGATGATTGGGTTCAAAAGGTTCCATGGAGTATTTTAGGTTATGCTTTGAAGCATGGACTCATTCCCAGAGGAAAATTTCCATCTGGAGGCCCTGGTCGACCAAAACCCTAATTTGGTGACACTGTCAATTTTGAGGCTTAATCCACTTGGAAGGTTGCAGCCTTATGCTTAATCCTTGATGTGGGAGTCCTCTTGATCCTTTGTGGATGTTTGAGAGGTTAGACAAGTTGAAGATCATGTCATTCCTTGATTGATCCTTTGTCTCAGAGCTCTGAGAGGGCTTGAAACCCTAATTATTGTTTATAGTGAATGTTCACCCATCTTTGGGGAGACTGAGGAGGTATGATGGTTTACCCATATTTTGATGATGACTTGCACAATGATGGGAAATATTGGTGGTCAAAATTTGGGGTATGACAGATGCCCCTATTTAATCTTCTTGGACCCGAAGGTGTGAATGGCGAAGGTATTCGGGCATTCGGGGTGCAAGAGGATTAAATATCAGAATGCCCGAAATTTTGATGGTGGTTTGCCCATCCATCTTATTTTGCTAAGCAATGAGGCTTAGAAAAGGTAAACTTCCCATCGATCTTGGTGTCCTACCAAGGAACTGGTCTTAATTTCTGAAATAAACTTCCCCTCGATCCTAATTTCCTACCAAGGAACTGGTCTCAGTTTCTGAAATAAACTTCCCCTCGATCCTGGTTTCCTACCAAGGATCTGGTCTCAGTTTCTGATATAAACTTCCCCTCGATCCTGGTTTCCTACCAAGGAACTGGTCTTAGTTTCTGATATAAACTTCCCCTCGATCCTGGTTTCCGACCAAGGAACTGGTCTTAGTTTCTTTTGTCAATAAACTTTCTTGACAAGGGATGTTGTTGTAGCGGTTTTCCTCAAACTTCTCGCCGAATTTTCCTGGGGAGATGCTATTTGATGGGAAAAACTTTTGATGTTAGACTTGCTGGGGAACCCATTTGTATGAGTTGTAGAGGTGCACAAGCTTCTCTGTTTGGAGATGCCATTTGTTGGCTCTACTGGGGAAAACGAGTCTCTTGAGAGACTGTCTTCTGCTTAGGGTATTACATCATACTTTTCTCAGGATCTTCTCGGAGAAATGCAATATGATGTGATCTAATCTTGAGGTGCTGATGACCTTTTTGTTAGCGGATTTTTCAGAGAAAAACTGCTGTATTTCCGAATCTCTGATTAAGAGGCTTTCTCTGGGGATTTTCCTTAATCTGGGAAAGCGAAAATATCATCTTCAATGGCGAAGAGTGATGTTCGTCGACGGTCTTCTTGTCTTTCAGAGGTTCAAGTTATCAAAGTGGTCAAGGGCCGTCTTCAATCCAGAAATAAACTGGAGGAGAGATCATTCAGATGCAACATTTCTTGACGAGGAAAGAACTGACAACTCGATTGAGAGGTCTTTTATCACTTGGGGATAAGACTGACCAGAGTGATAGTGATGCAATATGAATGTGAATGTAAATCACTAATGCATGATGTATGTATATTTATGCTGACAAAACTGACGCGACATACAGACTAGTAGATGAACACGACAGGGTACTCGGCCACAAAGGGGGATGAAAAGTATCACTGGTTCACGATAGCAATTATGCCTTGTTTAGGAGAGATGATCCTCGTGGGGAAAACCGTTGGTCGGACTTAGGAGGTAAGAACTCTGTCGAGGATGTCAGATGGAGCACGGTCTCTGACACAGCTGATCCTTCAATCAGGTGTACTGGTTAAGAAGGAGTACTTTGATTCTTCACTTTGAGGTTCGATCGCCTTTGGAGACCCAATCGATGTTTTTTCGATGTTCAATAATAAAAAAAAAATTGCCATCTTTATTTAAAAATCAGAAAAAATTTGACAAGTAAATTCATTTTTGTTTTATTCAAGAATCGTTAATCATGTTAAAACGTCGTTCTATAAAGCTAAAACAAATAAGAATTGTAAACAAAAGCACAAGGGCTCAAATTTTATTAATAGGATAGAAATCAGCCAAACGCGTGATTCCATGGAGTATTTACAAAGTTTTAGAAAATTGTAATTTAAGGGAAAAGGGCTATATTGAAACATAACGACCGTTATCCTTCTACCAACTTTGAATTCTGGGCATCCTGAGCTTCCGTCGAAGATGACCTTAACTGGAGTTTTCTGATGGATGGCATGACTGCTACTAGGGGATTTGACCTTGTTGGACGTAGTTACTTGCCATTATCCCTAGCTTTTGCCTGGATTATACTTTAAAATTTCCAATCCACCGGGATGATTTTTAATTATGTCTCTAATTTTTGCCTGGACCGCCCTTTCGGGTTTTCAATCCACCGAGACGTTTTTTTTTATTTAGGCGAAGTATTTCTTGACGACATCAACATTTGTGGGGTAGCCAAATTCCTCTCCATCCATGGTTGCAAGTCTCAAGGCGCCGCCTGAGAAAGCTTTCTTGACCACATAGGGGCCATCATAATTCGGAGTCCACTTGCCCCGAGAATCAGTGAGAAATGATTGTATCTTCTTGAGCACAAGGTCTCCTTTCTTGAAGATGCGAGGTCGGACCTTTTTTTGAAACGCCTTCTTCATCCTTTGCTGATACAATTGACCATGGCATGTGCCATCATTCGATTCTCTTCGATCAGATTCAGTTCGTTGTGTCGAATTTGACACCATTCAGCTTCTGTTAGCTTAGCTTCTATCAATAACCGAATTGATGGGATCTCTACTTCGATGGGGAGCACTGCGTCCATGCCATACACTAGAGACAAAGGGGTTGCCCCTGTTGAAGTGCGGACAGATGTGCGATAACCATGAAGAGCAAAGGGAAACATCTCGTGCCAATCTTTGTAGGTTACGACCATCTTTTAAACGATCTTCTTAATGTTCTTGTTAGCCGCTTCTACCGCTTCGCTCATCTTGGGTCGGTAGGGAGATGAGTTATGGTGTTCGATCTTGAACTCAACGCATAACTCTCTCATCACCTTATTGTTCAAGTTAGATCCACTGTCAGTAATGATATTGTTTTTGATAAAACGGACCACGACTTGTCGGGTTACATTGGTGTATGACGCTGCTTCGACCCACTTGGTGAAGTAGTCAATGGCTACCAGGATGAACTGATGTCCGTTTGAAGCCTTGGGTTCAATCATGCCAATTTTGTCGATTCCCCATATGGAAAAAGGCCATGTGGGAAGAGAGAACTTTGAGATGCGTTGGCGGTACATGGATCTTGTCTAAGTATATCTGACACTTGTGGCATTTTCTCATGTACTTGTAGCAGTCGGATTCCATGGTCAACCAATAGTACCCGACTCTCAGAATTTTTCTCGCCATTGTGTGTCCATTGGCATGTGTGCCAAAGGATCCTTCATGAATTTCCTTTATCAGCATGTTTGCTTCTGGTCTATCTATGTATCAGAGCAAGACCATGTCAAAATTTCTCTTATAGAGTGTATCACTGCTCAGGAAGAAACTGTCGGCTAGTCTTCTGAGGGTTTTTCAGTCATTCCTTAGTGCCCCAGGTGGGTACTCTTGTTTCTGAAGGAAGCATTTGATATCATGATACTAAGGTTTGTCATCTATGACTGCTTCAATTGTGAAGATGTAAGTGGGCCTCTCAATGCGCATTATGTCAATCTTAGATAGGTCGTTCCATTGACCTACACTAATCATGGAAAAGAGAGTGGCTAATGCATCAGCCATGTGATTCTCTTCACGAGGGATATGATGAAACTCGATTCTGTTGAAGAAGGGTAGCAACCTTCTTTCATAATCTTTGTAAGGAATCAGTCTTGATTGGTTTGTGTTCCAATCTCCTTTGATCTGATTGATAACCAGGGCTGAGTCGCCATATACATCCAAGTTCTTGATCCTTAAGTGATCGCTTCTTCGAGACCCATGATACAAGCTTCGTATTCAGCCTCGTTGTTTGTGCACTTGAACGTAAGTCTGGCAGTGAAAGGAATGTGGGTACCCTGAGGAGTTATGATGATTGCCCCAATTTCGTTTCCGTAATGATTGACAACTCCGTCAAAGATTAGTCCCCATTGGGAACCTGGTTCTGGCCCTTCACTGGGTAGCGGTTCATCGTAATCTTTCATTTTTAAGTACATGACATCTTCGTCTGGGAAGTCAAACCCGATTGATTCCTGATCGTCAATCGGTTGATGAGCCAAATGATCGGCTAAAATACTTCCCTTAACAGCTTTTTGAGTGTGGTATTCTATGTCATATTCTAATAACAACATCTGCCAACGGGCAATCCTTCCCGTGAGAGCAGGTTTTTCAAAGACATAGTTGATAGGATCCATTTCGGAGACTAACCAAGTAGTGTGACGAATCATATACTGGCGAAGACGTTTGGCTGCCCAAGCTAGAGCACAGCAAGTTTTCTCAAGCATAGTGTACCGAGTTTCACACTCAGTGAATTTCTTGCACAAATAGTAGATGGCAGACTCTTTCCTTTTCGTTTCGTCTTGTTGGCCAAGTACACAGCCCATCGAGTCTTCCAGGACTGTTAAGTAGATGATCAGTGGTCTTCCTTCCACTGGAGGTGACAGAATCGGTGGATTCAACTGATATTTCTTAATACTGCCGAAGGTGGTTTGGCAGTCTACTGTCTAAACACAGTCCTAGTTCTTTTTGAGTAATTTGAAAATCGGCGTCCATGTCGTGGTCATGAGGGATATAAATCTGGAAATGTAGTTCAAACACCCTAGGAATCCCCTGACTTGTTTTTCAGTTTTCGGAGAAGACATCTCTTGAATGGCCTTGACCTTGTCAGGATCAACCTCAATTCCCTTCTAGCTGACGATGAACCCTAAGAGTTTCCCTGAACGGACGCCGAAGGTGCACTTATTAGGATTCAAGCGGAGTTTATACTTTCTCAATCGCTCGAATAGTTTCGACAGGTGGGTCACATGCTCCTCTTTTGTTTTGGATTTGGCAATCATATCATCGACATACACTTCGATCTCTTCGTGTATCATGTCATGAAAGAGAGTAGTCATGTCCCTTTGATAGGTTGCCCCGACGTTCTTCAAACCGAATGGCATTACCTTGTAACAAAAGGTACCCCATGGGGTAATAAATGAGGTTTTCTCCATGTCTTTCGGCGCCATTTTTATCTGATTATAGCCCGAGAATCAATCCATGAAGGAGAATATTTTGAATTTTGTTGTACTGTCTACCAGCATGTCAATGTGTGGTAAGGGAAAGGCATCCTTCAGACTTGCTTTGTTCAGATCCCTATAGTCCACACACATTCTGACCTTTCCGTCCTTTTTTGGAACAGGTACTATGTCGGCCAACCATTGAGGATATTCTGACGTGGCGAGGAAACCCGCGTCAATGTGTTTCTGTACTTCTTCTTTGATTTTGATGGCCATGTCTGGGTGAGTTCTTCTCAACCTTTGTTTTACCGGCGGACATTCTGATCTTAACGGTAGATGATCTTCCACGATGCTGGTATCCAACCCTGGCATGTCCTGATAGGACCAAGCAAATACATCGAGGAATTCTTTGAGAAGCTTTATCAAACTTTCTTTGACAGTCAGACTGAGCAGTGCCCCAATCCTGACCTTTTTTCTTTCCTCCTCTGAGCCCAAGTTGACAGTTTCCAACGGGACTTTGTAAGGTTCAATGGACCTTTCCTCCTGTCTGAGTAAACGAGAGATCTCTTCTGGTATTTCGTTGTCAACTTCTTCTTCAGCCCCAAACACCGAAAATTCAAAGTCAGGAGAAGGCATTGGATCGCATGTTTTAATGGGGTTTAAAACAAGTAATCTGCATGATGTGATGATTGTTTTTTAGAAGAGATGGAGAGAATGCAAGAGCGTGTGCAGTGTATTTTCTGATAACTGCTTATTTTTATTATTTGAATTGTTTTTTAGGATTACCATTTTCTAAAAAAACGAAAAGAGAAAACAACAATAAATGCGGAAATTACAGAACGACGTTATTTTATTTATGAACGAGTCGATTCTTGAAACTACAGCCCTATAAAACAAAACTCTGTCGCTTTGGGCAAAGCGAAGAGGTATATTTACAGAAAGTGAGCCCTATCAAAACAGGCATTTCACCTAGGCAGGGTGAAAGGTTAAGATAAAGATGGCAATTACTTTGACTTATGAACAATCTTTGGAACATCGACTGCAACCCATTGACGGCGAACTCCTCGGTGAATCCCAAAGTCTGGTACCTTCTTTGATTTATCTTTAGAAATAATGCTGATTTCTGGTGGAGCAGGATCATTGGAATCTGTTTCCCAAGCAGAGTTGTCGTAGCGAACTCTTCTGTTGTATTTTGCATAGTATTTGTGCTCTCAGGTAAATCTCCCCATCCAGTTGGCTGGATGTCTTCGAGTGTGATACGAGAGCTCTCAGGAGCAGTGTACTTGACCATATAGTCGTATTTTCCACTTGGTTGTCCTAAGGTATCCCACACTTCTTTGGAACTGGATGAGTCATCCTTCTCGATGACGTTGACCTCGGGAAAAGCATAGTTGATGAATTCTAGTCCTGCAAGCTTTGCAAACTCATCGTCGTGCTGGATATTTTATGAATGACCTGAGTGTTGGTCCCATGACATGGTGGGGACGCAGGTATTCTGTTCAATGATGCTCAGCTGATTTTCACTGTTCGGCTGATTTTCTTGCCCCGAGTTTCCGGGGTACGGCTGCCAGATAGGCAGGCCATCCATCGGGCCATAATAGTCGTGGTCAAAGTTGTCTTTCATCAGAGTTTCCTCCTCTAATGAGTTTGGTGGAGCACGGCATCCTTCCGGATCACAATCTCCGTATATCGTTCTGACGTCCGACCTGGGTATAAATCTCGGACTCTGTGCGGGATAGAAAAATGGCGTAGGCACTTCTTCCTGAGAGATATAATCGTCCTCGTTAAGATAGGACTTCCACTCTTCATATGTATCGGAGGAATCCCCCTTGTTGATGGTATGGACTTCTTGAGATATTGGGTGAAGGAAACCTCCACTATGGAAGAAGTCCTGAATGGGATGAAAACTTTCATCATTAGTAGCAGTCTGGGTACAAGTTGATTAAAAACCAAGACCCTTCTTTGCTTTATTGTCAATAGGAATGACAAGTTGTCCCCATGCTTTTGCATTTTTACTTTTGATCACCTTGAGAGCATCTTTGTACGAGGAAATCGAGGTTCCTTTCCCTAATTAATTCTCACTACTCACCGAAAGCGCTTGGAACTGAGTTCCAACAACCTCCTTGGGTTCTACGCAAGTGGATAATGAAAGGCTACTCATAATCAAGGATTGTTCTCCATAGACCGTGACGAGTTGATCGTTCTTGACGAACTTCAGTTTCTGGTGCAGTGTCGAAGTGACTGCCCCAGCCTGGTGTATCCAAGGTCTTCCTAATAAATAGTTGTATGCCGCCCGGACATCCATGACCTGGAAAGTGACTTAGAAAGTGTGAGGACCGACAGTTATGGGAAGGTCGACTTCGCTGATAACTGCTTTCCGAGACCTGTCAAATGCTTTGACGACGACCTCACTGCCCCTCATCGGGGATTCTTTTAATGATATTAGCATTAAAGTGAACTTCGGCATAACGTTGAGAGCCGATCCTGTGTCTACCAGTATGCTGGCTAAGGCATCGTCCTGGCAGTTAACTGTGATATTGAGCGCCATGTTGTGACTTTTACCTTCCTCTAGCAATTCCTCATCACTAAATCCCAAGTTGTTGCAGGAAGTGATGTTAGAGACGATACTATTGAACTGTCGTATTGACACATCCTGTTCCACAATGGCCTGCTCTAAGACTTTCTGTAGAGCCTCTCTGTGGGCTTCGGAACTGAGTAAAAGTGATAGCACAATGATCTTTGAAGGAGTTTGTAACAGTTGATCAACAATGTTGTATTCATTCCTTTGGATGAGCTTCAACATCTCATCATCGTTCTTTGAAAGGTCGGGATCACTGGACTGACCGACTGGTGGATTGGGAGCTTCTGTCTGAAGTTCCTTTTCTCTGTTAGGTTCTCCAACTCCTCGGTTGAAGATTCGACCACTCCGTGTTACTCGACTGATATCTGCAATATTCACGACGGAGGGTAATGGAATTTCCTTTCCATTCTCAATTGTTGTTGTACCATATTTGTAAGGGATGGCCTTAGCTGATTCATACGGTACTGGTCCTGGTAGATAGATAACTACAGGAGCCTTCTGATTTTTCTGACTGTCGTAAGGAACTTCAATTAGTTCCTGGTTAAGAACTTTTAATTCGTCCAGTAGAGGGATGATGGCACAAACATCTTTAGTCCTCTCGCAATCAGAGATTACAACAACACCTTTGATTTGATCAGCGAAATAGTCGGGCATCAAGTTGATGGGCCCCAAAACTGGACATGGTTGAATCTCTTTGCGGTCCAACTGACCTTGAAGGGCTGCTCGCACGAGGTAACATCCTTGGTTATTTTCTGAGCAAACTCTACAGCGTTCGTAGTTATGTGGTGGCACCTGGCCACGTCCGCTTTGAATACAGTGTTACCTCACTAGGTCCGTTTCCATTGATCGAACATCCTGACTATAACGCCTAGTAGGGTTCCTGTCGATCATACTGACTTGTTGCATGTCTTCATCTAGATAGATCGGAAGCCACCAATGATTTAACAAGTGTTGTAAAGTTCTTTGAATGAGAGCATATCCCTGGTCACTCTCACAACATCCTTTACAGTTCTGATAATTATGCGAAGTCAAAAAACCGAGCTGGACTTGCTTAGCGTGTAATTCTACCAAGCTGGTATTCATCAAGCGAATATCGAAGATCTGAATCATGTTGATCTGACAAAGATTTTTATCATGGTAGTCATGGATCCATCCAAGATCCATTTGACGCTGGTGGGCCTCATGTACAAAAGAGCATCCCTATTTGTTTACCGAGCAAATCAAACAAGAATTGTAATCGTGCCGCAGCAGATTATGATACTGGCTTTGCCTTGAGTGCATTACCACCAAGTTGACATTCATCGCACAGATGTCGTGGCTCTGAATGATGTCGGAATTCGTATAAGTCATGTTGACGCCCCGAATTCGATGTTCTTGGATCCACCCGAGATCCATTTGTTCCTGTAGAGCTGATTGCACCACAGAGCATCCTTGATTGCTCTTAGAGTAGATATCACACTGATGATAGTTATGAGGTGGTATATGGACATACCCGCTCTGTCTGCGATGCATCTTGACTAGATTGGTCCTTAATAAGAGTACATCATGAATTTAATAGTTGTTGTTAGACTCTCCCTCTATCAAATTTACTGTAGCTTTCTCGTGCTGAGGCAACGGGTTCTTGAGAACATTCAGATTCGTATCTTTGAAAGATAAGACCCCGCTCCTAACAAGCTTTTGTACGTCGGATTTGAAACTGAGACAGTTTTCTATGTTATGCCCTGGTCCTCCTTGATGGTAAGGGCAAGTCTGATCCGCCTTGAACCAAAAAGGTGGATTTTCTGGTACTGTAAGAGGAGCCCTGGTTTGGACGTTCCCCTTGACCAGTAATAATGGAAACAGTTCTGCGTACAACATTGGTATAGGGTCGAACCCTGGCGGTCGCGTTGTACGGTTGTTGTTGTATTGAGGACGAGCCTGCTGAAGAGGCTGTTGTGTCCTTTGCTGATATTGTTGTTGATTAGGTTGGCTCTGAGCAACCTGATACGTCGGAACAGGCGCAGGGTTGATAGTAGGAGTTACAGCTGCTACTGGTTGGTAACGTCGCCTTTGCTTTTCGAGAGAGATATTCCCAATTTCCTACTCTTTTTTCTTAGGGAGAGCACTACTGTATATTTTTGTACTACTTGATGATCCAGCGTCTTTAACTAAACGTCCTTCTCGGACGGCTTCCTCAAGACGAAATCCCATGCCCACCATCTTGGTGAAGTCACTGGGTGCAATGGCAACCATTCTGTCGTAGTAAAATGAGCTTAAGGTTTTCAAGAAGATCTTTGTCATCTCTTTTACCTCAAGAGGTGGACAAATCTGGGCGGCGATTTCACGCCATCTCTGAGCATACTCCTTAAACGTTTCCTTGTCCTTTTGTGACATCGATCTAAGTTGATCTCTGTCTGGTGCCATGTCCAGGTTATACTTATACTGCTGAACAAAAGCATCGCCAAGATCTCTGAAAGTAGCGATCTTAGTGCGGTTTAAACTCATGTATCATTTGAGTGCGGCACAGGTTAAACTATCCTGAAAGTAGTGAATCAGTCGCCCCTGGCTCTTTGTCTGAGTTGACATTCTCCGAGCATACATCACCAAATGGCTTTGAAGGCAAGAGTTACCCTTGTAATTTTCAAATTCGGGCACCTTGAACTTGTGCGGAACTTTCACATTAGGGACCAAACAAAGGTCTGCGGCGTCCTTTCCAAATAGATCTTGACCGCGAATGGCTTCTAGTTCTTTCTGCATCTCCAGGAACTGCTCCTAGAACTCATTCATTCTGTCGAACATACTTTCATTTCCACCAGAAGTTATCTGTGGAATCTATCCTTCCGGGACAGTGTGTACCACGGGTGGTGGTATAGTCATCATGGCAGTGACTCTAGGTGTCTCCCGAAGTTTGTAACCTTTAGGAGTTACTGTCATGCCCCTGGCATCTTCGCTTTCCCGAAGTTTGTAACCTTCAGGCCCAGCGGTTCCTGCTGCAGTTTCTGGATCTTCCATGATCGGCAGAATATATCCTTCCGGGATATAGTTGAGCGGAATGCCCCAGGGACGATCTTTCAGCATTTTGTACCTAGGATCATACTTCTCCACTATGGGCGTTGATGTGGTCTCTGAGATCACAGTTCATTGTTGTTGCATCTAAGCTTCTATTAGAGCTTGCATGTTGTTATGAAGCTTTCTCAGATCTTCTTTCAGAGTGTCGATCTCTTCTCTTAACTCTCTGTTCTCTTCCTCGAGATCATCCATCTTTTTCTGTCGATTGGGCCGAGTATTGTACGAATGAGACAGTTTTACTCTAGAACCGAGACACAAACGTGAGATTCGTAGGGAAGAAGAATGCGTTTATGCGAGAATAATGAATGATATGCAATGATTATAATAATAATTTTTGTTTATTCAAAGTAAACTTCGACAATTAGATTGTAAATATCAAACAGTGGGGAAACCCCGTTTTATTGAATTCAAAGATTGCGGAATGGAAATACAGTAAATTACAAAGTGATGTAAAAGGAAATCTCTAAACTAATGGATTCTGAGTCCTCTCTGAGGAGAGCTCAGGTGTTGGTTCTGGTGCTTTCCTTTTCTTTGACCGGGGCTCTTGAGCCGTTGTCGGGTTGTCATTCCTTTGGCAAGTGAAGGGAGTGAGCAAATTCCCCTGGTCATCCTGATTCTTTACAGCATGTTGCTCTAAAATCTCAATCAGAGCATCTTTATCTTTCCATAGCTGTTGTATTTTCTTACACTCCACATTGAGAATATGGTACTTGTTCCTCCAAGACCTCTTCTCCTGCTGAACTTTGTTGAGAGTAACCTGAAGTTTTTCCGTATCAAACATAAAATAAAGGAAAGAGTCCCTTAATGGAAGAACTTCCTGACGAGGGTGAGGCATCCTCAGCTTGAGAGCTCTAGTTTGTACCCAGTGGAGATAAGGCTCCACCGAGATGCAGTCTGATTTTCCTAGAGACTCTCTTGCTTTCCTATGAACATGTTTCCAGGCATGCACTATTTCTGTCTTTAGTGCCCTGTCATTTTCTCCTTCCTTGAAGAAAATACCTTCCAGATGAGCATTACGCGGGACATGCCTCATTGGGTATCCAAATTAACGATGAACTAATACCGGATGATAATTAATTCCCCCTTTAGTTCCTATAAGGGGTACGTTTAGGAAATGTCCACAACGGTCAATGATTCTGATCCTGTCATAGATTCGATTGTACCAATCGATGTCAGAGTTGGTAAGAGACATGATTCTCTGCAACCAACGTAAAGTATTCTTTTGATCCCAAAATGCAGCAGACTTTGGCAAGTGGGAAATAATCCATTTGTATAGCAGGGGTACACAGCATGTGATCATTCCTCCACTGTATAAATTCCTTAAGTGTACAGAATGATACGCATCTGCGAGTAAGGTTGGTACGGGATTTCCGATCAGACATATCTTAATGGCATTGACATCTACAAAGTTATTGATGTTGGGAAACAAAAATAACCCGTAGGTGAGAAAAACAAAGATGCTCTCGAAAGAGGCCACGTTCCCTATACTGGCAAAGTACATGGCTTTCTTTTTCAAGAACTGGGCTGGCAAACCTTGGATACCACCCTTAATGGTCATGTGAGTCCTGACCTCTGACTCGTCCAAATAGATTGCTCTTGCAATGGTTTTATCTTTTGGAATTTCTTCCAATCCAGAAAAGGGAGCTTAATCAATGATATGCAGATCAGTCAGGTGAGAATACTCCTCCAGTGTTGGTGCTAGCTGATAATCTAGGAATGTGAAACAGTGATAGACCGAATCGTAGAATTGAATGAGCGTAGACAGGATTCCTTCAATTACATGGACCCTTAATAAAGACAACAGTCCTCCATACTTGGCTCTGAAAGCCTCGGGGTTGGTGATCATCCTCGCCAAACCTCTTAAATCCTCTAACTTTGGAACCTTGAAGGTGTACTTGTGAGTTTTTCTTCTACCGAAATCCATGACGCAATCTCTCTCTCTGACATTTGCAAACATTGTCTTAGTTTAATTTGAAAAAGAGAGACTAGAAGAGAAATGCTTCTTTGTTTAAATGTTTTTTAAATGAATGTATGAATGCAGCACACAAAAACATAGAAAAAAAATGGGATCAAAGGGTCGGTGTCATAAAGTCAAGGCTCTACCCATCCCCCAAAGGTTTATACTGGTGATTTTTTGTACCTGTCCGCAAAATCATTGACCCCTCTTGGGATAACAACAGCAAGCGGATCGCCAGTGAGCTGATGTATCCTAGAGTGATCTCAAATGAGGGTAGTATCGCGTGACGACTATTTCCGATAGCTTCCGCACTACAAAATGGTTTCAGTCTACTAAAAACCTCAGCTTCTCAGATAACCCAGTCGACCACACTACTTTCAACAACCGAAGTCGTATAGGCAATGCATCTGCAAAGGGAGTCTCCACTGAGTTTGATGGTCGACCAGGGACTCTTAACTGGGATTCACTCCCCGTAATATTACCCATATAATGCCATCACCTATCTTAGGTGTATACTCAATCTTTCCACATGCGGCATCACACGCATTCCCATTAGCAGAAAAATAAACACAGATATCAATTAGGAAAAGCAGTATATGTATTTGTCTTAATCATCCTAGACCTCTAGTCCTATGATCCTATACAGACAATGACTCCACAGTAGAGTCTCCATTTCTGTAGTATTATGTGAACTCAGGGCCTTCATCCTAAAAGAGGCTAGAAAGAATGCCTCCCACTTTGGTCGCCATTTTTCTGTAGCGCGGTTTTTGTGGTTTCGAATCACTATCGCTTTAGTACTATAATTCAATTCATTTTTTTATCCTATTGAGCTGATTAAGGAAGGGAAATAGATGTCTCCAATTAACCCTGCTTGCAAACTGAGATTAAACAGTCAAAACTATTGGTTTACGGATGCTACAAAAAGGGGATTCGACTTTTAAGGTTATTTTGCCTAAGAACGCGGTGTCTGGACTATTTGTGAGGTTTTTTTGGTAAGGTGTTAGGTCTGATGCTTTTGATTGATATATGAAGGTACTGGATTTTGGGTGTTTTGATTAGTATGCTCGCTAAGATTTTTGTAATCTTATGCCTACATATTCCCGAGACAGGGAAATCAGAGTGATCGTAGTTCCTCCTATTCTATGGGAGGAAAAAGGTTGTTTTGGTGTCTTGTTCAAAGCCTAAGATAGGAAGCTAAAGGTGGTTTGTATCTTGTTCAAAGCCCAAGATATGAAGCTAAAAGGTTTCGGATGAGAGAGAATTTGTCATCTCTAAAGAGGAGTTGTTGATGTTTGTATGCTGTGAGCAGGGCATAATTTTGATGCTAAAAGGTTGAATGACTCAACCGAGGTTTCCTTATACAAAGCCTAAGAGGAGGCGATTGACCCAACAAGAGGGTGCCTTTTATTTGTTGTCTCGTACGAAGCCCGAGATAGAGGCTAAAAGGTTTGACTCCACAAGAGAGTACTAACAAGTGACTGACTCAACAAGAGAGTGCTTTTATGTGTCTTGTACGAACCCAAGACGGAGGCTAAAAGGTTTGACTCAACAAGAGAGTACTTTTATTTGTCCTGTATAAAGCCCAGGGTGGAGGCTAAAAAGGTTGACCCAACAAGAGAGTCTATGTGGCAGGTGATTGACTCAACAAGAGAGTCTTTTATACTCAACAAGAAAGTGTTTTGCTGTCTCATGCGAAGCCTGAGATAGAGGCTAAAAGGAGATTGACTCAACAAGAGAGTCTTTTATACTCAACAAGAGAGTGTTGTTGTCTCGTACAAAGCCCGAGATAGAGGCTAAAAAGGGTATTGACTCAACAAGAGAGTCTTTTATACTCAACAAGAGAGTGTTTTAGTGTCTCGTACGAAGCCCGAGAGGGAGGCTAAAAGGAAAGTGACTCAACAAGAGGGTCTTTTATACTAAAAAAGAGATTGTTTTATATGTGTCTTGTATAAAGCCCAAGATGGAGGCTAAAAGTTGACTCAACAAGAGAATCTTTTATACTCAACAAAAGAGTGATTTAGTGTCTCGTATGAAGCCCGAGATGTAGGCTAAAAGGAGGTTGACTCAACAAGAGAGTCTTTTATACTCAACAAGAGAGTCTGAAAAGGTTAACTCCGCTAGGGGGAGTCATTTGTACAAAGGCGAAGAGGAGGCTAACTTTCCTGAGGAAAGGATCATTATATAAAGCCTAAGAGGAGGCTATCTTACAGCTGAGGATTAGATCCGTAGGCAGGACCAAGCGAGAGAGCCATCATGAGAGAGGCTGGGTTGCTGAGTGATCAGTGTGTTTCCCTATGTTTGAAAGGGACTTGAGAATGTCTTTGAGACTCAAGGGGTTTTAGAATATCCAAATCTAGAGTTTTATCTATTGTACAATGCCCAAGAGGAGGCACAAGCATTAAAGGATGAGTATCAACCCTAAAGTGGTCGGAGTTTCGACGCTGGAAAGACTGCTCTAGCAAAGGATGACTAAGTTCTGTCTTATACCTTTAAGAGGTCGTTCGGTTCCTTGTATTATGGCCAAGAGAAGGCATGAGAACTTCTAAGAAGCTGAAGGGTCCTTGTACAACGCCCAAGAGGAGGCGGGGATGCTTTTAGGAAGTTTGTGGGTCTCCAAACCAAGAGAAGTTCAAGAAATACAATTCACAGAGAAGAGATCATTCTAGGAAAGTTTGAGAATTTGGAAGAAACTCAAGAGATGTTATTCATAGAGAATATATCAACTCTGGGGAGTAGAGTCTCTTTGACAATTTCTAAGGGTGACAGTCTGAGAAAAGGTTCATCGAGAATACTGCCTTTCTCTTTGTTCCATATTGGTTAACCCCAAAGGGAAGGGAAAACTGTATCTGGAATCCTACGGGGGGTCTAGTTTTTTTTGTATTTAAGAGTGACCTACGAGGCTTTACCTAGTGCTAGACGTAGTTGTCGGGGAAAACTTTAAATAACTATACTAGTATTACACAGTGGATATTTGACAAGTATATAAAAGGAAGAAAAAGAAGACTTACAGTGAAGCAACCCCACAATACAGTTATATACATATGAAAGCGATAAATGAAAACGGATAAACACTTACCCGTTGTAGAGCTTCCATGCTGTTTTGTTAGTTGTTCAACAAAGAAACCTTTGATAACAATATTATATTCAAAATCAAAGGAGAAAGTGCCTTGAAAAGTTGTTGGGGCTTACAGCTCAAGGAGAGGCCCAAGTTTTAACGATGATTGCACCGTTGTTTTGAAAGCTGTACAAAGGGACTTATACAATATGTGAGGCCCACAAAGTTTTTGGTTTCAAAAAGGGGTTAGGTCTTACACTATATTAAAGGCCCAAAATGTTTTTGTTGAAAAGGAATGGGACTTATAGCTCGAGGAGAGGCCCAGTTGTTTTTGTTAAAAAGGCGATCGCGCCGAGATTTTTCTTTTAACGCAGAGGGACTTATACAATATCTGAGGCCCAAAAGGTTTTGGTTAAAAGGGGATTGGGTCTTACACTTTATTAGAGGCCAAAAAGAGTTTTTTATACAAGAGATGGGGCTTACAACTCAAGGAGAGGCCCAGATGAAAAACAACGATCGCACCGTTATTTTGAAAACTGTACCGGGACTTATACAATGACTGAGGCCCAAATTTATTTAGGTAAAAAGGGGGGTTGGGTCTTACACTCTATTAGAGGCCCAAAGATGGGTCTTATAGCTCAAGGAGAATCCCACTGATTTTTGTTAAAAAGGCGACGATCGTGCCGAACTTTTTGACGGTATCGGGACTTATACAATACACTGAGGCCCAAACTATTTTATTTACAAAGGGATGGAACTTACACTCTATCAAGAGGCCCAAAGTGTTTTTGAAAAAGATTTCTGAGGGTGAAAATCAAAGAAACCCTAATTTTGTTTTCCTTTAAAAGTAAATATTTAAAGAAAATCAATAAAAATGATAAAAATACCATATAAGTTTGAATAAACCACTTGTGATTTTTGTTTAAGATTTGAAAAATGAGGTTTTAATCACAAGATGATTTAGAACTCATTTGGCTTTGATTTTCAAAATAAATATTCACTTTTAAATGTTTAAAAACAATTAAAAATGAGTTTATTCACAAAAATACCAATTATATTAAATAAATAATATAAATTTGATTTTTTTGTGGAATAATATATTTCAACATTTTTGTGTTTTTTTGCAAAAAGAACCAATAAAAAATAATTAAAATTGAGGAAGTTATTAATTTTTCAAATCATTAAAAATAATATGAAAAATAATAGAAAAAGTGAAAAAACCAATAAAAAGGGGTCTGCGGCGAGGGGTATTCGAACCCCAGACCTCTTGTGTGCAGTGTGTGTGCCTTACCACTGGGGTGGTGATACATCCGTGTATCAAACCCCAGCCACAAATATATAAGGCTTGCGTTGTTCTTGGCCTGGCCAAGGCAAGGCAAGACAAGGCTTTTGGTCAGAAACGTGAAGGCCATAACTTTCTCATTTCTCCATGGATGGAGACAAAATTTATATGCATCTGGCCTAGAATTTCCTAAGGAATCCAGTGGTGGTGGTGGTTTTTCTAGAAAATCAATCCTCCCCAAAACCCGATAGTGGTTTTGAAATAGGCCATAATGTGCATTTTCTGTGCTACCTCTTGGTACAACCATGAATTACATGATGAATTGGTTCAAACACAACACATATAGCATGTATGAGATGTGCATGATCAGTGGACCTCAAAGCAAGGCATATTTTAAAGAGTTCAAGTTGAGATGCTTACCTCTTTAGGAGCTTTTTGGGCAATCTGTCAAGTGCCTTGTTCCAGAAGTGTTTTAATGCTTTGAACACTCTCAAATGATCCCTTAGAAGCTTTTAGGATGATTGGAATCATCTGGAAACCTTAGGAATGGAAATTGGCCCTTTCTTGCAAAAGGGGGAAAATGGCCAAAATAGCAACTCTCTCAAATGATGTTCCAGATGTGTGGAACCATTTGAGACAGTTCAAGGATGATATTTGGAGTGTGTTTGAGGTTTTATCTCATTTTAAAAGTGACTGAATCAAGACATGGCTTGAAAAATGCAAAAAAGTCCAATTTTGAGGTTTTGAGAGGGGACTTTGTGATTTTGGTGTTACAGGTTACTTGTGAGAGTTTGGACAGCTTAGATATGACATATTGGATGTGTTTGGATCATGAGCTGTGATGAAATTGCTCTCTAACTCAAAAACTCAGAGTTACCTTGCTAAAGAAGGCATTTTTGCCTAGAGAAAGAGATTTTGAGGAAAGCAAGTGTTGTAGTGCTTTGGTGTACTTAAACTGAGCACAAATGAGCTCTATTTATAGTAGAGCAAGTTTGTTTTGGCTGCAATAGTGAATGGCAACTGCAGCAGAGGTTTGGCCAATGGTTGCACTTTGGAATCTCAAGTCTCCTCTAGCCATTGACTAGAGGTTAGAGCACGGGCCTTTGGTTTCTTAGTTCAGAGATCAACCTTGACTCATTCATTTGGAAATTGTTCAGTCCATGCCACCTTAGTGCATCCATTGAATGGTTCAGTCCAAAATTGGAGTCTTGTCCCCTCTTTAGGCTTTTTTAGGTTTGGCATGCTATTTTTAGTTCCAAAGACTTGGGAGGCTTATGGATCAGTGTTTGTCCCTCCTTGGTTCCTCCCTGAGGTGTTCAGATGGATAAACTTGTTTGTCATTTACACAAATTGCTCAAATCGAGCAAAATGCCCAAATCTGCCTAGCCATGACAGTTTGCAGTAAGGCACATTGCCATTGTCATATCTCATGGCCTAAGTGGAGTTTTATGGAGTTCTTAGCCATTTTAGAAAGCTCTCATATGATACAACATATGTGTGATCATAGTTTGTCTTGACACTTTTTGGATCCAAGTGAAAAATGCCCCTACATTTGGAAAAAAAAGTGAAACAGATTCTAGCTTAGTGGAAATTTCACTAATTGTTGGAAAAAAGTGACATTTTCACTTTTTGTCATTTTGGTCACTCCATAACTTAAAAATCCATAAGGAATTGGAATGAGGTGTAGTTGACACTTTTAAAGTATGCCATGAGAGCTACAAATCCATCTTTGGTTCAGCCAAAATGGTTGCTTGGATCTCAAGTTATGATCCTTGGAAGTTGGTACCCTAGCCACTTTGTTCCATAACTTAGAAAATTTCTAAGTTTTTTATGGTTACCCCTTTTACAAGTTATCCCACTTTCTTTGGTTTTTCTTGATGAATGATGATTCCAATCATACATTAACATCATTTTTAGGGTTAGGGAACCATAATTGATCAAAAAATCAAAAAGTCAAACTTTGACTTTTGGGCACAGTTGACTTTTTATCAGATGAACTCCAAATTGTGCAATCCCCTATGAAATCAAGTCCTTGACCTAAATCAAACTTGATGGATTGATTTCATAGGTGTTATAGGGTGTTGTCGTAACCCGAAATTTGACCTCCCTCTTTTGGCCTTTTGCATAAGCATGCGCACTCGCATCGTTGGCATACGCATTTGCACTTTTCTTTGTGTGTTTCTTGTTGCAGGACATTCAGGTTTTCCAAGCCCGATCAATTGAATCCTCACAAGGTCATCACATCACCAAAAAAAGCCCAAAATAAAGGTTTCCATGTTTATTTATCAAGACAAAAGATGGAAAAGCGGAATCAGGACTTCAGCATCATCCTTTTGCAAATTTGTGGAAATTTGCCTGAAGTAACCGGTTAGCACATATGCTGTAACCGGTTACTCAGTGTATATTTCACCAAAAAATGCAAGTTTTCAAGCAGGTAACCGGTTAGCACATATGCTGTAACCGGTTACTCAGTGGAAAATTTCAGTTTCTGCTGCATTTTTTGGACAACACCATGCACTCTCCTTGGTCATTGATTCTACAGTATTCTAGTTGTGTGTGGAACATTCTAGACTTCTCTAGACATTCCAAGGCTATTCAACTCAATCCAAGTGCATTTATTCTAATCCTTCACTCCAAATTAAGTGCACCACGTGCCTTGTTTTACAAGCATGCCAACCTTTGGATGATGGAAATTCACATTAGGATTGTTACCGAGTTAGTTCTAACTAACCAGTTAACCACCTTGACTCAGTGAGTCAAGCCCAACTAACTCCAAACCTAACTCCAAACCCAAAGCTAAGTCCAAACCTCCCATACTCTAAACCTAAAGTCTATATAAACTCACCTTCACTCACTTTTCATTCTCTCCATCATTTCCCACATTTCTCACACAAGGCTTCAACCATTCTTCACAACTCACTCTCAATTCTCTCATTCTCCTCTGCATTTTTCTGCAACTTCTACATCTTCATCTCAATTCTCATCCCAAAGCCTCACCAAAAGCTCTTATTCTTGAAGGATAATCACTTTTCACATTGAAAGTGATTAATTTTTGAGCTTAACCTCCATCATTTGGCATTCTTTGGTTGGATTTCTAGAATTACATCTTATTCTATTTCAATCCAAGAGTTCCACAACTTTCAATTTGGTACAAGTTCGATTTCGGTGCATTTTCGTGTTTTTGATCGGTTTCGACATGTTTCGTCTACAAATTAAGGATCCTCTGGTTTTCTTTGATTTTCTGCATCAAGATCTCTTTACAACACTTACCAAGCCAAATCTCCGGCTTGTAGGTTGGTGGATCTAACTAATTTTATCGTTTCGCACATTTTCGTATCGTTCGCAATGTAGTCGATAATTGTTGTGTGTGATTTGGTTTTACATTTGTTTGATCCATGATCCTATTGTGTTAGTTGATTCTATCACTGTTTATGTGTTGTTTTCAAGTTCAATTTTCGTGTACAATTTTAGTTCCTAACATGTGGTGGTTGGCATAAGTGATTATGTGTTGAAAACTACTTTTGAAAAGCTGTTTTTACTGTTATTTTTGCCTCTGTTACAGTGGTAACCGGTTAGCATATATGCTGTAACCGGTTACACAGTGCAATTTTCCCCAAAAACACGTATTTTCAAGCATGTAACCGGTTATCACATATGCTGTAACTGGCTACCACTGAACAGAATGGCCAATTTTGGGTTTTTACAAGCTTGTTTTCCATGCTTTCTTCATTTTAACTTCCATTGACTGTCATGCTTGATTTTATGGATGTTTTTAATGTCATTGAACTTCTGGTTGAAACAAATTCATGAACTTTCGATGCATATTTTCGATTATTCATTTGTTTCATGTTCTTAGCATTGTATGAACATATCAATTCTTGCACTATCTTTGTTCACATGATACATGAGTTTGTATGGCATTTTGGTGATCATTTGGCATTGTTTTGCACCTTTCATTTTAGATTTGCATTAAGTTTATTCTTCATGGATAAACTTAATCTTGTATAATCAATAATTCACTCCTTTTTGCTTTAATGACTTTTCATCATCTTTGAAAAGTTGTTAGCATGTTTCTCCCTTGATTAATTAATCGAAACTTTGTTTCGATTAATCGATCTTCCCTTTTCCCCTCTTTAGGCCTCCTTTAGAGTTTTCTCTCTTCCCCTCCCCCCCCCCGGTGGAGTTGGAGTTTCGCGATGCGCCTTGCATCGGAGCACTGTACAAATTAACGTCGTTATGCTGTCCGTTTCTCTACGCAGGAGCATTGTACAACTTGGAGCTGTTGGGTCGTCCGGTTCAACTTCCGCATTACACCCTGTGTGTGTTAGGGAAGGGATGAGAAGGGAGAATTCCTACTCTCATTCTGACTACTTTAGGTAGGGTACGAATGACCCTGTGATTGGCTTAGTCATCTCTATCCCCAGGCGGTAATGTGCTTTCTTTCCCCAGTCGAGTTGATCCTTGACCACTCTTCTCTCTTTGTGATCCCTTTCGATCCTCGATCACTCCTATCTCTTTCAATCTCTCCTTTCGATCAATAAACATCCTTCTTGGTTGAGATCATTATTCTTGCGCTAGCAATCTCTCTTTGTTCCATCACTCCTTTCTTCTTGTAATCAATCATTGCTTTTGATTCCCCTGAAGAGTTTCAATTCTCTCTCTTTGGTCCAACACAGTCTTCCTGTCACGACCATTTTCCCCAGGAGTTCGCAACCTTCTCTTGGTTCTTCTCCCCTTTCAGGTTAATCACCTTCTCTTGGTTAATCACCCGTCTCTTCAGTTAATCACAGTCTGTCTGTTAATCATTGAGCACCCCTTGGGTTAATCACCTTCTCTTGGTTAATCACCCTTTTCTTCAGTTAATCACAGTCCGCTTGTTAATCACTAAGCACCTCTTGGGTTAATCACCTCATCTTAGTTAATCACCCTTTTTCTTCAGTTAACCACAGTCCATCTGTTAATTACTGAACCCTTTCGAGTTAATCACCTTCTCTTGGTTAATCACTCGCTTTTCTCTTCGGTTGGTCACAATCCGTCTATAAACACCGAATCCCCCACAGTTGCCAACCTCCTCTTGGTTCGAATACTTGCACCCTTGGGTTAGTAACCTTTCTTTGGTTCAAATACCCTTTCTTCGGTTGAGTACTATTTGTTCAGTCAGTTTACCAAACCCCTTTGGGTCACGACCTTTGCTCAGTCCTATACCCGTCCTTTGGGTTATGATCTTTATTCGGTCCTACACCCGCCTTTCCGGTTAATCGCAGTTTTCTCTGCTAAAAACAATGCTTCTCTACCCCCACAGAGTTGCAGTCCTTTCTTTCCTCGGTTAATCACTGTTTACCAGTTAATATACCGAGGCCCCTTCAGAGTCAAACACCTTCTCTCGGTTCAGCACTCTCTCTCTTGGTTTATCACAGTCCGTCTGTTGACACCAGCTTCTTTTCCCCTCCAGGGTCTACTCTCTTTCTTCGGTTAACCACTGCCAGCCAGTTAATATACCGAATCTCCTTTTTCTCTTGGTTATGACACCATCCCTTTTTTGGATCCCCAAAGGAGTCCTTCCAATTGCCCTTGCTCTTACTTTCTTGGTTTCGACACCAATTCTCTTTGTTATCCCCAGCGGAGTTTCTTTCATTCTTGGTTTTGACACCATTCTTTTCCTATTCTTTTGTGCAAACACTCTCACTGCGGGGTCTTTCCCAGTAGAGTTTTTCTTTCACTCTTGCTCTTGGTTTCGACGCCACTTCTTTCGTCTCCTTGTTTCTTTCCTGTTTTCTTTTTCCATTCAGTTTCCCGAACTACGGAAGCTCTGATTCTGTATTCTTTTGAATGTCAGATACGTAGGCACGAGATGCGATGTCTTGGCGAGCACACTTCCACCTTTCTTCCGTCTTTCCCCTTTTCTTTCCCTTTCTTCGTCCCCTGGTTCCATGAACTATGACGCTCTGACTTCCTCATTGCACTATGAGGGTACGTAGGCACGAGGACTTTGTTCCTCCGCGAGCACCTTCTTTCCTTTCTTTCTTTTTCCTCTTTCTTTTCTCTCTCCTTTCTTTAGCTAGAAGCCTTTAGACAGATAACCCATCCAAGCCTAGAAGCAAGTGAAATGGTTCTCGTCGAGTACGACGGATGCGTTAGGTGCTAGTACCTTCCTTTCGCATAATCGACCCCCCATTCCCGTTTCTCTTCCCTTTGGGTTTTATCGATATGTTCCCTGTCCTTTGGGACTAAATAAAGTTCGGTGGCGATTCTCTATTATCTTTGAGTGTGTGATTCACTCGGGTAGAAACCAGCCATCTTCAGTTGTATTGAATCATGTCCCAAGGTTTGGGAGCATGTCTTGGTCAAAAGTCAAAGGCACAGTTGACTTTTTCTTCAAAACCCTAATTGTGGTTCAGATTAAATTGAAACTTGCGAATCAAGCTTCTTGGATCAATCCAGTGTTGCAAATGGATCAATGTGGTGTATTAGAGACCCTTAAATCATGTCTTGAGGTCCTGGCTCATGATTTGTCCCAAAAGTCAACTTAGGGGTGAATTAGGTCAAGAAACCCTAATTCCTGAATTTTAGTGAATGCATCCCCTGAGGCCAAATTGACTTGATGATTGGGTTCATAAGGTTCCATGGATTATTTTAGGTTATGCTTTGAAGCATTGGCTCATGCCCAGAGGAAAATTTCCATCTGGAGGCCCTGGTCGACCAAAACCCTAATTTGGTGACACTGGCGATTTTGAGGCTTAATCCACTTGGAAGGTTGCAGGTTTGTGCTTAATCCTTGATGTGGGAGTCCTCTTAATCCTTTGTGGATGTTTGAGAGGTTAGACAAGTTGAAGATCATGTCATTCCTTGATTGATTCTTTGTCTCAGAGCTCTGAGAGGGCTTGAAACCCTAATTATTGTTTGTGGTGAATGTTCACCCATCTTTGGGGAGACTGAGGAGGTATGATGGTTTACCCATATTGTGATGATGACTTGCACAATGATGGAAAATCTTGGTGGTCAAAATTTGGGGTATGACACTTGGTTCCTCATTTTTACATGAATAACAAGAAAAAGTGAAAGATATACATTGAAACTTTTCTCTCATCACCTTCATCTTCATCTTGCACCTTTCTCAACAAATACACATAATCATTTTTGTTGATTTTCTGCATCATGAAGTGATAACGTCCAAACATAGAATTGTATCTTGGTTTGGGGTGAGTGTTTCAGTGGGGTTTTTCTTGAATAAAACCTCTAGGGTTTTGTCCTCTAAGATCAATTGGATTTGGGGGTTTTTGGATCAGATCTTGTGTGCATTGAATTCAGCCGAGCGAAGGTGATCAAAGAATGGTGGGTTTTGTCGATCTAGTAGCGTTAACCGGAGGATTATACAACAAGATTTGGGGATCAAATTGTGTGTGGATCTGAATCAGCCGAGTGAAGGTGATTGAAGACCGGTGTGTTCTTGTACTCTAGTAACGGTTAACAGAGGTTCATCCAACAAGTTCGAGGTACTTGATTCGACTCAAATCAAGGGAAGAGAAGACATAGTATATGCATCAACAAAGTTTCTTGAGTGTGTCATAGCTAAGTTTTCTCTTGTAAAAATAATTTACAAACAAGTTATAGATATCTCAATTCTAGATTTAGAATTGGGGGTAGATGTACCCGAAGCGAGGATGAAAGGGGAACTTCCTAAACAAACCTGATGTCGTTTCTCTTTCCCTATCTCATTTATTTTCAAACTGTGTACGCTTGTGATTGTTCAATTGATTGAAAAATTCTGGTATAGTTTAGTGAAGAAAAATTAATTTGAAAACCACTACACAATCATTTTGGATTGTGCTTAGTGAAAATTCTGCATCAACTATTATAGAAGGTTTAGCTTGAGTTTTATGCACTCCAAGTGCTCGATAAATTGAACGCTTACAAGGTGTTTGATATATTATCAAGTTTGGTTTAATTTTTGACTACTCATTGGAGATTGCACCATATTAAGTGCTTTTGGAAAATTGATTAATTGTTAAGTTGCGATTCTATTTTTTCTCTTCGAGCCTTTCGTTCCATTTGGCTTACGTATATCTGATTCTCTCAGTAATTCGGTTCGTGTAGACGAATTATCCTTGGCCGCTTCCGCAAAATATTTTTAAAAACAAATTTTAGCGCCGACTCGCATTTAAAAAGAAGTGATCTATTCAACCCCCCCCCCCCTTCTAGATCAATTGCCTTCGTCTAACATTCTGTAGTAGTGTCAGTAGGCCAGCTGCTAGTGTAGGCTACATAATAGTCTTCCATGGTGATCAATGGAAGATTTCAAAGGGTGCAATGACAGTTGCTCGTGATAAAAAGAGTGGTATTCTTTACAAGACAATATGAGCATATCATTTGATTCTAGTTGCGGCAAATGAAAGTCTCACTCTATGGCACTAGAGACTAGGCCATATGAGTGAGAAAAGGACGAATGTCATGCACTCAAAAGGAAAAATACCAGTTCTTCGGTCAATAGAAATTAACATGTATGAAGACTGTATACTTGGAAAGAAGACGTAAGTCAGCTTTCAGACAAGTGGGAGAACCCCAAAGAAGGAAAGACTCGAGCTTGTTCACTTTGATTTTTGTGTCCCATGTGCGGTCTTATCTATTGGTGGGAAGAAATACTTTGTGACTCTTATTGATGATCACTCTAGAAAGGTATGGGTATACTTTCTTAAATATAAGTTTGGAGTATTTGAGGCTTTCAAGATGTAGAAAGCTATGGTAGAAAATGAGCCATGATTGAAGATTAAAAAGCTCAGAACTGACAATGGTGGTGAATATGAAGATGCCAGATTTAAGAAGTTATGTTATGAGCATAAAATATGCATGGAGATGATCATTCCAAGTAAGCCTCAACATAATGTTGTTGCTGAGCGTAAAAATCAAACATTGGCTAAAAGAGCCTGAAGCTTGTGTGTGCAGTCAGGCTTATGATAAGTTCAAAATGTACCTATTTTTGTATATAAGTTTTGTTACACTTATCGATACTTTTTGTTGATATCGTTCGAATAAACCCCGCTTTGTTTGTAAATACATTTACTTTATGTTATAGTGTATATATTGCATTATCGTGTAAATATCATTGAGTTTAATTGATTTTCTCTCATTTTTGTAGATATTCAATCAAGGATATCTTGCCATTGTTGTATAGAGCATTGAATAAGCTTTCCAGCGCTTCAAACCGGGCGAAAAATGGAGTTACGGTTCAAAAGTTACGAATAAAACACTGCAGAATTTTATGTTGTTCTGTCAAATTCGCCAGGCAAATTTTCCATTCGCCGAGCGAATTTGAGAATTTCGTCGGACGAGGCTGTGGCGAGTTAAAAGTTGGAAATTTCAGTAGCTGCTGTCTTGTGCACGGGTCTTGTTCGCCAGGCAAGTTTTGAGACATTCGTCGGGCGAATTTTCATTCGCCAGGCGAAGGTAGATATTTTTGCCAGACTGTTTTATTGCGCAGCTGGTGTGAGGGAAAAAGGGGAATCCGTCGGGCGAATTTTCAATCCGCCTGGCGAATTTGTCTGAACCATAATTTTGTATTTAATTCATTTTACTTCATTTTCGAGAGGTTATGTTGTTTGGGGGTGATTTTTGTCTCCAAACTTCATCAAACTTCATTCTTTGGTAGATTAGTTTAGGAAACAAATATAGAGCTTGCACACGGATGAACCGGGATGGATTGATCGTCGTCTGGCTCCGACAAACCGCGAGATGTTTGGTTCATTTCTCTTTTTCTTTGTGTTTTTCTTTATGGTTGGGTTGTGTATATGTATTTGCTGTAAACTCGTGTATATTTGTCGCCCATGGCGTTATATGAAATTTGCTTTACAAATATTTATTGGTGATTGTTCTTGATTTTTGCTTAAATGTGCGGGGTTTGGGTCGTGTTAGAGATAAACTTCACAAACTTCAATTAGGGATGATTATCTGTTAGTTTCTGGATGCTAGAGATAGATTTAGGGCTAACAATCCGTAAGGGTGTCGAAACTTAATGCCTCTGTGTCTTGAGTCGGGTGCGAGAGTGCCGATGAGGGTAGCATTGTTGAGTGTTCCGAGATGGACATGTGTTGTGAACGATACCGGGTGATATTGAGGAGTATTGTAAGTTGAGTGTAACTGGTCGGTAAGTTTAAGTTTGTGATGAGTCGATTATGTGCATGCCGGAAAAGTTTGTCTTGCTGAAGAATGAATTTGTTTTATGTTTTAATGTTTACTTTTTCGCATTTACGCTTTAAACCATTTAAACCCAAACTCATAAACGTGAGAGATTGTCGAACGTCATTCTTTCCCTCGAACCTATCTCTGTGGACACGACATAAATCCCGGAGGGAATTCTTTCCGAAAATAAATATTTTTGCTGCTTGCCCTATTCTGCATCCAACAAAATGGCGCCGTTGCAGGGGATTGGTTTTGATATTGAATTGTATTGCGATAGTTTCTTTGTTTTTGAGTTTTGTATATATCGTATATATTGTCTATTTCCATTATGTTTGTTCAAGTGTTGTATACATTTTGTTCCTGTAACTTTTGTTTAAGTGTTTAGTTATGACACTTGCTTTTTGTTTAGTGTGCTCGCTAAGATTTTTTCTTTCAATCTTATGCCTACGTATTCCCGTTTACCGAAACAGGGAAATCAGAGCGTTCGTAGTTCCTCCTATTCTATGGGAGGAAATGGTTGTTTTTGGTGTCTTGTTCAAAGCCCAAGACGTGAAGCGAAAGGTAGTTTGTATCTTGTTCGAAGCCCAAGATGTGAAGCTGAAGAGTGTGTTTGTATCTTGTTCAAAGCCCAAGATATGAAGCTAAAAGGGTTTGACTTTAGAGAGAATTTGTCACCTCTAAAGAAGGGTTTGTCTGTCACAACTGTTGGGTGACTGGTTATAAAGGAGAATTACTTTAACCGGTATATTTGAATCCAGCAATGCCATAATTTCCTTTATAGGGGGTTTTTAACCTGAAGGGGAAAACTTTAACTCAGTGTAGAGCAATGCCATCTTTCCTTAGGAATTTCTCATGCTAAAAGAGGGACAATGGCATGGATGTAGATAATCCAGAGGCTTACCGCTTACAGCGATTAGATGAAAGGGAAGGAGTTATTGATGTTTGTATACTATGAACGAGGCACAGCTTTGATGCTAAAAGGTTGATTGGATCAACCAGTGGTTTTCTTATACAAAGCCTAAGAGGAGGCTAAAATGTGTCTCGTACAAAGCCCAAGAGAGAAGCTAAATGGTTTTGACTCAACGAGGGAATCCTTTGGTATCTCGTATAAAGCCCGAGATGGAGGCTATTTGACTCAACAAGAGAGTTTTTGTATCTCGTACGAAGCCCGAGATGGAGGCTAAAATTTGTTTAGCTCAATTAGAACCTTTTTGTATCTCGTATAAAGCCCGAGATGGAGGCAAAAGGGGTGATTGACTCAACGAGGGAGTCTTTTATGTGTCTCGTACAAAGCCCGAGAGAGAGGCTAAACGTTGTTTGACTCCGCCGGGGAGAATCATTGTACAAAGCCCAAGAGAAGGCTAACTTCACTGGAGAAGAATCATTATACAAAGCCTAAGAGGAGGCTATGGTTACTGTTTCAGTTAAGTGACAGGTCCAGTATACTGATTTTAAAGAGAAAATCAGTTCTTATATGAGTAACACTGTACTCAGGGATTTGATTCAGGGATCCGGGTTATTCCTGTTCTTTAAGGAAGCGGGAAATCCGAAGGGTATTGAGACTGTCCGAGTCTGCAGGTTTCCTTCCTATTGAGAATGTCTTTTAGACTCAAGGAGATTAGACTGTTCGTGTCTAGAGTTCGATCTTTTGTACTATGCTTTGAGAAACAGTAGTAGACTCTATGAAAGGACTGTTCTATGTAGATGATTAAGTTCTGTTCCTATACCTCTAGGAGGTCGTCGGGACAATTTGTACGAAGCCGAAGAGGAGGCTAGAGACTTTTAAGAAGCCGACGGGTCCTTGTACTAAGCCCAAGAGGAGGCTATCATTCCCGGAGGAAGAGATCATTATACGAAGCCTAAGAGGAGGCTGTGAATACTTATAAGAAGCCGTAGGGTCTTTGTACTAAGCCCAAGAGGAGACGAGGTTGCTTTTAGGAAGCCTGTGGGTCCTTGTACGATGCCCAAGAGGAGGCCGATTGCTTTTAAGAAGCCGATGGGTCCCCAAACCCCGATAAATTCAAGGCAAGCTATTCACAAGGAATAGATCAAGTCAGGAAAGTTCGAGAATTTGGAAGAAACTCAAGAGATTCCATTCACGGAGAAAAGATCATTTCTGGGGAGTAGAGTCTCTTGACAAGTGCTTTTAAGAAGCCTGTGGGTCCCCAAACCCCGAGAAATTCAAGGCACTGCTATTTACCGAGAATAGATCAAAGTCAGGAAAGTCCGAGAATTTGTTAGAAACTCAAGAGATGCCATTCACGGAGAAGAGATCATCTCTGGGGCATAGAGTTTCTTTGACAACTTCTACGAGTGACAGTCTATGAAAGGGTTCACAGAGAATGTTGCCTTTCATATCTCCATATTGTTTAACCCCAAGAGGAGGGAAGACTGTGTCTGGTAATCCTATGGGGATCTAGTTTAGACTATTTCTAAGAGTAATCAAGACGGATTTATGCTAGCGTAGTTGCCGGGGAAACTCTAAATATCTATACTATTATTACACAGTCGATATGAGTTTATGAAAGAAGACTTACAGTGAAACAGCCCCACGATACAGTTATATGTATATGAAAGCGGTAAACGAAAGCAATAACCACTTACTCGGTTGTAGAGCTTCCATGCTGTTTGGTTAGTTATTCTACAAAGACAGATTGAAAAGAACAGTATATTCAAAATTAAAGGAGAAAGTGCTTTGAAAAAGAAAGATTTGGGGCTTACAGCTCAAGGAAAGGCCCAGGGTTTTATCAGTGAGCGCACTGTTTGAATTTGTACAGAGGGACTTATACAAGTGACTGTGGCCCAAAAAGGTTTTCCGTACAAAGGGATGGGTCTTACACTCTCTCAAGAGGTCCAAAAAGTTTAAAGAAAAAGAGTGGGGCTTATAACACGAGGGTAGGCCCAATTGATTTTTCCGTTTTAAAATGGCGATCGCGCCGAGGTTTTCTTTTAACGCATAGGGACTTATACAATAAGTGAGGCCCAAATGTTTTTGGTTAAAAGGGGGTTGGGTCTTACACTCTATTAGATGCCCAAAAGTTTTGAATGGGTCTTATAGCTCAAGGAGAGGCCCAAGGGTTATTTTTCAAAAGGGCGACGATCGCGCCGTTTGTTTTTTACGATATCAGGACTTATACAATACACTGAGGCCCAAAAATGATTTGGTCAAAAAAGGATTGGGTCTTACACTCTATTAGAGGCCCAAAAAGTTTTAAAAATGATTTATGAGGGTTGAATTAATCCAAAAACCCTAATTTGTTTTCAAAAATGTATTTAATTGAATAAAAATTCAATTAAAATGATCAAAATTGTTAAACAAGTGAAAAACAAATTGTGATCTTGGATTAATGCTTCAAAAATTAAGTATTGACCTACAAAATAATTAGAAAGCATTAAAAGTTGCAAAATCAATGTGGAAAAAATATTTAAAATGTCAAAAACAATTAAAACATTAATTCTTTGCAAAAATATCAATTATATGAAATAAATAATATTTTTGGGATTTTTTGGGAAAATAAAATATTTTAACATTTTTGTGAATTATTAAAAAAAGAATCAACTCAAAATCATTAAAACTCAGAGAGAAATTAATTTTTGAATCAATTAAATAAAATCACAAAATTCAAATATTCAAATTTCTAAAAATGGCGCCAAGAACACACCAAGAACACGCGTGTGTTCTGGGCTTGGCCAGATTTGCATTTTCTTTCCAATCTCACTGAATACTTGATTATAACATGCAATCCACATATCATTATGCTCGCCTCAACCTCACGATCATGTCTATGTCCATTAATTTCATTTAAATTAAACATATAACAAGAAATCATGAAAAATCCTCAAGAACCCTAATTTCTTCATGAAGACTAGGATTTTTGATACACGATTCAAACAATGCAATTAATTGAGGGGAAACATTCCATGCATGATTGTGAACATATGGCCAAATTATTGTGCAGCAAAAATTGCATGGATCATAGAGTTAGAAGAGCTCATGCTTACCACTTGCAGCTGGTGGTCGTGATTTGTGTTGGAGATGTTACATCTAGGTTCCAATGATGTGGAGAGCTTCCCTAGGTGCCAAGTGATGTGTCTGAGTGCTTGGAATGGATTGAAATGGTTTGGAGTTGAAGATGGCACCTCAACTGCAAAACTGTCAAGAACTTGAGCAATTGGCTGGTGATTTTGTGAAATCTGTGTTCCAGATGTTATGTGAGTGTTTGGATCACTTCTATATGATGTATGTGAGGTGTGTGAGTGATTGGTTTGATTGGAAAAGCTCTCAAACTCAAAACCCGATAGCTACCTTGCTAAGAAAGGCATTTTTGCCCAGAGAAAGAGATTTTGAGGAAAGCATCTGTTAGATGGCTTTGGTGTACTCAAACTGATCACAATTGAGCTCTATTTATAGTAGAGCAAGTTTGTTTTGCAAGGAATAGTGAATGGCAACTGCTAAGTAGGTTTGGCCAATGTTGGCAAATGAAAATCCAAGTCTCCTCTAGCCATTGACTAGAGGTCAGGGCACAGAGCTTTTGTCCCCTTGGTCTTGGATAAGTCTTGACTGATTTCAGATGAGAATGGCTCAGTCCATGCCACCTTGATGCTTCCATTGAATGCTTCAATCCAAATTTGGAGTCTTGTCCCTATTTTGGCCATTCTAGGTTCAAGATGCTATTCTTGTTCCATGGACTTTGGAGACTTGGCTCAGTGATTGTCCCCTTTAGATTCAATCCTCAGATGTGTCCAAGTGGATAGTAGCATTTGAATTTGGCTGATTTTGGAAAATCGAGCAAAATTGCAAATTCTGCCTTGCCTTTGACAGATTTCAGCAAGGTAACTTGCCAATGTCATATCTCATGACTTAAATGGAATTTGGAAATGTTCTTGGCCATTTTGGAAAGCCCTTACATGATACAAAAACTGTTTGAACATGTTTGGTTTTGATCTCTTTTGAATCCAAGTGAAAAATCCCCCTACATTTGGCAAAAAGTGAGGACAGATTTGGACTTAGTGAAAATTTCACTAAGTGTTGGAAAAAGTGACATTTTCATTTTTCAGCCATTTTGATCACTCCATAACTCAAAATCCTTAATGAATTGGACTTAGGTCTAGTTGAAGTTTTTGTAGAGGGTAATGAGGGATACAAATCCATCTTTGGATGGGAAAAAATGGCCTTGTGGTTTAGGAGTTATGATCCTCCAAAGTTGGTACCCTTGTTACTTTATTTTTAACTTAGAAAATTTTCTAAGTTTTTATGGTTACCCCTTTTACAAGTTATCCAACTTTTCTTGATTTTTCTTGATGAATGATGATTCAAATCATACATTAACATCATTTTAGGGTTAAAAATCCATTTTGGTGAAAAATCTCAAAAAGTCAAAGTTGACTTTTGTGCACAGTTGACTTTTTATCAGATGAATTCCAAACTGTGCAATTCTTCAGGAAATCATGTCCTTGACCAAAATCAAACTTGATGGACATGCTCCATGGGTGTCATAGGGTATATTGAGGCATGTCCTAGGGTTTGGGAGCATGTCCTGGTCAAAAGTCAAAGTTACAGTTGACTTTCCTCGCGAAACCCTAATTGTGGTGCAGATGAAATTGAGACTTGTTGCTCCAACTTCTTGGATTAATCCATTGTCCCAAATGGATCAATATGGTATATTAGAGATCCCCAAACCCTCTCTTGAGGTCTTTGTTCATGATTTGTCCCAAAAGTCAACTTAGGGGTGAATTAGGTCAAGAAACCCTAATTCCTGATTGTTGATGTATGCATCCCCTGAGGCAAAATTGACTTAATGAATGGGTCCATGAGGTTCCATGGAGTATATTAGGTTGTGTTTTGGATCTTTGGCTTGTGTCCAGATGAAAATTTCCATCTGGAGGCCCTAGTCGATCAAAACCCTAATTTGGTGATACTGGCGATCTTGAGGCTTGATCCATCTAGAAGGGAGCAACCTTGTGCTTAATCCTTGAAGTGGGAGTCCTCTTGATCCCTTGTGAATGTTTGAGAGGTTAGACAAGTTAAAGATCATGTCATTCCTTGATTGATCATTTGTCTAAGGCTCTGAGAGGGCTTAAAACCCTAATTTTGATTGTAGTGAATGCTCACCCATCTTTGGGGAGAATGATGAAGTATGATGGTTCCCCCATATTGTGATGATGATTTGAAAAATGATGGGAAATCTTAGTGGTCAAAATTTGGGGTATAACAGATGCCCCTATTTAATCTTCTTGGACACGAAGGTGTGAATGACGAAGGTATTCGGGCATTCGGGATGCAAGAGGATTAAATATCGGAATACCCGAAATTTTGATGGTGGTTATGAATGGTAGCGCACGCATTCATCTTCTTTTGCTAAGCAATGATACTTAGAAAAGGTTAACTTCCCCTCGATCCTGATCTTCAGCCAAGGAGCTGGTTTCAGTTTTCTTTTGAGATGAACTTTCCCTCGATCCCGGTTTCCTACCAAGGAACTGGTCTTAGTTTCTGATTTAAACTTCCCCTCGATCTTGGTTTCCTACCGAGGAACTGGTCTTAGTTTCTGATTTAAACTTCCCCTAGATCCTGGTTTCCTACCGAGGAACTGGTCTTAGTTTCTTTCGTCAATAAACTTTACTTACAAGGGACGCTATTTGTAGCGGTTTTCCTCAAACTTCTCGCCGAATTTTCCTGGGGAGATGCCATTTGAGTGGAAAAAGTTTCGATGTCAGACTTGCTGGGAACCCAGTCGTCTGAGTTATAGAGGTGTACAAACTTCTCTGTTGGAGACGCCATTTGTTTCTACTGAGGGGAAAGCAGGTCTCTTGGGAGACTGTTGTCGCTTGGGATCTTACATCATACTTTTCTCGGGATCTTCCCGGAGAAATGCCATATGATGGGGTCCAATTTTGAGGTGTCGGTGACCTTTTCATCGGTGGGTTTTTCAGAGAAAGGTAGCTGTACTGCCAAATCTCTGCTTAGGAGGCTTTCTCTGTGGATTTTCCTTAATCCGGGAAAGCAAGGATATCATCTTCAATGGCGAAGAGTGACATTTGTAGAAAGCTTCTCTGGCTTTTCAAACGTTCAAGTTATCAAAGTGGTCAAAGGCCAACTTCCTCCCAAAAATAAACTGGAGGCGAGGTTGTTCAAACGCAGCGTTTCCTGACGAGGCAAGAACTGACAACTCGATTGAGAGAACTTCTATCACTAGGGGATAAGATCGACTAGTGTGATAGTGATGCAATATGAAATGTGAATACAAATCAAATAATGCATGATGTGTGTATGTTTATGCTGACAAAACTGACGCGACATACAAGCTGACAGGTGAACACGATTGGATACTCGGCCATCGCGGGGCGAAGAAGTACCGTTGGTCCAAAAGTAGCAATTCTACCTTGCTTAGGAGAATTAGTCCTCGCGGGGAACTATGTTGGCCGGGCTTAGGAGATGAGAACTCGGTTGAAGCGTGTCAGACGAAACAAGGTCTTTGACACAGTTAATCCCTTCATTCAGGCGTACTGGGTTAGAATGAGTACTTTGATTCTGCACTTTGAAGTTAGCTTACTTCTGGAGAAGCGGTTGAGATTCTTTTGATGTCTAACAGTCAAAAGAAATTGCCATCTTTATTTTAAAGCAGAAAAAGTTTTAATAAGTAAATTCATTTTTGTTTTATTTCAAGAGTCATTAATCATGTTAACAACGTCGTTCTGTAAAGCTAAAACAAATAAGAATTACAAACAAAAGCACAAGGGCTCAAATTTTATTGATAAGATGGAGATCAGCCAAAAGCGTGATTCCATTGAGTATTTACGAAGTTTGAAAATGGTAATTTACAGGGAAAAGGGCTACTTTGAAACATAACGACCACTATCCTTCTACCAACTTTGAATTCGGGGCATCCTGAGCTTCTGTCGAAGATGATCTTGACTGGAGTTTTCCTCCGATGGATGGTGTAACTGCTGCTGCTGCTGAGGAACTAGCCTCTGTTGAACATAGTTACTTGCCATTATCCTTAATTTTTGCCTGGATTGTACTGTGATGTTTCCAATCCATCGGGATGATTTTTTTTATTTTGTCTCTAACTTTTGCCTGGACCGCCCTTTCGGGTTTTCAATCCACCGAGACGTTTTTTTTAGTTTAGGCGAAGTATTTCTTGACTACATCAACATTCGTGGGGTAGGCAAATTCCTCTCCGTCCATGGTTGCAAGTCTCAAGGCGCCGCCTGAGAAAGCTTTTGTGACCACATAGGGGCCATCATAATTCGGAGTCCACTTGCCCCGAGAATCAGTGAGAAATGATTGTATCTTTTTTAGCACAAGGTCTCCTTTCTTGAAAACACGAGGTCGAACCTTTTTGTCGAACGCCTTCTTCATTCTCTACTGATACAACTGACCATGGCATAGTGTCGTGATTCGCTTCTCCTCGATCAGATTCATTTCGTCGTGTCGACTTTGACACCATTCAGCTTCTGTAAGCTTAGCTTCCATCAATACTCGGATTGACGGGATCTCTACTTCTATGGGGAGCACTGCCTCCATGCCATATACTAGAGAGAAAGGGGTGGCCCCTGTTGAAGTGCGGACAGATGTGCGATAACCGTGAAGAGCAAAGGGTAGCATCTCGTGCCAATCTTTGTAGGTTACAACCATCTTTTGAACGATCTTCTTGATGTTCTTATTGGCTGCTTCTACCGCTTCGTTCATCTTGGGTCGGTAGGGAGATGAGTTATGGTGTTCGATCTTGAACTCTGCGCACAACTCCTTCATCATCTTGTTGTTCAAGTTAGATCCATTGTCAGTAATGATCTCGCTTGGAACACCATAACGACAGATGGTATTGTTTTTGATAAATCGGACCACCACTTGTCGGGTTACATTGGCGAATGACGCTGCTTCGACCCACTTGGTGAAATAGTCAATGGCTACCAGGATGAACCGATGTCCGTTTGAATCCTTAGGTTCAATCATGCCAATCATGTCGATTTCCCATATGGAAAATGGCCATGGGGAAGAGAGAACTTTGAGATGTGATGGCGGTACATGAATTTTGTCGGAGTATATCTGACACTTGTGACACCTCTTCATGTACTTGTAGCAGTAAGATTCCATTGTCAACCAATAGTACCCTACTCTCAGAATTTTTCTCGCCATTGTGTGTCCGTTGGCATGAGTGCCAAAGGATCCTTCATGAATTTCTTTCATAAGCATGTCTGCTTCTGGTCTGTCTACGCATCGGAGCAAGACCATGTCAAAATTTCTCTTATAGAGAGTGTCACCGGTCAGGAAGAAGTTTCCAGTCAATCTTCTGAGGGTTTTTCTATCTTTCCTGGATACCCCAGGTGGGTATTCTTGTTTCTGAAGGAAGCATTTGATATCATGATACCAAGGTTTGTCGTCTATGACTGCTTCAATCGTGAAGATGTAAGCGGGCCGTTCAAGGCGCATTATGTCGATCTTAGGTATGTCATTCCATTGACCTACACTAATCATGGAAGAGAGTGTGGCTAATGCATTAGCCATGTGATTCTCATCACGAGGGATATGATGAAACTCAACTCTGTCGAAGAAGGGTAGCAACCTTCTTGCGTAGTCTTTGTAAGGAATCAATCCTAATTGGTATGTGTTCCAATCTCCTTTTATCTAATTGATAACCAAAGCTGAGTCGCCATATACTTCCAAGTTTTTGATCCTTAAATCAATCGCTTCCTCGAGACCCATAATACAAGCTTCGTATTCGGCCTCGTTGTTCGTACATTTGAACGTAAGTCTGCCAGTGAAAGGAATGTGGGTACCCTGAGGGGTAATAATGATTGCCCCAATTCCGTTCCCATAATGATTAACTGCTCCGTCAAAGATTAGTCCCCATTGGGAACCTGGTTCTGGCCCTTCACTGGGTAGCGGTTCATCGCAATCTTTCATTTTTAGATACATGACATCTTCGTCTAAGAAGTCAAACCCGATTAATTCCTGATCGTAAATCGGTTGATGAGCCAAATGATCGGCTAAAATACTCCCCTTAACGGCTTTCTGAGCGTGGTACTCTATGTCATATTCTAATAACAGCATCTGCCAACGGGAAATCCTTCCCGTAAGAGCAGGTTTTTCGAAAACATACTTGATTGGATCCATTTTGGAGATTAACCAAGTAGTGTGATGAATCATGTATTGGCGAAGACGTTTGGCTGCCCAAGCCAAAGCACAGCAAGTTTTCTCAAGCATCGTGTACAGAGTTTCGCAGTCGATGAATTTCTTGCTCAAATAGTAAATGGCAGACTCTTTCCTTTTGGTTTCGTCTTGTTGGCCAAGTACACATCCCATTGAGTCATCTAGGACTGTGAGGTAAATGATCAGTGGTCTTCCTTCCACTGGAGGTGATAGAATCGGCGGATTCAATAGGTATTCCTTGATATTGTCGAAGGCGGTTTGGCAATCTTCTGACCAAACGCAATCCTGGTTCTTTTTTAGTAACTTGAAAATCGGCGCACATGTGGCGGTCATAAGGAATATGAATCTGGAGATGTAGTTCAAACGTCCCAGGAATCCTCTGACTTGTTTTTTCAGTTTTTGGAGAAGGCATTTCTTGAATGGCCTTGACCTTGTCAGGATCAACCTCAATTCCTTTCTGGCTGGCGATGAACCCTAGTAGTTTCCCTGAACGGACACCGAATGTGCACTTGTTGGGATTCAAGCAGAGCTTTAATTTTCTTAAACGTTCGAACAATTTTGACAGATGTTCAACGTGCTCACTCTCTGTTTTCGATTTTGCAATCATATCATCGACATATACCTCGATTTCTTTGTGTATCATGTCATGAAATAGAGTAGTCATGGCCCTTTGATAGGTTTCCCCGGCATTCTTCAAACCGAACGGCATTACCTTGTAACAAAAGGTACCCCATGGGGTAATGAACGAAGTTTTCTCCATGTCTTTCGGCGCCATTTTGATCTGGTTATAGCCCGAGAATCCATCTATGAAGGAGAAAACTTTGAACTTTGATGTGCTGTCTACCAGCATGTCAATGTGTGGTAAAGGAAAGTCGTCCTTTGGACTAGCCTTGTTCAGATCCCTGTAGTCGACACACATTCTAACCTTTCCGTCCTTTTTCGGAACGGGTACGATATTGCTACCCATTGAGGATATTCAGACGTAGCGAGGAAACCCGCGTCAATCTGTTTCTATACCTCCTCTTTGATTTTGATGGCCATGTCCGGGTGAGTGCCTCTCAACCTTTGCTTTACTGGCGGATATTCCGATCTTAACGGTAAGTGATGTTCCACGATGCTGGATCCAACCCTGGCATATCTTGATAGGACCAAGCGAATACATCGGGAAATTCTCCGAGAAGCTTTATCAAACCCTCTCTGGCAGTTGGACTGAGCAGTGCCCCAATCCTGATTTCTTTTCTCTCTTGTTCTGAACCCAAGTTTACCATTTCCAATGGTTCTTTGTGAGGTTCAATGGACCTTTCCTCTTGTCTGAGTAGTCGGGAGATCTCTTCTGGAATTTCGTTGTCATTTTCTTCTTCAGCCTCGAATACCGGGAACTCAAAGTTGGGAGAAGGCATCGGATCGTATGTTTCAACTGGGTTTAAAACAAGCAATCTGCATGACGTGATGATTCGTGTTTAGAAGAGATAGAGAAAATGCAAGTGTGTGTAGTGTATTTTTTTTTACTGCTTGTCTTTATTTGAATTGTTTTTTAGGATTACCATTTTCTGAAAAAAGCAAAAAGAGAAAACAGCAATTAATGCAGAAATTACAGAACGACGTTATTTTATTAATGAACAAGTCAATCCTTGAAACTACAGCCCTATAAAACAAAACTCTACCGCTTTGGGCTAAGCGAAGAGGGAAATTTTATAGAAAGCGGGCCCTATCAAAACATATGTTTCACCTGGGCAGGGTGAAAGGTTAAAGATGGCAATTACTTTGACTGATGAACAATCTTCGGAATCTCGACGACAACCCATTGGAGGCGAACTCCTCGGTGAATCACAAAGTCTGGCACCTTCCTTGATTTGTCTTCAGAAATAACGCTGATTTCTGGTGGAGCGGGATCATTGGAATCTGTCTCCCAGGCAGAGTTGCATTTTGCATAGTATTTGTGCTCTCAACTGTATCTCCCCATCCAGTTGGCTGGATATCTTCGAGCCTGATACGAGAGCTTTCGGGCGCGGTGTATTTGACCATGAATTCGTATTTTCCACTCGGTTATCCCAGGGTGTCCCACACTTCTTTCGAACTGGAGGAGTCATCTCTCTCGATGACGTTGACCTCGGGAAAAGCATAGTTGATGAATTCAAGTCCTGCAAACGTTGCAAATTCATCTTCATGTTGAGTAGTTTCTGAATGACCTGAGTGTTGATCCCATGACATGGTGGGGACACAGGTATTCTGTTCAATGATGGTCAGCTGAGTTTCATTACTCGGCTGACTTTCTTACCCCAAATCTCCTGGATAAGGTTGCCACATTGGCAGACCATCCATTGGGCCATAGTAATTGTGGTCAAAGTTGTCTTTCATCAGAGTGTCTTCCTCTAATGAATTTGGCGGAGCACGGCATCCTTTCGGATCATAATCCCCATATATCATTTCGACATCTGACCTTGGTATAAATTTCGGACTCTGTGCAGGATAGCAAAAAGGCATAGGTACCTCTTCCTGAGACATATAACTGTCCTTGTTAAGATAGGACTTCCATTCTTCATCTGTGTCAGAGGGATCTTCCTCATTGATAGCATGAACTATTTGAGACACTGGGTGAAGGAAACCTCCACTGTGGAAGAAGTTTTGAAGGGGATGAAGACTTTCATCTTTGGCAGCTGTTTGGATACAGGTTGCAGAAAAACCAATACCCTTCTTTGTTTTATTGTCAATGGGAATGACAAGTTGTCCCCATCCTGTTGTATCGGTACCATCCTGTTGTATCGGTACTCTCGACCGCTTTGATAGCATCGTTGTATGAGGAAATCGAGGTTCCTCCTTTGAAATGATTGTTCTTGCTTACCGACAGTGCTTGGAACTGAGTTCCAATAACCTCCTCGGGCTTTATACCAGTAGATGATGACAAGTTTCTTACAAGCAAGGCTTGTTCCCCACAAACCGTAACAAGTTGATCATTTTAAACGAACTTTAGCTTTTGGTGGAGGGTTGAAGTAACCGCTCCAGCCTGATGTATCCAAGGTCTTCCTAATAAACAACTGTAGGTTGCCCGGATGTCCATGACCTGGAAAGTGACTTGGAAAGTATGAGGACCGATAGTTATGGGAAGATCAACTTCGCCGATAACTATTTTTCTGGATCCGTCGAATGCTTTGACGACGACCTCGCTGACTCTCATCGGAGGGCCTTTGAATGATAATTGCGTCAAAGTGGACTTCGGCATAACATTCAGGGCTGACCCTGTGTCTACCAGTACGCTGGCTAAAGCATCGTCCTGGCAATTAACTATAATGTTGAGCGCCATGTTATGACGGTGACCCTCTTCGGGTAATTCCTCATCACTAAATCCCAAATTATTGCAGGAAGTGATGTTAGAGACAATACTATCGAACTGTCTGATTGTTGCATCCTGTTCCACAAAGGCTTGCTCCAAGACTTTCTGTAGAGCCTCCCTATGCGCTTCTGAACTGAGTAACAGCGATAATACCGAGATCTTTGAAGGAGTTTGTAACAGTTGATCAACAATGTTGTATTCACTCCTTTGGATGAGCTTCAGCATCTCATCATTATTTTTCAAAAGGTCGGGATTACTGGACTGACCGACTGGTGGATTAGGAACTTCTGTGTGAGGTTCCTTTTCCTTGTTAGGTTCTCCAACTCCTCGGTTGAAGATTCTACCGCTCCGTGTTACACAACTGATGTCTGCAATATTCACGACGGAGGGTAATGGAATTTCCTTTCCATTTTCAACTATCGTTGCACCGTATTTATAAGGGATAGCCTTAGTTGATTCATACGGTAGTAGTCCCGGTAGATAATGACTATGGGAACCTTATGATTTTTCTGACCATCATAAGTAATCTCGATCCGTTCCCGGTTGGGAACTTTAGATTCGTCAACTAGAGGGATAATGGCAAAAACATCCCTGGTTCTGTGATGACCAGATATTGTGACAACATCCTCCACTTGATCGGCAAGGTAATTTGGCGTCCAGTTGATGGGTCCAGAACCCGGATATGGACGAATCTCTCCACGATCCACCTGCCCCTGGGGAGCTACTCGCACAAGGTAACACCCTTGGTTACTTTCCGAACAGACGCTACAACGGTCATAATTGTGTGGTGGCACCTGGCCACGCCCACTTTGAATACAATGTAACCTCACTAGGTTAGCTTCCACTGATCGGACATCCTAACTCTGACGCCAAGTAGGATTCCTGTTACTGATACTAATCTGCTGAGTATCTTCATCCATGTAGATTGGCATCCACCAATGATTTAACAAGTGCTGAAGTGCCTCCTGGACAAGGGTACAACCTCGATCGTTTTTGCAACCTGCTTTACAGCTTTGATAGTCATGTGATATTAAGAATCCGAGTCGGACCTGCTCAGCATGTAGCTCTACCAGGTTGGTATTCATCACGTGAATATCGAAGATCTGAACCATGTTGATCTGATAGGGATTCCTATCATGGTAGTCTTGGATCCATCCAAGATCCATCTGACGCTGGAGGGCCTCTTGTATGAAAGAGCATCCCTGTTTGTTTACCGAGTAAGTCAGACAGGAACTGTAATCGTGCCACGGCAGATTATGATACTGGCTTTGCCTTGAGTGCATTGCCACCAAGTTGGCATTCATTGCACGGATATCGTGGTTCTGAATGACGTTAGAATTCGTGTAAACCATGTTAACTCCACGAACTCGGTGCTCTTGGATCCATCCGAGATCCATCTGTTCCTGTAGAACTGCTTGCACAACAGAACATCCTTGGTTGTCTTTAGAGCAGATATCACACTAATGATAGTTATGAGGTGGCACATGGTCATATCCACTCTGTCTACAATGCATCTTGACCAAATTGGTTTTCAACAAGAGTACATCGTGAATTTGATAGACATCGTTAGTCTCTCCTTCAATCAGGTTGACTGCAGCTTTCTCATGTTGAGGCAGCGGGTTTGTGAGAACATTAGGATTCGTATCCTTGAAGGATAAGACCCCGCTCCTAACAAGTTTTTGCACGTCGGACTTGAAATTAAGGCAAGTCTCTATGTTATGCCCTGATCCTCCTTGATGATAAGGGCATGTATGATCCACCTTAAACTAAAAAGGCGGATTTTCCGGTACTGTAAGAGGAGATTTAGTCTGAATGTGCCCCTTAGCCAGTAGTAACGGAAACAGCTCTGCGTACGTTACGGGTATAGGATCAAATTCTGGTGGCCGTGTTGTACGGTTGTTGTTATATTGGGGACGAGCCTGCTGAAGAGGTTGTTGTGTCCTTTGCTGGTCAGGTTGGCTCTACACAACCTGAGGTTGATACGTAGGAATAGGCGCAGGGCTGATAGCAGGAGTCACAGCTGCTACCGGTTGATAACGTCGCCTTTGCTTTCCGAGAGAGATATTCCCAATATCTTGCTCTTTTTTCTTAGGGAGAGCACTACCGTATTTTTTAGTACCGCTCGTCGATCCAGTGTCTTTTACCAAACGTCCTTCTCGGACGGCTTCCTCAAGACGTACGCCCATGCCGACCATCTCGGTGAAATCACTGGGCGCACTGGCAACCATTCGGTCATAATAAAACGAGCTTAAGGTCTTTAAGAAGATCTTTGTCATCTCTTTTTCCTCAAGAGGTGGACAAATTTGAGCGGCAATTTCACGCCACCTTTGAGCATACTCCTTAAAGGTTTCCTTGTCCTTTTGCGACATCGATTTGAGTTGATCTCTGTCGGGTGCCATGTCCAAATTATATTTGTATTGTTGGACGAAGGCAGTACCAAGATCTCTAAATGTACTAATCGTAGTATGGTTTAAACCCATGTACCATTTTAATGCGGCACCGATTAAACTATCCTGGAAGTAGTGAATCAGTAGGTCCTGATTCTCCGTCTGAGCTGACATCCGCCGAGCGTACATCACCAGATGGCTTTGAGGGCAAGAGTTACCCTTGTATTTTTCAAAGTCGGGCACTTGGAACTTGTATGGGACTTTCACATTGGGGACCAAGCAGAGGTCTGCGGTGTCCTTTCCAAATAGATCCTGACTGCGAATGGCTTGCAGTTCCTTCTGCATTTCCAAGAACTGCTCCTGGAATTCCTCCATTCTATCAAACATAGTTTCCTTCTTACCAGAAGGTGTCTGTGGAATCTGTCCTTCTGGGACAGTGTGCACCACAAGGGGTGGTACCGTGACTATGGTAGTGAGTCTTAGCGTTTCCCAAAGTTTGTAACCTTCAGGAGTCTTTAGTATGCCCCTGGCATCTTCGCTTTCCCGGAGTTTGTAACCTTCAGGCCCAGCGGCTTCTGTTGTGATTCCCTGATCTTCAGTGATCGGCGGAACATATCCTTCCGGGATATAGTTAACAGGTATGCCCCAAGGACGATCTTTCGGCATTTGATACCTAGGATCATACTTTTCTACTATGGGCGTTAAGGTGATCTCTGAGATCACAGTCCTTTGTAGCTGAGCTTCTACCATGGCTTGCATGTCGTTACGAAGCTTTCTCATATCTTCTCTCAGAGCGTCGATATCTTCTTTCAAATCTCTATTTTCTTCCTCAAGATCATCCATCTTTTTTAGACGATTGGCCCAAGTATTATACGAATGAGACAGTTTGACTCTAGAATCGAGACACAAACGTGAGATTCGTAGGTAAGAAGAATACGCGATGTGAGAATGATGAATGCAATTATTATATTAATTGTTTAAGGTTTAATTAAAATAAACTTTGACAATTAGATTGCAAATATCAAACAGTGGGGAAACCCCTTTTTATTGAAATTCAAAGGATTACAGAAATGGAAATACAGTAGATTACAAAGTGCAGAAACAGAAACCTAAACTAATGGGTCCCGAGTCCTCTCTGAAGAGAAATCGGGTGCTGATTCTGGTATCTTCCTTTTCTTTGACCGGGGCTCTTGGGCCGTTGTCGGGTTGTCATTCCTTTGCCAGGTGAAAGGAGTGAGCAAATTCCTTTGGTTATCCTGATTATCTACAGCATGTTGCTCTAAAATCTCAATCAGAGCGTCTTTCTCTTTCAGTAATTGCTGTATTTTGATGCACTCTACGTCGAGGGTGCGGTACTTGTTCTTCCAAGACCTTCTCTCCCTTTGAACTTTGTTGAGAGTAACCTGGAGCTTTTCAGTTTCCGTCATGAAGTACATGACAGATTCCCTCGGCGGAAGAATTCCGTAACGAGGATAAGGCATCTTTAGCTTGAAAGCTCTAGTTTATACCCAATGGAGATAAGGCTCCACCGAGACACAGTTTGGTTTTCCTAGAGACTTCCATCCTTTCTTATGAACGTGTTTCCAAGCGTGCACTATTTCCATCTTTAGTGCTCTGTCGTTTTCTCCTTCCTTGAAGAAAAGACCTTCCAGATGAACACCCAGTGGGATATACCTCATCGGGTATCCAAATTGACGATGAACGAGAACTGGATGTTAGTTGATTCCTCCTTTAGTTCCTATGAGGGGTACGTTGGGGAAGTTTCCACAACGATTAATGATTCTGATTCCCTCATAGACCCTATTGCACCAATCTATATCAGAGTTGGTAAGAGACAAGATCTTCTGCGACCAACGTAAGGCACTCTTGCAATCCCAAAAAGCAGCAGACTTGGGCAAGTGGGAGATAAACCATTTATAAAGCAGAGGTACACAACATGTGATCTCCCATCCGCTGTATAAATTTCCCAAGTGCACAGAATGATACGCATCTGCGAGCAAGGTCGGCACAGGATTTACAATGAGAAAAAACTTAATGGAGTTGACATCGACGAAGTTATTAATGTTGGGAAACAAAAATAACCCGTAGGTGAGCAAGACAAAGATGCTTTCAAAAGCAGTCATGTTTCCTATACTGGCAAAATACATGGCCTTCTTTGTCAAGAACTGGGCTGGCAAACCTTGGATGCCACCCTTAGCGGTCATGTGAGTCCTAACTTCAGACCCGTCCAAATGAATTGCTCTTGCAATGGTCTGATTCTTTGGAATTTCTTCCAGTCCAGAAAATGGAGCTCGATCTGTGATATGTAAATCAATCAGATGAGAATACTCCTCCAGCGTTGGTGCGAGCTGGTAATCCGAGAATGTGAAACAGTGATAAACCGGATCATAAAACTGAATGAGCGCATCTATGATTCCCTCAATCACATGGACTCTTAATAGTGGTAGCAGACCTCCGTACTTGGCTCTGAAAGCCTCAGGGTTAGTGATCATCCTTGCTAACCTTCTTAAATCCTCTAGCTTTGGAACCTTGAAGGTGTACGTATGAGTTCTCCTTCTACCGAAATCCATTAGTGCAATCCTTTTCTCTGATATTTGCAATCACTGTCTTAGTTTACTTTGAAAAACAGAGAGACTAGAAGAGAAGATTTTTTGAATGTTTTAATGTTTTTTAAATGAATGCATGAATGCAGCACACAAAAACATAGAAAAAACATGGGGTCAAAGGGTCGTTGTCATGAAGTCAAGGCTCTACCCATCCCCAAAGGTTTATACTAAGGTGATTTTTGTACCTGTACTCATTATCATCAGCTCCTCCCAGGAAAGCAAAACAACAAGCGGATCGCCAGCGAGTTGTAGAGCAATCTTAGAGTAAGTGCCATTCACCGAGAATAGATCACCAGCCTCAAATGAGGGTAGTATCGCGTAACAACTATTCCCGATAGTTTTCGCACTACAAAAGGGTTTGGCTCCTCAGCTTCTCAAACTTAACAATCGGCCCATTGTCTAGGTGAGAGAATGGGTTGCATTGGTCAGCCTCCCCTGAGGTTGATGGTCGACCTCGTCGCCATCACTTATCTTAAGTGTATACTCGATCTTTCCACATGCGGCATCACACGCATTCCCATTAGCAGAAAAATAAACACATATAGCAATTAGGAAAAGCAGTATATATATTTGTCCTAAACATCCTAGACCTTTAAAGCTATGAATCCTAAGTTCCTGACAGAAAATGGGTTCCCCGGCAGAAGCCCCAATCTGTGGTATTCACACAAGAGGTGAAAAGGAAGACCATGCCTAGATCTAACTTTGAACTGATAGGGCCCCACGGAGGGCGCCATTTTTCTGTAGCGAGCGATTTTGGACACGGTTCTTAAGCGTTGGTCGCTCTCTGCGATTGAGCTTTAACTACATGTCAATTCATTTTTTATCCTATTGTGAGCTGAATAAGGAAGGGAAATAGATGTCTCCAATTAACCCTGCTTTGCATACTGAGTTTAAACAGCGGTCTGTTAGGTTACGGATGCTATCAATGTGGGGGGGCCTTTCTTGTGTTATTTTGACAGACAGGTTTCTGACGGGGAACAAGGATTAGGATGTTAGGACTGATGCTTTTTGATTGATGGAGATATGGGATTTGGGTTTTTTGTTTAGTGTGCTCGCTAAGATTTTTTCTTTCAATCTTATGCCTACGTATTCCCTTTTACCGAAACAGGGAAATCAGAGCGTTCGTAGTTCCTCCTATTCTATGGGAGGAAATGGTTGTTTTTGGTGTCTTGTTCAAAGCCCAAGACGTGAAGCGAAAGGTAGTTTGTATCTTGTTCGAAGCCCAAGATGTGAAGCTGAAGAATGTGTTTGTATCTTGTTTAAAGCCCAAGATATGAAGCTAAAAGGGTTTGACTTTAGAGAGATTTGTCACCTCTAAAGAAGGGTTTGTCTGTCACAACTGTTGGGTGACTGGTTATAAAGGAGAATTACTTTAACCAGGATATTTGAATCCGGCAATACCATAATTTCCTTTATAGGGGGTTTTTAACCTGAAGGGGAAGACTTTAACTCAGTGTAGAGCAATGCCATCTTTCCTTAGGAATTTCTCATGCTAAAAGAGAGACAGTGGCATGGATATAGATAATCCAGAGGCTTGCCGCTTACAGCGATTAGATGAAAGGGAAGGAGTTGTTGATGTTTGTATACTATGAACGAGGCACAGCTTTGATGCTAAAAGGTTGATTGGATCAACCAGTGGTTTTCTTATACAAAGCCTAAGAGGAGGCTAAAATGTGTCTCGTACAAAGCCCGAGAGAGAAGCTAAATGGTTTTGACTCAACGAGGGAATCCTTTGGTATCTCGTATAAAGCCCGAGATGGAGGCTATTTGACTCAACAAGAGAGTTTTTGTATCTCGTACGAAGTCTGAGATGGAGGCTAAAATTTGTTTGGCTCAATAAGAACCTTTTTGTATCTCGTATAAAGCCCGAGATGGAGGCGAAAGGGGTGATTGACTCAACGAGGGAGTCTTTTATGTGTCTCGTACAAAGCCCGAGAGAGAGGCTAAACGTTGTTTGACTCTGCTGGGGAGAATCATTGTACAAAGCCCAAGAGGAGGCTAACTTCACTGGAGAAGGATCATTATACAAAGCCTAAGAGGAGGCTATGGTTACTGTTTCAGTTAAGTGACAGGTCCAGTATACTGATTTTAAAGAGAAAATCAGTTCTTATATGAGCAACACTGTACTCAGGGATTTGATTCAGGGATCCGGGTTATTCCTGTTCTTTAAGGAAGCGGGAAATCCGAAGGGTATTGAGACTGTCCGAGTCTGCAGGTTTCCTTCCTATTTAACGAAGGGGTCACTTGAGAATGTCTTTGAGACTCAAGGAGATTAAACTGTCCGTGTCTAGAGTTCCATCTTTTTTATTATGCTTTGAGAAATAGTAGTAGACTCTATGAAAGGACTGTTCTATGCAGATGATTAAGTTCTGTTCCTATACCTCTAGGAGGTCGTCGGGACAATTTGTACGAAGCCCAAGAGGAGGCTAGAGACTTTTAAGAAGCCGACGGGTCCTTGTACTAAGCCCAAGAGGAGGCTATCATTCCCGGAGGAAGAGATCATTATACGAAGCCTAAGAGGAGGCTGTGAATACTTCTAAGAAGCCGTAGGGTCCTTGTACTAAGCCCAAGAGGAGGCGGGGTTGCTTTTAGGAAGCCTGTGGGTCCTTGTACGATGCCCAAGAGGAGGCCGATTGCTTTTAAGAAGCCGATGGGTCCCCAAACCCCGAGAAATTCAAGGCAAGCTATTCACAAGGAATAGATCAAGTCAGGAAAGTTCGAGAATTTGGAAGAAACTCAAGAGATGCCATTCACGGAGAAAAGATCATTTCTGGGGAGTAGAGTCTCTTGACAAGTGCTTTTAAGAAGCCTGTGGGTCCCCAAACCCCGAGAAATTCAAGGCAATGCTATTCACCGAGAATATATCAAAGTCAGGAAAGTCCGAGAATTTGGAAGAAACTCAAGAGATGCCATTCACGGAGAAGAGATCATCTCTGGGGAATAGAGTTTCTTTGACAACTTCTACGAGTGACAGTCTATGAAAGGGTTCACAGAGAATGCTGCCTTTCATATCTCCATATTGTTTAACCCCAAGAGGAGGGAAGACTGTGTCTGGTAATCCTATGGGGATCTAGTTTAGACTATTTCTAAGAGTAATCAAGACGGCTTTATGCTAGACATAGTTGTCGGGGAAACTCTAAATATATATACTATTATTACACAGTCGATATGAGTTTATGAAAGAATACTTACAGTGAAACAGGCCCACAATACAGTTATATGTATATGAAAGCGGTAAACGAAAGCAATAACCACTTACTCGGTTGTAGAGCTTCCATGATGTTTGGTTAGTTGTTCAACAAAGACAGATTGAAAACAACAGTATATTCAAAATCAAAGGAGAAAGTGCTTTGAAAAAGAAAGATTTGGGGCTTACAGCTCAAGGAGAGGCCTAGGGTTTTATCAGTGAGCGCAATGTTTGAATTTGTATAGAGGGACTTATACAAGTGATTGTGGCCCAAAAAGGTTTTCCGTACAAAGGGATGGGTCTTACACTCTCTCAAGAGGTCCAAAAAGTTTAAAGAAAAAGAGTGGGGCTTATAACACGAGGGTAGGCCCAATTGATTTTTCCGTTTTAAAATGGCGATCGCGCCAAGGTTTTCTTTTAACGCAGAGAAACTTATACAATAAGTGAGGCCCAAATGTTTTTGGTTAAAAGAGGGTTGAGTCTTACACTCTATTAGAGGCCCAAAAGTTTTGAATGGGTCTTATAGCTCAAGGAGAGGCCCAAGGGTTATTTTTCAAAAGGGCGACGATCGCGGCGTTTGTTTTTGACGGTATCGGGACTTATACAATACACTGAGGCCCAAAAATGATTTGGTCAAAAAAGGATTGGGTCTTACACTCTATTAGAGGCCCAAAAAGTTTTGAAAATGATTTATGAGGGTTGAATTAATCCAAAAACCCTAATTTGTTTTCAAAAATGTATTTAATTGAATAAAAATTCAATTAAAATGATCAAAATTATTTAACATGTGAAAAACAAATTGTGATCTTGGATTAATGCTTCAAAAATTAAGTATTGACCTACAAAATAATTAGAAAGCATTAAAAGTTGCAAAATCAATGTGGAAAAAATATTTAAAATGTCAAAAACAATTAAAACATTAATTCTTTGCAAAAATATCAATTATATGAAATAAATAATATTTTTGGGATTTTTTGGGAAAATAAAATATTTTAACATTTTTGTGAATTATTAAAAAAAGAATCAACTCAAAATCATTAAAACTCAGAAAGAAATTAATTTTTGAATCAATTAAATAAAATCACAAAATTCAAATATTCAAATTTCTAAAAATGGCGCCAAGAACACGCGCGTGTTCTGGGCTTGGCCAGATTTGCATTTTCTCTCTAATCTCACTGAATACTTGATTATAACATGCAATCCACATATCATTATGCTCGTCTCAACCTCACGATCATGTCTATGTCCATTAATTTCATTTAAATTAAACATATAACAAGAAATCATGAAAAATCCTCAAGAACCCTAATTTCTGCATGAAGGCTAGGATTTTTGATACACGATTCAAACAATGCAATTAATTGAGGGGAAACATTCCATGCATGATTATGAACATATGGCCAAATTATTGTGCAGCAAAAATTGCATGGATCATAGAGTTAGAAGAGCTCATGCTTACCACTTGCAGCTAGTGATCGTGATTTGTGTTGGAGGTGTTACAGCTAGGTTCCAATGATGTGGAGAGCTTCCCTAGGTGCCAAGTGATGTGTCTGAGTGCTTGGAATGGATTGAAATGGTTTGGAGTTGAAGATGGCACCTCAACTGCAAAACTGTCAAGAACTTGAGCAATTGGCTGGTGATTTTGTGAAATCTGTGTTCTAGATGTTATGTGAGTGTTTGGATCACTTCTATATGATGTATGTGAGGTGTGTGAGTGATTGGTTTGATTGGAAAAGCTCTCAAACTCAAAACCCGATAGCTACCTTGCTAAGAAAGGCATTTTTGCCAAGAGAAAGAGATTTTGAGGAAAGCATCTGTTAGATGGATTTGGTGTACTCAAACTGATCACAATTGAGCTCTATTTATAGTAGAGCAAGTTTGTTTTGCAAGGAATAGTGAATGGCAACTGCTAAGTAGGTTTGGCCAATGTTGGCAAATGAAAATCCAAGTCTCCTCTAGCCATTGACTAAAGGTTAGGGCACAGAGCTTTGGTCCCCTTGGTCTTGGATAAGTCTTGACTGATTTCAGATGAGAATGGCTCAGTCCATGCCACCTTGATGCTTCCATTGAATGCTTCAATCCAAATTTGGAGTCTTGTCCCTATTTTGGCAATTCTAGGTTCAACATGTTATTTCTTGTTCCATGGACTTTGGAGGCTTGGCTCAGTGATTGTCCCCTTTAGATTCAATCCTCAGATGTGTCCAAGTGGATAGGAGCATTTGAATTTGGTTGATTTTGGCAAATCGAGCAAAATTGCAAATTCTGCCTTGCCTTTAACAGATTTCAGCAAGGCAACTTGCCAATGTCATATCTCATGACTTAAATGGAATTTGGCAATGTTCTTGGCCATTTTGGAAAGCCCTTACATGATACAACAACTGTTTGAACATGTTTGGTTTTGATCTATTTTGAATCCAAGTGAAAAATCCCCCTACATTTGGCAAAAAGTGAGGACAGATTTGGACTTAGTGAAAATTTCACTAAGTGTTGGAAAAAGTGACATTTTCATTTTTCAGCCATTTTGATCATCCATAACTCAAAATCCTTAATGAATTGGACTTAGGTCTAGTTGAAGTTTTTATAGAGGGTAATGAGGGCTACAAATCCATCTTTGGATGGGAAAAAATGGCCTTGTGGTTTAGGAGTTATGATCCTCCAAAGTTGGTACCCTTGTCACTTTATTTTTAACTTAGAAAATTTTCTAAGTTTTTATGGTTACCCCTTTTACAAGTTATCCAACTTTTCTTGATTTTTCTTGATGAATGATGATTCAAATCATACATTAACATCATTTTAGGGTTAAAAATCCATTTTGGTGAAAAATCTCAAAAAGTTAAAGTTGACTTTTGTGCACAGTTGACTTTTTATCAGATGAATTCCAAACTGTGCAATTCTTCAGGAAATCATGTCCTTGACCTAAATCAAACTTGATGGACATGTTCCATGGGTGTCATAGGGTATATTGAGGCATGTCCTAGGGTTTGGGAGCATGTCCTGGTCAAAAGTCAAAGTTACAGTTGACTTTCCTCGCGAAACCCTAATTGTGGTGCAGATGAAATTGAGACTTGTTGCTCCAACTTCTTGGATTAATCCATTGTCCCAAATGGATCAATATGGTATATTAGAGACCCCCAAACCCTCTCTTGAGGTTTTGGTTCATGATTTGTCCCAAAAGTCAACTTAGGGGTGAATTAGGTCAAGAAACCCTAATTCCTGATTTTTGATGTTTGCATCACCTGAGGCAAAATTGACTTGATGAATGGGTCCATGAGGTTCCATGGAGTATATTAGGTTGTGTTTTGGATCTTTGGCTTGTGCCCAGATGAAAATTTCCATCTGGAGGCCCTGGTCGACCAAAACCCTAATTTGGTGATACTGGTGATCTTGAGGCTTGATCCATCTAGAAGGGAGCAACCTTGTGCTTAATCCTTGAAGTGGGAGTCATCTTGATCCCTTGTGAATGTTTGAGAGGTTAGACAAGTTAAAGATCATGTCATTCCTTGATTGATCATTTGTCTAAGGCTCTGAGAGGGCTTAAAACCCTAATTTTGATTGTAGTGAATGCTCACCCATCTTTGGGGAGAATGATGAAGTATGATGGTTCCCCCATATTGTGATGATGATTTGCACAATGATGGAAAATCTTAGTGGTCAAAATTTGGGGTATGATACTAAGCGTTGTAAAAGTGTCGAGCTTACGACGTAAAACAAGCATGGTGTATTATTTTCTTTTGTTGTTGTTTAGTTTAGGTAGTGTGGTGAGTATTCATTAAACAAGTTGTACTCGGATTTTTCGTAAAATTCTCAAATCTTCACTTTACAACTTGTTTAATGAATTTTTGCCGGTTTTTCAGTTTGTGTATATTAATAGTTTTCGCGTTTGTCAATGAGCTTGTTTTGAGTAGCTTGAGGAAGTTTTGGTGATGTTCCAAGTTTGATCGTTTCAACTTGCGGATGTATGGTAATGATATTGTTAAGTTTTGTGCACGTCTGAGGTATGTGTTGATCGCTTTCTAGACTTTAGCATATTCATGATACTTAGGTTTTTTACAAACTTTCATGCCATTCATTATTTTGTATACTTGTTCTTATTGTGAATCACTTTAGTTCCCAACCTTTTTGTGAGGAAGCCTTCTATTGTTCATATATGCACGGAGTACCGACTTTCTTGTTCTAACTGGATTTTATTATGTTTAATATTTTGTTTGTGTTGATTATATGAATATATGAAAATGATCAAGGCAATTTTGTTTCATTTTGAGCACAACTACCTAGCCAAATAGTGATTCACCTTGTGAGTGTGTGAGAATTCGTAACCCCTTTGAGATTTTTGATCCATGTTTTATTTGAACTTAATGCTTGTCTATGAGTGTTTAGTTCACTTATTTTTTCTTGGATTTTGTTTTTTCTTGGACCTCAACTTTGTGTTGTTGTATGAATTTTTGCCTTGCCTTAGAAAGTAGGGAGTATTCACATGATGATGTGGTTGAATTCAAGTTGGGGAGAGAATGGTTGTATACTCATTGGTTGGATTCTATGAGGAAAGAAAAAGAAAAGAAAAAAGAGAAAAATATGACAAAGAAAAAGAAAAGAAAAAGAAAATCCTTGAGAAAGGAAACAAAAAGAGTTCAAATAATTATGCTAAATAAGTATTGTGTTGTGTGTAACACTTAGGATGAAAGAAGAAGTTGATTGGAATTTGGTGTTTGAACTTTTGTGAGTTGATCACTCCCTTAGGTTTAGGCAAGTTTTTGTTTCGATTAGCTTTAGGAATTGCCTCTTGTTTGTTTACCCGATCACGCTACAACCTTGAAAGTCCTTGTGATTCTTGATTTTATGTTTTCAATATGATTTTTGGATGGTTGCATAATTTAGTCTTTTGTTTGCAAGATTGTTGTGTGAGTGAAAAGAACCTCATTTTGTGTTTTTCATCTACCGATGATTGTTTTTGCTAGGTGTGATTCACATTTAAACTTGTGTTGTTTTAGAATGTTCGGCATGAATTTTTGTATTTTGCATTTGTTTCGTGACTATGTTATCGTTTTAGTTTAGTGGTAAGTATTTACTTTGTGTGTACCGTTTTCATTTGAACCATTCATTTGTCCGATTTTCAAAACTTGTTGATTCGTGATTCTTTGGTTTTCACTCTATTTCTTTGAGTTGTTTGATTTTTGTTTGAGGACAAACAATTATGTAAGTTGAGGAGAGTTTGATAAGTGCAAAATGTACCTATTTTTGTATATAAGTTTTTTTGCACTTATCGATACTTTTTGTTGATATCGTTCGAATAAACCCCGTTTTGTTTGTAAATACGTTTACTTTACGTTATAGTGTATATATTGCGTTATCGTGTAAATATCATTTAGTTTAATTGATTTTCTCTCATTTTTTCAGGTATTAAATCAAGGATATCTTGCCATTGTTGTGTAGAGCATTGAATAAGCTTTTCAGCGCTTCAAAGCGGGCGAAAAACAGAGTTACGGTTCAAAAGTTACGAATAAAACACTGCAGAATTTTATGTTGTTCTGTCAAATTCGCCAGGCAAATTTTCCATTCGCCGAGCGAATTTGAGAATTTCGCCGGGCGAGGCTGTGGCGAGTTAAAAGTTGGAAATTTCAGTAGCTGCTGTCTTGTGCTCGCGTCTTGTTCGCCAGGCGAGTTTTGAGACTTTCGCCGGGCGAATTTTCATTCGCCAGGCGAATGTAGATATTTTTGCCAGGCTGTTTTATTGCACAGCTGGTGTGACGGAAAAAAGGGAATCCGCCTGGCGAATTTGCCTGAAATAGAATTTTGTATTTAATTCATTTTACTTCATTTTTGAGAGGTTATGTTGTTTGGTGGTGATTTTTGTCTCCAAACTTCATCAAACTTCATTCTTTGGTAGATTAGTTTAGAAAACAACTATGGAGCTTACACACGGATGAACTGGGGCGGATTGATTGTCGACCGGCTCCAACAAACCGCAAGATGTTTGGTTCATTTCTCTTTTTCTTTGTGTTTTTCTTTATGGTTGGGTTGTGTATATGTATTTGCTGTAAACTCATGTATATTTGTCGCCCATGGCGTTATACGAAATTTACTTTACAAATCTTTATTGGTGATTGTTCTTGATTTTTGCTTAAATGCGCGGGGTTTGGGTCGTGTTAGAGATAAACTTCACAAACTTCGATTAGGGATGATTATCTGTTAGTTTCTGGATGCTAGAGATAGATTTAGGTCTAACAATCCGTAAGGGTGTCGAAACTTAATGCCTCCGTGTCTTGAGTCGGGTGCGAGAGTTCCGATGAGGGTAGCATGGTTGAGTGTGCCAGAGATGGACATGTACTGTGAACGATACCGGATGATATTGAGGAGTATTGTAAGTTAAGTGTAACTGGTCGGAAAGTTTACGTTTGTGAGGAGTCGATTATGTGCATGCCGGAAAAGTTTGTCTTGCTGAAGAATGAATTTGTTTTATGTTTTAATGTTTACTTTTTCGCATTTATGCTTTAAACCATTTAAACCCAGACTCATAAACGCAAGAGATTGTCGAACGCATTCTTTCCCTCGAACCGATCTCTGTGGACACGACATAAGTCCCGGAGGGAATTCTTTTCGAAAATAAATATTTTTGCTGCTTGCCCTATTTTGCATCCAACAACTTACCAAATCAGTTTTAGCCCATGATAGTCAACACAAAAACTTACTTAATTAATCGAGGTCTATCAGTACCATTGGAGCAAAGAATACCAAAAGAGGTATCAAGCAGAAAAGAGGTAAAACTCTTACTTCTTAGAGGTTTCAGTTATGTAGCATATGTGCACATAAGTGATCATGGAATGAGTAAGCTTGATCCGAAATCAAAGAAGTACACTTTCATCATAACCAAGTAGGATAGTTTGTGCAGAGATGGACGATGTCCTAAAAAAGTCCTTTAGTTGAGAATCCTCAGTCAGAGGAATCAATTAAACAAGGCAGTGAGCAAAAGTCTGATACATCAAAGACTCATACTTCAACTCTTGATTGAAAAGGTCTTTTCGGCATTATATGCCTAATAGGGGATACATGGATTACATGTTGTTGACTGATGAAGAGGAGCCTGGAGATTATGCAGAAGTATGTTAGACCACATGATTCCTGCGAATAGGAACTTTCTATGAAAGACGAGATGAATTCTTTGATCTCTAACCAGAAATGGGAACTAGTTGAGTTACTTATGGGAAAGAAGGAACTTCACAACAAATGTGTGTGTCAGTTGAAAGAGGACAATGATGACTCCAAGAGATACAAGGCCCTACTAGTTGTCAAAGGATTTCAGCAAAAAAGAAGGAATTAACTACACTGAAATCTATGCTCCAGTTGTGAAACTCAATACTATTAGGCATGTACTAAGTATTGTGGTAAGAAAATAGCAATACCTTGAGCAATTAGGCATCAAGACCGCATTTCTTCACGGAGACTCAGATGAGGAGATCTACATGTACCAACCTAAAAGTTTCTTAGAGGATGGGAAACAAAATATGGTGTGCAGATTAAAGAAGAACTTGTATGGTTTGAAATAAGCTCCAATATAGTGCAATGCTGATCATTGTTGGTTGTTGAAGAGATATTTGTCCAGTTATATCATTTTGCTACTTTTTGTCGATGATATGTCAGTAGTAGGTCGGGATCTGGATGAAATCATAAACTTAAAGGTACATTTGTCAAAAGAATTTGACATGAAGAATTTGGGTAAATAAAAAAGATTCTTGGAATACAAATCATGAGAGATAAACAAAGAGGAATTTTGACTTATCTTAGGAAGAGTACATGAACCGTGTTTTGCAAAAAAAAATAACATGGGAAAGGCCAAGCTGGTTAGCACAAAGTTGGTCAGTCATTTTCACCTATCCAATGACCAGTCCCCTCAGATAGAGGAAGATAGAAAATTCATGGCTAAGATTCCATATGCTTTAGCCATAGGAAGTTTGACGAACGCAATGATTTGTACTAGGTCAGACATTGGCCATGCAGTGGGAGTTATAAGTAGGTTAATGGGAAATTTAGGAAAAGCTCATTGACAAGCAGTCAAATGGATTTTGAGGTATCTACAAGGAACCACAGAGAATAGTTTCTACTTTGGAAAAGGAGATTTAAAAGTATAAGGCTACGTATGCAAACTTCGGAGGTAAAGTTGACAACCTAAGAAGTACCACCAGTTACATTTTTATTGTTGGTACTACAACCGTCAGTTGGATGTCACAGATACGGAAGATTGTTGCTTTATCCACTACAAAATTTGAGTATGTAGCTGTAAAAAAAGCTAGTAAGGTGATGATATGGCTTCAAATATTGTTAATAGAGTTTGAATTCATCTAGGTGAATAGTACTTTGCACACTAACAGTCATAGTGCAATTCATCTAGCAAATAATTCAACATTTCACTCTAGGACAAAATAGATTAATATACGTTACCACTTCATTAGGTTCTTGCTTGGAAATGAGGTGCTAACATTGAGGAAGATTGCAGAAAGCAAAAACCCATCAGACATGTTAACAAAGGTGGTGATCATTGATAAATTGAAGTCGTGTTCAACTTCAGATGGCCTGCTAAAATAATAGACTGATAAATGTTGATGTTTGACCGAAGTGTGAAGACTTGAAATCAGCTTTCAAGTGGGAGATTGTTAGTCAAAATAAAAGAGAGATAAAGTGAAAGAGAAATAAAAGAAATGGAATAAGGAAGGTCTAGAGAAATATTTCTTTGCGAGTTGTTATTGGGAATACCATCTCTAAAAAGCAGATTACGTTTATTCCGGGAAGAAATATTCTGGACGGGGTTCTTATGGTGAATGAAGTTATTGATCTTGCAAGAAGAGACAATAGAAGTTGCATGGTTTTGAAGGTTGATTATGAAAAAACATGTGATAGTGTGAGTTGGAACTATCTCATATTTCTTCTTATCAAGATGGAATTTGGCAGCAAATGGTTGCCTTGGATGGAGGTTTGCGTATTCACGAGTTCTATGTCGGTTATAGTTAATGGTAGCTCGATGGAAGATTTCAAGGTGGAGCATGGTCTGCGCCAAGGCGATCCATTATCTCATTTTCTGTTCGTCCTAGCTATGGAAGGATTCACTTGTTTGGTGGATTATGCGTAGAGCGTAATGAGTTCAGAGGTTTTAAGATCTATGAAGAGAAATCAATGGACATTCTCCAATTCGCTGACGATACGATTATTCTTGGTGATGGTAGTGGTGAAATTTTTTAGAGTATCAAGGCCATTTTGGGAGGATTTGAATTTATTTCCGGTCTTCGTGTTAATCTGTTTAAAAGTTTTGCGTACGAAATCAATGTTAGCAAGTAGTCTTTGGATACAGCTTTGTCATTTCTGTCTTGTAGGATTGATGCGCTTCCTTTTAAGTTTCTTGGAATTAAAGTTGGTAGCAGCCCTAGAAGACTTTTCATATGGAAGGAAGTGCTTCTAAACATTACAAATCGCCTTTCTTCGTGGAAAGGCAGGTTCCTTTCGTTTGGTGGGAAAGTCTTTTTGATTATTCTGTTCTAAATTATATTCTTATTTACACGCTCTCCTTTTATAAGACTTCGCGCAAAGTGCTAAATGAGATTCATATCTTGTTGGGAAAGTTCTTATGGCGTGGTGTTAAGGACAAGAAATTCATTCATTGGGTGAGTTGGGAACGTGTTTGCAAACCAAAAGAAGACGGAGGTCTTGGTATTATCAATATAGAGGCTTTTAACATTGCTTTATTATTGAAATGGAAATGGAGGATAGTCATGGAGAAAGATGCAATTTGGATAAATGTGATAAATCATAAGTATTTTAAACCTCAAGTGAAGATGTTCATTAGCGATTCTTCAGCGTCTTATCGAGGTGATTCCATTTGGTGGAGAGATCTTATGTTGGTGGACTCTTTCGAAGGTGGAAAGTTTGTTCCTGCTAATACTTTCTGCAAGGTTTATGATGGCAAAAATACGGTTTTTTAGTTTAGTAAGTGGCAGAGAAACTAATCTTTAAAGGAGGCCTTCCCTGAGCTTTTTGTTATTGCTGCAGACCCCTATTGCAGCGTCGCTGATGCAGGGAATTGGTTGTTTGGCGTTTGGCAGTGGGACTTGCAGGTTTTGGTTCACAATGGCGCAAAAGACGGTAATTGGCTGGTACTATTGTTAGAAGAATTTCTCGAGAATGCCGTAATGACGTTGGATGCTGAAGACACGGTGGGAATGGACTGTGAGGAAGGAGTTATTTTTTCTATCAATTCCGCTTATGATGTTATCACTTTTAGGAACGCAGTCTGCTTTGTTTTAGATGAGGAGAGAAAAGCTGTTAACTTGGTGTGGGAAATTCCGGCTCCGTCAAACATGCATTTTTTCAGTTGGCGGTGGATTCTAAATGGGTTGCCTACTCGTGACCAGCTTATGAAAAGGAGAATTTTAAGTGATGACAATGACAAAAGTTGTGTGTTGTGCTTTTTAGCAGAAGAATCAAAACATTATGTGTTCATTGATTGTGCTTTCCGTAGGATAATTTGGGTTGCTGTTGCATCTTGGCTTGGATCGGATTTCAAGTTGAATTTGGAGGAGCTTGCTTCGTTTCCTTTCAACCACCTTCTGGTGAAGCGAGCGGAGTTTAGCCGTTTGGTTAGTGTTGTTTGGTTGGTGGCCATTTAGAATATTTGGATGGTGTGAAATGGTGTTCTTTTCAATGGTATTAAACTGAATTTTGAGGGGTGTTAGTCGAAGGTTAAAATTAATATGTGGGAATGGTTTTGTGCTAAAAATAAATCTTCTTTGAATTTTAGTTTTTCGGATTGGAATTCTTCCCTCTTATATTAATATTTGATCATTTGTAAGAATTTCGAGTACCCGTTATACTTTTTTTTTAATTCCTATTCAATTTTTGCTTATTAAAAAAAATTATGTATATTTCACTTTATATTAGTTTTAGTTTGCTTCCACGTTATTTTGTCTTTCCATAAATATGATAATATGAAAAAAATTTGCATAATTTTTTAACATTAACCGACTTAAATTATACCTAGCGGTAGTTTATTGTGATATTATGATGATGTAAGAATTCTATCATGTTTTATTTTGTTTGATTGATTAAGGGTAATGGTATCCAATATAATTAAAACTAGTGTAATACCCGTGCGTTCGCACGTGTACTGGTGTGGTACGCACGCGTTTGTTTTCAAAATATAATAAGAAAAATAAAATTGTTTTACGAAAATAATTTATTATTTTTAAAAAAAAGACATATTTTTGAAATAAAAACAATATTGTTTTATCCAAATTCTTTTACATATGTGCGTATCATATCAATACGCGTGTGTTCACACGGATAGTGGTGTGGTATCTTAAGTTGATGTCAGTTATTTACAACTTTGAAGAAATAAAGCATTGTGATGAAATAAAGAAAAATCAAAATAATTTATTAATAATTCCTAACCAAAATAGTTTATTATTTTTAAAAGAGATAATAAATCGATTTGATGGTTTCTATAATTTTTTCCGTATATAAAAATATTTAAATAAACAGTTTAATTATTTTTATATATAAATATTTTATTTTGGAATTATTTATAAAAATATTCAAATCAATAGTAAATTTATTCCCGTTATTATTAAATATTTAAATCATTAGCTTAATATCAGTACCATGTGTGCGTACATAAGTACCCGTGTGTTTGGAAAAAATAGAATTTTTTTTTAAGATTTTGTTTGAATTTAAAAAATTATTTATTTATTTTGCTTTTATTTCTAAATTAAATTATCTTTTAAAGTTATACATAATTAATGATAATGATCATTATTTAATGTTTAATTTTATATTTTTAAATTATTTTTTAAAATGATTGATAAATTTATTTATTTTTGCAAATTATTATATTCTTTTAAAAAGATATTTTAACTTAAATAAAAAACAATTGTTAAAAAAAACTTAAATTAAAAACAACTTCAAATATTGGCTACTGCTCTCAGATAAAAATAAACTTAAATTAGAAACAACTTTAAATTTTGATATCTATTTTTCTACACGGATCGAACAATATTTCGCTGAACATCATGAGTGGAGTGAAATTTATTTCAAATTTTTCATTAAAAAGTTAATCACTTGTACTGATCATTCTATAATGAAGAATTTTCTGCACGAAATCTAGCTGATGCTTGATGGAACATTATCAGACCCCACTATTCTAGCAGTAATGAAGACTGGCAATATGAAACTTCTATACAATGTCTCATTATTGAGAAAATTCAAGCCCTACTTGGATTTGATTGCATAACTCCCACATTAGTAAAAATATTAAACAAAATATATTATAAAACATTTTTGAATATTCTAGAAATCACATTAATTTAATCTCTATGATTAATATAATGATTCTATTAAACTTCCTAATTAGTAAAGGTGCAAGTAACTTGCAGGTTAGATTGATGTGTCTCGTGACTGAATTCATCTTTGTTAGTAATTCTGGCGGTTGACCTTCGGATATAACCAACAACATGTACAATAAAAACATAGTTTCCATAGAAAAGTTGAAGAATGGTATTAATCAATTTTCTCAAAAGGTTAAAGAATGTTGCACCTGTGAAGTGGTCTTGAAAGACATAGATTGATGATTAGGTATATATGCTTTAATGCTTGTATGAGTTCCTATACATGTTGGTATTGTAACTACATATTCAACAGCATGTTGGTATTGATTCCTATTGGATTTCGGATTAGGACGATGTTTTTGATCCCAAATGTTGTATTTCGATCCAGTGAGGTTCGCCGTTACTGTCATGAGGAAAGTATAATTGGAATAAGAGAGTAATCCCTTTACATTCTGAGCTACTGTGAACTGTGATCTTCCATTGGTTATATAAAGTGGAAAGTAATTGTGATAATAATCGAATATCCAATGGTTAATGCTACTGAACTAACACAAAAGGATACGATCATAATGGACATTTGCATAGGCAACACGTCGTTTGAAGGACTGCAAAGCAGTAGAAAAAGAGGTTTAATATGATATTTGCTAATGGATCAGTTTCTATACCATTAGCAAGTCACAAAATCAAACTAACCAAATTATCAACTTACATGAATTTAATATCTTCGGAGTCACAGACGATTAGGATAATAAATGCTTTGATGTCTTGAAAACCTTTAACAACATTTTTTTCTCTGTCTTCTTAATTTGTTCCATCAGCTCATCAAAATCATCAATAATTTGATGTTCTTTCCTTACTACCTACTGTGAAACAACTTACAATTTCAATATATGCACATTACAATTTTTTAGAGTAAGTATGGCTCTCTCCACCATATAAGTCACATGCACACATAGAAATTCATAAGTTGTTTTCGTAAATAATCATAAAAATTTTATAGAAAAAAATAAAAAATAGTTTACAAACATGTCAAATTATTTATATAAACTTTTCTAATCTCACAACTATTTATGTAAGTTCACATAAATGAATTTAAACATGCACCGAGAAAACAACTTGCAAGCTATTTATTAACTAATTGAAATTTATGAAAAAAGGATAAAGTATAGATAAATTTTACAATCGATCAATCAAGATTATGCATTTCAATAATTCAGATTGAAAATTTTAAATTACTTACTTAATATGATAGAATAATATATTTTTATTAAACGATAATGTAAACCGTCCATTTTTATTAAACTCTTGAAATTATATCTTATTATTATTAATTGAATTTAATTGAAATGCACTGACAGTATAAAAGGATTTTACACTGTCAGTTAATCATAACCGTTGGATGTTAGAAGAAATTTGACTTTTATTTTAACCACTAATAAAGTAATACCAACGATGACGGTAATGAAGTGACAGTGTAATTTTTTTTTACACTAATAGTGTATAGTAGTTAATCTCTTATTAATTTGTAATTTAATTAAAAAAAAGTTATTAAGGCGGTTATCAATTAAAAATGCAAGTTAGAATCAATAGACATAAAACTGAACATGAGAGCATAACGGTGGATCATGTGTATCTTATAATGGAAGTTGATGATGGTTATATCTTTTAATGGAAGTTGATGATGGTTATGGCCAAACGAAAGACTCATATTCAGTTTATCTATAATTATGTATGTTATAGATTTGACTTAACTAAATTCATCATAAATTTAATATAATGCATATATAAGTGTAGTTTTGTCCATAAACCACATAATAGAAAAAATAATTGTATAATCACCATCTAATACTTGAAATTAACATTCTTGAAAATATACATAAAGAGAAATGCAAATCATCATTGCATAATCACCAACAAATACTTGAAAATAAACATTCTTGAAAATACAAATACAAATTACACAACTTACACAGTGATCATTGTATAATCACCGACTATTATTTGGAAATAAACCTTCTTGAAAATGCAGAAACATAAATACAAATTACACAACTTAGACGATAAAAAGACAACATAATAATAAATAAAAGAGAGTATATTCTTCAACCTCCGAAACCATATAGAGTTCTTCCTTGTCTCTTAAGAGCATACACTACATCCATGGCAGTCACAGTCTTCCTCCTTGCATGATCAGTTTATGAAACAACATAATGAATGATTTTTGTCAAGAAAACCTTGAGAAAAATCCTAGTTTAGATCAAACCGCTTATCCTCTTGACACCTCCTCTCCTCGCCAATCTATGAATCGTTGGCTTTGTAATTCCCCAAATGTTGTCGCGCAGACCCATCATATGTCTCTTTGCTCCTCCCTTTCCGAGCCCCTTGATACCCTTTCCACGGCCTGCCATTTTTGCAAGAAAATTTGAGAAACTGTTTATTCTTTTGAATTTTGAATGTGAAAAAGTAGAATGAGACTGGGGTATTTATATATCATTTTGAGTGGGAAATGAAGAAACTACTTATCCTCTATCGTTGGATTTAAAGCAATAGACGGTTTAGATTTGACTGAGATTTTTCAAAATTTTAAAACTATTTTACAATTTATTTATAAAAATGTTTTTAAAATAAAATAAAATATTCATTAATCATATTTTAAAAACTATAGTTTTAGAAATCCAATGAAAATTTTTAGACAACTATAATTCCCTTATCCGTACAATTCATTAAATTGTATGAGAAAAATTATTGATGACGATGATCACTAATTACTTAACTTTTTAAAAGATAATATGAAATAAGAATTGTGATTATTTTTAGTATGTAGTTTATCAAAATTAAGAGTATACAGACTTTATATCATTATCATTCAATTTTATTAAGAAAAAGTTTTGGATAAATTTAGTCATAAATAAAATACATTATAAATCTTCAAAATTAAAACAATTAAATATTAAATATATAATTCAATATATCAAAATAAGTTGGGGCATGGAAGTTGTTATTTGTTTCTATCTCATTTAGTAATGGGATTAGTGGGTTACAAAGTAGTTAACCATATGTGAAAGTTACTATTACTTTTTTATTATTATTTCTTATTTAATTAATTTAATTAATTAATCATTTGTTATATATGTTGCCTGATTTTTTTATTTATTTTAACCATTGTCTATTTAACCATTGTCTATTTTATGTAATCATTTTTTCAAAGTACATACGCATAGAAATATATGTGGTGATTTTTTTTTTTTAATTTTGATTTTAATTAAAATTAACTTTTTAAAAGATAATATTGAATAAGAATTGTGATTAATTTTAGTATGTAATTTATCAAAATTAAGAGTATATAGACATTATAATCATTATCATTCAATTTTATTAAAAAAAAGTTTTGGATAAATTTAATCATAAATAAAATACATTATAAATCTTCAAAATTAAAACAATTAAATATTAAATATATAATTAAATATATCAAAATAAGTTGGTGCATGCAAGTTGTTATTTGTTTTTATCTCATTTAGTAATGGGATTAGTGGGTTACAAAGCAGTTAATCATATGTGGAAGTTACTATTACTTTTTTATTATTATTTCATATTTAATTAATTTAATTAATTAATCATTTGTTATATATATTGGCTGATTTTTTTATTTATTTATGAATGTTAAAATAATAAAATTGGTTGTTTAATGTTAAACCATGCCACATGGATGATTATGGAATAAGAAGGGTAATTAGGGATTTTTAAAAACACCTAATTTTCTTATATGATAGATGTATCGAAGTGTTCAATTTTTTTTTTTAATGTTAAGCTTGCTAGCACATGATTTAGTGGTTTTTTTATACCTTTGGTAGAAGTTGAATATTATATTTCACTTTAATGTTGAACTTCCATTACAACTTGTATCTTTGGGTTAGGGTAATCATATACTTCCATTATTAATCCTAGTGTCCAGACCAGGAATTTCGTGTCCGTGAATATATTTTTTTTAAGTACGCAAACAACTAAAACTATAAATGGTATTATTTATGTGTTTATTTTTATTTTAATTTAAATCATTTTTAAAATAATGAAAGAAAATAGATATATAAATCGTCATATAATAGTTAATAAAAGAGAAATTGGAGTTTAAAACAAAATGAAAAAAGAATATAATAGAACAAAAATAAATTACACCAAAATTAAATTTCTCCTTTATATATAATTGTAGACTAACATTCAAACGAATACTTCTGTATTTATCTATCTGCTTTTTAATGAACAGATGTAAAATATATATGATATTTTTTATTTAATTATTTTTTAAATGAAAATTATGTAAAAAATTATAAGAGTAATAATTTCAATAAGAGTTATTGTGTAAGTTATTTAAAGATAAAATTTCTAGAAAAATAAGTTACAACAAAACTAAATTTTAAAGTTATAGATATTTTATACTTATAAAAAAAATAAACACTATTTTTCTGGAAATATTTTGCTTGTTGTATCTATTTATATTTTTAAGTAATAAATCGCGAATTCAATACTTGCATTATATATATATATATATATATATATATATATATATATATATATATATATATATATAGTTTTGTAATTAAAAAAAAAAGCTTTTAAGTAAAAAATGCAAGAATTATCAATAATTGCAAATTTTTATCTTAAAAAAATTCAAAATTGAAAATACTCTAAATGGATATGATTCCCGTGACCTAAGCTACAAAAGTATATGATAACACATTCTACTACCATCATTTCTTTTAATACTCTCAATTACAAATTGTATGTTAAAAATAATGATGAATGAGACAACTTCTGCTACGGGTCGTAAAAACTAATATTCATACCAACATCTACCCCATGTTAACATACGTGAGACGTGGCCGATAGAAGTTAGTATAGTCGCTTTAACAAATATTGTTCAATAAAAAAAACTTTGAATCAGATAATAAGTTAATAACATCACTCATTATAATAATTAGTACAATATTATTCCCAGCTATTGGTTATTATTGTTTTGAGCAAAACTATTAAAATTATTAATGTTGTTTGCATCAACATACAACAAACTCATCCATGATCAACACCTCGTCATGAAGCATGAAATGGCGTATATTCCGGAACACATTAACAAATGTTGTTTAAGACTGTGTTATATTTTATGTAGGAAAATGTTAAAATTGAGTTTTCGTTGTTGACAAGTGTCACAAACCATACGGTTTTGTTCATTTTTTCAGACTTGGACTTTATTTTATATTGCAGGGAGAGTGTGGATTCATGTCACAAAGGGTTCTATGCTTATAGTTAATTAAAATCGTACTATAATTCTTGAACATCACATGTGACAAAGTCAACGATTTTTGATTTCTTAAGCACCTATCATATTATGTGGAGTAACAAAAGGATTAAATAATGGAATAATTTAACATATAGGGGAACATCAGCTGATTAACACTAGTGGTTCATAATAATAAAAGTAAATTGTCAAATGTGAATTAAGGGTTTAAATTTTAACTTTTGAAATTATATTCATTTAAATGAATTAATTCTAATTTTAAATAAAAGTGAGAGTTTGAATTTTTTTATTTCTTACTTCTACTTAAACATGCTTAATAGAGCTTTTAATGTTGAAATATTAGATTATATTTGATTAGATTATATTAGATTTAATATTTAAATATAATCCAAGTTGTATTAGTCCAAGCTTAATTAGGGTTGTATATAAATAGTCTTAGTTTGTATCATTATTTACACAATTCAATAATACAAATCCTTATTTCCTTATTCTCTCTCTATTCTCTCCTCACTAAAAGTGCCTCACGCACTAACAAATTGGTATCCAGAGCTTCCGGTTATTGTTCTTGATCGAGTTTTCAAGAACTTCACGTCAGAGATCGTGTTTCCAGGGCAAGTGAATCAACCGCTATGAAGATGCCTGGTGATAAGAGCATTTCGAATTCCTTTCCAATGCTTGACGACAAGAATTGGATCCGATGGAAAAAACAGATGCAATCCTTATTTGGGTTCCATTACCCTATAAGTGGTTACCGACGGCGTTCCTGTGTTGGCTAAAAATGCAATCGAAGAACAGAAAAAAAAAACCCACAACGAAGTCAAGAAGAAAGATTGCAAGGCTTCTTATTGCATTCAGACGGCAATCGATGCTGCTAACTTCGACAGAATCTCTCATGCTGAAACGGCGAAGGAGGCATGGGATATTCTGGTGAAGTATTATGAAAGAGGTGAGAAAGTCAAAGTTGTCAAGTTGCAAACCTTGCGTCGACAATATGAGTTGTTGTCGATGAGAGAAGACGAAAAAGTTGCAGAATATGTGTCGAAGGTTCAGAAACTCATTCATCTCATGAAGGGTTGTGGCGAAACCATAACTGATAAGATGATAGTTGAGAAGGTAATGAGAATGATGACCTCTCACTTTGATCACATTATCGTAGCTATTCAAGAATCCAACAATCTTGAAACCCTAAAAGTGGAAGATTTGGTTGGTTCGTTGGAGGCGCATGAGATCAGGATTGTCGAAAGAAAGGGAGTTAAGGATTCAATACAAGCACTGCAGGCTCAGTCATGGAAAATGAATGGTGGTTCCAACAAATTCAAAGGCAAAGTCGACAAGACTCAAGGAAAGAAATCTTGGTCGAACCCTCACAAGAATCAGGTCGAAGATAGAGCTTCTGAATCCTCGAAAAGAGGAGGAGGAAACTATCGAAAGGACAATGAAGATAAAAAGATATGCAGTGTTATAACTGTGAAAAGTGAGGTCATTTGGCCAAACATTGTTGGTACAAGAAAGATAATGGATCGAAAAAAGGCAAGGACGAAGGAGCGAACCTTGCACGCCAAGATTCAGATGATTCTGAAAGTGCTATGGTGATTATGGCTGCAGTGGTAAATAACCATGTCGAATCCAAGATCTGGTTCCTCGACTCAGACTACTCAAATCACATGACTGGTCGAAAGGAGTGGTTGGCAGATTTTGACGAGTCGAAGAAGAGCAAGGTAAAACTTGCTGATAACAGTTCGTTGCAAGCAGAAGGTACTGGCAATATAGTTTTTCAACCGATTAATGGAGCGAAAGCTATGATCAGAGATGTGTTTTATGTACCTGGAATAAAGTGCAACCTATTAAGTGTTGGACAACTGGTCGAAAAAGGCTTATCAGTTGTCATGAAATATGGAGTTTTGAAATTGTTCGACACCTAGAACAATTTGGTCTTGAAATCTCCGTTGTCGAAGAACAGGACGTTTAAGACCATAATCAGATCGACTAAAGTACAATGTCTAAAAACTGTAGTTGACCACAAGGATAGTTGGTTGTGGCATTTGAGGTTTGGACATTTGAACTTTCGATCACTCAATCAACTGATTACTCAAGATATGGTATCTGGTATTCCAAGTCCTGAGATGCCTGAAAAACTCTGTGAAGGTTGTTTAGTCGGAAAGCAATCCAGAAATTCTTTCGTTTCGACTATGCCAATGAGATCATCCTACATACTCGAAGTTGTACATTCAGATGTATGTTGTCCGTTCGAAGAACGTACCATTGGTGGAAACATATATTTTGTTTCATTTTTCGATGAGTTTAGTCGAAAGCTGTGGATCTATGTGATCAAGATAAAGGATGAAGTATTTGAAATCTTTAAGAGATTCAAGATGCTTGTCGAAAACCAGAGTGAGAAGAGGATCAAAGTTCTACGAACCGATGGAAGAGGCGAATACACTTCGAAGATGTTTAAAAAAAATTGTGCAGAACATGGTGTTGATCATGAGGTAACTGCTCCTTATACTCCTCAACATAATGGATTTGCTGAAAGAAGAAATAGAACCATATTAGATATGGCGAGATGTATGCTCAAGCAGAATAATTTGCCAAAATCTTTACGAGGTGAAGTTGTTTCGACTACAGTTTATATCCTGAACAGGTGCCCTACCAAGAAATTGAAGAACAAGGTTCCTGAAGAAGTGTGGAGTGGCAAACGACCATCAGTGAGTCATCTCAAGGTGTTTGGCTCTATGTGTTACAAGCATGTTCCTGATGCAAGAAGAAGAAAGCTTGATGACAAGAGTGAACCTATGATTCTGGTAAGATATCATAAGACTGGTGCATACAGGCTATTCAATCCAATTAATGAGAAGATTGTGTTGAGTCGAGATATTGTGATTGATGAAAATTCTGCCTGGGATTGGAATTCTAGTAATTCAATTAACAAGCCATTGATGAGCTCTGATTTCGACGAAGAAACTGATGAAGTCGAAGTTGAAGGAATTGCTGAGAATCCAGTCGAAGTCGAAGTAAAAGCACTTGCTGACATTCCCGACACAGAGGTTGTGGCTGAAACAAGCCAAAGACCTCGGCAAAATAGAGTTCCTCCAACAAGACTTCATGATTAAGAAGTGACTGGTGATGATGAAGTCACACCAGAAGGAAAATTAGTTCATTTTTCTTTACTTGCAGGTGTTGAACCAATCAACCATAACGAAGCTTTAAAAATTCAACAGTGGAAGTTAGCTATGGTCGAAGAATTACAGGAAATCGAAAGAAACAATACATGGGAGTTAGTCGAATTGCCAACATATACAAAAGCTATCGAAGTAAAGTGGGTGTTCAAGTTAAAACACAATGCTGATGGGTCGATAGCAAGATATAAAGCAAGATTAGTAGCTCGAGGGGTTCTTCAAAGAGAAGGACTTGACTACTCTGAAGTATTTGCTCCAGTAGAAAGACTGGAGAATGTTCGACTAGTGGTAGCATTGGCATATAACCAAGGTTGGTCGACATTTTACTTAGATGTGAAGTCAGCATTTCTGAATGGTCTGTTAGACGAAGTGGTCTATGTCACACAACCTCATGGGTTTGTGATTCAGAAGGAAGCGAGTAAAGTATATAAGTTGCACAAAGCGCTCTATGGCCTCAAGCAGGCATCTAGGGCATGAAACACGAAGATCGACTCATACTTAGTCGAATTGGGATTTGTGAAATGCAAGTCTGAGTATGGTGTCTATGTTCAGGTTGTAGCACAAGATATAACAATCATCTGCTTATATGTCGATGAGTTGTTGGTAATTGGAAATAGCTTAGAGAACTTGTCGAAGTTCAAAGAGCTGATGATGAAGGAATTTGAATTGTCTTATTTCCTAGGCATGGAATTTCAAATGCTGAAGCAAGGTATGGTTCTACATCAAAGGAAGTGTGTCAAAGAGATACTCAAGAGATTCAGAATGGATGATTCGAATCCTGCATCCTCACCTGTCAAACCAAACTTGAAGTTGGAGAAGCATGGAGCAGAAGACAAAGTTGATGTAACTTTGTTCAAACAAATAGTTAGATCTCTGAGATATGTGTGCAACAGTCGACCTGATATAGGTTTCGGAGTCGGATTAGTGAGCAGATTCATGCGTAAACCAAGAGTGTCACACATGAAAGCTGCAAGAAGAATTCTAAGATACTTAAAAGGAACAACAAATTTTGGAATTCTATTTCGACGAGATTCTAAAGGCAAAGGAGAAATAGTTAATTGCGTTTCAGATGCTGATTGGTGTGGAGATAAGGAAGATCGAAGAAGTACAACTGGCTATTTCTTTCAAGTATTTGGTGCCCCAATCTCATGGTGTTCGAAGAAGCAACCTGTGGTGGCATTGTCATCGTGTGAAGCAGAATATATAGCAGAATCCTATGTTGCATGTCAAGCAATTTGGATCATATCGATACTTGAAGAAATAGAGGTCGAAGTGAAGAAACCTCTTGTGTTGCAAATCGACAACAAGTCAGCTATAAATCTGGCACAGAATCCAGTTCTGCATGGAATGAGTAAGCATATCGAAGTCGGATTTCACTTCTTGAGGGAAAAGGTAAATCGAGGTGAACTTGAAGTTAGGCATTACTCAAGTGAAGCACAGTTGGCCGACATTTTCACCAAAGGATTGAAGATCGACAGATTCATGAATTTGAGAAAGAAATTAGGAATATTTCAGATCGACTATAACTAGCGTATGCTCGACAACTTGGATTATGGGGGTGTGTTGAAATATTATATTAGATTTGATTAGATTTAATATTTAAATATGATCCAAGTTGTGTTAGCCCAAGCCCAATTAGGGTTGTATATAAATAGTCCTAGTTTGTATCATTATTTACACAATTCAATAATACAAATCCTTATTTCCTTATTCTCTCTCTATTCTCTCTTCACTAAAAGTGTCTCACGCACTAACACTTAAATTGTTTGGTCCAACCCAACCTGCTTTGGTTCTTAGGCCCAAAACATATAAAGGGAATGAAATGTCGGTTCGATTACTTTATGCGCGGTTAAAAATGAGTCTGATTCAGTTTCTAATAGGCTCTATGGTTCGATGGTCAATTCGTTCTTTATTTAAGTATTATAGTTATAAATTTATAAAAAGGATATAACTACATAAGTAGAAAGTAATCATAAATTTAATTGAATAATATTTAAAATATTCATCAAATATATATATATATATATATATATATATATATATATATATATATATATATATATATATATATATATATATATATATATATATCACAATGTAAAAGTAGAGATGAATTGAATACTATTTCCAATACATATATTAGCTCAATTTTTTTCTACACAATTAACTAAATTTATTTTTAATAAACCAACCCGAAGTCCATTTGGCCGGCCCGGCCTGACCCATGAAAACATAGTCCTGGTGGACTTGATCAAAAAGATAGAATTGTGTTTGTAAAATTTTTTTTTTTTACTCAGTCAACGATAAAATATAGGGTTTATGAATCGATCCGATAAACCAGACCCATTTTAACAACTCTAATGTTTAATTTATAAATTTTTGAAATAAAAATTCAAGTTGATTCTAAAAAATAAAATAAATAAAAAATTATATTTGAACAAAAATCTTCAAAAGTTTGCTAATTAACTAAACTTTTCCAAATATTATCTTAATAGAAAATAGTTTAATCATTATTTAAGAAAAAAACACGGCTCAAACATGTTTATATATATTTTTGAGATTAATTATTATGTATGGGTAGTGTAAAACTTTTTATATCATTAATTTATCACAATCACCTGTTTGTATTATTTTATATGTGACTTTAATAAAAGGCCAAATTCTCTAACAAAGTCGTCTTAAGTTTTTGAAGGTTATATGTTGGTTAATCATAATTGACTAAGGGCAAAACAAATAAAAACTCTATTTAATTATGGATTTAATTTGATAAATATTTTATAAAATTCTATTTAAGTATAATTTAATTTTGACAAATTTGAGACTCTATATTGCATGCTCCAAAACGACTCTATTCTCTAATGAATTAATGATCGTAATTAATCGATAGTGTAAAATATATTTACCCTATCAATATGTTTCAATTAAATTATATTTTTTTTTTCAAGGATCAATTTAGATGTTTAATCTTTTTCTCTATAAATTCAAAAAGATGTAAGGTGAAGGTGAAGGTTCATCTTAAAATTTTAAATCTAAATTTTATTTGGTTCAAATAGTTTCCGTGTTGGGTCAAATTCATATAAAACTTTCTTCTATCTTTAAATGAGGTTTTGTTAATAAATGGTGGAATTGATCTTTTAAATTAGTGGATCGCAAATTCATACATCAAAATTAAAAATAAAATACAAAAAATATATAGATAATAGATTATATAGTATGAAGTATGAACTACCTTTTTCTATTATTTTATTTTAAGTGACAAATGTATTTTAGTTTTTTAATTATAATTTTACACAATTTGTTTTTTTTAATAATTATTATAATATTTTTTTATAAATTTTTTAAATATTTTTTTTTTAATTGAATATATCTTCTTTTAATTACTTCGCCTAATAACTTATTATATACATTAAATTTCAATCAGATCACTAAATCAAAGTTTTTATCAAGTAAATTATATATAAAAAAAATTTAAAAATTTAAAATTTTATCTAATAAATTTAATTGAACATATAATATGTTTTTTAAAAATACTAATAAATATTGACTATTCAAGTACATAATTGGAATATTTGAATTTTTCTAAAATTTTGTACACTTTATCTACTAAAAAATATTAATTCAATGATTAAATTAATAAAATTGAATATTTTTAATTAATTATTAAGCATAGTAACTTAAGAAGTTAAGATAGAGTTACTTCTTAAATTCGTTAATGCTCCTCAGCCTATAAATCTAGCGACGTCGTTCTCATACTTGTAAAACTTGATAATGTTTTTGTTTTATGAAAACACTATAATATTTTTTTTTCCTTTCACTAAAAGAAAACTTATGGATTCGCCATTGATGAGACCCTAAAACTTTTTCAATTTTTTTTGAGGTCTGAATTCACACGACTCACACAAAATTAATCTTTTTATTTATTTTAAAGCAAGCAATCATAGAGTAGACATAGTGTAAAAACAAAAGCCACGTGTAACATAAATAAGATTAATTGGGATAAAATGATGGAAAGGTGCTTCACCCATCTTTTTCCTACTCTATTTATATTCTAATTTCTACTTTCTACTTTCATAAAGTGTAAATTTGCCACAGAAATTTAGTGTCATTTTTTCTCCTCAGTACCTAGAATCTCAACAACCGACGGTTGCAGCAGTTGACGAAGAAACACTAACCTGGTAATTAATCTCATATCAACTCTTTTCTTTAACTTTCATCTTATACTTCTCTATTAATTATTTTGTATAGTTTAAGATCTAAAATTTTAATAGTTAAAGTTCATGTTAAGTCTTGTCTATTTTTTTTCTAACTCAATAATCTTATCTGTTTAGACAAGGAAGTGTATATTAACAATATCGATGTGTTAGTGTGTAGTTTATAAATAATTTTCTCTTCTTCTCAAGAAATTGTACAAGAGGGGTCGAGGTTTCTTAATCAACAAACTAAAGCCTTATTTATGATTCGATTTTATTTCTATGTTTACTTTTTCTTTATAAGATGTTTGTTTACTTTAAGGAGCCTTCTCTTTCTGAGTAGATATAGAGATAACTTTAAGTGGAGCACATAATTACTTCTTTTTTTATTTGAAAAAGTTAAAAATTATTGACAAAAGAACTACTATAATATAAAAAGTACAAAAATATAGAACATCAAACAAATTACAACAATCAAAACTCAAATCAAAGAATACAACAAAAACAAGAATGAAAATCAAAGTTGATCATAAGAGCTAAGCAAATCAAGGTATTTCAAAGAAAGTAACCACTAGATATCTAATTCAAGGTGGATTTTAATGTTGACAAGTAGAAAAATTATCCATCATACATAACTAAAGTTTTATGTCATTGATATAATGTAAAAGAAAATGAATGATATAGATAAAAGATGGGTAATTATCAAGATTAGAGATATGTAACTTTTTTTTTTATAAACAAGTATATAAAGAAGGCACAAGGGGTGTATAATCCGATACAAAACAGAGCAACAAAAACACAAGACAAAAAGGCAAAACGGACTATTCCAAGAAAAAAAACCGGAGTGACACGGCACTCAGATCAGAATAGTCTACAATCCAACTTTTTCTCTATCACTACCCAATCCCATAACAAACGTTTGATCATTCCTAACCCATCAAAATCAAATAAAGAACCTTCCTAAAAAAGAATGGAATTGCGACAATGCCAAATAGTCCCACAAATAGCTAAACCAACAGACCAGCCTAAATCAACTTTAAATAAATCCTCTACCGCTATCTCAAGCTCCACCAAACGATCAATGATAGACAAAGAAGAAGAACTTCAAGAAATATGAATCTAATCAAAAGATTGTTTCCACCAAATCACCGAAATCCGACAATTTGCAAAGAGATGATCAGAGTCTTCGTACTTGAATAAAGTCATCTTAAATTTTTGAGAGATTCTGTGTAAAAAGTTGAAGTTAATTTTAGTTTAACCGCAATTTTTTTACGGAGTCCTATTTAACGGTTGAATACGAGCATGGAGGTCCTTTTTGCCATAACTTAATTATGAAAAAATGCGAGACTCTGTGTTATAGGTCACCTTATACACCCTCAAAGATGACTGTGAACTTGAATAACTCATATACCAAAGTTTTCAGACATTATTAAACTAATTATCATAATCATATTATTTTCTTAATCAATTTTTCTCTCATCTACAAATAGGGGTCTAATTGATTCGGTTTGAAATGATTTTTAATAGAAAAAATAGTATAAACCAGTCAAATTTACTTCATTTTGGTTTAGTTTGATTTTCATTGTTTTTAAAAAATAGAAATAAACTAAATTAATCGGTTTGGTTCAGTTTTGTTTAGTTCAATTGATCTATTTAAAATACATTTTTTTCAAACAATATATCTATTTTATAAAAATTCTATTTCTTGTAACCATTTTTTAAATCATTGTTTTTTTCAAACAAATTATTACATGCTCTCTATTTTTAAAACAACTTCAAATTAAATTAAATAAATTTACACAACATATTCAAAATGATGATAGTTCATAATCAAATGCAAATACAATCATCTTAAAATTAAATAAATTCATACAACATATTCAAAATATTGTGAAAATAGAGATGGAAATAGATAAAATATTTACTATAAAGTATGAAACACAAAGACAACAATTGTAACAGAGATTAACAAAATGGTGGTGGTGAATGGAACGATGGAGATGATTGGAATAGAGACGGTAGTTAGAGAACTTGTGATGTGTTTATTGATTTTTTTACACAGATCATAAACATATACATATATACAAGTGAACAATGCAAATCAAGATACAAGAATAAGGGCTTAAGGGCTTAGTGAGACATTCGGTAATCTGATCAGCTATGGGAACATAGGCAACAATAATCTCATTTTGTAGCACTTGATATCTGACATAGTGGACATCAATTTCAATATGTTTTGAACGAGCATGCATGATTGGATTAGATGTTAATACCTTAGAACTTAAGTTGTCACACCATAGTATTGGTTTCTTTGTTCGTGGAAGCTTGAGTTCAACAAGTAGCGGCCGAGTCCATGCTACCTCAGAGACCAAATCAGCTAGTGCTCTATATTCAGATTTTGTACTTGATCTTGAGACTACCTTTTGTTTTCTTTAGGACCAAGAAATAAGAGTTTCACTAATGAAAACACATTGGTCTGCCATTAATTTTCTGTCATCAACACTAGTGGGTCAATCAGCATCTGAAAAACCTACTATGTCCAGATCAGTAGATTACTTGATGTGTAAGCAATAATTGATGGTGCCTTTGAGATACCTTAAAATACTTTTTATGTCTTGCAAGTGATCAATGGTAGGTGAAATCATGTATTGGCTAAGTTTGTTGACAGAGAATGCTATGTCTAGTTTTATGTGTGTCAAATATTGTAATCCTCGTATAGCTTTCGTAAACATAGTTGGATCTTGTAACTTGTCCCCCTTAATTGTGAATTGCTTCCTTGTTACCATAGAGGTTGGACAGGATGAGGCATGTTCCATCTTGAATTTCTTCAACAAGTCACCTATGTATTTGGATTGCTTGAGGTACATGCTATTTTCATCTTTATGGGTCTCTATTCCCAGAAAGTAGTATAAGTCACCTAGATCTTGTAATGAGAAAACAACATTGAGTTGTTTGGTAAATGCATCATGAAACCTGGTGTTTTTTCTTGTAACTATGATGTCATCAATGTATATGCGGAGAAAAGTGATATGATCTTTACCTTTAAGTATGAAAAAAGAGGAATCACTTATTGTATTTTGAAATCCCTAGCTAAGCAGTGCATTTTTGAGACTATCAAACCAAGCTCGTGTTGCACGTTGCAATCCATATATTGCCTTAGACAATTTGCATATGTGATTTGGTTTGGTTGAGTCAACAAATCTCATTAGTTGGTGCATGAATATTGTTTCTTTGAGAGAGCCATTGATGATTGTTGATGTCTAATTGATTGACTTTCCAATTGAAGTGAACTACAATTGAGAGGATGACCCTGACAGTGTTTGCCTTCACCATATGGCTAAATGTCTCTTCATAGTCTAGTCATGGTGTTTGTTGGAAACCTTTGGAAACTAGGCAAGCTTTCCTTCTTTCTATAGATCCATTTGCTTTGTACTTGGTCTTGAAAATACATTTACAATCGATGATATTTTCTTGGTTCTAATAAGGCACTAATTTCCAAAAATTGTTGGACATTAGAGCTTGAAATTCATTTTTCATTACTTCTTTACATATGGGTCTTATGAGAGATTCTTTGGCATTGGTAGGTTCCACATAATCTATACATGTCTCGGCTTTTCCAATGTATGGTAACTTTGGTTTGTGGATGTCTGATTTGCTTCTGGTACGCATACATATGCATGAGTAAATGCTAGGGCTTGGTTGTGTGATGTTTTGTTAAGCAATGTCTGGTGCTTAACAGTGATCCATGGCCTCATGAATTGAGCTATTTGCTGGTGAACTGTTATTGATACGTTCTAAGCTTTGAGCTGGCGAGTTGTTGTTAACATTATCTGACTCAATGTGAGTGTATTGAACGTCTTCAATTTGAGTTGTTTTTCTGCATTGGTGTCAGCTTGAGTTGCTTCTGCAATCATTGATGTAGGATCACTATTTTGAGAATTACCTGCAGGATGTAAAGGAAATGGAACATAACTTTCAATTAGTGTTTTTAAGGGACTTCTTGTATTGAGAAATCCATCATGGAATGTAAAATGATCTTCATTGAAGAAGACGCGTCTTGAGTTGAAGGTTTTTCCATCGGAGTTGATGCAATTGTAGCCTTTGTGTGAGTTATTATAGCCAAGAAATACACATCTAATTATGTGAAACTGTAACTTGTGTTGATTGTATGGCTTGAGGTAAGGATAACAAGCACAACCAAAAGACTTTAATAATGTGTAATCTAGTTCCTTGTGGTGTATGAGAGAATATGGACTCTCATTTTGAGTGACTAATGGGGGTAACCTGTTTATAAGATATACTACAGTAGAGAAGGCTTCCCACCAATAATGTAAAGGCATTTGAGCTTGAGCAAGTAAGGTTAGTCCAAATTCTGCAATGTGCCTATGCTTTCGCTCAACTCATCCATTTTGTTGTGAGGTATAGGGGCATGGCATTATAAGTTATATGGCTATTTCTTTGGTAAGTTTTTGCACTAGCTTATATTCACCACCACAATCACATTCAATTGTTTTGATCCTTTTATTGAATTGATTTTTTACCAGGTTTTTAAACTAAATGAAAGCTTGTGTAGCATTAGATTTTTGTTTCAAAGGATAAATCCATGTAAATCTACTAAAATCATTAACAAAGTGAACATAATATTTGAAACCAAATGGTGATATTATTGGGGCAGGGGCCCCACACATCAGTGTCAACTAACTCAATGGGAAGAGGAAGATTTAAATGGTAACAAATACATTTTTCCATATTGACAGGCCTCACAAAAGCTAAAATGATCACTAGGTGATAGTTTCACATTGCAACTTTTTAAGACTTTATCTAGGACTTTATTGTTTGGGTGACCAAATATTCTATGTCGGCTCTCTTTGACAGATACATAAGTGCTTGAATATTTTTCAATCCCTGATAGCTGATACAATCCTTCTTTAAGTGTCCCTCTTAGTATTGTCTTCCGTATCAACTTGTCCTTCACAAAGCAATAATTGGAATCAAACTCAACAAGAATGTTATTGTTATCGGCTAGTTTAGACACACTCAAAAGATTTTTGGTAATGTTAGGCACATAATACATCATGCAAATTAAGTGACATAAGTTTTGAGGAACCTATGACCACAATTTTTAATTTCTCACCATTTCTAACAACTAAGGAATTCTTACCATGATGCTCAGTCAGATCTTGAAATTTGTCAATATGATGTGTCACATGGTTGCTTGCACCACTGTCAAAATATCAGTCATAGTCTTGCACAAAGTTTTATGATGATAGGAATGCATTGTGTGACCCTTGTTTATCACCATCTTCTGATTGGTTTTATCCTTGATAGGCTTTGTGAGACCTATAAAAACACTGCACTGTTGTGTGGCTAATTTTGGAACAAACCTGACATGTTGGTTTTGAATTTCTGCCACGTCCTCTGCCACCTCGCCAACCTCTAAAGTTGGAGACTCTCCAATTACCATTGGAGCCAAACTTGTTTCCTCTTCAATTTCTTTGATGATCAACTTTGTTGGTTAAGTTTGCAGATGCATTGATGCTGTAATTCTGGTATCAGATGTGTGATGTTAAGTGTGATGTCACAACAACACACTCTGCAATATGAACAAGGGAAAAGCAATAGTAAATAACACAATGATTTGTTCACCCAGTTCGGTCTAACTACCTAAGTCTGGGGGCTACCAAGCCAGGGAGGAACTTCACTATTAGTAGTATCAAATTACAGACTCAACAATCCCAGTTGACATATACCTAATTTAATCACTACCCAATGACAATTCTACCTAAGAGACCACTTAGATATGAGAAACCACTCACTCCCTAAATCACCTCTGTGATACAATCCAATGATTACAAACTAACACCCACCTTGATTCTGCTTCACAGCTTTGATCAAGAACCACACACTCTTGCTTAAAAGCTTTAGAGTGATTACACTTACACACTTAAAATAGTAACACCAATTCTAACATGAATGGTTTACAAAACACACACGAAGATACAAACGACACTCAGTCTTTAGCTCTCTTTCTTTGTTGCTTTTCCTTCAGGATTGATGCGCTTTATATAGCTATTTGATTTGGGCATGGACCTGCTACAATATCTGACCTGATTTATTATTTAAAACTGAATCTTCAAAGCAGATTTTCTCTCAAAATCTTCGTAGACCTTCAGCCTTTAAACACTCCTACAAATCTGCATCAAATCTGTTTGCAACAGAAAATATCTCCTCCAAGATATTCGCATCCAATAACTCTAACAGCTCTCCCAAAATCCAGCTAATACGCTTAACCCTAAAACCATCTCAAACCTGATGTTTTAATGATCTGCATATCTGATGTCATGACATCGCATGTGACATCAGACTTCAAAACTTCAACAACTTAAACACTTAACATTATCCAATGTTAAGACTCAATGTTAAGACATCACCCATGTGACATCAACATTGAACAACTATGTTTTACCCAAATTCTAGCCAATCCAAGAACTAACAATCTCCCCCTTTGGCTAATTTTAGCTAAAACAATCTCTGCAACATCAGAGACTTCAACAGCGGATAAGAATTTTAAAACAAACAACTCTCACTTTAAAATGCTGCACACCACCTATCAACAAAGGGCAAACTCCCCCTCAAAACCAGAACCAGCCTAAACAGCTGTTCAATATGCACACTCCCCCTTAACATCTGCACCACACCAGAACTGAGATAGGTCGCACTCTACACACAAAGGCTAGGCTAACTCTCCCCCTTTTTAGCCACAATTGGACAATCACCAAACACAATGTCCTGACATAATAAATGACACAGTCAAACACCAAGCTTTCCCCAAAAAAACAAGTTCCAACACCTTGACTGGTCAGGCGATACAAACAATGCTCCTTGTTTGCATTATAAAAACAAGCCTTCTTCCTTCTAGCAGCACCACACAGCAACCAAGAATGAGTCAGTCAAACTCCAAAGATGCAGCAAAGAACCTCAAGCAGAAGGGCAAGAAACCAGATCCACCTAAGAAGAGGAACAAAACAATGACTACAGCTGGGACTTCTTCAGGAGCAACAAAAGCAGGCAGGACCTCAGAGACAAGAATGAAAACTAGCAGGAAACCTCCAGTGCAACAACCAGCTTCTGATGATGAATGGTATAAAGAATGGAAAACTTTTCTAGATTCAGGGGGTTGGGATAATCTTTAGACATTATATTTTGCTTTTGATGTACTAAAATCCACTCTTGTATGCTTTCAGCAGTTGAATAAAAAGTTGTTATCAATATGCATAATCACAACTGCACAAATACACCTTCCAGCACACCTAATCCTCATAAATGCAAATTCCCAGTTTGCTTCTTAAGCTTTCAAATTGATTTGCATCCAAGGCTTTAGTAAAAATGTCAGCTAATTGTTTATCTGTAGCAACATGTTCCAAAGCAACTACTTTGTCCTCAACCAAATCTCTAATAAAATGATGCCTTATATCAATATCCTTGGTTCTGCTATGTTGAATAGGATTCTTAGAGATATTGATAGCACTCAAGTTATCACAGTACAATGTCATGACATCTTGCTTGACATTGTATTCTGTTAGCATCCGCTTCATCCAAACAAGTTGAGAACAACTACTCCCTGCTGCTATGTACTCAGCTTCAGCAGTAGACAGAGACACACAATTCTGCTTTTTACTAAACCATGATATCATATTATTCCCTAAGAAGAAGCAACCTCCTGAAGTACTTTTTCTATCATCAGCACTCCCTGCCCAATCAGCATCACAAAAACCACATAACTCAGTGCCTGATCCATGACTGTAAAGCATTCCATAGTCACTAGTCCCATTCACATATTTCAGAATCCTCTTCACTTGATTCAAGTGACTAACTTTAGGCTCAGCTTGATATCTGGAACAAACTCCAACAGCAAAAGAGATATCAGGTCTGCTAGCTGTGAGATACAAAAGACTACCAATCATGCTTCTGTATAAACTTTGATCCACACTAACACCATGTTCATCCTTGGACAACTTCAAATGAGTAGGAGCAGGTGTCCTCTTGTGATTAGCATTCTCTAGACCAAACTTCTTCACTATGTTCTTTGCATACTTGCTCTGAGATATGAATATGGAGTCCTCCATTTGTCTAACTTGTAGACCAAGAAAATAGTTAAGCTCTCTAACAAGACTCATTTCAAACTCAGACTGCATCTGTTCCACAAAATGTTTCACCATTGCATCTGACATCCCACCAAATACAATGTCATCAACATATATTTGTGCTATCATCAGTTTTTCTCCTTCCTCTTTAACAAACAAAGTCTTGTCAATCCCTCATTTTCTGTAGCTATTCACAGCCAGGAATTCAGTAAGCCTTTCATACTAAGCTCTTGGTGCTTGCTTCAAACCATAGAGAGCTTTCCTAAGTTTGCAAACATGGTCAGGAAATGTTGGATCAATAAATCCTTTTGGTTGATCAACATACACTTCTTCATTTAAGTACCCATTCAAGAAGGCACTCTTAACATCCATCTGAAAGAGCTTGAATTTGAAATTACAAGCTACCCCTATGAGTAATCTGATAGATTCCAGTCTTGCCACAGGAACAAAGGTTTCATCATAATCAATTCCTTCAACCTGAGTGTATCCTTGAGCAATTAACCTGGCCTTGTTTCTGGTGACCACTCTTTGTTCATCAGATTTATTCTTGTAAATCCACTTGGTGCCAATCACATTAACTCCATCAGGCCTTGGTACAAATCCCACACTTCATTCCTTTTGAATTGTTCCAGCTCTTCATGCATGGCATTGATCCAAAACTCATCAGTCAAGGCTTCTTTGACATTCTTGGGCTCAATTTTAGAAACAAAACAAGAATTTGACACAACCTCTCTTGATCTAGTGCTAACCCCTTATTTAGGATCACTTATGATAAGCTTCCTTGGATGGTCCTTTAGTACTCTAATAAATGGTTCTTTATTAGATTGTTCTGGTTCAGGCTCAGCATCAGCATCAACATGACTGGGAGATCCACTTGTGTCTTCAGTTTCTTCAGTGACTTCTTCAACTGATGTTTCAACATCATCCAGGACATCAGCATCTTCCTGCTTATCAATGTCATCAATCACCACATTAATAGACTCCATCATAACCTTTGTTCTGGAGTTGAAAACCCTGTAAGCTCTGCTATTTGTAGAGTATCATAGAAAGATTCCCTCATCACTTTTAGGATCCAATTTTCTCCTCTGTTCATGATCTGACAAAATGTAATATTTACTTCCAAAAACATGAAAGTACTTCACATTTGGTTTTCTTCCTTTCCACAGTTCATACAGTGTAGCTGAAGTGCCCCTTCTCAAAGTAACTCTGTTGTGAATATAGCAAGCAGTGTTCATGGCTTCAGCCCAGAAATAGTAAGGAAGCTTTTTGGCATGAATCATTGCCCTAGCAGACTCTTGAATAGTTCTATTCTTCCTTTCAATAACTCTATTTTGCTGAGGAGTAATTTGAGAAGAGAACTCATGACTTATGCCTTCAGTAGAGCAATATTCAGCAAACTTGCTATTTTCATATTCTCTTCCATGACCACTCCTTATTCTAATAACATTACTCTCCTTTTCCCTTTGGAGTCTTTGACAAAGATCTTTAAAAACATCAAACACCTCTGATTTGTCTTTGATGAAGTTCACCTAAGTGTACCTAGAATAGTCATCTACAACAACATAAGCATACTTCTTCCCTCCTAGACTTTCTACTTGCATAGGTCTCATCAAGCCCATATGAAGAAGTTCCAAAACTTTGGAGGTCGTGTTATGTTGAAGCTTCTGATGTGACATCTTGGTCTGCTTCCCTATTTGACAATCTCCACAAACTCTTCCCTCTTCAATATTGAGTTTAGGAACTCCTCTGACAGCTTCTGAAGAAATTATTCTCTTCATTCCCTTTAGATGAAGATGTCCCAACTTTTGATACCAAATTTTGACTTCATCATCTCTAGCAATCATACAAGTTGAGGTGCTTGAGTCTTGTTGCACCCATAGATAACAGTTATCCTTAGACCTAACACCCTTCATGATGACTTCTCCTTTCTCATTTGTGACTTTGCACTCAGATTTTGTAAAGCCTACTTTGAATCCTTGATCACAAAGTTGACTAATACTGATCAAATTTGTTGTCAACCCTTTGACAAGTAGAACATCATCCGGTCTAGGAACACCAACACAATTCAGCTTTCCCCTTCCCTTGATTTCTCCTTTGACACCATCACCAAATGTAACATGACCTGAAGACTGAAGCTCAACATCAATCAACAAATTTTTAACTCTTGTCATGTGTCTTGAACACCCACTATCAAAGTACCAGTTTTCTTTGGTAGAAACCCTAATAGAGGTGTGAGCTATTAAGCTGGTAACTTTACCTTTTGGAATCCATTTCTTCTTAGAATTTAAGGCCTGATTACCTTTGGGAAACTTCTGTGTGGGAGTATACTGATGTGTCTTTTGAGGGTACCCATGTAGCTTATAACAGTAGGCCTTTATGTGTCCAAAACGCCCACAGTGGTGACATCTCCAGCACCTGAATTTCTTCCTAGAAGGGATCCTGTCAGGATGTTTAAACATTTGTTTTAACATCACTGGTTTGGAACTGGTAATAACATCATCAGGAGCTGCAATATTGTTGAATCCCAAACTACTTTTGTCTCCAGCAATTTTCCCAATACTGAGAATGTTGTCTAAAGCATTAGTACCATTGTTCAACATTCTGATAGTTTTGGTCATAGAATCCAATTTAGAGTTAAGCATACTGACTTCATTTTCAAGTTCAGTCTTTTCAGCCTCTAACTGCACTATGGTTTTCTTCAGCTTCTCTCCTTCAAGACACACTTGTTCACTTCTCATGCACAGTTCTTCGTATGAGGCAACAAGTTCTTCATAAGTAACCTCATCATCATCACCTAACTCACAACTCCCAATCATAGCTCTAACAAGCTTGGCTGATTCTTCTTCAGATTCACTTTCACTGTCAGACCAGGATGCAGATAACCCCTTTTTCTGCTTTTTGAGATAAGTAGGACATTCATTCTTGACATGACCATACCCTTCACACTCATAGCATTGGACTCATTTGTCTTGAACACTCTTCTCTTCATCCTTCTCTTTTGACTTGTTGATGTCAGAGGAGATGTTCTTAATATTAGGTTTGTAGTTTCTATTCATCCTCTTAAACACCTTGTTAAACTGTCTTCCTAACAGAACAATAGCCTGAGACAGCTCCTCCTGAGGCTCAGCACCATTCCCTTTCTTCTCTTCTTGAGTATTAGATACCAGAGCTATACTCTTGGGCTTCTTTTCAGGTTCCTCTTCACTCAACCCTAACTCAAAGGTTTGAAGAGACCCAATTAGCTCATCAACCCTCATTTTGCTGATGTCTTGAGCTTCTTCAATTGCCGTCACCTTTATTTTATATCTCTTGGGAAGGGATCTAAGAATTTTCCTCACCAGCTTTTCTTCAGTCATCTTCTCTCCAAGAGCACTAGATGCATTGGACATCTCAAGAATATTCATGTGAAAGTCATGAATAGTTTCATCTTCCTTCATCTTTAGACTTTCAAACTTTGATGTCAGAAGTTGAAGTCTTGCCATCTTGACTTTGGAGGTTCCTTCATGAGTAGTCTTCAAGATATCCCATGCTTCCTTAGCTACTTCACAAGTGTTGACCAATCTGAAGATGTTCTTATCAACACCATTGAATATGGCATTCAATGCTTTAGAATTCCCAAGGGCAAACTCATCTTCTTCCTTGGTCCATTCTTCTTCAGGTTTCAGTTTTGAGCTACCCTCTACTTCCTTTCCATTATCATCCTTATCCACAATAACAGGATGTTTCCATTCTTTCACAATAGCCTTCCAGGCTCTGCTATCTAATGACTTCAAGAAGGTACCCATACGAGGTTTCCAATAGTCATAATTTGAGCCATCTAGAATAGGGGGTCTATTCACAAATCCACCAGTCTCCTTGTCCGTTGTACCAGAAAGTATCAGCCCTAGATCTCACCCAGATGCAGAGCAGGATGCCTGCTCTGATACCAATTGTAATTCTGGTATCAGATGTGTGATGTTAAGTGTGATGTCACAACAACACACTCTGCAATATGAACAAGGGAAAAGCAACAGTAAATAACACAATGATTTGTTCACCCAGTTAGGTCTAACTACCTACGTCTGGGGGCTACCAAGCCAGGGAGGAACTTCACTATTAGTAGTATCAAATTACAGACTCAACAATCCCAGTTGACATCTACCTAATTTAATCACTACCCAATGACAATTCTACCTAAGAGACCACTTAGATATGAGAAACCACTCACTCCCTAAATCACCTCTGTGATACAATCCAATGATTACAAACTAACACCCACCTTGATTCTGCTTCACAGCTTTGATCAAGAACCACACACTCTTGCTTAAAAGCTTTAGAGTGATTACACTTACACACTTAAAATAGTAACACCAATTCCAACATGAATGGTTTACAAAACACACACGAAGACACAAACGACACTCAGTCTTTAGCTCTCTTTCTTCGTTGATTTTCCTTCAGGATTGATGCGCTTTATATAACTATTTGATTTGGGCTTGAACCTGCTACAATATCTGACCTGATTTGTTATTTAAAACTGAATCTTCAAAGCAGATTTTCTCTCAAAATCTTCGTAAATCTTCAGCCTTTGAACACTCCTACAAATCTGCATCAAATCTGTTTGCAACAGAAAATGTCTCCTCCATGATATTCGCATCCAATAACTCTAACAGCTCTCCCAAAATCCAGCTAATACGCTTAACCCTAAAACCATCTCAAACCTGATGTTTTAATGATCTGCATATCTGATGTCATGACATCGCATGTGACATCAGACTTCAAAACTTCAACAACTTAAACACTTAACATTATCCAATGTTAAGACTCAATGTTAAGACATCACCCATGTGACATCAACATTGAACAACTATGTTTTACCAAAATTCTAGCCAATCCAAAAACTAACAGATGCTTAAATTGTTGAGACTATTAAGTTGCTCAATTCTGCTTTCAAAACTTAGCAATTAGGATTGCAGATCATTCCAGCTCAAAGTGTTTGGTCAGAAAGTTTAACAACTACAAGATTGTACTTTGAGTCCAGACCATTTTAGGTTTGAATAATAAGATCTGAGTTAGAAATTGGATTACCTGGAAGTTTCAGTTTGTCAGAGAGGTATTTCATCTTGATGAAATAGTCTTGTATTTTCATTTCTCCTTTCCTTAACTATGAAATTTTGACTTAAAGTAGATGACTCGAGACCTTGTGTGTGCACCGACTAGGCTTTAGGCCTCTTCTTAAAGTTCCTTTGAGTTGTCATAGTGTAAAAGTTATGTTGCAAGGTCTTGAGTCATAGAGTTCTTCAACTAATCAAGGAGTTATTGATCGTGTGTCTACCAATCTTCATAAGAATGATTCAGTTTCTTGCTTGTAATTGCATTAACATCTGCATTTGTGATGAACTCAGCATGACACAACTTTGTCCGTAACATGTATCCATCTAGTTTGCAACCTCTGATTATAGACAACACTAATGATCACCATAGGGAATAATTATCTTTGTCAAACTTGATAGAAACGGTTGATGGAATGTCAATTTTGGTGTTTGAATTTGCAGCGAATGCCATGATTGAAAAAAAATGGATCAAGGGCCTTCAAGGTAATGATGCTTTGAAGCCAAGTTAAAGAACTTGTAATGTGTATATTAATTATTATTTTTACACAGATCCGAAACATATATATATATATACAAGTGAACATTGCAAATCAATATACAAGTGATTATTATTTTTACACAGATCAGAAACATATACATATATACAAGTGAACATTGCAAATCAAAATCCAAAAATCATGCTAGCCATGATGTTTCAGCACTAATATGAAAACAAATCATGCTAGGCTATTAATGATTGCTAATTACAATTTGAATATGTCATGACATGATCCAACACATAAGGGATTATGTCTCTAACTACGATGAGTGTTGAAACTTATGATTTATGGTGGACAACGAATCTCATTTGCGGTAGGCGACAAATCTTAACTTAGGGTCTGTTATAATTTGTGAAGGGGAGATGTGAAGTAAAGCAACACACGCGTGTTGTGTTGAACCAATTATTCTAGGCTCTAAATGTTAGATGATTATACGCATCGATTCGGTTTATCGAATTTTGTGATTTTTAAAAATGAAAATCGAAAAGCGAACCGAACAAATTCAGCTTTTATTAGTTAGGTCTGAGTTTTCAATCAAATCAGAATAGATTGATTTTTTCAGTTTGATTTTGTTTTGATATTTTGGTTTGCTCGGTTTTGTCTAAACTTTTACAACCCTACTCGCAAATGACATATTTGTGAGACAACCACTAAGAAAAAGACACAGGTTGTATCTTCTTGTTATTATTTAACCTCCACCAATTTGATCCATATATTCCTTCTCATCTCCTCCTTCACTCCCATCACAGTCATTTCCTTATTTGACTCTAACTCCCGTTACTGTCCTTCATGGCCGGAGAGTTTCACTAAATCACAACGTCTTGCTGAGTAGGGGTGGACAAATTTGAACCGACCGATTGAAACCGACCGATCCATTGTCTTTTTTGTGCAAATGGGTCGGGTCGGGTGTCAGGTTGATTCGGTTGCTTAATTTGGATAATATAGGGTTGCTTCGGTCAGGCTCGGATGTTTATTTTGGACCCGACAAAAACCAAAACCGACCGAACTTAATTAATATATATATATATATATATATATTTTTATTTTTATTACTATATGACCGACTCACTATAAAAATGAGATTTATAATATTTGAGGATATTATCATTTTTATAATTTAATGATGGCATTATGTACTCTAAAAAATACAAGACATGTAATATAAAATTTTGAGTATTATTTAGTTTATGGTTTAAAATATGATAATGATCAAAATTAATGTCAAATAATATTGAAAATATTATCACATACTAACATTTTTCTTTTAATAATAAATTTAAAAAATAGTCATTTTTAGAGAATTGTTCTAATAAATATCAAACCGATTAAACTGTTCCGACTTAACAGACAAACCGACTTAATCGAATTCGACGAAAACTGAAATTTAATCGGTCGAAATTGGGTCATAAAACTAAAACCGTGGTTTAGGTCGGATTTAAGTTTTTGACCCGAAACCGACCGAATCCGACCGATTGTCCCTCTATTGCTGAGTTAAACAGAGGGAGTATAACCCAACACGTGTACATTTGTTTACTCCCTCCGTCCCAAAATAAAAGTCTTTTAAGGTTATTGCACATAGATTAAGAAAAGTAATGATTGAAAAATTAAATTTAACAATTTTACAAAAATGTCCTTAGTTACTATTGGTTGTCATAAATGTGTAATGTGATATGATATCTTGAAAGTTGTGTAGATAATATTTATTAGGGGTAAAATTGGTAAAAATCAATTATTATTGTCTTGAAAACATAAAAAGACTCTTATTTTGGGACAAAATTTTTGTGCTAGAAAGACTCTTATTTTAGGACTGAGGGAGTACATGACTAGATACTTTGGCCACATAGATTTGAGGATAAGCATGCTGCTGTGACTTGTGTACGTCTTGGCTACTCAATACCAAATAGGACAATTGACACAATCACCTTTTTACTATAGATATTTATAATTTGCATTTATAATATAGGTGTACATAGACTTGTCCATTCTTATTTGGGACACTCTGACTGTTGTACGTACAAATCACACAACTGTCACTAGCTCTTGGCTTTGAACAGCCAAAAGTTTCTGATTCTTAAAATTACCACATCCCCATATAACGGTTTTTTACTATTAGAAGTTCCACTGTTTTACTACTCCCTCCGTCTCATAAAAAGTGTCTCATTTGCACTTTTTTTTTGTCTCAAAATAATTGTCCATTTACATTACCAATGTTGTAATTATTATTATTTTTCCACTACTATACCCTTATTCATTAAATTTCACTTTATTCAACTACTTTATCACTTACATTTAATAGGGGTATTTTAGTAACTGACATTAACTTTTTCACTACAACCAACACATCTAATTATTTTCTTAAAAACCGCGCATTGCTCAAATATGACACTTTTTATGAGACGGAGAAAGTATATTTTAAGAAAAGCATCTTTTCATTTTTATTTAGTTTAAAAAATTATGGTCATTGACATAGTCGTTTTTAAAGGTCTTAGATAGGTTAATCATGGTTTAACTTTAAAAATAATATGAGTTTTATTTAAATATAATGTAGTTTTGATAAATTTATTATAAATTTTATTTAATAAGAATTTAATTGTGGAAAATTTGAAACTAAGTATGTTATACACATTTAACGGCCCTGATTATTGTCCAAATATATATACATAAATACTCCTATTTGTATAAAACTTATATGTTATTTTTACATATAAATTTAATGGAATAATGTATGAGTCATGAGTTGCCAATTGTTCCATTATATATAAATTTACGATTGCCAAGTCAAAATGACCATCTATTTAGATATTTTTATTTTTAAATAAGGAGAAATGACACTATGCACTAAAATATGAGGTGCCAATATGTGTTTTTTGCAGTCAAACTGAACAACCGACAAAAGTTTTCTGTTTGTATTTTTTCCTCTTTTGGATGAATTTAACTAACCAACGTAATTATACAAGTTCATATAAATATATCAAAGGAAAAATGTGACTAAATGTTTTTTCAGAACAATATGAAAATAATTCATGTTAACGTATTCTCGCATTTTTTTTAATAAAAAAAATAAATCAATTCAAATCCTTTTTATTTAACTTATCTAGATAATACTACATTCATCCTAAAAACTCAATTTATTGAAAAAAAACTTATTTTAAATTATTAATTTTTTAAATTTTAAATATAATACTAATCATATTTTTTTTCAAATATTTCACATAATAAATATTACTTATATCATTTTTAATATTTTCTATTTTATATTTATATTAAAATAAAATATTTATAGTAAAAATAGTTTAATAAAATTATTTTCGGATGGTTCGAGTAAGTCTTCTGTTGTCGCTCGCTGTGGGGGTTGTTCCGTGACAATCTCAATCTTCGGTGGGTCGGTTTTCATAAATTCATTGGGAGTTGCAATAGCTTATGGGTGGAGTATTGGGGAGTTTTAAATGGTTTGGTATTTGCTCGACATCAAAACTTCTCCAAGCGTATTGGTCAAGTAGACTTGTGGACTCTCTTGCAAGGAATTTTTTCGGCTTTACTCAGGGTAATTCTTATTAGAATAATAATTTATATTTTATTTTATATTCACAAACTTAGTCATTAAGTTTGTTAGAGGGTATTTTAGTATTTTATTGTTGCTTTTAGTAACCCTAATTTTAGCTTATAAATAGGGTAGTTGTCATTCCAATCATTTGTATCCTTTTATCCTTTTGTAGCCGTCATTCAATATAATATATTCTCTTCTTCATCTTCATTATTTTCACCTTGTACACCAACAATTGGTATCTAGAGTTCCGGTTCGGATCATTGGGAAACACGGGAAACACGAGTGAAACGTGAGGATTTCTTTGTGTGATTGATTTTGGTTCGTGATTCTTGTTGAATCTTGAACAAAATCTGATCAGAATCACATTTTTGTGATTTTGTGGGTTGGGAAACACTGTGTGCGGTGAGATTCTGAGCGTACTGTACAAGAAGGTTGAAGATGATGAACGGCGGCGGCGGCATGAACACCAAGCTTCCAGTATTTGATGGCAAAAACTGGAATCGTTGGATGATTCAAATGCGTGTACTGTTCGGTGCTCAAGATGTTCTAGATCTTGTCACCGAAGGTTATGTTCCGGTAGCAGCAGATGCGACGGAGGAGCAGAAGAACGCGCAGAAGGATACAAGGAAGAAAGATCAGAAAACATTGTTCTACATCCATCAGTGTGTGGATGCGAATGTGTTTGAGAAGATAGCAGATTCAACGACGGCAAAGGCGGCGTGGGACACACTGGTCAGATGTTACGGTGGTGACGCATCAGTGAAGAAGGTGAAGCTTCAGTCTCTACGTAAGCAGTACGAGAATCAGAACATGAAGAACAATGAGAAAGTTTCTGAGTACATCTCCAGAGTGATTGTGATCACTAATGAGATGAAGGCGTGTGGAGAAACTCTTTCTGAACAAGTAATCATTGAGAAGGTATTGAGATCCCTTACTCCTCAGTTTGATTACATTGTGGTAGCAATAGAACATTCTAAAGATCTGAGCACCATGAGAATTGAAGAGCTGCAAAGCAGTTTAGAAGCGCAAGAGTTGCGTCTGACTGAGAGAACTTCTGAAAGGGAAGTAGAGCAGCAGGCTCTGAAAGCAGTTTCTGATAGGAAGCATCAGAAGCAGTCAGAAGCTAGGAGAAGATCTGATGGTGGTCAGAAGTCAGATACCTCAACTTCTGATAGGCAAAAGAATGCTCAGAAGGGAAAAGAGAAGTATGACAAGAAGAAGATCCAATGTTACTGTTGCAAGAAGTTTGGTCACTTTGCTAGAGATTGTTGGTCAAACAAGGAAAGAAAGTCAGAAGAAGCAAATATAGCCAGAAGTTCTGATGATGAATCTGTGCTATTGATGGCTTCTGAATCTGATGATACAAATTTGACAGACTGGTGGTATATGGACACTGGCTGCTCAAATCATCTTACTGGAAATAAGAAATGGCTGGTTGATTTTGATTCTGAGAAGAGAACAAAGATCAGATGTGCTGATGACAAATATCTTAACGCTGAAGGTATGGGAAATGTCAGAGTTGTTCTGAACAATGGGAAAACAGCATTGATTCAGAATGTATGGTATGTACCTGGCATCAAAAGCAATCTGATGAGCGTGGGACAATTAATTAAGAAAGGTTTTTCAGTTACCATGAAGGACAATCTTCTGAAGCTGTATGACTGTAATCAGAAGCTGATTATGGAGTCAGAACAAGGAAGGAATAGAACATTCAAGGTGAATGTCAGAACTTCTGATTCTGAATGTCTTAGTGCAACAAGTGTTGTGAAAGAAAGTGAGCTGTGGCACAGAAGATTTGGTTATTTGAATTTCAGAAGCTTAGAACATCTGAATTCGAAGAAGCTGGTACATGGAATTCCTACAATTAAGAAGCCTGTGAAGTCATGCAGAGTGTGCATGGAAGGAAAGCAACCAAGATTGCCATTTGCGTCAGAAGTTGCTCCAAGAGCAAAACATGCCTTGGGAGTAGTACATTCTGATGTGTGTGGTCCATTTCCAGTAGAATCGTTCGGAGGGAATAAATACTTCGTGTCATTTGTTGATGAATTCACAAGAATGATATGGGTATCCCTTATTAAGTTCAAACACGAGGTGTTTGGTGAATTCAAGAAGTTCCGAATGAAGGTTCAGAATCAGAGTGGTCAGACTCTGAAGATTCTCAGAACCGATGGTGGGGGTGAGTATAACTCCAAAGAGTTTCAGAAGTTCTGTGAGGAGAATGGAATTGAGCATGAGGTTACTGCTCCTTACACTCCTCAACACAATGGTCTTGCTGAAAGAAGAAATCGTACTTTGCTTGATATGGTGAGAAGCATGCTGAAGGAGAAGAAGCTTCCTCAGAACTTCTGGGGAGAAGCTGTTGCAACCGCAGCATATGTGCTCAACAGATGTCCAACGAAGAAGCTGAAGGAAATAGTTCCTATTCAGAAGTGGACTGGAGAGAAACAAAGTGTTAGTCATCTGAAGGTTTTTGGTTCTGTTTGTTACAAACATGTTCCAGAAGCTAGAAGACAGAAGTTGGATGATAGAAGCAAAGTAATGTTACTGGTGGGGTACCACAGTACAGGTGCGTACAAGCTCTATTGTCCAGAAACTAATAAAGTTGAGTTCAGCAGAGATGTTATTGTGAAGGAATCAGAAGTTTGGAATTGGGATAAGTCTCAATCTGATCCTGATGTTAGAACTTCTGAAGAAAGGTCAGAAATAAGAATTTCTGAAAATGATGGTGATTCTGACTCTGAAGAAGACTCAGAAGATGAAGGTGATTCTGATGATCCAGATTCTGATGATGATCAAGATTCTGGTGGTGATTCAGACTCTGGGAATATGCCAGACTCTGAAGGTGGTCAAGGTTCTGGAGGAAGTCCAACTTCTGGAGCAAGAACTTCTGAAGGAGAAACTTCTGAGGACAGAACTTCTGAGGTTCAAGCATCCGGAGAAAGTTCTGAACGAGGTCAGAGGCCACAGAGAATCAGAAACATTCCAAGAAGATTTGAAGAGTTTGACATGTTGCAAGACACTGAAGTAGATTCTGAGGGAGAGATTATTCAGTGTGCCATGTTAGTAGACTCTGAACCCGTGAGTACAGAAGATGCTCTCAAGCAGAAGTTCTGGCTAAAGGCCATGAAAGAAGAACTTGAGGCCATAGAGAGAAACAAGACTTGGAAGCTGTCAGAACTTCCAAAGGACAAGAAAGCCATCAGCGTCAGATGGGTTTTCAAGCAGAAGCTAAAGCCAGATGGATCAATTGGCAAATACAAAGCGAGGTTGGTAGCAAGAGGATTTCTACAGAAACCTGGGCTGGATTATTCTGAAGTGTTTGCACCTGTAGCGAGACATGAAACAATCAGATTGGTGATTGCAATAGCTGCTAACAGGAATTGGCCTCTGATGCATTTAGATGTGAAATCTGCATTTCTGAACGGTCCATTAGAAGAAGAAGTTTATGTGTCACAACCTCCTGGATTTGTGAAAGAGAATCAGGAAGGGATGGTGTACAGATTACATAAAGCTCTGTATGGATTGAAGCAAGCGCCCAGAGCTTGGAATCAGAAGATCGATTCATTTTTCAAGAAGCTAGGGTTTCAGAAATGTGAGATGGAATACGGTGTTTATGTTCAGCATATTTCTGAAGGAAATATGATTCTGGTGTGTTTGTATGTTGATGACATACTGTTGACCGGAAGTTCTGAACAAGAATTAGCGAAGTTCAAGAAGGTGCTGATGAATGAGTTTGAAATGACTGATCTCGGGAAAATGACATACTTTCTAGGGATGGAGTTCAGATATTCTGAGAAAGGTATCATTTTGCATCAGCTGAAGTATGAACGAGAACTTCTGGAGAGATTTAAGCTGCAGAATTGTAAGGCTGCTATCACACCTGTAGATACAAATCAGAAATTAGATTCTGATTCTGATGGTGAGGATGTGGATGCTACAACCTTCAAACAGTTGGTTGGTTCTCTGAGGTATTTGTGTAATACCAGACCTGATATTTGCTATGCAGTTGGAATGGTTAGTAGATTCATGAGTAAACCTAAGTGGTTCCATTACCAAGCTGCTGTCAGGATTCTGAGGTATATCAAGGGAACTCTGAAGTATGGAGTGCTGTTTCCTTCTGGAAGAAAGATTGAATCAGAACTTCTGAGTTCTGGAAGGAAGATTGAATCAGAACTTCTGAGTTACTCAGATTCTGATTGGTGTGGAGACAGAGTTGATAGAAGAAGTACTTCTGGATACTTGTTCAAGTTTCTGGGAGGTCCTATTTCTTGGAGTTCTAAGAAGCAACCTGTTGTTGCGTTGTCAACCTGTGAAGCTGAATATATTGCAGGCGCTGTTACTGCATGTCAAGCTGTGTGGATTCTGAACTTGCTGGAAGATCTGAAGATCAAAGTTGACAAGCCTCTGAAGCTGATGATTGATAATAAGTCTACAATCAATCTTGCCAGAAACCCAGTGTTGCATGGGAGAAGCAAGCATATTGAGACCAAGTATCACTATTTGAGAAGTCAAGTTCAGAATGGAGTGTTAGAAGTTCTGCACTGTAGTACCCAGAAGCAGTTGGCAGATGTTCTGACGAAGGCTATCAAGACTGATCAATTCCTTCGCTTAAGGGATGGAATTGGAGTTGTTAGTTTTGAGGAAATATAAATTAAGGGATGGTATTAGAATAATAATTTATATTTTATTTTATATTCACAAACTTAGTCATTAAGTTTGTTAGAGGGTATTTTAGTATTTTATTGTTGCTTTTGGTAACCCTAATTTTAGCTTATAAATAGGGTAGTTGTCATTCCAATCATTTGTATCCTTTTATCCTTTTGTAGCCGTCATTCAATATAATATATTCTCTTCTTCATCTTCATTATTTTCACCTTGTACACCAACAATTCTCTTGTTCGGCGCATCGTTCTTCTAGCTAATCTTTTTGAAGAGGTTATTTTCAAACATATTTTTAGAGAATCTAATTCTTGTGTGGATTTTCTAGCTAAATTGAAGCTTCCTCTTTGTGATAAGGATGGTTTCTGGTTGGAAGACTGTTCGACTGAGTTGTCGTATTTGATATTAGCTGATAGTTTAGATTCGGATATCAGGTCTGCTCTCTAGCCTGTTTTGTTTGGGCCTTTAGCCCTCTCATTGTAAAATAAAAATTAATTACGCCGACTTATTTAAGAGTGTAAGATAAAATACACATAGTCTAAAACTTCAACCGAAAAATATTAGTTAAATAAAACTATATAAATATTTATGAGAGTTAAATTAAATAAAACTTATAAATAAAATAAAATATTTATAATAAAAATAGTTTAATAAAAATATTTACGGCGGCAACTTATTTAAGAGTGTAAGATAAACTAATACACATAATCTAAAATTTCAACCGTAAAATATTAGTTAAATAAAACTATATAAATATTTGTGAGAGATAAATTAAATAAAACATCTACACACTGTGACCAAATTAAAATCTTTAAGACAAGAATTCAAAAATTTAAGTATATTTTAGAAACATTATTGTCTCTTTTTCCTTTTTAGGTATGCGGATGTCAATTTGGGAATTTTCTTCGCGAAAATAAAAATGAAAAAAAAGTTCTTCTAATGACTTCTCGAGATAGAGATGAGAGAAGTACTCTTTGTTTTATAGATTCTTCGACTCCAACTTTATATATATTAGAAAATTACGAGTAATCAGTCAGGGGAGCTCGGTGTATAGAAATTTTGATAATTAAGCTAATAAGTGTTATAATTTTAATAGAAAAAATACAGTAATAATTTTTTTAAGATTTGATGTTTGTGAATCTTTGTCGATATCATTGGATGAGGAAAACACATATCCCATCCTATTGACATCTTTATATAGGTAGTATTTTAAGTGTGAACATGAGTAAACCCCATTCCTTTCAAGGGTCCTGGCAGGGGTGTGCCTGAAAGCTAGGGTCGAAGCATTGTCATATGTAGCCGACAAAATCAATGCTTTCTTCCAGGTGTAGGGATATGTTTATTATCCCTTCAATGTTTCTTTTTTGTCATTTCTCTCACACTTCGTTGTCCAATAATCAACTACGTAGAGTGCAAAAAATGTAACATTGAAGAAATTAGTATATCTAATGAAAAAAAATGAAACTCCTCAATTTATTTATTTTTCTAAATTTAGCAAGTGGCGTGGAAGGGAACTAGGAAGGTGCATTGTGTATGTTATGGCCTTATGGGCATAGTTTAATGTTTGAATTTGATTCACGGTAGTAAAATGTGATTGAAAACAAAAAGAGGAAAATGCTGTGCCGTGAATATCTAATTGCCGACGTTAATTTGTCCTTGTATATGAAGTTTGTATATTTGGAATTAGTGCCTAGTGGTGAAAAAATACTGAAAACCAGAAATAAATCCCTCTATATCACGACTATTAGTATTTATATTATTTAGCTGGCATAAAATCCAGACTCGTTTTCTTCTTCTCATGCCACGTGTCACTAAACAATTGGCTAAATTGACATGAACGAGTATGATTATATTATTTTTGAAGGAGAAAACAGACTGATAATTTTTAATTAGAAAAATAATTAACATCATAATCATCATTAATTAGCAATTCATTATTTTATTATGTGACAGATTCATTCAAATATGTGCATGTGAATCCATTATACAAAATCTAAACTTGCAAGAAATCGTCAAAATATACTTTATAGATTTTAATTTCAGTTCCATAGAATATAAAATAATCTCTTCAAATTGTATGACAAGACATTTTACCCCTAAAATAGTCAATACATTTATCATTATTTTTCTCTAAGAGTAAGACAACATTATTTTTGTTTTCATCTTTAAATCTTGTCTCAACATGTTATTGTTCCCTCTTCTCGTTCTCACCACTCTTGTTTTTTTCTTTCCTTCTTTTGCATAAGTTTCAGACTTCATTCTCTTATTCTGTTAATAGTTTGACAATGATGAAGCAGCAGCAGCAGCAACAACAGTCAGCCAACAAGCAAAAACAGGTACTTGTTCTCTTTTCTTGATTCTTGCATGGTTTATTTCAATATTCTTGTGCAATTTGGTGTTTGTGAGTATTTGGAAACTGAAGTACGGTTAATTGAAGTGAAATTGAGCTGAATTGTTGTTGTTTGTAGAATTTATGGGCGACTATGGTGTTGCTCAAATGGCTTAACATTAGAAGAAAGAAGTCTGATTCTGTTGCTGACTCCGATGATAATGAGGATGACACTGAAAGTGACTCAGACAATGAAGGTTAGTCTATTGATTCATTTTTCTAATCATGCAACAAATTTTGTGTATGTTTGGTTTCATGTTTGGAGCAAGCAGCCTTGATTCTGGAGGTGTAGAATTGATTTTATTAGAATTCGGAATTGACAATTTTGGTTTGTGTCTAATTGAGAGTTGTTATTGTTTTGGGATCTTAGAGACCAAGTCTTGTGTGATTAATGATGATTCCTGTTCAGTTTGGTTTTTCTGTGATATGTCTCAGTTTGAATTGGGTGTATTATGCAGAGTGGAGAAGCGGTTCACGGTATAGGGACAGCAGAGAGGATGAAATTCCATCTGAATCATGCGGTAATTTGTTTTCTTTCTTATATGAAATTTAGTTATCTGAATTGCGAAAATTTACTTCACGCTTTTCTTGATTGCTTTATGTGAACAGACCCTCTAAATTTCAAATGAATTGCAGAATTTCTCCCTGGCTTAAGGAGGCAAAAGTCGTTAACCTTAAGGTCTCAATATATAAACAAGAAGGAATTAAGGTTAGACACCGTTCTCGCTCTCGTGTGTATTCAACAAGCAATAGTAGAGACTCTACTTGCAATGATTAGAAAGTGTAGAAAACATAGCTTACTCAGTTATTTCTCAAAAGCCTCTCATATTTCGATTCTGTTGTACATTTTTTTCTCTTTTAGAGTATGTGTTGGGACATGGAATGTTGGAGGAAAACTTCCACCTAATGACCTTGATATTGATGATTGGCTAGACATTAACCATCCAGCTGATATATATGTCCTTGGGTAAGTTTCGCGTTAAATTTTCTCCAAAATTCGCACATATGGTCGATTCTGCTTTGGTGATACTGTAAACCTTTTTGCATTGACAATATCATAATGTTCTTGATATTGTTCAATTTGTTTGACTAAAAAGTTTCTTTGCACTTTTCAATTGCAGTCTTCAAGAGATTGTGCCTTTAAACACAAGTAACATTTTCGGTGGTGTAGATACTCGTCATGTACCGAAATGGGAAAACATTATTAAAGAAACATTGAGTCGAGTTCAACCAAAACAATCAAAGGTAAAATCCTTCAGTGATCCTCCATCACCGTCGAAATTTAAACCATCAGATGATGCTCCTGATATTGAAGAAGAAGAAATGCTACTCGAAAGTGATGGTGATATTGGTGAGGAAATCCATCCTTTGGATGAAGGATATGAAGTATTCGATGGAGTCACCGATAAACCAATCACACACGAGTCATTGAATACTAGTTTGAAGGATTCAAATGCTGCTGATATTGCTAACTCGCGAGTGATAGTTAATAATGATTTAGAGAGTCAGTTATCTTATCAAAGGAGGTTGGATAGGCTAAACTGTTTACGTGACGAGGATTTATCGGCAATCGTTGAAACACCGTCTTCTCCACATATTAGTAAACTATCTAGAATGGTTAGTTGGACTGAAAGGATTGGATTGAGTTGGCCTGAGCCACCATTACATTTGTTATCTCATAGTGTATTGAAGAGAGCAACTTCTTTAAAACCTGTTAAATCGCTTAACGCGACGAAGTCATTTAGAGCCACTGATTCTTTTAAATCAAAAACAGATGCCATGGATTTATTGGCTGAAATTGACCTTGAAGCTTTGATGAAGAGGAAAACCAGACCGTCGTATGTGAAGATAGTAAGCAAGCAGATGGTTGGGATTTACATCACCATTTGGGCTCGAAGGAGCGTGCGAAAACATATTCAGAATTTGAAGGTTTCCACTGTTGGTGTTGGTGTTATGGGCTATATTGGCAACAAGGTCTTTGAAATTTTCCTTTTTCTTTCTGATCAGTTGCTAAACATATATGAGAAATATAAAATCGGATGATTATAAAGTTAAACTATCTTTTTCGATATTTTTCAGGGATCGGTATCAGTGAGCATGTCTATATATCAGTCACTTTTCTGCTTTGTATGCACCCACCTTACATCAGGTCAAAAGGAAGCAGATGAAATCAAAAGAAATGTCGATGTTCGTGAAATTCATCATAGGACTCATTTTTATTCACATTCTGATATCGGACTTCCCAAAAGTATCTTCGATCACGAGTGAGTCCAAGTTTGACATTGTTGTGTCATTTCACATTATGCTTTTGCTTGGCTGCTGAAACTCTGTATCTATATTATATATTTGCAGAAGAATAATTTGGTTTGGTGATCTGAATTACCGAATCAACATGTCATATGAAAAAACAAGAGATCTTATCTCGAAAAAGCAGTGGTCGAAATTGGCCGAGAAAGACCAGGTAATACTAACATACAACCTTTCATTAGATGATTGTACTGCATGAGAGAAATGTATATTATATATTGACATCGACGTCTTATTATAACAGCTTGCGAAAGAACTCGAAAAAGGTGTATTTGATGGATGGTCAGAAGGAACGTTAAACTTTCCACCAACCTATAAGTACGAGGTTAATTCAGACAAGTATGTCGGGGAGGAGCCGAAAGTTGGGAGGCGTACACCAGCATGGTATACTTTAATTTGTTTGATTTGAGATTCTTCGTCGATGTCTGGCTCTAAGCATTTAATTACGTTGTTTATCCAAACAGGTATATCAATATGTCTTTCTTTTTAATATTTGCGAGTACTTTGCAGGTGCGATCGTATTCTTTCATATGGAAATGGAATGAGATTACTGAGTTACAAAAGGAAAGAACTTAAACTTTCAGACCATAGACCTGTGACTGCCACATATATTGCTGAGGTTGAGGTTTTCAATCCCAGGAAGCTACAGAAAGCACTTACGTTCACGGATGCGGAGATCGGAAACGAAGAACTCATGACAAGTTTTGGCACTTGGAATTTGTAGCATAATCTGGACAGGTGAAGGAGCAACAATGATAGCTATTCCAACTTCTCAAATTCGGAGTCACTATACTAGATATTAATAAGTTTCTTCATTTGACATTTCTTATATATTTCTAAAGTCAAATCTTATACAAAAAATAGTTCTATGATTTGTACATCAGGTATCTTATGAACAGGTTATAAAGCTAGTTGTTAGATTGGATGTATACATAAACTCTGAAATGTATTTTAAGAGCTTTCATAGGAAGCTTTGTGTATGTTTGTGAAGAATAAATAAAAAGCAATGTGTTGAAGATGCTATATCACTCCAGCTTTGATTCCCTGCATTTTCAGTACAAGGTAGCTTTATAATACTGCTTTGCAGAAACTGAAATCTCCATTTGATTTCAAATTTTCCTGCAAATATATTCATTATTTGTCTGTTGCATTGTACTTTGATGTTTAAGGAAAGATGTTTGATTTGAGTTTAGTTGTATTGACTATTTGTAGCATGCATTAGCACGGTCGTCTTTGAGGACATGTAAGATAGACTAGAGAACATATCTTTAAACCTTTCACTGTTACTTTGTGGCTAAATAGGGATTCATAATAAATTTGTCATAGTTAAATTTTAACTAAATAGAGATCATTGTTGTTTTATCACGGTTAAACTGTAGCTAACCAACACAGATTCGGAAAATTAAAAGTTGGCCGTATGCATTAGGTTGATATATATATACACAGTAAACAAGATAAACTTTCTTCATTGATCATAACTATCAAGATTTTGTCTTGGTTATATGAGAGCTCTTTTTTTTTTCTTTTTTTTTCACTCATACAACAACAATCAAGTTTTATTCCAATAAATAAGATCTGTTACATGGATCAACTTCCGTCATAATGTTCTATTCATTACCATGATCTTATCCAAATAATTTATCTCGAAATATTTTTCTAGATCTTTCTTTCCACAAAATCTATTGAAATGTAATTCCTTGTGTCGAAGTAGGTAGTGTTAGACAGAAATAAGGACGTGTCGAAATTTGTAGTGTGTCGAGTAGTATCAAATGTCGAAGTGTCGAAACAGGTTGCTTGACACAACATTTCAACTTAGACTAAAATAGGTATTTTAAGCTTTTGTATTTTTTGGGCTTTAACTTAGAGAGAAAGATAACTCAATTATAAATAGAAGGAGTAACCCCTATTTTATAATAATCTTGTATTCACTTGCAGTTTCAAAATTAACGAGATTTTTCACATGTTGTGGGTAGAGAGACTTTGCAGAAATCATCTTCTTCTTCCCTAATTTCAGTCAAACCCTAATCTTCTTTCTTACTAAATTTTCTTTCTTTCATTTTTATTGTGTAGAAAGAATCATCTTGCAACAAAGGTTGGTTTATTCACTCAAGTGAAGAGTGAAGAACAAGAGTGAATTCGATCGGTGTGATTGAATCTTGTTTATCAAGATTGATCCGGAATTACTCAAAATTTTGGGTTTAATTCCAACATCTGGTATCTAGAGCACTAGCTGAGCGATTCATGGGAAGCAAAACACGATGGCAATGTCGATGAATCATTCGAATGGACATTTTCTAGCGAGTCTCCCAATTCTGAAGGGTCAGAATTACGAGAATTGGTGTAAATAGATGAATGTAGTTTTCTGTTGTCAAAATATTTGGGATCTTGTGAAGGAATGAGTAACACCACTTGCAGAAAACGCGTCGGATCAAGAAAAAAGATGCATATAAAGAATTGAAGAAGAAAGATTATAAAGCTCTCTTTATAATTCATCAATGTGTTGATCCAGGCAATTTCGAAAAAGTTAGTGATATAGAATCAGCGAAAGAAGCATGGGAAATCTTGGAGAAATCGTTTGGAGGCGCAGAGAAGGTGAAAGAGGTGGGGTTACAAATTCACAAAAGAACGTATGAATTGCTTTAGATGGAAAAAAAAGTGAAATCATAACAGATTATTTCAGTATGGTTACAAAACTAGTGAATCAAATCAAGGTATGTGGAAAGTGTTGAGATCAATATTAGTTGTTACAAAGATCTTGAAGTCATTGGCTCCAAAGTTTGACCACATGGTAGTAGCCATAAAAGAGTCGAAAGATTTGTCAACATTGACAAAGGAAGAGCTTCAAGGGACGCTTGAATCTCATGAACAAAGAATAGCTGAAAGAGCTACAAGCAAGTCGAAGAGTGATGTGGCTTTGCTGGCGCATTCAACAAGAGAAAAGAAAGGAAAAGGGAAGTGATTCAACAACAAAGGTAGAGGAAGCTACAACAATTCAACTGGTTAAAATCATCAAGAAGGAGGCTGGTTGAATCAGAGAAAGTCCTCATACCAAAGCAACCAAAGAGGTGGTGCAGCAGGTAGAGGAAGAGGTGGTGGTCGAAAACCTGATAAAAGTTACATTCAGTGTTTCAATTGTCAGAAGTATGGTCACTACTCTAATGGTTCTCCTGAAAAACAAAAGAGCCAAGAAAATGATGCAAAGCTTGCAAAGCATGAAGAAGAAGAGTTGTTGTTGATGGGCACAACAACAGATTGAGAAAGATTCCAACACTACTACGGAAAACCCATTTAACAACGGTTGGGAAATGTATGTAATCACGTGTGCACAGGCGTTGTTATGTAGAGTGTCGTTGTATATATGATACTTACAATCACGGACCAATAACCGTTGTATTAAACTGGAAAGAGCGCTACCTATCACAACAGTTTATACAAACAACCGTTGTGATAAAGTAATTGTCCTAGGTTCGATTCCCAGCTGGGCTGTTTTGATTTTTTATTTGACAGCGCGCGAGATATTATAACAGTTGTGTAATATACCCGTTATTAAAGCACAAGATATTATTACAATTATGATATATAACCGTTGTTACGTATTCTGCAGAATTAAGAAAAAGATTACTGATTTTATAATTAATCCCTTTTTTTAACCTGTATTATTGTTCACCATATCACAGCAGAAAATACAACTAACATTTGTGATAAAGTAATCATAATAATGTTAATTGTATCATATTCATAATATCACATAATTGTATCATATTCAATTGTAACAAATATATATCTTACAATTTATCAGAACAAATAAACTACAGTTTACACATTACATAACATCACTTAATTGTATCATATTCAATTGTAACAAATATCTTACAATTTATCAGAATAAACAACCTACAATTTACACATTACATAACATCACATAGTTGTAGCATATTCAATTGTAACAAATATCTTACAATTTATCAGAATAAACAACCCATAGTTTACATATTACATAACATCACATAGTTGTATCATATTCAATTGTAACAAATATCTTACAATTTATCAGAACAAACAACCTACAGTTTACACATTACATAACATCACATAATTGTAACTTGGTGTTTTAGTTTCTTGTCTCTTGGTGTCTTGACTCTAAAGACCTATGATTTCAAATAATTATACTTGTTAGTAAAAATATTTAGAAACTATAACATACAATAATATATTATGAATAAAGACTAAATTATGTACTTGTTAATTTTCCCATATGCCTTCTTCATGATCGATTCGAATAGCGTGCACGACATCTCCATCAACTTCATCATATGAGGTAGGGACTTGTGTTGTGTAAGAAGGTGTTGATGGAATATCAAGACTTCCATCACTAAGAGGAATGTGTTTTCCTTGGAGAACGATTGACCATTTCCCCGATATGTCTGATGGGTCGGTAACATAGAAAACTTTTTTTGCTTGAGAAGCCATGATGAATGGTTCGGCCATAAAAGATGCCTTGCCAAGGTCGACCCGTGTGAATCCTAAGTCATCAATGTGTACACCATTACTATTATTGGGAACCCATTTGCATTTAAATAAAGCCACTTTGAAAATAACATAATCGATCTCTCAAATCTCATCAATGACACCATAAAACGCAGTAGTTGCCAATACATGATTCTTATATTTCGAACTAGAGAAATACATCGATTCAGATTCAACCATAACGCCACTATTTTGCATTGTACTACGATCATCTTTTGATTTTGTATAAAAGGTATAATGACCAATGTCGTATGCAGTCCAAGTAATGACACAAAATTTTGGCTCGTATGACAACCATTTAAGTATCTCGGATGCACTACGATCATTAGATACACTTTTATTAAACCAATCTATGAATCTCTTGTTATGCTTTATCAACAACAACTTGTCACTCATTTGGGGATATTTTTTCCTCAAAAGTCCTTTGTGAGTATCTATGAAAGGTTGAACTTCATCTATATTATTCAATATATAGAAATATGCTTGAATAACTACATCCCGAGCCATTGACTTAACATTTAGACCTTGAATACCTCTTCCGTCTGTGTCAGCATGACGAGACTTTGGAAATCCTATAGAATCTGCGTCCGACAAATAGTTTGTACAAAACTCAACAGCTTCTTCTGTGATGTATCTTTTAACAATCGAAGCATCCGGTCGACGATGATTCTTCATATATCCTTTAAAGATCTTCATATATCGCTCTATTGGATACATCCACCTTAAATAAACTAGACCAGAAATTCTGATTTCTCTGACTAGATGAACAAGTAAGTGAACCATAATGTCAAAAAATGATGGAGGAAAATACATCTCCAATTGACACAAGATTATGGCAGCCTCATCTTCTAATTCATCTAATTTTTTGAAATCAAGAGCTTTATTACATATGGCATTGAAGAATAAGCACAATCTCGTTATAGTTACTCTCACATTTTTTGGTAGGATCCTACGAATAGCCACTGGTAAAAGTTGTTGCATCAATATATGACAATCATGAGATTTTAAACCAATTAACTTGAGATCTTTCATTGATACAAGTTTCTTGATGTTTGATGAGTAACCTTGCGGAACTTTAATACCTTGCAAACACTCGTTGAATTTTTTTTTTCCTTTTTAGAAAGAGTGTGACATGCTGGAGGCTGATAAGTTCTTTTTCCTTTCTCTATTGGAGCCAACTGTTTTCTTATACCCATCTTCTCCATATCAAGACGGGAATCTTACTATCTTTAGTCTTGCTTGGAATGTTTAGAAGTGTGTCAATCAAACTATCACACACATTTTTCTCCACGTGCATCACATCAAGACAATGTCTAACATCAAGACTTGACCAATATGGAAGATCAAAAAAGATGGACCTCTTTTTCCAAATATTTTTTGCAACTGCCCTTTTTCTTTTTTTCTCTTCCCAAAGACAACATTAATGTGTTCCCGCCGTTGATAAAGTTCTTCCCCGGTTAAAGGTTCAGGTGCCTCATCAAACTCTTGCTCTCCATTAAAAGCCTTCCGCAATCTATGATAAGGATGATCGGGTTTTAGAAATTTTCGATGCCCAAGGTAAACAGTTTTTTTTTCCAAACTCAAGTTGGTGATAACAAGTATCATCTTCACATATAGGACATGCTCTATGTCCTTTGACACTATATCCAGCCAAGTTATCGTAAGCAGGAAAATCGTTGATTGTGCAAAATAGCATTGCACGCATCTTAAACGGTTCCCCAGAATATGCATCATCAACTTCAATGCCTTCATCCCACAAGAGTCCTAAATCATCAATTAATGGACTTAGATAAACATCTATGTCGTTACCAGGTTGTCGTGGTCCAGAAATCATCATACTTAACAGTATATACTTGCGCTTCATACTCAACCAAGGAGATATGTTGTAAATAGTGAGAAGAATAGGCCACGAAGTATGATTAGTGCTTAGAATACCAAAGGGATTCATTCCATCGGTGGCAAGTCCAAGCCTAAGGTTTCTTGGCTCAACTCCAAAATCCGGAAACAACGAATCAATTTTCTTCCATTGCAACGAATCAACAACATGGCGAATGTTTCCATCACGAGTCCTTTCATTTGCATGTCATCTAAGATTCTTTGCGTCATTCAAATTAGCAAAAATTCTCTTAAATCATGAAATTATTGGTAAGTACCATAACACTTTAGTAGAAGGATGCTTCCTACTAACATTGTCATAGTCATTGTCATCACCACTGTTGGCCTTCAGCTTGTAATGCGACACACCACATTTTGGACATTGATACAAGTCTTCATACTCTTTCTGGTATAATATGCAGTCATTAGGGCAAACATGTATTTTGATATACTCCAGACCCATTAGACACAATATCTTCTTGGCCTCATAACAACGATTTGACAATTTGTTATCTTTTGGTAACATTTCCTTTAGTAGTTCAAGTAATTATGTGAAACTTTTATCCGACCATCCATTTTTTGCCTTTTTCCTTCAGATTAAATAACTTTAACACCGTTGACAATCGTGTAAAATCTGTGCATCCCTTATATAAAAAGGGTGTCTTTATCACTACATAAAGTATCATAAATATGAGCATTCTTAAAAGAAGATTCTCCAATATCACGGAACATATCCTCTAGTTGATCTTCCATATATTCATCTTCATCGACTCTTTGACTTTGTGACGCACGACTTTTCTCCACTTCATCATGCCACGTCCATATTATATAATTTTGACATATACCATCACAACAAAGGTGATGGAATATTTCATCCTTTCTACACTTTTTGATATTCGCGCAAATAACACAAGGAAAATAAAATATACCATTATTTTCGGGAATATGTTTACCAGCGTATTCAAGAAATTCAAGAACTCCTTTCTCATAAATCGGACCTAATCTATCGGCTTTCATCCAACTACGATCCATAACAACTTCTGAAATTTATACACATATAATAATGTGAATGACACAACAAAATGTAATCTAAAAATGTAATGCATATGCAAATCTAAACCTAAAGCATATAAAATATTTACTCTAATACTAACTTGAGCATAAACAACATAAACATACTGACTTGAGCATATACAACATAAATAAAGAAAAAAGGAATGAAGATGTTGAAGAATACCATACTTCGAAGCTGAAGAATCAAATGAACAAAAAAGGTGTGAAGATTTGAGCTACGAAGAGGGTAAATATTTCGCCACCGCTGTCGTCTCTGGCTCGCTTGTTCAACTAGGGCGTCTTTTGAAAGAAATAATACAAAATAAGTTTTATTTTAATTTATCAGTGAACCCTTTAATTACGGTTGGAAAACACAATCGTAGTGGAATTGAAGCCCTCTTACAACGGTTATTTTACTTCACCGTTGTAAACTATTTTACAATTTATTTTTAAAATAATGGAGTTAAGTCCTATAACAATGGTTGGTTTAATAAACCGTTGTAAAATCATTTACAATTTACTTTATAAATAACAGACTTAAGTGACAAACGCTTAATGTACTCTAAAAAATGGAAAAAGTGTAACTGCTGGGAATCGAAGCTTGCTACATGTAGCAGCAAAATCGTGAGTGTAAGCTATTGATTAACTTAACTCGAAAAGCAAGAGTCGCCACCACACTTTTATTTTATCCAAAAAAGGAAAGGAAAAAGAGCGAACAAAACCTACACAAGCTCTAAAACAAGAACGAGTGCACAGAGACTGGGTAAGAGGGTTGGTTACGTTAAGGGAAGGTGTTAGCACCCAAAACGTCTATAGTACTCCATAGGAACCCTTTGAAATATTTACGCTTTTGGTCTGAAAAGGTTTGTTTGAAAAGTGATTGAGGAGATGAGAAGAGAAATTGTTTTTAAGTTTTTGTGTTTGGAGAGACTTGTCGCCTCGTGCCTACGTACCCACGGAGTGCAATGTAGGATCAAAACCTCGTAGTTCGTGGTACAAAGAATGAAATTTGTTTATTTTGGTTGATTTAAAATGTAAAGACAAGTCGTCATTTCCAAGCGAATAATTCCGCTTAAAGAAATGAATCATGTCTAAACTTATGAAAAAGTTTTAAAGGAAAAGTGCATAAGGCACAAAAAGAGAGTTTGATGAGTTTGATGTTTTTTAAAGTCTTTTGAAAAAGGTGTCAATATGCTTATGTAGTTTAGCATTTGTTAAGAAATGAAAGGAAAAAAGTAAAATCACTTGACAAAGTCAAGGTTTGATTATGAAAGAGGTGATAGTTTGAAATCAAGAAGGTTTTGAAAAAGGGAGAAAGTTTTGAAAATTGAAGAATGGGTGGAGAAGAAGTGACTATCCTAAAGCATAAAGTAAAAGCTAAGGATAAGAATAACCTAACCACAAATGCAAGCTTCACCATAAACCAAGCAAAAGCACAAGGCTTCAAAGTCTTCAAACCATAACTCCAAAGCAAAGGGAGAAAGTCCTAGTTCTAAGTCCAAGGTTCCAAGAATAGCATTGAAGTCCAAGGTCTAGGTGCAAAACTCCATGTCCATTTCAAAGGATAGTAACCATAGTCCAAGATTAGAAACAAAAGTTTTTTAGAGGTTTTGGCCTTTATTAATGTTTTTGGTCCAAGTGGACAAAGAGAAAAAAGGAATAAGCATAAACATGTGTCTAACGGACAAAGGAAAAATTGCGGAAGCATAAACATGATATGAAATGATAATAATGGAGCATAAAAGTAAAAGAGAGATAAGGAGCGAGAAGGAAGCATAAAGGTAATGTTAGAAGTTAGTGATTAGTTGTTAGAGTAAGTGATCAATAATGATTGAATAATACACTTAGGTCAAGGTTAATGAAGACTCATTAGAGGATTGATAATACCTAAGCCTCCTAACAACAAGTTTCATAAGTATTGAACCAAAAGATAAATAATCAACCATCTTTGATTGTTTTTCGATATGGACATATGTAGCACTATGTTAAGCAATCGCCGAGTAATTTACGTAGTAATTACCCTACAATGAGGCCGGTCAAAATGCTATTTGTGCTAATGCATGCTAGATGAACGATATGTAAATCGTCATCCGAAAGCAATACCGCACGAAAAGAAAATAGGTGACGATCTCGTATTGATCAAGAATTCAACAAAGAAATTCTAAGATCCATAAGACTTTCATCGATCAAAAGTAAAGAGATAAAGAAAAATGGATCTAACAAGTTATGATCCACACAACCAACAATTAACCAAAATAAAAAAAATATGCCAAAAGAAATTAAAATGAAATTAAAATGTTTAAAATATTCTTACAAGATTTTTTTTCACATAATTTTTCTTTAAAAAATGATAGAAAACATTAAAAAAAAAATGAAAGAAACAAAAAAATTTAAAAAAAGAAAAAAAAGCAATAGAAGGGAGGCTTATATAGAAATAAATGGTGGTGATGGTAGCATTAGCAATACAAGCCCAGCCCAAATCATTTAAGTGAAACATTTTAAAAGAAAAAAGAATAAGTCAACATAAAAAAGAAAAAAAAGAAAAGAAATATCATCTTCTTCTTTATCACGCTCGGCTACTGTTCATGGCGGAGGAGGGAAATGGCAAAGCTCATCACGGCAGAGCGACGGGACGTAAAATACACACGGCTGTGATCGAAACACAGTGTAGATCTCAATTGTGCTATCAATTTCGTGTAATGGTGCTTGAATCAACCGAATCGAAACCGCAAAGTCTCGACAACAAACACCATTTTACCTTTAATTCAAGGTGAGAAACACTTCGACTCTTCTTCTATTCTTCTTCTTCTGAAAACGAATCACTGCTGAAATTGTTGTGTGTTGAAGTGTTGCGTTGAGATGCGTTGTTGTGAGTCGTTGATGGCTGTGAAATTGATGTGGAAGGTTTTAGTTACTTGAAGTTTGTGAATTGTTTTTTTTTGAATTCGCAGGGTGATGATTGAGTGAAGGTTGAAGGATTTGTGGTGAAGCTTGAAGATGAGAAGTGAAGAGTAAGGTTTATGGATGAATTGTGATGGAGAATCAAGTTTGGGATTGAAGCTTGGAGAATGAATTTGACAGAGTTTCTAGGGGCTGCTAAAGCTTGTCAAATGAAGAAGAGGAGTGTTGTATTTATAGGGTGAATGAGTGAAATTTGGAAGGGATTTGGGAGGAAAATTCTGTTGGAATTTTTTTATAATTTGTGTGATTATTGATGATGAGAGGTGGTGATTGATTGTGAAATGTTTGCTGCGTTTACATTGAAAACCCGTTTCCGCGTTGAAGCTCACGTAATTCTTGCTCTGCAGATGCCGTTTTGAATTATTTTTTTGCGTTTTGCAAATGGTTTGCGTAGCATTTTGATGTTCAACGTGCAGTTCTCATGTCGTTTTAAACTTTTTTATTTCAACCCATGACCTTGCGATTACGTGACATGGAATAGTTAGCACGACGCTTTTGACTTGGCTGGGCTGGAACTTGCGCGCAGAAAGTGGCTAGAGATCTGATGGATTGACTTGGAGGCTTAAACACGGCTTGCGGTTTGTGAAGCAACTTACTGGGATTTTCATGGGCTGACGTGAAATTGTGTGTGAGCTGCCATTTCTGTGTTGTAGCAGTCTTGTTTTCGGATGAAGTTTGGCTCAGTTTGTAGTACAAAGTGGCTCGTTTGGCAATTCCATGAGCTAATTTTTTGGCTCTTTTTTTATTGTAGATGGGCTGAATATGAGTGGGCTTGAATAAAAGGATCAAGATTATTTAGACAGATTTTTGGCATGAATATAAAAAGATGAAAATTGGAAATTTAAAGGGAAACAGATATGATGGATAGTTGGATATATAAATGGATATTGGATATGTGAATTGGATAAAAATTGTTTAGGAATTGGAAATAAAAAAATGGATTGAAAAGAAATTGGATTAAAATGAAAAATGTGTAATTAGAATTTGAAATGTGGATTATCAAAATGGATATAATGGATAATTGAAATAAAATGGATAAGAAAAAAAGGAGATAAGGATGGGTAATGGAGAGTAATATGGATATTTGGATATTGAGAAATGGTTCATGGATTTTTAAATGGATATTTGGGAAACGAAATGAATAATGGATTTGAAAATTGAATATGGTTAAAATGTGGATAATCAAAAGATGGGTAAGAACATGGTTTAGCAAATGGATAACCAAATGAATCCAAAACCAATCTCAAACTTTTTCACAAGCCTCTAATAAAGTGCACACAGCTACCACTAAACAAACCACAACTGAACAACAACCATTTGAATCTGTTTGAACTTGTCTGAATCAGTTATCTGGGAAAATAAATCCACAGATGAACACAGTTGAACATTGAACTCTGATCATGATGAATCTGATTTTTCTGAATCCAAACCACTGCTTGATAAACTGAAGAATCTCAACACAAGACATCCTGACTTTGAACAGTCACTGCTTGAGAAATAAACCACTGACACAAATGACAGGCAGATGAAGCAAACTTTTGGTAAATCGACCAATATTAGGTCAAACTTCCATTTGAACTAGGTCATGAACGAACATCCACATTTGACTTGAAGTTACTTCATTGTCTTTGACAAACCTGCAAAACCCTAGAGGCACAGAGAGAGAAGAACAGGCAAACTGCAACATATTTTTAGTATTTTCGTCAGAGGTTAGTAAACATAAACAGATAATAAAGAAAGTGAGAAATCACACAGATACTTGGGAGAAACACAGATTGTGATCTTGTTTGTAGTATGAGATGCAAATGAGATGTTAATGATATATGGAATCTTAGGGGTCAAAAATTAGGGTCTTACAACTGCCCCTAGTTAAGTTTCTTCTATCAGGAGAAATGAAGGTTGAAAACTTCGTGTCGATAAGACTGAAGATACTTAAATACATAAAACCAAATATTTTAGCCCTAAGATGCCACAAGATGATATGAATGCAAAAAATGAAACAAACTGCAGGGAAACTTAAAACAAGAGAGTTACGGTAAATTGAGAGAGATGACGTGAAAAGGCACGCTGGGGAACACAAGCTATTTCTGGAGATCTGTCAAGGTGATAAGAAGTATCCATCAATAGTTGGAAAGAGAGGGAAAAAGACCCTGGAAGATGTGTAGTGACATCCAAGAATAAATTGGATGGAAACTACAAACGAGTCAAAAGTATGCCGAAAGACGTCCAAGAATGGCATTGGACAACAACAAGGAAGTTTCTGGTAAAAACAACACCGTCATCCAAGAATAACATTGGATGGAGGTGAAAAACTCTCTATTGAGGATAAGATATCCAAGAATGGCCATGGATAAAGGAATCACAACATTCAAGAATGGCATTGAATGGGGCAATAACAAACATCAGAGTCTTCCAAGAATAGCATTGGATGGAAACAAAATTCCATTTGAAAAACTTCAATGGGGACACCCAAGAATGGCATTGGATGACAAGGGTAAACATCAGAGGTATCCAAGAATAGTATTGGACATGGCTGGGGAAAAGTTGTTCAAGAATGGCATTGGAAAAAAAAAAAGGGTAAATATCAAAGACATCCAAGAATAGCATTGGACTCCGTTGAGGAAAAGATATCCAAGAATGGCATTGGATAAAGTGAGAAAGAACTTTCAGGAATGGCAATGAAAGGTAAAGGTAAATCACTACATTCAGGAATGGCACTGAATGGTAATGGTAAATTACCACATTCAGGAATGGAACTGAATGGTAATGAGAAAGACATCCAGGAATGACACTGAATGCAAAGGAGAAAACTCATCCAGGAATGGCACTGAATGAACAGATAAAACTTTTAGGAATGGCACTGAAAGATATCCAAGAAAGTTATTGGGGATTACAGAAGAGAGGCAAAACTTCCAGGAATAGCACTGGGATAAACAAGAGGAACAAGATATCCAGGAATGGCATTGGAGATCAAAAGAGACAAACATCCAGGAATGGCACTGGAGTGAAAGAAAAACAAAGATCCAGGAATAGCACTGGAATGGAAGAAAACAAACATCTAACAACAGCAATAGATGCACAGGGAAACGACAACATCCAGGAATGACACTGAACGAAAAGACAGGTAACTATTTGGTAGGTGCCATGTAAGTTGGACTTTGATCACAAGGTAAGATGTTGACAGCAACAGGACCTCAGGAAATGCGTATAAGCACAAAACACACTTCAAGCTATGAAAATCTTTCTATGTATGATATATGAATGATTTATGTATGCAATGCAGATGAATGAGATAACTGAGATAAACTTTTTTGTGAGGGAAGAATGGAACTCTGATTCCTCAACACAGGGAACACTGCCCACTCTGCTTGGAGAGAAGATACTAAACATATCTCTATCACACTTATGAATTGTATCGGGCTGATGGTCTTTTGAGGAAAGACATCTTGAGGATTCTTGAAAAAGACTGCCCCAGATTGATTGGCTGATGAAGAAAAACTGATCATAGCTTCAGTTTGACTACTGCAGGGAAAAAAGATTGATCATGGCTTCAATTCTTGAAATGAATGTTGAGGATAAACTGATCATGGATTTAGCTTGGCTATTGATGGGGATGAACTGATCATGGCTTCAGTTCTTGAAATAATTGTTGAGAAGGTTAAACTCAGTATGGGTCTTGAAAGAGATATCCTGGTTAACCAATTCTGAGAGTGACCTGCACTGAACAACAAATCTTGAACAAGATCTGGAAGTAATGTGCCCCTGATAGGATCACTGACCAAGTTTCTCAACTGTTTGAAATTTCTTGATGAGGAAAGTTTGCCTGCAAATAAGATCATTCAAACATGGTGATTTTAATGCAAAGCTCATGCAATTTTTGAAATCAAAAATCATTTTTAGAATGATATTATTGATGTAAAGCAAATGAATTACTTGTCAAAACACGGTGGTTTAGACATACAATGATGAAAGAGAAAGCAAAGGTATGACATCAAAGCAAATGATTGGCAACAATCTTAGGAGTCAATTTACGCAACCTTGCTGTAGTATGCTTTCAAAAGAACCCTGGCTTTAATTAGGTCTTTTGAGGGTTGTAACATGGTCTGGTTCACGGTTTTCAAAACAAAGGATATAGGCTCAAAATTTATTTGTACCCAACCCATTCTTCGTGATGATCTTCAGTCCTATGCTCAGTTAATTCAACCTATGCATTCAGGTTCCAAGCGATTTTGGAATTGCAACATTATTATGATGATGGATCAAGAGATTTTTGAGATGGAAGTCACTCTTTCTTACAACATTTTGTTGTTTTTGATGAGGACCTCAGTCAACTTATTTTATCTTTGAGGATTTTGGTAACCTCTTGATTGATTTTTTTGTTATCCCTAACTTTTGCCCGAACTGTGTCATTTGAGCTTACAGTCAGCGGGATGCCCCAATTTTACTTAAGTCTCCTTCATAGGTTTTGACTTAGCGGGATCTTCTTTTGATTTTTTTTCGTTCTTTTTTTTTGAAAGATAATGACTGCCTGGCTTAATGATTACAGTGAACCATCATTGGCTTTTGATTTAAAAGACATCTTCGACACCTCTTTGATGTGTGCGAAGGAAAGTTTGTGATTGCAATGATTCTCTTGTGTTTAAATACACAGTCAAATTAACTGAGAACTACCCATCCCCAGGTTAAGATTGCGGGTTTTTTCATACAGAAATAAACTCCAACTTCTAGGCTCAAAGGGGTTGACAAGGGATTGACTTCCTTATTTCTCCAGTATTTGGAAGTTGAAACAATGCTTGTACATCATTAGCCAAGTTTTAATTAAAAGCATACAATCCAGCAATTTTAGGTATTTCGTTTTCATCATCCTCCCTCCAATCTTTGCATAAATAAAAGCTTGATAAAGAGAGTAAACAGGATATATATATATATATATATATATATATATATATATATATATATATATATATGTATATATATATATATTGTGAAAAAGAAAGCATAAAGATGCACACAGTGGATATAAATAAATTGAATCAAAACATTGCAATGCTCATTTCATTGAAATTACCATGAAAGTACAAATAAAGTTCGAAAGCAAACAAATAATACAATCAAAGAAAAATGCAAACAGAAAGAAACAAGGCCTAGTGACTAATCAACAACAAGGATGAGCTGTCCTGTCTGAAACACTGGCTTTAGGAGATGATTAGTCTGAACTGACTCAAACTTCACTTGGCATGCTTTGGAAAAGGATTGTTGACAACATTAGGGTTATCATCAACAAAGTTCAGAATCTTGGAGTTCACCAATTCTTGTACTCTAGCTTTCAATGCATAGCAACTTTCCAAGTTATGGCCTGCCCCACCTTGATGGAACTCACGGTGAAGATCAGCCCTATAGCCGGCTGGGAGAGGATTTGGAGGAGGAGGTAGAGTCCTTGTTGTAATCAAACCCTTTTTTACAAGACATGGATACGGCTCAGTGTAGGGCATCGGGATAGGATCATAGTTAACGCTATTGCGATTCTGATTCTGTCTAACAGTCTGACGAGGAGTTTGAACTGGTTGATCATTGACAACAGGAGCAACTGCAGCTACATATTGTTGTTGTCTGTGATGAGGTTTTCTTTCAACTGAAACAGCATGGGTATCACCATCCTTCTTCTTTTGAAAATTCCCAGCATACTTTTTAACACCACTAAAGGCTTCAACATTAGCAATCTTTCCTTTCTTGATACCCTCTTCTAGTCTTTCTCCAATAGTGACTAGGTCAGCAAAACCAGATGATACACTGCCTATCATCTTTTCCCAAAAGAGTGGCTGAAAAGTGTCCATGAACAATCCAGTCAATTCCTTTTCTGCCAAGGGTGGCTCCACCTGAGCAGCTAGCTCTCTCCAGCGCTATGCATACTCCTTAAAGGATTCTTTTTCTTTCTGAGACATATTTTGCAGTTGGCGGCGGTCAGGTGCCATGTCCAGATTGTACTTATATTGCTTTAAGAAAGCATCAGCTAAGTCATTCCAACTTTGGATACGATTCTTCTCAAGTCCCATATACCATTTCATTGAAGCCCCACTCAAGCTGTCTTGGAAACAGTGAATGAGCAATTTGTCATTTTTGGTATAGGCAGCCATCTTGCGGCAGTACATCACCAAGTGGCTTCTAGGATAGGTATGCCCCTTGTATTTCTCAAAATCAGGAGTTTTAAATTTGGCAGGCATAACCAAGTCTGAAACCAAGCACATGTCCATTGCAAGAGCACCAAAGACATCATTTCCTTCCATGGCTCTTATCCTTTTGTCCAGAGTTTGCCATTGCTCTCTGACTTCTTCAATGTATCCAGGTTCTCCTTGACTTTCAGATTGTGGACCAGCAGCATGGTACACGAAAGGAGGATTCTCAGGAATAGCCTGAGCAGTAGAATGCACAACAAGCTGAGGTTCAGTGAACAACGGAGCTGAAGATACTGGCAATACAGATGGGACAACCACTGGTTACTGAGTCAGTGAAGGGTCAACAGCAGCAGGTGAGATTTCAGAGATCACGGTCCTCTGAGGTGGTTCACCTCAAGCAATCAGAACTTGCATCATTTCTGTGAGCTTGGTCATGCTGGCCTTCAACTCATCAATTCCATTCTGACTTCGGCGTTGTGTTGTTCTTGATTTTCCATTCTCAATCTAACGGCAACTCTAGTTCTGTAGTTGTGTTGAGGAAACAGCTTGACGGTGAATAGATAACTGAAGAAAGAGACATTTGAAATGAGTTTCTGGACAACTGGGAAGAATGCAGATGTATGCTCATGGATGCAAGAGTGCATGGATGCAACAACCACAAACAAGATCACTTAAAGCACACGGGTTCAAAGGTTCGAGTCACGAGCATGGAGTCAAGGTTAAGAACCAACCCACAAAGGTATGTACTAAGGGTATAACACCTGCCGAACAAGGTTCTAAAGAAGTTCCCAGAGTGTACAACCCATCTTTCGGATATTATCGATTTCCCAATTGCTTGGTAGTCAATAATATTCTCAAGAGAGTCTTGTCTGAGTGTGGTATCGTGTAACAACTGATTCAAGTCTGCACCTGAATAGCCACCGCACCACGTCCTAATAAGGCCAAGATGGGTTAAGGGGTTCTAAGGTTCTCAGCTTCGGGTCCTCGGATCAAGAAGCATAATAGGTTTTCCATTTCTGGTCTGCCATTGTTGCCTTTTGGGAGGAGTGCCTCAACTGAGTCCCCGAGAATGGTCGTCAGAGTCGACAACTCTCTGGGTTACATTCTATCGTCTGCACCAATGCGTAGGATAGAACATTACCAAAAACCCCGTCTAGATGTGAAATTTTTGTGTATACTAAGTCTGGCCAAATGCCACATAAGTCACACTACTTTCCACTCTAATCCTAGGTGTATACTCAAGCCTGGGTATTAGGCTTATCTCACCACACAGATCACCAAGCACCCTGATAGAACAACCAATAATAGTCAAATCAGATAAAAAGCGATAAATAAATCAAAGTAGGTTAAACCCACTAAGAACCAAAGTCCCCAGTAGAGTCACCATTTTTCTGTAGCGGCAAAATCGTGAGTGTAAGCTATTCATTAACTTAACTCGAAAAGCAAGAGTCGCCACCACACTTTTATTTTATCCAAAAAAGGAAAGGAAAAAGAGTGAACAAAACCTACACAAGCTCTAAAGCAAGAACGACTGCACAGAGACTGGGTAAGGGGGTTGGTTACGTTAAGGGAAGGTGTTAGCACCCAAAACGTCTATAGTACTCTATAGGAACCCTTTGAAATATTTACGCTTTTGGTCTGAAAAGGTTTGTTTGAAAAGTGATTGAGGAGATGAGAAGAGAAATTTTTTTTAAGATTTTTGTGTTTGGAGAGACTTGTTGCCTCGTGCCTACGTACCCACGAAGTGCAATGTAGGATCAAAACCTCGTAGTTCGTGGTACAAAGAATGAAATTTGTTTGTTTTGGTTGATTTTAAATGTAAAGACAAGTCGTCATTTCCAAGCGAATAATTCCGCTTAAAGAAATGAATCATGTCTAAACTTATGAAAAAGTTTTAAAGGAAAAGTGCATAAGGCACAAAAAGAGAGTTTGGTGCGTTTGATGTTTTTTAAATTCTTTTGAAAAAGGTGTCAATATGCTTATGTAGTTTAGCATTTGTTAAGAAATGAAAGGAAAAGTGTAAAATGACTTGACAAAGTCAAGGTTTGATTATGAAAGAAGTGATAGTTTGAAATCAAGAAGGTTTTGAAAAAGGGAGAAAGTTTTGAAAATTGAAGAATGGGTGGAGAAGAAGTGACTATCCTAAAGCATAAAGTAAAAGCAAAGGATAAGAATAGCCTAACCACAAATGCAAGCTTCACCATAAACCAAGCAAAAGCACAAGGCTTCAAAGTCTTCAAACCATAATTCCAAAGCAAAGGGAGAAAGTCCTAGTTCTAAGTCCAAGGATCCAAGAATACCATTGAAGTCCAAGGTCTAGGTGCAAAACTCCATGCCCATTGCAAAGGATAGTAACCATAGTCCAAGATTAGAAACACAAGTTTTTTAGAGGTTTTGGCCTTTATTAATGTTTTTGGTCCAAGTGGACAAAGAGAAAAAAGGCATAGGCATAAACATGTGTCCAACGGACAAAGGAAAAATTGCGGAAGCATAAACATGATATGAAATGATAATAATGGAGCATAAAAGTAAAAGAGAGATAGGGAGCGAGAAGTAAGCATAAAGGTAAAGTTAGAGGTTAGTGATTAGTTGTTAGAGTAAGTGATCAATAATGATTGAATAATGCACTTAGGTCAAGGTTAATGAAGTCTCATTAGAGGATTGATAAGACCTAAGCCTCCTAACAACAAGTTTCATAAGTATTAAACCAAAAGACAAATAATCAACCATCCTTGATTGTTTTTCGATACGGGACATATGTAGCGCTATGTTAAGCAATCGCCGAGTAATTTACGTAGTAATTACCCTATAATGAGGCCTGTCAAAATGCTATTTGTGCTAATGCATGCTAGATGAACGATATGTAAATCGTCATCCGAAAGCAATATCGCACGAAAAGAAAATAGGTGACAATCTCGTCTTGATCAAGAATTCAACAAAGAAATTCTAAGATCCATAAGACTTTCATCGATAAAAAAAAAAAGAGATAAAGAAAAATGGATCTAACAAGTTATGATGCACACAACCAACAATTAACCAAAATAAAAAAAAAATCCAAAAGAAATTAAAATGTTTAAAATATTCTTACAAGATTTTTTTTCACATAATTTTTCTTTAAAAAATGATAGAAAACATTAAAAAAAATGAAAGAAACAAAACAATTTAAAAAAAGAAAAAAAAAGCAAGAGAAGGGAGGCTTATTTAGAAATAAATGGTGGTGATGGTAGCTTTAGTAATACAAGCCCAGTCCAAATCATTTAAGTGAAACATTTTAAAAGAAAAAAGAATAAGTCAACATAAAAAAGAAAAAAAAAGAAAAGAAATATCATCTTCTTTATCACGCTCGGCTACTGTTCATGGCGGTGGAGGGAAATGGCAAAGCTCATCACGGCGGAGGGACGAGACGTAAAATACACCGGCTGTGATCGAAACACAGTGTAGATCTCAATTGTGCTATCAATTTCATGTAATGGTGCTTGAATCAACCAAATTGAAACTGAAAAGTCTCGACAATAAACGCCATTTTACCTTTAATTCAAGGTGAGAAACACTTCGACTCTTCTTCTCTTCTTCTTTTGAAAACGAATCACTGCTGAAATTGTTATGTGTTGAAGTGTTGCGTTGAGATGCGTTGTTGTGAGGCGTTGATGGATGTGAAGTTGATGTGGAAGGTTTTAATTACTTGAAGTTTGTGAATTGTTTTTTTTTTGAATTCGCAGGGTGATGATTGATTGAAGGTTGAAGGATTTGTGGTGAAGCTTGAAGATGAGAAGTGAAGAGTAAGGTTTATGGATGAATTGTGATGGAGAATCAAGTTTGAGATTGAAGCTTGGAGAATGAATTTGACAGAGTTTCTAGGGGCTGTTCAAGCTTGTCAAATGAATAAGAGGAGTGTTGTATTTATAGGGTGAATGAGTGAAATTCGGAAGGGAATTGGGGGGAAAATTCTGTTGGATTTTTTTAATAATTTGTGTGATTATTGATGATGAGAGGTGGTGATTGATTTTGAAATGTTTGTTGCGTTTACTTTGAAAACCTGTTGCCGTTTTGATGCATTGAAGCTCACGTAATGCTTGCTCTGCAGATGCCGTTTTGAATTATTTTTCTGCGTTTTGCAAATGGTTTGCGTAGCATTTTGATGTTCAACGTGCAGTACTCATGTAGTTTTAAACTTTTTTATTTCAGCCCATGACCTTGAGATTACGTGATGTGGAATTGTTAGCACGACGCTTTTGACTTGGCTGGGCTGGAACTTGCGTGCAGAAAGTGGCTAGACATCTGATGGATTGACTTGGAGGCTTAAACACGGCTTGCGGTTTGTGAAGCAACTTGCTGGGATTCTCATGGGCTGATGTGAAATTGTGTGCGAGCTGTCGTTTCTGTGTTGTAGCAGTCTTATTTTCGGATGAAGTTTGGCTCAATTTGTAGTACAAAGTGGCTCGTTTGGCAATTCCATGAGCTAATTTTTTGGCTCTTTTTTTATTGTAGATGGGCTGAATATGAGTGGGCTTGAACAAAAGGATCAAGATTATTTAGACAGGTTTTTGGCATGAATATAAAAAGATGAAAATTGGAAATTTAAAGGGAAATGGATATGACGGATAGTTGGATATATAAATGGATATTGGATATTGGATATGTGAATTGGATAAAAATTGTTTAGGAATTGGAAATAAAAAAAATGGATTGAAAAGAAATTGGATTGAAATGAAAAATGTGATAATTAGAATTTGAAATGTGGATTATCAAAATGGATATAATGGATAATTGAAATAATATGGATAAGAAAAAAAGGAGATAAGGATGGGTAATGGAGAGTAATATGGATATTTGGATATTGAGAAATGGTTCATGGATTTTTAAATGGATATTTGGGAAACGAAATGAATAATGGATTTGAAAATTGAATATGGTTAAAATGTGGATAATCAAAAGATGGGTAAGAACATGGTTTAGCAAATGGATAACCAAATGAATCCAAAACCAATTTCAAACATTTTCACAAGCCTCTGATAAAGTGCACACAGCTACCACTGAACAAACCACAACTAAACAACAACCATTTGAATCTGTTTGAACTTGTCTGAATCAGTTATCTGGGAAAATAAATCCACAGATGAACACAATTGAACATTGAACTCTGATCATGATGAATCTGATTTTTCTGAATCCAAACCACTGCTTGATAAACTGAAGAATCTCAACACAAGACATCCTGGCTTTGAACAGTCACTGCTTGAAAAATAAACCACTGACACAAATGACAGGCAGATGAAGCAAAATTTTGGTAAATCGACCAATATTAGGTCAAACTTCCATTTGAACTCGGTCATGAATGAACATCCACATTTGACTTGAAGTTACTTCATTGTCTTTGACAAACCTGCAAAACCCAGGAGGCACAGAGAGAGAAGAACAGGCAAACTGCAGCATATTTTTGGTATTTTGGTCAGAGGTTAGTAAACATAAACAGATAGTAAAGCAAGTGAGAAATCACACAGATACTCGAGAGAAACACAGATTGTGATCTTGTTTGTAGTATGAGATGCAAATGAGATGTTAATGATATATGGAATCTTAGGGGTCAAAAATTAGGGTCTTACAGCTGCCCATATTTAAGTTTCTTCTATCAGGAGAAATGAAGGTTGAAAACTTCGTGTCGACAAAATTGAAGATACTTAAATACAGAAAACCAAAATTTTTAGCCCTAAGATTCCACAAGATGATATGAATGCAAAGGATGAAATAGACTGCAGGGAAACTTAAAACAAGAGAGTTACGGTAAATTGAGAGAGATGACGTGAAAAGGCACGCTAGGGAACTCAAGCTATTTTTGGAGATCTGTCAAGGTGACAAGAAGTATCCATCAAAAGTTGGAAAGAGAGGGAAAAAGACCCTGGAAGATGTGTAGTGACATCCAAGAATAACATTGGATGGAAACTACAACGAGTCAAAAGTATGCCGAAAGACGTCCAAGAATGGCATTGGACAACAACAAGGAAGTTTCTGGAAAAAACAACAGCGTCATCCAAGAATAACATTGGATGGAGGTGAAAAACTATCTATTGGGGATAAGATATCCAAGAATGGCATTGGATAAAGGAATCACAACATTCAAGAATGGCATTGAATGGGGCAACAACAAACATCAGAGTCATCCAAGAATATCATTGGATGGAAACAAAATTCCATTTGAAAAACTTCACTGGGGACACCCAAGAATGGCATTGGATGACAAGGGTAAACATCAGAGGTATCCAAGAATAGCATTGGACATGGGTGGGGAAAAGGTTTCCAAGAATGGCATTGGACAAAAAAAAAAAAGGGTAAATATCAAAGACATCCAAGAATAGCATTGGACTCCGTTGAAGAAAATATATCCAAGAATGGCATTGGATAAAGTGAGAAAGAACTTTCAGGAATGACACTGAAAGGTAAAGGAAAATCACTACATTTAGGAATGGCATTGAATGGTAATGGTAAATCACCACATTCTGTAATGGCACTGAATGGTAATGAGAAAGACATCCAGGATTAACACTGAATGCAAAGGAGAAAACTCATCCAGGAATGGCACTGAATGAACAGATAAAACTTTCAGGAATGGCACTGAAAGATATCCAAGAAAGTTGTTGGGGATTACAGAAGAGAGGCAAAATTTCCAGGAATAGCACTGGGATAAACAAGAGGAACAAGATATCCAGGAATGACACTAGAGATCAAAAGAGACAAACATCCAGGAATGGCACTAGAGTGAAAGAAAAACAAAGATCTAGGAATAACACTGGAATGGAAGAAAATAAACATCTAACAACAGCAATAGATGCACAGGGAAACGACAACATCCAGGAATGACACTGAATGAAAAGATAGGTAACTATTTGGTAGGTGCCAAGTAAGTTGGACTTTGATCACAAGGTAATATGTTGACAGCAACTGGACCTCAGGAAATGCGTATGAGCACGAAACACACTTTAAGCTATGAAAATCTTTCTATGTATGATATATGAATGATTTATGTATGCAATGCAGATGATTGGGATAACTGAGATAGACTTTTTTGTGAGGGAAGAATGGAACTCAGATTCCTCAACACAGGGAACACTGCCCATTCTGCTTGGAGAGAAGATACTAAACATATCTCTGTCACACTTATGAATTGTATCAGGCTGATGGTCTTTTGAGGAAAGACATCTTGAGGATTCTTGAAGAAGACTGCCCCAGATTGATTGGCTGATGAAGAAAAATTGATCATAGCTTCAGTTTGACTGTTGCAGGGAAAAAAGATTGATCATGGCTTTAATTCTTGAAATGAATGTTGAGGATAAACTGATCATGGCTTTAGCTTGGCTATTGTTGGGGATGTACTGATCATGGCTTCAGTTCTTGAAATAGTTGTTGAGAATGTTAAACTCAATATGGGTCTTGAAAGAGATCTCTTGGTTAACCAATTCTGAGAGTGACTTGCACTGAACAACAAATCTTGAACAGGATCTGGAAGTAATGTGCCCCTGATAGGATCACTGACCATGTTTCTCAACTGTTTGAAATTTCTTGATGAGGAATGTTTTCCTGCAAATAAGATCATTCAAACATGGTAATTTTAATGCAAAGCTCATGCAATTTTTGAAATCAAAAATCATTTTTGGAATGATATTATTGATGTAAAGCAAATGAATTACTTGTCAAAACACGGTGGTTTAGACATACAATGATGAAAGAGAAACAAAAGGTATGACATCAAAGCAAATGATTGGCAACAATCTTAGGAGTCCATTTACACAAGCTTGCTGTAGTATGCATTCAAAAGAACCATGGCTTCAATTAGGTCTTTTGAGGGTTGTAACATGGTCTGGTTCACGGTTTTCGAAACAAAGGATATAGGCTCAAAGTTTATTTGTACCCAACCCATTCTTCGTGATGATCTTCAGTCCTATGCTCAGTTAATTCAACCTATGCATTCAGGTTCCAAGCGATTTTGGAATTGCAACATTATTATGATGATGGCTCAAGAGATTTTTGAGATGGCAGTCACTCTTTCTTACAACATTTTGTTGTTTTTTATGAGGACCTCAGTTAACTTGTTTTGTCTTTGAGAATTTTGGTAACCTCTTGATTGATTTTTTTGTTATCCCTAACTTTTGCCCGAACTGTGTCATTTGAGCTTACAGTCAGCGGGATGCCCCAATTTTACTTAAGTCTTCTTCATAGGTTTTGACTTAGCCGGATCTTCTTTTGATTTTTTTTCGTTCTTTTTTTTTGAAAGATAATGACTGCCTGGCTTAATGATTACAGTGAACCATCATTGGCTTTTGATTTGAAAGACATCTTCGACACCTCTTTGATGTGTGCGAAGGAAAGTTTGTGATTGCAATGATTCTCTTGTGTTTAAATACACAGTCAAATTAACTGAGAACTACCCATCCCCAGGTTAAGATTGCGGGTTTTTTCATACAGAAATAAACTCTAACTTCTAGGCTCAAAGGGGTTGACAAGGGATTAACTTCCTTATTTCTCCAGTGTTTGGGAGTTGAAACAATGCCTGTACATCATCAGCCAAGTTTTAATTAAAAGCATACAATCCAACAATTTTAGATATTTCGTTTTCATCATCCTCCCTCCAATCTTTGCATAAATAAAAGCTTGATAAAGAATCTAAACAGGATATATATATATATATATATATATATATATATATATATATATATATATATATTTGGGAAAAAGAAAGCATAAAGATGCACACAGTGGATATAAATGAATTGAATCAAAACATTGCAATGCTCATTTCATTGAAATTACCAAGAAAGTACAAATAAAGTTCGAAAGCAAACAAACAATACAATCAAAGAAAAATGCAAACAGAAAGAAACAACGCCTAGTGACTAATCAGCAACAAGGATGAGCTGTCCTGTCTGAAACACTGGCTTTAGGAGATGACCCATCTGAACTGACTCAAACTTCACTTGGCATGCTCTAGAAAAGGATTATTGATAACATTAGGATTATCATCAACAAAGTTCAGAATATTGGAGTTCACCAATTCTTGTACTCTAGCTTTCAATGCATAGCAACCTTCCAAGTTATGGTCTGCCCCACCTTGATGGAACTCACAGTGAAGATCAACCCTATAGCCGGCTGGGAGAGGATTTGGAGGAGGAGGTAGAGTCCTTGTTGTAATCAAACCCTTTTTTACAAGACATGGATACAACTCAGTGTAGTGCATCGAGATAGGATCATAGTTAACCCTATTGCGATTCTGATTCTGTCTAACAATCTGACGAGGAGCTTGAACTGGTTGATCATTGACAACAAGAGCAACTGCAGCTACATATTATTGTTTCATGCAATGAGGTTTTCTTTCAACTGAAACAACATGGGTATCACCATCCTTCTTCTTTTGAAAATTCCCAGCATACTTTTTAGCACCATTAAAGGCTTCAGCATTAACAATCTTTCCTTTCTTGATACCCTCTTCTAGTCTTTCTCCAATAGTGACTAGGTCAGCAAAACCAGATGATACACTGCCTATCATCTTTTCCCAAAAGAGTGGCTGAAAAGTGTCCATGAACAATCCAGTCAATTCCTTTTCTGCCAAGGGTGGCTCCACCTGAGCAGCTAGCTCTCTCCAGCGCTGAGCATACTCCTTAAAGGATTCTTTTTCTTTCTGAGACATATTTTGCAGTTGGCGGCGGTCAGGTGCCATGTCCAGATTGTACTTATATTGCTTTAAGAAAGCATCAGCTAAGTCATTCCATCTTTGGATACAGTTCTTCTCAAGTCCCATATACCATCTCATTGAAGCCCTACTCAAGCTGTCTTGGAAACAGTGAATGAGCAGTTTGTCGTTTTTGGTATAGACAGCCATCTTGTGGCAGTACATCACCAAGTGGCTTCTCAGATAGGTATGCCCCTTGTATTTCTCAAAATAAGGAGTTTTAAATTTGTCAGGCATAACCAAGTCTGAAACCAAGCACATGTCCATTGCAGCAGCACCAAAGACATCATTTCCTTCCCTGGCTCTTATCCTTTTGTCCAGAGTTTGCCATTGCTCTCTGACTTCTTCAATGTATCCAGGTTCTCCTTGACTTTCAGATTGTGGACCAGCAGCATGGTACACGAAAGGAGGATTCTCAGGAATAGCTTGAGCAACAGAATGCACAACAGGCTGAGGTTCAGTGAACAACTGAGCTGAAGATTCTGGCAGTACAGACGGGACAACCACTGGAGTAGTTGCAAAGGGCGGAGAGTAATTCAGATGTAACCTAAATTCTGGCCAAGTAGAAGCTAGTCGCTGAGTCAATGGAGGGTCAACAGCAGCAGGTGAGATTTCAGAGATCACAGTCCTCTGAGGTGGTTCACCTCTAGCAATCAGAACTTGCATCATTTCTGTGAGCCTGGTCATGCTGGCCTTCAACTCATCAATTTCCATTATGACTTCGGCGTTGTGTTATTCTTGGTTTTCCATTCTCAATTTGATGGAAGCTCTAGTTCTGTAGTTGTGTTGAGGAAACAGCTTGACGGTGAACAGATAACTGAAGAAAGAGACAGTTGAAATGAGTTTCTGGACAACTGGGAAGAATGCAAATGTATGCTCATGGAAGCAAGAGTGCATGGATGCAACAACCACAAACAAGATCACTTAAAGCACACGGGTTCAAAGGTTCGAGTCACGATCATGGAGTCAAGGTTAAGAACCAACCCACAAAGGTATGTACTAAGGGTATAACACCCGCCGAACAAGGTTCTAAAGACGTTCCCAGAGTCTACAACCCATATTTCGAATATTATCAATTTCCAAATTGCTTGGTAGTCAATAATATTCTCAAGAGAGTCTTGTTTGAGTGTGGTATCGTGTAACAACTGATTCAAGTCTGTACCTGAATAGCCACCTCACCACGTCCTAATAAGGCCAAGATGGGTTAAGGGGTTCTAAGGTTCTCAGCTTCGGGTCCTCGGATCAAGAAGCATAATAGGTTTGCCATTTCTGGTCTGCCATTATTGCCTCTTGGGAGGAGTGCCTCAACTGAGTCCCCGAGAATGGTCGCCAGAGTCGACAACTCTCTGGTTTACATTCTATCGTCTGCACCAATGCGTAGGATAAAACATTACCAAAGAAAACCTCGTCTGGATGTGGAATTTTCGTGTATACTAAGTCTGGCCAAATGCCACACAAGTCACACTACTTTCCACTCTAATCCTAGTTGTATACTCAAGCCTGGGTATTGGGCTTATCTCACCACACAGATCACCAAGCACCCTGACAGAACAACCAATAACAGTCAAATCAGACAAAAAGCGATAAATAAATCAAAGTAGGCTAAACCCACTAAGAACCAGAGTCCCCAGCAGAGTCACCACTTTTCTGAAGCGGCAAAATCGTGATTGTAAGCTATTGATTAACTTAACTCGAAAAGCAAGAGTCGCCACCCGCACTTTTATTTTATCCAAAAAAGGAAAGGAAAAAGAGCGAACAAAACCTACACAAGCTCTAAAACAAGAACGAGTGCACAGAGACTGGGTAAGGGGGTTGGTTACGTTAAGGGAAGATGTTAGCACCCAAAACGTCTATAGTACTCTATAGGAGCCCTTTAAAATATTTACGCTTTTGGTCTGAAAAGGTTTGTTTGAAAAGTGATTGAGGAGATGAGAAGAGAAATTGTTTTAAAGATTTTTGTGTTTGGAGAGACTTGTTGCCTCGTGCCTACGTACCCACGAAGTGCAATGTAGGATCAAAAACTCGTAGTTCGTGGTACAAAGAATGAAATTTGTTTGTTTTGGTTGATTTTAAATGTAAAGACAAGTCGTCATTTCCAAGCGAATAATTCCGCTTAAAGAAATGAATCATGTCTAAACTTATGAAAAAGTTTTAAAGGAAAAGTGCATAAGGCACAAAAAGAGAGTTTGATGAGTTTGATGTTTTTTAAAGTCTTTTGAAAAAGGTGTCAATATGCTTATGTAGTTTAGCATTTGTTAAGAAATGAAAGGAAAAGAGTAAAATCACTTGACAAAGTCAAGGTTGGATTATGAAAGAGGTGATAGTTTGAAATCAAGAAGGTTTTGAAAAAGGGAGAAAGTTTTGAAAATTGAAGAATGGGTGGAGAAGAAGTGACTATCCTAAAGCATAAAGTAAAACCTAAGGATAAGAATAGCCTAACCACAAATGCAAGCTTCACCATAAACCAAGCAAAAGCACAAGGCTTCAAAGTCTTCAAACCATAATTCCAAAGCAAAGGGAGAAAGTCCTAGTTCTAAGTCCAAGGATCCAAGAATAGTATTGAAGTCCAAGGTCTGGGTGCAAAACTCCATGTCCATTGCAAACGATAGTAACCATAGTCCAAGATTAGAAACACAAGTTTTTTAGAGGTGTTGGCCTTTATTAATGTTTTTGGTCCAAGTGGACAAAGAGAAAAAAGGCATAAGCATAAACATGTGTCCAACAGACAAAGGAAAAATTACGGAAGCATAAACATAATATGAAATGATAATAATGGAGCATAAAAGTAAAAGAGAGATTGGGAGCGAGAAGGAAGCATAAAGGTAAAGTTAGAAGTTAGTGATTAGTTGTTAGAGTAAGTGATAAATAATGATTGAATAATGCACTTAGGTCAAGGTTAATGAAGACTCATTAGAGGATTGATAAGACCTAAGCCTCCTAACAACAAGTTTCATAAGTATTGAACCAAAAGACAAATAATCAACCATCCTTGATTGTTTTTCGATACGGGACATATGTAGCGCTATGTTAAGCAATCGCCGAGTAATTTACGTAGTAATTACCCTACAATGAGGCCGGTCAAAATGCTATTTGTGCTAATGCATGCTAGATGAACGATATGTAAATCGTCATCCGAAAGCAATACCGCACGAAAAGAAAATAGGTGATGATCTCGTCTTGATCAAGAATCCAACAAAGAAATTCTAAGATCCATAAGACTTTCATCGATCAAAAGAAAAGAGATAAAGAAAAATGGATCTAACAAGTTATGATCCACACAACCAACAATTAACCAAAATAAAAAAAAATGCCAAAAGAAATTAAAATGAAATTAAAATGTTTAAAATATTCTTACAAGATTTTTTTCACATAATTTTTCTTTAAAAAATGATAGAAAACATTAAAAAAAATGAAAGAAACAAAAAAATTAAAAAAAAGAAAAAAAAAGCAAGAGAAGGGAGGCTTATATAGAAATAAATGGTGGTGATGGTAGCATTAGCAATACAAGCCCAGCCCAAATCATTTAAGTGAAACATTTTAAAAGAAAAAAGAATAAGTCAACATAAAAAAGAAAAAAAAGAAAAGAAATATCATCTTCTTCTTTATCACGCTTGGCTACTGTTCATGGCGGAGGAGGGAAATGGAAAAGCTCATCACGGCGGAGCGACGGGACGTAAAATACACACGGCTGTGATCGAAACACAGTGTAGATCTCAATTGTGATATGAATTTCGTGTAATGGCGCTTGAATCAACCGAATCGAAATCACAAAGTCTCGACAACAAACGCCATTTTACCTTTAATTCAAGGCGAGAAACACTTCGACACGTCTTCTCATCTTCTTCTAAAAATGAATCGCTGCTGAAATTGTTGTGTGTTGAAGTGTTGCATTGAGATGCGTTGTTGTGAGGCGTTGATGGCTGTGAAATTGATGTGGAAGGTTTTAGTTACTTGAAGTTTGTGAATTGTTTTTTTTGAATTCGCAGGGTGATGATTGAGTGAAGGTTGAAGGATTTGTGGTGAAGCTTGAAGATGAGAAGTGAAGAGTAAGGTTTATGGATGAATTGTGATGGAGAATTAAATTTAGGATTGAAGCTTGGAGAATGAATTTGACAAAGTTTCTAGGGGCTGCTCAAGCTTGTCAAATGAAGAAGAGGAGTGTTGTATTTATAGGGTGAATGAGTGAAATTTGGAAGGGAATTGGGAGGAAAATTCTGTTGGAATTTTTTTTATAATTTGTTTGATTATTGATGATGAGAGGTGGTGATTGATTGTGAAATGTTTGCTGCGTTTACATTGAAAACCCGTTGCCGTTTTGATGCGTTGAACCTCACATAATGCTTGCTCTGCAGATGCCGTTTTGAATTATTTTTCTGCGTTTTGCAAATGGTTTGGGTAGCATTTTGATGTTCAACGTGCAATACTCATGTCGTTTTAAACTTTTTTATTTCAGCCCATGACCTTGCGATTACGTGACGTGGAATAGTTAGCACGACCCTTTTGACTTGGCTGGTGTAACACCCATATATAAAACTCATACATCAAAGCATAAATATTATATATAGATCCAAGTGTTTGGTACTGAAACACATAAGCTCCTAGTTAACACATTGTATACAAATAAATGCCCTAAAGTACAAAGTACAAAACCTAAGGCATATTATACACAATATGTTCAAATGATAAAAACTAAGAACTAGATCAACAATGATCTCAAAGTAAACTCCGCTACGGAAGCCAGCCATCAACAAGCAAAGAAAAGATCACACGACCTTATCCTTACCCTTCTCGGAACCTGAAGCACCTGAAATACATCAACAACGTGGGGTGAGATACATCAAATCTCAGTGAGTTCCTATCTTATAGATTCTCTTGGATTGATGGGTTCTAATTATCCTAACTCCGGTCCGGGAAAGGGAAATGACTTAGAGTTCACACACTTGAAATTCTCACACTATATGGAAACATGACATGAGTTCATTAACTCACAACATCACTAATCGATAACCATACCAAGGTATTTCCTGTTCCCGCCTGCTCCTACGTCTAGAAGGCGATCTGAGTCATAAATCCTTGTAATCTACTTGACATACGAATGGATTCGGGTTCCACGGGCCATTAACCGTTATGAACCGTCACTTCACACGGGCCATTAACCGTCACAAGCATACGCTCCATGGGCGCCATTCGTACAATACGGGGTATCAAACCTGCCAAGTAGTTGTGCATCCATTTCAGAGGAGTCCGAGACTCATGAAACTACACCTAAGATAAACCGGTTACGATTACATGATCACATACAACAATACGATTGTATTCAACAATCATAAGGCTATAATGTCTTAAGGCCTCTCATGCCTTTCAAACCACGAATGTTAACCAACATGTTCCATACTAGTGTCTCCAAACCTTCTAAATTCTCCTATAGTTCATAAGGGGTTTTCCTCACTCTTTCTATTTCTTTGTCCATATTAACATGCATATTCAATTACAATCATGCTAAACAATAATAGGATAGGCAAGGCATCTCACAATTTCATAATAGAATAATTTATAACAATTAAAACATAATTAAACCATTTTGAAACTTTCCTGATTATTTAGTCAGTCGATAAAATCGACATATTTCATCTCCATTGCGTAGAATATTTTCCCGGCTTTACATCGATATAAAGAATGATCGAAACCGATAAACGAGTCAAAAGTTATGAATTTTTCCATAAAAGTACAAAATTCCAACTCCCAGGTCGCGCTCAGCGCGCCCTGGTCCGCGCTCAGCGCGCCCTGGTCCGCGCTCAGCACGTAACTCCCTGCCTCGAGAGGCTCCAAGGATTTGGCAACGCGCTCAGCGCGCAGCACGATTCTCAGAAAAAAATGCAACAGCATAACAGGGTTCCCCCTACATCCCAAAACTCATCTATAGCACAAAATGACTATCAATAGAGACTCAAAACACAGCTTGCAAGGTTTGAACAACCACATTTCCAACACTCATATTTTCTCAAGAATACAAACATTCTTCAAAACCTAAAATCCTCAAACAAACCAAAATCAACTAAATCATCAAAACAAATATCAAAACATGTTTCTATGATCATACCAATCATTCATTTCGATTTCTAACAAATTCTCACCGTTGTAACATCGATTTCTAAGATTTCGACCTAAACTCATAATATCAAAACTCAAGAAAAATGGTTTCTAGCTAAACCCACCTTGCAAAGATGATGAAAATGAGGAAGATGAGATGAATGGTTGGAGCTTTGAACAATGGATGATGATTTCTTAAACTTTTCTTCACAAAACCTTCTTTCTCTTCTTTTCTCCTTTGTCTCTATTTCCTCTTCCTTTCTTTCTTCTTCTTTTCCTTCTTTTCTCTTTCTCTCACTTCTTACTAACTTCTTCTTCTTATATGTTTGGAAAAGGAAGGAAAATAATAACAAAATCTAGTATTAGAATTAATACTACTAAATGTTCAAAAATTCTCTAAAGTCCAAATTAATAAAATACCTCAGAGTCAGATATAATTAGTTGGATTTATTCTAAGTTCCTCAGTTACTTTAATTATTTTGTCAAATAATTTCTCAGAGTACACTGGGCTTAGTCGATCGCAATATAATATTATCCGGAGTAATAAATTACGGGGTATTACATCCTCCCCCCCTTAAATAGAAATTCGCCCTCGAATTTAAAGATTACCTGAACAGATGAGGGTAAGCATCTCGAATTTTCGATTCAAGTTCCCAAGTTGCATCACCCGGATGTGTTACATCCCACTGCACCTTAACGAGAGGAATGTCCTTGTTCCTTAATACTTTTGTTCTCTTCCCACAATGCGGCTCGGTTGAGGTTCAAACGTTAAGTCTGCTTCTATTTCAATAGTATCCGGTAGGATCGGCTGAAGAGGATCTGGAACAAACCTCAGAAGTTGGGATACATGGAAAACATCGTGCATTTCCGACAGAGAAGGAGGTAAGGCCAACCTGTTTGTACTTTGCCAATCCTTTCTAAAACTTGATACGGTCCCACGTATCTCGGACTTAACTTCCGTGACTTAAACGGTCCCTTCAGTCTTAATCTCGGAGTAACTTTCAAAAACACATGGTCACCTTCTTCAAATTCCAAAGGTCTCCTTCGATTGTCTGTATAACTCTTTTATCGATCTTGTGCTTGCTTAATTTTCTCGCGGATCATTCGAATCTTTTCCGTAGTCTCCTGGATAATTTCGGGTCCTAAGATTCTATCTTCCCCAACTTCCGTCCAACACAAAGGTGTCCTACACTTTCTTCCATACAATGCTTCATACGGAGCCATTCCAATGCTTGCATGGTAACTATTGTTATAAGAGAACTCAATTAATGATAGAAACTCTTTCCAATTCCCTTTACTCTTTAACACACAAGCTCTCAACATATCCTCCATTGTTTTTATTGTTCGTTCAGTTTAACCATCCGTCTGTGGATGATTAGACGTGCTCAAACGCAACTCCGTCCCCATAGCTTGTTGAAAAACTTTCCAAAACCTTGAAGTAAACTTCAGATCTCTATCCAACACAATATTAGAGGGAATACCGTGCAATTTTACAATTTTCGCAATAAATAACCTCGCAAGATGACTTGCCTTGAAAGTAGTCTTCACGACCAAGAAATGCGCCGACTTTGTCAATCGATCTACTATTACCCAAATCGAATCATAGCCACCTTGCGTACGGGGTAACCCTACTGCGAAATCCATAGAAATACTATCCCATTTCCAAACTGGGATTTCTAATGGTTGCAATAATCCACCCGGTCTTTGATGTTCAATCTTAACTTGTTGGCATACCGCACATTCCGACACAAAGACCGCAACGTCTCTTTTCATACCAGACCACCAATAGTCTTTATTTAAATCGTGATACATCTTTGAAGAACTCGGATGTATAGTAAAATCACCCTTATGCGCTTCTTCCAAAATCTTTCTTTTCAAAGTCGCATCATTCGGAACGCAAATTCTTTGGTTAAACATAATCATTCCATCGCTAGCGTGCACAAAACCCGGTTGACTTAGCATCTCTTGCAACTTCTCATCCAATAATTGGCCTTGTTGAATTTCAACTCTTAACGTAGAATTGACATTCAAATTCCCCATAATCACTCCATTAGGAGTCCACACAAAATGAAGATTCAAATCTCTAAACTTTTCCAGCAACGAATATTCTAACATCATCAATTCGGCCTTTCTCAAAGCTTTCCTACTCAAGGCATCAGCCACTTTGTTTGCTTTACCCGGATGGTATTTTAGCTCTATATCATAATCCTTTAAATATTCCATCCACCTCCTTTGACGCATATTCAACTCTTTTTGGTCAAAGAGGTACTTTAAACTCTTGTGGTCACTAAACATTTCAAATTGTACTCCATATAAATAGTGACGCCACACTTTCAAGGTAAACACCACCGCCGCTAATTCCAAATCGTGGTTTGGATAATTCTTCTCGTGAATTTTCAGTTGTCGAGAAGCATAAGCCACAACGTGACTTTCTTGCATTAAAACGCCTCCTAATCCCATCTTAGACGCATCACAAAATACCTCATACGACTTGGTAGGATCGGGAATAATCAGAACGGGAGCTGTAGTCAGTCTTTCCTTCAAACTCATAAAACTTTGTTCACACGCCGAATCCCACTCAAAGGGGAAATCCTTCCGAGTAAGCTTGGTCATAGGTAATGCTAATTGCGAAAAGCCTTTGATAAACCTTCTGTAGTAACCTGCTAGACCCAAGAAACTCCTAATTTCTGATACATTCTTCAGTCTCTCCCAATTAATCACAGCTTTAACCTTTGACGGATCCACCACTACACCACCCTGTGATATAACGTGACCAAGAAAACTAACTTCAGACATCCAGAACACGCACTTGCTTAACTTGGCATAAAGTTGCTTCTCTTGTAAGATCGATAAGACGATTCTCAAATGTCCTCCGTGCTCTTGCGGAGTACGGGAATAGATAAGAATGTCATCAATGAAGATCACAACAAATTGATCCAAGTAAGCTTGAAATAACCGATTCATATAATCCATAAAAATAGCTGGAGCATTAGTCACTCCGAAAGGCATCACTAAGAATTCGTAATGACCATAACGGGTCCTAAATGCAGTCTTAGGTACATCGGAACTCTTCACTCGGATTTGGTGATAACCCGACCTCAAATCAATCTTCGAGAACACACAGGCTCCCTTCAATTGATCTAATAGGCCGTCTATCCTTGGAAAGGGATACTTATTCTTAATGGTGACTTTATTCAACTGACGATAGTCGATACACAACCGCATCCCACCGTCCTTCTTTACCAACAAAACAGGGGCTCCCCACGGTGAAACACTAGGCCGTACAAAATGTTTCGCCATAAGTCCTTCTAACTGGTCCTTCAATTCCCTTAACTCCAAAGGCGCTATCCGGTACGGGGAAACGGATATAGGGGCCGTTCCCGGTACCAGGTCAATCGAAAACTCCACTTCTCTCTCCAGAGGAAGAGAAATGACATCTTCAGGGAAGACTTCGGAAAACTCACAAACAATTGGGATATTCGACACTTGAAGATCGGTACTACCCTCCTTAGTGATAACCAACATAACCGATTTCTCTTCTTCAAACAAGAAATTTACCATACTAACCGTACCTTCTAGAATAGTTGTTAAGATATCTTTTGGGGTAGCATCAATAGATGGAATGATGATGAGCTTTTCTTCACACCCAATAAACACTAAATTAGCAGAAAGCCAATCCATTCCCAAAACAACATCAACTTTCTTAAGTGGTAAGCAAATAAGATCAATCTGAAAAACTCTACCGTCCACAGACAAAACACAATTTTCACACATCGACGGTGTCTCAACTATTTCATCCATGGCGGTAGTGACCACCATAGGAGGAGACAAAGGAACGGACCGCAACCCAAGTCGCTTCATACATTGCATCGATACAAAAGAGTGTGTAGCTCCGCAATCAAATAGAACAAAACAAGGAAATCCGTTAACTAAGCACATACTAGCAATTAAGGAATTGTCACTCTTCTTCTTCCTTGAATCTAAGGTATAAACCCTTCCTTGTGTCTGAGTCCTATTCTGAGGACAATCTCTTTTCAGATGACCCACCTTCTGACATTGGTAACACTTCACATTGTCTATACCACACCTTCCATAATGCATCCTTCCACAAGTGCGACACACCGGAGGTGTACCCGCTCTTGAATCTTGAACTTGTTTCCCTTTTAAGGGTTGTTGTCTAGGCCTGAATTGTTGGTTGGATCTTCCGCAATCCCCTTGATTCACTCTACTCGCAACACCTTCAGCTTGGACTTTCTTCAAACTATGTCGGCCACATAGCATTGCCTTAAAACTTCAGCATATGTAGTGAAATCTCTCTGAGATACACTATGAGATATTTCAGCTTTTAGTCCAAACAGAAACTGGTCTATTTTCCACCTTTCATCAGGAGCATACATAGCCTGCTTAGAATAAGCAACCATGTCCTCAAACTTCTCAGCATAACTGGCCACAGTCATACTACCTTGTCTTAATTGCTGAAATTCAAATTCTTTCTGAGTCCTCAATGAGCTCGGAAAATATTTCTCCATGAAAATAACTTTGAACTGCTCCCAAACCTTAGGCACTTCCTGAATAGCCATCAAAGCCGAAACGCTCTCCCACCATCTCATAGCGGGACCCTTCAGTGAATGAGAAGCGAACAACACCTTGTTCTCTTTGCTGCATTGGACTATCAAGAAAATCCTCACCATACCAGAAATCCATTCATGAGCCTTCACGGGATCTAATCCACCATGAAATTTTGGGGGATTCATACGGATAAAATCTCGGAATTTCCCACCTTCAGCTTCTGGAACAACTACCGTAGGATGCAAACCTCCATTCATTTGTTGCACCATTTGCTGCATGAATAGATTCTGTTGCTGCTGCATCTGTTGCATGAACTGATACAGAGGAGCATTGCCATCGCCGCTCAGCGGATTTGTCCCTTCAGGAGTGGTGAGGGGTCTACCACGAGTGTTTCTACGTCCTTCAGCCATGTTCCTAAAGGTCATACAAATAGGATTAAGTTGATCAGGCTCAATGCCATAAATATAACACTTAAGACCAATGGCGACACAACGTATATGAAACGGAAAGAAATACTTATACTATTTCATGGCTAGGTCGAGGATACGACTTGCTCTGATACCAACTGTAACACCCATATATAAAACTCATACATCAAAGCATAAATATTATATATAGATCCAAGTGTTTGGTACTAAAACACATAAGCTCCTAGTTAACACATTGTATACAAATAAATGCCCTAAAGTACAAAGTACAAAACCTAAGGCATATTATACACAAGATGTTCAAATGATAAAAACTAAGAACTAGATCAACAATGATCTCAAAATAAACTCCGCTACGGAAGCTAGCCATCAACAAGCAAAGAAAAGATCACATGACCTTATCCTTACCCTTCTCGGAACCTGAAGCACCTGAAATACATCAACAATGTGGGGTGAGATACATCAAATCTCAGTGAGTTCCTATCTTATAGATTCTCTCGGATTGATGGGTTCTAATTATCCTAACTCCAGTCCGGGAAAGGGAAGGGACTTAGAGTTCACACACTTGAAATTCTCACACTATATGGAAACATGACATGAGTTCATTAACTCACAACATCACTAATCGATAATCATACCAAGTTATTTCCTGTTCCCGCCCGCTCCTACTTCTAGAAGGCGATCCGAGTCATAAATCCTTGTAATCTACTTGACATACGAATGAATTCGGGTTCTACGGGCCATTAACCGTTATGAACCGTCACTTCACACGGGCCATTAACCGTCACAAGCATACGCTCCATGGGCGCCATTCGTACAATACGGGGAATCAAACCTGCCAAGTAGTTGTGCATCCATTTCAGAGGAGTCCGAGATGCATGAAACTACACCCAAGATAAACCGGTTACAATTACGTGATCACATACAACAATATGATTGTATTCGACAATCATAAGGCTATAATGCCTTAAGGCCTCTCATGCCTTTCAAACCACGAATGTTAACCAACATGTTCCATACTAGTGTCTCCAAACCTTCTAAATTCTCCTATAGTTCATAAGGGGTTTTCCTCACTCTTTCGATTTCGTTTTCCATATTAACATGCATATTCAATTACAATCATGCTAAACAATAATAGGATAGGCAAGGCATCTCACAATTTCATAATAGAATAATTTATAACAATTAAAACATAATTAAACCCTTTTGAAACTTTCCCTATTATTTAGTCAGTCAGTAAAATCGACATATTTCATCTCCATTGCGTAGAATATTTTCCCGGCTTTACATCGATATAAAGAATGATCGAAACCGATAAACGAGTCAAAAGTTATGAATTTTTCCATAAAAGTACAAAATTCCAACTCCCAGGGCGCGCTCAGCGCGTAACTCCCTGCCTCGAGAGGCTCCAATGATTTGGCACCGCGCTCAGCGGGTAACCTGCGTGCTCAGCGCGCAGCGCGATTCTCAGAAAAAAATGCAACAGCATAACAGGGTTCCCCCTACATCCCAAAACTCATCTATAGCACAGAATAACTATCAATAGAGACTCAAAACACAGCTTGCAAGGTTTGAACAACCACATTTCCAACACTCATATTTTCTCAAGAATACAAACATTCTTCAAAACCTAAAATCCTCAAACAAACCAAAATTAACTAAATCATCAAAACAAATATCAAAACATGTTTCTATGATCATACCAATCATTCATTTCGATTTCTAACAAATTCTAACCGTTGTAATATCGATTTCTAAGATTTCGACCTAAACTCATAATATCAAAACTCAAGAAAAATGGTTTCTAGCTAAACCCACCTTGCAAAGATGATGAAAATGAGGAAGATGAGATGAATGGTTGGAGCTTTGAACAATGGATGATGATTCCTTAAACTTTTCTTCACAAAACCTTCTTTCTCTTCTTTTCTCCTTTCTCTCTATTTCCTCTTCCTTTCTTTCTTCTTCTTTTCCTTCTTTTCTCTTTCTCTCACTTCTTACTAACTTCTTCTTCTTATATGTTTAGAAAAGGAAGGAAAATAATAACAAAATCTAGTATTAGAATTAATACTACTAAATGTCCAAAAAGTCTCTAAAGTCCAAATTAATAAAATACCTCAGAGTCAGATAATATTAGTTGGATTTATTCTAAGTTCCTCAGTTACTTTAATTATTTTGTCAAATAATTTCTCAGAGTACACTGGGCTCAGTCGATCGCAATATAATATTATCCGGAGTAATAAATTACGGGGTATTACAGCTGGGCTGGAACTTGCACGCAGAAAGTGGCTAGAGATCTGATGGATTGACTTGGAGGCTTAAACACGACTTGCGGTTTGTGAAGCAACTTGCTGGGATTCTCATGGGCTGACGTGAAATTGTGTGCGAGCTGCCATTTCTGTGTTGTAGCAGTCTTGTTTACGGATGAAGTTTGGCTCAGTTTGTAGTACAAAGTGGCTCGTTTGGCAATTCCATGAGCTAATTTTTTGGCTCTTTTTTTATTGTAGATGGGCTGAATATGAGTGGGCTTGAACAAAAGGATCAAGATTATTTAGACAGATTTTTGGCATGAATATAAAAATATGAAAATTGGAAATTTAAAGGGAAATGGATATGATGGATAGTTGGAAATATAAATGGATATTGGATATTGGATATGTGAATTGGATAAAAGTTGTTTAGGAATTGGAAATAAAAATTAAAAAAATGGATTGAAAAGAAATTGGATTAAAATGAAAAATGTGATAATTAGAATTTGAAATGTGGATTATCAAAATGGATATAATGGATAATTGAAATAAAATGGATAAGAAAAAAAGGAGATAAGGATGGGTAATGGAGAGTGTAACGCCCCGTTTTGTCTTATTTATTTAATCGAGTCGATTTAATTAGTTTCGTTTTTATATTATTTTATTCTTGACTTTTATTTGACAATATATTATTTTTCATCGTTGTTTATGTTTTATCGCATTTTGAGAGCGTTTGGGAGATATTTGAGCTGACGGGTATTTTGGTCTTTTGCTTGGGTAAGTTTTATGTTTTTATATAAATAGAAAGAAAAGAGAGAAAAGATAGTAAGGAAAAGAAAAAGAAAGAAGAGAAAGAGAAGAGAAGAGAAAAGAGAGGAAAGAAAGGGAGAAGAAGAAAAGAGGGGAAAATCGAAGATTCTCTGTTTCACTCGCGATTAATCGGGTAAGGGTGAAAAGTTTCGATTATATTTCGATTGTATATGTATATGTATGTGTTGTTTGTGTTTGTTTGGTTGAAATATATACTTTTCCTTATTGGTTGGATTGAAGAACAAATGTGTAGAATCGATGTTTTAACGGTTAGAATTTGGAATAGATTGCGTAGAATAGCCGAGTAATGTTTGGGTTTAATCGGGAATACTCGTTGGTATGATTTAGAGAGTTTTGGAGTGAGTTACATAGTTTGTGAGAGTTAGGGCAATAATGATGAAATGGTGAGAAATCGATGTTTTCACGGTTGGAATGGGGAATAAATTGCGTAGTATAGTCGGGTGATGATATGATTTACTCGGGTAAACTTGTTGGTATGTTTCCATAGGTGTTGATTGAGTTTTGGAGTGTGAATGTAATGATAAAACTATGTTTCAAAATATTTCAAAAATGGAAAATGTGTTGTATGGCTTTTTAATGGTGAAAATATTGTAGTACGTTGAATTCTGAGATCGCAGCTTTTTACGGAATCGAAATCGGAGGTCCGGAAGGCATTTAACGATCGAAAACTGAGTTTTTAGCAAAATCTGCGCATTCATGTGCTAAACCCCAGAATTATGCGCTAACCCCCAGGTTTATGCGCTAACCCGGGCAAAATTTCCAGGATCTTGCGCTGACCCCCAGCCTCATGCGTCGACGCATGATCACAGAATTTTCCAAAATGTCCGATTTTGTTTTCTTCATAACTTTTGAACCGTAAGTCCGTTTTGACCCCCGTTTGAAGCGTTGGAAAGCTAATGAAATATTTTTTCTATTAAAAATGGTTTGGAGGGAAAAATATGATTTAATTAATTTGTGTTTTGGAAAAATAGTCGGGTTGTCGGGTTTTTATCGCGTTAATTGTGTGCGATTGATGTGTTATCATGCTATATGCCTTTGATATGTAACGTATAGCTTGTGTGTTGTTATATGGCGTGAGTATGTGATGAAATGTTGTGCATGATTGATACGCATTGGTGATGGATGTATGATATTTGAATGGTGTTGTTTTGTCGACTTTTGTCGTTGTTATTGTGTGTAATTGATGTGTATCATGCAATGTGTTGTTGATATGGATATTGTATGACTTGTGTGCTATTGTGAGATGAAAATGCACGTGATACATGTTGTGATGATGATTTGTGGCCTAAGGGCAGGAAAATGCAATGTGTGGTATTTGATGATATATGCATGATTGTGGATGTGTATGTGTGTGCATTTTGAATGTCATGAGTCATTGTATGCTAAGCATCATGATATGCATTCTTGTGACGTCCTGAGTGATGGATTGATTCCAGAGGGAATCTTCTATAACATCGTGCGCCTTAAAAATAATAGGAATGAATCACTTTAAAAATAAGAGGACCGAAAGCGATGATTATAGACGAGCGTGTGCCCATGTAGGGTGTGAGCGATCGGGTCGTGTGCCCATGTGGGGTGTGAGCGATCCATAAACGTCGTGTGCCCGTGTGAGGTGTGAGCGACGGGGAACATCGTATGCCCAACGGGGAGTTACACTAAGTAACGAGCGATGGTTCCAGCAGAGTTCCTGAGTGAACTAGTGATGAGAAATATTGGAAGTCGGTACCGCATGGCATTTGCATAGAGTCGTTGTGTCGGTCTCTGTGCATTTGCATAAATCATGGATTGATTATGTGTGAGAATTGTGAATGGATGCATTATGTGTGGAAAATCATGATTTGATTGATTAGGTGTGGAAGTTGTGCATCGATTTGTTATGTGTTGAGATTGTGATAGCATTGGTAATTTGATGTGCATATGTGATAAATACATTGGTTGTGGATAATATGTATTATGCGTAGACATATGCTATGTGATGTGTGATGTGTTTCTAGATGTTATGACTTGGCATGCCTTATGTGCAAATATGTGAGTATATTGGGTACTTGATATATGCTATATTGTTGGATTAATAGATATATGTTACGTATATGTGGTATGTTATATGTATTAGTATGTGGTGTTTGTGGTGAGAATAACTATGCATGTGAATTGTTATGTATTTGCATATTATTATGCAATCTTGATTTAGTTGTTATTTCTCACCCTTCTGCTGTTTTATAATGCTCTATGAGGCATTGCAGATTAGAGTTGCTGGAGGTATTTTTGTGAAGACTAGCCCTCCGTTCTGTTGTCGGTCTTGGTGTCTACTCTGATACGTAGCACGGGAGTCGGGGAACGATTATATATATATATATACATTTGTTGAATGTATTTTGTAGCACCTTTGTATATATAGTTGATGTTCTAAAATGATTTATTTTGTAAAACAAGTCGGTTATGGATCTTTCCGCTTTATTCCATAATTGACCTTTCCCTTTAGATGGAAAAAGTCGATTATGCAATGTGTGGTATTTGATGATATATGCATGATTGTGGATGTGTATGTGTGTGCATTTTGAATGTCATGAGTCATTGTATGCCAAGAATCTTGATATGAATTCTTGTGACGTCCTGAGTGACAGATTGATTCCAGAGGGAATCTGCTATAACATCGTGCGCCTTAAAAATAAGAGGAATGAATCGCTTTAAAAATAAGAGGACCGAAAGCGATGATTATAGACGATCGTGTGCCCATGTGGGGTGTGAGCGATCGGGTCGTGTGCCCGTGTGGGGTGTGAGCGATCCATAAACGTCGTGTGCCCGTGTGAGGTGTGAGCGACGGGGAACATCATATGCCCGACGGGGAGTTACACTAAGTAACGAGCGATGGTTCCAGCAGAGTTCCTGAATGAACTAGTGATGAGAAATATTGGAAGTCAGTACCGCATGGCATTTGCATAAAGTCGTTGTGTCGGTCTCTGTGCATTTGCATAAATCATGGATTGATTATGTGTGAGAATTGTGAATGGATGCATTATGTGTGGAAAATCATGATTTGATTGATTAGGTGTGGAAGTTGTGCATCGATTTGTTATGTGTTGAGATTGTGATAACATTGGTAATTTGATGTGCATATGTGATAAATGCATTGGTTGTGGATAATATGTATTATGCGTAGACATATGCTATGTGATGTGTGATGTGTTTCTAGATGTTATGACTTGGCATGCCTTATGTGCAAATATGTGAGTATATTGGGTAATTGATATATGCTATATTGTTGGATTAATAGATTTATGTTACGTATATGTGGTATGTTATATGTATTAGTATGTGGTGTTTGTGGTGAGAATAACTATGCATGTGAATTGTTATGTATTTGCATATTATTATGCAATCTTGATTTAGTTGTTATTTCTCACCCTTCTGCTGTTTTATAATGCTCTATGAGGCATTGCAGATTAGAGTTGCTGGAGGTCTTTTTGTGAAGACTAGCCCTCCGTTCTGTTGTCGGTCTTGGTGTCTGCTCTGATACGTAGCACGGGAGTCGGGGAACGATTATATATATATATATATATATATGTATACATTTGTTGAATGTATTTTGTAGCACCTTTGTATATATAGTTGATGTTCTAAAATGATTTATTTTGTAAAACAAGTCGGTTATGGATATTTCCGCTTTATTCCATAATTGACCTTTCCCTTTAGATGGAAAAAGGTTCCCGTTAATGATTTTCTCTATTATGTGTTATGTATCAAATAATTGAGCAGGGATTGTGTTTTCTTATTTTAAAATGTGGCATCCTTGTTTCCGTCGGAAAAATAAATTTTTAGTTACTCTGATTTATTTATGTATTATTTATTCGCGATGGGAATTGGGGTGTTAAATTAGTGGTATCAGAGCAGGTCGGTCCGTCCGGCCAAGTTGTTGAGTCAGTTGGTGTGACAGTTGAATACTGTCGTTGTTGTTTGTTCCTTAGTACGTGATATGTGTGTGAAACACTGTGAGTACTTTCTGGTTTTTCTATTTCTTTGTGTTCAGGATTGAGAACGAGATAAGTGGGGGAGAAGCTGGAACTTCTCCAAGTTGCTTCGGTTGTGGAGCGTGGGCTCAGTGTGCCGTTGGTTGCAAGAGTGTAAGTGTTGTTTGGACAGTGTTGTTCCAGATTCTGGAGGGATTGCGGAGGTAAGGTTTATGTCAACTAAGGATTTGTGCCTGAGGTAGTTTTGTGCACAGGATGTAAGGAATGCTATTATAAGTTGGTAAAGATGGTTTACGCCCCATCATGATTGTCGGCTGTCTATTGACAAATTGAGGAACTGATCACCCTTAATCTCATGTTGATAGTAGACGGAAATTATGTTGGATGGAATAGGCGTGTCTTTCTGGCTTTGATAGTGTGTGCAATGAATTGTTTGGAATTAAGCAGGTGATTACGGATTGTTTTGATGAGTTGATGAAGATTCTTCTACTGGGAGATGAGACGGATTAGAGGCTTTGATATGTTGGCCCAGTTGGGAAGTTTTTTAGAGAGAATGATTGGGCATCGTTAATGGTTGTTCTCAGAGAGTAGAGATTGAACTTAATTGGACGAAGGTGAATAGTTGAGGCTTATATCTGCTAAGTAAGTAGGAAAATCTTAGTAGATGGGAATAAGATGTTTATTTTGTATGTGATGGTAGTGTTCTGGAAATTGGCAGGAAGTCACAGTGATGTCCGTCAGTTGGGCATAGTTTTCAGATGTGTTTTTGGATGGAACATTAAGGTGTTGTCTTAGAGAGCTCCAGTATTGTTGGTAACAAAGGGAAGGATGATTGCATGGAATAACAAGCATGATGTGTATGACGGTATCGAGACTATGGGAAGCGAAACTTAAAGTTCTGGTGAGGTTTGGAGTTTTTGGAATTTTAGAGCATTAATGGAATTTTTTAGAGAACCTTTAGGTATGGATGTAATATTTAAGAGTTCTTTTTGGTTGGTTGTTGCTACATGTTGGGATTTATGGATTTTGGACGGTTAAGAGAAGGACTTATGTATGGATTACTAACAGTGGAGTAAGGTAACGATTGAGAATAAGTGTCCACTTTCATGGTTAGATAACTGGAATGGTTTGGTTGAGTTGGAGTGAAATTACAATTGTTTGGCACGTTTGATAAGGATAGTGAATTGTGTGAGTTGAGGCTTTGATCGATTTAAGATGACTGGTTATGGTTGTTAGCATCGGGATAAGCTGTTATTTACTTGATTAAGCTTGTATGTAAGTCTGGACAAGTTTGGATGAGGGTTGGTTTGGTTGGGCATTACAATGCTCAGTGATGTTGTTTGGTGTTAGTAATGCGTCTGTAATGTTTGTGGAGTAGAGGAATCGTATCTTCCATATTTATTTGGATAAGTTCGTAAGGGCTTTGATTGAGAACATTCAGATCTATTATAAATCCAGAGGAAGAACAGGTAGAGTGTTTGAGATTTGAATTACAAGTGTTGAAAAGAGACGAAGTTTTATGCTAAGTTATTCAAGTGAGAATCTTGGTTGGAAAGGTTAGTTTTCTTGGATACGTTATTTCAGATGAGAGTATGATTATGGATCCCTCGGAAGTAGATACCGTTCTACATTGAGAGACTCCGAAGTTGGTTAAGAAGATTAGAAACTTTTGAGCTTAGTTGGTTGTTACTGCAGGTTATGGAAGACTTTGCTAAGTTAATACTTCTATTATCTCAGTTGACGCGCAAAGGGTAAGTCGTTTGTTTTGGATGTTCATTGTGAGGAAAGTTTCAGAGAACTGATGTAGAAGTTGTCTACGGCTCCAGTTTTGATTCTGTGTGATCCTAATAAACCGGTGGTGAGGCATTGTGAAGTGTTTATGATGAGTTTAGTCAGGGTGTTAATGTAAGAGGGTAAAGTCATTTCTTATGCTTTACGACAATTGAGGATTTATAAAAGGATCTATACTATTTTGGGTTTGGATTTGGTCGCGGATGTATTGTGTTGGAATATTTGGAGGTATTATCTTTATGGTTCTAGATTCGAAGTGTTTAGTAATCACAAGGATAAGGAGTACTTGTTTGGTTTGAAGGAACAGAGTATGAGACAACGAGGATGGTTAGAATTCGTGACGAGTTATGAATTTGGCTTGGATTATCCTTCGGGAAAAGCTAAGGTTGTGCCTGAAAAGTTAAGTCGAAAGTTGTTATGCATGTCAATTTTGATGGTCAGGGAGTTAGAATGATTTGAGCAGTTCAGAGACTTGTGTCTGGTGTGTGAGATAACACAGTAGAGTGTGAGGCTGGGTATATTAAAGGTGAACAGTGATTTTTGGCGAATATGAGAAAGAGTTAGACTTTGGACGTGGGATTGGTAGTTTTGATGGTTACGAGTAATCAGAGTGTGCAACGGAAGCGTGAAGTGGCATGATTCGTATATGCGTGTGGGACTGATAAGAGTTCATAGGTTGAACATTGGGAATATGTAGGAGTGTTGAGACCATTGGACGTTTCAGGATGGAAGTGATATGTGAAAGGTTTAACTATTATTCATGGGCTACTGTGTAGATGGATGTTTTGGTTATATGGTCGATTGGGGAATCGTAGCATGGTTGTAATAATGTTGTGTGACAAGGATGTTGGTATTATGGTTGAGTGGAGGTTGTTTAATCGATGTTGTGTCGTGGAACTTGTGTTCTTGTTTGTGTTGTTGCCTCGTTTCCATCGTGTTGGTTTGAGTGCGAGTAGCTAATTCCGGTGTGTGTTCGTAGCTTGGGTTTTCCTTGAGTCGTGAGTTGGTCGTCAAGTGCATTGTATGGGCTTTGCATCTTGTCGTTGTAGTTGTTATCTGTGTCGTGTCGTTGTTGTGGTTGCTGTTAGCAAGGTGGTTTGTCAGTTTGTGTTATTCGTGGTGTGCCTAGTGTCGGCGTGTTAGTTTGTTGGTCGGATGTGAGAGTCGTGTCCGGAGTTGTTCGTATCGGTTATATTTTCGAGGACGAAAATGTCTAAGTGGGGGAGAATTGTAACACCCCGTTTTGTCTTATTTATTTAATCGAGTCGATTTAATTAGTTTTGTTTTTATATTATTTTATTCTTGACTTTTATTTGACAATATATTATTTTTCATCATTGTTTATGTTTTATCGCATTTTGAGAGCGTTTGGGAGATATTTGAGCTGAGGGGTATTTTGGTCTTTTGCTTGGGTAAGTTTTATGTTTTTATATAAATAGAAAGAAAAGAGAGAAAAGATAGTAAGGAAAAGAAAAAGAAAGAAGAGAAAGAGAAGAGAAGAGAAAAGAGAGGAAAGAAAGGGAGAAGAAGAAAAGAGGGGAAAATCGAAGATTCTCCGTTTCACTCGCGATTAATCGGGTAAGGGTGAGAAGTTTCGATTATATTTCGATTGTATATGTATATGTATGTGTTGTTTGTGTTTGTTTGGTTGAAATATATACTTTTCCTTATTGGTTGGATTGAAGAACAAATGTGTAGAATCGATGTTTTAATGGTTAGAATTTGGAATAGATTGCGTAGAATAGCCGAGTAATGTTTGGGTTTAATCGGGAATACTCGTTGGTATGATTTAGAGAGTTTTGGAGTGAGTTACATAGTTTGTGAGAGTTAGGGCAATAATGATGAAATGGTGAGAAATCGATGTTTTCACGGTTGGAATGGGGAATAAATTGCGTAGTATAGTCGGGTGATGATATGATTTACTTGGGTAAACTTGTTGGTATGTTTCCATAGGTGTTGATTGAGTTTTGGAGTGTGAATGTATTGATAAAACTATGTTTCAAAATATTTCAAAAATGGAAAATGTGTTGTATGGCTTTTTAATGGTGAAAATATTGTAGTACGTTGAATTATGAGATCACAGCTTTTTACGGAATCGAAATCGGAGGTCCGGAAGGCATTTAACGATCGAAAACTGAGTTTTTAGCAAAATCTGTGCATTCATGCGCTAACCCCCAGAATTATCCGCTAACCCGGGCGAAATTTCCAGGATCATGCGCTGACCCCCAGCCTCATGCGTCGACGCATGATCACAGAATTTTCCAAAATGTCCGATTTTGTTTTCTTCATAACTTTTGAACCGTAAGTCCGTTTTGACCCCCGTTTGAAGCGTTGGAAAGCTAATGAAATATTCTTTCTATTAAAAATGGTTTGGAGGGTAAAATATGATTTAATTAATTTGTGTTTTGGAAAAATAGTTGGGTTGTCGGGTTTTTATCGCGTTAATTGTGTGCGATTGATGTGTTATCATGCTATATGCCTTTGATATGTAACGTATAGCTTGTGTGTTGTTATATGGCGTGAGTATGTGATGAAATGTTGTGCATGATTGATACGCATTGGTGATGGATGTATGATATTTGAATGGTGTTGTTTTGTCGACTTTTGTCGTTGTTATTGTGTGTAATTGATGTGTATCATGCAATGTGTTGTAAAGATTGTAATTCAATTAAAAGAATACATAAACAAAGTTACACATATTTAAATTCTCATCAATTAAAGTAAGAGTACAATATTATACCTTGTAAAATTCCGAGCTCCATAATGTATTGACACCAATCCTCTTTAATAAATAAATCAAGGATATCAAATATAATATATAACAAATATAATAAAGAAATCAAGGATATCAAATATAACAAATATGACATAATATATAACACATATAAGAAAGAAATCAAGTATATAACAAATTTTACCTCTTTAGCTATAATGGCTAAAGAGTTGGATATGTTTTAAAATAAAAGTTTTTTAGAAGATTTAATAAAACTAAACTAAACTATTTAGAAGATGTTTTAAACAAAACTTCATTAAACAAAACTTCATTAAACTAAACTATTTAGAAGATGTTTTAAACAAAACTTCATTAAACTAAACTAAACTAAACTAAACTAAACTAAACGATTTAACAAATATAATAAAATATGTTTTAAACAAAAATACTTGGAGTTAGCTCACTAAAACTAACCTAAACTAGCATGTTAACAATTCAAATTCCAACAACAGTCCAACTAATTTCGACCTAAACAATAACTTCATTAACAAAACTCATCAAACATACTCATCAAACATACACATTCACTACAAAACTTCATTAACAAATCTTCATTAACAAAACTCATTAACAAACTCATCAAATATACTCATTCACTACAAAACTTCATTAACAAAACTTCAAACATACTCATTCACTACAAAACTTCATTAATAAAACAGTCTAACATAACTTCATTAACAAAACTCATCAAAGAGCAGAAAGAACGAAATGAACGAACTTCATTAACAAAACTCATTTTCATTAACTTCATTAACAAAACTTAACAAAACACAACAACGACGTACCTTTAACGACGGTAACAACGGCAATGCAAGAACGAAATGTATCAAAGAGCAGAAACGGACGGACGACGACAATGAGCAGAAACGAACGACGACGGAAATGAGCAGAAACGGACGGACGACAAGGTTTTTCGGTGAAGGTTTACGGTTGACGGACGGTTAAGGACGGTTGACGGTGAAGGTTTTTCGGTGAAGGGTTTTGAGCTCTGTTCGCATGCAGGGGAGAAGAAAGAGCGGAAATATGAAAATGAATACTGACTATTCATATATTTTAATTTTATTAGACCTTAGACAGCGCTTTTAATAAAAGCGCTTTCTAAGCTGGACCTTAGACAGCGCTTCTAAAAGCGCTTTCAAAGGTTGGCCTTAGACAGCGCTTTTGATTTTGATTTTTTTATTATTTTTAAGACCTTAGAAAGCGCTTTTAAGGTAAGCGCTGTCTAATATTTTCCTTTAATTTTTTTTTTAAAATTAATAAGACCTTATAAAGCGCTTTTGGCCAAAGCGCTGTCTAAGGTCTTATATTTTTTTGCGCTTTTACTTTTTTAAATGGCTAGTTTCCTTGTTTTTAACTTATAGCAGCGCTTTTGTATTAAAGCGCTGTCTAAGGTGCGATGTTATAACTTACTTTTGTTGTAGTGTAATTCTAATATTATTTCTCTCGACTAAATCGACTAATTACCGACTATCAAATAAATCGTCCAAACCACCAAATCAACATATTTAACCATAGACGGAAAATATTCAATATTATTTCCACAACTTAAATCAACTTATTAAATCAATTCAACTCGAACCAACTTAGAAACATCAACATAATATTCCGATATTCCGGAATCAACTTAAATCGACACAAATACTCAAATCAACGTGAATCAACACAATATACTGCAATTATATTTAATTAAATACTTAATTAAATAAACGGGCGTTACAAGTACAATCATACCCATTGATAACACTCAAATTCGATGAAACATATCATATAATATCTAATTAAATTCATCAACACGACATAAAACTTGATAATATTATAAAATTCAACAAGAAACATTATTTCTATAAAATACATAAGTTGAAAATGAGACAAAAGAAAATAAGAAACATCATTTAATCTTAGAATTACGTAAATTCATTGGTCTAGTAGTATTATTGATGGAGAATAAAACTTTTTTGGAAAAATTATGGCTATTAGTGAGATATTAATTTCATATTTTTATTTATAATAATAATAATAAAAATAATAAGAAATTACTAAAGACACATCAACGAGTTGGGTCAACGGATCCACGGGTTGTAAAACTTAAACCAGATACCCGAATCTAAATTATACGGGTTTGAATATACTCTTAACTGAATAGATTCGAGTAATTTATTGATTGATTCGATTTGGGTCAGTGGGTTCTTGGATCGACTTGCATTCATGAACACCCTTACTCTTGATTGAGTGAAATGGTTGATATAAGTATTTTAAATTAAAAAAATATTTAAAAATCAATTTTACTCAAGAATTTAGTAAAATCTATATATTTTTAAATATTAAAAGTCTTTTTATAAGTTGTGAAAAATAACAAATAAATAACACTGGATTTTGTTCAACTAAAAAAAATTTCGATCGTATTAATTGAATACCACAATATATTTTAATTTTATAAAAATATTTAATGGATATCATAATTTTAAAAAATCCTTTAAAATCTCAATAAAAAACTATCTAAAATCTAAACTAGGGTTACACTTACACGTAACAAAAATAAAATTAGGTTTTCATTCCTTATATATATAGATATAGGCTTCTAGTTAAAATTTAGAAACATAAGGCAGTACAAAACACAAGCAAGCCCTCTCTCTTCACCTCATCTCACATCTCCTTCAAATCAAATGGTACGTCCCTCCTCTCCCTCTATAATCTTCTTATCATTATATTTTTTTCGTTTGAAATTGCAATATTCTCTTCATTTATGTATAATTTTTGTTTGGAATTGGAATGAATAAAATTGAATTAATATTTTCTTAATTATAATTTTCAGGATTGCGGTGGTCAGAATGGTGAATTTCAAGATAAATATGATGAGTCGTTAAAAGTGATTAACGATTTCAAGGCAATAAGAAATAATCCAGAAGATGAGTTATTAAAATTGATGAAGGATTTCAAGACTCTCAGAATTGATACAGGAGAACTGGAAACGAGAGTTGTGGTGGAGGAGGAGTTTCAAAAGTTTAAAGATATAAAGTTGAAAGTCAACCAGATGCATAAACTATATGAAGATTTGAAGTCACTGTTCAATTCCTTATCTCCTAATCATGAACTGTACCAGAGAGTGTTTGACATTATTAATTTTTTAGAGTCCAATGAAGTGTACCAGGGAATACTTGACCGTATGAATAAATTAGAGTCTATGTTTCAACAAATTTTTCACAAATTGGAAAAGAAGAACTACGCAAGTGCAAACTTACCTAGTAAGTAGGGTTCATATACTACTATGTTTTTGGGATTTATTTGCAGACTATGATACTTTTTAATAAAGTGTATGTTTTTTTATTCACAATAATTATCTTCAATTACTAAATTGCGTTGTTTTCTTAATTTATACTTTATTTTGATGTTGCTTTTTGGAATATTTGTCACCGGTGTTAGTATTATTTTTAATTCAGCCCAAGGAAAGATTTACATCCTTGAAGACATATACAAAATTTGTTGGTTATTATTATCAGTATTTTTTGTGATTCTTTCATGCTTCAGTTTTCCAACAAAACTAGTATGATACCGTACATGTCGGTGACGCGCATTTGGCATAAAAATAAATTTTTATAAAAATAAAAAAATAAAAAAAATCTAATAAAATTAATATATTTAATAAATTTAAATATTTATAACATAACTCAAAAAAATAGGTTTTCATTTTAATATAATTCCAATTAAATAAATAAAACAATAGAATAAATTGGTTTACATTTTAAACTCATATAAAAAAATAGAAATTAATAAAATATAAAAAAAGTTAATAGTAAACAACTTTTCAATATTTTCAAATAGAAAAAAATAGATTGTGTTTTTTTTTTAATTAATGTGGGCAATTTTCACTTTCAACAAATTAAATATAAAAAATAAATACAAAATTATAATGGCCCAAAACACCACATGGCCATATGCATGTTATAAATCGTGGAAAAAAAATTAAATATAATAAAAATACCAAAATCATTTAAAAATAACGTGTGACAAAACCAAAACTATCCTTCTCATATGTTACTTGCTCCAGTCAACGAACAACATTCCGTCTCTCAAAGTAGAACATTCCATCGTCGTGTGCGAACCATCTTCCCCTTCACTCAACGAATGCAACCTAACTCAAGAAGCCAACAACATGCATTACTTGGACGGAACAGAGTCGCCATTTTACTGTAGCGTGCGATTTTTGTCGGTGACACGACCACCTTATCGCCATGGGTTTCTCCTCACCGCAATGGTAGGAGTGGGGTGCTAATTTCTGATTTCTTATTTATCCTATGAAGTTGGAAAGGAAAGGGAAACTATCTAAAACTAACCTTGCACGCAAATGTTTTAACTGAACAAATGCTTAAGAGATTGGGGAGTTCGGGGTCAGGTTATACAATGGGGAGTTGTCAATTACCCGTCCTATATGTGGTTATCCACAGGTTGTTAGCAATTTTCCTTACTGCTTTCTACTTACGGGTGTTTGTCTGTTGTAGGTTGGGAAAGTTTCTTCTTTGGGAGTGTTTGAAAGAGAGAGTTTTTGTTTAATTTTGGGTTTTTCGAGGTTTTTTATGAATGTGTGATGGTACTGGACCTAGAGTTTTTGATTGGTATGCTCGCTAAGATTTCGCAATCTTATGCCTACATATTCCCATTAAAGATGAACAAGGAAATCAGAGCCATCGTAGTTCCTCCTATTCTATGGGAGGAAAAGATATGTTTTGGTGTCTTGTTCAAAGCCAGAGATTGAAGCTAAATGAGTATTTGTGTCTTGTTCAAAGCCCAAAATTGAAGCTAGAGGTTTGGCTGAGAGAGAATTTATCATCTCTAAAGGGAGACATCTTGTCTGTTTATCGCAACTGTTGGGTGACTGATTATAAAGGAGAATTACTTTAACTGGAATATGTGAATCTAGCAATGCCATAATTTCCTTTATAAAGGATTTGTCCTGAAGGAGAAAACTTTAACTCAATGTTGAGCAATGCCATTTTTGAAGGTGTGAAAAACAAAAGAAATGAGGGTTTGAATTGGTTTTTCAAAATAAACTTGTTTCTAAAAATAAAATATTTTTATAAAACCCTTCCTTTTAATGGTAATGACCTTTGTTGAGAATCAAGTGATGAACACGTTATGTTTATACTAGTTCACTTGAGAAACCCTCAAGTTAGTCTAGTCCACCCGCCAAGGTGATTTTGCCTCTCTCAACGAGGTCTTAATCCACTATTCAATCAAATCAGTAAAATGCACGAGCCAAACCGCTGGTGACTAACACAACCTCTAAAACTCACAAGTTTTAGACTTCTCAAGTAATACAACCTCACAGGTCTTACTCAAGGAACAACCTCTAAGACACACGACTTAGACTTCTCAAGAAATACCACCACAGGGTCTTTCTCAAGGAACACAGACCTAAGTTTGAACAATTTACGTTTACAGAAATGTGCTTCTATACAAGCTGAAAATGTAAACACGTTTTCGACAAGAATGACTTAAGAAAGATTTCAGATAGAGAAAGTATTGCATTAGCGTGCGTGTGTGTCTTTTTTCAAGTCTTTTGCTTCCTTTTATAGCCGTGTAGAAAGAGCCGTTGATATGTAATCATGATAGCTTAACTAGGCTGGCGGCTAGAAGCGTGAGGACAGATAATAGCTTTTGCGTGCTGTGCGTCCTGTTTTTGTCAGAATATCTTTGATTGTACTGTTGCACAGTTACCAAGATATTTTCACTTGAATTAAAGTACAAATGTACTATGTAGCTTTGTCTTCCTGGCTTCTCAACTTCAGAGGCTTTTCACGAGCATGAGTAAGAAGGGAAAACATCGCTTGGTTCTTGAGATTATCAAGTCTTCGAATCTTCAGAGTCTCTAGTACTTGGTTTTCAGAACCTCGATCGCTTGGTGCGTTGTCTTCATATCTTCAGAGGATTCTGATAATATTTGCTTGAAGCATGAGTAGAGACTTGATTTAGGTCTTCAGAACCTTGATTCAGAGAGCTTAGGACTTTAGCATCTAGACTTCATTCAATCAGAACCTATGTCTTCAGATCTTCAAAACCCGTTCTCTTTTCCTTTTATATCAGAGTGTGTAGGCGGAGTATTTTACTTTAAGCATTGTGTTCGTGACAATTTACGGAAGCATAACCTGTTTGTTACATTCTCACAAATAACAGATATTAGTTATACAAAATTGTTCATACAAAAATACTCATTTGGTATGATCAAAACTTAGAGATAAAATTGCAGAACCAAATCATGTTCTCTCAATCTCCCCCTTTTTGATGATGACAAAACTATGTATTTTGATGACACAATTTTGATATATATATATATATATATATATATATATATATATATATATATATATATATATATATATATATATATATATAGTGCAGGAGAATAACAGATTCTAAAGATAGCTTATCCTTTGTATGAAGTGCTCCCCCCGAGTCTTAGACTTGATGAATTTATGAGCTTTGGGGCTCTGCCTGATTTTACTAGATCATGAGCTCTTAGTCTTGATTCTCTTTTCAGCAGAGTTCTGATTTTCTTTATAAAGCTTTGATTTGGATCAGAATTCCTGAAAAAGAAAAACACTCTAGTAGAAATAACAGTTTTATCTGTTAGCATGTAAACAACGTTTTTCAAATATTTGACTATGGAATCTAAATATCACATTCGTATATTACATCTCCCCCTTTTTGTCATTGATAAAAAAGATAAGCAGTGAAAGGGTGAAAAACAAGGATCTAGAGTCATAAGAACAAAAGAGACACAAGAATTAGGTGCTTCCAGAGGACATCTTGTCCCATATCTTCTGAAGCATGCCCTGAAGAGTAGCATTGGCAGTCTTTTGTTCCTTAAGGGTTTCTCTGAACTTATGTTGTTCTTCTCTGATTTCTCCAATTGCGTCTTCCAAATGCTTGACAGCAGGATCGGATGTAGAAACAATTGCAGCATCTTGTTTGGCCTTTTCCATGGCTTCAGCTTCCTGTGCTATCCTAGCCTCTTCTGCAAGAAGTCTTGCTTCCTTAGCAGCATTTTCTTCAACTTCTTTCTGCTTTGCAGCCAAGAACTTAAGTATCCTGATCCGCTCTTCAGCTTCTGCTCTCTCCTTTGCCCGTTGAATTCCTTCTGTGATGATTGCATCTGAGTAGCTTACAATTCTTGCAAGCTCACTGCTCAACCATTTCTGGAAGTTTTGACTAGATCTTTCAAGTTCCATAGGCTTGGTACTTGTGTTAAGTTCTGCTCTTAGGTTCGCAAACTTCCTTAATGCCTTGTCATAAAATTGACTTGTGCATTCTTCAAAAGATGTTGGAGGAGGTTTAGTATAGATGACGAAAGCAAGGTCAGGTTTGGCAGAATTTGTTTCAGGTGGTGTTTGCTGAGATGAAACTGTCTTAGTAGGAGCATGTTGATTGGTTGGTTGATCAGCAGAAGATGTCACTTCTACTGTGTCTATGAGTGATTTAGGTGTGACAATCTCTAGAGATTCAGAATTTGTATCCTCGGAGATAGACTCAATGCTGAGGGTTTGAGATTCAGAGACTTGATTCAAGGAACTTTGTTCAGTTGGCTGAATTATTGACGAGGTTATTGACGAAGTGTAGGTAGGAATAACTTCAGTCGAGATAGGGGTACTGATTGATGATTTGGGTGAAGATTGGATAATGGTAGTTGAAGGAGGAATTGAAAAGGATGGTGGTTTGAACTTCAACTGTGGATTGGAGGTAGGAATGAAGGTGATTTGAGATGATGATGGTGTAGTAACTGTCTCAGTGACATTCATAAATCCAGAAGAATTGACAGTCGATTTATTGATTTTCTCAAGACTTACCAGTCTAGAGGTTTTGGAGGTTTCAGTTTCATCCTTTTTCTTCTTCTTAGGTTCAACATCCTCTTTAGTTTGCTTCCTCTTACTCGTCGTGATGTATTTAGATTTAGGAGCAATCTCTTTAACTCTGGATTTTGGCATGTCATGCCCTTCTTCTCTCATTATAGCCACAAACAAAGCAATTGCTGTTGGATTATCTTCTTTGCGATAGCAGGGGTAGTTCGGTACTGAACGTTTAATCGTAGTGTCGTGAGGGATAAATATGGGTTTCACATCAACATTAGTAATCATTTTCATATGCTTAAGATTCACAGCATTGAAAGCTTCTCCTGCTTTGCTAGTCAGATAGTCTGTGTACTTAACTTCTTTGACTAGATACTCCACAAGGCCACTTTCAACAAAGATGTCAGAGAGAAGTCTTCCAAACGGAATGTAGTTTACAATCTTCCTATCTGGTAAAGCTGTTGTTCTTGTCTTGCACACCATATCTCTTAGGTAGAAGAATAGAATGGATGGAAGACACATTTTCTCATTCTTGTGCAAGTAGTACATCATACACTTTTGATTTATGTTGAAGAAATCTACAGCACTCTTCAGAGGTCTTGGATTAATACATCCAAGAATAATTTTATGCCAGATTCTCAAATTGTCTCGCAGATGCTTGCTTTTGTACGCTGTAGTTCCAGGTTGACAATTTTTGAAAATTGCTTTGTTGATGACAGAGTCAGATATTTCAGTTCTTCCATAAACTCTTTTTCCTTCCAAGAGTTGCATTCCTAGTAGATCTGAAATAGATTTTTCAATGATAATGACCTTTTGATCCATAACAAAAGATACAACATGAAGATCGTCTGTATCAGCGTGTCTCCAGAATTCCTTTACTAGGTCAAGAAAGGTTGGACCTTAAGTCTTTCAAAGTAACTCTTCCATCCTTGAGTATTTAGTTAATCAATTAGGTTAAACCCATTATCGCGAAGATTGTCGAAGTTGACCAGCAGCTCTTTCAGAACAATTAGTTCATTTGCATGCATAACACAAGTAACAGAGGAAGTTCTCTGTGTGACATGGGTTGCATCGATCATGGGAAGAGATAATGGAGTCGAGGCGATCGTCGCGGTGGTTGTGGAGGTGGTAGAAGGTGTGAGAGATGAAGACGACAGCTCTTGGGAGACATTCAGTGATGTTTCAACTTATTTGGAGAGGAGAACAGTTTCTTGTTGATCGATGTTTGGCATGATGATGGTTAAGAATGGAGAGGATGAGAACAGGGATTAAGTTTGTTCGAGAGAGAGATAGAGAGAAATTTAGGGTTTTAGGGTTTCCTTTTGAGTGAAAGAGGGAATATGAATGGTTTTTTGAAAATTTGAAGAGATAGACACGTACATGGGATAAGTAAATAAATGTAATTAAGTTTTGAGTCAATCCTAAGAAAATTAATGTTCGTTTGATTTGGGTAAATATAGTGAATTAGATGTAATCTAATCACATGCAAAAAGTCATTTTCTAATTAAATGATGCGTCAGAACTGACTCAAAAGAAAAATTAATCAGAACTGAGATACTTTTCACAGAAGTGGTTCTGATGAAAAAAAATACTTATTTCCTCTGACTAAACACATTTGGTTCTGAATTAATCTCATTCTGAGCAGTACACCATTTTCAGATGTTTTAAAATATTTAGAAATCTACCTTCAGCTAAGGGTTTTGTAAAAATATCAGCTCATTGATGGTCTGTATCAATAAATTTTAAGCATAAGGTTCCCTTCTGAACATAGTCTCTGATAAAATGATGTTTTATTTCAATGTGTTTAGCCCTAGAATGAAGAATTGGATTTTTACTTAAGCAAATAGCAGCAGTATTATTGCAGAAAGTAGGAATGTTACTCTCATATATCTTATAGTCTTCCAGCTGATTTTTCATCCAAAGCATTTGTGTACTTCATAGAGAAGCGGAGATGTATTCTGCTTTTGCTGTAGAGAGAGCAATTGTAGATTGCCTCTTGCTTGACCATGAGATTAGATTGTTTCCTAGGAACTGACAGTTTCCTGATGTGCTCTTTCTTTCCAATCTGTCTCCAGCATAGTCTGCATCACAGTAACCAGAAAGAGTATACTCTGATGTTTTCTCATACATCAGGCCAAGGTTATTTGTTCCTTTCAGATACCTCAGAATTTATTTAACAGTAGTTAAATGAGATTCTCTTGGATCTGATTGGAATCTAGCACATAAATGTACACTAAATAATATATCAGGCCTATAAGCAGTAAGATATAAGAGAGAACCTATCATACCACGATAGAGCTTCTGACAAACCTTAACTTCTGTTTCTTCTTTTCTCATGACACATGTTGGATGCATTGGTGTTTTAGCTGTATTGTAATCCATCATGTTGAATTTCTTCAGAAGTTCTTTTGTGTACTTACTTTGATGAATGTAAGTTGCCTCTGGTTTCTGATCTATTTGAATTCCCAGAAAGAACTTTAACTCACCCATCAGACTCATTTCGAATTCTGCTTGCATTAACTTTGAAAATTCTTCACATAAAAGGGGTTAGCATAACCAAAAATAATATCATCAACATATATTTGAATTATAAGAATATCATTCTTATAAGTTTTACAGAAGAGAGTTGTGCCAAGCTTTCCTCTGGTAAAATTTTTTTCTAAGAGAAATTTGCTCAATCTATCATACCAAGCTCTGGGAGCTTGCTTTAAGCCATAGAGAGACTTTTTGAGTTTAAAAACAAAATCCGATTTTTCTGAATTTTCAAAACCAGGAGGTTGTTTGACATAGACTTCTTCTGATATATAACCATTTAAGAATGCACTCTTAACATCCATCTGATATAGGGTGATGTTATGATTTACTGACAAGGAAATTAATAACCGTATTGCTTCAAAGTCTGGCGACTGGAGCAAAAGTTTCGTTGTAATCAATCCCTTCTTGTTGACTATATCCTTGAGCAACAAGTCGTGCCTTGTTTCTGACAACTTCTCCCTTCTCATTTAGCTTGTTCCTGAATACCCACTTGGTTCCGATAACATGAACATTCTTAGGTCTTGAAACTAGATCCCAAACATCATTCTTTGAGAATTGATTCAGTTCTTCTTCCATAGCCAGAACCCAGTCCTTGTCCATAAGAGCTTCTTCAACTGTAGCTGGTTAAATTAACGACACCAGACCCAAGAGTGTTTCTTATGATGGTCTGAAGGCTGATCTGGTTCTGACTTGAGTGTCCTTGCTACCAAGAATTAGTTCCTCAGGATGATATATAGACATTCTTATTTTCTTTTGCCGTGGAGTATTCGGAGTTACATCGGTGGTATCCGGCGTAGGGTTTTGCTGGTCTTTGACTTCATCTGCCTTTTCTTTAGGTCCTGAGAAGCTAATTTCCAAACCTGCAAGTTTTTCAACTAGCTCTGACTTTTCAGAGTCAGGCTTATCATTGAATCTAACATGAATTGATTCTTCCACAATCCGTGATGCTGTGTTATAAACTCTGTATCCTTTTGAGCGTTCAGAGTATCCTAACAGCAGACACTTCTGTGCTTTGGAATCAAACTTGCCAAGATTCTCTTTAGTATTTAGCATAAAACAAGTACATCCAAATGGATGAAAGTAGGAAATGTTGGGAATTTTATTCTTCCACAATTCATAAGGAGTTTTATTCAAGATAGGTCTAATAGAGATTCTATTTTGAATATAACGCGCAGTGTTGATTGCTTCTGCCAAAAAATGCTTAGCCATGTCAGTTTCTTGGATCAAGGTGTGAGCCATTTCTTGTAAAGTTATGTTCTTTCTCTCTACAATCCATTTTGTTGTGGAGTTCTAGGACAAGAAAAGTCATGGGATATCCCATGTGAATCAAAAAGGTTTTCAAAGTCTTTGTTTTCAAATTCTCCACCATGATCACTTCTGACTTTGATGATTTTGCAATTTTTCTCATTTTGTACTTGGGTGCAAAAGGAAGCAAACACAGAATGTGACTCATCCTTGTGTTTTAAGAATTTCACCCATGTCCAACGACTGTAATCATCAACGATGACTAATCCGTATTTCTTACCATTGATCGAAGCAGTTTTCACTGGTCCAAAGAGATCAATGTGAAGAAGTTCTAACGGTCTGGAGGTGGAAACAATATTCTTTGCTTTAAAAGAGGTTTTTGAAAACTTGCCTTTCTGACATGCTTCACAAAGAGCATCTGAAGAGTACTTCACATTTGGCAAGCCTTTAACAAGACCTAGTTTGTTCAGCTGAGAAATTCTTCTCAAGCTAACATGACCAAGGCGTCTGTGCCAGACTCATTGCTCTTCATTTACAAAAAGAAGACATTTTACATTTTGGTGTTTTAAATCTGATAATTTAATTTTGTAAGTATTGTTCTTCCACTTTCCGTTAAACAGGACAGATCCATCCTTTTGACTTACAGCTTTACAGGATGTTTGATTAAAGATAACATCATAACCATTGTCACTAAGCTGACTGATTGACAATAGATTATGCATAAGACCTTCAACTAACAGAACATTATTAATAGAAGGAAGCTTACCATTTCCAATAGTTTCGGAGCCAATGATTCTTCCTTTCTGATTTCCTCCGAAACTGACGACACCTCCAGGTTTAAGTTTCAGATCTTGGAACATATGCCTTTCTCCCGTCATGTGTCGCGAGCATCCACTGTCCAGGTACCATGATTAGTGTTTCAATGGTGCCATTAAGGATGTCTGCAACATCAATTATCTTGTTCTTAGGTGCCCATTTTGTGGGTCCTTTCATATTAGCCTTTCCAGAGGTTCTGACACCTTTGGACTTCCTTATATTGGAGTAATAGTGTGGGACTTGTGCATAATGTTTAAGTTTAGGAGTTTTCTTCAGTGTCTGTGTTTGTGTAGTGATAGGCTTTGAACCTTTTTGTTCAGAACATTTTGAAATGGTGCCAGAGGGTACAAAATGTTTGGTCAGAGGTATTATCTTGATACTTTTGGTCTCATCATATAGTTGTGATGGTCCTAAATATCCTAGACCTCTGTTACCATTTCTGCTGACTCCATATATGATTGAAGCCATTTTGCTTCTGTCTATGCTTTTAGCAAGAAAGCGTTGGAAAGCTCTATCATACTTGACTACTTCATTAGTATTGGTTTTGTTAGAGATGATTTCTTCTTCTAGCCTAGAGACTTTAGTTTTTAATGTAGTATTTGAATTTTCTAGAGAAAGTAGTTTTTCATTTAATTCAAGAATGGTTTGTTTGCTTTTAGTAAGATCTTCTGAAGGTATCATAAGAGTCTTTTTCAGAGTTTTGTGTTTTCTTTGAAGAGTTTGACATCTTTCTATAAGTTCATATAATCCTATTTCAAGTTCAGAGCGAGATAGGGAAGAAAGTACCTCTCTTTCGTCGTCGGAGTCTGAAGGTTCTCATTCAGATAGAACGTCGTTTGTTTCAGCCATGAATGCTACGTTGGCATGTTCTTCATCAGAATCATCTTCGGATTCTGAATCATCCCAAGTTGCCATAAGACCCTTTTAAGCTTTCTTAGGTCTTTCATCTTTCTTAACCTTTGGACAGTCATTTTTGATATGTCCAGGTTCCTTGCATTCAAAGCACGTAACATCTCTTCCATAAGTTCTCTTTTGACCATATGTTGACTCAGATCTTCTTCTTGGTCCTCTGAACTTATTTCTTCTGTATTTCCATAGTTGACTAATTTTTCTTGATATGAGAGATATGTCATCTTTGTCCGATTCTTCTTCAGATTCTTCCACTTCCTCCTCTGCTTGATACGTCTTTTTCTTCTCAGGTTTATCTTTTAGAGCAATGGATTTTTTTTTTCTTTTGGGGTTCATCTTCTTGGAGCTCTATTTCATGACTTCTTAAAGAATTGATTAGTTCCTCAAGACTTATACTATTCAGATCCTTTGTTAGTTTCAAGGCGGTCACCATGGGTCTCCATTTGACAGGTAGACTTTTGATAATTTTCTTGACATGATCTACAGTGGAATAGCCTTTGTCCAGAACTCTGAGTCCTGCAACAAGCATCTGAAATCTTGAGAACATGGTTTCCACAGTTTCATCATCTTCCATCTTGAAGACCTCATACTTTTGAACTAGTGCAAGAGCCTTCGTCTCCTTGACTTGAGCATTGCCTTCATGAGTCATACGAAGATAGTCAAAGATGGACTTTGCAGTTTCTTTGTTTATAATTTTCTCATATTCTGTATAAGAAATTGCGTTTAACAGAATCGTTCTTGCTCTATGATGAATTTTGTAAGTTTTCTTCTGTGCATCTGTAAATGCACTTCTATTGATCTTTTTGCCTGCAGAATCTACAGGGTGAATGTAGCCATCGACTACCAGATCCCATAGATCTAAGTCAAACGACAAGAAGTAACTTTCAATTCTATCTTTCCAATAGTCAAATTTTTCTCCATCAAAGATAGGAGCTTTTGCACTATAACAATCTCTTTCATTTACAATAACACTTGTCTCAGCATTTGGTATAGACATTGTTTTTCACACTTGGATCAGTACTGATCACTGTTAAGTGCTTGATAAAAATTCAACGTTTTTATCACCTCAGAACTGGAGCTCTGATGCCAATTGAAGGTGTGAAAAACACAAGAAAGGGGAGTTTGAATTTGTTTTTCAAAATAAACTTGTTTCTAAAAATAAAATCTTTTTATAAAACCCTTCCTTTTAATGGTAATGACCTTTGTTGAGAATCAAGTGATGAACACGTTATGTTTATACTAATTCACTTGAGAAACCCTCAAGTTAGTCTATTCTGCCCGCCAAGGTGATTTTGCCTCTCTCAACGATGTCTTAATCCATTATTCAATCAAATCAGTACAATGCACGAGCCAAACAGCTGGTGACTAACACAACCTCTAAAACTCACAAGTTTTAGACTTCTCAAGTAATACAACCTCACAGGTCTTACTCAAGGAACAACCTCTAAGACACACGACTTAGACTTCTCAAGAAATACCACCACAGGGTCTTTCTCAAGGAACACAAACCTAAGTTTGAACAATTTACGTTTACAGAAATGTGCTTCTATACAAGCTGAAAATGTAAACACGTTTTCGACCAGAATGACTTAAGAAAGATTTCAGATAGAGAAAGTATTGCAGTAGCGTACGTGTGTGTCTTTCTTCAAGTCTTTTGCTTCCTTTTATAGCCGTGTAGAAAGAGCCGTTGAAATGTAATCATGATAGCTTAACTAGGCTGACGGCTAGAAGCGTGAGGACAGATAATAACTTTTGCGTGTTGTGCGTCATGTTTTTGTCAGAATATCTTTGATTATACCATTGCATAGTTACCAAGATATTTTCACTTGAATTAAGGTACAGCTGTACTATGTAGCTTTGTCTTCTTGGCTTCTCAACTTCAGAGGCTTTTCACGAGCATGAGTAAGAAGGGAAAACATCACTTGGTTCTTGAGATTATCAAGTCTTCGAATCTTCAGAGTCTCTAGTACTTGGTTTTCAGAACCTCGATCGCTTGGTGCGTTGTCTTCATATCTTCAGAGGCTTCTGATAATATTTGATTGAAGCATGAGTAGAGACTTGATTTAGGTCTTCAGAACCTTGATTCAGAGAGCTTAGGACTTTAGCATCTAGACTTCGTTCGATCAGAACCTATGTCTTCAGATCTTCAGAACCCGTTCTCTTTTCCTTTTATATCAGAGTATGTAGGCGGAGTATTTTACTTTAAGCATTGTGTTCGCGTCAATTTGCGGAAGCATAACCTGTTTGTTACATTGTCACAAATAACAAACATTAGTTGTACAAAATTGTTCATACAAAAATACTCATTTGGTATCATCAAAACTTAGAGATAAAATTGCAGAACCAAATCATGTTCTCACAATTTTTCCTTAAGAATCTTTCATGCTAAGAGAGGGACTGTGGCGTGGATGTAAATAATCCAGAGGTTTGCCACTTACAGCAATTAGATGAAAGAAAGGGATTTACCAGGATAAGAGATGAACTGCAACTTGGATTTTTGAATCAACAAGTGTGCCACTTATAGCAGATATCTGGGATTAGGGGTTGTTTTGAATGTCTATTTTGATATGGATGTTGATTTTTGTGTGCCTTGATCAAAGCCCAAGGTTGAAGCTAAGAGATTGATTGACTCCACTGGGGAAGTCCTTATACAAAGCCTAAGAGGGGGCTGGAAAAGACTGACTCAACAAGAAAGTGTTTATCTGTCTTGTACAAAGCCCAAGATGGAGGCTAAAAGGGAATTGACCCTTTTGGGGATATCATTATACAAAGCCTAAGAGGAGGCTAAAAGTTGACTTTTCTGGGGAAATATTTTGTCTGTCTTGTACAAAGCCCAAGATTGAGGCTAAAAGTGGTTTTTAATTCCACTGGGGAATATTTGTATGTGTCTTGTACAAAGCCCAAGATTGAGGCTAAAAGAAGGAAACTGACTCTATTGGTGAGAGGTTTTATCTGTCTTGTACAAAGACCAAGATTGAGGCTAAAATGAAATTTGACTGACTCAGCTGAGGATATTTTGGGTGTCTTGTACAAAGCCCAAGATTGAGGCTGAAAGAATATTGACTCTGCTGGAGAGTATGATTGGCTTTGTATAAATCCCAAGATTGAGGCTGAAAAGAGGATTGACTCTGCTTAGGGAAATTTATATGGTGTCTTGTACAAAGCCTAAGATTTAGGCTGAAAAGTGAATGATTGACTCAACTAGAGAGTGTTTTTATCTGTCTTGTACAAAGCCCAAGATTGAGGCTGAAAATGGTTGAATCAACAAGAGAGTGTTTTTGTTTTGTACCATTGACTCGTCAAGAGAGTGTGGAAAGGTGATTGGCTCAACAAGAGGGTGCTTTTGTGGCTAACTCTACTGAGGAAAGTCATTATACAAAGCCTAAGAGGAGGCTGGGAAAGGTTGACTCAACAAGAGAGTGTTTTAAGAAAGAAGATGGACTCAACAAGAGAGTATTTTGTTTGTCTTGTACAAAGCCCAGGATTGAGACTAAAAAGGGTGACTCAACAAGAGAGTGTTTTTAGGTGATTGAATCAACAAGATAGTGGGGAAAAATCTTTATACAAAGCCTAAGAGGAGGCTAGTTTCTACTGAGGATTATTGAGATCCAGAGGCAGGTCCAAGATGGGGAATCAACTCTTGCTGAGGGTTACAGAAGAGTTGGGGAATCAGATGCCTTGAGGTTCTGATGATAAGATGACCCTAACTGGGGAAATTTAGGATGAAAGACTGAGTTTTAGATCCGGTGAGGGTTTTAACTCTACTGGAAATTGGTTAAATGACCAAGGTTTTTTTTCTAAGTTTGTAGGGAACTTGAGAATGTCTTTGAGATCCAAGAAGAGATTTGACTGTCCAAGTCTACTGGTATGGAAGAGTTTATCTTTGTATGATGCCCAAGAGGAGGCTAGTGCTTTAAGGGATGGGTGTCAACCCTAAAATTGGTCTGAGATTTTGACTCTTCGAAAAGACTGCTCTAACAAAGGATGACTAAGTTCTGTCCTATACCTTTAAGAGGTCTTCTGGGTCCTTGTATTAAGCCCAAGAGAAGGCATGAGAACTTCTAAGAAGCTGGAGGGTCCTTGTACAAAGCCCAAGAGGAGGCAGGGATGCTTTTAGGAAGCCTGTGGGTCCAAACTTAAGAAAAGTTCAAGAAAAGTTTCACCGGGAATAATTTTTTCTTTTGTGAATAGTTCTAGGGTTTGAAGAAATTCAAGAGAGGTTTCACCGGGAATTAATCCACTCTGGGGGAAATGAATTTCTTTGACAATTTCTAATAGTGACAGTCTGAGAAAAGTTTCACCGGGAATAATTCCTTTCTCTTTGTTCCATATTGTATAAGCCCAAGAGAAGGCAAGACTGTATCTGGAATTCCTATGGGGAACTAGTTTTGACTGTTGAAAGAGTGACCACTGGCTTTATCTAATCCTAGACCTAATTGTCGAGGAATACTCTAAGCAGATAATATACAGGCATATATATACAGATGAAATATATACTGTATGTAAAAGAGGGTAGGAGGACTTACAGGTGAGCAAGCTTCCAGCACAAACAAATATAAATATGTGCAAGTATGTAAAAGAAAGTTGTTTAAAACTTACAGGTGAGCAAGCTTCCATTGTAACAGCTGTATGGTTAGTTGTTCAAGAAATTGAAGAAATTTTTGATAACAACCATGAAGTTGAACCTAAATCAAAAGGGAAGTTGTTTTTTTTTAAAGATTGGGTCTTATACTCAAGGAGAGGCCCAGATAAAAAACAGTAATCGTAGCGTTGATCTGAAAATTGTATCGGGACTTATACAACGACTGAGGCCCAAAAAGGTTTTCTGTAAAAGGGACGGGTCTTACCGTAGCGGTAAAAATCGTGGGTGTAATCTATTGATAAACTTAACTCAAGAAAAACAGAGTCGCCACCGCACTTTTATTTATTCCACAAAGGAAAAGGAAAAAAGAGCGAATAAATCCTAAGAAGTCTAAAAAAGCAAAATCTAAGAAAGACAAAGAGAAATTGGTAAGGGGGGTTGGTTATGTAAATAGAAGGTTTTACGCACCCAATACATCTATAGTACTCTATATGAGCCCTTTGATGTATTCGTGCTTTTGGTCTGAAAATGGTTTGCTTGAAAGAGATTGGGAGAGATGAGAGGAGAAATATTTTTTAAGATTTTTGTGTTTGGAGAGACTTATCGCCTCATGCCTACGTACCCACGATGTGCAATGTAGGATCAAAACCTCGTAGTTCGTGGTACAAAGAACAAAAATTTGTTTGTTTTGGTTGATTTTAAGTGTAAAGACAAGTCGTCATTTCCAAGCGAATAATTCCGCTTAAAGAAATGAATCATGTTTAAACTTATGAAAAAGTTTAAAAGAAAAAGTGCACAAAGCACACAAAATTTTTTTGATGAGTTTTTTGTATTTTTTATGTTTTTTATGAAATAGTCAAAATATGGTTAATATTGATTGCCATTTATTAAAGAAAACAAAGCTTAAAAATCACTTGACCAAAGTCAAGGTTTTATTATGAAAGCGGTTTTAAGTTTGAAAACAAGAAGGTTTTGAAAAAGAGAGGAGATTTTGAAAATTGAAGAAAGGGTGGAGAAGAAGTGACTATCCTAGTGCATGAAAATAAAAGCTAAGGATAAGAAAGATCTAACCACATGGACAAGCTCCATAGCATAAGCATTTTTCCCTTTTTGATTTGGTCTTGATTCAAAATAAGTCTTCAAAGGAGGACTCCAAGTATCCAAAATCCAAGGTTTTCCATCACCAACTCCCAAGCAATAGGTTAAGATCCTAACTCTAAGTCCATAAGTCCATAATCAAGAGTATAGGTCCTCCAAAGAAAGGGATAGTGACCATAGTCCAACAATTAAGAGCACAAGTCTTTTAGTGGTTTAATCCTTTATTAATGTTTTTGAGTCCAAAATGGACCAAAGAAAAATAAAGCACAAGATAATATGGTCCAAGTGGACAAAAGAAAAATGACATAAACATAAACATGATATGATAAAATGGCATAAAGCATAAAAAAAATAAAGAGAGATAGGGAGCGAGAAGGAAAAGTAAAGAAGTTAGGAGTTAGTGGTTAGTAGCACAAGGCTCTAGTGCCATAAGCCTTCACCGATTATTCCATTCTGCGTCTTGAACTATAGTGATTAAACAATGTAATTAGGTCAAGGTTAATGAAGACTTGTTAGAAGATTGATAGAATCAAAGCCTCTACAACAACAAGCTTCAAAGATTTTGAACCTAATACAAAAGATCAATCACCATTGGGTTGACGCGATCAATCAAGGTCTGGACCACGAAAGTTCAAATTCCGAATTGGATAAAGTGGGACAAATGTTGCGCTATGTTAAGCAATCACCGAGTAATTTACAGAGTAATTACCCTACAATGAGGCCGGTCAATAGATCTTTGTGCTAATGCATGCTAGATGAACGATATGTAGATCGTCATCCGGAAGCAATACCGCACGAAAAGAAAATAGGTAACGATCTAGTCTTGATCAAGAATTCAACAAAGAAATTCTAAGATCCATAAGACTTTCATCGATCAAAATAAAAAAAGGAAATAGATGAAGAGAAGGCCAATTGGATTACAAAGTCAAGAACCTTTCATCTTCAAGTTCAATCACTTTTAATTGATAAGTTTAAGTGTGAAAACATATCACTAATTCAAAGCACCTCAAATGAATTCAACAATTCATTAAAAGATAGATTTGAACTATTGAATGTTTAATTACTCTAACCATATCCAAAGTCCATTGAAATTGAAGAGAAATTAATCTCAACAATGCATTTCAAGGCTAAAACAAGAAAAAAGGGGAAGAAAAACCAAAACAGCCCCAAAAACAAGTGAAAATATGCATTCTGTTTCGAAGTAACTGGTTACTCACCAGACGTTAACCGGTTACTTAGTTCAAAATAGTGCAGTTTTTCAAAATTAACACAGAGTAACCAGTTACTCACCAGACGTTAACCGGTTACTCAGCACCAGAATGCAGAAAAATGTGCAAATTTCAGCATGATCCACTTTCAAAACTTTTTACAAACACCTTATGATCATGTAACTGAAATTCCACGAAATTTAAAGTAAAATAAAAGCAAAAACCAGCAATTAAACACAATTACAAGATCCAAAGGATCAAGTAACAAAGATCTCCAAAGATCTACATTATGGAAGATGAATATGAAGCTTCAACAATGGTGAGAGATGAATTACCACTTCAAATCTGAAAATTCCTTCAAATTGCTTCAAGATCCAAATACCAAAGCCTTGATCTATGAGAATTGATGAAGAAAACAAGTTTGGATAAAGGTTTAGCTTGATAATGCGATATTACATAACATATTTGCCTTGAATTACATTAATTTATTTCGTCATTTTCGTTTATTCACGTTTTATTTGCAAGTATTCAAGTTCATTTTCAGGTATTTTCTCTAAGTTAACCTGCATGAGGAAAGAAGAAAGAAAAGAGAAGAAAAGAAAAGAGGAGAAAAGAGGACAGATGACAGAAAAAATAGGAATCTGCACTCAAGCGCATGGCGACCGTAACAAGACTGTGGCGACCGTCACAGGCATTCCAAGTGTGACCCTCGTCACAACACCATGGCGACCGGCACGAGGGAAATTCTCAGAAAATAATTTAAATTACGTGGACTTCTCAACGGGTATAAACTAAACCAAAACCACGTTCAACCAGTCAAGGGAGTTCTTCATATATTTTCGGCCACTAACTTCCACTGGAGATTTTCTCTCCTTGTTTCACGACAACTACTGGAGGCTATATATGAAAGCAGTTTTCTACGCATTGGGCCTCTCTCAAACTCCACCTTACGACGTAATTTTGATGCAGATTTTATTTTGTTCAGAGCTTTCGACTTCCTTCAATTTCTTTCACCTTACCTTCCTAGCACCCAAATAGAAATAGTTTTCTACACTGGGGAGCTATTGCAAATTAGTTAGATTTTTATTTGTTTTTGTTTCCATTGTTCGAGCAAGCAAATCCTACCGACCTGTGGAGGATTGTTAACTTCAAGTATAGATTGTTTTCCAGGTTTTTATTTAATTAACAGAATTTCCTTTAATTTTAAATACCATGCATGAATTAATGTTCTATTGCTTTTGTATGTGCATGTCTGTACTAGTTAGGATGTCTGGCTAAACCGTTTATATCGGTATGTAATTAAGTCGATCGGAAAGGGATTCTACCTGTCGTCGGTAACTTTGACACTTTAATTTTCTGGTGCCAATTTCTTAATTTAATTGACCTTTGTTACGAGAGTAAAAAGGTAACGAAGGTTACGATCAATAAAATGAGAGTTTTCAATTTTAACCGGATAGCTGAAACTGGACATTGGTTTTAAACACAGCGAGAGCGCTTTAAAATCAATTAGGACGTATTAATTTTCAAAAAGTATTTTTAAATTCAATTGGGATAGCGAGATCAGACATTCTGATTTAGGAGTATAGTCAGAGTCAATAACACGAGAGTGTGAGGTAAAGACTTTTAAATTGGTATTTTCTACTGAAAATTATTTTGACTATTAAGCCGACGATTTGTTGAATCCCTGATGATGGATGAGTTACGTACCGATATTCCGTCATATTTCATTTGAATCCAAGTTTTAGTTTGCCTTTAGTTTCCCGTTTGCACCTTAATCTAAAAATCATCCGCCTTAGCTAAACATAGTAACAACCCGATAGCATTAGTTTGATTATCAGTCCCTGTGGGTTCGATATCTTTCAAAACTACGCGATTAGACTGTGCGCCTGTAGTTAGTAACCCCGATAGACTCATAAAGTCGCGATCAAGTTTTTGGCGCCGTTGTCGGGGACTGATTTAGTCAATAGTGTGATTCCTTTGTTGCGCCGTATAGACTAAGGCAACAAATTCCCTAATTTGCCGGTTGTATGCCAAGTACTCGCTCAAAAGGCGAAGACCTGACGCAACCGACGAACAAACTTGAACGTCTTCTCAGCGTAAGACAACGAATTAGAGAATACTATTTAGAACACGAAATTCCTTTTCCTAACTCGGAATCTGAATCTAAACCTAAAACTAAACCAGACATGGCCGAAGGACCGCATAACCGTCCTCTTAAGTACTATGTCATGCCATTCCTTCGCAGGTTGAACCACATAACAGCATCGTTGCCCCTGCCATCGAGGCAAATAACTTTGAGCTAAAACCTTTGTTGTTGTTAGCTGTACAACAGAACCAATTTTCTGGTGCTCCCACGGATGACCCGAACTTACATTTGTCGGTGTTCTTGCAATATGCAGACACAGTGAAAGCAAATGGTGTCAGCCCCGAAGTAATAAGACTACGTCTTTTCCCTTTCTCATTAAGAGATAGAACTAGAGCTTGGCTTCAGTCTCTACCGTCCAACTCTGTCACTACATGGGATGAGTTGAAGAAGGTATTCTTAGCACGATATTTTCCACCAAGCAAGACGGCTATGCTAAGAGCCCAAATCAATGGATTCAAACAAAAGGACAACGAATCTATTTTCGAAGCATGGGAAAGATACAAGGACATGATGAGGCTTTGTCCACATCATGGTCTAGAAGAATGGTTGATCATCCATACCTTTTACAATGGTCTCTTGTATAACACAAGAATGACAATAGACGTTGCCGCGGGTGGCGCACTAATGGATAAACCCTACGTAGAGGCTCATACACTTATCGAAAGTATGGCTCAAAATCACTATCAGTGGGGAAGTGAAAGAACCTCCGTAGAGAAACCTCTGACGAAAGGCGGGATGTACGAAATAAGTGGCCTTGACCAAGTGAATGCTAAGGTAGATGCTCTTACTCAAAAGGTGGAAAGTTTGACCCTAACACCTACAGCCACTGTGGCTGTCGTAGCTCTAAATTGGGAGTTATGCGGAGTTCCTGGGCATGCTGCCCCTGAATGTCAAATTTTATCAGGAGTTTCCACGGACCAAGTGAATTATGCTCAAGGAAACCCTTACTCAAACACCTACAACCCAGGTTGGAGAAACCATCTGAACTTTTCGTACAAGAACAACAACGCTTTGTATGCGCCTGGACAAGCACCTGCTGTACCGCCGGGTTATCAAAAGGCTGCCGTAGCTGCTCCTAATGTTCCTAGAAAGTCTAACCTTGAAACAATGATGGATAACTTCATTGCTGCCCAAGCTCAACAAAACAAGGAGTTCCTTAACCAAAATGTTCACACCAGTGAGTAAATGAAACAATTAGCCAACAAGGTTGACGCTCTAGCCACTCACAACAAAATGTTAGAAACACAAATCTCACAAGTGGCTCAACAACAAGCAGTTACCGCTGCCCAAGCTGGGAACCTTCCAGGACAAACTCAACCTAATCCGAAGGGACATGTAAATACTATAACACTTTGGAGTGGAATAGAACTAGAAGGACCTACTGACCCAAGGATCGAAAATCCAGGCATGTATCAAAAGGCTAGTAAGGAGTCTGAAAAGGAAGACGAACCAAAGGAAAATGAAAAAGAAGATGATGGCAAAGAGGCCGAAGAGAAAGAAGAACCATATGTGCCTCCACCACCTTATAAACCACATATCCCGTATCCTCAAAGATTCATTAAATCTAAAAACATAGGGCAGTTTAAGAAATTCGTTGAACTTCTGAAACAATTGAACGTTACAATACCCTTTACATAAGCAATCACACAAATGCCCTCCTATGCTAAGTTCTTAAAAAAAATACTATCTAATAAGAAAAAGCTCGAGGATACAGAAATTGTTATGCTTACTACAGAGTGTAGCGCTATAATCCAAAACAACATGCCTCCTAAGCTAAAAGACCCTGATAGTTTTTCTATACCATGTGTGATTGGAAAGTTTGTCATAGACAAAGCCCTGTGCGACTTAGGAGCCAGTATTAGCTTAATGCCCTTATCTATTTGTAAAAGGCTCAAAATGGGAGAATTGAGACCAACAAAAATGTATGTACAACTAGATGATCGTTCAGTGAAATTTCCTTTAGGTATGCTAGAAAACGTTCCAGTGCGTATAGTACAATTCTATATCCCTACAGACTTCATAATTATGGACATTACGGAAGACTCAAACTTCCCTATCATTTTAGGAAGACCATTCTTAGCCACAGTCGGAGCCATCATAGATGTGAAAAAAGGAAAACTAACTTTTGAGGTTGGTGAAGAAAAGGTAGAATTTATCCTCTTACAATTCTTCAAAGCACCTGCCATAGAGGATTCGTGCTGTTTCTTGGATGTCATTGATGAATGCGTTAAAGATATGGAGAAGCAACAAAATACGTATTCTGAAGTGCTGAGAATTCCAATGCCTCGAATTTTTGAAGATGATAATTAGCGTGGGAATACCAAGATAATAATCTAAGTGAATGTCTCACACTCACTCCCGACCCTATGCCTTGCCCGAAGAAACCAGTTGTAGAACTGAAAACACTAACCAAAGATCTATGGTATGAATTCCTAGATACGGAACTCGAACAACCAGTTATAGTCAATGCAGACTTAGGACAAATAGAAACCGAAAAATTATTACATGTCCTGAGAAAATACCCAACTGCCTTAGGCTATAACATCTCAGATTTAAAAGGAATAAGTCCCTCTATCTGCATGCATCACATCATGCTTGAGGAAGACTGTAAAACCTCCAGAGAACATCAAAGGAGAATCAATCCCATTCTGAGTGATGTCGTTAAGAGAGAAGTACAAAAGCTGTTAGAAGCAGGAATCATATACCCAATATCCGATAGTGAATGGGTTAGCCCAGTTCACGTTGTACCCAAGAAAGGAGGTGTTACAGTCACCAATAATGAAAAAGGAGAATCTGTAGCGCAACGTACTCAAACCGGATGGAGAATGTGTATCGACTATAGGAAACTAAACAAAGCCACTCGTAAAGATCATTTCCCTTTACCCTTCATAGATCAAATGCTTGAACGTCTGGCTAAGCACTCCCATTTTTTCTATTTAAAGGGATACAGGAATTTTCCAAATTCCTATCCATCCTGATGACCAAGAAAAGACTACTTTCACATGTCCCTATGGTACTTTTGCCTACCGGCGAATGCCTTTCGGATTGTGTAACGCACCTGCAACATTCCAGAGATGCATGATTTCCATCTTCTCTGATTTCTTAGATGGTATAATGGAAGTCTTTATGGAAGATTTCTCTGTCTATGGAGAAAGTTTTGAAGGATGTCTATCAAACCTCGAAATGGTGCTTGAACGATGCGTAAGTGTCAACCTAGTGCTCAATTGGGAAAAATGTCATTTCATGGTCCGACAAGGAATTGTACTTGGACATATAGTATCCAATAAGGGGATTGAAGTCGATAAGGAAAAAATCGAAGTTATAGAAAATCTCCAACCGCCGAAAACCGTTAGAGAAATAAGAAGCTTTCTAGGACACGCCGGTTTTTATCGACGTTTCATTAAAGATTTCTCTAAGATAACCAAGCCTCTAACTGAGCTATTAATGAAAGACGCTGAATTCGTCTTTGATGACAAATGCTTAGATGCATTTCGAACGCTTAAGCAAGCATTAATATCAGCGCCCATTATGCAACCCCCAGATTGGAATGAACCATTCGAGATTATGTGCGACGCGAGTGATTACGCTGTAGGTGCAGTCTTAGGACAAAGAAAGGATAAAAAGCTTCATGCAATTTACTACGCTAGTAGAACCTTAGATCATGCACAAATGAACTACGCTACCACAGAAAAGGAACTTTTGGCTGTCGTGTTCGCTCTGGATAAATTTCCTTCCTACCTAGTAGGAGCAAAAATAATTATCTATACCGATCACGCCGCAATTAGGTACCTATTAAGTAAAAAAGATGCCAAACCAAGGCTTCTGAGGTGGATTCTGCTCCTACAAGAATTTGATTTGGAAATCAAAGACAAGAAGGGCACTGAAAATGTAGTAGCTAACCACTTGTCGAGAATGGAAAACATCCAACCTGAACAAGTACCTATTAATGACGATTTCCCTTATGAAAGACTCTTAGCCCAGTTAGAGAGTAATGCAATTGAACAATCTCTGATTTGTAATGATACATAAACCAATGAAGTTATAGAATCTGTTTACACTAAAACCACGCTGCCTTGGTATGCTGATTTTGTCAACTATCTAGCAGCTGAAGTACTACCACCTGATCTAACCTATCAACAAAAGAAGAAATTCTTCCATGACCTTAAACACTATTATTGGGACGAACCACTGCTCTTCAAGAGGGGCGCCGATGGTATTTTCCATCGTTGTGTACCCGAAGATGAGGTAGAAGATATAGTTTCTCACTGTCATTCTGCCCCCTATGGTGGGCATGCGAGCACTTCGAAGACTTGTGCTAAGATCTTGCAAGATGGCCTCTTTTGGGCTACTCTATGGAAAGACGTCCATATCACAGTTATAAATTGCGACCGATGCCAACGCACTAGCAACGTCTCTAGACGCGATGAAATGCCTCAAAAGGGCATTCTAGAAGTAGAAGTCTTTGACGTGTGGGGAATAGACTTCATGGGACCATTTCCATTCTCTTTTGGTAATAAATACATACTCGTTGCGGTTGATTATGTTTCCAAATGGATCGAGGCTGTAGCCGCCCTAACAAACGACGCACGAGTAGTGAATAAGCTCTTTAAGAATATAATTTTTCCTAGATTCGGTGTCCCGAGACTAGTAATCAGTGATGGAGGTTTCCACTTTATCTCAAAAATCTTTGAGAAACTTCTATCAAAATATGGAGTCAAACATCGTGTAGCAACACCTTACCACCCCCAAACAAGTGGGCAAGTAGAGGTCTCAAATAGAGAAATTAAACAGATCTTAGAAAAGACCGTTGCCACCTCTAGGAAAGATTAGTCTTCTAAACTACACAAAGCTTTGTGGGCTTATAGGGCAGCTTATAAAACTCCCATAGGAACCACGCCATTTAAGCTAGTTTATGGCAAATCTTGTCACCTGCCGGTAGAAATAGAACATAAGGCCTATTGGGCTATCAAAACTATTAATTTAAATTATACCGCTGCGGGAGAAAAGAGAATTCTAGATTTACATGAGCTAGAAGAACTTAGATTAGACGCTTATGAGAATGCCAGGATATACAAGGAAAGAACAAAAAAATGGCATGACAAATGTATAGTAAGGAAAGAATTTAATGTAGGAGACATTGTGCTTTTTTTTTAATTCTAGACTTAGATTCTTCCCAGGCAAACTTCGTTCTAGGTGGTCTGGTCCCTTTGAGGTAACTAAAGTCCTGTTAAGCGGTGCAGTTGAAATAAAAGGTAGATCTAGTGAACCGTTTATCGTAAATGGGCAACGTTTGAAACACTATCATTGCGTAGACAATAGAGATTTTTCGACTGGTCTAAAACTGACAGAAATACCTGCAGTACCCTTAAACTGATATTCCTGATAAACTGTGTCGAGCTCCCGACATTAAATGAAGCGTTGCGTGGGAGGCAACCCACGAAATTTCTTTTGTTTATTACTTTGTTTTTCTTTTAATTATTTACTTTATTTTATTTTCAATTTTTATATTTATTTTATTTTCATTTTCATTTTTATCCAAATTTACTTCACTAACAAATGCGGTATTTTCAATTATTTTAAAAATTAGTGCTGATTGTCTTACTTTATGTTTCCAGGACTTTATTTTTTCTACTTTCTTCCTTCTCCACTGATTTCATTCTTTCTACTAACTTTAAAAGATGGATAATGAAGATACCATGGTTGTGCTATTCAAGGACGCTGCCCAATGGCACCTTTACGAGGCTCTTTCTTTTAGACCTATGGCTTTAACCAAATTCCCCCATGGACCTACCATGATCGCTATAGGCATAGGTGACAGCATAGATTTTATGTTTAACCAAATAGGTTGGGAGGGTTTTGCTAGGAAGAAGCACTCGACTTACCATAGGTTAACTCTTAAATTTTTGAGCTCACTGGCCTATGACCCTAATTATGGCATGGGATTTAATAAGGGTAGGATAACCTTCAGGCTGTTTGGGTACACTTTCCGTTTTAACAACCGAGAAATCGCAGAACTGTTGGGTTTCCCCAATGGCCCTGACGTTTTCTCTATGACACAAGAAGATTTGCTTATGGAAAATGAACTTAACTTTTTCTGGGGTAGTATTTCAGGACGACCACATCATGACCCGCACCCTATGGTGTCCACTGATATTCATAATCCGGCTATCAGATATTTCCATATGATCTTAGCCTTTACCCTCTTTGGAAAATCTGAGAATGACACCCTAATATCCAGAGATGAGCTCTTTATCTTGTTTTGTGTGTTTCAATCTCGACCTGTTAACGGGGCTAACTTTATGCTTGACAACTTCCGTAGGATTGCTCAAGCTGATCATGGTCCTATTTTAATAGGTGGCCTAGTGACTAAAATTGCTGACGCCATGGGATTTACGACACGTCTCTCTCGAGTAAACCCTTTAGGAGGATATAGGCCCATGAACATCACCTTCTGTTTCAACAGAGGATTAATAGGAAACCTTAGACCACACCACTTCTAGCTACTGATTAATAATGAGGTTGTACCCCACTTTACATTGCCTGACCACGAATGGACTAGTGTGCACAACCGCCATAATTGGCTGTATGATTTGGACGGACCACAATTTGAGAAGGAACTTGATTGCCATACCTCCGAGATTAAAATAGATCCCGAAACACCTCCACATTACCATGATTTTCCAGACCACCCTATTAATGATGCTAATAACATTCCACCTGCCAACATTCATGCCACATTGGAAGCCTTCCGTACAGAACTCAACGGCATGCGAGACAAGCTCCGTACTATCCGTCTTGATGTCATTGGTTTAAGGGACATTACTGTCGAGCAGCTGGATCATCTGAACCAAGCAGTGGAGACTCTGAGACGCCATATTGGCTGATTTTAATTCTTTTTACATTTACTGCATTTTCTTAAATTTTAACTTTAGTTTTTCATTTGCTATTTTTGGTTTTTAATTGAACTTACTGATGCCTGATGCGTTTGCATCTGCTACTGACACTTTTGGATACTGAACCAATTTGCTTCAGTTAATGCATATTTATTTCATTAGTATTTATTTTTTATATTTCGTTAATTGCTGTGTTTGAAGCTTTAAACAAATTCCCATTACATTTATTTTTATGTTACTGTGGTGCAAATATATTAACATTGTGTGAAATATTGTGTGAAGTGTTATGTGCAACTTAACGATGTATGCATTACTGGGAGTTATAATAAAATTAATAAAATTTCTGAATTTGGACTGTTGCGACCGTGACAAACCTGTGACGCCCGTCACAGGCATAACAAGGGTAACGATCGTTTGGTCATCTGTGGCGGCCGTCACAGAGTAAAAACCTGTTATCTGTTTTATTTGTAACAGAATCGCTCGTACCCATTCTTCTCCCTTCTTCTGCAACCGTCCCACTCACCATTCACTACCATAACTCCATACCCGTTACCACCGTTCAAAATCCCCATTTATTTTCCACTAATTCATCCACTCACCACATTCACCTCTATTTATAACACCGTAACCCATATTTCAAATTCACAAACCCTCCTCTGTATCGTAAACAAAACCACATTTTAAACACAAAAACTTTTGCATGCACCATGGCCGCAGCTCCTAACCTCTCATCAATCATTTTTCACAATGGAGAAGCGGGTGAGCATCAAAGGGAGAAGTACCTCAAGTTCCATAGACGATCACTCCAACCAACAAGATACCTCGACATAGCCTGCCTACAAGAGCTTGGATTAGTAGATGGTGTCCAATGGATGCTCACTAATTCAGGACTGACCCACCTTTGCACCCAGAACCTTCCGACATACGAGACCTTAACCTTAGAATTTCTAAGTTCTTTCTCCTACAACATGCCCTCAGATGATGCACAATATCTCACCGGCTCCGCTTCGTTCAGAATGTTCAACACTGAATATTCTCTGACCCAAGACGAGCTGGGCAACATGCTGAATTTTCCACGAGGAGACGGTGTACAGTATCGTCTCCCGCATGATCTAAACTGGCCGAACGTTGCATTTGGGTATGGAGAAGTTTAACCGGTGAAAGCATTACAAGCTGGGAGGGACTTAATGCCTCACTCATCCATAACCCAGCCTTTCGCTATTATCAACGTGTCTTAGGCCACACCATTTTTGGGAGAATAAACAACCATAAGGTAAACTCCAATGAGCTTTTCTTCATGCATTGTGTTTTCACGCCTATCCCGGTCAATGCCATCTCGTTTCTGCTTGCACATATTCAGTCTAGTTGTGCGAGAGGTGCTAGTCCTTTCTATTTTGGAGGAATAATCACTTTTATAGCACTAGCTTTGAATTTAGGAGATAGGCTTACGAACCTGCCATCTGTGCCGACCACATATCTAGATATAGAGTACTGCCGCAGCGCACATTTGATCAAATCCAGAGAGGATAATAAGTACAACCTTATGGTGAGGAACAGGGTAGTTCGAAGTATTGTTTTGCCTTGCCCTGCTCGTACAGATCCACAGAGAATGACAAATTGGATCTTTGATTTGGATGCCCCTGAGCCTAATGGGGCTGCACCCGAAGGTCAGCCAGATGATGAGTATGCTGAGATGGAACAAGGTGCACCCGAGGAAGACCAACAACAACACACTGTGCAACCTCCAAGCTCATCCTCCCGACACCGTCGAAGAAGTGATCGCGCCCCTGCTACTAATGATGATATCCTCGCAGCCATTAAACAAAGAAATGAGTTGGATGCACAGCGAGACCAGCGGTACCAGACGTAGCACGCTGACATGATGAGTCTCCTGCGACAAATCCAACAAGATCAGCGTGAGCAAGGCAAAAGAATGGAGCGAAGAATGTCAAGCGTCATCGATGAGATGGGTATCTTGACTATGCGAGTGGGTATGCCACCTCAGTTTGGACAGAACGGACATGGACGAGCACGAGGCAGACCACGTGGACCCCAGTAGCTTGCATTTCTATTTTAGTTTTTCCTTTCTCTTTTACATTATCTCGAAACATTGAGGACAATGTCCGATCTAGTGTGGGAGAGGAAGTATTAGTTATTTTTCTAGTTTTTCTTGTTATTTCCCTTCATCAACATTAATGAAACAACAAGTTATTATATGCTTATGTTTTCCGTACTATTTAATTCCCCCGCTTTATTTAGCCTTAACAAAAAAATTTTTTTTAGAGATTCGATACATAACTTGGCACGCCCTTAAAGTATATAGGTTGTTTTACTCAGAGGCTAAGTTAGAAACCTGAGAAAGAATTAACAAATTTGATACCGTCTTGACACCTTAGACCCCTCGAATACGCGTGATCAGTTTGAATACCTGTTATACCGAGACCTTAAGCTTTAGTTCTAAACTAGCCCTAAGTAGTTTATATTAGCAGTCAGCACCGTCTAAGCACAAGCTACGTGGAGAGCCGATGCAAATAAGTGATTGATGCCTAAAGATGTAAAAATTGAAAAATTTCACGCCTTCGACTGTGAAAATAAAAAGAAATGCATTAAATCTAAAGGATGCATAATATGCGAAAGGCAAGAAAAACCTGTTATCAGTTGGTTCAGAGGTACCTGGTACTGGACTCGGTAGGGCAAACTACGGTTCGATCCCCCACAACTTACAATCGGTATATTTATAAGGGTACCACACTTGTGCACTAGACCCTATGTTTAAAGGATCAAATTCACTAACAGGCTACTCCATTACGTGCGTGCAAAGGCAAAGGGCTTAATGTGATTGCGTTAGAATGAAAACGGGTGAAATAGGAATGAAAAGCGTTAGGTTGAGCTATAGTAGAATGATTCGGACTGGTCTGTAAAAAGGGGGGGTTTATGATCATGTTTCATGTTTGTGTCATTATTGTATCTTTAGTGTTTGATTTGAATATCTGTCATTTTAACAAAATGCTACACAAGCACGTACGATTTGGAGATGTGTCAGGTATGTGTGTTGGATCAATGCTTTTGAAATGATTATTTGCTTGAGGACAAGCAAAGGTTCAAGTGTAGGGGAGTTTGATAATGCGATATTACATAACATATTTGCTTTGAATTACATTAATTTATTTCGTCATTTTTGTTTATTCACGTTTTATAAGTTAACATGCATGAGGAAAGAAGAAAGAAAAGAGGAGAAAAGAGGACAGATGACAGAAAAAATAGAAGTCTGCACTCAAGCACATGGCGACCATAACAAGACTGTGGCGACCGTCACAGGCATTCAAAGTGTGGCCCTAGTCACAACACCATGGCGACCAACACGAGGGAAATTCTCAGAAAATAATTTAAGTTACGTGGACTTCTCAACGGGTATAAACTAAACCAAAACCACGTTCAACCAGTCAAGGGAGTTCTTCATATATTTTCGGCCACTAACTTCCACTGGAGATTTTCTCTCCTTGTTTCACGACAACTACTGAAGGCTATATATGAAAACAATTTTCTACGCATTGGGCCTCTCTCAAACTCTACCTTACGACGTACTTTTGCTGTATATTTTATTTTGTTCAGAGCTTTTGACTTCCTTCAATTTCTTTCACCTTACCTTCCTAGCACCCAAATAGCAATAGTTTCCTACACTTGGGAGCTATTGCAACTTAGTTAGATTTTTATTTGTTTTTGTTTCCATTGTTTGAGCAAGCAAATCCTACCGACCTGTGGAGGATTGTTAACTTCAAGTATAGATTGTTTTCCAGATTTTTATTTAATTAATAGAATTGCCTTTAATTTTAAATACCATGCATGAATTAATGTTCTATTGCTTTTGTATGTGCATGGCTGTACTAGTTAGGATGTCTGGCTAAACCGTTTATATCGGTATGTAATTAAGTCGATCGGAAAGGGATTCGACCGATCGTAGGTAACTTTAACACTTTAATTTTCTAGTGCCAATTTCTTAATTTAATTGACCTTTGTTACGAGAGTAAAAAGGTAACGAAGGTTACGATCAATAAAACGAGAGTTTGCGATTTTTACCGGATAGCTGAAACTGGACATTGGTTTTAAACACAGCGAGAGCGCTTTAAAATCAATTAGGACTTATTAATTTTCAAAAAGTATTTTTAAATTCAAATGGGCTAGCGAGAGCAGACATTCTGATTTATGAGTATTGTCAGAGTCAATAACACGAGAGTGTGAGGTAAAGACTTTTAAATTGGTATTTTTCTACTGAAAATTATTTTGACTATTAAGCCGACGATTTGTTGAATCCCTGATGATTGATGAGTTACGTACCGATATTCCGTCATATTTCATTTGAATCCAAGTTTTAGTTTACCTTTAGTTTCCCGTTTGCACCTTAATCTAAAAATCATCCGCCTTAGCTAAACATAGTAACAACCCGATAGCATTAGTTTGATTATCAGTCCCTGTGGGTTCGGTATCTTTTAAAACTACGCGATTAGACTGTGCGCTTACAGTTAGTAACCCCGATAGACTCATAAAGTCGCGATGGAGAAGCGGGTGAGCATCAAAGGGAGAAGTACCTCAAGTTCCATAGACGATCACTCCAACAAACAAGATACCTTGACATAGCCTGCCTACAAGAGCTTGGATTAGTAGATGGTGTCCAATGGATGCTCACTAATTCAGGACTAACTCACCTTTGCACCCAGAACCTTCCGACATACGAGACCTTAACCTTAGAATTTCTAAGTTCTTTCTCCTACAACACGCCCTCAAATGATGCACAATATCTCACCGGCTCTGCTTCGTTCAGAATGTTCAATACTGAATATTCTCATACAAAAGACGAGCTGGGCAACATGCTGAATTTTCCACGAGGAGACGGTGTACAGTATCGTATCCCGCATTATCCAAACTGGCCGAACGTTGCATTTGGGGTGTGGAGAAGTTTAACCGGTGAAAGCATTACAAGCTGGGAGGGACTTAATGCCTCACTCATCCATAACCCAGCCATTCGCTATTATCAACATGTCTTAGGCCACACCATTTTCGGGAGAATAAACAACCATAAGGTAAACTCCAAGGAGATTTTCTTCATGCATTGTGTTTTCACGCCTATCCCGGTCAATGCCATCTCGTTTCTGCTTGCACACATTCAGTCTAGTTGTGCGAGAGGTGCTACTCCTTTCTGTTTTGGAGGAATAGTCACTTCTATAGCACTGGCTTCGAATTTGTGAGATAGGCTTACAAACCTGCCATCTGTGCCAGCCACATATCTTGATATAGAGTACTGCCGCAGCGCACATTTGATCAAAGCCAGAAAGGATAATAAGTACAACCTTATGGTTAGGAACAGGGTAGTTCGAACTATTATTTTGCCTTGCCCTGCTCGTACAGATCCACAGAGCATGACAAATTGGATCTTTGATTTGGATGCCCCTGAGCCTAATGAGGCTGCACCCGAAGGTCACCCTGATGATGAGTATGCTGAGATGGAACAAGATGCACCCGAGGAAGACCAACAACAACACACTGTGCAGCCTCCAAGCTCATCCTCCCGACTCCGTCGAAGAAGTGACCGCGCCCATGCTACTAATGATGATATCCTCGCAGCCATTATACAAAGAAATGAGTTGGATACACAGCGCTGACATGATGAGTCTCCTGCGACAAATCTAACAAGATCAGCGTGAGTAAGGCGAAAGGATGGAGCGAAGGGTGTCAAGCGTCATCGATGAGATGGGATCCTTGACTATGCGAGTGGATGGCTTGCACGACTACATTTATCATGTGGGTATGCCACCGCAGTTTGGACAGAACAGACGTGGACGAGCACGAGGCAGACCACGTGGACACCAGTAGCTTGCTTTTTTATTTTAGTTTTTCCTTTCTCTTTTACATTATCTCGAAACATTGAGGACAATGTCCGATCTAGTGTGGGAGAGGAAGTATTAGTTATTTTTCTAATTTTTGTTGTTATTTCCCTTTATCAACGTTAATGTAACAACAAGTTATTATATGCTTATGTTTACCATACTATTTAATTCCCCCGCTTTATTTAACCTTAACAAAAACATATTTTTAGAGATTCGATACATAACTTGGCACGCCCTTAAAGTATATAGGTTGTTTTACTCAGAGGCTACGTTAGAAACCTGAGAAAGAATTAACAAAATTGATACCGTCTTGCCACCGCAGTTTGAATACATTTTATACTGAGACCTTAAGCTTTAGTTCTAAACTAGCCCCAAGTAGTTTATATTAGCATTCAGCATTGTCTAAGCACATGCTACGTGGAGAGCCGATGCAAATAAGTGATTGATGCCTAAAGATGCAAAAATTAAAATATTTCACGCCTTCGACTGTGAAAATAAAAAGAAATGCATTAAATCTAAATGACGCGTAATATGCGAAAGGCAAGAAAAACCTGTTGTCAGTTGGTTCAGAGGTACCTGGTACTGGACTCGGTAGGGAGAACTACGGTTCGATCCCCCACAACTTGCAATCGATATATTTATAAGGGTACCACACTTGTGCACCAGACCCTATGTTTAAAGGATCAAATTCACTAACAGGCTACTCCACTACGTGCGTGCAAAGGCAAAGGGCTTAATGTGATTGCGTCAGAATGAAAACGGGTGAAATAGGAACGACAAGCGTTAGGTTGAGCTATAGTAGAATGATTCGGACCGGTCTGTAAAAAGGGGGTTTATGATCATGTTTCATGTTTGTGTCATTATTGTATCTTTAGTGTTTGATTTAAATATCTGTCGTTTTAACAAAATGCCACACAACCACGTATGATTTGGAGATGTGTCAGGTATGTGTGTTGGATCAATGCTTTTAAAATGATTATTTGCTTGAGGACAAGCAAAGGTTCAAGTGTAGGGGAGTTTGATAATGCGATATTACATAACATATTTGCTTTGAATTACATTAATTTATTTCATCATTTTCGTTTATTCACGTTTTATTTGCGAGTATTCAAGTTCATTTTCAGGTATTTTCTCTAAGTTAACATGCATGAGGAAAGAAGAAAGAAATTGAAGGAAGTCGAAAGCTCTGAACAAAATAAAATCTGTAGCAAAAGTACGTCGTAAGGTAGAAGGCATGGAAATAAACACATGAACCTTGGAGTCTCTTGAATAAAAATCAATTAAATCTTGGAAACTCTTGGCCAGATAATTTTTTGAATTAATTGCGGATCAACTTTGACTTTGTTCAGATGGAATTCATTCGAGCTGCGGGACTGATTTTTTTGGTATTTTAACCTGTTCTTCCCCTAAAAATGTTAGTGAAAGGAAACAAAATATTTTTGGATTTTAATTAATGGTTAGTAAGCATAAACAAATTAAGCAATAAAACAAATAAAAACACACACACACTCCAAGATCCCTGCAAGGCACAATCCTACAAAAGAGGGGACAAATGTGTGATCTTGTTTGTGGTATGAGATGCAAGAGTCCATGTGGGATCTTAGGGGTAAAAATTAGGGTATTACAGCTGCCCCTATTTAAGTTTCTTCTATCCAGAGATAAAAAGATTGACATCTTTGTCTCGATGAGATAGAAGAGACTTAAATATAACAATAAACCCAATTTTTGGCCCTAAGAGACCGCAAGATGATATGATTATGAAAATGGTATGCAGACACAAGACTTTTGTGGGGAGAAAATAGCACCACAAAAGATCAACAAAAAGAAGAACGGGAGAAAGAAACTCCTCCGGGGAAACACATCACAGGAGACCACTAACTAGCCGGGGAACACACCGCATAACTATTGGGACTCAGCTGAGGAAAAGATTCAAACTGGGGATAACTGTATATGGAAATAAACCACAACACAACAAGGATATAACTCAACAGGGAAGGCTTAGCACAGCAAGGCTCCACTGGGGAAAATCAATACCTCAACAATGAACTATCTCTAGCATACCGAAGAGACTAACCATCCATCGGAGTAGAAAACCTCAACAGCGAACTGTCCCGTCTAACCGAAGAGACTTACCATTCATTGGAGTCACAAAATCTCAACAACGAACTGTCCCATCAAACCAAAGAGACTTACCATTCATTGGAGTCACAAAATCTCAACAACAAACTGTCCCATCAAACCGAAGAGACTTACCATTCATTGGAGTCACAAAATCTCAACAACGAACTGTCCCATCATTGGAGTCACAAAATCTCAACAACGAACTGTCCCATCAAACCGAAGATACTTACCATCCATCACAGTAACAAAATCTCAACAACAAACTGTCCCATCAAACCAAAAAGACTTATCATTCATTGGAGTCACAAAATCTCAACAACGAACTGTCCCATCAAATCGAAGAGACTTACCATTCATTGGAGTCACAAAATCTCAACAACGAACTGTCCCATCATACCGAAGAGACTTACCATTCATTGGAGTCAAAAAATCTCAACAACGAACTGTCCCATTAAACCGAAGAGACTTACCATTCATTGGAGTCACAAAATATCAACGAGCTATCCCATCAAACCAAAGAGACTTACCATTCATTGGAGTCACAAAAGGTATTAACTGCATCGCCTCATGCTTCTCAAATAAAGGAATGCCACGAAACAGTATTGAACCTTCCAAAAAGGGAATCATACACAGACTTTAGCTGAAGGGCACATAATCCTTAAAGGTGCAAAATAAATGCACTCTTAATCTAGGTTTCACAGCCTAGAGATCCAAACAAATATTGCAGGGGACCAAAGTTCAATCCAGGAACAAGCTAGAGAGAAACGGTCAAACAAGACTCATCCCAAGGAGGAAGTATCTCAACTGGGGACTAATGCCATTCAGTAATGCACTGGAGAGGAAACTGAATCAAAATCTTCCACGAGAAATAAACTCAGTGGGGAATTAACAAAGATAGGCATTTTTCTGCTTAGGGTCAACACTCTAATGGAGAGAGGACACACACACACTCTGCGGAGGAAACCACATCAGAGAGCGGAGAAGCACTAACACAAATGCAAAATACAAAATGCAACAACAATATGCTATGCACAACAAATGAATGCGCATGCGATGCTTATGAGTATGAATATGCTGACAAAGCAAACATATAGGATAAACAGAGGGTGGAATAAACATCACAACACCACTGAATACTCGGTTAATCTTAATAAGATGGAGATGTTATTAGCAACTCTGCTAGGCATTTAGCAGAAGAAATCCGGCAAGAGATAAACAAAAGCCATCAAAGGAAAATGAATCCTACTACAAGGCTCAAATCTTGCTTGAGAAAAGAAGATACTCCTTGGGGCAACCCAAATATCAATCTTCTAACATCAACGATCCAAAAAGAGGATAAAAACATAAACTCTGCTTTGAGGATGACAGGACAGCTGTCGAGGAATCATACGACCCAAATCTTTCTGAATCTTCCTGGGGATAATAAAGAATTCACAGGAACTTCTGCTTCAATAAGATGAAGAGATCTGCTGCGGAAAAATAATGAATCCGCTGGGGATAGTAGACATAAAAACATCTACGCAAAGCCCACTGGGAAAACAAGGCAAATCTGCTGGAGATACGAGAACACTCTCAGAGGATTAATCAATTCTGAGTAAAGCATCCTGAACATGCTGGGAAAACAGCAAAAGGTCAAACTATGGGGGATTTTAGATCAATACTCATCATGAATGAGAGAAAACCCCGCAGGTGACTAGTATATCAATATTCCTTGAATATAGTTATCATGAGCGAGTTTACTGGGGAATAGCCATAATAGTGATGCATAATCTTCACTAGGAGGATAAAATCTCTAAAAAATAATCCGGAGAAAAGTACATCTTGGACTTGCCGGGGGAAATGAGTAATTAACCTCACTGCTTTATGATTAGAAATGATAATACACTGCCTCCGTTGGAGAATCATCAAGGATAAATCCCTGGGTAGAACAACCTGGAGAGATAAACATCCACAAGACAAGATGAAACACGACAAGCGATCACCACGTCAATGCTTCTTATAAGAGAATAACATCGCTATCTGTTCGGGGACATCAAAAACAACAACAACACGTCTAGAGGGTAAAACTCTGAGTGAAAATTCCTCATATGATTTCTGCTGGAGACAGCAAAAATGAATCTCTACGTGGGAACTACCATTAAGGAGATGTGGACCTCAAAACTACTCAATTTCCTGACCATAACATAATCAGCTGGAGAGGATTCGGATCAAGACCTAGCTGGGGGAAAACTAAACAGCATTGGACCTTACGAATTCAACACATCATAACAAACCCATCATCTTGTCAACAACTGATCTCATTCATAGGAACAAGTTCTGCCGAGGAAATATCAACAAACTCTACTGGGGATCTTGTCAAAAGCTTTCTTTATTCTCTTTTGATACAATTGGCCATGACACAAGGCCGTCATTCTTTTCTCTTCAATCAAATTCAACTGGTCATATCTGCTTTGGCACCATTCAGCCTCAGACAATTCAGCTTCCATCAAAACTCTCATAGAAGGGATTTCAACTTCTACTGGGAGCACTGCTTCCATACCGTAAACAAGAGAAAAAGGGGTTGCCCCTGTTGAAAGGCAGACGGATGTATGATACCTATGCAAAGCAAAAGGGAGCATCTCATGCCAATCTTTGTATGTAACAACCATCTTTTAAACAATCTTCTTGATATTCTTATTAGCAGCTTCAACAGCCCCATTCATCTTAGGTCTGTAAGGAGAAGAATTATGATGCTCAATCTTAAACTCATCACATAATTCCTTCATCATCTTGTTATTCAGATTCGAGCCATTATCAGTGATAATCTTACTCGGGATACCATACCGACAGATGATTTGGTTCTTGATAAACCGAACCACTACTTGCTTGGTCACATTGGCATATGACACCGCTTCAACCCACTTGGTAAAATAGTCAATAGCCACCAACATGAAACGGTGTCCATTCGACGCTTTAGGCTCAATCATTCTAATCATATCAATGCCCCACATGGAGAAAGGCCATGGAGAAGAAATAACATTGAGAGGAGTTGGTGGTACATGAATTTTGTCAGCATAAACCTGGCACTTATGGCACTTCTTCACAAATTTGCAACATTCGGATTCCATTGTTAGCCAATAGTAACCTGCCCTCAACATCTTCTTAGCCATTGCATGCCCATTGGCATGGGTACCAAAAGACCCTTCATGAATTTCTTTCATCAACATGTCTGCTTCGTGCCTATCCACGTATCTGAGCAAGACCATGTCATAATTTCTTTTATACATCACATCATCATTCAAGAAGAAACTACTAGCTAATCTTCTCAAAGTCTTCTTATCTTTCTTGGATGCCTCAAGCGGGTACTCTTGATTTTGAAGAAAGCATTTAATATCATAATACCACGGTTTATCATCAACGACCTCTTCAACCGCAAACACATGAGCTGGCCTATCAAGCCGTATAACATCGATTTTGGGCACATCATTCCATAATCATGGAGGATATAGTGGCTAAAGCATCCGCCATTCGATTTGCTGCTCTGGGTACATGGTGAAACTCAACCTCATTGAAGAAAGTTAACAACCTTCTTGCATAATCTCGATAAGGAATCAAATCAGGTTGACGTGTGTCCCATTCTCCTTTAATCTGATTAATCACCAGGGCTAAATCCCTGTATACATCAAAAATCTTGATTTTTAAATCAATGGCTTCTTCCAAGCCCATAATACATGCTTCATACTCAGCCGCATTATTTGTGCAAGTGAACATCAACCTTGCAGTGAAAGGAATATGAGAACCATGATGAGTAACAATTATTGCCCCAATACCATTGCCATACTCATTAACATCTCCATCAAAAATCAAACCCCAACGGGATCCAGGAACAGGCCCTTTATCAGGTAATGGTTCTTCACAATCTTTAGCCTTTAGATACATCACATCTTCATCAGGAAAATCAAACCTGATAGGTTGGGCTGGTGTGCGAAATGGTCAGCCAAAACACTTCCTTTTATCGCTTTTTGAGTTCGGTACTCGATATCATATTCTGACAACAACATTTGCCAACGAGCAATCCTCCCAGTTAAAGTAGGCTTTTCAAAGATATACTTGATTGGATCCATTTTGGATATCAACCAAGTTGTATGATTCAACATATACTGGCGGAGGCGCTTGGCAGCCCAAGCTAAAGCACAACATGTCTTTTCAAGCATTGAATACCGAGACTCACAATCAGTGAACTTCTTGCTCAAATAATAAATGGAAAATTCTTTTCGACCAGATTCATCTTGTTAACCCAAAACACAACCCATAGACTCTTCTAGCATAGTCAAATACATGATCAAAGGTCTTCCTTCCACGGGAGGAGACAAAATCGGAGGTTCAAGCAGATACTCTTTAATTCTTTCAAAAGCTTTCTGACAATCCTCTGTCCAGACACAACCCTGATCTTTGCAAAGAAGCTTGAAGATTGGCGCACATGTGGCAGTCATATTGGATATAAATCGGGAGATGTAATTCAAACGTCTCAGGAATCCTCTTACTTGTTTCTCTGTTCTAGGCGCAGGCATTTCCTGAATAGCTTTAACTTTACCAGGATCAACTTCAATGCCTTTTTGACTGACAATAAAGCCTAAAAATTTTCTAGAACAGACACCAAAATTGCATTTATTAGGATTCAAACGGAGCTTAAACTTTCTCAAACATTGAAACAACTTCAATAAGTACTCAATATGATCTTCTTCAGTCTTCAACTTACAAATCATATCATCCACATAGACCTTAATTTCTTTATGCATCATATCATGGAACAAAGTAGCCATAGCTCTTTGGTACGTTGCACCAACATTTTTCAAACCGAAGCGCATTACTCTGTAACAGAATGTTCCCCAGGGTGTAATGAATGTTGTTTTTTCCATATCCTCGGGTGCCATCTTTATTTGATTATAACCGGAAAATCCGTCCATAAAAGAAAAGATACTGAATTTAGCAGTATTATCTACCAACATGTCAATGTGTGGCAATGCAAAATCATCTTTTGGACTAGCTTTATTCAAATCTCTATAGTCAACGCACATTCGGACTTTTCCGTATTTCTTTGGAATAGGCACAATATTGGCCACCCATTGAGGATACTCAGAAGTCACAAGAAAACCAGCATCAATCTGCTTTTGAACCTCCTCTTTGATCTTCACATCCATGTCGGGATAAGTTCTTCTCAATTTCTGTTTCACAGGTGGACGTTCAGGCTTCAATGGCAAATGGTGTTCCACAATTTCAGTATCAAGACCAGGCATGTCTTGATAGGACCAAGCAAACACGTCAACATATTCTCTAAGAAGCTCCATAATCCTCTTCTTAACGTCTAACTAAAGCAGTGCCCCAATCTTGACTTCTTTTATATCATCATCTGAACCCAAATTAACCCATTTCACTGGCTCTTCATGAGGCTTAATGGTTTTTTCCTCGTGCTCAAGCAACCGAGAAATTTCATCTGGAATCTCCTCAATATCTTCTTCTTCAGCTCCAAACACAGGGAACTCAAAGTTGGGAGAGGGCATAGGGTCATTGTTTTCAATGGGTTTAACAATCAATCTGCACAATGATTTATGTTTGATTTTTAGAATATGAACAAAAAGTGCAAGTATTATGCAGATAAAAGTGATTATCACATTATTATTATTCTTTTGGTTTTTTATGTTACCATTTTTCAGAAATAAAGAAAAAAGGGAAAACATAATATGGATAAACAAAAGAACATTTTATTGATGATGATAAAATTTGAAACAAAGCCCTCACAAATTCACTTTCACCTTGGGCAAAGTGAAGGGATTTTTGAAAGAAACAAAAACAAATTACTTTGAAATATGAACAACAGTGGGAACATCAACAGCTATCCAATTCTGGCAGATCTGTCCATGTGTCACAAAATTGAGAAGTTCTTCTTCTTCATCATCTTCAATGATGGCACTGACTTCATGTTCAAGTTCCTTATACTTCTTCCGAGGGGAATAAAAAGGCACATATGCATCCTCCGGGGACATATACCCGGGGTCTTCCAAATAAGGCTCCCAGTCTTCAGCAGGAATGACATCATCTTCAGAACCAAATGGGATGTAACCTACAGAGTCATCCTCAAGAATCGTGGCCGTAGAATAATCTTTGCTAGGACAATCTTGAACCATATTGACAGACGCCTTGCCGTGATTGGGCAGCGGATTCGATTGTACATTAGGGTTGAAATCTTCGAAAGACAAAATACCACTCCTAGCCAACCTTTGAACTTCCATCTTCAATGGATAACAGTTCTCAGTATCATGTCCCGCTCCTCCCTGATGGAAAACACAATGAGCTTCAGGCTTATACCACCACGGTGAATCTTTTGGAACAGCAGGTGGTGGACGGGTCTGAACAAGATTCTTCTTAATTAAACAAGGAAGTAATTCTATGTAGGTCATCAAAATCGAATTAAAATCCTTCTGAAAATGGCCCCATTGATTGTTCGATTGATTAGAACGTTGTTGAGCAGGAGCTGCCTGAACAATAGGAGTTGAATTAAAAATAGGAGTAACAGATGCAACAAGTTGCTGACATTGATTATTCTCACTGTAACTCTTTTTGCGTCCTCCATGGGAAATAACATGGGTCTCACCCTCTTTCTTCTTGGAAAATCCTCCACCATACTTCTTGGAATTACCAGCAGAATTACCATCTTTTGACAAACGTCCCTCACGGACACCTTTTTCTAATCTCATCCCCATATTAACCATCTCAGTGAAATCACTCGGGGCACTAGCAATCATACGCTCATAATAGAAAGGACTCAGAGTTTTCAGAAAAATCTTGGTCATCTCCTTTTCTTCCAAAGGATGGTTGATCTGAGCAGCAATCTCGCGCCACCTCTGCGCGTATTCTTTGAATGTCTCCTTATCTTTCTGAGCCATTGCTCGAAGTTGGTCACGATCAGGAGCCATATCCACATTATACTTATACTATTTCACAAACGCCTCACCCAAATCTTCGAAAGTGCGAACTCGAGTACTGTCGAGTCCCATATACCATTTCAAAGCTGCACCAGACAAACTATCTTGAAAGTAGTGAATGAGAAGCTGATCATTATCCTTCTGAGCCGACATCTTACGAGCATACATAGTCAAATGACTCATCGGACAAGAGTTACCCTTATACTTTTCAAAGTCAGGGACTTTGAACTTATGCGGGATCTTCACATTAGGAACCTAGCATAACTCATGAGCATTCTTTCCAAATAGCTCTTTACCTCTCAGAGCTTTGATCTCTTTCTGCATTTCAGCAAACTGGTCTTGAATCTCTTCCATTCTATCATAAGCACTGTCATTTTCACTTGGAGCAGTATGGAAAATCTGTTCTTCACCAAAAGGAACAGTATGAACCACAGGCGGTGGTACAGTCATCACAGGTTGAACGGTAGGAACAACTGGAATTTCAAGAGGTGGTGGTGGTTGATAACCCTCAGGAACAAAGTTATAAGGCATGCCCCAGGGGAAAGCAGGAGGCATGGAGTATTGAGGAACACTAGCAGGCGCTACAGATATAGGCGTAGAGACAATCTCATAAATGACTGTCCTTTGCACAGGAGTTGAAAGCGGAGGAGGAGGTGGTGATGGCTGATTCTAAGCAGCCACCAGGGCTTCCATCATAGCAGCGAGTTTTTCCAAACTATCTTTCAAAGTTGATACTTCTTCACGAAGCTCACGGTTCTCTTGTTGCAGCTGATCCATCTTCTTCTTCAGATTAGCTCGAGTATTATACTGGTGCGACAACTTGGCTGAATGAAGACCAAAGGAAACATAAGACACCTGGAAAAGGAAAAAAACAATGCAGAATGATGCTTGATATGCAAGATGCAAATGTAAAGTTTCAAGGAATTATAAGGCATATTGCAAACATTGTTATTTGAAATACCAAATTCTCATTCATTAATGATGGAAAAGATTACATCTTGGAAGTACAGATTCAAGAATCCTAAAATAATAAAGAATAAAGAAAACTAGATCCCTAGAGAATCCTATGAGAAGAAGTCCTAGCTTTATCTTCCAACTTCTTGATGTGGGCTTGCATCTGAGTCTTCTCAATCAGCAACTGATCAACGATCAACTTCCAAGGAGATTCTGAACTCTTCGGAATATTGGAAACTGGCTGAATGCGAGAGGAAAAAAATTCCTCTTGCGCCTTTATCTTCTTGTTGGCAACTTCATCTTCATTCTTCTTCTTGAAGTTCTCTTGAAGTCTTGCATTCTCTAACTCGACAATCTGATACTTGTTCTTCTAAGCATCTCTCTCTTGTTGCATCTCGGCCAAAGCGATCTGGAACCTCTCTTTGTCCTCCATAAAGTAGAGGATAGGCTTCTTAGCAGTTAGAGACAAAGGCTCCTGACGTGCATAAGGCATCTTCAAAGTAATAGCTCTATTTTTAGCCCACTGGAGGTAAGGTTCCGAAGAGACACAATTCGAATTTCCCAAACTTTCCTTTCCTTTTCTACGAATGCTGTACCAAGATTCCACAATTTCTCTCTTGAGAGCAACCTGAGATTCTTCTTCCTTGAAAAAGAGACCGGCCAAATGAATGTTCTTCGGTACCTCTTGCAAAGGATATCCCAACTGACGACGGGCCAACACCGGATTGTAGTTGATTCCACCCTTTGTACCAAGAAGAGGCACATTGGGAAAATCACCACAACTATCAATAATCATCGCTCTAGAAGGAACACGGCTACACCAATCAATATCAGAATGAGTGAGAGACATAATCTTCCGCGACCAATATAAACCATCCTTGAGATTCCAGAAAGTTGCAGACTTCGGCAAGTGAGAAATAAACCACTTGTAAAGCAAAGGTGCACAATAGATAACCATCCCTTCACCATGGAAATTCCTGAGGTGAATAGAATGGTAAGCATCGGCAAGCAAAGTGGGAATTGGATTCCCAGTCAAGAAGATCTGAATAGCGTTGATGTCGATAAAGTTCTCAACATTCGGGAAGAGAAACAGTCCATAAATAAGCAAGGCAAGAATAGCCTCAAAAGCAACTGTGTTCTTCACACTAGCAAAGTGATGAGCTCTATCCATCAAGAACTTAGAGGGTAACCCAAGAATATTTCCTTTGGTATCCTTGTGAGCCTTAATCTCGGAAACCTTCAAGTGAGTAGCCTTCGCAATAACATCATGCTCGGGAGCGGGGTCCAAACCAGAGAAAATCCGACCATAAACAGGCAAACCAAGCAGGAGAGAATACTCCTCTAGCGTAGGTACCAACTGGTAATCAGGAAAGGTGAAACAATGAAGCAAAGGGTCATAGAACTGAACCAAAGTAGCAAGCAATCCTTCATCCATATCAACCTTCAAGAGAGATAAAAGCCTTCCATATCTGGACTCGAACTTCTTGGTATCAGCAACCAAAGATCCTAGCTCTCTCAAACCCCCTAACTTTGGACTCTTGAAAGTATACTTCCTTGTACTTCTCCTTCCAAAATCCATAACAAAAGTACCTACAATGTTTGCAATAACACCTTTAAGTTCCTTGAAACCTTCCAAAAGAATGCTCATGAATGCATGAGTGCATGAATGCAACACCCACAAACAAGATCACACAAAGCACACGGGTCAAGGTTCAAGTCACGACCATGAAGCCAAGGGTAAGAACCAATACTACAAAGGTATGTACTAAGGTTTTGTCTTCATTGTACCTGCAGAAAATAGTGGTTCTAACAAAGTGCCGAGGGTCCACAATCCACTATCAGACACACCAGCTCACCGATTTGCACGGAGGTTAGTAGTTATCCTCAAGAGAATCTAACCTGAGTGTAGCATCGCTTGACAGCTAAGTCAGATTTGCATCCTCATAGCTTTCGCGCTACGATCCTAAAAAGGCTAAGATGGGTTAAGGGTTACTACGGTCCACAGTGTTATAGGCTTCTATGGAAAAAGTAATGCCTTCACGATCGCTCGATCGGCATCAGTAATTCCAAAGAGGCAACCACCGAGTGGATAGATTCTCAAGTTCTGCTTTTTCGAGATTCGACTCCTTCAAAGCTCCCTTGACTATATTATCCTCCTATCCCAAAGTACACTCTGGTCCGGGTATAGGACCTATCTCACACACAGAGGAACTCCCGAACAGAACAAACAAATAACAAGCAAATCAGACAAAAAGCAGTAAATAAATAAAAGTAGGCTAAACCCCTCAAAGGAGGATATCCCCAGCAGAGTCGCCACTTTTCTATAGCAGTAAAAATCGTGAGTGTAAGCTATTGATAAACTTAACTCTAGGAAAACAAAGTCGCCACCGCACTTTTATTTATTCCACAATGGAAAAGGAAAAAAGAGCGAATAAATCCTAAGAAGTCTAAAAAAGAAAAAGCTAAGAAAGACAAAGAGAAATGGGTAAGGGGGGTTGGTTATGTAAAGGGAAGGTTTTACGCACCCAATACATCTACAGTACTCTATAGGAGCCCTTTGATGTATTCGTGCTTTTGGTCTGAAAATGGTTTGCTTGAAAGAGATTGACAGAGATGAGAGGAGAAATAGTTTTTAAGATTTTTGTGTTTGGAGAGACTTATCGCCTCATGCCTACGTACCCACGATGTGCAATGTAGGATCAAAACCTCGTAGTTCGTGGTACAAAGAACAAAAATTTGTTTGTTTTGGTTGATTTTAAGTGTAAAAACAAGTCCTCATTTCCAAGCGAATAATTCCGCTTAAAGAAATGAATCATGTCTAAACTTATGAAAAAGTTTAAAAGAAAAAGTGCACAAAGCACACAAAAAAAATTTGATGAGTTTTTGTATTTTTTATGTTTTTATGAAATAGTCAAAATATGGTTAATATTGATTGACATTTATTAAAGAAAACAAAGCTTAAAAATCACTTGACCAAAGTCAAGGTTTTATTATGAAAGCGGTTTTAAGTTTGAAACAAGAAGGTTTTGAAAAAGATAGGAGATTTTGAAAATTGAAGAAGGGGTGGAGAAGATGTGACTATCCCAGTGCATGAAAATAAAAGCTAAGGATAAGAAAGATCTAACCACATGGACAAGCTCCATAGCATAAGCATTTTTCCCTTTTTGATTTGGTCTTGATTCAAAATAAGTCTTCAAAAGAGGACTCTAAGTATCCAAAATCCAAGGTTTTCCATCACAAACTCCCAAGCAATAGGTTAAGAACCTAACTCTAAGTCCATAAGTCCATAATCATGAGTATAGGTCCTCCAAAGCAAGGGATAGTGGCCATAGTCCAACAATTAAGAGCACAAGTCTTTTAGTGGTTTAATCCTTTATTAATGTTTTTGAGTCCAAAATGGACCAAAGAAAAATAAAGCACAAGATAATATGGTCCAAGTGGACAAAAGAAAAATGACATAAACATAAACATGATATGATAAAATGGCATAAAGCATAAAAAAAATAGAGATAGGGAGCGAGAAGGAAAAGTAAAGAAGTTAGGAGTTAGTGGTTAGTAGCACAAGGCTCTAGTGCCATAAGCCTTCACCGATTATTCTATTCCGCGTCTTGAACTATAGTGATTAAACAATGTACTTAGGTCAAGGTTAATGAAGACTTGTTAGAAGATTGATAGAATCAAAGCCTCTACAACAACAAGCTTCAAAGATTTTGAACCTAATACAAAAGATCAATCACCATTGGGTTGACGCGACCAATCAAGGTCCGGACCACGAAAGTTCAAATTCCGAATTGGATAAAGAGGGACAAATGTTGCGCTATGTTAAGCAATCGTCGAGTAATTTATGGAGTAATTACCCTACAATGAGGCTGGTCAATAGATCTTTGTGCTAATGCATGCTAGATGAACGATATGTAGATCGTCATCCGGAAGCAATACCACACGAAAAGAAAATAGGTAACGATCTAGTCTTGATCAAGAATTCAATAAAGAAATTCTAAGATCCATAAGAATTTCATCGATCAAAATAAAAAAAGGAAATAGATGAAGAGAAGGCCAATTAGATTACAAAGTCAAGAACATTTCATCTTCAAGTTCAATCACTTTTAATTGATAAGTTTAAGTGTGAAAATATATCACTAATTCAAAGCACCTCAAATGAATTCAACAATTCATTAAAAGATAGATTTGAACTATTGAATGTTTAATTACTCTAACCATATCCAAAGTCCATTGAAATTGAAGAGAAATTAATCTCAACAATGCATTTCAAGGCTAAAACAAGAAGAAAGGGGAAGAAGGAGGAAGAAAAACCAAAACAGGCCCAAAAACAAGTGAAAATATGCATTCTGTTTCGAAGTAACCGATTACTCACCAGACGTTAACCGGTTACTTAGTTCAAAATAGTGCAGTTTTTCAAAATTAACACAGAGTAACCAGTTACTCACCAGACGTTAACCGGTTACTCTGCACCAGAATGCAGAAAAATGTGCAAATTTCAGCATGATCCACTTTCAAAACTTTTTACAAACACCTTATGATCATGGAACTGAAATTGCGCGAAATTTAGTAAAATAAAAGCAAAAACCAGTAATTAAACACAATTACAAGATCCAAAGGATCAAGTAACAAAGATCTCCAAAGATCTACATTATGGAAGATGAAGATGAAGCTTCAACAATGGTGAGAGATGAATTACCACTTCAAATATGAAAATTCCTTCAAATTGCTTCAAGATCCAAATACCAAAGCCTTGATCTATGAGAATTGATGAAGAAAACAAGTTTGGATGAAGGTTTAGCTCAAAGTTGAACAAGATTCAATGTGAATTCTTGTTATCTTTCAAAAGAAGAAAAGTGAGCTTTAGTGAAATTTTTGGTTGGGAAGTGAATTTGCAAGAGGTTTGTTGGCTATCAAAAGCTTGAAGAATGAATGAAATGAAGCCTCTATTTATAGAGTTTAGGCTTGGGAAAATTGGTGGTTTGGAATTAGGCTTGGATGATCAAAATTAGGATTGGAATTCAAATTTGGAGGGAATTATCAAAAGAGTGGTGATTAGTGAAGGTGCATGGTGGAAAATGATCAAAGTGATGTAGGGGAATTAAAATAAGGTGGCCTAGAATATTCCAAATGTGATCAAGGGCTGAGATTGGTGCCAATTGCTGAATTTGAATTTGCTACTATTTTTTCAAATTTTCACGAGGGTAACCGGTTACTCAGTGCAAAATTTGTGAAAAATGAGCATTTTGTTGCACTGTTGTGGTTCCGGCTCGATTCTCTTGCTTGTCAAAGAAGGCATGGAAATAAACACATGAACCTTGGAGTTTCTTGAATAAAAATCAATTAAATCTTGGAAACTCTTGATCAGATAATTTTTTGAATTAATTGCGGATCAACTTTGACTTTGTTCAGATGGAATTCATTCGAGCTGCGGGACTAATTTTTTTGGTATTTTAACCTGTTCTTCCCCTGAAAATGTTAGTGAAAGAAAACAAAATATTTTTGGATTTTAATTAATGGTTAGTAAGCATAAACAAATTAAGCAATAAAACAACTAACAAACACACACACACTCCAAGATCCCTGCAAGGCACAATCCTACAAAAGAGGGGACGAATGTGTGATCTTGTTTGTGGTATGAGATGCAAGAGGATATGTGGGATCTTAGGGGTAAAAATTAGGGTATTACACTTACACTCTATTAGAGGCCTAAAATGTTTGAAAAAGAAAAGAAATGGGACTTACAACACAAGGGTAGGCCCAGATGATATTGTTTTGAAATGGCGATCGCCCCGAGATTCTGAAAATACAATGGGACTTATACAATGACTGATGCCAAAAAAAGGTTTTTATTTACAGGGAATGGGTCTTACACTCTATTAGAGGCCCAAGGTTTATTTTTGTACAACAATGTTGGGGCTTACAACTCAATGAGAGGCCCAGATGAAAAACAACGATCGCACCGTTATTTTGATAATCACGTTGGGACTTATACAATGACTGAGGCCCAAAAAGGTTTTCTATGTACAAGGAATGAGTCTTACACTCTATTAGAGGCCCAAAGTTTTTGAAATAGATTTGTGAGGGTGAGAATAATCAAAACCCTAATTTGATTTTTAAATGTATTTTAATTGAATAAAAATTCAATTAAAATGATCAAAATTATCAAACATGTGTGAAAAACAAGTTGTGATCTTGGATTAATGTTTGAAAAATCATGTTTCATTCATAGAATGATTTGAAAATTATTTGAATTTGCAAAATCAAGAGAAAGAAATATTTTTAAATGTTAAAAAACAAATAAAACATAATTCTTTGCAAAAATACTAAATATATAAAATAAATAATATTTTTGTGAAATTTTTATGAAATAAAATATTTTAACATTTTTCAGAATTTTTAAAAAAAGAACCAATACAAAATAATTAAAATTGAGAGAGAAATTCATTTTGGAATTAATTAAACAAAAACCATAAAAAATAAAAAAAATAGCAAAATGTGGCAAAATGATAAAATGGTCTGGGTGGGTGTTGAACCTACGACCACATAGCCAAACACACATGTGCGCTACCACTGGGGTGGTGATACATCCGTGTATCAAAACCACCCCATGAACATATATGGGGTGCCAAGTTTCTAGGCCTGGCCAAGGCGCCATGGCCTGGCCATTGCCCAAGGCAAGGCCTAGTTTTGGCAATTTGCATGAAGCCTTTAACTTTCTCATTTCTCCATGGATTTGGACAAAATTTAGGTGCATCTGACCTAGAATTTCATAAGGAATCCAATGGTGCCCTTGGAATTTTTCAGAAAATGTTTCCATTTTAAAATCTGACAGTGATTTCAAAATAGGCCAAATTTTGCATGTTCTATGTTATCTCATGGTACAGGCAATAATAGCATGATAAATTGGTTCAAACAAAACACATATGATATGTATGAGAGGTCCATGATCAATGGACCTCAAAGCAATGCATGATTTAGAGAGTTCAATTTATGATGCACTTACCTCTTGGAGCTTCTTGTGCTATCTGCCAAGTTCCTTGTGCCAGAAGTAATTCAATGCTTTGAACACTCTTGATTTATCCCTTAAAAGCTTTTTGGATGATCAAAACCAGCTGGAATCCTTAGGAACAAGTATAGGCCTTTTCTTGCAAAAGGGGCAAAAGTGACCAAGATAGTAACTCTCTCAAATGGTGTTCCAGATGAGGGAACCCAATTAGGACAATTTGAGGATATATTTGGAGTGTGTTTGAGGCGTGGTTTGGTTTTGGAAGTGACTGAATCAAGACATGGCTTGAAAAATGCAGAAAAGTCAAAATTTGAGGTTTTGGAGGTTGACTTTCTGATTTTGGTGTTTCAGATCACAAATGAGTGTTTGAACAGCTTAGATATGACATATTTGATGTGTTTGGATCATGAGCTATGGTGGAATTTCTCTCTAACTCAAAAACTCATAGATGACTTGCAAAAGAAGGCATTTTGGCCTAAAGAGAGAAATTTTGAGGAAAACATCAGTTGTAGTGCTTTGGTGTACTCAAACTGAGCACAAATGAGCTCTATTTATAGTGCAATAAGTTTGTTTTGCAAGCAATAGTGAATGGCAGCTGGTACAAGCCTTTGGCCAATGTTGATCCAAGGGAATCTTTAGTCTCCTCTAGCCATTGACTTGAGGTTAGGGCACAGGCCTATGGTCCTTTGATTTAGAGCTGAATCTTGACTCATTCAGTTAGAAATGTCTTAGTCCATGCCACCTTGATGCATCCATTAAATGCTTGGAAACAAAATTGGAGTCTTTTTCACTTTTTAGCCTTTTTAGGTTTGTTATGGCTATGTGTAGATTCTTGGACTTAGGAGGCTTGGGGATCAGATCATTCCCCTTGGATTTTATCCTCTGATGTGTCCAAATGGATGAAAAGGTTTGGAGTTGTCCAATTTTGCCAAATCGAGCAAAATACCAAATTCTGCCTTGTACAAGATAGTTGGAAATGGTGATTTTGAGGGAATCATATCTCCTTGCTCAGGTTGAGTTATGGGAGGCTATTGTACTTTTTAGAAAGCCCTCATATGATACAATACATGTGTGATCATAGTTTGTCTTGAAACTATTTTAATCCCACTGAAAAATCCTCATGAACATTGATGTCCAAGGCTGGTAACTTAGGCAGAATTTCACTAAGTGTTGGAAAAGTGCCATTTTCTTCATTTTTGTCATTTTGATCGGTCCATAACTCAAAATCCATGAGGATTTGGAATCTCTTGTAGTTGACACTTTTAAAGTATGCCAGATGGACTTTCATTTGAACTTTGAATGGGAGAAAAAGGCCTTGTGATTTAAGAGTTATGACCTTGCAAAGTTGGTACAAAATCACTTTTGTTCCATAACTTAGAAAAATTTTGGTTTCACAAGGTTGCCCCTTTTGCAACAAACCTTACTTTTCTTATTTTTCTTGATGGATGATGATCAATATAATATTTTAACATTTTTTTTGACTTAGGGGAACCATATTTGTGAAAAATTCCAAAAAGTCAAACTTAATTTTGTGCACAGTTGACTTTTTATCGGATGAAATCCAAACTGTGCGATCCTTTGTGAAATCATGACCTTGACCTAAATCAAACCTAATGGATGGATTCCATAGGTGTTATAAGGTGTATTGAATCATGTCCCAAGGTTTGGGAACATGTCTTTTTCAAAAGTCAAAGGTACAGTTGACTTTTCCTTCAAAACCCTAATTATGGTCCTGATGAAATTGAAACTTGTGAATTAAGCTTTTTGGATCAATCCATTGTTGTAAATGGATCAATGTGGTGTATTTGAGGCCCTCAAACCATGTCTTGAGGTCTTGGCTCATGCTTTGCCTTAAAAGTCAACTTAGGGGTGAATTAGGTCAAGAAACCCTAATTCCTTATTTTTTATGAATGAATCCCCTGAGGCTAAATTGACTTGATGATTGGGTTCATGAGGTCCCTTGGAGTATCTTTGGTTATATTTTGAAGTATTGGATCATGCCCAGATGAAAATTTTCATCTGGAGGCCTTGGTCGACCAAAACCCTAATTTGGTGACACTAGTGATCTTGAGGCTTGATCCACCTGGAATGTTGCACTTCTGTGCCTATATCTTGATATGGGAGTCCTCTTGATCCTTTATGGGTGTTTGAGAGGTTTAGAAAAGTTGAAGATCATATCATTTCTTGATTGATCTTTTGTCTAAGTGCTCTGAGAGGGCTTGAAACCCTAATTCTTGATTATAGTGAATGCTTAACCATCTTTGAGGAGATTGATGAGGCATGAAGGCACATCCATATTGTGGTGATGATTTGCACAATGATGGGAAATCTTGGTGGTCAAAAATTGGGGTATGACAAACCCTACTTGAATCGCTTGTGAAAATATGTATCAAACTTGAGCTTCTTTTGATCAAATGATATGAAGCTTGAAATGAAGATGACTTGATATTATAGGTCATGCCTTGAAGAAAAAATTTATGGACCACTTGTTAACCAAAACTTTGACATAGGGAACCAAAACCCTAATTTAGAAACCATGCTTAATCCTTTGATTGTAACCCCTACCTTGCGTAATAGAGAAAGGAAACAACATATATTTTTGTATTTTGAATAAGGGTTAGTAAACGTAAACAAACATAAAGGAAAAAGGAAACATAATGGGTTTTTGGTGATCTCCTACAAAAGTCAAACCCAATGACGTGAAAGTTAGGAGAATCCATACTTGTGATTATGATGAGATGCAAAGGATATGATATGTGGAATCTTATGGGTAAAAATTAGGGTATAACAAAGAGTATTAGGCTTATCATCTTTATCAGAATCATATTCGTCATCAGAATCATAGCCTATATTTCTTGTCCTGTTTCTGCTAGCGCCATGAATCTTGGAAGCCATTAAGCTTCTATTCAGGCTTCTAGCAATAAACTTCTGGAAAGTTTTATCATACTTCTATATGATATCATCAGAACCTGTAGATGCTTTAGAAATGATTTTATTCTCAGGTTTGAGACTCTTGCTTGGAGGTACAAATTTGTTTTTCAAAATAAGATTTTCTTCACTCAAGCTTAAAAAATCTTTCTGAAGCTTATAGTAAGCTTATGATTCAAATACACGAATCTTCTTAAAATCCTTGTATTTTTTCCAAAAGATTATGATATTTTTCTAGAAATTCAGATAAACTAGATTCAAGCTCAGAACGAGAAAGTTCATAAAATACCTCTTCAGAATCTGACTCAGATTCTGATTCTGGTTGACTCGTTTTTGCACGAGCTTCTGTGAGCATCATTAGAGCCACGTTAGCTTTCTCTTCTTCAGATTCATCTTCAGAAGACTCTGAATCATCCCATGTAGCCATAACACCCTTCTTCTTCCCTCAATAGTCTTTCTTCTTAGGTCAGTCCTTCTTCAGCATGGGGCAGCCATTCTTATAATGATCTGGCTCCTTGAATTCAAAGCAAATAACTTCTTTTCCTGGATCCAGCTTTCTTGATTCCAGAAGTGGACTCAGAATGATCCCATGTCCTTCTTTGTACTTTGAATTTGCCTTGCCTTTTCTTCCAGAGTTGATTCACGCGTCTGGAAAGAGGAGGAAATTCATCATCTTCTTTTGATTCTTCTTCAGACTCTTCATCAGTTTTAACTTGAAGAGTTTTTGTCATCTCAAATATTCCTGAAGACTTCATAGCAAAAGACTTGATCTTTCTCTTGGGCTCATCTTCTTCGAGCTCAATCTCATGGCTTCTTAAAGAACTGACCAGTTCTTTAAGAGAAGTGTTGTTGAGGTCCTTTTATAACTTCAGAGCAGTTACTATTGGTGTCCAATGCTTAGGTAGACTTCTGATGATCTTTTTGACATGATCAGAAGTAGAATACCCTTTGTGCTGAACTATAAGCCCTACGACAAGAGTTTGAAACCTTGAGAGCATGTTCTCAACAGTTTCCTCGTCCTCCATCTTGAACGCTTCATATTTTTGAATCAAGGCCAGATGCAGAGCCAAATCCTTTTCTAGCATCAACGACTTACCGCAACAAGGATTCAGTATGAGTAACTCAAGAATAATTTCCATTTCTAGGATTTCACCTTTATTTTACTTTTGTTGAAGTTTCTTTTATGTCGCTTATAGAAACATTAGGATCTTGTAATCTTTTAAGTACGCCCTTCATGGCATTTTGACAATCTTAAGGCAATTATTTCTTAGTCTTCTTAATTTTGAATCTATTTTTTATTCTGCACTAATATGTAATTCTTGCAAAATAGGCTTATATTGTTTTAAATACTTGCCGTTTATTCAGAGGGTTCGACCTTCAGGGGTCAATTCTTCGACTTCATTTGCGTTATTTGTTTACGCTTGCATAATTTTAAATGGTCATTCCCAATTTGGGGACCATTTTCCCAAAGCTCTATCTTTTCGATCCATGGGCAATATAACTTTCCAAACTAAGTTACCTAAATTGAATGTTTTGGACTTAACCTTTTTAATGTAAGTTTTAGCAACTCTATCTTTTTGTCTCATCAAGACATCTAGAGCGGCTAATCTCTCTTCGTCCAACTCGATCAACTCGTCGAACATTATACCCTAATAAAACACAGTTGGGATCTCGACTTGCCTTTGGATTCTAACTAGTTGCATATGGATTTCTAAACGAAGCACTGCATCGTGTCCATAAACAAGTCAGAATGGTGTGGAGCTAGTCGATTATTTGGGAGAATTTTGAGAAGCCCAAAGTGCTTGGTTTAGGGTTTTATGCCAACTCCTTGGTTTTTGACCCACATGCTTCTTTATCAAACCAATTACAATGTTGTTTTCTTCTTCGACCTGACCATTAGCTTGGGCATAATATGATGTCGAGGTCAACAACTCGAAACCTGCTTCTGAGGCAAACTCCACCATTTTGTGCCCTATAAAAATTGAGCCTTGGATTGTGGTAATAGTTTCAGGTATTCCAAATCTATATATAGTATGATTTTGGATGAAACTTATTACTTCCTCCTGGTCGAGATTAGGCAAAGGTATGGCTTCTATCCACTTAGTGGAATAATCAATACCCACCAACATGTATTTATTCCCTTTTGACGAAGATGGTTTGATTTCAGTAATTATATTTAAATCCCATCCCCTGAAAGGTTGTGGCTTAACTATTGAGTGTAGTTCACTGGCAGGCACATGTTAGATACCCGAGTGTTTCTAGCATTATTGGTAACCTTTGGCAAAATCTATGCAATCTTTCAACATAGTTGGCCAATAAACCCCTAATCAAACTAGAAACCATTTCATCTTGTGACCCGCCTGGTGGGAACCACATGATCCCCTATGCACCTCAGAGATTTCTAAATACGCTTCACTTTCGCTAAGGCACTTAAGAAGAAGTTCCTCAGTAGTTTTCTTCAATAATTTATTGCCCATGACAATGTAACTTAGGGCTCTATATTTTTTTTTTATCAGTTACTCCTTTTGGATTCTTCAAGTACTCAACTATATGAAGGTGTGAAAAATACAAGAAATAGGGGTTTGAATAGTTTTTCAAAATAAAATCTTTTCTTTATAAACTAATTCCCTTAACAACACTTTCACTTATGACTAATAATCTTAATAAAGCTAGAAAGAGATAACACAGTATGTTTATACTAGTTCACTTGAGAAATCCTAAAGCTAATCTAGTTCACCCGCCAAGGTGATTTTGCCTCTCTCAATCGAGATCTTAATCCACTAATCAATCAGATTAATACAATGCACAAGCCAAAATACTGGTGACTAACAACAACCTCTACGACTCTCAAGTCCTAGACTTCTAAAGAAATCCAACCTTACCGGTCTTTCTCAAGGACAACCTCTAAGACAACACGTCTTAGACTTCTCAAGAAATCCAACCTTACAGGTCTTTCTCAAGGAACCCAAACCTAAGTTTGAAAGAGTTTAGTTTATAGAATAGTGCTTCTTATATAAGCTGAGATGTAAACAATTTTTGGATCTATATGACTTAAGAAAGATATTAGTAAGAGAGTATTTTTGCAGTGAGCTTTCGTGTATCTTTCTTCAAGTCTTCATGTCTTTATATAGCCGTGTAAAATGTGACCGTTGAAGAGTATTCATAGCGATTTTAGACTGACGACGGCTTGATAGAGACGTGGGGACAGATAAAACTTTTGTGTCCTGTCTTGTCAATATATCTTCGTTTATACTATTGCACTGTTACCAAGATATCTTCGTTTGTACTGTTGTACAGTTGTACTTTGCTGCTTAGTCTTCTTATCTTCAGAGGCTTCTGCGAGCATGAGTAAGAATGGAAAACGTAGCTTGGTTCTTAAGATCTTCAAGTCTTGGAGTCCTCAGAACTGCGTCTTTAGAGTCTTCAGCACTTGGTCTTCAGAACCCTTTATCTAGGGAGCGTAAGTCTCCAGCATCTGAACTTTGTTCATCAGAAACTCTGTCTTCAGATCTTCAGAACTTGTTCCCTTTAGACATTATATTAGAGTCTTGCAATCTTCAGATTCTCCTGAGGCAATTACTGCTATTTAGCATATTAAGTGTAGCGCATAGGCAAAAATATTCTCTTCTATCAACTTGGCCACGCTATTTATCGGAAGCAGAACCTGTTTGTTAATTTCTTAAAAATAACAAACATTAGACTCACAAAATTGTTCATACAAACATACTTGTTTGATATCATCAAAACTCAGAGGAATTATTGCATAACCAAATCTTGTTCTCACAATCTCCCCCTTTTTGATGATGACAAAACTATGTATTTTGGTGACGCAATTTTGTACATAACACAACGATAATCGCAACAAGGAGGTTAAGGAATACTTATCCTTCGCATGAGATACTCCCCCTGAATCTCATACTGGGTGAAGATCAAATATCCTGACTTATGAAACTTTTTGGATGAACTCCCCCTGATTCCAATAGGTCAGATACTGAAATCTTCATAGTCTTGATTCAATTACAAACTTCAGAGTTTGACAAGAACTGGGGTTTTCATCTCAGAACCTTGTTTCTATCAAAACTCAAGGACTTGAATTGTCAGAGCCAAAACATTTTGATTTCTTTATCAGAGTTCTGATTTACTGAAATTTGATTTCTTTTAAGATCAACTTCATGATGTTTAATCAGATCAGAATTCCTGAAAAGAAAAACAAAAAATCTAACAGAAATAGCAGTTTATTGGTTAGACTTTAAACAGCTTGTTTTTCAGAGATTGACTAATGAGAACCAAAATATCACATTCATTACTCCTCTCCCTTTTTGTCATTATCAAAAAGATTTGTAAACCAAGGGTGAAAAACTAAGTCCTAAATCCTGAATTCATAAAGCCGAAAGAAACAAAGAAAAACTTAGGTGCTTCCAAAGGACATCTTGTCCAGAATCTTTTGAAGCATGCTCTGAACATTTGCATTGACAACCTTTTGTTCTGCAAAATTTTCTCTGAAAATCTGTTGTTCTCCTCTGATTTCTTTAATTGTGTTTTCCAAACACACCATAGCAGGTTCAGATGAGGAAACAACTAAGGCGTCTTGCTTATCTTTTTCTGTAGATTCAGCTTCTTGCGCCAATCTGGCTTCCTCTTCTGCTAGAAGTCTCGCTTCTTCAACAGCTCTTTCTTCAACTTCTTTCTGCTTCACAGCCGAAAGCTTGGATTTTCTTATCCGCTCTTCAGCTTCTGTTCTTTCCTTTGCCACCTGAACTCCAGCAGTTTTAGTGGCGTCTGAGAAGCTTGTAATTCTTGCAAATTCAGAATCTAACCATTTCTAAAAGGTTTTCCAAGAATTCTCAAGCTCCAAAGGCTTGGCACTTTTTCTTGGTTATGCTCTTAATTTTGCTACCTTCTTTATTGCCTTGTTACGAAACTGACCAATGCATTCTTCAAGGGTTGTTGGAAGGGGTATGTCATAGATGACCAAGGCAAGGTTAGGCTCAGCAAAGTTAGTTTCAGAAGGTGCTGGTTGAGATGAAATAGTCTCAGTATGAACAAGTTCAGATGTTGGTTGATCAATAAGGTTCAGATGTGATAATTTCTAGAGTATCAAAGATGGTTTCCATAGATCCTGGTTCAATGTTAAGGGTATGAGAATCAGAGAGTTGGTTCGGAGAACCTGGTTTATTTGGTTGAATGAGTGAATAGGTTATTATTGAGGTGTAGGTAGGAATGGCTTTAGATGGAATAGGTGTACTGATTGATGAAATGGGAGGCGGTTGAATAGTAGTAGTTGGAGGAGGAATTGAAAAAGATGGTGGTTTAAACTTTACTTGTGAGTTGGAGGTAGGAATGAAAGTAGTTTGAAATAATGATGATGATGCAGTAACAGGTTTAGTAACATCCATTGAAATAGAAGAAATGGTAGCAGACTTACTAGATTTCGCAAAAAGGAGAGAAGGCAGAGTGGAAGTCTTGGAAGATTCAGACTTGTCATCCTTCTTCTTTTTCTTAAGCTCAGAATCCTCTTCATTTTGCTTCCTCTTGCTTCTGGTAACATATTGAGGTTTAGGAGCAACATCTTCAATTCTGAAGTTGGACATGTCATGTCCTTCTTCTCTCATCATAGTAACAAATAAAGCAATTGTTTGTATAGTATTGCCTCTGTGATAGATAGGATAGTTCATCACTGGAATTCTGTGTTTAATCACAGTGTCATGAGAGATAGACAAAGGTTTCACTTCAACATTCTTGATCATTTTCATATGTTTAAGATTCATAGCATTGAAGGCTTCTCCTATGCTTGGAGTTAAGTATTCTGTATATCTGGCTTCTTTAACTAGATAATTCACTATGCCACTTTCAACAAAGATATCAGAGAGCAATCTTCCGAAAGGAATGTAAGTTGTAATCTTCTTTTTTGGTGAAGCTGTTGTTCTTTTTTTGTGCACCATATCCCTTAGATGGTAAAACAAGATAGATAGTAGACACATTTTCTCATTTTTGTGCAGATAGTACAACATGTACTTTTGATTTGTATTGAAGTAGTCTGCAGCACTTTTTGAAGGTCTTGGATTGATACAACCAAGAATAATCTTGTGCCAGATTCTCAGATTATCACGCAAGTCCTTGCTTTTATACTCTGTTTTCCCAGATTGATAATTTGTAAAAAAAAATTTGTTGATGACAGAGTCAGATTTGTCGTTCTTTCCATAAACTCGTTTGCCTTCCAAGAACTTCATTCCTAGCAGATCTGAGATTGACTTCTTAGTGATAACAATCTTCTTTTCCATAACAAAAGAGACAACATGAAGATTGTCAGTGACAGCCTGCCTCCAGAAATCTTTTACTAGTGCTTCATAGGTAGGATCTCTAAGTCTGTCAAAATAACTTTTCCAACCTTGAATGTTTAGTTGATCAGGAAGGTTAAACCCATTATCACCAAGATTGTTAAAGTCGACATCTAGTTCTTTGAGAACAGTTAAATCGTCTGCATGAAGAACACAAGTAACTGTTGCATCTCTTTGAGTTACATGGTTTTCATCGATTTTAGGAGGTGACGATGAAGTCGAAGCAACAGGTGCGGTTGTTGCAGAAGTTGTAGAAGGCGCAACAGATGAAGATGGTAACTCTTTGGAGGGATTCAATGACGCTTCCATTTGTTCGGCGAAGCGAACAGTTGCTTATTGAATGTTGTTCATCATGATGATGGTTAAGATTGATGAAGATGAAGACGGTGAATGAGTGATTGAGAGAGAGAGAGAGAGAGAGAGAGAGAGAGAGAAGCGATTTAGGGTTTTAGGGTTTCTAATCGTGTGGAAGTGGAAATAAGGCAGTGTGAGTGGGTATATAAGATGTTTTTTTTAATGAGAGGTTAAACACAGTACTGGGGATGAATAATTGAATGTAATCATGATTTAAGTCAATTCCAAGAAAATTATTGTTCATTGTGTATTTTAAGTAGATGTAATGATTTAGGTAAAATCGAAATTACACGCATTACTCATTTTCTAATTAAGTGACACATTTTAATGTTCTCAGAATCTGGACAACCCAAAAGTTTCCATCAGATCAGAGACACTTCTGAACGAAGTAGCTTCTGATGGCTGAGATTACTCAAAAAACTTTCTCTGACCAAACACATCTGATTCTGATGCACTCTTACTCTGGACAATAGTCCATTTTCAAATGCTTCAAAATAATTTGAAATCTATCTTCAGCTAAGGGTTTTGTAAAAATATCAGCCCATTGATGGTCTGTATCAATAAATTTTAAGCACAAAATTCCCTTCTGAACATAGTCTCTGATAAAATGATGTTTTATTTCTATGTGTTTAGCCCTAGAATGTAAGATTGGGTTTTTACTTAAACAAATAGCAGCAGTATTATCACAGAAGATAGGAATGTTACTCTCGTGTATCTGATAATCTTCTAGCTGATTCTTCATCCATAGCATCTGCGTACTGCATAAGGAAGCGGATATGTACTCTGCTTCTGCTGTTGAAAGAGAAATTGCTGATTGTCTCTTGCTTGACCATGAGATCAGATTTTTCCTTAGAAACTGACAGTTTCTAGATGTGCTTTTTCTTTCCAATCTGTCTCCAGCATAGTCTGCATAACAATAACCAAAAAGAGTGTACTCTGATGCTTTCTCATACATCAAGCCAAGGTTAGTAGTTCCTTTCAAATACCTTAGAATTCTTTTAACAGCGGTTAAATGAGATTCTCTAGGATCTGATTGAAATCTAGCACACAGATGGACGCTGAATAAAATATCAGGTCTAGAAGCAGTAAAACACAAAAGATAACCTATCATACCACGATAGATCTTATGACAAACCTTACCGCTTACTTCTTCTTTCTCCATGACGCATGTTGGATGCATTTGAGTCTTTGCTATTTTACAATCTATCATGTTGAATTTCTTCAGAAGTTCTTTAGTGTACTTACTTTGATGAATGTAAGTAGCCTCTGGTTTCTGATCAATTTGAATTCCCAGAAAGAACTTCAACTCACCCATCAGACTCATTTAGAACTCTGCTTGCATTAGCTTAGAAAACTCCTTGCAGAGAGAGATATTAGCAGAACCAAAAATAATATCATCAACGTAAATCTGAACTATGAGTATATCATTTTTGTACTATTTACAGAAGAGAGTGTTGTCAACCTTGCCTCTGGTGAAGTTATTTTCTAAAAGAAAATTGCTCAATCTGTCGTACCAAGCTCTGGGAGCTTGCTTCAGACCATAGAGAGATATTTTTTTAGTTTAAAAACAAAATCTAACTTCTCTGAGTTTTCAAATCCAGGAGGTTTTTTAACATAGACTCTTCTGATATATAACCATTCAAAAATGCACTCTTAACATCCATATGGTATAAGATGATGTTATGATTTACTGAAAAGGAAATTAACAAGCATATGGCTTCTAGTCTGGCGACTGGAGCAAAGGTTTCATTGTAATCTATCCCTTCTTGTTGAATGTAACCTTGTGTAACTAGTCGTGCCTTATTTCTGACAACCTCACCCTTTTCATTGAGCTTGTTTCTCAATACCCATTTAGTTCCAATTACATGGACACTTTTAGGCTTTGGAACAAGATCCCATACATCGTTCTTTGAAAACTGGTTAAGTTCTTCTTCCATTGCTAGAACCCAGTCCTTGTCCAGAAGAGCTTCATCGACTGACATTGGCTCAATTAAAGACACCAATCCCAGAAGCATTTCTTTAGAAGGTTTGAAAGTTGATCTGGTTCTGATTGGAGCATCCTTGCTTCCCAGAATCAGTTCTTCAAGGTGTGAAGTTGAAAATCTACTTTTCTTTTGTTGCGGAGTATCATAAGGTACATCAATAATGTCAGAACCACTAACTTCTGGAGCTTTAACTTCTTCTGCCTTTTCTTTAGGTTCTGAAAAGCTGATTTCCAAATCTGCAAACTTTTCAACTAGCTTTGACTTTTCAGGGTCAAGCTTAGCATTGAATCTGACATGAATTGATTCTTCCACAATCTGTGATTCTGTGTTATAAACTCTGTAGCCTCTTGAGTGTTCAGAGTATCCTAACAACAAACACTTCTGTGCTTTGGGATCAAACTTGCCAAGATTTTCTTTAGTGTTCAACATAAAACAAATACATCCAAAAGGATGAAAATAAGAAATGTTGGGAATTCTATTCTTCGATAATTCATAAGGAGCTTTACTCAAAATAGGTCTTATGGAAATTCTATTTTGAATATAACATGCTGTGTTAACTGCCTCTGCCCAGAAGTGCTTAGCCATGTCAGTTTCTTAGATCATGGTGCGAGCCATTTCTTGTAAAGTCCTATTCATTCTTTCTACAACTCCATTTTGTTGTGGAGTTCTAGGACAAGAAAAATCATGAGATAACCCATGCGAATCAAAAAGTTTTTCAAAATCTTTGTTTTCAAATTCTCCACCATGATTACTTCTGACTTTGAGGATTTTGCAATTTTTTTCGTTTTGCACTTGGGTGCAGAAGGAAGCAAACACAGAATGTGACTCATCCTTGTGCCTTAAGAATTTTACCCATGTCCAACGATTGTAATCATTAATGATGACTAGTCCATATTTCTTACCATTGAGAGAAGTAGTTTTCACTGGTCCAAATAGATCAATGTGAAGAAGTTCTAATGGTCTAGAGGTAGAAACAATGTTCTTTGCTTTAAAATAAGTTTTTGAAAACTTGCCTTTCTGACATGATTCACAAAGAGCATCTGAAGAGTACTTCAGATTTGGCAAACCTCTGACAAGTCCTAGCTTGTTTAGCTGAGAGATTCTTCTCAAGCTAACATGACCCAGACGTCTGTGCCAGACCCATTACTCTTCATTGACAGACAGAAGACACTTTACATTCTGATGTTTTAAATCTGATAATTTAATTTTGTAAGTATTGTTCTTCCTCTTACCATTGAACAGAACAGATCCATCCTTCTGACTAACAGCCTTACAAGACGTTTGATTGAAAATAACATCATAACCATTGTCACTAAGTTGGCCAATTGACAACAGATTATGCATTAGACCTTCAACTAAAAGAACATTATTAATAGAAGGAAGTTTACCATTACCAAAAGTTCCGAAGCCAATGATTTTTCCCTTCTGGTTTCCTCCAAAACCGACGACACCCCCAGGATTAAGTTCAAATCTTGGAACATATGCCTTTCTCCCGTCATGTGTCGCGAGCATCCACTATCCAGGTACCATGACTGGTGTTTCAGTGGCGCCATCAAGGATATTTGCAATATAAACTATCTTATTCTTAGGTACCCATTTTGTGGATCCTATCATATTAGTCTTTCTAGAGGTTCTGACACCTTTGGATTTTCATGCAGCAGGATAATAATGTGGAATTTGTGCATGATATTTAAGCTTAGAAGTTTTCTTCCATGTCTGTATTTGTGGTGCAACAGATTTAGAACCTTTTGGTTCTGGACATTTCAGTTTAGTGTCAGCAAGCACAAACTGTTAAGACAGAGGTATTAGCTTGATACTCTTGGTCTCATCATATGGTTTTGATGGTCCTGAATATCCCAGACCTCTACTGTGAGAGCAAGAGTTATCTCTACAAGTCAATCCATGTTTTGATGATAACAATACTTATTTGTGAAAGAACTATTTATGTTCTAACGTGTGTTGTGTGCAGATCATAATCATAGAAGATATCAGATCCAACAAGCACCAGCCAGATGTGCTTAATTGATAATATGCGAAGTTACTATGTGTGACACAAGTCGCAAGAAGCAAGAATGCTTCTGTATCTGATCATGATCAGTCAGATCCAAGGATGCTGATATTGTTGTTGCAATGCTCTTGTGGATGCTCTCTGAAAGTGGTTGAGATTCTGAAGATAGCGAAGCTTCTGAAGAAGATAATCTTCTGGAGAAACGAAGTGCTGAAGACTCTCATGACTTGAAGCTCTGAAGGCAGAAGGCTCTGAAGACCAAGTGCAGAAAGATTTTGAAGACTTATGTGTTCTGAAGATTACGGTTCCAAAGGCCAATTCCTGAAGACTCTGAAGACAGATTCCTAATGGACGAGTTTTGAAGTTTCGGAAGACTTGAAGTAGTAAAGGATAATGTTCTTAAAGACAAGTGTTGAAGTTCTGAAGACTGATTCCTAATGGACTTCTTCAAATAGACTGAAGACTTGACGTATCAGATATCCTGTTAAGAAGGCTCTACTCATGCTTCAATAAATTACCATCAGAAGCCTCTGAAGTTTCAAAGTCAAATGTTACCGTTGTGAACGACTGTACACAGTGCCCAAGAAAGATATATCCCGTCACTTCTCTCACAGCAAAAAGGAGATGTGTCAGTACAGCTAATTATTACACAACGTCTCTTTTCTAACAGCCAACAGTATTTCAACGGCTATATTTTACTGGGCTATTTAAAGAAAGGAGTAAACGCTTCTGAGGGTATCGATTCAGTCCATGAATGGAGAATTGATCAAAGTCATTGTGTGAAGATAGCAACAACGATGAGTTCTCATTGTAACACTTAAACATTCAAAGCTATCACCATTTACACATGGCCATTATTGTTGGAGCTCAAAGATCAAATCAACACAACAACAATTAATTGGAACAGAAGCTGTTGTTGAAGAAGACAACATTGAAAATCAGTCAAGTCATCAACCACCTTCTCGTCAGGGCTACATTGAAGATCTGAAGCAAGGAGTTGTTGCTCAAAGCTTGCTCAACCAAGAAGACGAAGAAGAAGAAGATCTACAAGATGTCAATAACTGTCAAATCAACATACATCTTTGTAGTTTCTTAAGATAGCAAGGAGCTGCTGCTCACATCTTGCTTGAACACTTATGTGTTCTTATGTAGTTAAATTTAGGAGTAATCTGCTTTTTAAGAAGCATCTTTGTAATCTCCTGTATAACTAATTCTTGGTGAATTAGGTTTCCTTGAGTGGTCAGTGTGACCGGAGACTCGAGAAGACAATGGCTTAGTGTCATTGTGGTATATCCTGAAATAGGGTCAGTAGCGTTATATTAATTATGATGAATCCCTGAATGTCTAGCTGTTGAAATCCTAGAAGTAGATCTTACGAGATTGGAACCTGGAGGTCAATGTTCGTTATATTCATTAAGTTGAATCCCTGAACGGTTCATTGTGGGTTAGTCACAGCTGCGGTTGTGCATGTTGTTAGTCACCGGCTGTTGCCCGTGCATTTGTAATCGAGATTGATTATAGTGGATTAAGACCTGGTGTTCAAGGAGAGATCACTTGAGGAGGGTGGACTGGATTAGCCTTTGCGGTGAACCAGGATATATCATGTGTTCTTTACTCTTATGCTTAATGTCTTTGTTTATGTTTCTATATTGAAGATCAGAACCTTACATAAGCAAGTCAGAACCTTGCAACTCTGATAAGCTTCCGCTCTGCAAGTTCTGAATGATGTACATAGCGTTCAGACTCTTATTGGTTCTCACACTCTAAGCATTGCCAAGTCTGAATATAACTTTGCAAGTCAGAGTCTCTCAACGAACTCTGATGTAACGTAAAGTGTCTTATTGACAAAAAGCGAAAAGTTGTTAAAAGAGTAAATACATAATTCAAACCCCCATTTCTTGTGTCTTGCTCTCACCTTCAATTTGTATCAGAGCTCCGGTTCTGTTATGAATGGATATCAAACACTTAACAATGTCAGAAAAAGATCCAGATGTGGTGCATAGAAATACTCTGGAATAAATTGAAATCCAATTACAATTTCTGTAACAGTTCAGAAGATGACTGTGTACAAAATTGTAATCAATCTGAATACTTGAGCAAATCACTGATTCTGGAAGTTTTGCAGTTGTCAAATAACTAAATCTTCCTCACTTAAGTTTTAATGAAGATTGAAGAATAACTGATAAGATAGATTCATCAGATAAGAAGTAGTATCTGTTGAAGGCTTATCTTGGAAGATACCTGTGGATGAACCACTATTTGCGCAAACTTGAATCATCAGAAAACAAGAAGTCTTGTTTGCTGAAGATTAATTCTTTATGAGTTTTTGAGATGTTTTCAAGAAACGGATTAGGTCCACCCTTGACTTTCTCGTATAAAAACTCATTCAAAACTTCTTCATGTAAAGAAAAAAGATTGTTGTTCTATGATGTTGAACTTCAGAATAAAGTATGAAGAATTCAGAAAACTGAAGAATTCAAAATAACTCAACATCTGAATTTTAACCAATAAAGAAGTTAAGAGATTCAATGAAGAACTGAATATTGTTTTCTTGGAAAACTTTGGAGAAAACGGAAAGAATATTCAGGAAGATGATATTCGATGAGTCATCAAGAATTGGTTAAGAAAATTTCTGAGTCTTGATTATCATAATTAAGTTCTGTTAACTTGAGATTCTATCTCAGTTGAACCAATTGTGATTGATTAGATTCTATTTGATAAGTTTCTTAGAACTTCATTAATCCAGAAGATGTTCAATTTGATGCATTATCTCTTGAAGTCAAAAGGATTTAGGCTGCTAAAGTTCTTCTGAATAAAGAAAATCAGTTGACATTCTTTCAGGAAAAGATATGCTGATGGACTAATTCTATAATTAAGTCAAATCAGCATTGTGAGATCAAGAAAGTATCCTGCAAATTATATGTTGTGCTACACACATGTTTGATGATACTTGCTTCTGAACATAATCTGTATCTGTTGAAGAAACATAGTCAGAAGATTTTAGGAGATGCCAATCAATTCACTTTAGCTCATAACCTCCCAAGCAGTTCATGATCAAGCTAAGTTTTTATTGACTTTCTGAAAATTTGAAACTTGTTGAATGACAGTTATAATGATGTTCAAGTTCAGAACCTCTGATTGGGTGTTCTAAGAAATCAGATGAATATGTCTGAACGGGAAAAAGGAAAGGATTTTTGAATAGATTGATTCTTGCTCTCAAACCAGGAGCAGAAGTTCAGAAAATAAATTGTACTCTTCAGAAGCCATAATACAAATGAACCTCTTAAATCTGGAATCAGAAGATGCCCTATTAAAAGCTGAACAAGACCAATCGAAAATTCTTCCAAATGTCACTCCTGACAGACACTAGAAAATTCTTGGAAAGATCTTGTTGAAGAATCTCTGCAAAAAGATTTCAATATCCCTAAGGTATGGTTTCTTTTATTCTTGATTACTTTTTTAACCGTCTACTAGTATCTCCTGAAGAATAATTAAAATAAAGTTAGATCCTCAAGCATTTATGATTAAGATGATTTTCAAAGATTAAATAAACAATCATGACTATGTTGTGTCAGCTACTACACCTCTACCCATAGGTATACGGCGATTTAAGCCTATCATGTGTCCTTTCAGCTGACCGCCACAGCTATTCATAGCTTGTCTAGGAAATGATGACCTCACGTGTTCCAAGCTTGATAAATAGCTATTATTCCTTAGTTCTCCTCACAACATTACCCCCTTCCTAGAAAGAATCACTATCCAAACTACCTAGTAGCTTATAACTTTCTTCCTCAACTATCCTGCTCAAAATGTCTTCACACAATATCAGAGGAGAAACTTCTGACCTCGAACTCCTAAAAGAATACACTTTAAACATGAACCATCTACCTCAACTCAACAAAACAAACATTTTCTCTAGGATTAAATTTCATAACTGGGAAAGTTATTTCTCCATGCTTGATGGACCTATCTTTCCTAAGTTGGTGACTGAGTTTTGGCCAAACGCTCGTTCACTAGAATATGATATTGGCAAGAATGTTATCTTATCTGTGGTTGCTGGCTGTCCGGTCATGATCAACCCCACAATCATTGCAAAAGCCATTAATTGTATTGAGGATGGTTTGATTGTGGAAGATCACATTAACAGTGTTTGTCTTGACAAACACTTGCATATGATCTTTGAGACTCAAGGTCATCCCACTCTACCTTGTACCCTCACTCCTATAGCCAAAGACTGGTACAAGCTAATGGTAATAAACCTAAGACCTAGAGAAAGAGGAGGAGGATGGCTTTCTGACAAAGAAAGATTATTTATCTTCTTCTTAGTTGCCAGGAGCAAAATAAACCTACCCCAGTCCATGTATAATCATCTGAAGGATGAAATCCATCTGTCCAGGGATGATACAATCTATCAAATTCCATATTGTAGAATCATCTCCCACATTCTTGACCTTCAGGGAGTAGTTAGTCACTGCAGAAGACATGGAATGACAGAAAAGATTCTTCCAGAGTTATGTCAATCTATGACGTTCTTAGTCTAAGATAGGAAGTTAGTCTCTCCTGATTCAAAGGATAATTGAAGTTCCTATCTGACTGCACGTATGATAAACTTGATATTTATATCTTTTTTATTATTTATTAAAGTATCTTTAAATGTGATTTATGTATACCCTGAATGAATATATCTGATAATCACGATGCATTAAATCAATAACTGAAACAAAATAGTAAGTGCTTCATAAAATTCATAAGAAAAGGTTTAGGATTATCTAGAAACCACGAATCTCTTTTAGATTATAATTAAGTAACAGTTCTATTACCCCTCATTATAGTTAAGTCACGACTCTTGATAGGTTAATTTGCCCTCATTAAATAATAAAATCATTAAACCTCCTTTCTCACGTCACGTAGTGCTTCTAGGAAAATTCAACTGTTGCACTATCAAATGTTCCACAGAAATTACTTTACTCATTCCTCTATAAAAAGAATCAAACCCTAAATCACCAACTCAACTCTTACTCATCTGAATCCTCTGCCTAAATACCTTCTATTTTCTTCATCCTATCATCCTCTATAATAGCCTCCGTTTCCCAGAATTCTTCAACTCCCACAACCATACAAATTCCAGTTGACAGCCTCGTCGTTTTGTCAGAAACGATTGTAAACTTTAACAATATAAAGTCAAATGGATGTAATATTACTCCTTCAATGGAAACTCAAGGATGGAGTAATTACTTCAAGAGGTTGGAAGGACCAACTTACAGTCATCTGGTTAAGGATTTCTGGATCTACGCCAACACATCCAATACCCTAATTGTCTCCTTCATTTTTGGAAGAAAAGTCTTCATCTTTGAGAAGACTATTGCAGATCTCTTGATGCATGAGAACAGTGGGTTCAGAATCACTAAGAATCTACTTAGTAAAGAAATAGAGGTTAAGGTCATGGCTTAGATTTTCAAAAATGAAGTTACAGTTGATAATCAAATCTTCCCAAATCTGAAGGATTCACTACAAGTTTGGTACAGAATCCTACAAGGAAGTGTCTTTCACCATCTTCCTTCAGATCAACTTAATGACACTAAAAAATGTGTCCTGTTCCTTCTCCTTAAAGGAATTAAGATCCATCTCCCTTCCGTTCTCTTCAAACTTCTGAAGGAAGCCATAAGAAACTCCAGAACAGGTTCTGTCATGGAGGATAGACATATTCTGTATGGAAGACTTATTTCTGACATCTTGGTGGAATCAGGAGTAGTTGACGATATTCTGATTAATGAGGGAGAATCAAGAAAGTTGCTTAGAAGCGCTGGAAAAATTCTTAGGTTTGAGAATCTTAAAAGAGAAAACTCCACTCTGGATAATACATCATTTAGGAAATTAACATTGACCCCAAGGGTTCCTTCCGAAGGATTTCCAAACTTCTCCAAGCACAATCAAGCAGATGTAGGAAACTATCTGCAGCAATTTAAGGAAGACGACATCAGTATTTGGATTAACATGAAGAATATTACTGATGTGCTGCAAGAACTATCAGGATGGAAGAATATAGAAAAGAAGCAGAAGAATACCGATGATGGAGAACCTTCATCAAAAAGATCAAAAACGATAAATGATGCATTAACATCCTTAAAGGATAATGCCATCACACAAATCCAAAGCTTAGTGGATGCTTCCAGTTCCTGTGTGGACCCCATGGAAATAAGAAATATCTGGATTGAGTTCCATGAATGGATCTCAGAGGAAATTGTGAAGAGCAAGAGGCTAGCAATTACTCAAGCAGAAGAAAAGCTGCACACCTCAAGAACTGATGATTTTGAAAGCTTACTCTCATCTTTCTCATCATCATTAGGCTCCTTTTAGTCTAATCCTTAGGAACCTATCCTCATTAGGTCTGTGTTTTGATTACCTTTAGGATTAAGCTTAACTTATGCTTTATATTTTAAAACCATTTTGTGGTTCTGTGTTGAAGTTTCAATCTAATTGTCCATCAATGATAATGCCTTTTCTGATCACTGTTCTTTATCATTTTGACCTAAATATGCTTAATGCTTAAATGATAATATATTTTGAATCTATCATATGCTTAAATGCTCAGATGCTCTAAACTTTTTGATGATATCAAAAAGGGGGTGAAATATAATATGATTTAATTTGATTTTGATTGGAAAGAAAGAAATCTTAAAGGAAAAGAAATGCAACTCAAACAAGTAATTAATCATATAAAATGCGTTACTACTAACGTTTGTTGTTTGATGTTTAACCGAGGAACTCTAAACAAGTTCACTAGGAATTCTAAAGAACAGGTTAAGAAAGAAGAACTCTGTTAGAAGTTCTTATGAACTGTTGGTCATATGATAGAAGTTGTACACTTCGTGAACATATGTTCAGAATCAGATCTACCCAGTACTGCTCAGAAGTTGAGAACTATCTGAAAGTCAAAGTTTATCTTGATCTCTGTCTCACTAGGTTCAGAAGTTGTAAGTTGTCTAAGAATATGAGATTCAGAACGAATCAGAAGAAGAAATCTCTGAAAGCAGTCAAGACAAAGTCTACATCTCAAGATGCTTATTCAGAAGAACTGTGTAAATCAGAAGTCAAGAACTGTCTGAAGATCCGGATTAAAGATCCAAGAAGAAGTTCTGATGTCTACGAAGAACCAATTAAGAAGAAAATGATTTGGTATCAGACTAAATCAACAAATGATAATCAGACTCAGTCTGCAGTAATATCAATCAGAGCTAAGTTGTGAAATGTTTTCTATACCTTCATTGGTATCAATCTCAGCACACTAAGGAAATACCCTTCAAGTGGTATGAAAAGAATTCCTTCAGTTGGAATCAGACACAACATACTCTGGTATAACTCAGTATCAGACTAAGATTAAAACATGTGTACCAGTTTCAGAATCAAACGTTGATTGATCACAATAATTAACCTTTAATTGGTATCTGATCAAAAATCAAGCTTTGATGAACCACTGAGTTGTGACAGTAACAAGGTTCTGAGATGAAGACCTGTGTTCAAAATTCAAACTCTAAAAAAGTCATGATCCATATTGGTGATTAAAAACTCATATTCCTGAATTACGATTCTGAAGATCCCAATATCTGACTTATGGAAATTAGGGGGAGATTACCCAGAAGATTCAATTGCAAAATCTAAAATCTTCACAAAGTCTGAAACTCAGGGGGAGTTTCTCAAAAGACAGTGTCTATCTCTGATGAATAGTGATGCTATGTTATTAGATAAGAATTGTTCTGTTTGTGCTTAAATGAATCTGCTGAAAAGTAGAAATGCTTCAGATGTCTCTGAAGATTATAAGCTCTGATACGACTACAAAGGAACTGAGTTCTGAAGATCTGAAGATGGAAGTTCTGATGAACTAGTCCAGATGCTAAAGAATCTCTGTTTTCTTATAAACAACATATATAAGTAATCATTTTCTATTCTTTATTCTGGCAACTCAAGTTGTTATTCTGTATATCTTTTTATCATATAAGATTCTAGATGATCACAGATAAAACTTTGAGGATAACACATTCAGGGGGACCTGTTGTTCCAGACTCTGAATATGTTTGTTTGGTGATTACCTTGTATAAAATGTTCAATCAAAATACTTGGTTTTCCCATCATCAAAAAGGGGGAGATTGTGAGAGCAAGAGTTGTCTCTACAAGTCAATCCATGTTTTGATGATAAAAATACGTATTTATGAAAGAACTATTTTATGTTCTAACGTGTGTTGTGTGCAGATCATAATTATAGAAGATATCAGATCCAACAAGCACCAGCCAGATGTGCTTAATTGATAATATGCGAAGTTACTATGTGTGACACAAGTCACAAGAAGCAAGAACGCTTCTATATCAGATCATGATCAGTCAGATCCAAGGATGCTGATATTGCTGTTGCAATGCTCTTGTGGATGCTCTCTGAAAGTGGTTGAGATTCTGAAGATAGCGAAGCTTCTGAAGAAGATAATCTTCTGGAGAACCGAAGTGCTGAAGACTCTCATGACTTGAAGCTCTGAAGGCGCAAGGCTCTGAAGACCAAGTGCAAAAAGATTCTGAAGACTTATGTGTTCTGAAGATTACGGTTCCAAAGGTCAAGTGCTGAAGACTCTGAAGACAGATTCCTAATGGACGAGTTCTGAAGTTTCGGAAGACTTGAAGTAGTAAAGGATAATGTTCTTAAAGACAAGTGCTGAAGTTCTGAAGACTGATTCCTAATGGACTTCTTCAAATAGACTGAAGACTTGACGTATCAGATATCCTGTTAAGAAGGCTCTACTCATGCTTCAATAAATTACCATCATAAGCCTCTGAAGTTTGGAAGTTAAATGTTACCATTGTGAACGACTGTACACAGTGCCCAAGAAAGATATATCCCGTCACTTCTCCCACAGCAAAAAGGAGATGTGTCATTATAGCTAATTATTACACAGCGTCTCTTTTCTAACAACCAACAGTATTTCAACGGCTATATTTTACTGGGCTATTTAAAGAAAGGAGTAAACGCTTCTGAGGGTATCGATTCAGTCCATGAATAGAGAATTGATCAAAGTCATTGTGTAAAGATAGCAACAATGATGAGTTCTCGTTGTAACACTTAAACATTCAAAGCTATAACCATTTACACATGGCCATTGTTGTTGGAGCTCAAAGATCAAATCAACACAACAACAATTAATTGGAAAAGAAGTTGTTGATGAAGAAGACAACATTAAAAATCAGTCAAGTCATCAACCACCTTCTCGTCAGAGCCACATTGAAGATCTGAAGCAAGGAGTTGTTGCTCAAAGCTTGCTCAACCAAGAAGACGAAAAAGAAGAAGATCTACAAGATGTCAACAACTGTCAAATCAACATACATCTTTGTAGTTTCTTAAGATACCAAGGAGTTGCTGCTCACATCTTTCTTGAACACTTATGTGTTCTTATGTACTTAAATTTAGGAGTAATCTGCTTGTTAAGAAGCATCTTGTTAGTCTCTTGTATAACTAATTCTTGGTGAATTAGGATTCCTTGAGTAGTAAGTGTGACCGGAGACTCGAGAAGACAATGGCTTGGTGTCATTGTGGTAAATCCTAAAATAGGATCAGTAGTGTTATATTCATTGCAATGAATCCCTGAACGTCTAGCTGTTGAAATCCTAGCAGTAGATCTTACGAGATTGAAACCTGCAGGTCAATGTTCGTTATATTCATTAAGTTGAATCCCTGAACGGTTCATTGTGGGTTAGTCACAGCTGCGGTTGTGCATGTTGTTAGTCACCGGCTGTTGCCCGTGCATCTGTAATCGAGATTGATTATAGTGGATTAAGACCTTGTGTTCAAGGCGAAATCACCTGAGGAGGGTGGACAGGATTAGCCTTTGTGGTGAACTAGGATATATCGTGTGTTCTTTACTCTTATGCTTAATGTCTTTGTTTATGTTTCTATATTGAGGATTAGAACCTTACATAAGCAAGTCAGAACCTTGCAACTCTGATAAGCTTCCGCTTTGCAAGTTCTGAATGATGTACATAGCGTTCAGACTCTTATTGGTTCTCACGCTCTAAGCATTGCCAAGTCTGAATATAACTTCGCAAGTTAGAGTCTCTCAAAGAACTCTGATGTAAGGTAAAGTGTCTTATTGACAAGAAGCGAAAAGTTGTTAAAAGAGTAAATACACAATTCAAACCCCCCTTTCTTGTGTCTTTCTCGCACCTTCATCTACTTCCATTTCTGCTAACTCCATAGATCATTGAAGCCATTTTGCTTCTATCTATGCTTTTAGCAAGGAAGTGCTGAAAAGCTCTGTCATATCTGATCACTTCATTAGTGCCAGTTATGTCAGAAGTGATCTCTTCTTCTAACTTAGAGACTTTACTTTTTAAAGCAACATTTTATTTTTCTAAAAAGAATAATTTTTCGTTTAATTCAGAAATAGTTTTCTTGCTCTTAGTAAGGTCCTCAGAAGGAACCACAAAAGTCTTTTTCAGAGTTTTGTGTTTTCTTAGAAGAAGTTGATACCTTTTCATAAGTTTAGATAATCATGTTTCAAGTTCAGAACGAGATAAGGAAGAAAGTACCTCTCTGTCATCATCAGAGTCTGATTCTTCATCAAGTATTAGTTCTCCTTCTGATAAGGCTTCGTTCGTGCTGGTCTTAGCCATGAATGCCACATTGGCATGTTCTCCATCAGAGTCTTTTTCTGACTCTGAATCATCCCATGTTGCCGTAAAACCCTTTTTAGCTTTCTTAGGTCTTCCATCTTTCTTGAACTTTGGACAATCATTCTTGATATGTCCAGGCTCCTTGCATTCAAAACATGTAATTTCTTTTCCATAAGCCTTCTTTTGACCATATGTAGACTCAGATCTACCTTTAGTTCTTCTTGGTCCTCTGAACTTATTCTTTCTGTATTTCCACAGTTGGCTTATCTTCCTTGATATGAGAGATAGTTCATCTTCGTGTGAATCTTCTGCAGATTCTTCTGATTCTTCCTCTTCTTGATAAGCCTTTTTCTTCTCAGACTTAGCCTTTAGAGCAATAGATTTACCTTTCTTCTGAGGTTCATCTTCATGAAGTTCTATTTCATGACTCCTTAAAGAACTAATTAGTTCCTCAAGACTTATGTTGTTCAAATCCTTTGCTAATTTCAAAGCAGTTACCATTGGTCTCCATTTGACAAGCAGACTTCTGATAATCTTCTTGACATGATCAGTAGTAGAGTAACCTTTGTCCAGAACTCTGAGTCCTGCAACAAGCATTTGGAATCTTGAAAACATAGTTTCCACATACTCATCATCTTCCATTCTGAAGACTTCATATTTCTGGATTAGGGCAAGAGTCTTTGTCTCCTGGACTTAAGTGTTACCTTCATGACTCATTCGGAGAGAGTTAAAAATAGACTTTGCAGTCTCTTTGTTTGTAATCTTTTCATATTCCGTATATGAAATTGCATTTAACAGAATCGTTCTTACTCTGTGATGATTCTTGTAGATCTTCTTTTGAGCATCTGTCAATGCGCTTCTGACAATCTTTTGCCTTCAGAGTATACTGGGTAACTGTAGCCATCAACTACCAGATCCCATAGATCTAAGTCAAAATCTAGAAAATAACTCTCAATTCTATCTTTCTAATAGTCAAATTTTCCGCCATCAAAGGTTTTGCATTATATGAATCTCTTTTAGAAGTGACAGCAGTAGCTTCAAGTGCAGCCATTGTTTTTCACACTTGGATCGGTACTGAACACTATTAAGTGCTTGATAAAAATTCAACCTTTTTATCACCTCAGAACCGGAGCTCTGATGCTAATTGAAGGTGTGAAAAGTACAAGAAATTGGGGGGTTTGAATTGGTTTTTCAAAATAAAATCTTTTCTTTATAAACTAATCCCCTTAACAACGCTTTCACTTATGAGTAATAATCTTAATAAAGCTAGAAAGAGATAACACAGTATGTTTATACTAGTTCACTTGAGAAATCCTAAAGCTAATCTAGTCCACCCGCCAAGGTGATTTTGCCTCTCTCAATCGAGGTTTTAATCCACTAATCAATCATATTAATACAATGCACAAGCCAAAATGCTGGTGACTAACAATAACCTCTACGACTCTCAAGTCCTAGACTTCTCAAGAAATCCAACCTTACCGGTCTTTCTCAAGGACAACCTCTAAGACAACACGTCTTAGACTTCTCAAGAAATCCAACCTTACAGGTCTTTCTCATGGAACCCAAACCTAAGTTTGAAAGAGTTTAGTTTACAGAATAGTGCTTCTTATACAAGCTGAGATGTAAACAATTTTTGGATCTATATGACTTAAGAAAGATATTAGTAAGAGAGTATTTTTGCAGTGAGCTTTCGTGTATCTTTCTTTAAGTCTTCATGTCTTTATATAGCCGTGTAAAATGTGACCGTTGAAGAGTAATCATAGCGATTTTAGACTGACGGCGGCTTGATAGAGACGTGGGGACAGATAAAACTTTTGTGTCCTGTCTTGTCAATATATCTTCGTTTGTATTGTTGCACTGTTACCAAGATATCTTCGTTTATACTGTTGTACAGTTGTACTTCGTTGCTTAGTCTTCTTATCTTCAGAGGCTTCTGCGAGCATGAGTAAGAAGGGAAAACATAGCTTGGTTCTTAAGATCTTCAAGTCTTGGAGTCCTCAGAACTGTGTCTTTAGGGTCTTCAGCACTTGGTCTTCAGAACCCTTTATCTAAGGAGCGTAAGTCTTCAGCATCTGAACTTTGTTCATCAGAACCTCTGTCTTCAGATTTTCAGAACTTGTTCCCTTTAGACATTATATCAGAGTCATGCAATCTTCAGATTCTCCTGAGGCAATTACTACTATTTAGCATATCAAGTGTAGCGCATAGGCGAAAATATTCTCTTCTATCAACTTGGCCACGCTATTTATCGGAAGCAGAACCTGTTTGTTAATTTCTTAAAAATAACAAACATTAGACTCACAAAATTGTTCATACAAACATACTTGTTTGATATCATCAAAACTCAGAGGCATTATTGCAGAACCAAATCTTGTTCTCACACTATAGGTTTTCGCCAACCATCATCTGACATTATGTGAATGTCCAAAACTTTGTAGTTCCAAGTTTTATCAAACTCAGAATTTTCTAAGTTTCGTGGATCCTCAAATTCATCTGCCCCCCCTAACAGTTTTGACATTGACGATGTCTCTTGAGGGTTCTCTTATGAGACTAATTTTTCTTTTGTCTCGACTAAATATTTCAACCTCTCTTTAGAGATTTAATATTTCGAAGCTATTTGAGCCAAGTCATTAGCCTCTTGATTCTCTAGTCGAGGGATGTGGTCGATCGAAACTTTGTCAAAATGCTTCAGCAAAGAGTTAGTCGGACAAAGTATAACATCAAATTCTCTTTGATGCATTTATAATCCTTCTCTAATTTTTGGACCACCAACTCCGAATCTCCCTTTATTTCGACGTCTTTTGCCCCCCAAGTCCAAAAAAATATGAAGGCTTGTTATCAGAGCTTTATATTCGACCTCGTTATTGGAACATGTCCCTTCGATCTTAAACTTGATTTTTGTCAGTACATTTTCTGGTGAAATGATAAAGATTCCTACCCCGGTTCCATCTTTATGTATGGAACCGTCAAAGTACAACTTCAAAGGCCTAGTTCCTGCATATGCTGCCATTGTTTTGACCACTGAATGGTCGGCAATAAAGTCTGCGACAATTTTTCCTTTTACTGCTTTCAAAGGACAATAAGCCAGTGAATATTCAGTAAGCTCTAAGGCTCACTTTCCTATTCGACTCTACAATATATGCTTCGATAACATATGTTTAATAACATCAAAATGAGAGTAGACACAAACTTTGACTAGTTTTATATAATGCTTCAACTTTGTACATGAGAAGTATAGGCATGAACATAATTTTTCAATTGGATTATACCTAGTTTCTGCGTCTATCAAGATTTGAATGAGGTAATAAATGGCTCTTTCGACACCATTATCATCCTCCTGAGCTAACATACTTTTTATGGTCGAATCTGACACAACTATGTAAAACTTTATGCTCTTATTTGTACTTGGAGGTAACAATACACGAGGCTTCATCAGATACTCTTTGATGTTGTCGAAAGCCTCTTGTTGCTCGCTCCCCCAAATGAAGTTGTTGTCTTTCTTTAGTCAAAGTAGTGGCGAAAATGATTGAGTCTTGCCACTTAAGTTGGAGATAAACCTTCTTAGGAAATTTATTTTCCCCAATAAAGAATGAAGTTGTTTCTTCGTCGAAGGAGGCTTGAGATCTACAATCGCTTTGGTCTAGTTTTTATTGACTCTATGCCTTTTTTATGCACCACAAATCCCAATAAGTCTCCTGCACGAACACATAATGCACATTTTAATGGATTCATTTTCAATCCATATTTCCTCATACTTTGAAAGAATTGTCAAAGATGGTCTAAATGACCATTTTCTGATGAGGATTTGATGACTACGTCATCGATATAGACTTACATAAAAGTCTCGATGATGTCATGAAACATATAATTCATATCTATTTGGTAAGTTGCCCCAGCATTTTTCAGACCGAAGGGCATTACTATCCATTCATAAGTGCCTAACGCACCTGGGCATCGAAACATCATCTTAGGTATGTCCTCTCAGCTATAAAAATATGATTATAACCAGAGTACCCATCTTGCAAACTTAAATACTCATGACCCGTGGATGAATCAACTAGCATTTCTGCCACCAGCATAAGGTATTCGTCTTTAGGCGTAGCATTATTTAGATCCTTAAAGTCTATGCACACTCTAAAAGATCAATTTTCCTTTATAACTGGAACGATATTATCTAACCACTCGACGTACTTGGCCATTCTTATGAACTTACTTCTGAGCAGCTCTTCAACCTCCTCCTTGATCTTTGACATTATATATGGCGTAAACCTCCTTGGCACCTGTTCACCGGGTTCTTGCCAGTTCGAATTGGAAACTTTATCTCCACTGAAATTCTGGTATCAGATATGAGATGTCGAAAGAGATGTCACGACACTAATATCTGAACAATGAATAATTTATGAACAAGATAAAATTAGTAAACAATTTTAAAGAGACACAAGCAATTGTTAACCCAGTTCGGTGCAATCAGACCTACGTCTAGGGGCTACCAAGCCAGGAAGGAAATCCACTAAACAGAATTAGTTTGAAGACTCTCAGTAAACACTCTCCAGTTTACAATCTTCTCACCTAATCTCTACCTGTGTGATTTCTATCTAAGACACCCTTAGATAAGAGACACCTCTCACTCCCCCCTCAATCACATGCAGTGATAACTACAGAAAAATACAAACAAGAGAAGGACACACTTCAATGACAACACTCGATCTTGCTTAAAAGCTTCAATCAAGAACAAAGCACTCGTACTTAAAAGCTTAGAGTGAACAACTTACAACTCTAAGACTCAGTCCAATTCAAGCATCTAAATGATGAATGAATGGCTCACAAGAAAACAACCAACAAAGGCATAAACCCTAATACTTGAAAATGCAGCTTTCAATATCTTCTCTCTGCACTGCAAATAGGGTTAGCACGCTTTTAAATAGAGACAACCTTCTTGGGCTTGGGCATTTGCAAATCTCAGATTTAATTCACAATTAAAACTAATTATGCTCCAAATCTTTTTGCATGAAAATAGCAACAAATTATTCTTCAAGAAAGTAGCAGAATGCGCTTGCTTCAAATAATGTCACGCCATGATTTTCGTACGCAATCACTGAACATAAACACACAAAAGATTGCAAATAAAGCGCAGCAAATAAATCATAACATTCTGAACAGGATGTTCTGTAAACAGATGTTAGGACATCCGGCTCAACATCATGAACAGAGCCCTGCATCAATAAGAGAGACCACCTGCAGAACGTTAGAATCACATGACAAGACATCAAGCATAACATCTTGATGTAACACCTTGTTTTAGCAAAATTGTTGCCAATACAGAACTAACAAACTCCCCCTTTGGCAAATTTTGGCTAAAACAATATTTGAGCACAAAGGCACCAACACACATCAGAGAACCCTGCAGCAGAAAAAGAACACAGCTAACACTTCGAACATTAGAAACTCCCCCTCAAGCCAAGAAACTAGCTCTTCCAGAAAATCCAAAGCTAACAGAACATTACTAGCCACTACTCTCCCCCTTTTTAGCCATAATTAGACAAACTCCACTAAGACATTGCCAAAAAAAAAAAACAGAACAAAAGCAAGAACCACTAAAGGTAGACAGAACCATTCAGAAGCAAATTCATAGAGTAGAGAGTACATTAATACAGGTCAAGCACAAAAAGTTTAAAAAAAAACTCTTAATCATCCAACCAAAAGAAGAACCAAAAAGAAATTCCAAAGATCACCATCAGTAGTCACAACACCATCAACTCTCTTCACCAGAACTTTCATCTTCAGCACCAGTAGCAGAACCAGAATAAAGACCTTCAGCATCATCAGTCCTCTCACTAGAGGTGTGGTCTTCACCAGCTTCCTCTTCACTAGCACCAGCAACCTCAATACTGTCACCTTCAGCCTGTTCCAGATTCTTGATCAAGGCTTCCAATTTCAGCTTCCTTCAGTAGTAACACGAATGACATCTCCTAACTCTCTGCAGGTCTCCTTTAATTCTGAAATAAGCCTAGTCTTTGTGGTAGGTTTCTTCTCAGCAGATGTCAAGACAAGGTCTAGGACATGTCTTCCTGCAAACAGTTTATAATGCACAAACAAAACAGAATCTCTCTTGCAGGCCACATCAGTACTGCAAAGAATGCCAGGGTACTGGCTGAGGATAATACCACATATCAGAGAAGGAAAAGCAATGGGCATTTTGACAGCATTGGTTGTATCATGCTTTATAATCTGATAAAAAATGTAACTACCATAGTCAAACTTAACCTTTGTACCAACAACAAAAATGAATCTTCCCAACCCAACAGCAATGGTAGAAGTGTGATTTGTAGGAACCCAATTGGCTGCCCCAATCCTGTGCAAGATTACATATTTGACACTCAGTTGTCCAGCAGACAGTTTTCCTTTCAAGGACCAAGCAGTCACCTGATTTGCAGTGATTACCTTGCAAACCTGATTGTTAGTTACTTCCAGCTCACTCTCTTCTTACTCACTTCTTTCCAAGTATTTATTGATAACAATAGGTGAAAAATAAATACATCTCCCCCTCACATACACCTTCCTAAACTCTATACTTCTTCTGTCAGCAATATCCACATGGATGTTCACAATGAACTCCTTGACCAACACATCATAACATTTGGAGAATCTAGACACAGTCTTCATTAATCCAACATTATTAATCATCTCCATGACCTCCTTGATCTCAAAAGCATCGTTACCTAGCTCTCTCTCCAGAGCAACCCTTCTTTGATAAACAAACTTCCACTTTTGCACACTATCAACAGAATGGAATGAAATATTATCTAGTGGAGCATCTGGCACTATGTCAGATGGTCTCTTGGTTACAGACTTTCTAACAGGAGCGATGTCCTGGACATCATCATCAACATCATAATCAGACTCAGAATCTGATCTATTCTTCCTTTTCTTAGATGGAGTAGCAACTTTGCTCCATGCTTTGGAAGGTCCAACAACTGCCTTTTTCTTGCCAACAGCAGATTTCCCTTTAGGAGTGTTGTCAACAACAAATTTCCCTCTTCTTTCCTGCAAACGTTTGGCTATGCCAGGATGCACATTAGCAATTAATTCATTGTCAGATGTTAAGTCATCAAGATTCACGACATCATCAGAGTCATTTGTCATCTTGTCACTCTGATCAGGACCAGCAGTCTTCTTCTCCATACCAGAAACATCAGCAACACCTTCAATCCATCCTTCCTTCTGCACAGAGTTAGCCGACTTATGCAGATTCGCAGTATCAGTATCCTTCTCAGAATATGAAGAATCAACTTCTCTTTCCTCACTTTGATTTGCATCAAGAGTAGGAACAACATCAATTTGAGAAAGTGGGATTGAAAGCCCAAGAACCCGATGATCTCCATACAAAAGCCCAGTAACAATACTTCTAATAGCTCTATCAACATACTCACTACCTTCGGTGGCCCTATTTTTAGAAAATGACTCAAGAGGGGTTTTAGAAGTGTTACCTACAGGAGCATGTTTGGAACCTCTAGCATGTGAGGTTGTGGGATGTTTCAACTTAGCATCAGCACAGGGGACCATGGAAAGTGTAGCAACATCCATTACATCATCAAGAGAGATGCTCACAGGGGGAGCCGGGGGTTTTGATTCCGACCTAGCAGCTTGGGAAGAAGATGAACCATGGTGTTGAGACATCTTGAGATTTTTGTGAATGAAGCAAGGATGTTCAGGCAGAGAGAATGTGGAGGTATGGAAGATGAAGTAGCAGTTGGAATGAGAAGTAGTGTTAGGGTTGCGTGTGAAAATATCACTCTTGGTATTTTTAAATGATTGCACTTGATGGAGCCACTTTATTTTTGGAAAATACAAACACACTTTAATGATATTTTCACTTAACATTAATTGCTACAAATCCTCATAAATACAAATCCCTAATTTTCCTCTTAAAAATTCAAACTGACTTGCATCCAATGCCTTAGTGAAGATGTCAGCTAATTGCTTCTCTGTGGCAACATGTTCTAAGGCAATAATCTTGTCTTCTACAAGTTCCCTTATAAAGTGATGACGAATATTAATGTGTTTGGTCCTGCTGTGTTGAATAGGATTTTTAGAGATGTTTATAGCACTCAAATTATCACAGTACAATGTCATGACATCTTGTGTGATATTATATTCAGTCAGTATTTGTTTCATCCACACCAGTTGAGAACAGCTGCTTCCAGCTGCTATGTACTCAGCTTCAGCTGTAGACAGAGAGACACAATTTTGCTTCTTGCTGAACCATGATATAAGATTGTTCCCCAAAAATAAGCATCCTCCTGATGTTCTTTTCCTATCATCAGCACTTCTAGCCCAATCAGCATCACAATATCCAGATAAAACATAGCCAGATCCATGTGTGTATAACATGTCATAATAACTTATTCCATTGACATACTTCAGAATCCTCTTTACTTGATTGATATGACTAACTTTGGGTTTCGCTTGATATCTAGCACACACACCTACAGCAAAAGCAATGTCAGTCCTGCTAGCTGTAAGATATAACAGGCTCCCTATTATACTTCTATAGAGACTTTGGTCCACATTAACACCCTTTTCATCTTTAGACAACTTCAGATGAGTAGGAGCAGGTGTCCTTTTGTGACTGGCATTCTCCATCCCAAACTTCTTAACTATGTTCTTGGCATATTTACTCTGAGATGGGAATATAGAATCTTCCATTTGTTTGACTTGCAACCCAAGAAAACAAGTTAACTCACCAACAAGGCTCATCATAAACTCTGACTGCATTTGCTGAACAAAATGTTGAACCATCTCATCAGACATCCCACCAAACACAATATCATTAACATAGATTTGAGCAACCATGAGTTTCCCTCCTTCATCTTTGATAAAAAGAGTCTTATCTATGCCACCTTTTCTGTATCCATTCTCAACTAGAAATTCAGTTAGTCTTTCATACCAAGCTCTTAGAGCTTGCTTCAATCTATACAGAGCTTTCTTCAACTTATAAACATGATTTGGAAAGGTTGGATCAATAAATCCCTTAAGTTATTCCACATAGACCTCCTCACTTAGGTACCCATTTAAGAAGGCACTCTTTACATCCATCTGAAATAACTTGAATCTCGGGATGCAGGCAACTCCTAATAGCAATCTGATGGATTCAAGACGAGCTACAGGAGCAAAGGTTTCATCAAAGTCAACCCCTTCAATCTGAGTATATCCCTGAGCAACCAATCTAGCTTTATTTCTTGTGACTACCCCTTTTTCATCTGACTTGTTCTTGTATATCCATTTTGTTCCAATCACATTTGTTCCTTCAGGTCTTGGAACCAACTCCCATACTTCATTTCTCTTGAATTGCCCTAGCTCTTCTTGCATGGCATTAATCCAGAATTCATCAGTTAAGGCTTCCTTGACATTTTTTGGTTCAATTTTTGACACAAAATAAGAACTTGTTATGACTTCTCTTGATCTAGTAGTGACTCCCTCATTTAGATCACCAATGATAAGATCTATATGATGGTCTTTCTGGATTCTGATGGAGGGTCCCTTGTTTACTAGCTCAGATTCAGGTTCTGCATTAGTAGGATTAGGATCAGTGTTTTTGTCTGAAGTTTCAGCAGAATTATCAAAGAATGTTTCAACATCTTCTAGAACATCAGCCTCCTTATGCAAATCATCAACAACAACATTTATGGACTCCATCATAACTTTAGTTCTGGAGTTGAAGACTCTATAGGCTCTGCTGTTAGTAGAATAACCCAAAAATATTCCTTCATGACGTTTTGGATCCATCTTTCTTCTTTGGTCATGATCTGCCAAGATATAGCATTTGCCTCCAAACACATGGAAGTACTTGACAGTAGGTTTTCTTCCCTTCCATATCTCATACAAGGTAGTAGTGGTTCCTGTTCTTAAAGTCACTCTATTATGAACATAGCAAGCAGTGTTCATAGCTTCAGCCCAGAAATGGTAAGGCAGTTTCTTAGCATGGATCATAGCTCTAGCTGGTTCCTGGATAGTTCTATTTTTTCGTTCTACAACTCCAATTTGCTGTGGAGTAATAGGAGATGAGAATTCGTGGCCAATCCCTTCAGATGAGCAAAATTCAGCAAATTTGTGATTCTCAAATTCCTTTCCATGGTCACTTCTAATTCTAACAACATTGCTCTCCTTTTCTCTTTGAAGTCTTTGGCAAAGATCTTTGAACACATCAAACACTTCAGATTTTTCTCTTATAAAATTCACCCAAGTATATCTGGAGAAATTATCCACCACCACATAAGCATACTTCTTTCCACCAAGACTTTCCACCTGCATAGGTCCCATCAAGTCCATGTGAAAAAGTTCCAACACTTTTGAAGTAGTGAGATGTTTAATCTTCTGGTGTGACATCTTAGTTTGCTTTCCAATTTGGCATTCACCATATACCCTTCCTTCTTCAATCTCTAGCTTAGGAATTCCTCTGACAGCTTCGATAGAGATGATCCTCTTCATCCCTTTTAGATGTAAATGACCAAGTTTTTGGTGCCACAGTTTCACTTCATCTTCTTTGGCTAGAGCACAAGTGGAGGAGTAACTAGAATCTTGAGGAACCCATAAGTAGCAGTTGTCCTTAGATCTGACTTCTTTCATAATCACTTCACTCTTTTCATTTGTAACCAAGCATTCAGATTTGGTGAAGTTGACATTGAATCCTTGATCACACAATTGACTGATGCTTATCAAGTTGGCAGTCAACCCTTTAACCAGCAACACATTATCAAGATTTGGAACTCCTGAGCAGTTCAGCTTTCCAACCCCCTTGATTTCACCCTTGGCTTTATCACCAAAGGTCACATAGCTGGTGGAATGAGATTTGATGTCAACTAACAGATTTTTTATTCCTGTCATGTGTCTAGAGCAACCACTGTCAAAGTACCAATCCTCCTTAGCTGAGACTCTGAGAGACATGTGAGCTATCAAACTGGTAGCAGCAGTCTTGGGAACCCATTGTCTTCCATTAGTACGAATGTTTTGATTGGATCTAGGTTGAGGAGCAGGCTTAGGATATCCATACAGTCTGAAGCAGAAAGGTTTTATGTGACCAAAACGCCCGCAGTAATGGCATCTCCATCTTTGGAATCTTCCTCTTAAGTGGTTGGGATGTCCTCTCCCATGATGTTGAGGCACCTGATGTGTCATATTATGTTTAGGTCTAGCTGAATGTCCTCTCCTATGATGTTGAGACACCTGATGTGACATATTACGTTTAGGTCCAGAAGAACTAGCATCTGAAGTGGGTTTCTTTTCTCCATCAAATCCTAGCCCAGTCATATCTCCTGCAATTTTTCCAACCTGAAGAATTTCATCCAATGTGTCAGATCCACTGTTTAACATTCTGACAGATTTGGTCATTTGATCAAGCTTGGAGTTTAGCAACATGACTTCATTCTCCAGCTTAGAGATGGTTCCAAGATGTTTTTCATTTTCAGCCTTCAGTTGAATTATAAGTTTCTTCTGCTTCTCCCCTTCGTGACAGACTTCTTCACTTCTGAGACACAACTCTTTGTAGGAAGCTGCTAGTTCTTCAAAGGTCAATTCATCATCACTAGAATCTTCATCAGAGACACATCTTCCAGTCAAAGCAGTCACATGTTTAGCAGATTCTTCTTCAAGTTCACTTTTAGAATCCTCATCAAACCAAGATACAGTTAGACTCTTCTTTTGTTTCTTGAGGTAAGTAGGGCATTCAGCTCTAATGTGACCAAATCTCTCACATCCATGGCACTGAATCCCTTTCCCTTGAGTGGATTTTTCTTCAGACCTTGATCTTCTACCAACATCATTAGACCTGTTGATGTCAGATGAGTTGTTCTTGACATTAGGTCTTGACTTTATGTCCATCCTCTTCATCACCTTGTTGAACTGTCTTCCTAGCAGTACTATAGCATTTGATAAGCTTTCATCAGTATCCAGAGCACATTCCTCCTCTCCATCTTCAGTATTGGACACAAAGGCTATGCTTTTGGCTTTCTTTTCAGATCTGTCACTTATCCCAAGTTCAAATGTTTGGAGGGATCCAACAAGTTCATCCACCCTCATCTTGCTGATATCTTGAGCTTCTTCTATGGCAGTCACTTTCATATCAAATCTCTTGGGAAGAGACCTGAAATTTTTTCTTACTAGCTTTTCATCAGACATCTTTTCACCTAGGGCACTTGAAGCATTGGCTATTTCAATGATATTCATATGGAAGTCATGTATGCTTTCATCTTCCTTCATCTTTAAATTTTCAAACTTTGTAGTGAGCAATTGAAGTCTTGACATCTTCACTTTAGAGGTACCTTCATGAGTAGTTTTGAGTATGCCCCAAGCACCTTTAGCTACCTCACTATTGTTCACAAATCTTAATATGTTTATATAAATTCCATTGAACAAATCATTCAATGCTTTAGAGTTTCCAAGAGCCAATTCATCCTCCTCCTTAGTCCATTCCTCCTCAGGTTTCAGGTCAGATGTTGCTTTGCCATCTTTCCCCACAGTGACAGGGTGCTCCCATCCTTTTATGACAGCTTTCTAGGCCTTACTATCCAACGATTTCAAGAAGGACACCATGCGTGGTTTCCAATAATCATAATTAGATCCATCCAAAATAGGTGGTCTATTCACAAATCCTCCTTCCTTGTGCATAGTACCATAAAGTATCGTCCCTAGATCTCACCCAGAAACAGAGCAGGATGCCTGCTCTGATACTAATTGAAATTCTGGTATCAGATATGAGATGTCGAAAGAGATGTCACGACACTAATATCTGAACAATGAACAATTTATGAACAAGATAAAAGTAGTAAACAATTGTAAAGAGACACAAACAATTGTTAACCCAGTTCGGTGCAATCACACCTACGTCTGGGGGCTACCAAGCCAGGAAGGAAATCCACTTAACAGAATTAGTTTAAAGACTCTTAGTAAACAGTTTACAATCTTCTCACTTAATCTCTACCTTTGTGATTTCTATCTAAGACACCCTTAGATAAGAGACACCTCTCACTCCCCCTCAATCACATGTAGTGATAACTACAGAAAAATACAAACGAGAGAAGGACACACTTCAATGACAACACTTGATCTTGCTTAAAAGCTTCAATCAAGAACAAAGCACTCGTACTTAAAAGCTTAGAGTGAACAACTTACAACTCAAAGACTCAGTCCAACTCAAGCATCTAAATGATGAATGAATGGCTCACAAGAAAACAACCAACAAAGGCTTAAACCCTAATACTTGAAAACGCAGCTTTCAATATCTTCTCTCTGCACTGCAAATAGGGTTAGCACGCTTTTAAATAGAGACAACCTTCTTGGGCTTGGGCATTTTCAAATCTCAGATTTAATTCACAATTAAAACTAATTATGCTCCAAATCTTTTTGCACGAAAATAGCAACAAACTATTCTTCAAGAAAGTAGCAGAATGCGCTTGCTTCAAATAATGTCACGCCATGATTTTCGCACGCAATCACTGAACATAAACACACAAAAGATTGCAAATAAAGCGCAACAAATAAATCATAACATTCTGAACAGGGTGTTCTGTAAACAGATGTTAGGACATCCGGCTCAACATCATGAACAGAGCCCTGCATCAATAAGAGAGACCACCTGCAGAACGTTAGAATCACATGACAAGACATCAAGCATAGCATCTTGATGTAACACATTGTTCTAGCAAAATTACTGCCAATACAGAACTAACATCCACCATGTCTCGACTCATTCTTTGAGCAACTCAACCACCTTCTTTTTCATGCCGTGTTTAATCTTGGTGATGATCTATGTTGGCCTCTTCACTGCTCCTTCGCCCGAGTCTACCTCTTCTAGGGGGTCTTGGGCATGCATTTTCTTGTTAATTTCAAGTGGGGTGTTTTTCAAAACCCAAAGGCTCTTTGTTATAAATGAAATCGAGCCTCCGAATTTTGGAAGTTGTTGTCTGGCCCATAGGGCCACCTCTAAGTTTCTCAGAGTAATCAACATTGGCTTTGAAAGCCATATTCTGATAAGCATTAGCCTCTAGGGCCAAGTTTATTCTATTTTCAACCACATAAGCCTAAATCTAAGTCAATAATCTTGACTCAGCAGCCATTCTCATCGACCATTGTCCACCCTGTAGGGGTAGACTTCCTTCTTCGATAGGCTGACTCTCTACCTGCTCCTTGTCCCAAATAAACCCATAATTTGGGTGTAGGTTCAGTGAATAGGTGGAGTCTTCTCAGAGTTATATACCTCCTCTACAGCATAGCATGTCGCTATCTTCACCAAGTTCCTATTAAATTATTTTCTTCCGACCTTGCCCACATCAGCTTTGTAGTAACTTTGGTCGGCCTCTATGTTCTCAACAATACAATCCTCCCTCCAGATGTCAAATCATTGGTGCAACGTTGAAGGCACAACACCAATTATGTGTATCCACTCACGTCCAAGCAGTAGGTTACCTGGATTACATTGGCCTTGATGACCATGAATAACGTTGGCCTCGAAGTTGAACCAACTGATAGGTCTACCTGGATTACACTGAGAAAGTTGTTGGTTTTGCCTTCATGATTGGACAACACCATATTATGAGGTCGAAGATCTTCATCGGTATTCCCCGTCTTCTTGAATATTCAATGTGACATCAGATTAACTACTGTGCCTCCATCAACGAATACTTTGTTAAAGGCTATGCCATCTACCTTTGCCCTAATAAATAGTGGCTTCAGCTGATACATCATTCCTGGATCAGGCATTTCGAACACAACTTATTATTCTTTGACTACTCCATTATTAATAACGTATTAGCAAAGAGGCTTCTGGTTAGCAGCCCCGTCCTGCACAAAGTCCTCTTCAGCCTCAGACACTTCAGACACCCTATCATATTCAGTTGGCTGCACTAAAAATATGTCGCAATTAATCTGTAAGTCATCCTCAGATTTTTTGTCGAAGTTATCCTCGACCATTTCATCATCTGATTGGGTGTGTACTCTGGCTCATTATCCTCAGGCTGAGGAGTATATTGGGGCTCCTCCTTCTCAGGCTGAGGAGTGTACTATGGGGTTTCGTCCTCAGACTAGGGAGAGTGTTAGGGCATTTTCACCCTTACCCTAGGTGCCCCTTTTCCTAAATGGGCTTCCTTCAAGGATGGTCCTTGATTGACTCTTGGCATATCTTCCTCGTTGAACTTTTTTGAGTAAGTCTTTCTTAGAGCCTTCGACACAACCAGGTTGTCCTTTGCCTCTGTGGCTTCACGTTTCATTGCGAAGGCTTATCTTTCGGCCTTATTTTGTATTTGATGACACTTCCATTGGGTTCGCGTCATAGGATTGTTGCCTTTGTAGGTCGGAGGGATGTGTGATTTCCCCTTCGACACCTTCTTCGTGTTCTGATCCGGCATCCCTACTTTGGGGTCGGCCTCCTTCCATTTGGGATGATTTTCCCCTTTCTGATTTAGAGGTTTCACCCACTTCTCCATAGGTGCACTTGCCAGTGGTCGGAAGGTCTTATGTCAAGCCTATTGAAACTGCTTCTTGTATTCTTCGTTTCTTCGAGATCTACCCCCATTGTTTGAGGTAAACCTAGCAGCTTGACTCCTACCCCAACCTCTTTTGGGATCTAATCTCCTTGTGCCCTCTAAATTCTTTGCTGCTTCTTCATCAAGAACGACACTGTAGTGTTAGCAAAGCAATGTCTTTGAATCATTGAGCTTGCGGCGCTCAAGGAAATCAATTATCCCTTCTTCAGCCCGAGGGGTACATTATTTGTATGTCAGAAATGGTGATATCGAAGATCTGCTCACCCCTATCAACTTCCACGTTAGAGCCCTCAGCAGCTTCAACAATCAGAATCTCCATACGCTCAGCATAGTGCGCATCTTCTATCTGCATGGGGTCGGAGTCCACATTCATCAATTTGGCTTTTTTCCAAAATGTAACCTTCAATCTTTCAGAGCTTTCTGAACCAAATCCCAGAAAAACACACATTGAGAAGTTTTATGATCTATGAAATTATGGTACTTACAAAAACCACTATTTTTCCTTTGTTCTAAAAGAGGAGTGGACTATAATCTGACCATCTGTGACTAGAAATAAAATATTTCATCACATTTCGTAATAGCAAAGGTATAATTCCTAGTAGCGAACTTGTAATTTTTGCAGGGCTCATCCGGGTTTTCCCCGTTCGATGGATTCAAATATTTACACACATAAGGGGGCCCTGGCTTAAGTTCAGCCATATTGATCTCGCCCTCTTCAGAACATTCGTTGACTATGTCATAAATGTAATCATATGCCTCTATATAAGTGACCTTTTCTTTTTTGTGATATTTGTTTGATCTGGCTTTTTCAGCTTTTAAGCGTTCGACCTGGCGAACCATTTCTGCCAATTGTGCCATGTCCCTAAGGTATTGGGTGTCTAATTTCTTCCTAATTTAATAGTCAAGGCCACCAGCCGCCATTTTGACTAACTCATGTTCAGGCACCTGGATAAAGCACATTGCCTTAAGAAGTCTAAATCTATTCAAATAATCATCTATCGACTCAAGGACTTTTCGCCTAACACTAGCTAACTCCTTCAGATTAATTTTTGACTATCCCATATAGAATTGATTGTGGAACAATCTCTCCAAATGACTTCATGTTTGAACAGAGTGTGGAGGAAGAGTTGTGAACCAAGTGCAAGCATTCTTTGTAAAAGAATTGTGGAAATATTTCATCTTTAAATTCTAATTGTTCGCAATGTCACTAACCTCAGTTTGATACCGGGCAACTTGTTCGACTATCGACTCGCTGGTGTCTCAAGTGAACTTAGTGAATTTTAGGACTTTCCACCCCTTGGTTAACTCCATTTGTCGAACGTATTCTGACAAAGGAGATATGAAGTTTGGCATGTGAAGTCCCACATTGAGGCCATTCTGGACCAAAATTTGTTCGACCATATTTGCTATGTTATTAAACCCCCCAAAATTATTTTGTTGGATATGCCTAAGCAAGCATTTTGATTTCTATGAACTATCAACGATCTAGGATTACTTTGGCCTATCTATTCTTCTTCTTCCCTATTTAGGGGAGGTTCAAGCGATCAAAATCCTTGATTTTAACCCATAATAGTTTGTGTTGTCTCATTCTCAGGAATCTCAACCTGTCTAACTTTTGATATTTGAGGCGTTGGTTGTTCCTGGTCAGGAGGCGTGCCAAAGTAATCAGCAATTCGACCAATTTGATTCGCCAATACTTCATAAGTCTGGTTTGTATTTGATATCAAGGGGTTAAAAATGGTTCTTATTTGCTGGATAAGAGTATTAACTAATTCTAAGTTACTCTCATTCATTTGTTACCTCATAGCCATCACGGAGGTCGTATTTAAGGTTGACGTAGTTTGAGGCATATAATCTATTCCTCCTGGTCGAGCCATATTGTTGATGGTCGACACCGAGGCATTGTATGGATTTTATGATGGCCCTGTAGCCATTGCGTTGTTACTAAAAGTTGACATATTCATATGAAGGCTAGCTATCATTGACGTTGGCTTACCCTAGGGGTAATCTCTACCACTTGGTGGCATTGAAAGCCAAAACAAAGGTCTGACAGTTGCAGGGTTAAAAAGGAGATTCCTTAATTGCGGTAGGGGAGTTTCTCTCTGTGACATTATTGGTGCGGTTGGCGTCGTTGACCCTACCGAAGTCGTTGTCCTAACAGGTGATGAGGCAACGGGCTCTTCAACCGTCGATGCGGCTAGTTGCTCTACTACAATCTGGGGGTTAGTATTATCTAAAGGAGGACGCGGAATTTTAGACAAATATTTTCCACTTCTTAATTGCATGCAAACCAACCAGAAAACTTCATGAACATAGAACAAGTTTATGAGAAAAACTATGAAAATCTGTAAAAGAAAAGTATTTTAGTACAGGTCCCACTGGGCGTGCCAATTTGTTTACACTAGAAATTGGTAAACAAGTGTTAGTCTCTTTGTTAAAGGTTACTTGTAGGATCAACTAGTGAATCCGAGGACATAGTGGCAAAACCTTGTTTTATAGTTTTCTATTAGGAGAGCCTAATTTCGACTTAGTCGAAATAGTGATAAAAAGAGCGTAAAAATATAGATTTTAACAGTGTTGAAAATGTAAAGAAAATAACAAGGACTGAAAGTACAAAAGCAATACAATCGAATGAAACTGGAAATAACTTGGCAAGGCAAAGTAAAGTGAAATTTAAAGACTTTGCATTGAAAATAAAGATGGTGTTTCAATGTTCATAGATTCTCTCAGCCATGACTCTTTTCTCTTGACGCTGGTACTTTGAGTTTTAAGTGAGATTTTTGTAGTGAAATGAACACCCTGGGTTATACAAATGAACTCCTATTTATACTAGTACAAAAATAATTGTTTCTAACATTCTCATCTTCAGCTTTTGACACATAAAAGTCTGCATGCAGTCTGCTCTTGCATTCTCGCCATGTGTTCTTTAGCATGGAACTCACAAGTAGTTATGTATCTTTGAACATGATATATGCACGCACAAATAACTTCTTCTTCGACGCACTTGCTGTTGTCGAACTCAACATGGTCGAAATGTTTCCACAATATTTCCAAAAGAATGTTAAGTCCCGAATCTTCTTCAATCCAAGACTTCTCCCGCGTACATTTCAATCCAAGGTTTTTCCCTTGTCATAAATCTCAGATAACAACTGTTTATAATTTGACCCATGTTTTTCAGCATTTAAATCAGTAAAAAAATTACCTTTTGGGTTGTGATTCATTGCCAGCTGGCGGTGGATTGTAGGTAAGCATGTAAGCTTTAATTCGGAATAAATTGGAAATTAAAATAGAAAAAACTTACCATTTTATAAAAGCATTCTTTATATAGATTTTTTACTATTGAAAGGGTGTTTGAGGAATCATATTTTATATTGTTTTTGGGTTTAAGATTGTGTTGTGATGGAGAAAGGTCAAAGTAGTTCAAATTCCATTCTTCATTTTCTCTCTAAAACGTACGAGGTGATTAATGATCCTTCAACTGATTCCATTTTTTCATGGAGTTCCGCCAATAAGAGTTAATCAACCTGATTTTTCAAAGGATTTGTTGCCCAAATTCTTTAAGCATAATAACTTCGCAAGTTTCATCAGACAACTTAACACCTATGTAAGAAAATGTAATGTCCTTCATATTTTTCATTGATTTGTTATTAACTTGATTGGTTCTTTTGTTAATGTTGTTTGTTTAATTCCTTTTAGTTAAACTTATGATTTTTTATTTGATGAGGGCTTTATAAAAAATTTCCTCTATGGATTTGCTAACTCCGATCGACTTATTTGAGTTTGTTGACTTCTAATAATAATCGAATTCTATTAATAAACAACCATAAACTCAAATAAGTCGATCGGAGGTAACTCAAAGGAATTAAACAAAAAACATTAACAAAGGAACCAATAAGGTTAATAAAAAATCAATAAAAATTATAAAGTATATTAAATTTACTTACATAGGTGTTAAGTTGTCTGATGAAACTTATGAAGTTATTATGCTTAAAGAATTTGGGCAATAAATCCTTTGAAAAATCAAGTTAATTCTAAACAATGAAACTCTTATCGACAAAACTCTCTGAAACAATGGAATCAGTTGAAAGTTTATTAACCATCTCATAAATCTTAGAGATAAAATGAGAAATGAAATTTGAACTATTCTAACCTTTCTCCATCATAACTCAACCACAAACCTAAAAACAATATAAAAATGATTCCCCAAACACCCTTTAAATAGTAAAAAAAAACTTATAAATTTTTTCAAAATAAAAAAAAAAAGAAAAAACCAATAAAAGGGTACTTTAAAAAAAAGAGTCTTTATTAAACGCTGAAAAACAAGGATCAAATTTGAAACAGTATAACCAGAACAAAGAAATGGTTGTTGGTTTTTTCATCTTCAAAATATTCATCAATTTTTCTTGTCCTTATTTGCCAAAATCTCAAAATACTTTGACCACTTTTTGAATTGTATGTATAATTGAATTTATTCTTTCTAGATAAAATAAAATAACCTTTTTTTTATAAATAATAAAATATAATATACTGTTTTTAAACTTGTCAACTTGATGAACAAGTCATAAGAAATGATTATTCAAATACAATTTTTTAACTAGAAAATTCTCTTTGTATCAATTTTTATTAATAAAAATTAAAGTTTATACCTAAAAGTTAAAATATTATCTATAAAAATCAAAATATATAATCTTAAAACAAAATATAATTTTTATTATATTTTTTTTTATAAATTATATTATCACAATCAAAGAAAAATAATAAAGTACTACGATAAACAGTGCTATCAAATTATTAAAACTAAATGAGGTCTTTTAAAATAACTTTATTCATAGAAGAAAAAGTTATTTCTTTCTTGGAACTTTTCATTTTTGTTTTTACAAAATATAGAATAAAATAATTATCCAAAAAATTAAATTAAATAAATTTAAATATTTTTTCTCACACTTATCTAATGGAGTGTAATTTCTTTAAATATATTTTAAAAAACATTTATTTAATATTCTCTTGATTTAGTTGCGGTTTTGGTATGTCTATTTTACATTATTCACAAAACTAATATACTTATTTAAAATTCAAACTGTTTCGATCTTTTTTATATTTTTGCACTTAAAAATAATATGTGTTCATTTATAAAATGTGAAAAATTATCATATTAGAATCTTAGTATACCTTTAAATATAATATAAATTAGAATGTCAGCAATTTCTATGCAAAAAATGTGAAAATAGAATTGTTCTGTTATGGAATCGGAAATGAGTTCAGAAGTGGTGGTGACGGCAGATCAAGGCTTCTGATGCGGTGGAGTGAGGGAACCTGCAATGTTAACATTCCAACACTCAAGTTAGTATGTGAGGAAGAAGAGTGAAGTGAAATTGAATTTGAAACTTATTATCTCAATTTGGCCTCACTTCTATATATAGATCAAGAATGAAATAACGAACTCGCTATTGTCGCGGTGAAAATTAGAGACCATAGCTATTGGTTAGCTAGACTCACAAAACATAAGATATCACCACCAACTTTAATTTATTCAAGGGAAGGGAAAAAGATCAAATAAACCCATAAATATGCAATGCAAAACAATGCAATAGAGAGATCTAAGGTACGAGGGTTAATTATACTAAGGGAAGGTATTAGCACCTTAAGTATCTATAGTATCCTATATGAACCTCTTGAAATATCTATGTTTTTTGTTAGAATTTTTTGCTATTAAATTGATTGGGGAGATGAGAAGAGAAGTGTTTTTTATTGTTTTTGTGTTTGGCAAGACATGAAGTCTTGTGCCTACGCACCAATAAAGGATCAAAACTTCGTAGTTCTGGGTACAAATTAAAAAGGGTTCGTTATGGTGGATTTTAATGAAGAAGAGACAAGTTACCATCTTAAAGAGAATACTCATCTTATCCACAACAAACATGTGGAAGATAGATCTTTCCTTCACAATGAGAGAAGAGCTCAAACTTGGATATAGAATCAACAAGTATGTCATATACCTCTCTCAAGTGGAAAAGAATCAACATCTTTCTCACAATGTCAAGGGGTATGAGATTTATATCTCAACTAGGGATGAATCATGTCTAATCTCTCTTTGAGAAAAGGTTTTAAATTGAAAAGCCAAGTGGCAAAGTTTTGAATAAGGTTTGTGTCTTTTAGTCTTTATGAAATGGTTTGAATATGTTTATGATGTCTTGAATCATTTATTAAGAAAATGTTTAAAAAAGTCAATGACCTAAGGTCAAAGTTTCTATTGAAAAGGTTTAAGTTTTAAAAGGGAACCTAATAGTGAATCATCTAAGGGTGAATAGCCTAAGGTAATCAACCTAAAGATAAACATATACTAAGGGTACAAGGATCATGAAATAGAGAAAGATGCAAAAGAGAACAAGAATGCATATGCACATGACAAGAAGTCAACAAAAAGTCCTTTCCCTTGGATTAGGAAAGTATATCACAAAGACAAAGCATAAGGTATATATGTACAAGGTTCTAACTAAATCAAGTGCATCAAGAATCAAGTGAGCATTGTAAGTTTGATCAAAGCATAGTATCAAACTCAAGCAAAATTAATCATGGATCATTAAGTATAAACATGGTACATGTTATCAATACATCTTCATCAATCACAACATGTTTATACAAAACAACATTAACACATGGACAAGAAATAATACATGGATTCATCAAATATTTTAGGTCAATAATGCAATCAACAAAGTTCTAGACATTTAGACAATTGAAACAAGTATGAATATTACAATCAACAATAATTTCAAAGTATTCAAGATAAAATAAAATCAAAAGTATAAATGATTAAGAAACCTAATAAGCAAATAAAAGGGATAAATGTATTTTTTAGGTTTTAAAAAAATACGAGAATAAAATAAATAAATAAAATAAAATGTTTTTTATTTTTTTAAAGTTTTAAATAAAAATAAGAAAATAAATAAATTAAAGGATAATTCATATTTTTGTGATTTTAAAATGTGAATAAAAAAAAGATGAAATAAATAACATAAATATTTTTGGTATTTTTAAGGGTATAAAAAAAAGAAAAAAAAAAGTTAAGAGGAAAAGAAATAAAATAGAAATAAAAATAAAAGAAATAAATTAAAGAAAAAATAAAAGGGGAGAACGAAGGAGAAGGAAGAGAAGGAAATGAAGGGAAAAGAGGAAAAAAAGAGAAGGAAGAGAAGGAAATGAAGGGAAAAGAGGAAAAAAAGAGCAAAAGGAGAGGCTGAGGGGATCGAACCAGCGCCCTCTCTTTTAACAATCAAACACTCTACCAACTGAGCCACACGCGTTTTCTGGACACAACACACATCCATTAAAATAAATATAAAAAATGAAATTTAAATGGGAAAAAAACGCGCGCAGGTCCAAGACATCATCTTCTTCCTTGGAACATCCATGGAAGCTTAAAACACAAAAATTCCAAACAAGCACCAAATCAGGCACATGGATACACTATCTTTACCATAATTTAACAAGGAATTCAACCATGCTTTTAGATTTTATTTATTTTACCTCTATCTTAAGAATTCTAAGCAAAAACAGAAAAAAAAAACCCTAGAAATGTAAACTAAAATTAAATGTCATGTATGGACAGACAATAATCAAGAGCATAGAGTTTTCAATCACAACATCATGGCAAACATGTTGGTAACTTGAATGAATGCAAATGGTGCCTATAAGAGTGAGAACCAGAAATGGAAAACTTACATATTTGAATGTGTCCAATGCACCTTCAAATGTCCTTATAGTGATGATTTGATGATTGCTACAGATTCCTTGCACCTCTAGGAATGTGTTGGTGTGATTACTTTTCTTGGAAACTTTCTAAATAGCTTTATCCAAATCAACTTGCAAGCGAAGAAAAGTGAAAAGTGGTTATGGAGTTTGAGGTATTTCAGGTCATTTTTTATGCACACAGAAGCTTGTATATGGTCTATAGAATGTGTTTGAAGTGTGAAAGTGGAAAGAAAGTGGAAGAGTGATGAGATTCAAAGTTTTGGGTTTTGAGTAACAATGGAGTTTTAAAGAAATGTGATTTTTGATTTTAGATGAAATGAAGTGTTTTGGTGTGTTTCAGAAACTCAAATGGTGCTATTGAAATGTGTTTGAGTGGAAAAAATGGAGGTTTGATGGCTGTGAGATGAGTTTTCCAGTTTTTTGCTTTTGGACAATATGAAGAACGCTTAAAATGCTTCAAGTGTTCTTGCTTGGTTGATGAATTTTTTGCCGAGGTTTCTGTGGTTTTGTTGTGTCTTGTAGTGCAAATGAAGTGAGTTTATATAGAGGATCATTTCTGCTGAAAGAGGAAGGATTGGATAAAGCAAGATCAAAGTTTAATGAATAAAGCCACTTTTCATAAATTTGGTGGAGGTACACCATAGCTTTTTGCTTTTGGAACAGTTTCAAGTTAACATCTTGAGTCTTCTTCTGGTTTGTACAAGTTGTTGTGGAGTTGTAGATCAGATCCCTTGACTTATGGAACACGCAAAAGTCAAAAATCACTTTTCATCAATTGTCCACAATGCAATCCAACAAGGTACATTTGATCAAGCTTTTCTTTTATGTCTTGAGATCAAATATGCAGAAACTTGGTACCATAGTAAAGATCTCAAGGGATACTACAAGTTTCATGTTGATAAAATCTTGGGAAAAAGCTTGAAAAGTTGTCAAAAGATGCCTTTAATTCGTGCCAACCAAACAGGTTCATAACTTGGTGAAATCCAGGTTCAGTTTGAACCATGTTGACCATGATGAAATCCCAACTTTGGACAATCTTATCTTTCAATTAGTAAGGGCTTTTGGATCCATTATTTAACCAAAATGAAGTATGAAATGAGATATTTAATTTAATTTATCAAGCATCAAAAGAGGTGACTTGAATTGTTCACAAAGAATCCACAAAGTCATGCACTTGACAATGTTAAAAACAGAGAAAATTTTTTAGGTGTTTTGGATTTTCACACAACTTGAAACCCTAACTTTGGACATTAAAATCTTTCACACCAAGAAAGCTTTTGGCTTGTAATATTCATCAACTTGTAGTATCAAATTCCATCTGTAAGTGAAGCTCACAAGTGTTTCCATTGGATGCTTGAGGAAGAAGTTACAACTTTGGAAAGTAGGTCACTTGATCATGGAAATTTGGTATTTAGAAAAATTCAAGAACCCTAATTTTGGAAAATTTTCATTTTTGAATGATTTATTTGATTAATCATGATCAAATTCAACCATCTTCCATATTTTTATGATCCTTGACTTGTGATGTCCATGATTGACCAGAAATTCCAAAAGTCAAACTCTGACTTTAATCAACAATTGACTTTTCATCAGTTGAATCAAAATCTTTCAATTGTCAACAAATCAAACTCCTTGAGCTAAACCAAACATATGAATGGACTAAAATGATGTACTTGAGACCTTTGAGTCATGTTTTGAGGTATGAGATCCTGCTCAGATGACGAAGTCAACTCCAAGTTGTCTTTGGTCAAAAACCCTAATTTGGTGTACTTGATGAATTGGGGCTTGATGAAATTGAAATGATGTAATCTTGCACTTGATTGTGAATGAAGGGAAACTCTTGATTATGTTGAATGAATTGTGATTTTGAGAAGTTAAGAATCACACAAATCCTTGATTGATCATCTGCTTGAACTTCTTGATGTAAAAGCCTAGCTTGTAAGCAATGCAAGCAAAGTACATATTTTTGTATTTTCAATGGGGTTATTAATGTATAAAAGACACACACATGAGATGCTTGATGTCATGTAAAATGATGAAAATAAGGTGGAATCTTAGGGTTGAAAATTAGGGTATGACAGATGCCCCTATTTAAGTTTCTTCTATCTAGAGATATGGAGATTGAAATCTTCGTCTCGACGTGATAGGAGAGACTTAAATACAAACATGCACAATTTTTGCCCCAAATATACCACAAATATTCTCATGATATGGTATGATATGAATGCAAGATAAGGATTCATGTGGTGAACATGGGACCACAGGAGATGAATATACTGGGAAAAAGGTTGCAACTACACAGGGGAAAGACTAACAACTCTGACAATTGAACAATAACGAGTTCCCTTATTGGAATAGGATTTAACTTCAATTAATCAAATAATATGTTTGAAAGGATAATAAACCTCCCTACACCTCGGGTCACAAGCCACGAACGAGTCTCAGATTCTTCTTTAACTAAGTCTTCCACTTGATAAGGATAACAATAAACATCCCCATGCCTCAGGTCATAAGCCACGAACGGGTCTCAGTTTCTTCTTTAACCAAGTCTTCCACTTGAAAAGGATAACAATAAACCTCTCTATGCCTCGGGTCACAAGCCATGAACGATTCTCAGTTTCTTCTTTAATCAAGTCTTCCAATTGAAAAGGATAATAATAAACCTCCCCATGATTCTGGTCACAAGCCACGAGCGAGTCTCAGTTTCTTCTTTAATCAAGTCTTTCACTTGAAAAGGATAACAATAAACCTCCCCACGCTTCGGGTCACAAGCCACGAACGGGTCTCAGTTTCTTCTTTAACCAAGCCTTCCACTTGGAAAGGGTAAATACAAGCTCCTAAGAAAGTAAACACTTGTGGGAAAATATATTCACCAGGGATTAATAGATCCAAAAGGAATCAGTAACTTCACCAGGGATATTCAAAAAGATGCGGGCCGGTTGACTTTGCACAACAGATTTCTCAAATAAGGAGAGAGATCATTTGTAACAATCTTCATCAAAATTCTCTTTCGGGACTTTCAGAGAGATGCCATTTGATGAAAGAAAAATTGATATGCTGATAACTTCATCCGGGGTTGACAAACTGTCCTGAAAAGAGACTGTCATTTGTCATCCAAAAGAAAAGTCCGAGAATAAAACAAGCTGCTCAAACAAAGAGATCGCCACTTGTTGTTAGGTATAAATTCCAAGAGATTGTTACAACAAAACTGTTGGGGAATAAAGGTTGTCCTCAATGGGGATCCATAAACAGATTCATCCTGGAGGGATAAAGTATTCCAAGGTGCAAAATAAATGCACTCTCGATATGGGTTTAACCTCCTATAGAGATTCAAAACCATAATTGTCAGAGACCAAGGTTCAATCCAGGAATAAACTGGAGAGAAACGGTCAAATAAGACTCCACCCAATGAGGAATGAACTCACCTGGGGTTTTATCCTATCCAAGGATGGAAAGGAAATATAAAGAAAAAATTTTCCCGAGGAGTAAACTCGGTGAGGAATTAGAAAGGATATACACGTTTTGCCTAAGGCTGACAACTCTATTTGGAGAGAGAAAAGTGTCACATGGGGATAAACACGACCAAAGTGAGTGAAGTAAACAACATCACCAAAATGTAAAATGCACATGTATCATGTATATGTGTATGAATGAATGTATGTCATGTATTTATGCTGACAAAACAGACGAAAGAGATAAACTAAAGATGAAATAAACATCTCAAATGGATACTCGGCAAATCTCAACAACATGGAAACATCACTGGGGATGAATCAGAAGCCACAGATGGAACAAAGTCCTGCTTCAAAGCTAAAAATCTCTATGGGGAGAGGAAGATACTTCACTTGGGGATGAATCAAAATAATCTGCTATCATAAAAAAAACTACTGAGAGATAACAACATGAACTCTGCTTCAGTGGAAAGAAAGATCCACTGAGAAAGGATCACCCATAACTGGAGAAGTTTGAATCAAAGTGGCAGCTGGGGACGTCAGGCTTAAGACTTCATAGGGGATAAAATAAATATCTTGCTGGTGAAAAGAAACACATGCGACTGGAGAAATTGGGATTCAAGCTCAAGACCTTGCTTGGGAAGACTAAGTTCATGAGAAATCAGCTGGGGAACTCCTAGGTCACATACCAAACATGTCATAGCCGCCTGAAGTAGAGACTTGTCATTGGGAATATGTGTAAGGCATATCACAAGAACAATGCAATTCTACATTTTAAGATTTAACCACTATTGGAGTAACTGCAGATGTTCTCTTTGTGTTCACAAATCAAAGTAAAACACACACGCATTTTTCAAAAACAATGGTAAAAAATTTAACTTTTTTTTCAAGAAATGCTATCAAAAGTAAAAAGAAGTTTTGCAAGATAGAAATAAAGATAAGAATTGCCAACAAATGGATAAGGCTCAAATTTTATTAATTGAATGGTAGTCTGTAAATGGTATGACTCCATGGATTATTACAAAGTTGGAAAATGGTAAATAAAGGGAAAAGGCTACATTCAAATACAATGACCATTATTCTCCCTAACAACTTTGAATTCCACGTGCGCTTGAGCTTCTGATGATTTGATTCAGAACTCCTTGATGGTCGAGGTTGCTTTCAACAATCTAGTCTAATTTAATGCAGGTACTTGCCATAATCCCTAACTTTTACCTAGATTGCCTTTTCAGTTTTTCAATCTACCAAGATGATTATTTTTCTGTTTGTCTCTAACTTTTTCCTGAACCACCCTTTCGGGTTTTCAGTCCACCGAGACGCTCATTTTTACCTAAGCCACCCTTTCGAGTTTTCAACTTAGCGAGCTGTTATTTTTTATTTTAGGCATAGTATTTCTTGTCTGCATCAATATTCACAGGGCGAGTGATCTCCTCACCATCCATAGTTATAATAATTAATGCACTTCCATAGAAGGCTTTCTTTACAACATACGAGCCATCATAGTTAGGAGTAGACTTGCCTCTAGAATCGGTGATGAAAGACTGGATCTTCTTAAGAACGAGGTCTCCTTCTCTGAATTTGCAAGGTCGGGCCTTATTATTAAAAGCCTTCTTCATCCTTTGTTGGTACATTTAACCATGGCTTAAAGAAGTCATCCTCTTTTCTTCAATCAGGTTCAGTTGGTCGTACCTGCTCTGACACCATTCAGCCTCAGATAACTTAGCTTCCATCAGAACTCTCATTGAAAGAATTTTAACTTCCACAGGGAGCACTGCTTCCATGTCGTATACTAAAGAGAAAGGGGTTGCCCCTATTGATGTATGGACAGAAGTGCGATAGCCATGCAGAGCAAATGGAAGCATCTCATGCCAGCCTTTATAGGTCACTACCATCTTCTGTATGATCTTCTTGATATTCTTGTTAGCAGCATCGACAACACCATTCATCTTTTGTCTATAAGGAGAAGAGTTATGGTGTTTAATTTTGAATTCTTCACACATCTCCTTCATTATTTTGTTGTTCAAGTTTGATCCATTATCAGTGATGATCTTACTTGGAACATCATAATGGCATATGAGCTGATTTTTGATAAACCTGACGACCACTTGTCTGGTGACATTTGATTATGAAGCAGCTTCTACCCACTTGGTAAAGTAATCAACGGCCACCAAAATGAAGCGATGTCTGTTTGAAGCTTTAGGCTCTATCATGCCGATAATATCAATTCCCCACATGGAAAAATCCCATGGAGAAGAGATGATATTGAGAAGAGTTGGAGGTACATGGATCTTGTCACCATAGATCTGACATTTGTGGCATTTCTTTGCGTATTTGAAGCAATCAGACTCCATCGTCATCCAATAGTAGCCTTCTCTCAATAATTTCTTTGCCATTGCATGTCCATTTGCATGGGTGCCAAAGGATCCTTCATGAATCTCTGTCATCAACATGTCTGCTTCGCGTTTGTCTACACATCTAAGCAAAACCATGTCGGAGTTTCTCTTGTACAGTACATCATTATTCAAGAAGAGGATTCCAGCCAACCTTCTCAATGTCTTCTTGTCTTTGTTTGATGCCCCAAGTGGGTACTCTTGTCTTCGGAGAAAGCACTCAATGTCATGATACCAAGGTTTATCATCAATGACCTCTTCTGCTGCAAATACATGCGCAGGTCTGTCGAGATGCATAACATCAATTTTGGGAATATCATTCCAATGATTCACAACAATCATGGAAGCCAAGGTTGCTAGAGCATCTGCCATTCGGTTCTCATCATGGGAAACATGATGCAATTCAACTTTGTTGAAGAAAGGGAGCAACCTCCTTGCATAATCTCTGTAAGGAATCAAACCAGGTTGGCGAGTTTTCCAATCTCCCTTGATCTGATTGATCACTAAAGTTGAATCCCCATACACATCTAGAATCATGATCCTCAAGTCAATAGCTTCCTCAAGGCCCATGATGCAAGCTTCATATACAACCATATTATTTGTACATTCAAATGCTAACCTTGCGGTAAAAGGTATGTGGGAACCTTGAGGGGTGACAATGATTGCCCCAATTCCATTTCCGTAAGTGTTAACAGCTCCATCTAATATCAAGCCCCAACGAGATCCTGGCTCAGGCCCTTCATCAAGTAACGACCCTTCACAATATTTCTACTTCAGATATGTCACGTCTTCATTTGGGAAATCAAACTTGACAAACTGATAGTCTTCAATCGGCTGATGAGCCAAATGATCAGCTAAGACACTTCCTTTTATTGCCTTCTGAGTGTGGTACTCGATATCGTATTCTAACAACAACATCTGCCATCGGGCAATCCTTCCAGTCAAGGTGAGATTTTCGAAGATATTGGATCCATCTTGGAAATCAACCAAGTAATATGATTAAGCATGTACTGACGGAGACGTCGAGCAGCCCAAGCTAAGGCACAACAGGTCTTCTCGAGCAGTATCGAGACATACAATCGGTGAAATTCTTACTCAAATAATATATTGCGTGCTCCTTCCTTCCTATTTCATCTTGCTAACCGAGTACACAACCCATTGAATCTTCCAATATGGTCAAGTACATGATCAAGGGTCTTCCTTAAATTGGAGAGATCAAAATTGGAGGCTCAAGCAGGTGTTCCTTGATACTATTAAATGCCTTCTGGTAGTCTTCTGTCCATACACAGCCCTGATCTTTTCTGAGGATTTTGAAAATTGGCCTGGAGGTGGCAGTCATAGGTGAGATGAACTGGGAGATATAATTCAAACCAAAAGGCATCACCCTATAGCAAAATGTGCCCCATGGTGTGATAAAAGCGATTTTCTCCATGTCTTCGGGTGCCACTCTGATTTGGTTGTAACTGGAGAAACCATCCATGAAGGAAAATACTTTGAATTTGGCAGTACTCTCGACCAACATATCAATATGTGGCAAAGGGAAATCTTCTTTTGGACTAGCTTTGTTTAAATCTCAGTAGTCAACACACATGCGAACTTTACCATCCTTTTTTGGAATAGGCACTATGTTGGCTAATTATTAAGGATACTTGGATGTAACAAGGAAACCCACATCAATCTTCTTTTGCACTTCTTCCTTGATCTTGAGGGCCATATTTGGGTGAGTCCTTCTCAACTTCTGTTTGATCAGTGGGCATTTTGGCTTAAATGGCAAACGATGCTCCACAATGTTTGTATCTAACCCTAGAATTTATTGGTAAGACTAAGCAAACACATCCACGTATTCTCTGAGCAGTTTTATCATTCTCTCTTTAACAACAAGAACAAGTAGTGCTCCAATCTTCACTTCCTTTTTATCTTCTTCTGAACCCAGGTTGATCACTTCCACTGGCGCCTTATGAGGTTGAATGGTCTTCTCCACATGTTCAATCATCAAAAGAGGTGGCTTGAATTTTTCGCAAAGAATCCACAAAGTCATGCACTTGACAATGTTAAAAACATAGAAAAATTTCTAAGTGTTTTAGATTTTCACACAACTTGAAACCCTAACTTTGGACATCAATATCTTTCACTCCAAAAAAGATCTTGGCTTGAAATTTTAATCAAATTGTAGTATTAAATTCCATCTGTAAGTGAAGCTCTCAAGTGTTTCCATTGGATACTTGAGGAAAAAGTTACAACTTTGGAAAACAGGCCACTTGATCATGGAAATTTGGTACTTAGAAAAATTCAAGAACCCTAATTTTGGCAATTTTGCATTTTTGAATGATTTTTTTGATTAATCGTGATAAAATTCAACCATCTTCCATATTTTTATGATCCTTGACTTGTGAAGTCCATAATTGACCAAAAATTCCAAAAGTCAAACTCTGACTTTAATCAACAGTTGACTTTTCATCAGTTGAATCAAAATATTTCAATTGTCAAGAAATCAAACTCCTTGAGCTAAACCAAACACATGAATGGACTAAAATGATGTAATTGAGACCTTTGAGTCATGTTTTGAGGTATGAGATCATGCTCAGATGAAGAAGTCAACTCAAAGCTGTCTTGGGTTAAAAACCCTAATTTGGTGTACCATATGAATTGGGGCTTGATTAAATTGTATTGATGTAATCTTGCAGTTGATTGTGAATGAAGCGAAAATCTTGATCATCTTGAATGAATTGGGAGTTTGATAAGTGGAGAATCACACAAATCCTTGATTGATCATCTGCGTGAACTTCTTGATGCAAAACCCTGGCTTGTAAGCAAAGCAAGCAAAGCACATATTTTTGTATTTTCAATGGGGTTAGTAATGTATAAAAGACACACACATAAGATGCTTGATGTCATGCAAAATGATGAAAATAAGGTGGAATCTTAGGGTTAAAATTAGGTTATGACAGCTATTTGTTAGTAGTGAATTGCAGGGAGCCATTGGATGTACTAGGAGTTAGTTTAGTTTTTGAGTTGTTTGATATGTTTATAGATGATTATGAGAATTAAATGAGTTGATTTTGAGTTAATAATATGTTATAGTTGAGTCTTAAATTTTTAAAGTTGAGTTTGATGAGCAAATGTGTTGAAATAGAGTTGTTCTGGAGATCTTAAAGGATATGCTTGTAACCCTTAATCCTGAATAGAACTTGTCGAAGTTAATTGTGAGTCTTGTTGATGTTATGAACATGCCTTTTTGAATATTGATGGTTGTGTGACATTGTTTTAATGATGTTGATGAGTTTGACGTTTATGTTCGAGAGAAACCGGTGTTGTAGGACTCCGATCCAGTGTTGTAGGACTCAGTAACATAACATTGATATCCAGCGTTGTAGGGCTACAGTCCAGTGTTAAAGGACTTCGGTCAAGTGTTCTGATTGATAATTGATAATGGGAGTAGGAGGTTCGGATGGGTATTGTTTGCATTTGTTTGTAAAGTCATGCATCATGTATTTTAAAGACTAGCTTAGGACTTCAGTCCAATGTTGTGGACTTTCGTCTAGTGTCGAGGATCCCTCAGTAGCATAACTTTGGTACCACATGCATGGGAGTTGAAGATTTTTGCATAGCATAATAATTTGTAAGTTGTACATTGTGTTGAATGATTATATTGATGTGAACTATCCTTTTTGTTTTATGCACCATTATCATATATGAATGTGTTCTCACCCCTTTCTTGTGATAGGTTCTCTGTTGTTGTACTTGATACAGGTGATCAAAAGATTGATGATGAAGAGTGATACCTATTGGTTAGTGAGGATGGCATAGTTGCCATCTTTGTGGGTTGTTTGTTTTTGTTCTCTGTGTCTTTATCGGCTGTTTAATTTTGTATCTGATGTCGCTCTGATATTGTAACACCAAGTTGGAAGTTCTTTTTATGTATTTACATTTTTTTAATAAATTACCTTTCTATGCTTACACAAATTAAATGATTTGATAACTAAATTTCTAATGTTATTTTCTTTTGAATTAAAGTTCTTCCTTTTGGAAATTAAAGTTGAAGTTGTTAATGTGACACCCTAATTGTTATCTTTATATTTTCCCGCATTATTTTATAAATTATATTTGGGGTTTTAGGGTGTTATAATTTTTCCTCAAAAGGCTGAGCTTTGAAAGGGGTCCAAAACTGTGAAAAATCAGTTCTAGATAGATTAATCTTTTCCCCTTGTCGGAGTCGTTTGGACATGATGGCATTTAAAGAGATGAAAGAAGAGGATCACATAAGGATCCCCATTCAAATATTCACATCAATACTGGTATACCTTCATGTACTCATAACTAGAAGGATGAAGTTGCGAAGGTGCCATTTCTAAATGCTTCAGAACTTTTATCTAGAAGGAAATAAAAGGGAGGCGAAGACCCATGATAGAGAAAGTATATTCATAGAAGGAAATGGCGCAATCACCATACTTAAAATATATTATACCATCCTCTGAGGGACTCGAGATTCCCCAATAGGAAGGTGGACCAACTTCTTTAAAAGCGTCATCAAGATTGTCCGCTTTTGCAAAAGCATAAACAATGGAAGAATAGACATAATCCACCCAAGAAGACAAAATATTATTATGAAGCTTGTGGGTACATTTTTGTGATTTCGTGTCCATAATATGCTAACGTTTTGGATGCAGGGAAGTGAAACGCCAAAGAAGAAGATAGTTTCTAAACTAAGGAATGACTAATAGAAAGAAATACCAACTCTACGAAGATTATAATATAGAATGAAAAAAAGTTGAACCAAATATTTCTAATCACTTACACGAAGCATTCTGGAGTTTCAGTTCCCAAGAGCCGTAATATTAGCACTTCCAAAAATACGTTTGGAAGCATAAAGCATTAAATGCGTGATTCCCTAGGAAACTAAAATGTTTCCCTTTTGCACGTCCAAATGTGATAAGTAGAGTAGTAGGTGTCAAAGCCTGGTGTAACAAACCCTCGCCCTCTACGCGTGTAATATCCAATATCTTCTTAAACACTTTATTTGTTGTCAGTTGGATGAGATTGAGATCATATATGTTCTATTTGTTGTCAGTTGACACAAATGTAGTAATTAGTGAACTTAGCTGAGCTTAACTCTTACTCAATTCAATAGACGTCTATTAATAAGTAAAAAAATGTACATTTTGATAACATTAATGAATGGTAAATTTCTCTCTCAAATAAATATCCATTTTTAGATATCTTCTCTCTTTCCCTCTTACAAACCAATTGCCTTATTAGAAGTAACAAAAGAAAAGAAGAGAAAGTTGGTAAGGAGAGAAAGCAATAGAAAAGAAAGAGAGAAAGAAATAAGAAGATAAGAAGAGAAAAAAAAAGGCTTGGAAGAAGAAGAACCAAGTTGCTACATCAAGAATCATCCCCACACTTCATCATCTTCTTGAATCAAGGTGGGTTCCTAGTTAGACATAACCTTGGTTGGGGAAAGTCCATGAATGGCAAATTAGGTTTTTGTGTGTTTTATTATGATCTTGAAATTCGTGTAAATATATGGTGTTCTTGTTGCTTTCCATGTTTACTTGTGATAATATAAGTTGTTGATGTTCTTTTATATGATATGTTGTGATTTAAAGTTGTTATTTGCTTGTCCCTTCTTCCTGTTACGTTTTACTACTAGTTCTATCATGGTTTTATTGCTAGGTGAAGGAACAGCTCGCTAAGCGAGTGTATCAGTTCCCATGTAGAAGCTATTTTGCAACTTTCCCTATGCGGGATGGGTGTTTTTTTTGGAAAAAATGGAATTTTGGAATCTCCCGCTTGAGCCTCGCTGAGATCTTTCTAGGCGAGAGCACGGTTGAACTCCTCGCTTGGAGCTCACTAGGCAAGAAAGGGGAAATTTTCAGTTTTGAGTGTACTGCCCTGTCTCAGTTAGAGCTTGCTGAGTGAGAGTTATAATGCTTGGAAAAATGAGTAGTGTTCCTGTCCATAAAACAGGAACTTTAACTCCGATTATTGCGTGGTTGGATACGTTGGAAAACTAGTCCAATGTTATGCCTTTTGGTAAAAGGAAACCATGTTTATGCTCCAAATATTGTTTGGATAATGATAATGAACTATGATGCATGTTTCATGTATCATGCTGTGATGTGTATGTGTATTAATTGCATGGTTAATGATTGGAACTTGAAACGTAATGCATGTACATGAGAAGGAAAAGTACTAAGTTCCTATAATGGAGTCTTAATTAGTACAAGCCTAGTCAAGTACTAATGTCCTAGAATGTACTCGTAATTAGTACAAGCCTAGTGTTGTATTAATTCAACTGAATGGAGCCGTAATTAGTTATATAAACTAAATTCCAATCGGAATGGATCGTAATTAATAATGGTTGGCCATCTAAAAAATTCAACTGTGTGGGGTGTCATACCCCAAATTTTGACCACTAATATTTCCCATCATTGTGCAAATCATCACCACAATATGGGTAATCCATCATGCCCCATTAGTCTCCCCAAAGATGGGTGAGCATCCACTACAATCAAGCTTAGGGTTTCAAGCCCTCTCAGAGCTCTTAGACAAAGGATCAATGAAGGAATGACATGATCTTCAACTTGTCTAACCTCTCAAACATCCACAAGGGATCAAGAGGACTCCCACGTCAAGGATTAAGCAAAAGGCTGCAACCTTCTAAGTGGATCAAGCCTCAAGATCGCCAGTGTCACCAAATTAGGGTTTTGGTCGACCAGGGCCTCCAGATGGAAATTTTCGCCTGGGCATGAGCCAATGCTTCAAAGCATAACTTGGATTACTCCATGGGACCTCATAGACCCCATCATCAAGTCAATTTAGCCTCAGGGGATGCATTCACTAAAAATCAGGAATTAGGGTTTCTTGACCTAATTCACCCCTAAGTTAACTTTTGGGACAAATCATGAGCCAAGACCTCAAGATATGATTTGAGGGTCCCTAACACACCACATTGATCCATTTGCAACAATGGATTGATCCAAGAAGCTTGAGCAACAAGTTTCAATTTCATCAGAACCACAATTAGGGTTTCGCGGGAAAAGTCAACTATGCCTTTGACTTTTGACCAGGACATGCTCCCAAACCCTAAGACATGATTCAATGCACCCTATAACACCTATAAAATAAATCCATCAAGTTTGATTTAGGTCAAGGACTTGATTTCATCGAGAATCGCACAGTGTGGAATTCATTTGACAAAAAGTCAACTGTGCGCAAAAGTCAACTTTGACTTTTTGAGATTTTTCACAATTATGGTTCCTTAACCCTAAAATGATGTTAATGTGTGATTTGAATCAACATTCATCAAGAAAAATCAAGAAAAGTGGGATAACTTGTAAAAGGGGTAACCATAAAAACTTAGAATTTTTTCTAAGTTATGGAACAAAGTGGCTAGGGTACCAACTTTGGAGGATCATAACTCCTAAACCACAAGGTCATTTTTCCCCATCCAAAGCTGGATTTGTAGCTCTCATGACCCTCTACAAAAGCTTCAAACACAACTCATTCCAATTCCTCATGGATTTTAAGTTATGGAATGATCAAAATCACAAAAAGTGAAAATGTCACTTTTATCCAACACTTCGTGAAATTTTCACTAAGTCAGAATCTGCCTTACTTTTTTCCAAATGTAGGGGCATTTTTCACTTGGATCCAAAAAGTATCAAAACCAATTATGATCAAACAGTTGTTGTATCATATGAGGGCTTTCCAAAATGGCCAAGAACTCCATCAAATTCCACTTGAGCCATGAGATATGACAATGCCAATATGCCTTGCTGCAAACTGTCATGGCAAGGAAGATTTGGGAGTTTTGCTCGATTTGCTCAAATTTTGCTAAGGGCAAGTAAATTTATCCATATGAACACCTCGAGGGGGGACCAAGGAGGAACCAACTCTGATCCCAAGCCTCCCAAGTCCTTGGAACTAAAGATAGCATGCCAAACCTAGAAATCTCTAAAGAGGGGACATGACTCTAACTTTGGCTTGGAGCATTCAATACATACACCAAGGTGGCATGGACTGAGCCATTTCCAACTGAATTCAGTCAAGACTTATCCAAGACCAAGGGAACCAGCAGCCTGTGCCCTAACCTCTAGTCAATGGCTAGAGGAGACTTGGATTCTCATTGATCAACATTGGCCAAACCTATGCAACAGTTGCCATTCACTATTCCTTGCAAAATAAACTTGCTCTACTATAAATAGAGCTCATTTGTGATCAGTTTGAGTACACCAAAGCCATCAAACAGATGCTTTCCTCAAAATCTCTTCCTTCACTCCAAAATTTCCTTCCAAAGCAAGTCACTATCGGGTTTTGAGTTTGAGAGCTATTCCAACCAAACTAATCACACACACACACACACACCTCATAAACATCATATTGAAGTGATCCAAACACTTAAACAACATCTGGAACACTGATTTCTCAGAATCACCAGCCAGCTGCTCAAGGTTTTAACCAAGTTGCAGTTGGGATACCATCTTCAGTTCCAGATCATTTCCATTCATTCCAAGCATCCAGACACACTCCATAGCACCTAGGGAAGCTGTCCATATCCTTGGAACCAAGCTGCAACGCCTCTAACACAAAACACGATCACCAGTTGCAAGAGGTAAGCATGAGCTCTTCTAACTCTATGATCCATGCATTTCTTGCTGCACAATAATTTGGCCATATGTTCAAAATCATGCATGGAGTGTTTTCCCTCAATCAATTGCTTTGTTTGAATCGTGTATGGAATTTCTGAACCTTCATGCAAATTTTAGGGTTCTTGAGGTTTCTCTTTGATTTCTTATTCCATGTTTAAAATAAATGAAATTAAAGACCATAGACATGATCGTGAGGTAAAAACAAGTGGATTAATATGTGTAACGCTCCCAATCTATACCCCTACGCTATTAAAGCAATAACCATTAATCAGAGTATAATTAAAATTCACGGCATAGACTGAGGGGTCACATCAATTTGAAACAAACATACACCAACCTGCTCATATAGATATGCAACAATTCAGGTAGCACAAAACAAAGGAACTGAGTTCCTACAACCCACAATTCAATTACAGAATAAAAGCGGTAGATCCGTAACTGAATCTCATATATGTATATATAAAAAGTTTGCCTGTCATATCCAACATCATACATGTACAATCCAAAATATACATATACATAATACAAAATAATCACACTCGATCACCCCGACTACCCGGTGCTACATATCAGAGCCGACCGACAAAAGAATGAAGACCTAAGCTTCACAAAAAGACTTCCAGTAATCTAATCTACAATGCCTCATAGAGCATTAAAAACAGCAGAAGGGTGAGAAACACAATCATAATATAATTGCATATAAGTATATAATAACACACAATTACACAACCATAATATTCTCACCACATTATACGCCATAATCCAATTACAAACCAACACAATGAATTTTCTCACATATCGGTCACAAAAGCATACCAATCATACACCAATCAATTATCACCAACACGTATATTCATAAATTAACTCATCAATTTCATTCACAATTTCACACATAATCAAACCATTCATGAGTTATGCAAATGCAAAGAGGCCGACACAACGACTCTATGCATATGAACATGCGGTACCATCCATCCATCATTTCTCAACACCAGTTCACTCAGGAACTATTGGAACCATCTCTCGTTACTTAGTGTAACTCCCCGTCGGGCATACGATGTTCCCCGTCGCTCACACCTCTTTTGTATAAGTCACACGACGTTTATGGATCGCTCACACCCCACACGAGCACACGACCCGATTGTTCACACCCCACACGGGCACACGATCGTCTATAACCATCGCTCACACCCCACACGGGCACACGATCTTAATGCGGATTCCCTCTGGAATCGATTTGTCGCTCACACCCCACACAGGCACACGACATCACAAGAATGCATATCATGATGCTTGGCATACAGTGACTCATGACATTCAAATGCACACATATATGCAACAATTTCCATCAACAATAATCATGTTTTGCATTTCAAGCCCAAAACAATGCATTTATTTGCCATACGGCCACAACCCATCATTACACCATCCAAACGCATACATTCACATCACATAACATCACACCAGTCATATAGTACATATCACACGCATATTGCATAATAACACGTCAAATGCACATCATTAAAACAATAAAAGCCAACAATAACACATTCCAAATTCTCGACATAACTAAATTGGCTAACAATCTTGAAACCATTAATATAAGAAAGAACACGCCAAAAGCTTTCCAACGCACCAAATCACGCCTCAAACCGACTCACGGATCAAAAGTTGTAAAGAAAGCAAATTGGAAAAAACGGCCACATTCGCATTGCGAAGCTCCTAGCGAGTCCTTCGCTTCTTCATTCGCAGTGCGAATGTCCCAGCGAACCAAGTCAGAACTGAAAATAGCCTATAAAATTCCCAACATTCGCAGTGCGAACCATCCAGCGAACCTTCGCTACACCCTTCGCAGTGCGAGTTCCCCAGCGAACCAAGTCAGAGAGCAAACAACACAAAATAACCCAAAGTTCGCAGTGCGAACCTCTGGCGAATGCTCGCCCCCACCTTCGCAGTGTGAATAGTTAGCGAATGCTCGTTTTCCCCTTCGCTAGGGGATTTGCAGTGCGAACCTGCGAAAACCAGAAATCCTAGCAACACTGTTACACAACCCAAAATGATATTTTCTCAACCAAAACATTTCCAAACCAACATATAACAATCAGAACCTAGTCTAATCATAGTAACAAGTATTCTACCGCATTTACATCGATTTCCAACCGCGAAAACATCGATTTCTCTCTATCGACCTACAATCGAAAACTATGAAAACATAACAAACAATCCAATACACACATACATAATCATACACAAGCATAGTATGATCGAGTTTCGCACCCTTACCCGATTAAATCGTGTTTAGAAAAGTCGGTTGAATCGGTTCTTAGATTTTCCAAATTTTCTCTCTTTCTCTTTTCTTTCTTCCTCTTTTTCTTCTCTTCTTTTTCTTTCCTTTCTATTTTTCTCTCTTTCTATTCTATTATATGGAAAATATAATATCTACCCAACCAAAAGACCAAAATACCCCTACACTCAAATATCTCGCAAACGCTCCCAAAACGCGATAAAATATAATCTCGATGAAAAATAACATATTTTCGAATAAAAGTCAGAAATAAAATAAAATTATAATAAAATAATCAAAACGACTCAATTAAATAAAAATAACTGAAACTGGGGCGTTACAACTCTCCCCCACTTAGAAATTTTCGTCCTAAAAAATAGTACCTGAGACGAACAACTCCGGATACGACTCCCGCATCCGACTCTCCAACTCCCAAGTCAAATTGCCCTCAGCAGCGCCTCCCCACGCTACTTTCACAAGTTCAATTTCCTTGCCTCTTAATTGCTTCAACTCGCGATCCAAAATCCTAACTGGTAAAGCCTCAACCGTAAGTATCTCCCTTACCTCCACCTCATCCATCGGAATCACATGCGACGGATCCGGAACATACTTCCGAAGCTGTGAAACATGGAATACGTCATGCAAATTCGACAGACTCGGCGGCAACGCCACCCTATAAGCCACATCACCAACTCTCGCGGATATCTGGTAAGGACCAATAAACCGAGAAGTAAGCTTCTTCGATTTCAATGCACGACCAACACCCGTTACCGGAGTAACTCTAAAAAATACATGATCGCCCTCTTGAAACTTAAGATCTTTCCTTCTTCGATCATGATAACTCTTTTGCCTAATCTGAGAAGCCTTCATTTTCTCGCGAATAAGCTTCACCTTTTCCGTAGTCTGTTGCACCAACTCCGGTCCAACCACCGCACTCTCACCAGATTCGTGCCAACACAATGGTGTTCTCACCTCCGTCCATACAATGCTTCAAAAGGTGCCATTCTAATACTCGAATGGAAATTGTTGTTATACGTGAATTCAATCAACGCAAGATAACTATCCCACGCACCACCTTGTTCAAGAACACAAGCCCGCAACAAATCTTCCAACGACTGAATCGTTCTCTCCATCTGTCCATCCGTCTGCGGATGATAAGCCGAACTCAATCTCAATTTTGAACCCAACGCATTTTGTAAACTTTCCCAAAATCTCGAGGTAAACCTTGGATCTCGATCAGAAACAATACTTAACGGAACACCATGCAACTTCACAATCACACTGATGTAAATCTCAGCCAACCTCTCCAAAGAAAAACTGATGTCAATCGGAATGAAATGAGCCGATTTAGTCAGCCTATCTACAACCACCTAAATAGCATTATGCCCTCGATGAGTATTCGGCAACCCCGTCACAAAATCCATGGAAATGCTATCCCACTTCCACTCAGGAATATCCAACGGTTGCAACAAACCACTAGGCCTCAGATATTCTACCTTCGATTTCTGACAAGTCAAACATGCATACACAAACTGAGCCACATCTCTCTTCTATCCAGACCACCAGAAAATCTTCTTCAAATCTTGGTACATCTTGTTAGCTCCCGAATGTATACTCAAATTACTCCGGTGTCCTTCCTCCAAAATCATCCTTTTCAACTCCGCATCATCCGGAATACAAATTCTACCACGGAACCTCAAAACACATTTATCGTCCACTTTAAAGTCCTTATTCACACTTTCCTCTCCAGCCGTCATCAAATCCACAAATTTCACATCCATCTTCTGTTTCTCACTAACCGTCAACAGAAAATCATTAGTAACCCTCAACATTCCAAGCCTCACGCTATCCGACGTCAATTCACATACCAAACTCAAATCTCTAAACGATTCCAAAAGTTCCCACTCTTTAACCATCAAAGCGGACATATGCAACGATTTCTGACTCAACGCATCAGCTACCACATTAGCTTTACCCGGATGGTAATTCAAGCCAAAGTCGTAGTCCATAAACACAACCATAAAACGATCCAAATGCTCGTGGAAAATACAATTCATATATTCCATAAACACACCTGGCGCATTAGAAACCCCGAACGGCATCACAGAATATTCATAATGACTGTACCGTGTCCTAAAAGCCGTCTTCTGAATATCTTCCTCTTTCACTCTTATCTGATGATACCCCGACCTCAAGTCAATCTTACTAAACACACACGCACCAACCAACTGATCCATCAGATCATCAATTCTCGGAAGCAGATACTTATTCTTAATCGTCACCTTATTCAACTGGCGATAATCAATACACAACCGCATACTTCCATCTTTCTTTTTCACCAATAAAACTGGAGCACCCCAAGGCGACACACTTGGTCTCACAAACCTCTTTTCCAACAATTCATTCAATTGCTTCTTTAACTCAACCAACTCAGATGCCGACATTCGATATGGTGCCATCGATACAGGTCTAGTACCCGAAACTAGATCTATAGAAAACTCCACCTCTCTCTCTGGCGGCACATCTAAAATATCCTCAGGAAACACTTCCGGAAAATCACACACAACAGGAAACACATCAAGTGAAACTTGACTATCCACAGTCAACGATGCAATCAACCCAAACAACTGAGCTTCATCCGCCAAAAGTTTCTTCAACTCTTTGGTAGATAAGAAACTCGAGTCTTCGTCTTCCTCAAGAGAAGGAAATCTTACTAGCTTATGATAACAATCAATATGAACCTGATTGAATTGTAACCAATTCATTCCCAAAACCACATCTAACCCTTCCAACGGCAAACACACCAAATCCATCTCAAAGTCTCTACCATAAATGGTCAAAGGACAACTCAAACAAACCAACGAAGTAGTTACTGACCCCATTGCTGAAGTATCAATAACCATCTCACCATCCATCGAAGACAACAAAAGATTCAAACCCTTCGCGCACTCAGACGAAATAAACCAATGAGTCGCTCCAGTATCAATAATAGCAACTAAAGGCGTACTATTAATAAAACAAGTACCTCGGATCAGACGGTCTGTGTAAAGACCATATACTAATACATGCGTCAAATCATATATTATACATGAGTTTCACTTTTGGTACTGAAACATAATAAGTTCCTAGTTAACACATTATACACATAAATGCCTCTAATACAAATACACCTAAAAGTCTAAGGCATTACATATAAAAGATGTTCCAAAATGATAAAAACTAAGAACTAGATCAAAACAATGATCTCAAAACATAACGCCATAGCGGAAGCCATGCCATCACAAAACTACGATCCGTAAGGAAAGTCAGATAACCTTGTCCTTACCCTTCGCCGAACCTGCAGAACCTGTGATGTAAACAACAACAGTGGGGTAAGATACATCAAATCTCAGTGAGTTCCCTATCTTAAAGTCCTCTCGGCTTTACAAGGTTCTAACAAAGTCCTAACTCATGTCCAAGGGGAAAGGGGAAGGACCATGAGTACACACACACAAGTAACCATCACGGTGAGCCTGTAAACTCACACTAGTACCGAAGTACCTCTTGAGCCTGTAAACTCAAGGATTCACAAAGTACCGAAGTACGTTCTGAGTCCGTACACTCAAGAACTCACATATCAATAACCAATACCAAGGCATCCCCTTTTCCCGTACCCTTCTACGTCTAGAAGGCGATCCGAGTCGTGGATCCTTGTAGCTACTTGGCATACGATTGGATTCGGGATCACCGGTCCGTACACCGTGATCCGTCACTTCTCACGGCCCATACACCGTCACAAGTCTCTTTACCCGTAGGCTCCAATCGTACTTAACACGGGACTCAAACCTGCCAAGTAGTTGTGTATAATGTTCAGAGGAGGTGCTCGAGTCTCATGAACTACACCGCACAACTGTGGTTATTGATAAACAGAATGTACACGCCTCGGCCTTTCATGCACGAGCGTTGCCACACATGGAACATTCACACTTCCGACACAGTTTTGGTAATAATCCTCACCCTGCCTAGTCCATATTTTAACATGCATAAGTTGTCAATAATAATTACACACAACTAACAGATAAAAATCGATAAAACGACACTATTTCAGAAATCCCGACTTAATTAAATCGGCTGACAATCTTAAAACCATTGAAATAAGAAAGTACATTTTATTATCTTTCCAACGATACCAAAATTGTTCAAATCTGAGTTACGTACAAAAAGTTACGGCATTGTGAACAATCGATCGGGAAATAAATCACAACAGAAGAATTTCTGCAACTCTCCTGGCCGTACGCGTATTGGCACATCCCATACGCGTATTGCCCAAGTTTCTCGCTCAACCATACGCGTATTGCCCAAAATGCCCGGCCATCCATACGCGTATTGCCCAAAGCCGTACGCGTATGGGCAGAAACTTTTTTCCTTGAAAATTCCTTTTAAAATTGCCGTACGCGTATTGCCCTTGCCGTACGCGTAATGACAAGCCCCATACGCGTATTGACATGCTCCATACGCGTATGGGCAGAGAAAAATGCAGAAGTTCCTGCAGAATTTCTTCTGCTACGGGTTGATCCAAAATCAACCCCAAATCCCATTTTTCATCAATCAAAATGCATCAAAACATGTTATAACATCACAACCAGCATAACATATAATCAAACATTGAATTTTAACAGTTAGATTCATGATTTTATACCAAAATACCCATTTTTCCCAATTTCCAATCTAACTCTAAACTCAAAATAATCCTACTCTAAAGAGTCTAATTAGAACTCACATGGATTTCTAGACGAGGAGGTTGATACTGAGACGATTAAACGAAGAACAGATGAATTGATGATGATTCTTGAGCTTTTGGAAAATTTCTCTTCTTCCTCTTTCTTTTCCTTTCCTTCCTTCCCTTTTTCCTTTTCTTTCTTTCTCTTTTAGCTTTTGTTTGGTTTTTCAATTAAAAGAAAAGAAAATAGATAGTATAGAAACTATCATATTTAGTAACACTACTAAATGTCCAATTTAGCTCAAAAGCATCAATTAATAAAACTCAAAGTTAAACACTATTAAATTAATCAACTCTGAGTTCGCCAGTTTACTCTATTTATTTTACCAAATAATTACTCAGAGTACTCTGGAACCTAGTTGATCATAATAATATTAACTAGAGCGTTTATAAATTTACGGGGTATTACATCCTCCCCCCCTTAAATAGAAATTCGTCCTCGAATTTAGAACATTACCTGAATAGATGCGGATAAGAATCTCGCATTTCCGATTCTAGTTCCCAAGTAGCATTGCCCGGATGCGTCATATCCCATTGCACCTTAACAAGTGGAATATCTTTGTTCCTTAACACTTTTGTTTCTCTTCCCACAAGACAACTCGGTTGTGGTTCAAAAGTCAAATCCGCTTCAATTTCCACTGATTCTGGTAAAATCGGCTGAAGAGGATCAGGAATGAACTTACGGAGCTGAGATACGTGAAAAACGTCATGCATCTCGGATAGAGAGGGTGGTAAGGCTAATCTATAAGCAACTTCACCAATCCTTTCTAAAATCTGATACGGTCCCACGTATCTCGGACTTAACTTTCGCGACTTAAACGGTCCTTTCAATCTCAATCTCGGAGTAACTTTTAGAAATACATGGTCACCTTCCTCAAATTCCAAAGGTCTCCTACGATTGTCCGCATAACTCTTTTGACGATCTTGTGCTTGTTTAACTTTCTCACGGATCATTCGAATCTTTTCCGTAGTCTCTTGAATAATCTCGGGTCCCAAAATCCTATCTTCGCCAATTTCAGCCCAACACAAAGGTGTCCTACACTTCCTCCCATACAATGCTTCATACGGAGCCATACCGATGCTCGTATGGTAACTATTGTTATAGGAAAACTCAATTAACGGTAAAAGTTCTTTCCAATTCCCTCTACTCTCTAGCACACAAGCTCTCAACATATCCTCCATCGTTTGTATTGTTCGCTCAGTCTGACCATCCGTTTGAGGATGATTCGACGTGCTCAAACGCAAATTCGTACCCATCACTTGTTGGAACACTTTCCAAAATCTCGAAGTAAACTTCGGATCTCTATCGGACACAATACTAGAAGGAATACCATGCAATCTCACAATCTCAGCAATAAACAACCTTGCAAGATGACTTGCCTTATAAGTAGTCTTTACGGCTAAAAAGTGTGCAGATTTCGTTAGTCGATCTACAATTACCCAAATAGAATCATACCCACCTTGGGTACGGGGTAAACCCACTGCAAAGTCCATAGAAATACTATCCCACTTCCAAACTGGAATATCCAAAGGTCGTAACAGACCACCCGGTCTTTGGTGTTCAATCTTCACCTGTTGGCACACCGCACATTCTGACACATATACTGCTATATCCTTTTTCTTCCCAGACCACCAATAATCCTTCTTTAAATCCTGATACATCTTCGAAGAACCAGGATGTATCGTAAAAGTACCTTTATGAGCTTCGTCTAAAATCTTCCTTTTCAATGCCTCATCTTTCGGAACACAAATCCGTTGATTAAACAAAACAATCCCATCAGTTGCTTGGGTAAAACCCGGTTGAAGTAACAACTCTTGTAACTCTTCCTCTAACAATTGTGCCTGTTGAATCTCAACTCTCAAAGTAGAATTGACATTCAAATTTCCCATAATCACACCATTCGGAGTCCACACAAATTGGAGATTAAGATCTCTAAACTTTTCCAATAATGAATACTCCAAAATCATCAATTCCGCACTATGAACCATTTTCCGACTTAAAGCATCCGCTACTTTATTCGCCTTTCCTGGATGATACTTCAATTCTAGGTCATAATCCTTTAAGTACTCCATCCACCTTCTTTGTCGCATATTCAACTCCTTTTGGTCAAACAAATACTTCAAACTTTTGTGGTCACTGAACATTTCAAAGCGTACACCATATAAATAATGACGCCACACCTTCAGTGCAAACACTACGGCAGCTAGTTCCAAATCATGCGTTGGATAATTCTTCTCATGAACTTTTAACTGTCGAGAAGCATAAGCTACCACTTGACCACCTTGCATCAGAACACCCCCTAATCCCCTCTTAGAAGCATCACAGAATACTTCATAAGAGTTGTTAGGATCAGGAATAATTAATACTGGAGCACTCGTCAAACTTTCCTTCAAATGCATAAAACTTTGTTCGCAACCTGAATTCCACTCAAAAGTAACATCCTTCCGAGTAAGCTTCGTCATTGGTAAGGCCAATTGAGAAAAGCCCTTAATAAACCTTCTATAGTAACCGGCCAGACCCAAGAAACTTCTAACTTCTGAAACATTTCTCGGTCTCTCCCAATTAATCACTGCTTCTACTTTCGATGGATCCACTGCCACACCACCTTGAGATATAACATGTCCAAGAAAATTAACTTCCGTCATCCAAAACTCACACTTGCTCAACTTAGCAAAAAGTTGCTTCTCTTACAATACCGATAAGACAATTCTCAGATGTTCTAAGTGCTCTTGTGTAGTACGAGAATAAATAAGAATGTCGTCAATAAAGATTACCACAAATTGGTCCAAGTAAGCCTGAAATTATCGGTTCATGTAATCCATAAAAACACCTGGAGCATTAGTCACACCGAAAGGCATCACTAAGAATTCGTAATGACCGTAACGGGTTCTAAAGGCAGTTTTTGGCACATCGGAACTCTTCACTCGAATCTGATGATAACCTGACCATAAATCAATCTTTGAGAACACACAGGCTCCTTTTAATTGATCTAACAAGTCGTCTATCCTTGGTAAGGGATACTTGTTCTTAATGGTGACTTTATTCAACTTACGATAATCAATGCACAACCGCATTCCCCCATCTTTCTTCTTTACCAACAACACTGGAGCTCCCCACGGTGAAACACTAGGTCTAACAAAATGCTTAGACATCAAGTCCTCTAATTGGCCCTTTAATTCTCTTAATTCAAGCGGTGTCATCCGATACGGAGAAACGGATATAGGAGCCGTTCCCGGTATCAGGTCAATAGAGAACTCAACTTCTCTCTCCGGAGGAAGAGAAGAAACATCCTCAGGAAACACTTCAGGAAATTCACACACTATTGGAATACTCAGAACTTGCTGTTCACTACTTCCTTCCTTAGTAAGAACCATTAAAACAGATTTCTCTTTCTCAAACAAGAAATTTACCATTCCCACCGTACCTTCTAAAATCGTTGATAATACATCTTTCGGAGTAGTCTCAGCAGATGGAATAATAATTAGCTTCTCCTCACAACCTATAAAAACCGAATTAGCTGAAAGCCAGTCCATTCCCAGAACAACATCCACTTTCTTAAGCGGCAGACAAATAAGATCAATCTGGAAGACTCTTTCGTTCACCGACAACACACAATTTTCACACATCAGGGGTGTTTCAACCATTTCATCCATGGCAGTAGTAACCACCATAGGAGGAAACAAAGGAATAGTTTGCAACCCCAGTCGCTTCACACATCTTAAAGACACATAAGAATGTGTAGCCCCACAGTCAAATAAAACAAAACAAGGTTGACCATTAACAAAACACGTACCCGCAATCAAGGAATTATCACCCTTTGCTTTCCTTGCATCCAGAGTATATACTCGACCCGTAGTCTTCCCTTGTGCCTGATTCCTACTCTGAGGACAATCTCTCGCTACATGACCCATCTTGTTACACTGATAACACCGTATCCCATCCGAATAGCACCTACCAAAATGACTTCTCCCACACGTACGGCATACCGGAGGCACACTAGTTCTAGAGCCCTGTACTTGCTTCCCTTTGGAAGACTGTTGCCTTTGCCTAAACTGTTGATTCGACCTTCCACGGTCACTTTGAGTTACCCTATTCGAATCCACCTCCATTTGTATCTTTTTCAAGCTATTTTCCGCCACATAACATTGTCTTAACATTTCAGCATAAGTAGCAAATTCCCGTTGAGACACGCTGTGTGAAATCTCAGCCCTTAACCCAAACAGAAACTGATCTATCTTCCACCTCTCATCAGGAGCATACATGGCCTGTCTAGAATAGTCAGCCATGATCTCAAATTGTTCCGCATAAGAAGCCACTGATAAATTTCCCTGTCTCAACTGTTGGAACTCAAACTCCTTTTGAGACCTTAAAGAACTCGGAAAATATTTCTCCATAAAGATTACCTTAAACTGTTCCCACACTTTCGGCACCTCCTGAGTTGTCATCAAGGCTGAAGCACTCTCCCACCACCTCATGGCAGGACCCTTCAACCAGTGAGAAGCAAAGACCACCTTATTCTCCTCACTGCAATGAACTATCTAAAAAATTCGTTCCATACCTGTTATCCATTCGTGTGCCTTCACCGGATCTAGCCCTCCTTGAAACTCCGGAGGATTCATACGAACAAATTCCCTGTAGTTTCCTCCTATAGCTTCCGGAACAACCACTGGAGGATGCAGACCATCAGCCATTTGTTGCATCATTCCTTGCATGAACTGATTCTGCTGCTGCTGCATCTGTTGCATAAATTGGTACAAAGGGGCATTCCCTTCATCACCTTGTGGAACTGTCCCAGCTGGAGTAGTCCTTGGTCTTCCACGGTTGTTTCTGCGTCTATCAGCCATGTTCCTGAATTCCATACAAATAGGATTAAGTTGATCAGACTCAATACCATCAATATAACGGACAAGACCCATGGCGACACGCCGCATATGAAACGGAAAGAAAACTTATCCTATTTCATGGCTAGGTCGAGGATACGACCTGCTCTGATACCAACTGTAAAGACCATATACTAATACATGCGTCAAATCACATATTATACATGAGTTTCACTTTTGGTACTGAAACATAATAAGTTCCTAGTTAACACATTATACATATAAATGCCTCTAATACAAATACACCTAAAAGTCTAAGGCATTACATATACAAGATGTTCCAAAATGATAAAAACTAAGAACTAGATCAAAACAATGATCTCAAAACATAACGCCATAGCGGAAGCCATGCCATCACAAAACTACGATCCGTAAGGAAAGTCAGATAACCTTGTCCTTACCCTTCGCCGAACCTGCAGAACCTGTGATGTAAACAACAACAGTGGGGTGAGATACATCAAATCTCAGTGAGTTCCCTATCTTAAAGTCCTCTCGGCTTTACAAGGTTCTAACAAAGTCCTAACTCATGTCCAAGGGGAAAGGGGAAGGACCATGAGTACACACACACAAGTAACCATCACGGTGAGCCTGTAAACTCACACTAGTACCGAAGTACCTCTTGAGCCTGTAAACTCAAGGATTCACAAAGTACCGAAGTATGTTCTGAGTCCGTACACTCAAGAACTCACATATCAATAACCAATACCAAGGCTTCCCCTTTTCCCGTACCCTTCTACGTCAAGAAGGCGATCCGAGTCATGGATCCTTGTAGCTACTTGGCATACGATTGGATTCGGGATCACCGGTCCGTACACCGTGATCCGTCACTTCTCACGGCCCATACACCGTCACAAGTCTCTTTACCCGTAGGCTCCAATCGTACTTAACACGGGACTCAAACCTGCCAAGTAGTTGTGTATAATGTTCAGAGGAGGTGCTCGAGTCTCATGAACTACACCGCACAACTGTGGTTATTGATAAACAGAATGTACACGCCTCGGCCTTTCATGCACGAGCGTTGCCACACATGGAACATTCACACTTCCGACACAGTTTTGGTAATAATCCTCACCCTGCCTAGTCCATATTTTAACATGCATAAGTTGTCAATAATAATTACACACAACTAACAGATAAAAGTCGATAAAACGACACTATTTCAGAAATCCCGACTTAATTAAATCGGCCGACAATCTTAAAACCATTGAAATAAAAAAGTACATTTTATTATCTTTCCAACGATACCAAAATTGTTCAAATCCGAGTTACGTACAAAAAGTTACGGCATTGTGAACAATCGATCGGGAAATAAATCACAACAGAAGAATTTCTGCAACTCTCCTGGCCGTACGCGTATTGGCACATCCCATACGCGTATTGCCCAAGTTTCTCGCTCAACCATACGCGTATTGCCCCAAGCGATACGCGTATTGCCCAAAATGCCCGACCATCCATACGCGTATTGCCCAAAGCCGTACGCGTATGGGCAGAAACGTTTTTCCTTGAAAATTCCTTTTAAAATTGCCGTACGCGTATTGCCCTTGCCGTACGCGTAATGACAAGCCCCATACGCGTATTGACATGCTCCATACGCGTATGGGCAGAGAAAAATGCAGAAGTTCCTGCAGAATTTCTTCTGCTACGGGTTGATCCAAAATCAACCCCAAATCCCATTTTTCATCAATCAAAATGCATCAAAACATGTTATAACATCACAACCAGCATAACATATAATCAAACATTGAATTTTAACAGTTAGATTCATGATTTTATACCAAAATACCCATTTTTCCCAATTTCCAATCTAACTCTAAACTCAAAATAATCCTACTCTAAAGAGTCTAATTAGAACCCACCTGGATTTCTAGACGAGGAGGTTGATACTGAGACGATTAAACGAAGAACAGATGAATTGATGATGATTCTTGAGCTTTTGGAAAATTTCTCTTCTTCCTCTTTCTTTTCCTTTCCTTCCTTCCCTTTTTCCTTTTCTTTCTTTCTCTTTTAGCTTTTGTTTGGTTTTTCAATGAAAAGAAAAGAAAATAGATAGTATAGAAACTATCATATTTAGTAACACTACTAAATGTCCAATTTAGCTCAAAAGCATCAATTAATAAAACTCAAAGTTAAACACTATTAAATTAATCAACTCTGAGTTCGCCAGTTTACTCTATTTATTTTACCAAATAATTACTCAGAGTACTCTGGAACCCAGTTGATCATAATAATATTAACTAGAGCGTTTATAAACTTACGGGGTATTACAGTCTGCACTTGAAGTCTGAGTCCCTGCCAAGGCAAAAACTTTCCCACCACCTGGAGCTTGCTTCGGTTTCGGACACTTCGTACTAATATGACCAGGGTCACCACAGTTGAAACACTTCACCACATTCTGCCTCTTACAATCAGCCGCTACATGCCCTAAACCTCCGCAATTGGTACACTTCCTCATATCTTTCCTACATTCAAACTGACGATGTCCCAATTCACCACATCTATAACATCTCAAAGAATTAGACATACCTCCTCCACTGGGCCTTCGATCAAAAGTACCCCTTTGCTTACCCTTATCAGCTGGTGTCACATAAGGACCACCACGGAACTGTTGCTTCCCTTTCCTCTCGCTCACACTCTTATAGTGAGTAGAATGAGCTTTACTATCCTCCTCATAAATCCTACAACAATCCACCAAGTTTGAAAACCTTCGAATCCTTTGGTAACCGATTGCCTGCTTTATTTCAGGACGCAATACATTCTTATACTTCACACACTTAGAAAATTCCGCAGTCGCTTCAGCATAGTGTGGATAAAACTGCACCAACTCCACAAACTTAGCAGTATAATCAACAACAGACATACTACCTTGTTTCAATTCCAAGAACTCAATTTCCTTCTTTCCTCTTACATCTTCAGGAAAATACTTCCTCAAAAACTCAATGCTAAACACAGCCCAAGTAATCTCCTTCTCTGCAGCTTCCAACACATGGCGAGTACTAACCCACCAATCATCAGCTTCTTCCAGTAACATGTGAGTTCCTAGTCTCACCTTCTGATCCTCATCACAATCCATCACTCAGAAAATTATTTCAATCTCTTTCAACCAAATCTGTACACCATCAGGATCATATCTCCCTTTGAAGATAGGCGGTTTGTTCTTCCTAAACTCGTCATTACCAGCCACATTAGGTGCACCCTGCACAGCCCGAGCCATAGCTTGCATCGCAGCAGCTAAAGCAGCGTCATTCCTACTAGCCATATTCTGTTCATTTCCAATAACAGCAACTATGGTTAAACAAACAGCTCACCGAACCACAAAGATCAACAAGGACTGACACAAACTGACACGGACTGGCTCTGATACCATTTAATGTAACGCTCTCAATCTATACCCCAAGCTATTAAAGCAATAACCATTAATCAGAGTATAATTAAAATTCACGGCATAGACCGAGGGGTCACATCAATTTGAAAATAACATACAACAACCTGCTCATATAGATATGCAACAATTCAGGTAGCACAAAACAAAGGAACTGAGTTCCTACAACCCACAATTCAATTACAGAATAAAAGCGGAAGATCCGTAACTGAATCTCATATATGTATATATAAAAAGTTTTCCTGTCATATCCAACATCATACATGTACAATCCAAAATATACATATACATAATACAAAATAGTCACACTCGATCACCCCGACTACCCGGTGCTACATATCAGAGCCGACCGACAAAAGAATGAAGACCTAAGCTTCACAAAAAGACCTCCAGCAATCTAATCTGCAATGCCTCATAGAGCATTAAAAACAGCAGAAGGGTGAGAAACACAATCATAATATAATTGCATATAATTATATAATAACACACAATTACACAACCATAATATTCTCACCACATTATACGCCATAATCCAATTACAAACCAACACAATGAATTTTCTCACATATCGGTCACAAAAGCATACCAATCATACACCAATCAATTATCACCAACACGTATATTCATAAATTAACTCATCAATTTCATTCACAATTCCACACACAATCAAACCATTCATGAGTTATGCAAATGCAAAGAGGCCGACACAACGACTCTATGTATATGCACATGCGGTACCATCTATCCATCATTTCTCAACACCAGTTCACTCAGGAACTATTAGAACCATCGCTCGTTACTTAGTGTAACTCCCCGTCGGGCATACGATGTTCCCCGTCGCTCACACCTCTTTTGTATAAGTCACACGACGTTTATGGATCGCTCACACCCCACACGGGCACACGACCCGATCGCTCACACCCCACACGGGCACACGATCGTCTATAACCATCGCTCACACCCCACACGGGCACACAATCTTATAGCAGATTCCCTCTGGAATCGATTCTTCACTCACACCCCACACGGGCACACGACATCACAAGAATGCATATCATGATGCTTGGCATACAATGACTCATGAAATTCAAATGCACACATATATGCAACAATTTCCATCAACAATAATCATGTTTTGCATTTCAAGCCCAAAACAATGCATTTATTTGCCATACGGCCACAACCCATCATTACACCATCCAAACACATACATTCACATCACATAACATAACACCAGTCATACAGTACATATCACACGCATATTGCATAATAACACGTCAAATGCACATCATTAAAACAATAAAAGCCAACAATAACACATTCCAAATTCTCAACATAACTAAATCGGCTAACAATCTTGAAACCATTAATATAAGAAAGAACACGCCAAAAGCTTTCCAACGTACCAAATCACGCCTCAAACCGACTCACGGATCAAAAGTTGTAAAGAAAGCAAATTGGAAAAAACTGCCACATTCGCATTGCGAAGCTCCTAGCGAGTCCTTCGCTTCTTCATTCGCAGTGCGAATGTCCCAGCGAACCAAGTCAGAACTGAAAATAGCCTATAAAATTCCCAACATTCGCAGTGCGAACCATCCAGCGAACCTTCGCTACACCCTTCGCAGTGCGAGTTCTCCAGCGAACCAAGTCAGAGAGCAAACAACACAAAATAACCCAAAGTTCGCAGTGCGAACCTCTGGCGAATGCTCGCCCCCACCTTCGCAGTGCGAATAGTCAGTGAATGCTCGCTTTCCCCTTCGCTAGGGGATTCGCAGTGCGAACCTGCGAAAACCAGAAATCCCAGCAGCGCTGTTACATAGCCCAAAATGATATTTTCTCAACCAAAACGTTTCCAAACCAACATATAACAATCAGAACCTAGTCTAATCATGGTAACAAGTATTCTACCGCATTTACATCAATTTCCAACCGTGAAAACATCGATTTCTCTCTATCTACCTAGAATCAAAAACTATGAAAACACAACAAACAATCCAATACACACATACATAATCATACACAAGCATAGTATAATCGAGTTTCGACCCTTACCTGATTAAATCGTGTTTAGAAAAGTCGGTTGAATCGGTTCTTAGATTTTCCAAATTTTCTCTCTTTCTCCTTTTCTTTCTCTTTTCTTTCTTCCTCTTTTTCTTCTCTTCTTTTTCTTTCCTTTCTATTTTTCTCTCTTTTTCTTCTCTTCAGGCCTGGGTATTGGGCCTATCTCTCAGAATACCCCATCCCGCCAAACAGAAAATAGTACAGCAGTGTAGCATAATACAACATATGAAATGAAAATGCTAAAATGCAGTAAATACGGTAGCATACAGTAAAGCAAAGATACAGTAAATAGCAATACAGTACAACAGTAATACGGCACAACAGTAAACACCCAATGAAAGAAAACAAACAAGCGCTAGGATTGACTCGCTAAAGGGGATGGACCAGCAAGAGGTCAACCTATCCCCAGCAGAGTTGCCAACTGTCGCTCCCGGGATTTTCATCCTAGTACAAACGCGAAAGTGGCACGAAAACAGAGTCGCCAGCAATGTGTATTTATCCCAAGAGAGGGAAAGGAAACACCGCATAAACCTGAGGGAAAGGGAAGAGCATGGTATTACGACCAAGAGAACTGGGTTCGGGAGTCGGTTACGCGAGAGGAAGGTATTAGCACCCCCACGCGTCCATCGTACCCGATGGGATCCACGCTTGCTGCTGCATCAAAGGGGTGTCGTCGTCTGGAGCTCCACTGCTACTGGACCAGAGAAGAAACGAGAACGGAAAGAACGGAGAAACAAAGAAGAAAAGAAAAAAAAGAAGTGACTCGATTAGGACATTATCGTTGTCCTAGGCCTACGTATTCCCTCGTGCAATGGGAAAGTCAGAGTCAACGTAGTTCGGACGCGAACTAGGGGGGAGGTTGCTCGTCGAGATATCGCATCTCGTGCCTACGTATCCTCAATCGAACGAGAGAGAGGAATCAGAGCAAACGTAGTTCGACCTACGGGTCGAAAGGGGCTCGATCGCGCTAGGAAGAGAGAAAAGGCTCGATTAACAGACTGGTCTCGATCGCAAGGGTGCGAGAGAAGAGGGGAGTTAGCTGTTAGTGTCCTCGCCAAGGATAGGGATCCTCGTGTCTACGTATCTCATCGGAAATGAGAATCAGAGCATCCGTAGTTCGCGGTAACGACCACGGAAAAAAGGAACAGTCTCAATTGCAAGGGTGCGAGAGAAAAGAGAGGAGTCTAACTAGTCTCAATCGCACGAGTGCGAGAGAAAAGGGGAAGCTCTGTCCTACAAGTTATCATGCAAAGTGGCCCTAAGGTCAGGATCAAGAGGGGAGCTAACCTAATGTTATCATGCTTGGATTGAGAGCCTAATGTCTATCCTACTCCGAGCTTAATCAGAAATTAAGTCGGACTAGGAGCCTTAAGGGAGCATGCGAATACAGAGGTAATCAACAAGTAAACATCAGACAGCTCAATCACAAAGAGAAAACGAAAACAGGTTAAGAGAAATTCAAGTACAAAAAGAAAGATTAAGAAGTAATCAGAATAGGCATCGAGATCAAGAATTAATCAAGAATATCCAAGTTAAAAATAAGGTGCAAATTAAAAAAAGAAAATTAAAAAAAGAAGATTAAATTCTAAGTAAAAAGGTTAATCTAAAATTAAAACTAACACTAAGATTAATCCTAAAATTGTTTCCCATTAATTTCTAATTAAAACTATTTCTAAAATTAACCTAATTAAAAGAAAATTAAATCTAAAGAAAATTAATTCTAAAATTAGAATCTAATTCAAATTCAAGATTAATCTAAATAATATAACTAAAATTTCTAATTAAAGACTAATTACCACTAATTAAAATAAAATTCCAAAGTTTAACTATTCTAATTATCCTAAATTACAATTAGCAAAACAATTAAAAACAAAAACTAAAATTAACTAAACAATCACAAAACAAAGGGTGTAGCAGTGAAATAGGAGGTGGGAATATGAATTCTGGGCGAGTGGGCTTTAAGTTAAGCCCAAGATGTGAAGGAGGGTGCAAGCAGCATGTTGGGAGGTGAAAGAAGTACAAGCGTATGGGCTTTAAGACAGAAGGCCCAATGACTTCCCAATATCCAAAGGAGGGGTGCGAGCTGGATGGGGATGGTGAGAAAGAAATTCATGCGTTGGGCTTGCTGGCTTTAGGCCCGAGAAAACTTACAGCCACAGGGGGGTGCGAGTTATGTTTTTGGAGGTGTGAACAGCAATGAAAAGCAACATGGGCCTCTTGACCCGGTCCAATGTTGTGAAAACCCAACCAACAAAAAACTTGAAAACCCTAAGCACCATCTTCAACATCATTTCACCGTCAACTCTCCCATCTTCCCTTACACTCAAGCTCCACCCTCAGTTTTCTTCGTTTGCCTCCGTGCTTCTCATACTTCATCTCCGTTCTCCAATCAAATCGCCGGCGTTTTCTCCCTTCTCCATTCGCCGGTGTTCTCGCCTTCTCCTTCGCCAACTCTATCTCGTAACCCTCTCTTCTAACGCCGGCATCGCGACAACGTCGCTCTTCTTCCGTCTCGGTGCTCTGCTCAACCACAACAAAAGTTTCCTCCGCGTCAATTCCACTCTACTTCTTCTTCAGCTGCTTAGCCTCCGTGAGCCAAACACATCGTGAACCCCACAACAACAGTGAAATCCCTCATACGATGCAACGTGCTCACCTCTCTCGATCGTAAGTCACAAAATCAAACAATTACAAGAACACAAATCCCAGAACAATCTCATCATGGAATTGGAGTTTGGATCGAGATCGACGTACCTACCGGAGAGAGTCCGGTGCTCCTTCAAATCAACGAGGATAAATAGAAACCCAGAGGTAATGTCCGCTCTGCTTTGAATCTTGCGCCATCTTCTTCTACTTTGTGAAGGTATTGATGCGTTGTGTGTTGATTCTCTGTGCGAGGTATCATGACTTTCTGCCGATTTTGAATTGACAGAGAGAAGAAGTTTGAAGAACGAACCAAAATTCCAGAAAAAGCTCCCTAGAGGTACGCATCTGAATTTGAATTTGAATCTCTGCTCGGTACTTTTGAGACGGTTATTCAATATGACTGCATCATTCTTCTTCTACTTGTTGCGGTGTTGTTGTTTGTGACTGTTAATTGTGAAGTTTATGCATATTTGAAGTGGTTGATGAATGAAGAGACTCAAAAAATGAGTGAAGAATGAATATTATCTGGTGTTGATGGAGGGAAGAGTGAAGATTTTGTTGTGCTACTTTTCTGATGGAGAATTCCTAAAGATTGAAGATGTGAAGCTGTATATCAGATGATCAATGCAAATTTGGAAATTCTGAGTTTTTATAGGACGAGTTAGGGGTAGAAGAGGTATTGCAAATGAAATTCTGTTAGAAACTTTTTGGTGTGAGCTGTGATTTTTCTGTTATGAAAAAGTTGTGAGATTCTGTTGTGAAATTGTAGTGGAATTGCTCACGCGTTTTCTCCAGTTTTTGTAACTTTTTCTCTGCATGTTGAGTCTCATGTGCTGAGGTGTATTATGGGCTCTTTGGATATTGAATTTTCTGCAATTAATATTTTCACTAAGTTTGAACCTCATGACCGAAAATCAGTGAATGTGGGACTACACCATTTTGCCGGCTGTAGCATGACTTTTATTAGCTGTTGTTCCTTTGTTAATGAAATAAAAAGAAATTATTTACTTTGGGTAATGAAATATATGTTTGAATAATAGAATTAGGAAAACAATGGTTTAGGGTGGTTTTTAGAAATGGTTTAGTTAGATGATAAAAAGAATGGATTTTTTAGAATTGGATTTGAAATGGGTTATTAAAAAGTGGATAATAAAAAATGGAAATGAATTAGAATAAAAAAGTGGATACAAAATGAAAGTTAAATTCAATTTGGATATGGAAATAAATGGTTAATTGGATTGGAATAATGGAGTTGAAGTGGATTTAGAAATATAGGTAAAATAAAAATGTGGATTAAAAAATGGATTTATGAATTAGAAATGGTTTATGAATAAAAGAAAAGGTAAGTGGATAAAATATGAAAATGGTTGATGGATTAAAAACAATGAGTTTGGATATGGATTATGCATAGAAAATGGATAACCAACTGAATTCGAAACCAATCACCAACTTTCCACAAGCCTCTGACAAAATAGTCACAGCTACCACTGAACAATCTGGCCACTCACATGATCCACTGAAGAATCTCAACCGATAACTATCCACCAGCTCAACTGTAAACAAGAACTCCAATTCTCCCTGGTATGCTGATAAATCTCGAAGAAGATGATTTGAACTGAGAAGAAATTAAAACCTGATTCACACCAATGAACCCCTGACCCAAAGCCTTGGATGAATCCTCTGAACAAGAAAACCTCAGAACTTGACGCACCTCTGAATTGGAAAATACTGATAATAAGAAAATCCTTCGATCCCATGTCTCAAGAACCAATGCAAATGATTAATTATGAACTATGACCTAAAGATGCAAAAATGAGAAAGAAACATAAGCCAGAAAAAGGTAGGGCAAATTTTGGGGTACTACAGCTGCCCCTATTCAATCAACTTGGACCTGAAAGGATGATATCAACTGCTTTTAGACGTTCAAGGTACAAGGTGATTGAATACAAAAAGAACCGCAAAATTTGCACTCTGTGGAGAAACAATATAATTGGAACCCAGTCACACATCTTCAAAGGAGTCTGACGGAAAGACAACATACCCAAAGAACCACATCGCCAAAAGGGTTTGACGGAAAGAAAAATGGAACCCGACTGAAAGGACACATCGTCAAAGTAATTTGATGGCAGGAAGACTTAACTGAAGGAACACATTGTCATAGGGATGACAGAAAGAAGACTCGACCAAAAGAAGCACGTTGTCATAGGGATGACCGAAGGAAGACCTGAAAAGAACCCGTCGTCAAAGGGTTGACGGGGATAAAAGATACCTAACGGACCACATCGTCAAAGAATTGACGGAAAGACAGCCCAAACACCCGACCGAAGGGACACATTGTCATAGGGATGACAGAAAGAAGATGAACCCCAAGAAACACCTCATCAAAGGGGTTTGACGGAAAGAGGACACGACCAAAGGAACACATTGTCATGGGGATGACAGAAAGAATACCTGACTTAGGGATCACATCGTCAAAGGGGTTTGACGGAGAGAAAACCATACGAGGAAACATATCATCAAAGGGGTTTGATGGAAAGGAAACCTGGCCGAAATGTCGTCATCAAGGGGTTGATGGACAAAGACTGGCCGAGGGTAAGATCGACGTATGATCTACGACCCAAAAGAAAGGTAAGCAGAGGGGTTGATTGTAATGTCTGCTGGGGATATGTCACCATCTTGACTGAGTTAAATTGGGCTTTCGCGCAAGGTACCAAATCTGGCTTATGCTTCGCATGCATATGTTTGAATTTTCTTTCTATGGCGTAATGCTCCATACGAAATGGAAATGCTACGCGTTTTGAGGATGCTATGATTACTATATACAAAATGCCGACGCATGCTCGGGTTATCGGGAAAAAAGGATGCGACAAGTACAATTGGACTTTACTGGTAAAGATAGGTGAAACCTGATGGTGACTGATTTTTCAAAGGCGAAATCTTTCTGGGTACCAATAGGGATTGGATTTTCAAATGAAATGCCAATAGGGATAGTGCTTCAGGTTTTTGAAAGAGGCCAGCAAGGTGGGCTGTGGAAGGATGCCGAGCAAGGTTGGGCTGTGGATTTGCTGTTCGGTTTTACAAGGCTTCATGCAATACTATGCTAATGATATGCGATGATGATTATGCAATGGTGTTCATGATATGCAACAAGAGCACTCCGGCAAAATAAATGCTGAAGAGATGAGGCTAACTCCGTTGGGGGATAACAAACTGAATCATCTTCAGTGTCATAAACTGCTCAAGATCCCGACTAAACCTCCATTCTGCGGAAAAGTATGAATCACAAACGTCTGCTGGAGGAAACATCCCAGGAATCTTGCTGAAGAAAAGTGCCAATGACAATCGACCTTCGACTTGCCGGGGAACGCTAACCACCACCCAAAAATATGCTTGGGGGGACAAGATCAGACTTACTCCTCTGTTGGAAATTTACCTTCTACCCTTATTCTGTTGGGGAGACAAAAAACTTTACAGCAAACTGAGGAAGCATAAATCCAATACTCACAACACTCTTATCCTGTACGGTAATATAAACTCTCGCTGAATAAAACTCTGATGGGAAGCATAACACTGAAGGGATGTCTTTTATACAACGCCAGACGACTACTGGCCTGCCACACTACGGGTGGACTTTGAAAATTTACCACCCTTGGATAGACCTTTTGCCAATCTACGGTTGGACTTTAAGAATTTTCCACCCGTGGATGGACCTTTTGCCAATCTACGGTTGGACTTTAAGAATTTGCCACCCGTGGATGGACCTTTTGCCAATCTACGGTTGGACTTTAAGAATTTGCCACCCGTGGATGGACCTTTGCCAATCTACGGTTGGACTTAGCCTTACTTTGCCACCCTTGGATGGACCGTTTTCCAATCTACAGTTGGACTTTAAGAATTTGCCACCCTTGGATGGACTTTTTACCAATCTACGGTTGGACTTTAAGAATTCCAATACTGGACTACTCTCTGCATACGTGTCAGGCATCTCTGCTGACTCTGCTGAGGAACAACGATCAATGATTTGACTACGGAGACTCCTGAAAGGATAATATCTCTGCTGAAGAATGAATGAACAATCCGTCTGCTTCGAACTGTTATGCCCGCCAAAAATAAATTGGACTTTGAAATATGGGGAAATGATCATTCTGCCAGGAATTACTTCATCTATTTGGGGGTGAATTCTGATCACAACAACTCTGCTAGGGGTGAGAATTTCTTTGCGTGACGTCTTGCCAGGGAAGAAAAGTCATTAAAACTCTGCTTGAGGATCTATCAAACCCGAGGAGAATATGCTAACACTCTGCTAAGGATGAGATTTTGTTGACCTGCTAAACTTCTGCGGGGAAGGAAAACAACTCAGCTGGGGAGTATTGTCGACAAGATTCAATGCTGAACTCTGTGGGGAATACCACTGCCAGAGATACGATCTTGCTGGGGATCAAGGCTACTCTACCGGGGATATGCAAACCCTAGTTGGAAGACCTTACGTTGCAACTTGCTGGGAAAGAGTCCTTAGATCTGCTGGAGAAACCCAAAGCAATTCCATAGTAGTCTGCTGAGGAATGAGACTGTCGAGTTTAGGCGACCTTTCCGTTTGACGATTCCACCAGGGATAATGAGTTTACCATAAACCCTGCTGGGGAAAACCGCTTCACAGCGTCTCGTGCTGGGGATGCCTTTTGAGAGGATTTTACAGAAGACCAAGCATCTTCAAATTCTACTGGGGAAATTCAAAATGCTCCATGCTTGGGAAGGTCAACAACTTACTTTTGCCCCATGACACAAGGTTGATCTGAAAAACATCCCAGGAGGATTTTACAGAAGATTAAGCATCTTCAAACTCCTGGACATTCACTGAGTCTTGACCATTAACTGCAAGGTAGCTCTACTGGGGGATTTTGCAACCGTTATCGTCACAGAAAAGCTTGTAGCTGTTGGAAGTACTGAATGAGAGAATCGACTTAATAAGATACAACGATACCCAGTTGAAATTAACTTGTCGATATCAAATCGTCACGAGCGATCATCGGCCGAACGATGGACTCAATTAGTAAACTCTGTGACAAAGGTGACATGTGAACCTTTTCCTGAACTTGATCGCCCCTAGTCTTTTGCATGGGGATAAGTAATTCCTCATCTAGAAGACATGATCCCTGATCTCGAAAAGGCTTCAATCTTGTTTTTTAGCCTAGCATGAGGCTGCTGCCTGTAAACAAAGGATGTGCACATATGCCCCGTGCTGCATATGACTTCTGCAACTGAGAAAATCCAACTCTGAACCATCACTTGTTGGGAGAAAGGTTTCGATGCGTCTCTTGCTGGGAACATTATTAATGAAGCTTGCTGAAGACGGGGGACCACAAATGCCTTGGATTGGAATGCCCATTTTGTTTCAAAACTTTTGGTTGATTGGCTGCATATGCGTGAACAATAGTTTTTTTACAAACTTCCACTTGCCCCAGACCACACGATCCACCAGAGGAAATTTTCTCAAGAGGATTTTACAGAAGACTTGACATCCAAAACGCCTCAATGTCTTCAAACTCTTGGAGAAATTTGTTGGGTCTTGAAGTAACTGCCTCCGACTGTACGGTCTACAGAGAAATTCGCCTCGAGAAGATTCATGAACAATCTCATATACTCGTGAGATATTCTGCCTCAATACTCTGAACCCTGTATAGGCTGACCATTCGTCTGGATAGACTAACTTCTCATGCTATTGGGATGGTCTGCCCCAGCCTTGAAATGATTTGTGGCCCTGTCTGACTGATCTGTGAAGGAGTACCTTTAACTGACCGACTTTAGAGAGATTGTCTAAATCTTGACTTGATTGCCCTAGATTAGCTGAATCTTGGAATGAATCGCCCGTTTGGTATGACTTGCCCCGGCTCAACAGAGTACTCGAGCACTTTGCTCCTTAGATTAATCAATCTTTCCATTGTAGAAACTTTCCTGATCGAGCACTTACTCGCAAGTAAAACAATCCGTTTTGAAGAGATAATTTTGACGCAATGCATATGACAGTTTTGAAATCCAAGTTTGTTCACTGGAAAAATGTTATGACGTATAGTGAACAAATCACTACTTAGAATGTCACATCGATACCAACATGATTGGTAAGAAGATCCTTTTGGGAGTCAGCTTCGACGCGATCTTTACCGAAGTATGCTTTCGAAACAACCCTGCTTCAATTAGGTCTTTCGCATGTTGTAGCGTGGCCTAGTTCACGGTTTGAGAAAGAAAGGATATAAGGCTCAAAGTTTTATTTTAACCCATCCATTCTCCTTGATGTTCTTTAATCCTATGTTCAGCTAACTTGACACAAGCGTTCATCTTTCACAAAGGTTAATGAAAGGTAGGAGGATAGAATGAACCCACACGATTTTCGGAGTGACAGTCACCCCTTCTGTCTTTGGTGTCTGTAGTCACACGACTTGCTCTTTGCTCGAGGATTTTTCTTTTGTAATCCTTTTTTTTTTCATTCTTTTGTTTTTGATATCCCTTATTTTTCCTGGACTGATTCTTTTTTGAATTTTTTCCGATTTCGAAGTCCAGCGGGATGCCCTAACTCTTTCCTAAGTCACTTGCTTTCAAGTCTTGACTTAGCGGGCTTTCTTTTTTTTGACTCTTTTTTTCACTTTTTTTTTTGAACAAATCGTGTGACACTGGCTTGTCGGGCTTGTTTGAAAGAGATGTGACCCTGACTACCTCATTCTTCGGTTGGTGAGGGATAACCATAGATTTGATCCTCGAGTTGAACGCTCGGTCAAATTAATTGGCACCTCCCCTGCCCCAGGTTAAGATTGAGGGTTTTTTCGTTTTCAGAAAGAAACTCCTACTTCTAGGCTCAAAGGGGTTGACAAGGGATTATCTTCCTTATATCTTCGGTGTTTAGGGATTTGAAACAATGCCTGTACATCATCAGCAAGGTTTTGTCCCAAAAGCATACCATCAGAAGTTCTGCGTCTTTGAATTTCATCATCCTCCCTCAGATCCTGCTTAAACAAGGGTTAGACATCAATAAAGAAAATATGAGTGAACACAGATGGATTAAATCAAAACATGCATATTCATTTCATTATCATTATCAACTGAAAACAGATGAGTTTTACAAATGAGTTTACATTTTAACAGAAAAGAAACTACAAATGTAAAGAAGTGACATGATCTAAAAGATTGCCAGCTTCGGGGAACTGGGCTTTCCAAGCTTGACTTGCTAATGAGCTAGCCATCTTCAGAATTGCTCATCGAAGTCAGTCTGATAAAAACTTGCACCACTGCTCTCGGTGTCTTCTTCCTTAACCTAGACTGATGAACCCACCTGACTGGATGAAGGAGAATTGTGGATCTGGATACCCTGAGGCGTGAACGAGAACATGTTGGAGTCAATAAGAGTCTGAATCTTGCTCCTGAGCACCTTACAGTCTTCAGTTGAATGCCCATGTGCCCCAGCATGATAGTCACAATGGGCGTTGACATCAAAACCTGGTGGGTATGGAAAAGGCACTAGCTTCAATTCCTTCGGCACTATCAATCCACCACTGATCAAATCCGGCAACATCGAACTATACGACATTGGCAAATGAGCGAAATGCCTCTCGGGCTTCCTTGGTCTTTGTCGTACGTGCTGACGCGGCTGACGGCGATATGACCGTTGACTCTGAGGAGGTCTCTGACTTGCAGAAGAATATTGTCCCTGATATGAAGACCCATAAGATTGTTGACTCTGAACAGTTGATATGTCTGAACACCGAGAACGAGGTGGTGAAGATTCCTGAATGGAACTATTTTCTTCCTCGAATTCTTCCTGAGAACTGGCAACTGATTCTTTTTCATTAGCTTGGAAGTTCAAGACGCCTTGGAGCTTTCCACACTTGATCAGACTCTCGATACGTTCTCCTACCATCACCAGGTCAGAAAATTTTGCTGCCCCATTGACAATCATCTTTTCCAAATACGGCCCTTGCAAGGTATCCATGAACAAATCAACCAATTCTCTATCCGAAAGTGGCGGTTGAACACGAGCGACTAACTCTCTCCATCTCTGAGCATACCCTCTGAATGACTCATTATCTGCTTGAGACAAGTCTTGCAAATGCATTCGGCTGGGAGCCATGTCAAGATTATAACTGTACTACTTTACAAAGGCGTTAGCTAGGTCTGACCATGATCGGATGCTACCACTCTCCAACTGCACATACCAATACAAAGATGCCCCACTCAGACTGTCTTGGAAACAGTGGATCATGAGCTTGTCATTATCGACATGTGAAGTCATTCTTCTGCAGAACATCACCAAATGTAGTTTTGGGCAGCTATCCCCTTTGTATTTTTCAAATTTTGGCATCTTGAACTTTGAAGGCAACACAAGGCCGGGCACCAAACACATGCTCAAAGCATTCAAATAAATACAGTAATACGGCAATACAGTACAACAGTAATACGGCACAACAGTAAACACCCAATGAAAGAAAACAGACAAGCGCTAGGATTGACTCGCTAAAGGGGATGGACCAGCAAGAGGTCAACCTGTCCCCAGCAGAGTCGCCAGCTGTCGCTCCCGGGATTTTCATCCTAGTACAAACGCGAAAGTGGTACGGAAACAGAGTCGCCAACAATGTGTATTTATCCCAAGAGAGAGAAAGGAAACACCGCATAAACCTGAGGGAAAGGGAAGAGCATGGTCTTACGACCAAGAGAACTGGGTTCGGGAGTCGGTTACGCGAGAGGAAGGTATTAGCACCCCCACGCGTCCATCGTACCCGATGGGATCCACGCTTGCTGCTGCATCAAAGGGGTGTCGTCGTTTGGAGCTCCACTGCTACTGGACCGGAGAAGAAACGAGAACGGAAAGAACGAAGAAACGAAGAAGAAAAGAAAAAAAAGAAGTGACTCGATTAGGACATTATCGTTGTCCTAGGCCTACGTATTCCCCTGTGCAATGGGAAAGTCAGAGTCAACGTAGTTCGGACACGAACTAGGGGGGAGGTTGCTCGTCGAGATATCGCATCTCGTGCCTACGTATCCTCAATCGAACGAGAGAAAGGAATCAGAGCAAACGTAGTTCGACCTACGGGTCGAAAGGGGCTCAATCGCGCTTGGAAGAGAGAAAAGGCTCGGTTAACAGGCTGGCCTCGATCGCAAGGGTGCAAGAGAAGAGGGGAGTTAGCTGTTAGTGTGCTCGCCAAGGATAGGGATCCTCGTGCCTACGTATCTCATCGGGAATGAGAATCAGAGCATCCGCAGTTCGCGGTAACGACCACAGAAAAAAGGAACAGTCTCAATCGCAAGGGTGCGAGAGAAAAGAGAGGAGTCTAACTAGTGTCAATCGCACGAGTGCGAGAGAAAAGGGGAAATAGGAGGTGGGAATATGAATTCTGGGCGAGTGGGCTTTAAGTTAAGCCCAAGATGCGAAGGAGGGTGCAAGCAGCATGTTGGGAGGTGAAAGAAGTACAAGCGTATGGGCTTTAAGACAGAAGGCCCAATGACTTCCCAATATCCAAAGGAGGGGTGCGAGCTGGATGGGGATGGTGAGAAAGAAATTCATGCGTTGGGCTTGCTTGCTTTAGGCCCGAGAAAACTTATAGCCACAGGGGGGTGCGAGTTGTGTTTTTGGAGGTGTGAACAGCAATGAAAAGCAACATGGGCCTCTTGACCCGGTCCAATGTTGTGAAAACCCAACCAACAAAAAACTTGAAAACCCTAAGCACCATCTTCAACATCATTTCACCGTCAACTCTCCCATCTTCCCTTACACTCAAGCTCCACCCTCAGTTTTCTTCGTTTGCCTCCGTGCTTCTCATACTTCATCTCCGTTCTCCAATCAAATCGCCGGCGTTTTCTCCCTTCTCCATTCGCCGGTGTTCTCGCCTTCTCCTTCGCCAACTCCATCTCGTAAGCCTCTCTTCTAACGCCGGCATCGCGACAACGTCGCTCTCCTTCCGTCTCGGTGCTCTGCTCAACCACAACAAAAGCTTCCTCCGCGTCAATTCCACTCTACTTCTTCTTCAGCTGCTTAGCCTCCGTGAGCCAAACACATCGTGAACCCCACAACAACAGTGAAATCCCTCATACGATGCAACGTGCTCACCTCTCTCGATCGTAAGTCACGAAATCAAACAATTACAAGAACACAAATCCCAGAACAATCTCATCATTGAATTGGAGTTTGGATCGAGATCGACGTACCTACCGGAGAGAGTCCGGTGCTCCTTCAAATCAACGAGGATAAATAGAAACCCAGAGGTAATGTCCGCTCTGCTTTGAATCTTGCGTCATCTTCTTCTACTTTGTGAAGGTATTGATGCGTTGTGTGTTGATTCTCTGTGCGAGGTATCATGACTTTCTGCCGATTTTGAATTGACGGAGAGAAGAAGTTTGAAGAACGAACCAAAATTCCAGAAAAAGCTCCCTAGAGGTACGCATCTGAATTTGAATTTGAATCTCTGCTCGGTACTTTTGAGACGGTTATTCAATATAACTGCATCATTCTTCTTCTACTTGTTGCGGTGTTGTTGTTTGTGACTGTTAATTGTGAAGTTTATGCAGATTTGAAGTGGTTGATGAATGAAGAGACTCAAAAAATGAGTGAAGAATGAATATTATCTGGTGTAGATGGAGGGAAGAATGAAGATTTCGTTGTGCTACTTTTCTGATGGAGAATTCCTGAAGATTAAAGATGTGAAGCTGTATATCAGATGATTAATGCAAATTTGGAAATTCTGAGTTTTTATAGGACGAGTTAGGGGTAGAAGAGGTATTGCAAATGAAATTCTGTTAGAAACTTTTTGGTGTGAGCTGTGATTTTTCTGTTATGAAAAAGTTGTGAGATTCTGTTGTGAAATTGTAGTGGAATTGCTCACGCGTTTTCTCCAGTTTTTGTAACTTTTTCTCTGCATGTTGAGTTTCATGTGCTGAGGTGTATTATGGGCTCTTTGGATATTGAATTTTCTGCAATTAATATTTTCACTAAGTTTGAACCTCATGACCGAAAATCAGTGAATGTGGGACTACACCATTTTGTCGGCTGTAGCATGACTTTTATTAGCTGTTGTTCCTTTGTTAATGAAATAAAAAGAAATTATTTACTTTGGGTAATGAAATATATGTTTGAATAATAGAATTAGGAAAACAATGGTTTAGGGTGGTTTTTAGAAATGGTTTAGTTAGATGATAAAAAGAATGGATTTTTTAGAATTGGATTTGAAATGGGTTATTAAAAAGTGGATAATAAAAAATGGAAATGAATTAGAATAAAAAAGTGGATACAAAATGAAAGTTGAATTCAATTTGGATATGGAAAGAAATGGTTAATTGGATTGGAATAATGGAGTTGAAGTGGATTTAGAAATATAGGTAAAATAAAAATGTGGATTAAAAAATGGATTTATGAATTAGAAATGGTTTATGAATAAAAGAAAAGGTAAGTGGATAAAATATGAAAATGGTTGATGGATTAAAAACAATGAGTTTGGATATGGATTATGGATAGAAAATGGATAACCAACTGAATTCGAAACCAATCACCAACTTTCCACAAGCCTCTGACAAAATAGTCACAGCTACCACTGAACAATCTGGCCACTCACATGATCCACTGAAGAATCTCAACCGATAACTATCCACCAGCTCAACTGTAAACAAGAACTCCAATTCTCCCTGGTATGCTGATAAATCTCGAAGAAGATGATTTGAACTGAGAAGAAATTAAAACCTGATTCACACCAATGAACCCCTGACCCAAAGCCTTGGATGAATCCTCTGAACAAGAAAACCTCAGAACTTGACGCACCTCTGAATAGGAAAATACTGATAATAAGAAAACTCTTCGATCCCATGTCTCAAGAACCAATGCAAATGATTAATTATGAACTATGACCTAAAGATGCAAAAATGAGAAAGAAACATAAGCCAGAAAAAGGTAGGGCAAATTTTGGGGTACTACACCTTTGGATTTTCCATTTCCTTAAAGAACAGGAAATAACCCCGATCATCTGATCAATTCCAAAGCACAACAATACCTTTAATCTTTCACTTATAAAAACTGATTTTCTCTTTTATCCAACATACTGGACTTGTCACTAAACTGAAACAGTCACCAGCACACTAGCCTCCTCTTGGGCTTTGTACAATAATTCTCCCCAGCGGAACTAACCTATTCACACTCTCTTATTGAGTATAAAAGACTCTCTTATTGAGTCAACCACTTTTAGCCTCCATCTCGAGCTTCGTACGAGATACAAAAGCACTCTCTTCTTGAGTATAAAAGACTCTCTTGTTGAGTCAAACCCCTTTTAGCCTCCATCTCGGGCTTCGTACGAGATAAAAATCACTCTCTTGATGAGTATAAAAGACTCTCTTGTTGAGTCAAACCCTTTTAGCCTCCATCTCGGGCTTCGTACGAGATAAAAATCACTCTCTTGTTGAGTATAAAAGACTCTCTTGTTGAGTCAAACATTTTCAGCCTCCATCTCGGGCTTCGTACGAGGTACAAAGACTCTCTTGTTGAGTCAAACACCTTTAGCCTCCGTCTTGGGCATCGTACAAGACACATACAAAAAGCACTCTCTTGTTGAGTCAACCCTTTTAGCCTCTCTCTCGAGCTTCGTACCAGACACATAAAAACACCTTATTGTTGGGCCAATAGCCTCCTCTTAGGCTTTGTATAAGGAAACACCGGTTGAGTCAATCAACCTTTTAGCATCAAAATTTGTGCCTTGTTCACAGTATACAAACATCAACAACTCCTTTTCCCCCCATCGAATTGCTGTAAGCGGCAAGCCTCTGGATTATTTACATCCACGCCACAATCCCTCTTTTAGCATGAGAAATTCCTAAGAAAAGATAGCATTGCTCTACGCTGGGTTAAAGTCTTCTCCTTCAGGTTTAAAATCCCCTATAAAGGAAAATTATGGCATTGCTGGATTCACATATCCCAGTTAAAGTAATTCTCCTTTATAATCAGTCACCCAACAGTTGTGACAAACAGACCAAATACCCCCCTTTAGAGATGACAAATTCTCTCTAAAGCCAAAACCGTTTAGCTTCACATCTTGGGCTTCGAACAAGATACAAATAGACCCTTCAGCTTCACATCTTGGGCTTTGAACAAGATACAAACCACCTTTAGCTTCACGTCTTGGGCTTTGAACAAGACACCAAAACAACTCATTTTTCCTCCCTATAGAATATGAGGAACTACGATCGCTCTGATTTTCCTGTTTTGTTAAACGGGAATACGTAGGCATAAGATTGAAAAAAAAATCTTAGCGAGCACACGAATAAAAAAACCCAAAATCTCGTACCTTCATACACCAATCGAAAAGCATCAGTCTTAAACCTCCCACCAATCACCTGGGCACTATTTTAACAAAATAACCTAAGAGAAACCCACAATCTTTGTAGCATCTGTAAACCAATAGTCATCTGTTCAAACTCAGTTTGCAAGCAGGGTTAATTGGAGACATTTATTTCCCTTCCTTCATCAGCTTCAATAGGATAAAAAATGAATCGAGCTGTAGTACCCCAAAGCGATAGTGCTTCGCAACCACACAAAAACTCGCGCTACATAAGGTCGTAATTAGTAGTGTGTTAGCTACACCTGTCAAATTCCTATCAGAAAAGGTCGTAATTAGTAGTGGTAGGATACGTAATAAATCTAACCGAGTGGGATCGTAATTAGTTATGGGACTAAGTTACTAACTGAAGAATTGTTAATGACAAGAGTATCTTGCTTCTAATTCGGAGCCGTAAAAATACATTGATATTATTAAGAGCAACAGAAAAGTTGTAACTTGCTTTAATATGCTAATTAATTAAGTGGTATGTGTTGTGTGAGTAAAACAAGATGATGTGAGCATACTATGGAATTTGTGCCATACTCGAAGCTAGATTAGTCCGAGAATAACGGGCCTAAAGAATGGTTGATTATACCCTTAGCCCATAAATGTAACCATAAGCCTTAGTTGCTTGAATGGTATACATTGGTCGTAATATGCAGTAAATGTGGTAGTATTTTGTTATGATACCAGGCTCGTCCCCTGGTGCCCAAGGATCATAGGATCCCGTAAAGATTGAGATCCCTTTAGAGTCGAGTGGACCCATAAGATAGGGGAACTTACTGAGATTATTATCTCATCCCATTATTGTTTTTGTTTTTTAGGCAGTTCTTTGCAACTGAAAGGCAATGATAAGCTTTTGTGATGATGTTTTGGTGATCTCACTTCTTGGATTATGATCTTCCGCAGTGGATCATGTGGACTCAGTCATAGATCATAATTTTGTTTAGGCGCTTTGTATATCATGTGCCACTTATGTATATTATTTCTTTCAGACATATATATATATATATATATATATATATATATATATATATATATATATATATATCATTGGTGATAGGCTCCTATGTGTACTTCATTACCAATTACACTATGTATAATATATTTTTCTAGATGTATGTTATATGCGGGTGTTACGACATGAGAACAAGGGTTTAGGAGGCCACTATTCTGGGTCGACCATATCAACCCCGGTCGAACACCACGAAAGGACCCCCACTCTTTCTAGAATCATCTCAACACACAAGAATTATCATCTTGTTGATATTAAAGAATTTTAACTGCAGGTACATCCAACGGCTCCCCGCAATTCACCCCTAATAAATAACAAGTATGTTATTTCCCTCTTTCTATGTATAGAAGTGACGCCAAATTGAAGTAACAAGCTTCAAATTCAACTTTAATTCACTCTTCTTCCTCATGTACTAACTTTGGCGTTGAAGTACTAACCTTGCAGATTCCCTCACTCCACCGCATCACAAACCATGATCCGCAATCACCACCGCTTATCAAATTATTTATGATTCCCTAAAAAACAATTCCATTTTCACATTTTTGCATAGAAAATGCTGACATTTCTATCTTTTTACTATTCATAATTTAGAAAATTTTATTTTTTAAGTATTACTAAGATTCTTATATGATGATTTGTCATATTTTATAAATGAACACATTAATTTTAACTGCAAAAATATAAGAAAGATCAAAACTGTTTAAATTTGAAATAAATAGATTAATTTTGTGAATAATGTAAAGTAGAGAGACCAATACCGTAATTAAGTCAAGAGAATAATAAGTAAATGTTTATTTAAATATATTTTAAATTACACTCCGTTAGTTAAGTTTGAGAAAAAATATTTATATTAATTTAATTAAATTTTTTGATCATTTATTTTATTTTATTTTAGTTTTGTATAAAAAGCAAAGTTCCAAGAGAACATAACCTTTTCTTCTATGAATAAATTTATTTTAAAAGACCTCATGAAATTTTAATAATTTAATAGTACTATTTTTTATAATACTATTTTACTTTTCCTTGATTGTGATAATATAATTTATAAAAAAATTATAATTTTTTTTATTATTTTTCTTTAAATTTTACATTTTTAGGTATAAATTTTAATATTTATAAATAAAAATTGATACAAAAGGAATTTCCTTGTTAGAAAATTGTATTTGAATAACCATTTGATATGACTTGTTCACCAAGTTGATAAGTTTAAAAACATAATATTATATTTTATTATTTATAAAATAAATTATTTTATTTTATCTAGAAAGAGTAAATTCAATGATACATACAATTTAAAAAGTGGTCAAAGTATTTTGAGATTTTGGCAAATTAGGACAATAAATATTTATGAATGTTTGGAAAAGAAGAAACTGACAACCATTTCTTTGTTCTGGTTATACTATTTACAATTTGATTCTTGTTTTTCAGCATTTAAATCAGTAAAAAAGATCACATTTTGGGTTGCCATTCATATCTAGTTGGCGGTGGATTGTAGGTAAGTATAGAAGCTTCAATTCAGAATGAATTGGGAATTGAAATAGGAAAAAATTACCTTTTTGAAAAAGTATCCTTTTATTATTATTTTTTATTATTTTATATGGATATTTTACTATTTAAAGGGTGTTTGAGGAATATTTTTATATTGTTTTTGGGTTTGAGATTGTGTTGTGATGGTGAAAGGCCATAGTAGTTTAAATTCCATTTCTCTTTTTCTCTTTAAGACTTATGAGTTGGTTAATGATCTTTCAATTAAAGAGAATTTCTTAATACACCACCCAAGTTTCTTAGGCACCACGCAAATTTTCGTTTTTGCCCCCTGATTTCGGATGTGCACATTCGGACGCACCATTTTTTTAAAAACGTTGATATGTTCCGGATGTGCATATCAGGAAGAATTTCTGATCTGCAGATCCGAAAAAATAGCAGAACTTTATTATTATTTTTTTAAATCAGTTTTGATGGTTGGTCGCAGATGTTAATATATCGTCGCAACTTAATATATATTTGAAAACATCCATATATAAAATAAAATGATATATATATATATATATATATATATATATATATATATACATACATAATAATACTTCTGTCAAAATATAGTACATAAATGTAATAAAAATAGAATACATTAAACAAAAAACTACTGTGTATGCCGAAGGATCTCTCCTGGCTCCACTGCTCCTCTGCCCCTACCCGTCGTCCTGGCTCGATGTCTGCGGTACTGAAGTGCCCCCCGAGCAATCTCAATAATCCTATCCATGGCAAGTCTGCCACCAGAGCCCTCAGGGAGGTGACCGTCTGCAATGGCCGCCCGCGCTATCTCCTCCATCTCACGACAGCGAGGTAGGACATCTTGAGTATGGTCCAGCTGAGACTGTCGCTCCTCTAATATCTCCTGATGAGCAGGTCTGGGTGGCGATCCCTCAGCAGTGGGCACCATGCATGGGTATGAGACGATATAGAACCACATGATGTACCCGGCAGCAACGCTCCAATCTCTCGGCGCTCTGGTCGCCCAAGCCTCTTCCGGTACCAAGTGGGACTAGAAGTCAGCATATATCTCATCTATCTGCGTGCGGGTCAAGCCTAGAGGAGCAGACTCATGAGGCATCCTGGGGATCATCTGCGTGTAACCGAACTGACGTAAAACGCGCTCCGACAGGTATCGAGCAGTAATGGTCGAACTGCATGCCAACCATCCTGAGAACAGCGAAACCTCGGCGAACGGGCGCGTCTCACGGTGATCGGCATAGGCGTGATAAAAAATGTCCTCAGCAGCCATCTGATCAAGATAAACTCTGTAGGGGTCGGGCGTCTGGTTCCCGCTGATCAAGATAAACTCTGTAGGGGTCGAGCCCCCATGGTTATAGAACTTCTGGGAATCCTTCTCCTGAAAATTTCCAAATAAAACAATGTTACAAATGAAATTATTTTCAACGAAAACAATTCTATAAATAAACCGAGAAAAGTTACCTGTCCTAGCCAGACATATATGGCAGTATGCTCAGAGTATACCAGGAGTAGGGACATATCAGACGGTCCCCCGAGGTAACCCTCCAGCTCATCGAAATCGTTATCGCCGTTACCACCCTCATGTGCAGGGTGATCACCCTCAGGAACAGGAACAAGGGATCGAATAGGAGCAGGTGATGGAACTGGAGTCTCCCGACGACGCTTGCGTGCGGGCGGGGACCCTGATGAACCAGCAGTAGGAACCCGATGCCTCCTAGATGGAGAAACGGCGGCTGACGGGGGAGTGACCTGAACCTGTGATGTGGAAGGTTGTGGTGTAGGATGTCCCTCAGCTGTAGGGGCTACCCCAACTCCCTCTGTGTCGGAACCCTCTGCTGTAGACTGCGTCCGCTCACGTCGGACAGATGCATGCTGAGCTGTTCGTCCATGTATGATACGATCGTCTCTGCCAGCCATGTAATCTGCAAAGCATAATAAATAAATTATAATTTTTTAAAAATAATTATTAAAAAAAAGAACAAAAAAAAAATAGAAACCAAGTTTCTTCCGGATTTGCACATCAGGAAAACTTCCGTGGATGCACATCTGAAAGTACTCAGAATATTTAACGTTGGGTTTTTTCGGATGTGCACATCAGGAAAGCAATCAAGTTTAAAATTTTTCCAGATCTGCACATCCGGTACGTATTTCAAGTTCTAAAAAACGCAGCCATGACTACTGTACCATAGAAAAGGGTATTTTAATGCCTGATCGTCCGTTTGAAGCAACAAACAATACCTACATTGTCTCTAACCTATGTTATTCATACTACCTAACAATTTCTACACCTAAATGTCAACTCTAAATCGATTACTCGAAAATAACTCTGAAACTCTAAAATTCGAAAACTTACCGATTAAATTGAGATACAGAGGATTTGGAGTGTCTTGATCGTTGTAGAAGTTGCTCTTTGCCGAACTCGAGTGAAAAAAGTCAGGATTTGTGGGATTGAGAAATTGAGAGTTTGAGAGAGTTTGGTTGTTTGGAATATGAAAATGTAAAGAATGAGGGGAGGGAGAAGCTCTGGCGCGAAGTAATAAGAAATAGTTCCGGATTTGCACATAAGGAATTATTCCTGATATGCACATTCGGAACAAATCAATGTTTTTTAAAAAAATGGTGCGTTCGGATGTGCACATCCGGAATCAGAGAGTAAAAAAGAATTTCGCGCGGTACCTAAGAAACATATGTGGTATATTAAAAAATTCTCTAATTAATTCTATTGTGTCATGGAGTTCTGCCAACAAGAGTTTTATTGTTTGGAATCAACATGATTTTTCAAAGGATTTGTTTCCTGAATTCTTTGAGCATACTAACTTCGCAAGTTTCATCAGATAACTTAACACCTATATAACTCGGATTGACTTATTTGAACTTGTTGATATCTATTAAAAAATGATAGGAAAAAAAAAGGAAAGATTTTAAAATCCGTGTTTGGCATCCTCATAAACTCTATAAAATATATTATAAAACTATTTGAATGTATTTTATATTTTATTACAGAAATGACTTATACATAAAATTAAATGATAATCTTTTTAACAAAAGTGCATGATTATGCTTATCCTAACAAGGCCTTGTTTGTTAGAAGAGCTAATTAAGACTATCCTTATAAGGGGTTTTGATTGCTTAAATTGTGTTATAATTTTTTTGTTTGATTAGGGATTTGGATTTGGGACAATAACTTCAACATGCAATCCTTTATCTTAATCATTTGATTTCAAATTAATGGTCAAGATCATTTTAAACTTATTTTGGTTTTGTTTAATTTGAAACGTTTGATTTAAGATTAACTTACGAAATAAAAAAGAGGGTTTCTTAATGCACCACCCAAGTTTCTTAGGCACCACGTGAAATTATTTTTTTACCCCTTTATTTCGGATGTGCACATCCGGACGCACCAAATCTTTAAAAAACGCAGAGATTTTCCGGATGTACATATCCGGAAATAATTCTGATGTGCACATCCGGAAGAATTTCTTATTAATTCGCGCCAGACCTTCTCCCCCCTCATTATTCACATTTTCATTTCCAAAACCTTACAAATTCTCTCAAACTCTCAATTTCTCATTCCCACAAATCCCGACTTTTTCCACTCGAGTTCTGCGCAGAGCAACTGCTACAACGATCAACACATTCCAAATCCTCCGTATCACATTTTAATCGGTAAGTTTTCAAATTTTAGAGTTTCGGAGTAATTTTCGAGTAATTGATTTAGAGTAGACATTTAGGTGTAGAAATTTTTAGGTTGTATGAATAACATAGGTTAGAGACAATGTAGGTCATTTTTACTGCTTCAAACGGATCATCAGGGCATAAAAATGCCCTTCTGGTTGGGACAGTGGCCATGGCTGGCGTTTTAAACCTTCAAAATACGTACCGGATGTGCAGATCCGGAAATACCCAACGTTCAAAGTTCTACTTCCTTCCGGATGTGCACATCCGGTAACACCTAACGTTAAAATGTTGAATACTTCCGGATGTGCACATCCGGTAACACGTAACGTTAAAAATGCTGAATACTTCCGGATGTGCACATCCGGAAGACTACTTTTTTATTTCCTTTTTTAATTTTCCTTGTTTTTTTGTTTTTGTTTAATTATTTTTAATAAAAATTTAATTTATTTATTATGCTTTGCAGATTAGATGGCTGACAGAGACGATCGTACCATACATGGACGGACAGCTCAGCACGCATCTGTCCGACGTGAGCGGTTGCAGTCTACAGCCGAGGCTTCCGGCGCAGAGGGAGTTGTGGTAGCCCCTACAGCAGAGGGACATCCTACACCACAGCCATCCACATCACAGGTTCAGGCCACTCCCTCGTCAGCCGCCAATTCTACATCTCGGAGGCGTCGGGATTCTACTGCTAGTTCATCAGGGTCCCAGCCTGCACGCAGGCGTCGTCGGGAGACTCCAGCTCCATCAGCTACTCCTCCTCGTTCCCCTGTTTCTGTTCCTGTTCCAGAGGGTGATCACCCAGCACATGAGGGTGTTGACGCTGATGACGATTTCGATGAGGTGGGCGGTTACCCCGGGGGACCGTCTGATATGTCCCTACTCGCGGGGTACTCTGAGCATACGGCCAGATTTGTCTGGCTAAGACAGGTAACCTTTCTCGGTTTATTTATAGAATTGTATTCGTTGAAAATATGTTCATTTGTAACATTGTTTTATTTGGAAATTTTCAGGATAAGGCTTCACAGAAGTTCTATAACCATGGGGGTAAGGTTATGGACACGATTGAGATGCTGCCAGAGGCTGAGTGGTTCACGTATGCACTTGCGCAGTCTGGTCAGCCGCTGGGCAGCCAAGACTGTGGCAGGCAGCTGTACGCTATACGTGGTAACAATCTAATATTCTAAGTGATTTTTTCTTTTCTTTTCTTTCTGTATTCATTATAATGTTTGACACCCATGTTATGTTTTCCATTTCAGGCGTGGATTTTACAGCACTTTCCCTATATTACTGGTTGGGGGAGTGCCCAGGGGTACACTGAGGCTATGCCACGTGCTGCTGCATTTGTCCTGCTCAGAGGGAACCAGGCGCCGGACCCCTTCAGAGTGTATCTAGATCAGATCGCTGCTGAGGACGTTTTGTATTGCCCATATGCCGAGCACCGTGTGACGCGCCCGTTCGATGACGTTTGTTTGTTCTCAGGATGGTTGGCATGCAGTTCGACCGTTACTGCCCGATACCTGCCAGAGCGCGTCTTGCGTCAGTTCGGTTACACGCAAACGATCCCCAGGATGCCTCATGAGTCTGCTCCTCTAGGCTTGACCCGCAGGGAGATAGATGAGCTATATGCTGACTACCAGTCCCACTTGGTACCGGAGGAGGCTCGGGCGACCAGAGCGGAGATAGACTGGAGTGTTGCCGCCGGGTACATCGTGTGGTTCTACACCTTCTCACACCCATGCATGGTGCCCACTGCTGAGGGATCGCCCCCCAGACCCGCTCATCAGGAGATATTAGAGGAGCGGCAGTCTCAGCTGGACCACGCTCAGGATGTCCTACCACGCTGTCGTCAGATAGAGCAGATAGCGAGGCAGGCCATTGCGGACGGTCACCTCCCTGAGGGCTCTGGTGCCAGAGTTGCCGTGGACAGGATTATTGCGATTGCTCAGGGGGCACTTCAGTACCGCAGACATCGGTCCAGGATGGCGGGTAGGGGCAGAGGAGCAGGGGAGCCAGGACAGATCCTTCGCCATACGCAGTAGTTTTTTGTTTGATGTATTATATTTATATTATATGTATGCGCTGTATTTTGACAGAGATTTATTATATATATGGATGTCTTCAAATGTATATTAAATTGCGACGATTTATTAACATATGCGACCAAACAAAAAAACCGATTTTTAAAAAAAAAATAATGTTCTGCCTTTTTCCGGATCTGCAGATCAGGAAAGTTTCCAGATGTGCATTTCCGGAAAGAATCTACGTTTTTAAAAAAATTGGTGCGTCCGGATGTGCACATCCGGAATCAGGGGGCAAAACCGGAAATTCAGTTGGTGCCTAAGAAACAAGGGTGGTGTAATAAGAAATCCTCATAAAAAATTGGTTGTAATCACGTGCTATTCCAACAATAGAATCGGATCCTTTTCTTAAAGGCTTTAGTAAAATTAATCTTCATGAATTTGTTAACAAATTTTAGGGTATGTTTGGATTAGTTTATTTTGGTTTATTTATCGCCACAAACCCTTGCAAGATCGTTGGGGGATAACTTTTAAACTTATTTTCTGTAAGCACTGTAGAATAGCTTTTGAAAACATTTTATATCTTATATGTAAACAATTTGACTTTATTTTAACCTTTGTTATAGAAATAGTTTATATATTAATGTTTATTTGATAAATTATTATGGTATAAGTGTTTAATTTTGTTGTCTATCAAAATAAACTCTGTTCTTTTGTTGTTTTTTTTATAAGCAAATCAATTATATCAAGAGAGGTACTAAGAGTATTCCAATCCATTTACAAGCATCATCCACTAAAATTTACATCAAGGTCAAGATATTAAAAACAAAGCTAAGGATTTCTACACCACTCATAGTAGCTATACACACCGATAAACTTGCTACTTTTGATAATCCACCACCAAGATAATCGCACAATCCTCTCAAGCGTATGGTGACGGAACCTTCCCCTTTACTTTGTCAATCCAAGCCCACAAATGACAGTCAAAGGAAGATTTTGTTATTGTAGAAACCTCAAACCACTGACATACTTTATCCCAAATTAACTTAGTTTTGATACAGTTAAAGAAGAGATGAGAAGAGTTTTCGGAATCCGCAAAGCAAAACATACAAACCTGTTCGTGCACATTGAGATTCAAACCACGATTCACAAGATTCAACCTTGTTGGTAACCTTTCCAGAAACAGAAGCCACGCGAAAACTTGGACCTTCGTCGGGATCACCGCCTTCCAAATTCGTGATAATAGATCCTTATTGACAGCACTCACTCGCACTTTATCAGACATAATCAACAACCGCTCATAACAAGATTTAACCGTAAATGAATGTGTTTCGCTAAAGGGCTAGATAATGCAATCTGAAGCCTCCTTGTAAGGTTGTATTCCAACCAACAGCACCTGCAGGCGCGGGAGATCATGCTGTAGGGAAAGATCTTCAGTGTCCACATTTAAACCCAATTGCCAAACCTAGTTGTTATCCATCCACGCCCCTAATTCCGACACCGCAGCAAACTTGTTGTCTGCAGCATTCCACAAGGCCGGAAACTCGCAGCAGAGAGGGGAGTTTCCCATCCACCTAGCCAACTAGAATAACACCGAATCGCCAGCACCCAACCTATAAGAAAGTAGACCTGCAATATTAATATTTCCAGCCAACCTAGAAACATAAAATAGGTTCTGCCACCACAAAGATGTCGTAGATGTAGTACAAGTGTAAGTGTTATCGAAAATAGAATTTGCCAAATAGGTTCTGCTCTTTTGTTGTTGTTGGTATTTTAATTTATTTATTGAATTGTGTTATGGTTTTTGGTTTGACTAGGGCTTTGGAAAAGTTGATAAATGTTGTGGAAAAACGATGTCTTCAACAAAGTATAAATGGTTTTCTTGATGAACAAGAACCAAAACTAGGGTTAGGGTTTAACAGAAAAGAAACCAAGAAGAAGAAGAAGAAGAGAACAACAAGGATTGGGCAAATATGAATTATGTTTACTATTCACTTTCTCATTAAAGTCACAAATGATTACAAGTGAATATCATAATTTACCACACTCAACAAACTGAGTGTACTAGCCTATTTATAGACTAACTATGTAACTTGCAGCCCAAGGAACCTAAACAATTGGATCCTTAACATAAGGCCCAATTTGACAGAATAACATTTCGACAATACATACATACTAGAACAGACTTCGACTACAGTATGTAACAATAAGACATACGCATGTGAACAAGCTTCGACTACATGCTTGTCTCCTGTCGAAATACATGAAAACTTCTCCTTCGACACAGCATGAGTTCGACCCAAATCTCACAAATCTCCACCTTGGATCTAACTCGGCAACACGAGAATCAACTAGCTTTCATCATGCAGTTTTATCAACTGCATACAGTGGAAGAACTTACAACTTGACAACGTCTTGGTGATCATATCAGCAGCATTATCTTCAGTCGAAACCTTCAGCACCTGGACTTCACCACGCTCGATTATCTCTCTGACGAAATGCAGCCTCACATCAATGTGCTTAGTTCGCTCATGATAAGCTGAATTCTTCGACAGATGTATTGCACTTTGACTATCACATTTAACAGTGATACTTCGACCTTGAATTTTTAGCTCCTTTGCAAAACCTTCAAGCCACAATGCTTCTTTCACAGCTTCAGTGAGGGCAATATATTCAGCTTTAGTGGTTGATAAGGCAACAACCTTCTGAAGCGTCGCTTTCCAATTGATTATTGTGCCAAACATTGTGAAAACATATCCAGAAATAGAATTTCTGGAATCCATACATCCTGCATAATCAGAGTCAACAAATCCTTCGATTTCGACTATGCTATCACCATCACAGGCTCCACCATAAATCAAGACTCTTTTCAGAGACCCATTTATGTACCTGAGAATCCACTTTACAACTTGCCAGTGTGCCTTTCCAGGATTGGCCATATACCTGCTCACAAGGCTCACTCCATATGCTATGTCTGGCCTTGTACAGACCATAGCATACATCAAAGAACCCACTACACTAGCATATGGGATGCTATTCATATAGATTCTTTTAGCTTCAGTACTCGGACTTTAAGTAGTACTAAGCTTAAACTGAGGATTTGTAGGTATCACAACAGGCTTTGAATTCAACATACCAAACTTGTCAAGATGCTTCCGTAGGTATGTCTCTTGAGATAAGCACAACTTCGACTGTTTTTTATCTCTCCGGATGTTAATCCCAAGAATCCTGGCTGCAGCTCCCAGATCCTTCATTTCGAACTCCTTACTGAGATCAGCCTTCACCTTCGTTACATCCTCAACACTGTTGCTAGCTATGAGGATATCATCCATATACAGCAGCAACATAACAAGTGAGTTTCCAGGTCGAAATCTGAAGTAAACACAGTGATCGAACTGACTTCTAGTGAAACCAATGTGTGCCATGAACTTGTCGAATCTCCTGTTCCACTGTCGAGGAGATTGTTTCAGGCCATACAAAGACCTATTCAGCTTGCACACATAATCTTCTTTACCATTTTCTGCATACCCTTCAGGTTGACGCATCAGGATCGTTTCATCTAGATCACCATACAGAAATGCTGTCTTCACATCCATTTGCTCAAGTTCCAAGTCGAACTTTGCCACCATGGCCAACAACATTCGAATGGATCTATGCTTTACAACAGGTGAGAACACATCATTGAAGTCGACTCATTCTTTCTGAGTGAACCCCCTAGCAACCAGCCTCGCCTTAAAGCGCTTCGACATCACTCCTTCGATTCCTTCCTTGACCTTGAAAATCCACTCATAACTGACTAACCTTGCTCCTGCAGGTTTCTCAATCAGCTCCCAAGTGTTATTGTCATGAAGAGATTTCATCTCGTCATCCATGGCTTTTCGCCATTCAGTCTTGTTTCGACTCCTTATAGCTTCATTGTAATCTCTAGGTTCTTCGTCAAGTACCTCACTTGCAGAGATTAAAGCAAAAGCTATAAGATCTGCATAACCAAGTCTCTGAGGTGGCTTGATGACTCTTCTCGACCTATCTCTTGCCAGTAGGTAGTCATCGACAGTTTCCTCAACCTCTTCAGCATCTTGCTCTTCGACTTCGACTTCATCTGGGCTATGCACTTCAGCATCACTATGCTCCACCTCAACTGGCATCTCTACCTATTCCAGCTCTTCTTCAGAGATTTCTGCACTTCGACCAGCATCACCAGTTTTCTTGAAAGCCATTTCGACCTCATTGAAAACTAAATCACGACTTGTGATACATCTTCTGTGACTTGGTTCTAGGCACCACAGCCTATAACCCTTAACTCCCTCAGGATATCCAAGGAACATGCATCTCAGAGCTCTAGGTTCGACCTTGTCTTGCCTAATGTGAGCATAGGCTAAACAGCCAAATACTCTCAGTTTGTCGAGATCTGGTGGATGATTCGACCAAACTTCTTCAGGTTTCTTTATTCCCAGCACAGTCGAGGGACATCTATTTATCAGATAAGCTGCTGTCGAAACAGCCTCTGCCCAAAACACCTTCTTCAATCCAGCACTAACCAACATGCATCTAACCCTTTCAAGGATTGTTCGATTGAATCTCTCAGCTAAGCCATTTTGTGGAGGAGTACCTGCTACAATCTTATGCCCTGCAATCCCAGACTCAACACAGTAACTGTCGAACGCTTCGTTGCAGAATTCAAGGCCGTTGTCGGTTCTCAACCTCTTAACCTTTCTGGTAGTTTGAGTTTCGACCAGAACCTTCCAACTTTTGAAATTCTCAAAAGTTTCATCCTTCGTCTTCTGAATGAATACCCATAACTTTCTGGAATAGTCATCAACAATGGATAGAAAGTACCTTGCACCTGAGTATGAAGGATTCCTTGCAGGCCCCAAAGATCAGCATGAATGTAATCAAGGGATCCATGTGTTCTTTGCTTGCCTTTGTTGAACTTCGCCCTACAGGATTTACCAAATACACAAGATTCACAAAACTCCAGCTTTTCGACTTTGTCACCACCTAGCAGGCTCTGCTTCTCCAATTCGACCAGGTCTCTTTCGCTGACATGGCCCAGTCTCATGTGCCATAACTCTGTCTTCGACACAGGTTTCGTGGATACAACATTTGTCAAACCACTTACAACCTCAGCCTCAAGGGTATACAAGCCTTGTTTCTTCAAGCCTCTCAAGACTTCCTTCGACCCCTTCATGACTTTCAGGATACCTTGCTCTCCTTTGAAGACATATCCTTTCTTGTCGAATTCACCAAGAGAAATTAAATTCCTCTTAAGGTCAGGTACAAACCTAACCCCAGTCAATAACCGTATTGACTCATCATGGAGCTTGAATCTAACAGATCCAATACCTGCAATCTTGCAAGCTTTATTGTTCCCCAGCAGCACTGATCCACCATCTTAATCACACAATTCTTCAAACACATTCTTGTTTGGAGTCATATGCCAAGTACATCCAGAATCCATAATCCACTCTTCGCAAGAGTTGCTGCTCGACACCACAAGGACATCAGATGATTCATAACCATCTTGCACTATAGCTGCATTCCCATTGTCCTTACCTCCATGATTATTCAGGCGCTCAGGGCACACTTTTCTTGTGTGACCCTCCTTCTTACAGTGATAACATTTGATACTAGACATATCACCACCATAAGACTTCTGCTGAGCCTTTCCTTTCTTCTTGTCAAACCTACCATCTTTCTTTGACGATCTTCCTTTCACGGACAACCCTTTGGCAACTGATGAAGGTTTCTTCTCCTTTCTTTCGTTCAAATCCTTCGAATACAAGACTGCTTGAACTTCTTCAAAGGTCAGGGACTCTCTTCCATACAAGAGTGTTTCTTTGAAATGAGCATGTGATATGGGAAAAACACACAACAGCAATAGTGCTTGATCTTCGTCATCGACCTTCACATCAATGTTTTCAAGATCAAGAATCAGCTTGATGAACGAATCCAACTGCTCAGTCAAAGCTTTGTCTTCACTCATCTTGAATGAATACAAGGCTTGCTTCAGGTAGAGACGATTCACCAGAGATTTGGTCATATACAAACTTTCAAGTTTAACCCATAATCCTGACGCCGTAGTCTCCTTTGATACCTGCCGGAGAACCTTATCACCAAGGCTCAACAAAATCGCGTTGTGGGCTTTCTCGATCATTACTGTCTTTTCTCTTTCCGTCAAAGCAGCATGCATGGCTGCCATTCCCTTCAACGCTTTCAAAAAACCCTGCTGAACCAGTAGGGATTTCATCTTTAAGCGCCACAGACCAAAATCGTTCACTCCGGTGAACTTTTCAATCTCATACTTTGTTGAAGACATCTTTTCCACGCTCATCGCACCAATTTGTTGTGGAAAAACGATGTCTTCAACAAAGTATAAATGGTTTTCTTGATGAACAAGAACCAAAACTAGGGTTAGGGTTTAACGGAAAAGAAACCAAGAAGAAGAAGAGAACAACAAGGATTGGGCAAATATGAATTCTGTTTACTATTCACTTTCTCATTAAAGTCACAAATGATTACAAGTGAATATCACAATTTACCACACTCAATAAACTGAGTGTACTAGCCTATTTATAGACTAACTAGGTAACTTGCAGTCCAAGGAACCTAAACCATTGGATCCTTAACACAAGGCCCAATTCGACAGAATAACATTTCGATAATACATACATACTAGAACAGACTTCGACTACAGTATGTAACAATAAGGCATCAACATGTGAACAAGCTTCGACTGCATGCTTGTCTCCTGTCGAAATACATGAAAGCTTCTCCTTCGACACAACATGAGTTCGACCCAAATCTCACAATAAAGAACAATGGAAATTTTCAAATGAAGATTTTGTAAAATATCAACCGCATCTTATGAAGAATATCCACAAGGGCATCTCAGTTCATATCCATTCCTTGCGAAATGCCCAGGGCCTAATTTATTAAGGATGAATAAAAGATGATGGATACATTGTACCTTGACTGAACCGCCGTTATTATTAGGATTAAATATACAACACCCTATGCAATGTAGACGAGTTTAGGATTAAATATACAACACCCCATGCAATGTAGGTGAGTTTCAGTTTATTCCTGTAAAAAAAAAAAAATTTGAATCCCACCTTGAAATATTAAAATTCTATGTCTTTTGCCTCCAAGTGTCAAAGTTATCCCGTGTAATATTTTTTTTTTTTGGTTTATCCCTAGATTCAGTGTTCAAATTACAAGCTTAAGCAGGTAAAAGAAAAAAATATATATTATAGGGGAGCAATCCAAAAAAAAATATTACAAGCGGGTAAAACGAAACTCGCCTATATTACATTTGTAGGGATGTTGTATATTTAAACCTTATCATTATTATTATTATTTATCATATATATTGTTTGAATTCTTTTATTGATTAGATACCTTTAAGTTGATTTATGATTTGATTTGTGTATGATGCAAAGTAGATATTCTAGCCTATGTTGACTAAAGATATTGTAAAAACCTTGAAACTAGTAAATTTGGGTTAACACTTAGTTTAATATTAAATTGTAGTTTGCTAAGAGATAAATATTTAATATGGTCAAAGTTTTAATTCCTAAGAGATTAAGGTTAAACATTACTGAAAATCAATAGCGTTGAATGGTATTTGGTTAGTTGTATTTAAAATAAAGATTGTAACGAAGACAATCAGTTAGGCTCATAACAAAATGGTTGAGGGTTCTATCTATCATTGGTTTGGTTGAATCTAAATCAGAGCAGATTGGCGTACTTATGCTACTTGCAATGGCGAACAACATTTTGAGACAGCTTTATTCCGTGCAAGACCATAAAACCTCACCCAAACTTCAGTCATTTTGTTTTGTTACATGCATGACACTACGCCAAACAAGACATTAGACAACGCTTTTTATGCCTTAGACAGCGCTTAAAAGCGCTGTCTAAGGTTGTGCTGTCGTAGGTAAAGACATCGTTTTTTATTTATGAAAAAGAGCTCTCTAAAGTATACATTAGAGGGCGTTTTTTCAAGAAAAAACGCTGTCTAAAGGCCCCCTTTAGACAGCGCTTTTTAAAGCGCTGTCTAATATATGCCTATAATTTTAGTTATCAATTTTTCTATACCTTTAGAGGGCGCTTTTTCAAAAAAAAGCGCTGTCTAAAGACCCCCTTTAGACAGCGCTTTTTAAAGCGCTGTCTAATGTTTACCTATAATTTTAGTTATCAATTTTTCTATACCTTTAGAGAAAAAGCGCTTTCTATTGTATATAGACAGCGTTTTTTTTAGAAAGCGCTGTCTTTTCTCTACGTATAATTTTAATGATTTTTTTTAAAAAGCTCATTTTAACCATTTTTTTAATGCAGAAACCTGTATAATTCAAGTCATTTCAATAAACCTGTATATTTCAAATTTCCATTAACAATTTCTAGTATGGTTCATTAACCATTTCCACTAATCCCATAAATCACATAAACCACATAAACCATTTCCATTATAATTCAAGTCATTTACATTAACCATTCACAAAACTATACAATTACATTCCAAAATCACATAAATAACATAAACCATTCACAAAACTATACTATCCCATAAAATAAATCATTCATAAAACTATACATTCACATAATCCCATAATCCTATACCTTATATATATATATATATATATATATATATATATATATATATATATATATATATGATTCTTTTTTCAATAAGGTATTCGCACAATTTCTCCTTAATTTCTTGCAATTTATCCTTCGTGTAATGAGAACACGCGTATTCATCAAAGTACTACATAACAAAACAAAATATGCATGATTTAGTTAAAAATAATAAATTATATGACATATCCGATAAATATTAAAATAAATCCTACGTTATAAATCCATGCATACCGTAATAGGAATCTCTAATCGATCCATTTGAATGATTTCTCTCATAGACCTCAAAACGAAATACCCGCAGTCTATGCCATTACGCTGACGAGGGCACTACACATAGACAAACAAATAAGAATTAATATATAGTTGTTTTGTGTTATTAGTAAATTAAAGTACCTGTATCTCAGTCCATATCTTATCTTTACCAAGCTTTCAACTTTGAACTCCTCCAATTATCACTGGTAATTGGAATATGCTGACGGACAAGTGAACCAATGTATGAAGACAACATTGAACCGTTAGGCTCAATTAGTTGGTTCTCATCACTCCAATGTACATCAAACTTGATCCCTTTATCTCTAGCACGGATGATTGACTTCATAATAGTTATTCCACGTTTTATTTCACTTTCTACATTCGAAGGTTCATTCTGAGCTTCATTTTCATCATGTGTCTCGTGTGTGTCGTCCTGGTTAGTAGCCATTTGACCTGTAAGAAAGAAAAAAACAAAAATTAAATGAGTACTCTTTCTCAATATATATAGTTAGTCACTATATAATAGCAATGTTGTGATTGGTTATGGCCATATATTTATGTTACAGGAACTTAACTTGGATGGTTTCATATACCATAACTAATTCACTATTTATTCTTTTTTCTATATAACCTACTAAGTTCTAATTTCAAGCTAATGTCATAACAGTCCAATTCATCAACAGCAAACTCTTTAGTGTTTTATCAAACTAACTATAACTAGTTTCACAATAAAAGAAAATTTTAACATAACAAATTTCTAAAAGAAACTAACTATAACAAATTTTAACATAACAAACTTCTATAAGTATAACTACTAACTTCTATAACTATAACTACTAACTTCTATGAAGAAACTAACTAACTTCTATAAGAAAATTTTAACATAACAAATTTCTAAAAGAAATTAACTATAGAAAATTTTAACATAACAAATTTCTATAACTATAACTACTAACTTCTAAAAGAAACTTTTAACTAATTTCTAACAATTCAACATCAAACTAACTTTCACAATTATACATTAACATAACAATTAGCTTACTAATCATCTCAAAAACAAGATTCGAAAAGAAAAATTCACATACAACACATTTCAGAAAAAGGAGAGGCATCTGCAGAAATTCTCACATACATCAGTTCATACCAGAGGAACCAAAACATACACCAGAAAAATTAGAGAGAAAAAGATTCGCATTCACACATCGAAATTGAACAGCAAACATACACACAGTTGAGAAAAGAGTCCCAGAACCCACACAGATACTCACACCAGTTCACACATCAGTACAGAAACGAAAAGACTCCGGGAGACACAAACATACGGAGAGAAGATACGCAGAAACAATACACACTCAGATTCACAACCACACTTATTCCCAGAAATCACAAATAACACACAGCACCAACAAAAACAACGGCAACAATATCACAGTGTTCGCGTATTCATAAAATTTAGGACAGGATTCAAGCAATATCAAACATTTATGCTAACATTTATCCTGATACATTTATATAAAACATTCACGTACAACAACAACAATGTTCCCTAACAATGTATAAAGCAAGAACAACAACAACAACGTACCTCTTCTTTTCGTTTTCGTCTTCTCCTTCACGAATGCAAGAATGAACGATGGCAACGGTGACGACAACGGTTTCAGAACGACGGCAACGGTGACGACAAAGGTTTCAGAACGACGGCAATGAAAGAAAGGGTTTTAGAAAGCATGCAAGAACGATTGAACGCAAGGGTTTCAGCAGAAAGAAACGGCCGAGAGCAGAAAATGAAAAGAAGTTTCTGAAAATAATATGAAATGTGTTTTATATTTTAATTCATATATGACCATAGAGGGCGTTTTTCAAAAAGCGCTTTCTTAAGTGCTACCTATAAGAGCGCTTTCCTTAGAAAGCGCTTTCTAAAGTGAGGAGAATTTAAGACCTATAGCAGCGCTTTCTGAAAGCGCATTCTAAGGTTAACCTATAAGAGCGCTTTTTTAAAGCACTTTCTAAGGTAAAACCTATAGCAGTGCTTTTCAAAAAGCGCTTTCTAAGGTGGCTTTCATTTAGGGCATTTAACAGCGCTTTCTAAAGGTTGTCTTTTACAGCGCTTTTTTTTAGCAAAATTTTTTAAAGACCTATAGCAGGGCTTTGTCCAAAAAGCGCTGTCTTTGGTGCGATGTGAAAAGCCAATTTTGTCGTAGTGTGGAATGAATTCCATAAACCAAGGGAAGAGCTCTAATATTCTAGCTGAATGGTTCCAAGCATCTAAGAGGCATGCTCTTCTAATGTCATCGAGAAAGGAAAAGGTAAATTCAAAGAAACCCCTGCCTAGTGAATTCATACACCATTTTCCCATATCCTTCAACAAAACAGAATGCTTTGAGCGTAAACTGACAACAAATAAATGCATGGAACCTCCTCACCATAGTATTCTTCCATGAAGGTTATGTTTACAAAAATCAACCCATGCTCTGTATTCATATTCTAGTATTGGGATTGAGATACAACCACCTTTATATACCGGTTGGGATAAATAAGATGTTGGAACTTGGAACATCACACACTCCATTAAGGACTTGAGTGAAATATTTTTGTTTAGGGAAGTGGTTTTAAGTATTGATGTTTTGTTTTAGAAGAATTTTGTTCGAGATAGGTCCACGGTGTGCTGGAAGGTTCCTTTGGAGGATGGTGTGAGACTTAATAGCTTAATCAGTGACATTTATGAAGATGCTGGCCAGCGTTAGGTTAGGATATATATATATATACATATATATATATATATATATATATATATATATATATATATATATATATATATATATATATATATATATATATATAACGTATCATATAAGAATGACGTTTTTATGTGAGAACATGAGAATGAATCTGAACCATTAGATTTTAAAATAAATGGTGGAGATTATGTGTTAGTTTTTTTTTTCTATTTCCTTCATCATTTATTTTATCTCCTCCATTTATTTTAAAATCTAAAGGTTCAGATTCATTCTCATGTTCTCACATAAAAATGACATTCTCATATGATACGTTCCCTATATATATATATATATATATATATATATATATATATATATATATATATATATGATCATTTTCATGAACCTTTTCTAGATAGGCCCAATTTAGATGGTGTCCATTTTCAGCTTCTCTCTTCCGATGAGTCTGAGATGTTGTCTTCTCCTTTAATTCAATCAGAGAGTGATCTTGTAGTCTCTCTTTGTGATGGGGATAAAAGTCTTATTCGCGATTATTTTAAGTTTGTTTTCCTTAAGAGGTTTTGGCACCTTTTATAGGATTATATGGGGACTATGTTTAAATAATTTCACCCCAAGTCTACCCTTCCTTGGAGTTTATCCTCTTTTCTGTGACTTTGGTTTTGAAGGTGGATTCCCTCTCTTAGCTAGAGGATTTTTGGGCTATTTTTCTTGTGGTTTCTTTGTATAAGCTTGTTGTCAAAGTTCTGGCGTCCATATTGGCTAAGGTGATGGAATCTCTAATATCTTCAAACCAATCCAATTTCATTAAAGGTTGTATGTTGGTGGATGAGGTTATGGCTGTTAATGAGGTTATGTTAGAACAAGATTTGTTTATGACATATATCTCTTGGGTTTTGATGATAACAAAGTATTTGAAAAACAATTAGGATTTCTAACTAGCTAGTTCTTATGTGCATTAATATATTTACTTGGTAAAACTGGTTCTGACACGGAAGAAGTTATGATCTGGTACTGATTAGAAAGATATCTCTAGTACAATTCAGAATCAGAAGCGTGCTTTACTTGCCTCTGAAACTGAGTAGTGTCACCTCAAGCTCTGTAATCAAAGTACTCGAGAATGGTTGTCATTATCTTCAGAAGATTGTGTTGTACTTGTTTCATAGAAGTATTCTCCAAACAATGGCCTTGTTCAATGGATAATTCTTTATCTATGAGTTCCAACAACTAATTTATTGGAAAAGAAGATGTACTAAAAGATTTGATCTGATTATTGTGGTTGGGGATGCTTTACTGACTCTGTCTTCAGCTATAAAATAAGCAGATGAATTGAAAATAAACAAAGAGAATAACGTTGTAGCTACAACTGAAATATACACACACTGCATTTAAATCAGCTTAAGAGAAGCTAATCTATTAGGAGTTCTTATTCTTGTATAGCTTAAGGAACCTTAGTGTCAAAGTGTGTTGTATTATATTGGAATACCTCATATTATTAATCAAGTGTTGTTGTAAGTTATTCCTTCTCTAAACAGTCAGTTTAGATAAAAGTCTCTTGTTGTGGGCTTGAGCATTGAAGTCTTAGATTCGAGGAATCTAAGCAGGAAGTCTTGGATTGAAGGTCTAAGCAAGGAAGTCTTAGACGTGAAGGGCTTAAGCATGAAGTCTTGAACTTAAGGGGTTTAAGTAAGAAAGTATTAGGATCTGAGAGATCTAAGCAGGAAGTCTTTAGCAGGTGCTGATTAAGCAAGGAAGTTTCGGGCTGAGGGTTTGAGATAAAAAGTCTTATACTTGAGTGTATAAGCAATTGTAATATGTTTGAATATAGTGAAAATATCTTGTGCTGCAAGGGAACTGGACTACTCTTTGTTGGAGAGGAACTAGTATAACTGATGTGTGTTTTTTGCTATTTTTATTTACTTCGGTATACTTTTCCGCTGCACTTGTTATCAGATTTTGAACTTGTGTTTAGAATATGAACTTTGGTTCAGAAGTAAAAGCGATTTGGAAAACACAATTCAACCCCACTTCTTGTGTTTTTTCTCACATTCAGTTGACATCAGAGCAAGGTATGTACGCAACACTTAACATTGGTACAATTAAAGATCCAACGAGAAAAACATGACTACTAAAGAGGATTTTCCTATGATTACAATGGTTCTGAAAGAAATCAATACTCTGCTAAACCACTTGTATTCAGTGGTGATTCCACTGAGTTTGATTAGTGGAAAGCAAGATGTACATGTATATCATTGGACTCGATGATGAGTTATGGGATATACTTGAAGACAACATTGAAATCACTGTTGACAGTGTGGGTATGGTATCTGATAGAAAAACTTTGACTCCAGCTCAAAAGAAAATCTACATAAAACATCATAGAGTTAGAGGTATTCTGGTCGACGCCCTACCACATGCTGAGTATTTGAAAATCATTGATAAGTCTTTTGGTAAGACCATCTTTGAATCTTTGTGCTCTACTTATGAAGGGAAACAGTAAGCTAGAGAAGCAAAAGCTAACTTGTTGGTACAAAAATATGAGTTATTCAAAATGAAGGGTGATGAGGATATTGAAACCATGTTCTCAAGGTTTATGCTTCTTGTATTAGGCCTTCAAGTGCTAAACAAGAGTTACTCTACTTTAGATCATGTCAAAAATATTCTAAGAAGTCTTCCTTTAAAGTTTAGACCTAAAGTAACAGCTATTCAGGAAGCTAAAGACCTAAATACGTTGTCTTTTGAAAGTTTAATCAACAATCTTCAGATTCATGAGATAGAACTGAATGGAGATGAGTATTTTAAGAAACTCAAATCTCTTGCCCTGAAATCTGCTTCTGAAAATTTTGGTGAAAATTCCAAAAGACTTTCTAACATCAATAAACATGATGAAACGTTTGAAGAAGATTCTGATGATGATGATGATATGACCTACTTCATCAGAGGATTCCAGCAAATGGTCAGAAGAAACAGAAGATTTTCTAAAAAAATATGAGATCTAACTTCAAAGAGAAAGATGAAGACAAGATCTGCTAGAACTGCAACAAACCTGGCCACTTCCGAAATGAATGTCCTGATCTTCAGAAAGACAATAAAAAGAAAGGAAGTTATCATAAGGATAACTTCAGGAATAGATTTAAGATGAACTTCATGGAAACATGGGAAGAGCTAGATGATGAAGATTCAGAAAAAGAAGATGAAGCAAATCTGGCGTTGATGGCTCACACATCTGAAGAAGTACTTCCAACTTAAATAAATTATGAAGACACAGATGAGGTATACTCTTATTCTGACTTTATTTTATGCATGAATGATCTCATGAGGCATTGTAAAGATTAAGCCTGTCGCATTCAAATTTTAAAAAGAGATAACTTCATTTTTAAAGAAGAATTAAAAGAAATCAGCACATCTCATGATGATTGTTCCACCTTAGGTAAGCATGATCCAACATTTCATAAGTTCATTACATCTGGCATTGATAGAACTAAACATGCATCTGTGATTTATGGACTTGGAAAAAATAATAGAGAAGGTTTGGGGTATGATGAAGAGTGTTCTAGTTCTAATGTGTCATTTCATAAAGTACTCCCAAACTCTTGCTCTTCTAGCATTTCTCAGACAATGTCAAGTAACTATTTTGTTCTTGCTGCTAATAATGGAAAAGTTATGAATCTGACTGAATCTATTGATTAGAAGTTGAAGGTTTATGTAATATCAGAACCTGATAATTCAGAAGCTCTGATTACATCAGTATCTAAAGCATCTGAATCACAGATTAGGAAAGATTAAAAAACTAAGATTGAAAATAACTCCAGTAAAAGTTTATGGAAACAAAAAATATGGAGTAAAGCTAAACCTTTCTACATGGCAAAAGGACATGATAGGAGAGAACCTGTCAAAACTAACAGGAAAGGACCCATATATGTATAGGTACCTAAATCTCAAATTTTCTTTGCAGCAAATATGCCTAAAGGAAAAGATGGGAAACCAATTGTGGTACCTAGACAGTGGATGCTCACGACATATGACAGGAGAAAGGCATATGTTCCAAACCCTGAATATGAAAGAGGAAAGAAGTGTAGGTTTTGGAGGAGGACAAAAAGGAAAGATCATTGGTACAGGTGCCATTGGTAACTCTGAAACTCTCAATAATAAAGTTTGGCTGGTAGATGGCTTGAAGCATAATCTACTAAGCATACATCAGTTGTGTGATAATGGTTGTGAAGTAATGTTTAATAAGAATTTCGGTTATGTTGTTAACACTGACAAAACTGTTATATTCAAAGGGAAAAGAAAGGGAAATGTTTATAAAATCAATCTTTCTGAGTTGGTTGATCAGAAGGTCGTTTTCCTAATGAAAATGAGTGATGAGAAATCGATTTGGCACAAAAGGTTAGGTCACACTAACTAGAGATTAATCTCTAAACTTAGCAAGCAAAAACTTGTTAAAGGGATGCCAGACCTTGACTATCATTCAGATGCTCTCTATGGAGCATGCCAAGTTGGAAAGATTGTGAAAACCTCTTTTAAAACTAAAAGCATTGTCTTTACCTCTAGACACTTAGAATTTCCTCACAATTATTTGTTTGGCCCTATTGGAACTACTTTAATCAGTGGGAAGAAATATGGTTTGGTCATTGTTGATGACTTTAGCAGATGGACTTGGGTAAAATTTCTTCGATCTAAAGATGAAACATACAAAGTGTTTAGCATCTTCTGAATTCAAGTATAATCTGAAATGGAAATGAAAATATTAAAATTAAGAACTGATCATGGTGGAGAATTTGAGAATGAGCCATTTGAATCTTTTTGTGAAAGATATGGAATTATCCATGAGTTCTCTTCTCCTAGAACTCCGCGACAAAATGGGGTTATAGAGAGAAAGAATAGATCCTTATAAGAAATGGCTAGAACCATGATTCATGAAAACAAACTTCTAAAGTACTTGTAGGCAGAAGCTATTAACACTGTTTGTTATATTCAGAACAAAATCCATATCAGACCAATTGTGAATAAAACATCGTATGAATTATTTAAAGGTAGAGGACCATGTATATCTCATTTCCATCAATTTGGATGTACTTGTTACATTTTGAATAATAAGGTCTACCTAAAGAAATTTGATGCTAAAGCTCAAAAGGGTATCTTTATGGGATACTCCGAACTCTCCAAAACATACAGAGTGTACAAATCTGAAACCGGAATGGTTGAAGAGTCTATTCATGTTAAATTTGATTACAAAATATATGACTATGACAAGTCAGAGTCTTTGGTTCAAGATTATAATCCCGCAGGTACTTAGAATTCTAAGGAACAACTTGTAATATGTATTCCTAAATAAAAGAGTATAGATAATGATATATCAGAATCTATTACTATAACTGAAGTAATACCATAAGTTGCAGAAACTGAAGTCACTCCTACTGGTCCTATTGTTAGTGATTCAAATATTGCTCAAAATAGTGTTGAAGCCTCTGTCATACCCCAAATTTTGACCACTAAGATTCCCATCATTGTGCAAACAATCATCACAATATGGATGTACCTTTGTGCCTCATCAGTCTCCCCAAAGATGGGTGAGCATTCACTACAATTAAAGAATTAGGGTTTCAAGCCCTCTCAGAGCACTTAAGACAAAGGATAAATCAAGAAATGACATGATCTTCAACTTTTCTAGCCTCTCAAACAACCAAAAGGGATCAAGAGGACTCCCACATCAAGAATCAAGCACAAGGTTGCAGCATTCCAAGTGGATTAAGCCTCAAGATCGCCAGTGTCACCAAATTAGGGTTTTGGTCGACCAAGGACTCCAGTTGGAATTTTTCCTCTGGGGATGAGCCAATGCTTCAAAGCATACCCTAAAATACTTCATGGGACCTCATAAACCCAATCATCAAGCTAATTTAGCCTCAGGGGGTGTATTCATAAAAAATCAGGAATTAGGGTTTCTTGACCTAATTCACCCCTAAGTTGACTTTTGGGACAAAGCATGAGCCAAAACCTCAAGACATGATTTGAGGGTCCCTAATACACTACATTGATCCATTTTCAACAATGGATTGATCCAAGAAGCTTGATTCACAAGTTTCAAGTTCATCAGAACCATAGTTAGGGTTTCGCGGAAAAAGTCAACTGTGCCTTTGAATTTTGACCAGGACATGCTCCCAAACCTCGGGACATGATTCAATACACCCTATAACACCTACGAAATCAATCTATCAAGTTTAATTTAGGTCAAGGACTTGATTTCATAGAGGATCGCACAGTTTGGAATTCATCTGATAAAAAGTCAACTATGCCCAAAAGTCAAAGTTTGACTTTTTGATTTTTTGATCAATTATGATTCCCTAACCCTAAAATGATGTTAATGTGTGATTGGAATCATCATTCATCAAGAAAAATCAAGAAAAGTGGGATAACTTGTAAAAAGGGTAACCATAAAAAACTTAGAAATTTTCTAAGTTATGGAACAAAGTGGCTAGGGTACCAACTTCCAAGGATCATAACTTGTGATCCAAGCAACCATTTTGGCTGATCCAAAGATGGATTTGTAGCTCTCATGGCATACTTTAAAAGTGTCAACTACACCTCATTCCAATTCTTGATGGATTTTTAGTTATGGAGTGACCAAAATGACAAAAGCATGAAAATGCCACTTTTTCCAACACTTAGTGAAATTTTCACTAAGTCTGAATCTGTTTCACTTTTTCAAAATGTAGGGGAATTTTTCACTTGGATCCAAAAAGTGTTAGGACAAACTATGATCACACATATGTTGTATCATATGAGAGCTTTCCAAAATGGCCAAGAATTCCATCAAATTCCATTTGAGCTAAGAGTTATGACAGTGGCAATATGCCTTACTACAACTGTCATGGCAAGGCAGATTTGTGCATTTTGCTCGATTTGATCAAATTGTGCAAATGACAAACAAGTTTATCCATATGAACACCTCAGGGGGAGACCAAGGAGGAACAAACACTGATCCCTAAGCCCCCAAGTCTTTGGAACTAAAAGTAGCATGCCAAACCTAAAAATGCCTAAAAGAGGGACAAGACTCCAATTTTGTTTTGGAGTATTCAATGGATGCACCAAGGTGGCATGAACTGAGCCTTTTCCAACTGAATGAGTCAAGGATGATCTCTGAACTAGGGAACCAAAGGCCTATGCTCTAACCTCTAGTCAATGGCTGGAGGAGACTTAAGATTCCAAAGTGATGCAATTGGACAATGAGCTGCTGCAGTTGCCATTCACTATTGCTTGCAAAACAAACTTGCTCTACTATAAATAGAGCTCATTTGTGCTCAGTTTAAGTAAACCAAAGGCCTACAACACCTGCCTTTCTCAAAATCATCTTCTCACTTTCAAAAATGCCTTTCTTAGCAAGTCACTATCAATTTTTTAGTAGAGAGCAATTCCACACAAACCAATTGCTCTAACACCTCATAAACATCATATGTGAGCTGATCAAACACTAAACACACAACTGTAATACTGATTTCTCATAATCACCAGTCACTTGCTCAAGTTTTCAACCAAGTTGCAGTTGAGATGCCATGAAGTGATCCAGCCATTTCCAATCAAGTCCAAGCATTCAAACACACTCCATATGGTGTAGGGAAGCTATTCAGATCATCACAACTTATCTGTAACACCTCCAACTCAAAAATCACATTGCTCTTGCTGTCACGACCTTCAAGTAAGCCTAAACTTGGTCATCTCTTCACCTATGCATATTTCCTCGCACAATACTTTTGCCAAATGTTCATAATCATGCATAGAATGTTTCCCCTCAATTAATTGCTTTGTTTGAATCGTGTAACAAAATTCTCAGCCTTTATGCAAATTTTAGGGTTCTTGAGGTTTTGTCTTGATTTCTTATTCCATGCTTAAAGTAAATGAAATTAAAGACCATAGACATGATCGTGAGGTGAAAACGAGCAGATTGATATGTGGATTGTGTGATTTCATCAAGTATTCAGTGAGATTGGATAGAAAATGCAAATCTGAGCAAAACTCCCTTCGCGCGTGTTCTTGGCCCATGTTCTTGGCACCTTTTTCACAAATTTGAATATTTGAATTTTGTGATTTTATTTAATTGATTCAAAAATTAATTTCTCTCTGAGTTTTAATGATTTTGAGTTGATTCTTTTTTTAATAATTCACAAAAATGTTAAAATATTTTATTTTTCCAAAAATTCCCAAAAATATTATTTATTTCATATACTTGATATTTTTGCAAAGAATTAATCTTTTATTTGTTTTTAACATTTAAAATATTTTTTCCTCCTTGATTTTCCAGATTTAATTGGTTTCCAATCATTTTGTGGATATAAACATGATTTTTGAAACATTGATCCAAGGTCACACTCATTTTTCACATGTTATTGTAGCGAGCGATTTTGGACGTGGTTCTTAAGCACTGTCGCTCTGGGGTTACTACAGGTCGATTCATTTTTTATCCTATTGAGCTGACTAAGGAAGGGAAATAGATGTCTCCAATTAACCCTGCTTGTATACTGAGTTTAAACAGCGGTCTGTTAGGTTACGGATGCTATATGGTAATGGGGCCTCTTTCTTCTTACTTTGTTTAGAACGAAACACCGGGAATGTTCATGGAGAATTTTGTTAGGATGCTAGGACTGATGCTTTTCGATTGATATGTGAAGGTATTGGATTTAGGGCTTTGGATTAGTGTGCTCGCTAAGATTTTTCTTTCAATCTTATGCCTACGTATTCCCGTTTACCGAAGCAGGGAAATCAGAGCGATCGTAGTTCCTCCTATTCTATGGGAGGAAATGGTGTTTTGGTGTCTTGTTCAAAGCCCAAGACGTGAAGCTGAAAAGGTGGTTTATATCTTGTTCAAAGCCCAAGATGTGAAGCTGAAGGGTCTATTTGTATCTTGTTCGAAGCCCAAGATGTGAAGCTAAAAATGTGTTGTCTTTAGAGAGAATTTGTCATCTCTAAAGGGGGTCTGTTTGTCACAACTGTTGGGTGACTGACTATAAAGGAGGATTACTTTATTCGGGATATGTGAATCCTAGCAATGCCATAATTTCCTTTATAGGGGTTTTAACCTGAAGGAGAAGACTTTAACTCAGTGTAGAGCAATGCTATCTTTCCTTAGGAATTTCTCATGCTAAAAGAGGGACAGTGGCGTGGATGTAAATAATCCAAAGGCTTTCCGCTTACAGCAATTAGATGAAAGGAGTTGTTGATGTTTGTATCCTGTGAACGAGGCACAGTTTTGATGCTAAAAGGTTGATTGACTCAACCGGGATTTTTCTTATACAAAGCCTAAGAGGAGGCTATTGATCCAATAAGAGGATGCTTTTGTGTCTCGTACGAAGCCCGAGAGGGAGGTTAAAAGGAGTTGACTCAACAAGAGAGTGCTTTTAGTCGTGTCTTGTACGAAGCCCAAGACAGATGCTAAAGGTTGACTCAACAAGAGAGTCTTTTATACTCAATAAGAGAGTGTTTTGTATCTCGTACGAAGCCCGAGATGGAGGCTAAAAGGAGATTGACTCAACAAGAGAGTCTTTTATACTCAACAAGAGAGTGATTTTGTATCTCGTACGAAGCCCGAGATAGAGGCTAACAGGAGATTGAGTCAACAGGAGATCCTTTTATACTCAACAAGAGAGTGATTTTGTATCTCGTACGAAGCCCGAGATGGAGGCTAAAAGGAGTGCTGCTTCAGTTGAGTGACAGGTCCAGTAGGTTGGTTAAAAGAGAAAACCAGTTCTTATAAAGAGACTGATTAAAGGTAAGGCTATGCTTTGGGATTGATCAGAGGATCAGGGTTATTTCCTGTTCTTTAAGGAAATGGGGAATTCAAAGGGTATTGGAGATTGTTCGAGTCTACTGGTGTTTTTCCCTACTTGAGAATGCCTTCGAGACTCAAGGAGATTAGACTGTCCAAGTATAGAGTTTTATCTTTTGTACTATGCTTAAAGAAACAGTAGTAGTACGTTCACGGTAGAAAGATCTAGACTCTTTGAAAGACTGTTCTATTAAGATGGCTAATTTATGTTCCTATACCTCTAGGAGGTCGTCGAGACAATTTGTACGAAGCCCAAGAAGAGGCTGGAAACTTTTAAGAAGCCGAGGGACAATTTGTACGAAGCCCAAGAGGAGGCTCTCTTCCCGAAGGAAGAATCCTTATACGAAGCCTAAGAGGAGGCTGTGAATACTTCTAAGAAGCCGTGGGGTCCTTGTACAACGCCCAAGAGGAGGCGGGGATGCTTTTAGGAAGCCTATGGGTCCCGAAACCCCGAGAAATTCAAGACAGGCTATTCACAGAGAATAGATCAAGCCAGGGAAGTCTGAGAATTTGGAAGAAACTCAAGAGATGCCATTCACGGAGAAAAGATCATCTCTGGGGAGTAGAGTTTCTTTGACAATTAAAGGTGATAGCCGAAGAGAAGACTGTATCTGGTGATCCTATGGGGGATCTAGTTTTGTCTATTTAAGAGTGATCAACAGGGCTTAGTGCTAGACGTAGTTGCCGGGGAAACTCTAAATATCTATACTAGTATTACACATTTGATATGAGTTTATGAAAGAAGACTTACAGTGAAACAGCCCCACAATACATTTATATGTATATGAAAGCGGATAAAGAAAGCATATAAACACTTACTCGGTTGTAGAGCTTCCATGCTGTTTGGTTAGTTGTTCAACAAAGAAAGATTGAAAACAATAGTATATTCAAAATTAAAGGAGAAAGTATTTTGAAACGATGTTGGGGCTTACAGCTCAAGGAGAGGCCTAAGGTTTATTAGTGATCGCACTGTCGTTTTGTACAGAGGGACTTATACAAGTGACTGAGGCCCAAGAAAGGTTTTCTGTACAAGGGGATGGGTCTTACACTCTCTTAAGAGGCCCAAGTGTTTAAAGAAAAATAATGGGGCTTACAACACGAGGGTAGGCCCAGATGATTGGTTTTTTTACTGGCGATCGCGCCGAGGTTTTCTTTTAACACAGGGGGACTTATACAATGTCTAAGGCCCAAAAAGTTTTGGTTAAAAGGGGATTGGGTCTTACACTCTAATAGAGGCCCAAGAGATTTATTTTTGTACAAGTGGTGGGGCTTATAGCTCAAGGAGAGGCCCAGGGTCATTTGTTTGAAAATGGTGATCGCGCCGAGATTTTTGAAAACGCGGTGGGTCTTATACAATGCTTTGAGGCCCAAAATGGTTTGGTTTTCAAAGGGGGTTGGGTCTTACACTCTAATAGAGGCCCAAGAATAATTTTGAATGGGTCTTATAGCTCGAGGAGAGGCCCAAGATTTGTTTTTCAACGGACGATGATCGTGTCGAACTTTTTGAAATACAACGGGACTTATACAATAAGTGAGGCCCAAAAAATAGGTTTGTATTTACAAAGGATTGGGTCTTACACTCTATTAGAGGCCCAAGTGTTTGAAATTGTTTGATGAGGGTGAAAATCAAAGAAACCCTAATTTGTTATTCTTTAAAAGTAAATATTTAAAGAAAATCCAATAAAATACCAAATAAGTTTGAATAAACCATTTGTGATTTTTGTTTAAGGTTTGACAAATGAGGGATTAATCACAAGGTGAATTAAAACTCACTTGGTTTTGATTTTCAAAGTAAATATTCACTTTTAAAATGTTTAAAAACATTAAAAAGGAATTTATTCACAAAAATACTAATTATATTAAATAAATAATATAAACTTAATTTTTTTGTGGAATAAAATATTTCAACATTTTTGTGATTTTTTGCAAAAAGAACTAATAAAAAATAATTAAAATTGAAGGAGTTATTAATTTTCCAATTAATTAATAAAACATGAAAATATTGGAAAAAATTGCAAAAATGTGAGAAAACACAAAATGGCATGAGTGGGGTTTGAACCCACGACCTCAAGGTTATTGGGCGCGTGCCTTACCACTGGGATGGTGATACATCCATTGCTTGAAGTGAAACCACAAATATACAAGGCTTGCCTTGTTTTTGGCCTGGCCCAAGGCAAGGCAAGGCAAGTTTTGGGTCAGAAACGCGAAGGTCATAACTTTCTCATTTCTCCATGGTTTGAGACAAAATTTATATGCAACTGGCCTAGAATTTCACAAGGAATCCAATGGTGGTGGTATTTTTTTTAGATTATACTCCCTCCTCAAAATACGATAGTGGTTTTGAAAAGGGCCTATAATTGCATTTTCTATGCTACACTTTGATGCTGGCATGAATTACATGATGAATTGGTTCAAACACAACATATATAACATGTATGAGGTGTGTATGATCAGTGGACTTCAAAGCAATGCATATTTTGGAAAGTTCAAGTCATGATGCTTACCTCTTTTTGAGCTTTTGGAGTTTTCAGTGCAATCTGCCCAACTTCTTGTTCCAGAAATGGTTTGATGCTTTGGACACTCTCAAATGACCCCTTAGAAGCTTTAAGGATGGTTGGAATCAGCTGGAACTTGCAAAAACACAAACTGGCCCTTTCTTGCAAAAGGGGTTAAAATGTGCAAAATAACAACTCTCTCAAATGGTGTTCCAGATGGGGGGAACCATTTGGGACAGTTCAAGGATGTTATTTGGAGTGTGTTTGAGGTTTTATCTGGTTTGGAAAGTGACTGAATCAAGACATGGCTTGAAAAATGCACAAAAGGCCTATTTTGAGGTTTTGAGAGGTGACTTTGTGATTTTGGTGTTACAGGTCACTTTTGATAGTTTGGATCACCTACATATGATGTTTATGAGGTGTTAGGATCATGAGTTGTGATGGAAATGCTCTTTAACTTAAAAACTCAGAGTTACCTTGCTAAAGAAGGCATTTTGGCCTAAAGAGATGGATTTTGAGGAAAGCATCTGTTTGATGGCTTTGGTGTACTCAAACTGAGCACAAATCAGCTCTATTTATAGTAGAGCAAGTTTGTTTTAGGATCAATAGTGAATGGCAACTGCAACAGAGGTTTGGCTAATGGTTGCACTTTGGAATCCAAGTCTCCTCTAGCCATTGACTAGAGGTTAGGGCACAGGGTTGTGGTTCCCTTGGTCTTGGATAAGTCTTGACTGAATTCAGTTGCAAATGTGTCAGTCTATGCCACCTTGGTGTATGTATTGAATGCTCCAATCCAAAATTGGAGTCTTGTCCCTCTTTTAGGCAATTCTAGGTTTGGCATGCTACTTCTTGTTCCAAGGACTTTGGAGGCTTGGCTCAGTGTTTGTCCCCTTTAAATTTGATCCTCAGATGTGTCCAAAGTGATGACAAGGCTTGGAATTATCTGATTTTTCCTAATCGAGCAAAAATGCAAAATTCTGCCTACCCTTGGCAGTTTTCAGCAAGGCATATTGCCATTATCATATCTCATGGCCCAAGTGGAATTTGGTGATGTTCTTGGCCATTTTGGAAAGCCCTCATATGATACAACAACAGTTTGATCATATTTGGTTTTGATACCTTTTGGATCCAAGTGAAAAATCCCCCTACATTTGGAAAAAAGTGAAGGCAGATTCTGACTTAGTGAAAATTTCACTGTGTTGGAAAAAAGTGACATTTTCACTTTTTGTGATTTTGATCATTCCATAACTTAAAATCCATGATGAATTTGGAAGGAGGTCAGTTCTAAGCTTTTGTAGAGGGTAATGAAAGCTACAAATCTAGCTTTGAATAGGGAAAAATGGCCTTGTGGTTTAGGAGTTATGATCCTCCAAAGTTGGTACCCTTGCCACTTTGTTCATAACTTAGAAAATTTTCTAAGTTTTTATGGTTACCCCTTTTACAAGCTATCCAACTTTTCTTGATTTTTCTTGATGAATGATGATTCAAATCATACATTAACATCATTTTAGGGTTAAAAAACCATTTTTGTGAAAAATCTCAAAAAGTCAAAGTTGACTTTTGTGCATAGTTGACTTTTTGTCAGATGAATTCCAAATTGTGCGATCCTCTATGAAATCAAGTCCTTGACCTAAATCAAACTTGATGGATTGATTTCATAGGTGTTATAGGGTGTATTGAATCATGTCCTAGGGTTTGGGAGCATGTCCTGGTCAAAAGTCAAAGCTACAGTTGACTTTTCTCGCGAAACCCTAATTGTGGTACTGATGAAATTGAGACTTGCTGCTCAAGCTTCCTGGATCAATCCATTGTTACAAATGGATCAATGTGGTATGTTGGAGACCCTCAAATCATGTCTTGAGGTCTTGGCTCATGCTTTGTCCCAAAAGTCAACTTAGGGGTGAATTAGGTCAAGAAACCCTAATTCCTGATTTTTGATGTATGCATCCCCTGAGGTCAAATTGACTTGATGCTTGGGCCCATGAGGTTCCATGGAGTATTTTAGGATATGCTTTGAAGCATTGGCTCATGCCCAGATGAAAATTTCCATCTGGAGGCCCTGGTCGACCAAACCCTAATTTGGTGATGCTGGCGATCTTGAGGCTTGATCCACCTGGAAGGGAGCAGCCTTGTGCTTAATCCTTAAAGTGGGAGTCCTCTTGATCCATTGTAGATGTTTGGGAGGTTAGACATGTTGAAGATCATGTCATTTCTTGATTAATCCTTTGTCTAAGAACTCTGAGAGGGCTTGAAACCCTAATTTTGACTGTAGTAAGTGTTCACCCATCTTTGGGGAGACTGATGAGGCAAGATGGTTCATCCATATTGTGATGATGATTTGCACAATGATGGGACATCTTAGTGGTCAAAATTTGGGGTATGACAGTTTTCATTACTTTTTATTAATTTTTTTAACAAAATTAATTCCTTTTTAAAACAAAATTAGGGTTTTGATTAATTCAACCCTCATCAATCATTTTCAAACACTCATGAGCCTCTAATAGAGTGTAAGACCCAACCCCTTTGTAAATAATTCCTTTTTGGACCTCACACATTGTATAAGTCCCTCTGTATATTTTCAAACGTTCGGCGCGATCGTCGCATTTTTAACAAAATCAACTGGGCTTCTCCTTGAGCTATAAGACCCATCTTTATTCATTTTTAAACTCTTTGGGCCTCTAATAGAGTGTAAGACCCAACCCCTTTTTGAAACCAAAATGATTTGGGCCTCAGATGTTGTATAAGACCCACTGTGTTTTCAAAAACCTCGGCGCGATCGTCGTTTTCAAACAAATAACCATGGGCCTCTCCTTGAGTTGTAAGTCCCATCTCTTGTACAAAAATAAATCTTTGAGCCTCTAATAGAGTGTAAGACCCATCCTCTTGTACATAAAAACTTTTTGGGCCTCACATATTGTATAAGTCCCTCTGTATAGTTTTCAAGACAACGGTGCGATCATCGTTAAAACTTGGGCCTCTCCTTGAGCCGTAAGCCCCAACAATCTTTTCAAAGCACTTTCTCCTTTGATTTTGAATTCAAATATATGTTGTTATCAAAACTTTCTATAATTTCTTTGTTGAACAACTAACAAAACAACATGGAAGCTCTACAACGGGTAAGTGTTTATCCGCTTTCATTTACCGCTTTCATATCTTTTTACATACTTGTCACATATCAATTGTGTAATACTGTAATTTCAAGACTTACCGCTTTCTATGTATATAACTGTATTGTGGGGCTGTTTCACTGTAAGTCTTCTTTCACATCCTTTTATATACTTGTCACATATCAACTGTGTAATATTAGTATAGTTATATAGAGTTTTCCCCGACAACTACGTCTAGAACTAGGTAAAGCCTGTTGGTCTCTCTCGAATACAAACAAAACTAGATCCCCATAGGATTCCAGATACAGTCTTCCCTTCTTTTGGGGTTAAACAATATGGAACAAAGAGAATGTCAGTATTCTCGGTGAACCTTTTCTCAGACTGTCACCCTTAGAAATTGTCAAAGAAACTCTACTCCCTAGAGTTGATCTATTCTCCGTGAATAGCATCTCTTGAGTTTCTTCCAAATTCTCAGAATTTCCTGGAATGATCTCTTCTCTGTGAATTGCATTTCTTGAACTTCTCTTGGTTTGGGGACCCACAGGCTTCCTAAAAGCATCCCCGCCTCCTCTTGGGCATTGTACAAGGACCCTTCGGCTTCTTAAAAGTTCTCATGCCTTCTCTTGGGCTTCATAGAAGGACCTTCACTACCTCCTAAAGGTATAGGACAGAACTTAGTCATCCTTCGTTAGAGCTGTCTTTCTAAAAGGAGTCAAAACCTTCAGACCAAATTTAGGGTTGATACTCATCCCTTGAACGAGTCGGGCTCCTCTTGGGCATCATACAAAAGATAAAACTCTACCAGTAGACTTGGATAGTCTAATTCCCTTGAGTCTCGAAGACATTCTCAAGCACCTTTCAAACATAGGAGAAACCCCAGATTCTGGATTAATCTCCAGCCGAGTTAGAACTTTGCGGGTTCTAAAAACCCTTCTTTCTCCCAAAATTCCCCAACCCGGGTCAGATAACACTATCTCAAGCCAGAGCCTCAAGGTTTTTGATATATCAATTCCTTTTGCATTCCCCTGCAAGGATCGATTCCCTTCTTGGACCTGCCTCGGGATCTTAAGAATCCCCGACAGAAGTACAACCTCCTCTTAGGCTTTGTATAATGATCCTTCCTCAGAAAATTCATCCTCCTCTTGGGCTTTGTACAATGATTCCCCCTATCATAGTTAACCTTTTTAGACTCTCTTGTTGAGTCTATCACTTTTCAATACTCTCTTGTTGAGTCACTTTCCTTTTAGCCTCTATCCTGGGCTTCGTACGAGACAACATATCACTCTCTTGTTGAGTATAAAAGACTCTCTTGTTGAGTCAATCAACTTGTCCGACTCTCTTGTTGAGTCAACTTTTTTAGCCTCCGTCTTGGGCTTCGTATAAGACAGATAAAAGTACTCTCTTGTTGAGACAACCCTTTTAGCCTCTATCTCGGGCTTTGTACGAGACAAATAATAAGCACCCTCTTGTTGGGTCAATAGCCTCCTCTTAGGCTTTGTATAGAGAAATCCCCGGTTGAGTAAATCAACCTTTTAGCATCAAAATTGTGCTTTAATCAATGCATACGAACATCAACAGTTCCTCTTCAGAGATGACAAGTTCTCTCTCAGTCAAACCCTTTTAGCTTCAATCTTGGGATTTGAACAAGACACAAAAAACCCTTTTGGCTTCATATCTTGGGCTTTGAACAAGATACAAATACCCTTTTAGCTTCAATCTTAGGCTTTGAACAAGACACCAAAACATCTTTTTCCTCCCTTAAAATAGGAGGGAACTACAATTGCTCTGATTTCCCTGTTTCGTTAAACGGGAATACGTAGGCATAAGATTGTGGAATCTTAGCGAGCATACTAATCAAAAACTCAAAGCCCAGTAGCTCCATACATCAATAAAAAAGCATCAGCCCTAATACCTCACCAAAAGCCTCGCAAATAGTCCTGACACGGTATTCTTAAGAAAAATAACTTAAGACAGACCCCCCCTTTTTGATAGCATCTGTAAACCAACAGTCATCTGTTTAAGCTCAGTATACAAGCAGGGTTAATTAGAGACATCTATTTCCCTTCATTAATCAGCTTCACAGGATAAAAAATAAATCGAACTATAGTACCAAAGCAATAGTGATTCGAAACCACAAAAATCGCGCTACAGAAGAATGGCGACCACAGTGGGAGGCATTTCTCTCTCACAGTCTTAGGTAGAAAGCCTTAAATTCACCAAGTACCAAAGAAATGGCGACTCTGCTGGGGAGTCATTGTCTGTATAGGATCATAGGACTAGAGGTCTAGGATATTAGGACAAATATATATACTACTTTTCCTAATTGATATCCGTGTTTATCTTTCTGCTAATGGGAATGTGTGTGATGCCGCATCTGGAAAGATTGAGTATACACCTAAGATAAGTGATGGCACTAGACGGGTAATCTTACAGGGAGTGACTCCTAAATAAGAGGTCCTGGTCGACCATCGAATAAGTGAAGATGCCCTTTGCGGATTAAATGACTATACGACTTCGGTTGTTAAAAGCAGATTGTTCGATTGGGTTATCTGAGAAGCTGAGGATTTTAGTAGGCTGAAACCATTTTGTAGTGCGGAAGCTATCGAAAATAGGTTTCACGCGATACTACCCTCATTTGAGATTACTCTAAGATGCTACACCTCACTTGGTGATCCGCTTGTTGTCGTTATCCCAAGAGGGATCAGTGATTTTGAGGACAGGTACAAAAATCACCAGTATAACCTTTGGGGATGGGTAGAGCCTTGACTTCATGACACCGACCCTTTGACCCCATGTTTTTCTATGTTTTTGTGTGCTGCATTCATACATTCATTTAAAAAAAATTAAAACAAAGAAAAATTTTCTCTTCTAGTCTCTCCTTTTTCAAATTAAACTAAGACAATGATTGCAAATGTCAGAGAAAGAGATTGCGTTATGGATTTCGGTAGAAGGAGGACTCACAAGTACACCTTCAAGGTTCCAAAACTAGAGGATTTAAGGGGGTTGGCAAGGATGATAACTTTCCCTGAGGCTTTCAGAGCTAAGTATGGAGGACTTCTATCTCTGTTAAGGGTCAATGTAATTGAAGGAATCCTGTCCACGCTAATCCAGTTCTACGATCCGGTCTATCACTGTTTCACATTCCCAGATTATCAGCTAGCACCAACACTGGAGGAGTACTCTCACCTGACTGATTTAGCTATCACTGATCAAGCTCCCTTTTCTGGACTGGAAGAAATTCCAAAGGAGCAAACCATTGCAAGAGCAATCTATTAGGACGAGTCAGAAGTCAGGACTCACATGATCATTAAGGGTGGTATCCAGGGTTTGCCAGCCCAGTTTTTGATATAAAAAGGCTCTGTACTTTGCTAGTATAGGGAACGTGGCTGCTTTCGAAAGCATCTTTGTTTTGCTTACCTACGGGTTATTTCTGTTTCCCAACATTGATAACTTCGTTGATATCAATGCCATTAAGATTTTTCTAATTGGAAACCCGGGTACCGACCCTGCTCGCAGATGCTTATCATTCTGTACACTTAAGGAATTTGTACAGAGGAGGAATGATCACATGCTGTGTACCCCTGCTATACAAATGGTTCATTTCCCATTTGCCAAAGTCTGCTGCATTTTGGGATCAAAAGAGTACTTTACGTTGGTCGCAGAGAATCATGTCTCTTACCAACTCTGACATCGATTGGTACAATCGAATCTATGATGGGGTCAGAATCATTGACCGTTGTGGAAACTTCCCAAATGTAGCCCTCATAGGAACTAAGGGAGGAATCAATTATCATCCCGTTTTAGTTCGTCGTCAACTCGGATACCCGATGAGGCATGTCCCACGTAATGCTCATCTGGAAGGTCTTTTCTTCAAGGAAGGAGAAGACGACAGAGCACTAAAGACAGAAATAGTGCATGCTTGGAAGCATGTTCACAGGAAAGGAAGAGAGTCTCTTGGAAAACCAGACTGTGTCTCTGTGGAACCTTATCTCCACTGGGTACAAACTAGAGCTCTCAAGCTGAGGATGCCTTACCCTCGTCAGGAAGTTCTTCCGTTAAGGGACCCTGTCCTTTATTTTATGTTTGATATAGAAAAACTTCAGGTTACTCTCAACAAAGTTCAACATGAAAAGAAGTCTTGGAAGAACAAGTACCGTATTCTCAATGTGGAGCGTAAGAAAATACAGCAACTATTGAAAGATAAAGATGTTCTGATCGAGATTTTAGAGCAACATGCTGTAGAGAATCAAGAAGACCAAAGGAATTTGCTCGCTCCTTTCACTTGGCAAAGGAATGAAAACCCGACAACGGCTCAAGAGCCCCGGTCAAAGAAATGGAAAGTACCGGAACCAGCACCTGAGCTCTCCTCAGAGAGGACTCGGGACCCATATGTTTAGATTTCCTTTTACAGCACTATGTAAATTACTGTATTTCCATTTCTGCAATCTTTGAATTCAATAAAATGGGGTTTCCCCACTGTTTGATATTTATAATCCAATTGTCGAAGTTTACTTTGAATAACAAAAAAAAACAGAATATAATCGTTGCATATCATTCACCATTCTCGCATAAACGCATTCTTCTTCCCTGCGAATCTCACATCTGTGTCTTGATTCTAGCGTCAAACTGTCTCATTCGTACAATACTCGGGCCAACATTCAAAATAAAATGGATAATCTCGAGGAAGATAACAGATAGCTGACAGAAGAAATCGACGCTCTGAGAAAGGATCTGAGAAAACTTCACGGTGACATGCAAGCTCTGGCAACAGCTCAGAGGCAACAACAACATACTGTGATATCAGAGATCACATCAACGCCCATAGTGGAAAAGTATGACCCTCGGTATACCATGCCTAAAGATCGTCCCTGGGGCATGCCACTCAACTATATCCCGGAAGGATATATTCCGCCGATCACTGAAGATCCGGAAACTGCAGCAGGAACCGCTGGGCCTAAAGGTTACAAACTTCGGGAAAACGAAGATGACGGGGGCATGACAACAATTCCTAAAGGATACAAACTTCGAGAGGCGCCAAGAGTCTCTGCCGTAATGACTATACCACCACCCGTGGTACACACTGTCCCGGAAGGACAGATTCCCCAGATACCTTCTGGTGGAAACGAAAGTATGGATAACAGAATGAAGGAGTTCAAGGAACAGTTCCTGGAAATGCAGAAGGAACTGTAAGCCATTCGCGGTCAGGATCTATTTGGAACAGACGCCGCAGACCTTTGTCTGGTCCCCAATGTGAAAGTTCCGCACAAGTTCAAAGTGCCCGAATTTGAAAAGTACAAGGGTAAATCTTGCCCTCAAAGCCATTTGGTGATGTACGCTCGGAGGATGTCAACACAGACCGAAAACCACCAGCTACTGATCCATAATTTCCAGGATAGTTTAACCGGTGCCGCACTTAAGTGGTGCATGGGTTTAAACCGCACTAAGATCATTACTTTCAGGGATCTCGGCGCTTTCTTCATTCAACAATATAAGTATAACCTGGATATGGCGCCGGACAGAGATCAACTCAGAGCCACGTCGCAGATGAACAAGGAAACCTTTAAGGAATACGCTCAGAGATAGCGTGAAATTGCCGCCCAGATTTGTCCACCTCTCGAGGAAAAGGAGATGACAAAGATCTTCTTGAAAACCTTGAGCTCATTTTACTACGACAGAATGGTCGCCAGTGCGCCCAGTGACCTCACCGAGATGGTGGGCATGGGAGTTCGTCTTGAGGAAGCAGTCCGAGAAGGACATTTAGTTAAAGACGCTGGATCATCAAGTGGTACAAAATGATACGGTAGTGCTCTCCCTAAGAAAAAAGAGCAGGATATTGGGAATATCTCTCTCGAAAAGCAAAGGCAACGATACCAACCAGTAGCAGCTGTAACTTCTGTTATCAATCTTGCGCCTGTTCCAACGTATCAACCTCAGGTTGCGCAAAGCCAACCGAATCAACATCAATATTTGCAAAGGACACAACAGCCTCTTCAGCAGGCTCGTCCTCCATATAACAACAACCGTACAATGCGACCACCAGGGTTCCACCTTATACCGATGTTGTACATAGAATTGTTTCCACTCTTACTGGTCAAGGGACACGTCCAAACCAGGTCTCCTCTTACAGTACCGGAGAATCCTCCTTTTTGGTTTAAAGCGGATCAGACTTGCTCTTACCATTAAGGAGGACCAGGGCATAACATAGAAAACTGTCTCAGTTTCAAATCCGATGTGCAAAAGCTTGTTAGGAGCGGGGTATTATCTTTCAAAGATATGAATCCGAATGTTCTCATGACCCCGTTGCCCCAACACGAGAAAGCTGCAGTAAATTTGATAGAAGGAGAGTCTAACAACAACTATCAAATTCATGATGTACTCTTATTGAGGACCAATCTGGTCAAGATGCATCGCAGACAGAGCGGGTATGGCCATATACCACCTCACAATTATCACCAGTGTGATATCTGCTCTAAAGACAACCAAGGATGTTCTGTGGTGCAATCAGATCTACAGGAACAATTGGATCTCGGGTGGATCCAAGTGCATCGAGTTCGTGAAGTTAACATGACTTATGCAAATTCCAACATCATTCAGAACCACAACATCCGTGCGATGAATGTTAACTTAGTGGCAATGCACTCAAGGCAAAGCCAGTATCATAATCTGTTGCGACACGATTACAATTCCTGTCCGATTTGCTCGGTAAACAATCAGGGTTGTTCTTTTATACAAGAGGCCCTCCAGCGTCAGATGGATCTTGGATGGATCTAGGACTACCATGATAAAAATCCTTATCAGATCAACATGATTCAAATCTTTGATGTTCATTTAATGAATACCAACTTGGTGGAATTACACGCTAAGCAAGTCCAGCTCGGCTTTCTGATTTTGCATCATTATCAGAACTGTCCAGTGTGCCGTGAGAGTAATCAAGGATGTGCTCTCGTTCAAAGGACTTTACAACACTTGTTAAACCACTGGTGGCTTCCGATCTATTTAGACGAAGACACACAAAAAGTCAGTATGATTAATGGGAACCCTACTAGGCATCAAAGTTAGGATGTTCAATCTATGGAAGCAGACCTAGTGAGGTTACACTGCATTCAAAGCGAACGTGGCCAGGTGCCACCACATAACTACGAGCGCTGTAGAGGCTGCTCAAAAAATAACCAAGGATGTTACCTCGTGCGAGAAGCCCTTCGGAGCCAGTTGGATCGCGAAGAGATTCAACCATGTCCAGTTTCGGGGTCCATCAACTTGATGCCCGACTATTTCGCTGACCAGATCAAGGATGTTGTTGTAATCTCTGATCGCGAAAGGACCAAAGATGTTTGTACCATCATCCCTCTACTTGACGAATCGAAGGTTCTTAACTAAGAACTGATTGAAGTTACTTACGACAATCAGAGAAATCAGAAGGCTCCTGTAGTTATCTATCTGCCAGGACCAGTGCCGTACAAGTCTGATAAAGCTATCCCTTACAAATACGGTGCAACAACAGTTGAGAATGGGAAGGAAATTCCATTACCCTCCATCGTGAATATTGCAGACATCAGTCGAGTAACACGGAGCGGTCGAATCTTCAATAGAGGAGTTGGAGAACCTAATAGAGAAAAGGAACTTTAGATAGAAGCTCCCAATCCACCAGTCGGTCAATCCAGTGATCCCGAACTTTCAAAGAACGATGATGATATGCTGAAGCTCATCCAAAGGAGTGAATACAACATTGTTGATCAGCTGTTACAAACTCCTTCAAAGATTTCTGTGTTATCTCTTTTACTCAGTTCCGAAGCCCACAAAGAGGATCTATAGAAAGTCTTAAAATAGGCCTTTGTGGAACATGATGTGCCAATAAGACAATTCGACAACATCATCGCCAACATCACTTCCTGCAACAACTTGGGGTTTAGTGATGAGGAATTGCCAGAAGAAGGCAAAAGTCACAACATGGCGCTCAATATCATAGTTAACTTCCAGGACGATGCCTTAGCCAGCGTACTGGTAGATACCGAATCGGATCTCAACGTTATGCCGAAGTCCACTCTAATGCGACTATCATTCAAAGGATCTCCGATGAGAGGCAGTGAGGTCATCGTCAAAGCATTTGACGGATCTCGAAAAACAGTTATCGGCGAAGTCGACCTTCCCATAACTATCGGTCCTCACACTTTCCAAGTCATGGACATACGAGCAACATACAGCTGTTTGTTGGGAAAACCTTGGATACACCAGGCTGGGGTAGTCACTTCGACACTTCACCAGAAGCTGAAGTTTGTCAAGAATGACCAACTCGTCACGGTCTGTGGAGAACAAGCCTTGATCGTGAGTAACCTTTCATTGTCCACTTGTGTAGAACCCGAGGAGGTTGTTGGAACTCAATTCCAGGAACTTTCGGTAAGCAATGAGAATCAATTAGAGAAAGGAACGTCGATTTCCTCGTACAAAGATGCTCTCGAAGTGATAAAAAATAACAATGCAAAGGGATGAGGACAACTTGTCATTCCTACTGACAATAAAACAAAGAAGGGTCTTGGTTTTTCTTCAACCTGTACCTAGACTGCTACTAAGATAAAAGTTTTCATCCCATTCAGGACTTCTTCCATTGTGGAGGTTTCCTCCACCCAGTATCTCAAGAAGTACATACCATCAACGAGGGTGATTCCTCCGATACATATGAAGAGTAGAAGTCTTATCTTAACGAGGACGGTTATATGTCTCAGGAAGAGGTGCCTACGCCCTTTTGCTATCTCGTACAGAGTCTGAGATTTATACCAAGGTCAGTTGTCAAAATGATATACAGAGATTGTGGTCCGAAAGGATGTCGTGCTCCACCAAACTCATTAGAGGAAGACACTCTGATGAAAGACTACTTTGACCACGACTATTATGGCCTGATGGATGGCCTGCCTATCTGGCAGCCGTACCCCGGAGACTCGGGGCAAGAAAATCAGCTGAGCATCATTGAAAAGAATACTTACGTCCCCACCATATCATGGGATCATCACTCAGAGCATTCAGAAAATATCCAGCACGACGATGAATTTGCAATGCTTGTAGGAATAGAATTCATCAACTATGCTTTTCCCGAGGTCAACGTTATCGAGAGAGATGACTCCTCCAGTTCCAAGGAAATATGGGACATCCTAGGACAACCGAGTGGCAAGAATGACTTATTGGTCAAGTACACTGCTCCTGAAAGCTCTCGTATCAGGCCTGAGGACATCCAGCCAACTAGATGGGAAGATTTACCTGAGAGCACAAATACTATACAAAATACAACTGAGGAATCCTCCTATGACAATCCGGCCTGGGAGACAGGTTCCAATGATCCTGCTCCACCAGAAATCAGCGTTATTTATGAAGACTAATCAAGGAAGGTACTAGAATTTGTGATTCACCGAGGAGTTTACCGCCAATGGGTTGCAGTCGATGTTTCAAAGATCGTTCATAAGTCAAAGTAATGGCCATCTTTGTTTTAACCTTTCACCCTGCCCAGGTGAAACGAATATTTTAATAGGGCTCACTTTCTGTAAATATCCCTCTTCACTTCTCCCAAAGCGATAGAGTTTTGTTTTATATGGCTGTAGTTTCAAGAATCGACAAGATCATAAATAAAATAACGTTGTTCTGTAGTTTCCGCATTTATTGTTGTTTTCTCTTTTCGCTTTTTTAGAAAATGGTAATCCTAAAAAACAATTCGAATAATAAAAACAAGCATTTTTCAGAAAATACACCGCACGCACTCTTGCATTCTCTTTATCTCTTCTAAAAACAAATCATCACGTCATGCAGATTGCTTGTTTTAAACCCCATTGAAACATACGATCCAATGCCTTCTCCCAACTTTGAATTCCCGGTATTTGAGGCTGAAGAAGAAGATGACAAAGAAATTCCAGAAGAGATCTCCCGATTACTCAGACAAGAGGAAAGGTCCATTAAACCTCACAAAGAGCCGTTGGAAACAGTCAACTTGGGTTTAGAAGAAGAGAGAAAAGAGGTCAAGATTGGGGCACTGCTCAGTCTAACTATCAAAGAAAGTTTGACAAAGCTTCTCAAAGAATTTCCCGATGTATTCGCTTGGTCCTATCAGGACATGCCAGGGTTGGATACCAGCATCGTGGAACATCGTCTACCGTTGCGATCAGAATGTCCGCCGGTAAAACAAAGGTTGATACGGACTCATCCAGGCATGGCATTCAAAATCAAAGAGGAAGTACAGAAACAAATTGACGCGGGTTTCCTCGCCACATCAGAATATCCTCAATGGTTAGCCAACATCGTACCAGTTCCAAAAAAGGACGAAAAAGTCAGAATGTGTGTGGATTACAGAGATCTAAACAAGGCTAGTCCAAAGGACGACTTTCCTTTACCACACATTGACATGCTGGTTGACAGTACAACAAAGTTCAAAGTCTTCTCCTTCATGGATGGATTCTCGGGCTATAATCAGATAAAAATGGCGCCGAAAGACATGGAGAAAACTTCATTCATCACCCCATTGGGTACCTTTTGTTACAAGGTAATGCCGTTCGGTTTAAATAACGTCAGGGCAACCTATCAAAGGGTCGTGACTACTCTGTTTCATGACATGATACACAAAGAAATCGAGGTATATGTCGATGATATGATTGCCAAATCTAAAACAGAAGAGGAGCATGTGACCCACCTGTCAAAACTATTCGAGCTGTTGAGGAAGTACAAGCTCCGCTTGAATCCCAATAAGTGCACATTCGGTGTCCGTTTAGGGAAACTTTTAGGGTTCATCGTCAGCCAAAAAGGAATTGAGGTTGATCTTGACAAGGTCAAGGCCATTCAAGAAATGCCTTCTCCAAAGACTGAAAAACAAGTCAGGGGATTCCTGGGACGTTTGAATTACATTTCCAGATTTATATTCCTCATGACCGCGGCGTGCACGCCGATTTTCAAATTACTAAAAAAGAATCAGGATTGCATTTGGACAGAAGATTGCCAAACCGCCTTTGACAGTATCAAGGAATACCTGTTGAATCCACCGATTCTATCACCTCCAGTGGAAGGAAAACCACTAATCATCTATTTAACAGTCTTGGAAGACTCAATGGGTTGTGTACTTGGCCAACAAGACGAAACCAAAAGGAAAGAGTCTGCCGTTTACTATTTGAGCAAGAAGTTTACCGAATGCGAAACTCGGTACACTATGCTTGAGAAAATTTGTTGTGCTCTGGCTTAGGCAGCCAAACGTCTTCGCCAGTATATGATTCGTCACACTACTTGGTTAATCTCCGAAATGGATCCAATCAAGTATGTCTTCGAAAAGCCTGCTTTCACGGGGAGGATAGTCCGTTGGCAGATGTTGTTATCGGAATACGACATCGAGTACCACACTCAGAAAGCTGTTAAAGGAAGTATTTTAGTCGATCATTTGGCTCATCAACCGATTAACGATCAAGAATCAGTTGGGTTCGACTTCCCTGACGAAGATGTCATGTATTTAAAGATGAAAGACTGCGATGAACCGCTACCTAGTGAAGGGCCAGAACCAGGTTCCCAATGGGGACTAATTTTTGACGGAGATGTCAATCATTATGGAAATGAAATTAGGGCAATCATCATAACACCTCAGGGTACCCACATTCCTTTCACCGCCCGACTTACGTTCAAGTGCACAAACAACGAGGTCGAATACGAAGCTTGTATCATGGGTCTCAAAGAAGCGATCGACTTAAGGATCAAAAACTTGGATGTATATGGCGACTCAGCCGTGGTTATCAATCAAATCAAAGGAGATTGGAACACATACCAATCAGGACTGATTCCTTACAAAGATTACGCTAGAAGGTTGTTACCCTTCTTCAACAGAATCGAGTTTCATCATATCCCTAGTGAAGAAAATCACCTGGCTGATGCATTAGCCACTCTCTCTTCCATGATTAGTGTAGGTCAATGGAATGACATACCTAAGATTAACATAATACTCCTAGAACGGCCCGCTTACATTTTCACAATTGAAGCAGTCATAGAAGACAAACCTTGGTATCACGATATCAAATGCTTCCTTCAGAAATAAGAGTACCCGCCTGGGGCATCCAGAAAGGACAGGAAGACTCTCAGAAGGTTGGCAGGCAACTTCTTTATGAGCGGCGATACACTCTATAAGAGGAACTTTGACATGGTCTTGCTCTGATGTGTAGACAGACCAGAAGCTGACATGTTAATCCGACAAATTCACGAAGGATCCTTTGGCACTCATGCCAACAGACACACAATGGCGAGAAAAATTTTGAGAGTAGGGTACTATTGGTTGACCATGGAATCCGACTGCTACAAGTACATGAGGAGATGTCACAAGTGTCAGATATACTCAGACAAAATCCATGTACCTCCAACACATCTCAAAGTTCTCTCTTCCCCATGGCCTTTTTCCATTTGGGGAATCGACATGATTGGCATGATTGAACCCAAAGCTTCGAACGGACATCGGTTCATCCTGGTAGCCATTGACTACTTCACCAAGTGGGTCAAAGCAGCATCATTCGCTAATGTAACTCGACAAGTGGTGGTTCGATTTATCAAAAACAATATCATCTGCCGTTATGGTGTTCCAAACTAGATCATTACTGATAATGGATCTAACTTAAACAATAATATGATGAAAGAGTTGTGCGCAGAGTTCAAGATCGAACACCATAACTAATCTCTCTACCGACCTAAGATAAACGTAGCGGTAGAAGCAGCTAACAAGAACATCAAGAAGATTGTTCAAAAGATGGTTGTAACCTGTAAAGACTTGCACGAGATGTTACCTTTTGCTCTTCACGGTTATCGCACATCTGTCTGCACTTCAACAGGGGCAACCCCTTTCTCTATAGTATATGGCATGGAAGTCGTGCTCCCCGTAGAAGTAGAGATCCCATCAATCCGGGTATTAATGGAAGCCAAGCTAACAGAGGCGGAATGGTGCCAAAGTCGACACGATGAATTAAACCTGATCAAAGAAAAGCGAATAACGGCACTATGTCACGGTCAGTTGTATTAGCAAAGAATGAAGAAGGCGTTTGACAAAAAGTTTCAACCTGGTTTCTTCAGAAAAGGAGACCTTGTGCTCAAGAAGATACAATCATTTCTCACTGATTCCCGGGGCAAATGGACTCCGAATTATGACGGCCCCTATGTGGTCAAAAAAGATTTCTCAGGCGGTGCCCTGAGACTTGCAACCATAGACGGAGAGGAATTTTCCTACCCCATGAATGTTGACGTAGTCAAGAAATACTTCGCCTAAATAAAAAAAACGTCTCGGTGGATTGAAAACACGAAAGGGCGGTCCAGGTAAAAATTAGAGACATGATCAAAAATCATCCCGGTGGATTGGAAATCTCAAAAGTACAATCGAGGAAAAAATTAGGGATTAATGGCAAGTAACTACGTCCATCAAAGGGGAAAATCCTCAGCAGCAGTCATGTTGTTCATCAGAAAACTCCAGTCATGGTCATCTTCGACGGAAGCTCATGATGCCCAGAATTCAAAGTTGGTAGAAGGATAGCGGTCGTTATGTTTCAATGTAGCCCTTTTCCCTTAAATTACCATTTTTTAACTTTGTAAATACTCCATGGAATCACGCGCCTGGCTGATTTCCATCCTATCAATAAAATTTGAGCCCTTGTGCTTTTGTTTACAATTCTTATTTGTTTTAGCTTTACAGAACGACGTTTTAACATGATTAACGTTTCTTGAAATAAAACAAAAATGAATTTTTACTTGTCAAATTTTTCTGCTTTTAAAACAAAGATGGCAATTTCTTTTGACTGTTGAACATCGAAAGAACATTGATCGCTTCTCCAGAAGTAATCGAGCTTCAAAGTGCAGAATCAAAGTACTCCTTCTAAACCAGCACACCTGAATGAAGGATCAGCTGTGTCAGAGACCATGTTTCATCTGACACCCCTCGGCAGAGTTCTTATCTCCTAAGCCCGACCAACGGTTTTCCCACACAGGGATCATCTCTCCTAAGCAAGGCAGAATTGCTATTTTTGGACCAAATGGTATTTCCTCGTCCCCAGCAATGGTCGAGTATCTAGTCGTGTTCATCCACTAGTCTGTATGTCGCGCCAGTTTTGTCAGCATATACATACATATATCATGCATTATTGATTTACATTCATATTCATATTGCATCACTATCACTCCAGTCGGTCTTACCCCCTGGTCTTAAAAGTCCTCTCAATCGAGTTGTCAGTTCTTTCCCTGTCAGGAAGTGTTTCATCTGAACAATCTCTCCTCCAGTTTATTTCTGAGATAGAGAAGGCCCTTGACCACTTTGATAACTTGAACCTCTGAAAAACAAGAAAAATCTCGACAAACGTCACTCTTCTCCATTGAAGATGATATCTTTGCTTTCCCGAATTAAGGAAAATCCCAGAGAGAGCCTTGCAACTAAAGACTCTCAGCAACACAATGGTTCTTCTCTCCAGAAAATCAATGTTAATGAAGTCATCAGCACCTCAAAATTGGGGTACATTGTATGGCATTTCTCCGAGAAGGTTTCGAAGAAAAGTATGATGTAGTATCCCCAAGCGGAAAGCAGTCTCAAGAGACTCGTTTTCCCATGTAAAGTCGACAAATGGCGTCTCCAACCATAGAAGTTTGCACACCTCTACAGCTCAGACCAATGGGTTTCCCCAGCAAGTCTGACCTCAACCCTTTTCCGTCAAATGGCATCTCCCCAGGAAAATTTGGCGAGAAGTTTGAGGAAAACCGCTACAAGTAGCGTCCCTTGTCAAGGAAGTTTATTCACAAAAGAAAATAAGACCAGTTCCGTGGCTGAAAACCAGAATCGAGGGGAAGTTTATATCAGAAACTGAGACCAGTTCCTTGGTAGGAAACCAGGATCGAGGGGAAGTTTATATCAAAAACTGAGACCAGATCCTTGGTAGGAAACCAGGATCGAGGGGAAGTTTACACCAGAAACTTAGACCAGTTCCTTGGTAGGAAACCAGGATCAAAGGGAAGTTTATTTCAGAAACTGAGACCAGTTCCTTGGCTGAAGACCAGGATCAAGGGGAAGTTTTTACCTTTTCTAAGCATTATTGCTTAACAAAAGAAGATGAATGCGTAAACTACCATTCCTAACCACTGTCAAAATTTCGGGTATTCCGATATTTAATCATCTTGCACCTCGAATGCCCGAATACCTCCACCATTCACACCTTCGGGTCCAAGAAGATTAAACAGGGGCATCTGTCATACCCCAAAATTTTACCACTAAGATTCCCATCATTATGCAAACAATCATCACAATATGGATGTACCTGTATGCCTCATCAGTCTCCCCAAAGATGGGTGAGCATTCACTACAATTAAAGAATTAGGGTTTCAAGCCCTCTCAGAGCACTTAAGACAAAGGATCAATCAAGAAATGACATGATCTTCAACTTTTATAGCCTCTCAAACATCCACGAGGGATCAAGAGGACTCCCACATCAAGAATCAAGCACAAGGTTGCAGCATTCCAAGTGGATTAAGCCTCAAGATCGCCAGTGTCACCAAATTAGGGTTTTGGTCGACCAAGGCCTCCAGCTGGAATTTTTCCTCTGGGCATGAGCCAATGCTTCAAATCATACCCTAAAATACTTCATGGGACCTTACAAACCCAATCATCAAGTTAATTTAGCCTCAGGGGATGTATTCATCAAAAATCAGGAATTACGGTTTCTTGACCTAATTCACCCCTAAGTTGACTTTTGGGACAAAGCATGAGCCAAAACCTCAAGACATGATTTGAGGGTCCCTAATACACTACATTGATCTATTTGCAATAATGGATTGATCCAAGAAGCTTGATTCACAAGTTTCAAGTTCATCAGAACCACAGTTAGGGTTTCGCGGAAAAAATCAACTGTGCCTTTGACTTTTGACTAGGACATGGTCCCAAACCCTAAGACATGATTAAATACACCCTATAACACATATGAAATCAATCCATAAAGTTTGATTTAGGTCAAGGACTTGATTTCATAGAGGATCGTACAGTTTGGAATTCATTTGATAAAAAGTCAACTGTGCCCAAAAGTCAAAGTTTGACTTTTTGATTTTTTGATCAATTATGGTTCCCTAACCCTAAAATGATGTTAATGTGTGATTGGAATCATCATTCATCAAGAAAAATTAAGAAAAGTGGGATAACTTGTAAAAGGGGTAACCATAAAAAACTTAGAAATTTTCTAAGTTATGGAACAAAGTGGCTAGGGTACCAACTTCCAAGGATCATAACTTGTGATCCAAGCAACCATTTTGGATGATCCAAAGATGGATTTGTAGCTCTCATGTCATAATTTAAAAGTGTCAACTACACCTCATTCCAATTCTTCATGGATTTTTAGTTATGGAGTGACCAACATGACTAAGTCAGAATCTGTTTCACTTTTTTCAAAATGTAGGGGCATTTTTCACTTGGATCCAAAAAGTTTCAGGACAAACTATGATCACACATATGTTGTATCATATGAGAGCTTTCCAAAATGGCCAAGAACTCCATCAAATTCCATTTGAGTTAAGAGTTATGGCAGTGGCAATATGCCTTGCTGCAACTGTCATGGTTTCCAATCTTAATTGGTTTCAATATTTTTTCCTCCTTGATTTTCCAAACTTAATTGGTTTGCAATCATTTTGTGGATATAAACATGATTTTTGAAACATTGATCCAAAGTCACCACTCATTTTTCACATGTTTTCAATACTTTTATTAATTTTTTTAACAAAATTAATTCCTTTTTAAAATAAAATTAGGGTTTTGATTAATTCAACCCTCATCAATCATTTTCAAATACTCATGGGCCTCTAATAGAGTGTAAGACCCAACCCCTTTGTAAATAATACCTTTTTGGGCCTCACACATTGTATAAGTCCCTCTGTATATTTTCAAACGTCGGCGCGATCGTCGCCTTTTTAACAAAATCATCTGGGCTTCTCCTTGAGCTATAAGACCCATCTTTATTCATTTTTAAACTCTTTGGGCCTCTAATAGAGTGTAATACCCAACCCCTTTTTGAAACCAAAATGATTTGGGCCTCAGATGTTGTATAAGACCCACTGTGTTTTCAAAAACCTCGGCGCGGTCGCCGTTTTCAAACAAATAACCCTGGGCCTTTCCTTGAGTTATAAGTCCCATTTCTTGTACAAAAATAAATATTTGGGCCTCTAACAGATTTTAAGACCCATCCCCTTGTACATAAAAACTTTTTGGGCCTCACATATTGTATAAGTCCGTCTGTACAGTTTTCTAGACAATGGTGCGATCATCGTTAAAACTTGGGCCTCTCCTTGAGCTGTAAGCCCCAACAATCATTTCAAAGCACTTTCTCCTTTGATTTTGAACTCAAATATATGTTGTTATCAAAAATTTCTGTAATTTCTTTGTTGAACAACTAACAAAACATCATGGAAGCTCTACAACGGGTAAGTGTTTATCCGCTTTCATTTACCGCTTTCATATGTATATAACTGTATTGTGGGGCTGTTTCACTGTAAGTCTTCTTTCACATCCTTTTATATACTTGTCACATATCAACTGTGTAATACTAGTATAATTATTTAGAGTTTTCACTGGCAACTACGTCTAGAACTAGGTAAAGCCTGTTTGTCACTCTCAAATACAAACAAAACTAGATCGTCATAGGATTCCAGATACAGTCTTCCCTTCACTTGGGGTTAAATAATATGGAACAAAGAGAAAGGCAGTATTCTCGGTGAACCTTTTCTCAAACTGTCACCCTTAGAAGTTGTCAAAGAAACTCTACTCCCTAGAGTTAATCTATTCTCCGTGAATAGAATCTCTTGAGTTTCTTCCAAATTCTCGAACTTTCCTGGAATGATATCTTCTCTGTGAATTGCATTTCTTGAACTTCTCTTGGGCGTTGTACAAGGACCCTTCGGCTTCTTAAAAGTTCTCATGCCTTCTCTTGGGTTTCATACAAGGACCTTCACGACCTCCTAAAGGTATAGGACAGAACTTAGTCATCCTTCGTTAGAGCTGTCTTTCTAAAAGGAGTCAAAACCTTCAGACCAATTTTAGGCTTGATACTGATCCCTTAAACGAGTCGGCCTCCTCTTGGGCATCATACAAAAGATAAAATTGTACCAGTAGACTTGGACAGTCTAATTCCCTTGAGTCTCAAAGACATTCTCAAGCACCTTTCAAACATAAGAGAAACCCCGGATTCTAGATTAATCTCCAGCCGAGTTAGAACTTTGCGGGTTCTAAAAACCCTTCCTTCTTCCAAAATTCCCCAACCCGAGTCAGATAACACTATCTCAAACCAGAGCCTCAAGGTTTATGATATATCAATTCCTTTTGCATTCCCCTGCAAGGATCGATTCCCTTCTTGGACCTGCCTCGGGATCTCAAGAATCCCCAGCAGAAGTACAGCCTCCTCTTAGGCTTTGTATAATGATCCTTCCTCAGCAAAGTCAGCCTCCTCTTGGGCTTTGTACAATGATTCCCCCTAGCGGAGTTAAACTTTTCAAACTCTCTTGTTGAGTCCATCACTTTTCAAGACTCTCTTGTTGAGTCACTTTCCATTTAGCCTCTATCTCGGGCTTCGTACGAGACAACAAATTACTCTCTTGTTGAGTATAAAAGACTCTCTTGTTAAGTCAATCAACTTGTCCGACTCTCTTGTTGAGTCAACCTTTTTAACCTCCGTCTTGGAATTCGTATAAGACAGAGAAAAGTACTCTCTTGTTGAGTCAACCCTTTTAGCCTTTATCTCATGCTTTGTACGAGACAAATAATAAGCACCCTCTTGTTGGGTCAATAGCCTCCTCTTAGGCTTTGTATAGAGAAATCCCCGGTTGAGTCAATCAACCATTTAGCATTAAACTTGTGCTTTAATCAATGCATACGAACATAAATAGTTCCTCTTTAGAGATAACAAGTTCTCTCTCAGTCAAACCCTTTTAGCTTCAATCTTGGGCTTTGAACAAGACATAAAAAACCCTTTTGGCTTCATATCTTGGGCTTTGAACAAGATACAATTACCCTTTTAGCTTCAATCTTGGGCTTTGAACAAGACAACAAAACATCTTTTTCCTCCCTTAAAATAGGAGGGAACTACGATTGCTCTGATTTCCCTGTTTCGTTGAACGGAAATACGTAGGCATAAGATTGTGGAATCTTAGCGAGCATACTAATCAAAAACTCAAAGTCCAGTACCTCCATACATAAATAAAAAAGCATCAGCCCTAATACCTCACCAAAAGCCTCGCAAATAGTCCCGACACGGTATTCTAAAGCAAAATAAGACAGACCCCTATTTTTTGATAGCACCTGTAAACCAACAGTCATCTGTTTAAGCTTAGTATGCAAGCAGGGTTAATTGGAGACATCTATTTCCCTTCCTTAATCAACTTCACAGGATAAAAAATGAATCGAACTGTAGTACCAAAGCGATAGTGATTCGAAACCACAAAAATCACGCTACAATCTCTATTCCTCCTAAAAGACCATTTAAATATAAATCATTCCATCTAGAAGGGCAAATCATTGGGAATCAAGACGAGCCATTGAGAACCAGATCTGCCTTCAGAAATGATCAATCAATGCTTGGACTTATTTCATTGACATGGCCTACTTCAATTGATGATGCCTTATCAAATGATGGGTGGATCGTGGCTATGCAAGATAAACTAAATCAATTTCAAAGAAAAGATGTGTGGGATATTGTTCCAAGACCACGGATGAAAAACATCATTAGAACCAAGTGGGTCTTTCATAACAAGCTTAACGAACAAGGAGAATTTGTAAGAAATAAAGCCAAACTTGTAGCTCAAGGCTATAGTCAGCAAGAAGGAATTGACTTCTTTGAAAACTTTGCTCGTGTTGCAAGGTTAGAAGCAATTAGACTACTTCTCTTTTATGCTATTAATCATAACATTGTGCTTTATAAGGTGACGTGAAAAGTGCTTTTTCTGAATGAAGTTATTACTGAAGAAGTGTATGTCAAGCAACCTCCTAGATTTGAAGATCCAAACCATCCATACTTCATCTACAAGCTTAATAAATCTCTTTATGGACTCAAACAAGCTCCAAGAGCTTGGTATGAGAGACTGAGAAATTTCCTACTTGAGAATGGTTTTTCTAAAGGCAAAGTTGACACTACACTATTCAGGAAAACTCTAGAAGAAGAAATCTTGATAGTTCAAATTTATGTTGATGATATAATTTTTGGTTCCACTAATGCATCTCTTTGTCAAGAATTTTCAGAGTCTATGCAGGCTGAATTCGAGATGAGCATGATGGGAGAATTGAAATACTTTCTTGGAATTTAAACTAATCAGAAAAAGGAAGGTATATACATTCATCATTCAAAGTAAACAAGAGAACTCCTAAAGAAGTTCAATCTTGATGAATGCAAAGTCATGTCAACTCCTATTCATCCAACCTGCAACCTAAATGGTGAAGAATGTAGTACCAAAGTGGATCCAACTAAATATCGAGGGATAATAGCTTCCCTACTCTACTACACAGCTTCCTGACCAGATATTTTATTTAGTGTATGTTTGTGTGCAAGATTCCAATCAGATCCTAGAGAGACTCATTTAACAGTTGTTAAAAGAATCTTTAGATATTTGAAAGGAACTATCAATCTTGGACTTCTTTATAAGAAATCCTCAGATTAAAAACTAGTTGGATTCGGTGATGCTGACTACGCCGGAGATAGAATTGAGTGGAAATCCACTAGTGGAAATTGTCAATTCTTAGGTGAAAAACTTATATCTTGTGCTAGTAAAATACACGCAACCATTGCTCTGTCTACAGCAAAAGCATTATACATTCCAGCTGCTAACTGTTGCACTCAACTACTTTGGATGAAGTATCGACTTGAAGATTATCATATTTTTTGGAATGATATTTCTATCCTGTGTGAAAACACCACTGCCATTTGTCTAACCAAGAATCTAGTACAACATTCTAGAACTAAGCATATTGAAATCAAACATCATTTTATTAGGGACTATGTTCAGAAGGGTGTAATAGATATTCAGTTTATTGATATTGATCATCAAATGGCTGATATATTTTCAAGACCCTTAGCCATTACAAGATTTCATTTTATTAAGAAAAGTTTGAACATGGTTTTTGTTGATGAATAATGCTTAGTATCTGAATGGAGTATTAGAAGAAAACACGATTCTGATGGCACTTAGTTGAAATTTTTTTTCTTCTAAAATCTAAGTATGGTCTTTAAGCCTTGTATAGAGTTTGTTGAATCACTTTCATCCTTGGCAGCTTTATTATTTAAGCTAAAAGTAAACAGTTTAATTCTATGCTTTGTACTTTGAATTAACAATTGGACTAATCTTGAGTTTTAATAAAATAAAGATTTTTTTCATACACTCTGATATTTGAAGTTTTCTTGAAATATTGATTTGTTAGACATCTGGTTCTGAATCTCTTTTTCTTGTGAAACTGTTGCAACACATACACCTAGGCTAAATCCTACATTTACATACTTTTCAAGCAAAAGTATTGTACTTGCTATGTTTTCTCAGAAGTAACTATTCTTGAGGTGAAGGGATATGTCCATCACGTCTAAAAATTCAAGATCTGTACTAAAATTTGGTTCTAAAAACAAGTGTACTGACAAAAAATTCTGATTCATTTTTATTCAGACTCATAACTGTCCAAACATTTAATGCATACTTGCTTATAAATCAGCACTCTATGTGTTATATTGTTACCGGTATGTTTCTCTGATTTTATGTATTATCTTTTATATAAGATAATATTGTAAAATCATTGTTCCAAAGACTAAAATTTCTTTTCTTCTCAATATGTCTTCAAAAACTACTAAAGGAGAGATCTTTGATCTAGATATTCTGAAGGAATATACGATTAACATAAATGAATTAACGAAGGTTAATTTTTCACGGATAGTCATAGATATTCACTTTCTGAAATGGGATGCTCATGTTGGGCAAATGCCCATATTCATCAGAATGAGCTAGATGGTTGTCAGATTCTTTTTGTTGTCTATGGTTATCCTGTTGTGATCAACTCCAAAATCATCTCTCAAGCAATAAATTATGAAGAAGATGGAGTTACTGTTGAAAACTATAGTCATAACAATACGTTTATGAATCTTATGCACAACATCTTTGATAAAGAAGGCCCTTCTACAAGCCCTTTTACTCCTACTCCTATAGAAAAAGTATGATATCAAATTATGGCATCCAATATATGGCCTAGAGAAAAGGGATGAATATGGCTTTCTTTTGATGATAAACATTTCATTTTGTTCCTAGTCTCCAAAACTAAAATCAATATGCCTAAACCATGTTCAATTATTTGAAAGAAGAGATACTTGCATCTCGTGAGGAATTATCCTTTCTCATTCCTTTTTGTAGGGTTCTTTCCAAGATTCTTGATCAACAGGGAGTTGTTTCTCATTTGCAAGGAGTTGGATTGGTTGAAAAACTTGTTCCTGACTGGTGTTCAGCTATGAATTATTCAGAAATCATTATTAATCACTGAAATCTATTTTTTCTTTTCTATCTTTTCGTTGATGACAAAGGGGGAAAATGGATTAAGTATTCTTCTTAGTTAATCCCGGAGTGAATTTATTTATCCTATTTAAGGGGGAGATTACAAACCTCACCTCTTGAAGTAGATTTAATTATTCTATATACGGAGAGCTTACAAACCTCATCTCTTAGACTTCACAAATAGGACTCGGGGGGAGCTTACAAACCTCACCTTTAAGACTGTTTGACACGGGTGGAGCTTACAAACCTTAGACCCTGAAAGTTGTTGAATAATTAATCTACAACTAATTGTTTTAAAATACTTAAGGTTGTCATCATCCAAAAGGGGGAGATTGTTAGAACAAGATTTTTTCATGACATATATCTCTTGGGTTTTGATGATAACAAAGTATTTGAAAAACAGTTTGGATTTCAACTAGCTGGTTTTTAGGTGCAGAATTATATTTACTTGGTAAAACAGGTTTTGACTAGGAAGAAGCTATGATCTGATTCTAATTAGAAACTTATCTCTAGTACAGTTAAAAATAAGAAGCGTGCTCTACCCGCCTCTTAAACTATGTAATGTCACCTTAAGCTCTGTAATCAAGAGACTAGAGAATGGTTGATATTATCTTTTGAAGATTGTGTTGTACTTGTTTCATAGAAGAGATCTCCAGACAATGGTTGTTCAATGGATAATTATTTATCTATGAGTTCCAACACCTAGTTTATTGGAAAAGAAGATGTACTAAAAGATTTAATTTGATTATAGTCATTGGAGATGCTTCAACGACTCTATTTCTTCAGCTATAAAAGGAGCAGATGAATTGAAGATCATCCAAGAGAATAACGTTGCAACTACAACTGAAATATACATGCACTACATTCAAATCTGCTCAAGAGAAGCTAATCTATTAATAGTTCGTATTCTTGTATAGCCTAAGAATCCTTAGTGTCAAAGTGTGTTGTATTATATTGGAACACATATGATTATTAATTAAGTGATGTTGTAAGTTATTCCTTCTCTAAACAGTTAGTTTAGATAAAAGTCTTTTGTCGTGGGCTTGAGCATTGAAGTCTTAGATTCAAGGAATCTGAGCAGGAAGTCTTGGACTAAAGGTCTAAGCAAGGAAGTCTTATGCCTGAAGGGCTTAAGCAGGAAATCTTGAACCTGAGGAGCTTAAGCAAGAAAGTCTTAGTATACGAGGGATCTACGCAGGAAGTCTTGATTAGGTGCTGATTAAGCAAGGAAGTCTCGAGCTGAGGATCTTAGCTGAAAAGTCTTATACTTGAGTGTATAAGCAGTTGTAACCTGTTTGATTATAGTGAAAATCTCTTGTGCTGCAAGGGGACTGGACTACTCTCAGTTGGAGAGGAACCAGTATAACTGATGCGTGTTCTTTGCTGTTTTTATTTACTTCTGTATACTTTTTCGCTGCACTTGTTATCAGATTATGAAATTCTATTTAGAATTTGAACTCTAGTTCAAAAGTAAAAGTGATTTGGTAAACACAATTCAACCCCCTTCTTGTATTTTTTCTCACCTTCAGGTTATATGTTGATGGATGGGTTTCTAGTTATTAATGAGGTTATGACTGTCTAATATTTATGGCTGCTTTTGAAAAGGCGTATGACTCTCTCAGTCGGAGTTTTGTTATGGATTATATGCTTTTTCAGGTTTGTGTTTGATCAGAAGCAGCGCTCTTGGATAAGTGCTTGTGTATTCTATGGTAATCTGTTGTTCTTGTAAATGGGTCTCCAACCACTGAGATTAGTATCAAGAGAGGTTTCATGCAAGGTGACCCCCTTGCTCACTTCCTTTTTCTCCATGTCGCAACAGGTCTTAGTGAGATGATATAATGCCCCGATTTATTTTAATTATTTTTTATTATTTTAGTAATTAAAGTTATATGATGTTGTGTATATGTGTGTGATTATGCATGTTTTGGTTGTGCTTGGGTTGCCCTTAGTATGGGGTAGTGACCTTAGAATTATAGAGATTAAGGTGTTGGGGGGGGGGGTGTGACCAATTATGTAGAACTTGGTGGTGTGGAGAGTAGTACTAATTAAATTATATTAGTAATATTGGGTTGATCATAATATTAGTTGAATAATATTAATTAATCAAAATATTGATTATTATAATTATTATTTTAATAAGTGGGTATTAGAAATAAAAAAAAAATATAATATGATAACAAGAATAGGGGAATAGGAGAGGAGAAGTTGTCATTACGTGAAAAACAGAGAAAGGGAGAAGAAGAGCTAGGGCAAGGAAGAGGAATTAGGAAGAATCTCCATTGCTAAAGGTTGAGGTTCTTGGAAGAACTCTAACGTAAGGATGGGGTTCTAACAATCTAAGGGGTGCCATGATGATTGGTGGGTAGTTTCTAACATGTAGGGTTTTGAATTTTCTTCTTTTTGTTCATGAATGTGATGGTTTTTTATTAGTGATTGATTCTTGATAATTCAATGGATTGCATGGTGTTGTGTTGATTTCTATTGAAAATTTCTTCTGGTGTGATTGTTGTTGTTGAATTCATTGGATTGAGAGTCGTATGTTGTCAATGTGAAGTGTTGAACGTGTAATTCATGTGTCAGAGTCGGAACAATGTTAGGAATGACTTTGAAAAGGAAAAATTGAGTTTTTAAATGTTTGAAAAGTGTAGTTTTGCTTTGAAAAGTGTTTTGGGCGAATTCTAAGAAAATTTGGTTTTTGAAACAACTTAAAAAATAGTTCTAGTGTGAAAATTTAGCAGAATTGCAGTTCGCAGAAACTCGCCGGGCGAAGGACCCGTTCCACCGGGCGAACTGAGAGGCAAGCGAAGAATGGAAAATTAGGTGCTACTGGAATTTGTATGGGGGAGGAATTTTGCTTTTGTTTCGTCGGGCGAGCCTTGGGCGAAAGGAAATTTTGTCGGGCGAATGAGGGTTTCGTCGGGCGAAGGTGAGTTCCCTGGCGTTTCGCTGGGCGAACATCAGGCGAGCAGAAACAGTATTTGGCTGCCCTTGGAACGAACATAATCTTCTAAAACTTTAAAAATTCATATCTTTTGATCCGTAAGTCCGTCTCAGTCGCTGTTCGAATCGTTAGAAAACTGGTTTCGTGTATTTTCTGTTAAAATTATCTTCAATATCAGAATTACAACTATTCAATGCGTTAATTGTGTTTCCATGTACGTTGTGATGTGTTGAACATTGAAATTTTGAGTTCGGTTGTGCGAATGTGTGTTGTAGCCGTGGATTGCAATTGTTGCAAGTTTTGGCAGGTATATGCTGCGTGTTGGACAATAGTGGTGTGATATATTGGCTGTATGATAGTCATATGTATTGGTCGTCGTTGTATGTTGTCGTTGAATGCATATCATGTTGCATAAGTTGTATGATAAGTCATGCGCCTATGTGGGGTGTGAGCGCCTTATCTGGATTCTTTAAAATAGAATCGTGTTGTTGTTGTTGAGGTTATCGTGTGCCCATGTGGGGTGTGAGCGATTACGGGTGTTCGTCTACCCATGTGGGGCGTGAGCGATCACGGATGTCGTGTGCCTATGTGGGGTGTGAGCGACATATATGGAAAGTATGACGGTAATTATAATCATGAAAAAGGGATCGAATTGGTACCACATGCATTGAGTCAAGTTGTTAAGTCTCATTGCATTGTATGATTGTTGCATCTGTTGTTGCGTGAATGTTGTATGGCATGTTGGATGTTGTTGTGGTACGTTGTGGATCGGGTGATATACATGGTATAGTTGTTACCTTCTTTGTAGTTGTGATCGTTGTTGTGTTTTGTTGATGGATATTAACTGTGTGGATATATGTGTTGAATGGGTGACTTATGCATGAAATAGACTGTTCTTGCTAATTATCATGCTTTCCTTTATCTAGTTATGATATCTCACCCCTTCTGTTTGAATGTTGCCTGTACATGGGTTACGTGCAGATGACCCGCTGTAGGAGATTGGATGTGAGTGGAAGATGGAGTCTTCCATTTATGCTTTTAGTGTCGGCGTCTGCTCTGATATGAAACACTGGAGTTTTTGGAATGCTTTTATGAGTGTTCGTTTTGTTGAGAATTATTTAATTTTATTTAATTTGATCTTGATCATGTTACTTCAAACCGGTTATGTTTTATTACTAATATGACAAAGCTTTTCTGCTGCTTTAATAAAGATGAACCTCAGACATGATTTTACTATTTACAATTAATAAATTTTCAAATTGTACGTGTTACATGTCGTATGTATGAGCAGGTGTTTGCTTGAAAGTAGCATACTAAATGTCGTATGTGTTATTTTACTCTGATATTTTATTATAATTTCACGCGGGGTTTTAGGGTGTTACATAGTGGTATCAGAGAAGGTCGGTCCGACCGGCCAGGTTGTTTAATTATGTTATTCCCTAGTATGCGACATGTGTGTGAAAACACTGTCGATGCTTATTTTGTTTTCCATCTACAGGTTGGGAATGAAACAAGTGGGGGAGAAGCGTCTGCTTCTCTTGGATATTCCCGTTGTTGATCAGATGGTTGTCAGATTCTTTTTGTTGTCTATGGTTATCCTATTGTGATCAACTCTAAAATCATCTCTCAAGCAATAAATTATGAAGAAGATGGAGTTACTGTTGAAAACTACAGTCAAAACAATACGTTTATGAATCTTATGCACATCACCTTTGATAAATAAGGCCCTTCTATAAGCCCTCTTACTCTTACTCCTATAGAAAAAGTATGATACCAAATTATGGCATCCAATCTAAGGCCTAGAGAAAAGGGATGAAGATGGCTTTCTTCTGATGATAAACATTTCATTTTGTTCCTAGTCTCCAAAACTAAAATCAATCTACCTCAAACCATGTTCAATTATTTGAAAGAAGAGATGCTTGCATCTCGTGAGGAATTATCCTTTCTCATTCCTTTTGGTAGGGTTCTTTCCAATATTCTTGATCAACAGGGTGTTGTTGCTCATTTGCAACAACTTGGATTGGTTGAAAAACTTGTTCCTGACTGGTGTTCAACTATAAATTATTCAGAAATCATTATTAATCACTGAAATCTATTTTTTCTTTTCTGTCTTTTCGTTGATGACAAAGGGGGAGAATGGATTAAGTATTCTTCTTGGTTAATCATGGAGTGAATTTATTTATCGTATTTAAGAGGGAGATTACAACCTCACCTCTTGAAGTAGATTTAATTATTCTATATACGGGGAGCTTACAAACCTCATCTCTTAGACTTCACAAATAGGACTCAGGGGGAGCTTACAAACCTCACCTTTAAGACTATTTGACATGGGTGGAGCTTACAAACCTCAGACCCTGAAAGTTGTTGAATAATTAATCTACAACTAATTGTTTTAAAATACTTAAGGTTGTAATCATCAAAAAGGGGGAGATTGTTAGAACAAGATTTTTTCATGACATATATCTCTTGGGTTTTGATGATAACAAAGTATTCGAAAAACAGTTTGGATTTCAACTAGTTGGTTCTTATGTGCAGAATTATATTTGCTTGGTAAAACTGGTTCTGATAAGGAAGAAGCTATGATCTGGTTCTGATTAAAAACTTATCTCTAGTACAGTTAAAATCAGAAGTTTGCTCTACCCGTCTGTGAAACTAAGTAATGTCACCTTAAGCTCTGTAATCAAGGGACTAGAGAATGGTTGACATTATCTTTAGAAGATTGTGTTGTACTTGTTTTATAGAAGAGTTCTCCGAACAATGGTTGTTCAATGGATAATTATTTATCTATGAGTTCCAACACCTGGTTTATTGGAAAAGAAGATGTACTAAAAAATTTGATTTGATTATAGTCGTTGGGGATGCTTCAACGACTCTATTTCTTCAGCTCTAAAAGGAGAAGATGAATTGAAGATCAACCAAGAGAATAACGTTGTAACTACAACTGAAATATACCCGTACTGCATTCAAATCAGCTCAAGGGAAGTTAATCTGTTAATAGTTCTTTTTCTTGTATAGCTTAAGAATCCTTAGTGTCAAAGTGTGTTGTATTATATTGGAACACATATGATTATTTATCAAGTGTGGTTGTAAGTTATTCCTTCTCTAAACAGTTAGTTTAGATAAAAGTCTTTTGTCGTGGGCTTGAGCATTGAAGTCTGAGATTCAATGAATCTGAGCAGGAGGTCTTGGACTGAAGGTCTAAGCAAGAAGTCTTATGCCTGGAGGGCTTAAGCAGGAAATCTTTAACCTGAGGAGCTTAAGCAAGAAAGTTTTAGGATATGAGGAATCTAAGCAGGAAGTCTTGATCAGGTGCTGATTAAGCAAGGAAGTCTCGGGCTGAGGGTCTGAGCTGAAAAGTCTTATACTTGAGTGTATAAGCAGTTATAACCTGTTTGATTATAGTGAAAATCTCTTGTGCTGCAAGGGGATTGTACTACTCTCAGTTGGAGAAGAACCAGTACAACTGATGTGTGTTCTTTACTGTTTTTATTTACTTCTATATACTTTTTCGCTGCACTTGTTATCAGATTCTGAAATTCTGTTTAGAATCTGAACTCTGGTTCAGAATAAAAAGTTATTTGGAAAACACAATTCAACCCCCTTCTTGTGTTTTTTCTCACCTTCAGGTTATATGTTGGTGGATGGGGTTCTAGTTGTTAATGAGGTTGTGATAGTATAATATTTATGGTTGCTTTTGAAAAGGCGTATGTCTCTATCAGTCGGAGTTTTGTTATGGATTATATGCTTTTTCAGGTTTGTGTTTGATCAGAAGCGGCGCTCTTAGATAAGTGTTTGTGTGTTCTTTGGTAATCTGGTTGTTCTTGTAAATGGGTGTCTGTAGCGGAAAAATCGTGAGTATAAGCTATTGATTAACTTAACTCGAAAAGCAAGAGTCGCCACCGCACTTTTATTTTATCCAAAAAAGGAAAGGAAAAAGAGCGAACAAAACCTACACAAGCTCTAAACAAGAACAAGTTAAGAGAGACTGGATAAGGGGGGTTGGTTACGCAATGGGAAGGTGTTAGCACCCAAAACGTCTATAGTACTCTATAGGAGCCCTTTGAAATATCTACCGCTTTTAGTCTGAAAAGTTTTTACTTAAAAAATGATTGAGGAGATGAGAAGACAAATTGTTTTTAAGATTTTTGTGTTTGGAGAGACTTGTCGCCTCATGCCTACGTACCCCCGATGTGCAATGTAGGATCAAAACCCCGTAGTTCATGGTACAAAGAATGAAATTTGTTTGTTTTGGTTGATTTTAAATGTAAAGACAAGTCGTCATTTCCAAACGAATAATTCCACTTAAAGAAATGAATCATGTCTAAACTTTTGAAAAAGTTAAAGGAAAAGTGCACAAGGGCACAAAAGAGGTTTGAATGAGTTTGGTGTTTTTTTAAGTCTTTTAAAAAAAAGGTGTCAATATGCTTATGTAGTTTAGCATTTGTTAAGAAATGAAAAGAAAAGAGTAAAATCACTTGACAAAGTCAAGGTTTGATTATGAAAGAGGTGAAAGTTTGAAGTCAAGAAGGTTTTGAAAAAGGGAGAAAGTTTTGAAAATTGAAGAATGGGGAGGAGAAGAAGTGACTATCCTAAAGCATAAAGTAAAAGCTAAGGATAAGAAAGATCTAACCACAAATGTAGTTGTTTTCACCATAAACCATGCAAAAGCACAAGTCTTCGAAGTCTTCGAACCATAATTCCAAAGAAAAGGGAAAAGGTCCTAGTTCTAAGTACAAGGATCAAAGAATAGTATTGAAGTCCAAAGTCTTAGAACCATAATTCCAAAGCAAAGGGAGAAAGCCCTAGTTCTAAGTCCAAGGATCCAAGAATAGCATTAAAGTCTAAGATCTAGGTGCAAAACTCCATGTCCATTGCAAAGGATAGTAACCATAGTCCAAGATTAGAAGCACGAGTTTTTTAGAGGTTTTGGCCTTTATTAATGTTTTTGGTCCAAGTGGACAAAGAGAAAAAGGCATAAGCATAAACATGTGTCCAACGGACAAAGGAAAAATTGCGGAAGCATAAACATGTGTCCAACGGACAAAGGAAAAATTGCGGAAGCATAAACATGATATGAAATGATAATAATGGAGCATAAAAGTAAAAGAGATAAGGAGCGAGAAGGAATTGTAAATGATTAGTACAATAGTATTGTTAGTAAGTTAGTGATTAGTAGTTAAAGTAAGTGATTAATAACAATTGAATAATTGTACTTAGGCCAAGGTTAATGAAAACTCATTAGAGGATTGATAAGACCAAAGCCTCCTAACAACAAGTTTCATAAGTTTTGAACCAAAAGACAAATAATCAACAATTCTTGATGGTTTTCCGATACAGGACAAATATTGCGCTATGTTAAGCAATCGCCGAGTAATTTACGGAGTAATTACCCTAAAATGAGGCCAGTCAATAGCTCTTTGTGCTAATGCATGCTAGATGAACGATATGTAAATCGTCATCCGAAAGCAATACCGCACAAAAAGAAAAATGGTAACGATCTAATCTTGATCGAAATTCAACAAAGGAATACCAAGATCTTTTAGACTTTCATCAATCAAAAGAAAAGAAGAAATAGATGAAGAGAAAGCCAAATTAAACCACACAATTATGTGATCTAAGGCTAAGAACAAAGGGAATGGGTTAGGAATGAAGAAACAACCAAAACAGTCCCAAAAATAGGTGAAAAACACCATTCTGCAGTGTGCAAATCGATTGCACAACAGAAAATCAGTAATTCTTAGGCAAAAAATACACTGTGCAATCTATTGCACATAAATGCAAATCGATTGCACACTGACAGGCAGCACTAAAATTTTGAAAAAATTCAGGATCCATGATCCAATCATTTCTTCAAACACCTCATGGTCATGGATGAAAATTAGCATGAAAATTCAAGTAAAATAACACCAATGGATCACAAATTGCAAGATCCAAAGATCAAGCAACAAGAATTATTAAAGGATCACATTGTGAAAGATGAATCAAGAACAACAATGGTGGAAAATGAGATTACCACTCCAAATCTGAAAATTGCTTCAAATTACTCCAAGATTCAAACTCCAAAGACTTGATCTACTAGAATTGATGAAGAAAACAAGTTTGGTTGAAGGTTTAGCTCAAAGTTGAACAAGATTCAATGTGAATTCTTGTTAACTTTCAAAAGAAGAAAAGTGAGCTTTGGTGAATTTTGGTGGTTGGGGAGAGAATTTGCAAGAGGTTTGTTGGCTCTCAAAAGCTTCAAGAAAAATTTTAGCAAGGTGAATTTGGCTCTCAAAAGCTTGAAGAATGAATGAAATGAGGGTTCTATTTATAGAGTTTAGGCTTGGAAAATTTGATGGTTTAGAATTAGGATTGGAAGATCAAAATTAGGATTGGAATTCAAATTTGGAAGGAAATCACAAAAGAGTGGTGATTAGTGATGGTACATGGTGGGGAATGATCAAAATGATGTAGGGGGATTAAAATGAGGTGATCCAGAATATTCTCAAGTGATGAAATTGGTGCCAAATGCTTCAAAACTTGAAAAATGCTGATTTTAGCCAATTCTGTCTTCGTTCAATCGATTGCACTGTAGCGCGAATAGATTGCACTGCTGAAAACTTCAAAACCAAGGCAAAAAATGCATGGTGCAATCGAATGGACAAATAGTGCAATCGATTGCACAGTTGAAAAACTTGAAAAATGCCCTGTTGGCTGGATTGTACTGGTTCTGGCTCGATTTTCTTGATTTGTCAAATAAGGCATGGAAATAAACACATGAACCTTGGAGTCTCTTGAATAAAAATCAATTAAATCTTGGAAACTCTTGATTAGATAATTTTGAATTGTTTACAGATCAACTTTGACTTTGTTCAGATGAAATTCATTCGAGCTGAGGGACTGTTTGATATCCTTGATTCCCTTCCTGAAAAAGTTAGTGAAGACAAAAATAAACATATTTTTGGATTTTGATTAAATGTTAGTAAACATAAGCAAATAAAGGCAAGTAAGAAAGACACAGATGCTCAATGATCCCTGCAAGGCATAAACCCAAAGAAGAGAGGGGTAAAGGAACCAAAGCATGATCTTGTTTGTGGTAAAGATGAATATGACATGTGAATGATATGTGGAATCTTAGGGGTCAAAAATTAGGGTCTTACAGCTGCCCCTATTTAAGTGTCTTCTATCAGGAGATATGCAGATACTTAAATACAAAAAGTGACATTTTTAAGCCCTAAGATGCCACAAGATGATATGAATGCGAAGGATAAAACAGACTGCGGGGAAACTTGAAACAAGAGAGTTACGGTAAATTGAGAGAGAAGACGCGAAAAGATACGCCGGTTAAACAATTTATTTCTGGAGATCTGTCAAGGTGACAAGAATTATCCATCAATAGTTGGAAACAGAGGGACAAGACCCTGGAAAGACATGTAGTGACATCCAAGAATAGCATTGGATGGAAACTACAAACAAGACAGAAGGTATGCCAAAAGATGTCCAAGAATGGCATTGGACAATCACAAAAAGGTTTCTAGTAAAAACAACAGCATCATCCAAGAATGGCATTGGATGAAGGTGAAAAACACTCTATTGGGGATAAGATATCCAAGAATGGCATTGGATAAAAGGAACTACAACATTCAAGAATGGCATTGAATGAGGCAACAGTAAACATCAGAGACATCCAAGAATAGCATTGGATAGAAACAAGCTTCGGTTTGAAAATTTTCACTAGGGACATCCAAGAATGGTATTGGATGGCAAGGTTAACCATTATAGATATCCAAGAATAGCATAGGACTTGGCTGGGGAAAAGGTGTCCAAGAATGGCATTGGACATAAGAAATCACAACATCCAAGAATGGCATTGAATGAAGTGAGAAAGATTATGGAAAAATATATCAAAATTATCCAAGAATGGCATTGGATAAAAAGAGTTCACAATATCCAAGACTGGTATTGAATAAAGTGAGCAGGGACTTTCAGGAATGGCACTGAAAGGTAAAGGTAAATCACTATATTCAAGAATGGTATTGAATGATAGTGAGAAAGACATCCAGGAATGGCACTGAATGCAAAGGAGAAAACTCATTCAGGAATGGCACTGAATGAACAGATAAAACTTTCAGGAATGGCACTGAAAGATATCCAAGAGAAATATGATGGGGATTATAGAAGGGAGGCAAAACTTCCAGGAATAGCACTGGGAGAAACAAGAGGAACAAGACATCCAAGAATGGCTCTGGAGGTCAAAAGAGACAGACATCCAGGAATGGCACTGGAGTGAAAGAAAATAAAGATCCAGGAATAACACTGGAAAGGAAGAAAACAAACATCTAACAATAGCAATAGATACACAGGGAAACGACAACATTCAGGAATGGAACTGAATGAAAAGAAAATAAACAAGACATCCAGGAATAGCACTGGGTGAAAGGACATGCAATGTTTGGGTAGGTGCCAAGTAAGTTTGACTTTGATTACAAGGTAAGACGTTGAAAACAACAGGACCTCAGAAAAATGCATATGAGCACGAAGCACACTTCGAGCTATGCAAAAATCTTTCTATGTATGATAGATGAATGATTTATATATGCAATGCAAATGATAGGGACAACTGAGATAGACTCTTTTTTGAGGGAAGAATGGAATTCTGATTCCTCAACACAGGGAACACTGCCCACTCTGCTTTGGAGAGAAGATGTTGAACATATCTCTGTCACACTTATGAATTATATTAGGCTGATAGTCTTTTGAGGAAAGACATCTTGAGGATTCTTGAAGAATACTGCCCCAGATTGATTGACTGATGAGGATAAACTGATAATGGCTTTAGTTTAACTGTTACAGGGGAAGAATGACCTGATCATGGCATCAATTCTTGAAATGATTGTTGAGAATAAACTGATCATGGCTTCAGTTGTTGGGGATGAACTGATCATGGCTTCAGTTCTTGAAATGACTGTTGAGAAGGCTAAACTCAGTATGAATCTTGAAAGAGATCTTCTGGTTAACCAAATCTGAGAATAACTTGCACTGAGCAACAAATTTCGAACTGATTCACAACAAGATCTGGAAGTAATGTGCCCCTGATAGGATCACTGACCAAGTTTCTCAACTGTTTGAAATTTCTTGATGAGGAAAGTTTGTCTGCAAACAAGATCATTCACACATGGTAATTTTAATGCAAAGCTAATGCAATTTTGAGATCAAAAATCATTTTTGGAATGATATTATTGATGCAAAGCAAAATGAATCAGTTGTCAAAACACGACGGTTTAGACATTCAAAAATGAAAGAGAAAGCAAAGGTATGACATCAAAGTAAATGATTGGCAACAAACTTAGGAGTCAATTTACACAACCTTGCTGTAGTATGCTTTCAAAAGAAACCTGGCTTCAATTAGGTCTTTTGAAGGTTGTAACGTGGTCTAGTTCACGGTTTTCGAAACAAAGGATATAGGCTCAAATTTTATTTGTACCCAACCCATTCTTCGTGATGATCTCCAGTCCTATGCTCAGTTAATTCAAACTATGCATTCAGGTTCTAGAAGATTTTGGAATTGCAACACATGTCGTGATGATGGCTCAAGAGATTTTTGAGATGGCAATCACTTACAACATTTTGTTGTTTTTGATGAGGACCTCAGTCAACTCATTTGGTCTTTGAGGATTTTGGTAACCTCTTGATTGATTTTTTGTTATCCCTAAATTTTTCCTGAACTGTGTCATTTGAGCTTATAGTCAACGGGATGCCCCAATTTTTGCCTAAGTCTCCTTCATAGGTTTTGACTTAGCTGGCTTTTCATTTTATTTTTGTTTCATCCTTTTTTTGAAAGGTAGTGACTGCCTGACTTAATGATTACGGTGAACCATCATTGGCTTTTGATTTGAAAGACATCTTCGACACTTCTTTGATGTGTGCGAAGGAAAGCTTATGATTGCAACCTTTAATGGAAGGCGTCTTGCATGCACAGTCAAATTAACTAAGAACTACCCATCCCCGGGTTAAGATTGCAGGTTTTTTCGTACAGAAAAAAACTCCAACTTCTAGGCTCAAAGGGGTTGCAAGGGATTAACTTCCTTATTTCTCCAGTGTTTGGGAGTTGAAACAATGCCTCTACATCATCAGCCAAGTTTTAAATTGAAAGCATACAGTTTAGCAATTTCAGGTATTTCGTTTTCATCATCCTCCCTCTAATCTTTGCATAAACAAAAGTTTGATAAAGAAAGTGAACAGGAGATATATTTTTGTTTTGAAAGAAAGAAAGCATAAAGATGCACACATTGGATATAAATGAATTGAATCAAAACATTACAATGCTCATTTCATTGAAATTACCATGAAAGTACAAATAAAGTTCGAAAGCAAACAATTAATACAATCAAAGAAAAATGCAAACAGAAAGAAACAAGGCCTAGTGACTAATCAGCAGCAAGGATGAGCTATCCTATCTGAAACACTGGCTTTAGGAGATGATCCGTCTGAACTGACTCAAACTTCACCTGGCATGCTCTGGCAAAGGATTTTTAACAACATTTGGATTATCATCAAGAAAAGTCAGAATCTTTGAGTTCACCAATTCTTGTACTCTAGCTTTCAATGCATAGCAGCCTTCCAAGTTATGGCCTGCCCCACCTCGATGGAACTCATAGTGAAAATCAGCCATATAGCCGGCTGGGAGAGGATTTGGAGGAGGAGGTAGATCCCTTGTTGTAATCAAACCTTTCTGAACAAGACATGGATACAGCTCAGTGTAGGACATCGGGATAGGATCATAGTTAACCCTATTGCGATTCTGATTCTGTCTAACAGTCTGGCGAGGAGCTTGAACTGTTTGAGCATTAACAACAGGAACAACTGCAGCCACATATTGTTGTTGCCTGCGACAAGGTTTACCTTCAACTAAAACAACATGGGTATCACCATCCTTTTTCTTTTGAAAATTCCCAGCATACTTTTTAGCACCATTAAAGGCTTCATCATTGGTAATCTTTCCTTTCTTGATACCTTCTTCTAGTCTTTCTCCAATAGTGACTAGGTCAGCAAAACCAGATGATACACTGCCTATCATCTTTTCCCAAAAGAGTGGCTGAAGAGTGTCCATGAACAATCCAGTCAATTCTTTTTGAGCCAATGGTGGCTCCACTTGAGCAGCTAGCTCTCTCAAGCGCTGAGCGTACTCCTGAAAGGATTCTTTTTCTTTCTGAGACCTATTCTGCAATTGGCGAAGGTCAGGTGCCATGTCCAAATTGTACTTATATTGCTTTAAGAAAGCATCAGCCAAGTCATTCCAGCTTTGGATACGGTTCTTCTCAAGTCCCATATACCATTTCATTAAAGCCTCACTCAAGCTGTCTTAGAAACAGTGAATGAGCAGTTTGACATTTTTGGCATGAGCAGCCATCTTGCTAGCAGTACATCACCAAGTGGGTTCTGGGACAGGTGTGCCCCTTGTATATCTCAAAATTAGGAGTTTTGAACTTTGCAGGTATAACCAAGTCTGAAACCAAGCACATGTCCATTGCGGCAGCACTAAAGACATCACTTCCTTCCACAACTCTTATCCTTTTGTCTAGAGTTTGCCATTGTTCTCTGACTTCTTCAATGTATCCAGGTTCTCCCTGACTTTCAGATTGTGGACCAGCAGCATGGTACACGAAAGGATTCTCAGGAATAGCTTGAGCAACAGAGTGCACAACAGGCTGAGGTTCAGTGAACAATGGAGCTGAAGATACTGGCGAGAAAAACACAGGAGTAGTTGCAAAGGGTGGCGAGTAATTCGGAGGTAACCCAAATTCTGGCCAAGTAGAAGTTGGTTGCTGAGTCAGTGGAGGGTCAACAGCAGCAGGTAAAGTTTTAACAATCACAGTCCTCTGAGGTGGTTCACCTCTAGCAATCAGAACTTGCAGCATTTCTGTGAGCTTGGTCATACCGGCCTTCAACTCATCAATTTCCATTCTGACTTCGGCATTGTGTTGTTCTTGATTTTCCATTCTCAATCTGATGGCAACTCTAGTTCCGTAGTTGTGTTGAGTAAATAGCTTGACGGTGATCACTCATGGATGAGTTTCTGAGACAACTAGGAAGAATGCATATGTATGCTCATGGATGCAAGAGTGCATGAATGCAACAACCACAAACAAGATCACTCAAAGCACACGGGTTCAAAGGTTCGAGTCACGAGCATGGAGTCGAGGTTAAGAACCAACCCACAAAGGTATGTACTAAGGGTATAACACCTGCCGAACAAGGTTCTAAAGAAGTTCCCAGAGTCTACAACCCATCTTTCGGATATTATCAATTTCCCAACTGCTTGGTAGTCAATAATATTCTCAAGAGAGTCTCGTCTGAGTGTGGTATCGCGTAACAACTGATTCAAGTTTGCACCTGAATAGCCACTGCACCACGTCCTAATAAGGCCAAGATGGGTTAAAGGATTCTAACGTTCTCAGCTTCGGGTCCTCGGATCAAGAAGCATAACGGGTTTGCCATTTCTAGTCTGCCATTACTACCTCTTGGGAGGAGTGCCTCAACTGAGTCCTCGGGAATGGTCGCCAGGGTCGACAGTTTTCCAAGTTACATTCCATCATCTGCACCAATGCGCAGGATAGAACATCACCAAAGAAAACCTCATCCAGATGTGGAGTTTTTGTGTATACTAAGTCTGGCCAAATGCCACACAAGTCACACTACTTTCCACCTTAGTCTTGGGTGTATGCTCAAGCCTGGGTATTGGGCTTATCTCACCACACAGAAGAATTCCCAAATAGAACAAGCGAGTAACAAGAAAATCAGGCAAAAAGCAGTAAATAAATCAAAGTAGGCTAAACCCCTCAAGGGATGGACCAGCAAGAGGTCAATCTGTCCCCAACAGAGTCGCCACTTTTTATGTAGCGGCAAAATCGTGAGTATAAGCTATTGATTAACTTAACTCGAAAAGCAAGAGTCGCCACCGCACTTTTATTTTATCCAAAAAAAGAAAGGAAAAAGAGTGAACAAAACCTACACAAGCTCTAAACAAGAACAAGTGAAGAGAGACTGGATAAGGGGGGTTGGTTACGCAATGGGAATGTGTTAGTACCCAAAACGTCTATAATACTCTATAGGAGCCCTTTGAAATATCTACCGCTTTTAGTCTGAAAAGGTTTTGCTTGAAAAATGATTGAGGAGATGAGAAGAGAAATTGTTTTTAAGATTTTTGTGTTTGGAGAGACTTGTCGCCTCATGCCTACGTACCCACGATGTGCAATGTAGGATCAAAACCCTGTAGTTCGTGGTACAAAGAATGAAATTTGTTTGTTTTTGTTGATTTTAAATGTAAAGACAAGTCGTCATTTCCAAGCAAATAATTCCGCTTAAAGAAATGAATCATGTCTAAACTTATGAAAAAGTTAAAGGAAAAGTGCAAAAGGGCACAAAAGAGGTTTGAATGAGTTTGGTGTTTTTTAAAGTCTTTTAAAAAAAAGGTGTCAATATGCTTATGTAGTTTAGCATTTGTTAAGAAATGAAAAGAAAAGAGTAAAATCACTTGACAAAGTCAAGGTTTGATTATGAAAGAGGTGAAAGTTTGAAACCAAGAAGGTTTTGAAAAAGGGAGAAAGTTTTGAAAATTGAAGAATGGGGAGGAGAAGAAGTGACTATCCTAAAGCATAAAGTAAAAGCTAAGGATAAGAATGATCTAACCACAAATGTAGTTGTTTTCACCATAAACCATGCAAAAGCACAAGTCTTCGAACCATAATTCCAAAGCAAAGGGAAAAGGTCCTAGTTCTAAGTCCAAGGATCCAAGAATAGCATTGAAGTCCAAAGTCTTCGAACCATAATTCCAAAGCAAAGGAAAAAAGCCCTAGTTCTAAGTCCAAGGATCCAAGAATAGCATTGAAGTCCAAGGTCTAGGTGCAAAACTCCATGTCCATTGCAAAGGATAGTAACCATAGTCCAAGATTAGAAGCACAAGTTTTTTAGAGGTTTTGGCCTTTATTAATGTTTTTGGTCCAAGTGGACAAAGAGAAAAAGGCATAAGCATAACATGTGTCCAACGGACAAAGAAAAAATTGCGGAAGCATAAACATGTGTCCAACGGACAAAGGAAAAATTGCGGAAGCATAAACATGATATGAAATGATAATAATGGAGCATAAAAGTAAAAGAGATAAGGAGCGAGAAGGAATTGTAAATGATTAGTACAATAGTATTGTTAGTAAGTTAGTGATTAGTAGTTAAAGTAAGTGATCAATAACAATAGAATAATTGTACTTACGCCAAGGTTAATGAAAACTCATTAGAGGATTGATAAGACCAAAGACTCCTAACAACAAGTTTCATAAGTTTTGAACCAAAAGACAAATAATCAACAATTCTTGATGATTTTCTGATACGGGACAAATATTGCGCTATGTTAAGCAATCGCCGAGTAATTTACAGAGTAATTACCCTACAATGAGGCCGGTCAATAACTCTTTGTGCTAATGCATGCTAGATGAACGATATGTAAATCGTCATCCGAAAGCAATACCGCACGAAAAGAAAAATGGTAACGATCTAGTCTTGATCGAAATTCAACAAAGGAATTCCAAGATCTTTTAGACTTTCATCAATCAAAAGAAAAGTAGAAATAGATGAAGAGAAAACCAAATTAAACCACACAATTATGTGATCTAAGGCTAAGAACAAAGGGAAGGGGTTAGGAATGAAGAAACAACCAAAACAGTCCCAAAAATAGGTGAAAAACACCATTCTGCAGTGTGCAAATCGATTGCACCGGTGTGCAAATCGATTGTACAGCAGAAAATCAGCAATTTTTAGGCAAAAAATACACTGTGCAATCTATTTCACATAAATGCAAATCGATTGCACACTGACAGGCAACACTAAAATTTTGAAAAAATTCAGCATCCATGATCCAATCATTTCTTCAAACACCTCATGGTCATGGATGAAAATTAGCACGAAAATTCAAGTAAAACAACAGCAATTAACACCAATGGATCACAAATTGCAAGATCCAAAGATCAAGCAACAAGAATTATTAAAGGACCACATTGTGGAAGATGAATCAAGAACAACAATGGTGGAAAATGAGATTACCACTCCAAATTTGAAAATTGCTTCAAATTACTCCAAGTCCAAACTCCAAAGCATTGATCTACAAGAGTTGATGAAGAAAACAAGTTTGGATGAAGGTTTAGATCAAAGTTGAACAAGATTCAATGTGAATTCTTGTTAACTTTCAAAAGAAGAAAAGTGAGCTTTGGTGAATTTTGGTGGTTGGGGAGAGAATTTGCAAGAGGTTTGTTGGCTCTCAAAAGCTTCAAGAGAAATTTTAACAAGGTGAATTTGACTCTCAAAAGCTTGAAGAATGAATGAAATGAGGGTTCTATTTATAGAGTTTAGGCTTGGAAAATTTGGTGGCTTGGAATCAGGATTTGAAGATCAAAATTAGGATTGGAATTTAAATTTGGAGGGAAATCACAAAAGAGTGGTGATTAGTGATGGTACATGGTGGGGAATGATCAAAATGATGTAGGGGAATTAAAATGAGGTGATCTAGAATATTCTCAAGTGATGAAATTGGCGCTAAATGCTTTAAAACTTGAAAAATGCTGATTTTATCCAATTCTGTCTTCGTTCAATTGATTGCACTGTAGCGCGAATAGATTGCACTGCTGAAAACTTCAAAACCAAGGCAAAAAATGCATGGTGCAATCGATTGGACCAATAGTGCAATGGATTGCACAGTTGAAAAACTTGAAAAATGCCCTGTTGGCTGGATTGTGCTGTTTCTGGCTCGATTTTCTTGATTTGTCAAAGAAGGCATGGAAATAAACACATAAACCTTGGAGTCTCTTGAATAAAAATCAATTAAATCTTGGAAACTCTTGATCAGATAATTTTGAATTGTTTGCAAATCAACTTTGACTTTGTTCAGATGAAATTCATTCGAGCTGAGGGACTGTTTGATATCCTTGATTCCCTTCCTGAAAAAGTTAGTGAAGACAAAAACAAACATATTTTTGGATTTTGATTAAAGGTTAGTAAACTTAAGCAAATAAAGGCAAGTAAGAAAGACACAGATGCTCAGTGATCCTTGCAAGGCATAAACCGAAAGAAGATAGGGGTAAAGGAACCAAAGCATGATCTTGTTTGTGGTAAAGATGTAAATGATATGTGGAATCTTAGGGGTCAAAAATTAGGGTCTTACAGTGTCCAACCGTGACCCCTTGCTCACTTCCTTTTTCTCCATGTCGCAAAAGGTCTTAGTGAGATACTGTAATGCCCCGATTTATTTTTATTATTTTTATTATTTTTAGTAATTAAAATTATATGATGTTGTGTATATGTGCGTGATTATGCGTGTTTTGGTTGTATTTGGGTTGCCCTTAGTATGGGGTAGTGATCTTAGAATTATAGAGATTAAGGTGTTGGGAGTGTGTGACCAATTATGTAGAACTTGGTGGTGTGGAGAGTAGTGCTAATTAAATTATATTAGTAATATTAGGTTGATCATAATATTAGTTGAACAATATTAAATTAATTAAAATATTGATTATTATAATTATTATTTTAATAAGTGGGTATTAGTAATAATAATATAATATAATATAATAATAAGAAAAGGGGAATAGGAGAGGAGAAGTTGTCAGTACGTGAAAAACAAAGAAAGGGAGAAGAAGAGCTAGGGCAAGGAAGAGGAATTATGAAGAATCTCCATTGCTAAAGTTTGAGGTTCTTGGAAGAACTCTAAGGCAAGGGTGGGGTTCTAACTATCTAAAGGTTGTCATGATGATTGGTGGGTAGTTTCTAACATGTAGGGTTTTGAATTTTCTTTTTTTTTTGTTCATGAATGTGATGGTTTTTGATTAGTGATTGATTCTTGATAATTCAATGGATTGCATGTTGTTGTGTTGATTTCTATTGAAAATATCATCTAGTGTGATTGTTGTTGTTGAATTCGTTGGATTGAGATTTGTATGTTGTCAATGTGAAGTGTTGAACGTGTAATTCATGTGTCAGAGTCGGAACAATGTTAAGAACGACTTTGAAAAGGAAAACTTGAGTTTTTAAACGTTTGAAAAGTGTAGTTTTGCTTTGAAAAGTGTTTTGGGCGAATTCTAAGAAAAGTTGGTTTTTGAAACAACTTAAAAAATAGTTTTAGTGTGAAAATATAGCAGAATTGCAGTTCGCAGGAATTCGCCGGGCGAAGATCCGTTCTGCCGGGCGAATTGAGAGGCGATCGAAGAGTGGAAAAGTAGGTGCCATTGGAATTTGTATGGGGGAGGGATTTCGCTTCTGCTTCGCCGGGCGAGCCTTCAGCGAAAGGGAAATTTCGCTGGGTGAATGGGGGTTTTGCCGGGTGAAGGTGAGTTCGCTAGAGTCTCGCGGGGCGAACATCAGGCGAGCAGAAACAGTATTTGGCTACCACTGGAACAAACAGAATCTTCTAAAACTTTAAAAATTCATATCTTTTGATCTGTAGGTCCGTTTCAGTTACCGTTCGAATCGTTGAAAGTTAGTTTCGTGTAATTTCTGTTAGAATTATCTTCAATACCAGAATTCCAACTATTCGACGTGTTAATTATGTTTCCGTGTACGTTGTGATGTGTTGAACGTTGAAATGTTGAGTTCGGTTGTGCGAATGTGTGTTGTAGCTGTAGATTGCGATTGTTGCATGTTTTGGCAGGTATATGCTGCGCGTTGGACAGTTGTGGTGTGATGTATTGGCTGTATGATAGTCATATACAATGGTCGTCGTTGAATGTTGTCTTTGAATGCATATCATGTTGTATAAGTTGTATGATAAGTCGTGTGCCCATGTGGGGTGTGAGCGCCTTATCTGGATTCTTTGAAATAGAATCGTGTTGTTGTTGTTGTTGTTGAGGTAATCGTGTACCCATGTGGGGTGTGAGCGATTATGGGTGTTCGTGTGCCCATTTGGGGTGTGAGCGATCACGGATGTCGTGTGCCCATGTGGGGTGTGAACGACGTATATGGAAATTCCGACGGGAATTATGATCATGAAAAAGGGATCGAATTGGTACCACATGCATTGAGTCAAGTTGTTGAGTCTCATTGCATTGTATGATTCTTGCATCTGTTGTTGCGTGTATGTTGTATTGCATGTTGGATGTTGTTGTGGTACGTTGTGGAACGGGTGATATACATGATATAGTTGTTACCTACTTTGTGGTTGTGATCGTTGTTATGTTTTGTTGATGGATATTGACTGTGTGGATGTATGTGTTGAATGGGTGACTTATGCATGAAATGAAGTGTTCTTGCTAATTATCATGCTTTCCTTTATCTAGTTATGATATCTCACCCATTCTGTTTGAATGTTGCCTCTATGTGGGTATCATGCAGATAATCCGCAGTAGGAAATTGGATATGAGTGGAAGATGGAGTCTTCCATTTATGCTTTTAGTGTCGGCGTCTGCTCTAATATGTAACACTGGGGATTTTGAAATGCTTTTATGAGTGTTCTTTTTGTTGAGAATTATTTAATTTTATTTAATTTGATGTTGATTATGTAGCTTCAAATCGGTTATGTTTTATTACTAATATGACTGATAGGAAGATTTTCCTATCAAGAACTATTTAACTAGGGTTTCTAAAATAAAAAGGGGAAGAACACTAAAATGATAAAATAAATGGAATAAAAGACATTTTTCTTCATTGATAACTAAAAATGTGTCCAAGACACTTACATATATAGTGCTCATAAAGGATAATGAATTAAAAGCCCAATTACACAATAGCCCAATAACACCAATAATTAATAACACTAAACATAAAAGACTAATTAAATTGATATTCTAATTAAACCAAATTATCAAATTATAACTAATAATACTCTCTATCATTGCCGCGGGGTTCACTTGAACCTTGTCCTCAAGGTTCTAAACCTACTCCGGGTCTCATTGCTTAAACTGAACAATCCTTGGTCCTACAACAAGCACCGGTTCATTAGTATTTTTCCAATCGAAATCCGATGCCAATCCACAAGTTCTCCCATTCTCAGCATTTACAATACAACATTCTGATATAGCATAATACGCAGCCTTTCCTAACTTTTCTGCAGTTAACTCCTGGAACCTAGGAACAATTCTTCCACCTGTTGCTATGGCAATCAATTCCAACTCAACACCACCAACAGGTTTCTTAACAACATTGACTACAACACCCCAGCGGCTGCCAGCAGTAGTCATGGAGGTAACATGGAATCCTTCTTTCCACTTCTTGTTTATCCATTTGAAAGGAAAAGAATCACTCACTTTGTAGGACTGCTGTGTATAAGGAATTCCTTTGGACATGACAACCAAGGAACTGCCATTAACTGCACCAGCTATTGAACTGATATAGTAATTTTTTTCCCATTGCTCCATAATCCAATCCTTGTGCAGGAAGACAGGTGATAACTCGTAAACCTGGGAAGAAAAACCTGTTCCTGCATCCATGATTAGAGCCCACAAATTTGCTGAAGAGGCCACGCAGCTTATATATAACCCATCCTCAATACCCTTGTCTACATGTTGCCCAAGTCTATTGTCAGCTACATTATAATGATATCTTTGCTTCATGGGACGGCGTGCATTATACACTGATATCCACTGAGTAGCCGGACTTCCCAGTCGCACTTTTGTCTTAGGCTGCTCATCTTCCTCCAGATTTATAAGCATCCTTCCTCGTTTTTGACCAACCTTTAAAGTTCCATCAATTCTAATAGGTCTCAATGGAGTGCAAGGTTCGATCAAGCTATCAAAAAGTGATATGAGCCTGGAATAATTTGGCTCCTCGTCAAATTTCATGTTCGTAACTGCTTCCAGGAACAGCTTAAATGGAGCAGGACAAAAGCAACACATCAACTCCGCAGATGTGGACATTTTTTTCTTACAAACAAGAAAACTTTTATTGTCACCCTGATAACCCTGCCATGGCAATCTTCCTCTTATGATAAATATTAACGTGTATGCCAGTGACTCAAGATCATCCCTTCGACTGCCAGTCCTACCTAAATGTGCATGTACACTAGCATACCTTATCGTTCCCCTGAATATATCAGGTCTCTGGTCATATTCAACATGTTGACCAGATGATGCATCCTTCCACTTTGAAGCTAAACCAAGATCAATAAGATACAACTTCTTATCATCAGCTGTTCCAGGTTGACCGAGCAAAAAGTTTTCTGGCTTTACATCTCCATGCACAAACCCTTTCATATGGAGCTTCTCAAGAATTGATATTGCCTCAACTGCAATACAAGCAGCCTGATAGAGAGTATTATTATTTATAATGTTATAATTTGGTTTAAGTGTTGAGGCGATTTTGTGGCGGTGGATTCATCACAGGATTTGTTACTGTTGGAAAGTAAAGCATCGATGAGAGGCGAAAGAACGGCGGCGACAGAGCGTTCTCTGAGAATATGAGCAGTATTTATATGCATCTCCTCAGGTATTGAAGAAGTCCGGTTAGCCATTGAATTATGATGGGACACAGGATTGGTACCCCCGCTGCATATCAATATTCATTGGCTGCACATTTGAAACATTGTGAGATATTGAATTAGAAGTAGCATTGTGCGCATCCCTAGGTGAAGCGTGTTCAGTTGCTATTCTGGCACCGTGATTGGAATCCGTATCTGTTTCTTCCTCCTGATGTAGCATCAGATTTGGTTCTTCTGTTAAATCCTCTTCTACAGCTTGTAGATTTTTGGACTCCATTAATATAAAAGTTGTTTTCAGATCTGGCTCATCCTCTTCTTCATCTTGCACCACAAAATCATCACAAGTAGGTTCTATTTCCTCTTCTAGATCTGGCTCCTCCTCTTCTTGTATTGGTAAAATTTCTCTCCATTCCGGTTTAAATCTCCATAACAAAGCTGTTGTAAATGTATCCCAACTATATCGGCGATGAATACGAGACCACCATATCCACCATTTGAGAGCAGAACCTCTAAAAGCTCCAACAGCTTTCAACACCTTCAATGACTCATGTGTTCCATGTTCTTTGAAAAATTTCTCAAAACAAAGAATCCACCAATATGCTTCATATTCTCCATCAAACAATACTATTGTCATGAGGTCAAGCGGAAGTGAGATCGAAAATAAGAGCACCAATTGATAGGAAGATTTTCCTATCAAGAACTATTTAACTAGGGTTTCTAAAATAAAAAGGGGAAGAACACTAAAATGATAAAATAAATGGAATAAAAGACATTTTTCTTCATTGATAACTAAAAATGTGTCCAAGATACTTACATATATAGTGCTCATAAAGGATAATGAATTAAAAGCCCAATTACACAAGAGCCCAATAACACCAATAATTAATAACACTAAACATAAAAGACTAATTAAATTGATATTCTAATTAAACCAAATTATCAAATTATAACTAATAATACTCTCTATCAATGACAAAGCTTTTCCGCTGCTTTAATAAAGATGAACCTCATACATGATTTTACTATTCACAATTTATAAATTTTCAAATTGTACGTGTTACATGTCGTATATATGAGCAGGTGCTTGCTTGAAAGTAGCATCCTAAATGCCGTATGCGTTATTTTACTCTGATATTTTATTATAATTTCACACGGGGGTTTTAGGGTGTTACAGATGCTCTCTAGGGCTTCTAAGCTTGATCTCTTTTTTGGGATCAGAGTGGAGATCTCTAGTTTTGTTGTCAACTATGTTCAGTATGCCAATAATACCCATATTCTCACGATTTACAACATATTGATCTAGCCTTGAAGCATGACATGTCTAAGGCCTATGAAAGGATTGAGTAGAGCTTTGTATTAGGGGCCCTTAAAACCTTTGGATTTCTTGATTCTATGATTCAACTAATCTCAAACTGTATTTCATCTGTTTCCTATCATGTGCTTGTTAATGGCAAACTTAGTGGGTGTTTCTTTCCCGAACGGGGACTCCGGCAATGGGACCTTCTCTCACCATATTTGTTTAGTATTTGTGCTGATGTGCTTTCAGGTATACAAAAAAAGTAGGGGCTTTCAAAGGGTATCCATGGGGTGCAGGTTGCGAGAAAGACCCCATCATATCCCATATGTTCTTTGTTAATGACCGTCTCTTGTTTGCTCGAGCTAATGAGGAAGAAGTTGCTTGCATCACGCATATCTTGTCTTTGTATCAAAGGGCGTCAGGTCAATTGGTTAACATTGATAAGTTCGAAGTTTCCTTCAATGGAAACTTTGAGGAAGAAACAAAGGAGAGGATTTGAACATGACTTCGGTTCAAAGGGGTCATTAGACACACCATATATCTTGGACTTCCAATGGTTTCTAGGAGATCGAAGAATGAGGTTTTTAAACTGGTAATTGATTGTGTTTGGAAGAAAGTTAAAGGGTAGAAGGAAGGGTTTCTCTCTAGAGCTGGGAAAGAGGTTCTCATTAAGGTTGTAGCACAATTAATCCCTACTTAAACCATGAAATGCTATAGGTTACCAGATCAGTGCTTCAAAGAGATAGAAGTGATGTTGGCTAAATTTTGGTGGGGATCAAAGGATGGAAAAAGGAAGAATCATTGGATGAGCTGGGAAAAATTGTCACAAGGTAAAGTTGAGGAAGGTTTGGGTTTTAGAGGAATCCAAGAGTTCAACACTAGCCTCCTTGGGAAACAATTTTGGAGGATGATGCAAAATGGTGGGTCCCTTTTTGAGAGGTTTTTTGAAGGCGGGTATTTTCCAAGATGTAGTATTACATAGGCTGCAATGGGTTTCAGGACAAGCTATGCTTGTCGCAGTATTTTGAGTGCGAAGGAGGTTGTCTTATGTGGCTCAAAGTGGAGGATATGCAATGGAGAAAGAGTGAAAATATGGGGAGACAACTGGATCCCTATTGTCCCTGGCTTCAAATCTTCTAATCATGCTAGAATTTTGGATCCTGATAGTAATGTTTATGACTTAATTTATTGTGATCTTGGCATTTGGAATATGAAGGCTCTCGAGGACAACTTTGATGATAGTGATGTGATCCATATCATCAGCATTCCTATTTCTCCAAGGATGCCGAAAGATAGTTTGATTTTGCATTTTAAGAAAGATGGAAATTATTCAGTTAAGATGGCTTACCATTGTCTTGGGGATTTGAGGCGCGCAAGAAAACCTGGCCCATCTATTAGAGGTAGACAAAAGGTGTAAAGAAACCTCTGGAAAGTCCATATTCACGAGCGAATCAAGAACTTCATCTAGAGACTTGTCAAGGATATCTTTCCAACAAAATCTAATCTACGTAGAAAAGGTATTTCTTTGGATGTCATTTGCCCACTTTGTCATTTATATCCTGAAAATTCATCTAATCCTGTTCTTGTACTGCGACTTTTGAAAAAAAGTTTTCTTCTCTTCCCCTTTGGGTGAGAGAGTGCATATGAATGGTGATGTTCTTGATTGGATTTCAGAGTTGGTTTCTAACAAAGAAGTTGTTGTTGCCCAAACTGTGATGACTAGGTTATCGAAAATTCTGCAGGCTAGGAATGGTATGGTTTTCAATTCGATTTCCCCTGATCCTCGAGATGTGGCTCTTGATATATGGGAGGTTGTTGAGGAAGTTTATGCATCGTTTGGCAATGATGGGAGAAAGAACCTGATAGCTTGTAGCAGTCAGCATGTGCAAAATTCATGGGTGGTCCAATCGGATGATGGTTGTTTTTCTGATGGGGTGGTTTCTCTTGGATGCGTCATTAAAGATCCAACTGATAACATCTTTTTGGCTGCCACAAATCATTTCCCAAGCCACGATGATGCCAGCACGGTGGAGATCTTAGCAATTCGTTGGAGTCTCCAATTGGCCAAAGAGCTGAAAATTAAGAGGTTCATGTTCCAGTCTGATGCACTAGTATTGGTTAATTGTATTACAAGTGTTTATTTTAATGGTGTTTTAGACACTATTGTGAAAGATTGTAAGTTGCTTTTATGAAGTTTTATTGATGCTTCTATTATGTTTGTTAATCGTAATTGTAATACGGATGCCCATCACTTGGTTGGAATTGACAAATCCCTAGGATCATGTACTTGGATTGGTCATATTCCCAATTTGGGTTCTCCCTCCTGTAATGTCGTTTTGGCTTGTCTTTAATCTATCTATCTATGTTTGGTTTCAAAAAAAATAGTAGAATCATAAAAATTCAATAATAATAATAATAATAATAATAAGAAAATTTTGTTCAACTTAATTAGAAACATAAAAATTCAAAAACAATGACACACTTCATGTTCTATAGTAGAACATTTTCCTTTGTTATACTATAACTTACAACGATTTTATACACTTGCATGCTAAAATAAACATCATTCATCTTAATCAAATGAATCTTTTCAAAAAAGCAAATATTAACTTTCCATAGAAAATGTTTTTCTTGGTTCCTTTTCAAAACTCCATGATTACTACCTTAATTTATTAAAACATCAAGTGAGGAAGGTTATCCTTAATAACATTTTTGCAATTAGCTCATAAAACTCCCATGTTCCTAACTTACATAATCCAATGAATCTTTCTTTATATTCACAGAACCCTTGATTAATTTGAAATTGATTTTGTAGAGTAACTTCTTGATCTTAGCTACATGAAATGTTATTTGTTTATTTGGAAGGCCAAAGAAAAAATATATACTACTAAAAAGAAATAGGCACAAGAGATACCAAATACAAAACACAAGTCCACAGGCTACAAAACAAATGCAGTACCCAAACATCAATCTCCCTAAACAGCAGATACATTGCACATATAAGCATGTACCATATTCTCCAAACAACAACCAATACACTAAAAAACCCCCAAATGCAGCACAGTACACCAGAAAGAAAAAAAGCAAAACACCCCAAGAGCTCTAAGGAAACCCAACACCTAACAGAAATGTATCATCACACATACTGCCACAATTAGATGAAAAAACAACACTAGTAATAGAATTACAACAATTGGGGGTAATACTCTACAGCATGGTTTTAAATTGCGGTCCGCAACCGCAATTGCACTCGCAATATTGCGGATGCGGTTGCCTCCGCAACCGTATCGGACCGCAATTGCGGTGTGATTTGAAAATTACGCCTCCGATTATGTTTAGAACCATATTAGATAATTTCAATCATGTTTCTTCAAGTATTTTCATCTAAAATTAAAATATTAAAGTCCTAAAACTCAATTTAGTTATTATGTAATGAAAAAACTTAACATTAAGTGTTTTTCAACTTTGTATTTTAATCACCTTTTTATAAAAATTCACACCGCAACGGCCGCAATACGCATCGCAACACCCGCAATGACCGCAATCGCAACACCCGCAACCACAACCGCAACCGCAATTTAAAACCATGCTCTACAGTGACCCGAATCGATCAATTCACATATCCTATGCAATTTGCATGATTATAACCCACCATACAACAATTCTGCCACAATTATCTAAAAAAAATCGTAACCAGAAATTGAAATATAACAACTGAGGGCAACACTCCACAGCGCCCCGAACCAATCAATTCACCAAACATGTGCAATCTGGACTAATAACAACCCGCTAACCAAAATTGAGCGCAAGGCACCTACTCTGAATATGTAACACCCCAAAATTTAATTAATTTAATTTAATTTAATTTAATTATTTAATGTTTGTGTGATCTAAAATAAATTATTTGAATATGTGTTGTTAGGGTGTGGTAGAAGTAGTAGGGTGTGGTGAGAAAGTAGAGTAAATTAGAAAATAATTAGAATAATTAGAATTTTAATTATTATTATCATTGATAAAATAAGAAATTTGAGAAAATAGGAATTTTGGACAAATTGTGGGATTTGAGGAGAGTTTGGGGTGGAGGAGAAAAGCTTAGATTAATTTGGGAAAAAATAATAATTAATCAAAAGTGATAGGGTACTATATAATCTAAATGTTGGAAGAGAAGATATGTTTTTGGGATAAATTGTCAGTACGTGAAATTTGGAAAAGGAGACAAAAGAAGAGAAAGAGCTTTTGAAGGGAGAAAAGCAAAGGCTGGGGTTTTGAAGAGAGAAGCCATAGAAGTTGCTTGATTCATCATCATTGCTGGAAATCAAAGGTAAGGGGTAGAAAGGGCTAACAATTAGGTGTATTGCATGATGGGGTAGTGATGAGAAGTCCTTAATCTCATTAGGGTTCTAGGTTTTCTTTCGATGATGTGTTATATGATGAAATTCTGAAAATTGATTGGTTGATCTTGTGTTTATATGTGTTGTTATGTCTGAATTGATGTTTGAATGATCATGAATATGCATGTTTGAGGTTTTGCCATTGACGAGGATGTGAAAGCTTGAGTTTTATTCTTGATTGATGATGAAATTATTGTTACAATATTGATGAAACTTGCTATGGACTGTGATGAAATAAGTGTTGTAGGTGTTAATGATTATGCTAGCATGAATCGCTATCAAATTCATTTTTTAATCATTGGATTTTGGAAAAAAATTAGTTGGAGACATATATGAAGGTTTAGGGGTAAGAGGGGTGGAGATCGTATGATGAAAACTAGATGTTTTGGAAAAAAATTACAATGACGGTCGATTGGACCAGATGACAACCGATTGCCTATCCCAAAAAAGTGATTTTTATGAATTAGTAGATAAATGTGTTATAGTGACAATCTATTGCATCCTATGACAATCGATTGGCATAGTCCAAATGGTGAAAAATTCTGCTTTAGTTTTTGTTGCGTTGTCCGACGATTTTGGCCGTAACTTTCAATCTGTAAGTTCAAATGACACGTCATTCGAAGCATTATAAAGCTAATGCGCAGAGCTACCTCATGATAGTTCTTGGTTAAATGTTTGAGTGGTAATCACTTTACTACAGTTGGGATGTTTGTGATTACTTGTATGATCGGTTAGCGAATCGTTATGTATATACAATGACGTGTTGTTATTTTGGTGAAGTAACATGAATGAATGCTTATGAAGTTACATTTGTTGAGTTGCTATTGTTTTTTATTGTTTATTAATGTCGTAACATTGATTAATTGTTGTGTATGATGAATGATGTGTTGCATAAGTGGTTAGATGTGCATGGTGATTCTTTCGGTGAACCTTTTGGTGAAAATGCATGTTGTTAAGAGTCATGCAACATGGTGTACATACTTCGGTCCAATTTTTGTATGCTCTGGTCTGGTAGTATGGATCGGGAGCGAGTATATAGTTGTAGAGAGGAACTAGTGAAGAGTTACCTATAGTGATAGTAACGAACTTTGGTGTTCTCTGGTCCTATGGCAGGGATCGGGAGCGAGTATCTGGTTCCAGGTGGAGCTAGTGAAGCGTTATATATGGTGATGGTAACGATTTGGTGTACTCTAGTCCTATGGTGGGGATCAGGAGCGAGATGAACGTAAGTGTTCATGAATCGTGCCACATGCATAATGAGTCAGTTGTGGAGTACATTTGCATACATGACTGCATATGTAGTTGATTGTTCATGATTTTGTTGATTGGATGTGAAAATATACATGTTAATTTGAAAGGTATGAGACTATGTGGTTGTTGATTTGTGTAATTAAATGTGTGTTTTATGATGTGTTATCTACCTTAGCATTCTTTTTACTGTTTATATTGGTTTATTTTTTCAGCAAAATTCCCAAAATACCCTACGTTTCAAAAAAATTCTCAAAGTACTCCAGTTAGGGTTTGGGATTGCACACTGTCGCCAATTGAACTGGAGACTACTTATCAAGTCGCCAATTCAATTGGCGGCATAGTGTAAAAGGAAAAAAATCAGTTTCTAGGGAGTCTCCACATCAATTGGCGACTCCCTTGTAATTTTTTACACTAGGTCGCCAATTAAATTGGCGACTTGATAAGCAGTCTCCAGTTCAATTGGCGACAACTTGGATTCCCCTAAAGAAGGGTCGCCAATTGATTTGGCGACAGTGTGCAATCTCAAACCTAACTGATGTACTTTGGGAATTTTTTCGAAAATTAGGGGTATTTGGATAAAAATTCCACATTTTGATCAATTATAATAATTTTTAGATAATTCATATGCATTAGGTCAAATGTTCACCATAAATTTAAGAAAAAATATTTATAAGTGATTATATGAAAAATAAAAACATAATTTCTGTTATTTGAAATCTCAATCCAAAAACTATTTAAAATAGGGTTACATGTAAGTATGTAACAAAACAAATTTAGGGTTCCACTCCTTATATATAGGTATAGCCGTGTATAGTTACAATTACAAAACACAAGCAAGCCTTCTCTCTTCACCTCATCTCACATCTCCTTCTAATCAAATGGTATGTCCCACCTCTTCACTGTTTTATCTCTTAATTTATTTTTAAGTTTGAAATTGGAATGAATAAGACTTAATTATTATTTTGTTACTTATAATTGTCTTGGCGATGAAGGATTGTGGTGATAATTCTGGTCATAAAGGTGAAATTCAAGATAACGAGGTTTTGAAATTGATGAACGATTTAAAGACTATGAAAATTGATCCAGAAGATGAGTTTTTAAAAGTGATGAACGATTTTAAAGCTCTAAGAATTGATACAGGAGGTGCAGAAGTATTACCGGAGGCGGTGAAGCGGTTTAATGATATGAAGATGACAATCAACATGGTCGTGAAAGAGTTACAAAATATAAAGATGTTACTCAATCCCTTGTTGCTAAATGCTCGAGACAAAGAGCTAGAACAGTACCAGAATATAGGTTACAGAATTGATAAAATTTTGTCATATTATCAACTACTCTTAGAAGAATTAAAGAAAAAGGAAATTTCCTATTTTAATGTATAAGTAATTAGGATTCATATACTATTATGTTTTTGGGCTTTGTTTACATATAATGCGTTTTAATAAAGTGCCTAGCTTTTTTATTTATTTATTTATATAGTTTACCTTCAATGCTTTGTTTATAGAGAAAAATAGCAACAAACAAATTATAGATCTTGTTTGTAACACTATTGATGGAGGTTTGATCGAGTATAATATTGATGATAGATAATTATAAATACATGAATGCCAGTTTTGCTGCCATTGATAAGATTCCTGTATGTCGTTTGCCTATTATCTATCTAATTTTCAATAGCGACAACAATTCAGAACACGAATCATGATCATAGCTCTCTTAGCTATTATTATGAGAATAAGAGTATTCATTAATTTCTCATTGTTGGCTGCCATATTGTTCAGTATGTACTATCTGATTCGTGTGCAAGTGTGTTTTCACCATGGTTTTAATTTTGGCAGCTGTGATGTCGAGTTTGCGGTAGCGTTAAGATTTCACGATTTTAGCTGTAAGAGTGTGTGAATTTTGTTAAGTCTACTGTAATAGAAAAAAACGCCGCATTCTAAATCATCGTAATCAGTTTATGTGTAAATGTTTTTTTTGCAGAGATTTTAACAATTAAAGAACGAAAATTAGAAGAATTGAAGAAATTTTAACAATTAAAAAACTTGAGATGAATGATGCGTTTCACAATCCTCGAAAAACATTGATTACTGATTAGTGTAAGTTGTTTTTCAAATACAACATAATTTTTCATATTATTATTTCCACAAACAATATATTATATAGTGGTGGCAATAAAATCCATTAACAAAATATCCATCTAATCCATCCAAAATTGTATTCATCTAATCCATCCATTAAACAAAACTTTAGTTAATGGATTGAATCCAATCCATTCATCTACCCATATGGATGGATCCAATCCATAATTAATTTTTAATCTATTTTTCTTCAACAATATAATTTATTTTTTAAATTTCACAATTTTTTATTAAAAATTCTTCTTTCTTGAGTAATTTTGTGTTTAAATATACATTTTAAAAATTATATATTAGAACTAAATTGATATTATATTTTAATAGTTCTTGTTTTGCATTTGTTGCTGTGTCGAGATTTTTTTTTGACAAATTTTGTATCGCACCGTAGAGCTGAACTTAAATGAAGTTTTAGCTGTATCAAATTATTCAATTTACGTGCATTTTATTTCCATGTCTTTTACTATTAATTTATTTACAATTATTACTAAACATTAATTACATTAATTACATTGTTGTTATTATGTTTATTTCTATTAATTTGATTATTTCTTTCTCCTGCTGTTTAGAAACAATGAATTTTTAATAATGGTACTAAAGCTATATACTGTTTTATATTAGAATTAAAACACTAAAAATGAATTTTTAGTAATGATACTAAAGCAAATGATACAGTTTTTTGTTTTTTTATTTTAGAGAGAGATAATATAATAGTACTGCTTGAGAGGGAGAAAATGAGAGATTTTTAAAAATTAATATAAAAAATAGTGTTCTGGACTGGGCCGGGGTCTGCCCCTTAATCGAGCAGGCCCAACTCACACGTCCTGAGATGGTCCAACAAATGCCTCTTAGCACGACCCATGTCGAGCTCATGCCCTCCTCAACATTGTCGGGCACACGCACGGTATAGAGCGTCGAGCAGGGCGCTAAGCCTCCCCGACCTCGCTCCTCCCCGACACTCGGGTTCTCCTCCCCCGAGGAGTCTTCTCCTCCTGCACGTAAGTTCCTCCCCGCGAGGACACGTCTCTCCCCGACACGCAAGACTCCTCCCTGCGAGGACACATTCTCATGTAACCGCCCACTCCCGATGGAATCGGTTTGCCCTAATTCCGGAGATCTAGGAGCGGTTACCCCAGGGCGAAAACCACGTGCTGGCCTTCACTACGCCACGTAAGCCCTGACAGTTACTTGGATTGGGCCTGACAATCCAGCCCAGTGCTAGTGACCGTTGGCCCCGCACTAGGGGCTCTCTAGAAATACCCTCTCACTTGAGAGGGTCAGGTGACACACTCTTTTACACTCTAACCTTGTACTTGCTTTTACTTGACCTTTGCCTTACTTGAGCGTCGGAGTACCTTGTAGGTACGCCCCCCACCCCCTACCCCCCCCCCCCCCCCCCCCCCCGCCGTCTTTCAACCTCACCGGAGCTGAAGTCCACAAGACGTTGCTGGCCACCAAATACTGTCTGATCCAGGTACGATCAGTGGCGCCGTCTGTGGGAACCCTTGCATCCCCGTTTTTCCTCCGATAAACCAAAGCAATCGTCTCGTTCATCAGCAGCATGGACAACAACCCGTCCGCTAACAAAGCTCTGGACACCGTCCTCGCGCAACTCGAGAACGGGAACCACCGCGAAGACGTTGCTGCCCTCCACGTCGAAGAAGGCGACGTGAGAGACGGGCAGACCGCCTCCCCAGACTCCCAAGACGCGGCTTACGACGCTGCCCAGCAGGACGACCAACAAGCCGTCTTTCAGCCAGTTGCTCCTTCGCCCAATGCAGATGCGAGCACCGTGGCCCTATTTGCCTTGATCAATCAGACCAATCAGCTGATAGCACGCCAGAATACTAGAATTGAAGCACTAGAGCAAGGGCGGACACGACGATCTTCCCCGCGAAGACATCGTCGTCCACCCTCACCTCGTCGCTCCCCTTCCCCGCGAAGGACTCCATCCGAAGAATCTCGAACCCCCTCGCCGGTGCGCGAGGACCGTCATCTACGCCTTGAACGCCCCCAGCCGGCGATCTCCAAGAAGCGCCATCGCTCCCCGCCTCGAAAGGAACACAGGCCCTCCGCAACTACCAAGAAGTCCAAAACCACCGAGGAGAAACCAAGGAACCGTTCGAGGAATTCCCCTCCACGGCATCATCGATCCCCTTCGAGGTCCCCAGCCGGAAGCGACGACGACGACCAGAGGACCCCTTTGTCATGGGAGATCATGAACGCCCCAATTCATGCGGGCATGGAGAAACCCCCGCCACTGGGGACCTACGACGTCTGGCCGACCCCAACGATCACGTTGAAATTTTCGAAGCCATGCTCGACTTCAGAAACGTCAGGGGAGCCATTAAGTACAGGCTTTTCCCCACCACCTTGTGTAACACCACAATTCCCATCGCGAATAAATAATGCATAATTAAATCAGAGTAAATAAAAATTTATTTTTCCGACAGAAACAAGGATGCCACAATTAAGGAAAGAAAAAACAATCTGTGCTCATAAATTTTGATACATAACACAAAATGGAATAACCTCAAAGGGAAACTTTTTCCATATAAAAGGAAAATTCAATTATGGAATAAATCGGAAAGATCCATAACTGACTTGTTTTACAAATAAATGGTGTTATAACATTAAAGTATACATATAAAGGTAATACAAAATATATCCAACAAATGTATACATATATAACAAAAGCGTTCCCCGACTCCCGTGTTACGTATCAGAGCTGACTGATTGACAAACGGATGGAGAACTAATCTTCACAAAAGCCTCAAAGACTACTAATCTGTGATTGCCTCATAGAGCAACAAACCACAGCAGAAGGGTGAGAAATAACAATTAAATCAAGATTGCATAATAATATGAAAACACATATAAATTCACATGCATAGTTATTCTCACCACATGCATCACATACCAATACATATAGCAAGCCACAGATACATAACATATTTCTAACAATCCAACAACATATCATATATCAATTATACCAACATAATCACCTATTCACACGTAAGGCATACCACATTTATAACATATGGAAACACCCCACCACATCCCATAGCATATGTCTATGCATAAAACATATTATCCATAACCAATGCATTTATCACATATGCACATCAATTCACCAATTCAAACATAAATCTCAACACATACTCAATCAATTCATGATTGTCCACACATAATCAATCCATTCATGATTTTCCACACATAATCAATCCATTCATGATTTATGCAAATGCAAAGAGACCGACACAACGACTCTATACAAATGCAATGCGGTATCATCCATCCATCTTTCTCATCATCAATTGACTCAGGAACTATTGGAATCATCGCTTGTTACTTAGTGTAACTCCCCGTCGGGAAAACAATGTTCCCCGTTGCTTTAGGTCCTCTTGTTATAAGGCTCACGACGTTTATGGATCGCTTTAGGTCCTCTCGGTATAAGGCTAACGATCTGATCGCTTTAGATCCTCTTTGTATAAGGCTCACGATCGTCTATAATCATCGCTTTAGGTCCTCTCGGTATAAGGTGTTAGACGGTGTGGCTAGTGATCGAGAGGGGGGTGAATAGATCACCGCTTGTAAAATACGGTTTAAAAAAACCTTAACAGAGTTTTTGAAATATAGCGGAAAGTTTTGGTCCCGAATCGACTTCCGTCTATTCTGAACCGCTACCAAAAAGACCAGACACGCAAGTATGATGCTGGATTTGAATTGATTGATAGAAAACGTTAACACAGAATTTTCTCGCACTAAATGCACTTATCACAAATTCTGATTCCAATGAGTAAATCACAACAAACCGTTTTGTCAAACACTTGGCGTGTATGTGTTCTATGATAAACAATAGTGATGTTTCAATAAAAGGTTTTCTTGCCACTATTGTATCACGACACGTAAAACGTACTGCGCCAATTTGTATCACAAAACAGTTAACGAAAACGTAAAGGGAGATAGAGATAGAATACGATACACAGAGATTTGTTAAGGAAGTTCCCCACTGTCGTCCTCGCGTGTGGGTACGTCTCCCTCTCAATTTCAAAAGAAATTGAGACCTTTTCTTATCAATAGTTGCTGAATTCGTTCTTACAAAGGTTACAATACCAAGACAGAATTCTAAATCCCTAGAACTTCTTCTTCTCGTATAGAACCTCGACTTGATCAGAGCTGGATCAAGAATTCCCCGCAAGACTTGCAAACGATTCACCGGTTCCACGACCTGTTTGCGAAACAACCCCGTTTCCAAACCCTACGCTGCGGCTGAATCCGTTCTGCAATCGTGACTAACAAACCCGCAAGAACAGTCCCGTTCTTGAAGGACAAACCAGTAGGTTTTTCCTCGAAACCCCCTTCACTCTTCAACCCAGCTAGATCCTTGATCGTTCCACTGACTCCACAGCTAGATCGTTGATCGTACCACTGAACGTTATCTCGTTGATCCTTCAATCCGAAGAACAAGAATGATTGTGTGTAATTGTTCTTGAATTAAAGAGATTGAGAAGATGATGAAGACGAAGTATCTTTCAGGTTTCTGAATGCTCAATCAATTGCTGCTACAAAGACCTCTATGACTTGTGTATTTTGCAATTTTCACTTGTGAATTCATGTAAAGCCAATACCTGCCACTTTGTATTTATACTAAACAAGACAGAACTGTTAGAATTAAAATTATGCAGAAAAACAGACTTTGGGATCGATCCCAACATCGTATGGATCGATTCCTGACAATTTTTAACTGTTAGGGATTGATCCCAAAATCTATGAATCGATCCCTACTGAAGGTGAACTGAAAAACAGAATTTCCATTAAATCAGGGATCGATGCCAGACACGTATGGATCGATGCCAGACAGTTTTTAACTGTTAGGGATTGATCCCAAAATCCATGAATCGATCCCTACTGAAGGTGAACTGAAAAACAGAATTTCCATTAAATCAGGGATCGATACCAGACACGTATGGATCGATGCCAACTGAACAAATTTAATTCTTTTGATTTCCAATAAAGCAGGGATCGATACCAGACACGTATGGATCGATGCCAAAGGTTATGTATTGATTCAAACCTTATAAAAAGTGTTTCTAACAATCATTTTAAGATGAAAATCACACATATTCACATGTAGAATGAAGCACAACAAATCATACGCGCAATTTGCAATCATACAAAAACAAAACCAAAGTAAAGGATTGTCTCACAAACTCCCCCTTTTTGATGATGGCAAATTGATGTGTGATACTCCCCCTGAGTTTGTGCATACCATTCTGTCATGTCAACATCTTCTATACTTCTCCCCCTTTGTCAACATCAAAAAGAGGAAAGAAACAACAAAGAGAAGAACAAAGTAGCAAACCGCAGCATAAATTGATAACAAAGCTAACAATCACAAAGAAAGAAAGCTTAGAAGAATAAAATCAGTCACAAAGAATGACCAATAAAGGGCAAGGAAACCATAAACAAGCAAACGGAAATAAGCAATGAAATACTAGGAAAGTAATGAAAATTACATAAGCCAAACAAATATAGTCAGAATATTCGAAAAATGAAACAACAATTCAAGCAACATGAAATGAAATGCATATGAAATGAAATGCTAATGGGGAAAGTGGCCTCCACAAGACTCCTCGTCATCTTGATTTGGATCTCTGAAGCTAGGTGGAGGCGGAGGAGGAGGCATTTCATCAGGATTGTGTCCCATGAAAGAGTACTGTCTGAATCGGTCCTGAACTTCAGTGCTTCGAAACCTGTCCATAATACCCGGATCTGCACGACAATCGTCCATAAAACCTGTCATTTCATTATAAAAGACTTGATGCCACTTAATCAAGTCAGTGTGCCAAGAGTGCTGATTCTGATACATCCTTGTGTGGTCATCATGCCACTCCCGATGTTCGTTATGCCACTCAGCTTGTTGAACATGCCAAGCTCTTGCTTCCTCATGATTTTGTCTATTTTCTAGCTGCATTTGCTGGAGCATGGTTGTGACATTTACAGAAGTGGAGGTAGCAGCAGAGAAGTGAGGAGGAGCTGGTGGAGCAGGTTCATAGTGGGATGGAGACCACCTTTGTGGCACCCACTCACCCCAACCGGTATTGGCAGCAGCTTCAGGCACTTCTGGTTCATCTACATCCTGCATTTCTTCATCATCTTGATCTTCAACAATAGAAAATCTGTCTGCCGGCTCATCAAAGTTGTAAATCCTTGTCCTTGTTTTGCTTATATAGATATAGAAGCATTCACGCTCCTTATCCCACCGGTATCCCATGTGCGACAAGGTGGAAGAATCAAACTCTTGGGCAGGTGTGGGAGATACAAGAGGAACCAAAGGCACAGTGATGTTCCAGAATTTTATAATCCTCATAATCTGAGAGGCATATCCGAGAGCAACATTTTTGGAACTGTTTCGCACGGAGAATAGACGCTTGACAAAGTAATTGGGCCAATTCAACTTAACCTTCTTTAGCAGAATGTACATGAGATGAGTGCTTGGTCTGTCCAGCCGGGAATGACCACCAGTTGCTGGACGCAAGACATGTGATACAATCCAATGAAGTATCCTTGGTACTCGTTTGATCATACCCGTTGTCAGACGTTCATCCTCATCTATTGGTCGTTCTACTTTAGAGATAGATTGAGTAAATTCCAGCAAATTAAACTCAGTATCAAACTTAGAATCATTCCATATCTCGAAATCAAGCGGCGGAAGTGGGATTTCAAATACTTTGAGCCAGTCAGCAGCCTCGAATGTGTATGTGCTAACACCAATGGAACACTTAAAACTATATCCTTTACTAGTTTGCAATCCAACATAAAATGCACGTATAAAGTCCTCATGGTACTCATTTCTTATAGTTAAAAAGGAACCCAATTGTTGTGCATTCAACAGTTCTACCACATCACCTAAGTGCAAAGGGATGGCATCATGCTTATCAAAAACATGAGGTTTCATGACTAACCTTGTCTGGAAGTCTTTCTCAAACTCGTCAACAAAGGCAGGATGAAGGAGATCCAAAGCCTTTGGAGGAATTTCTGGTGGTTGAGTAGAGGTTCCAACCTGTTGTTTTCCTTTTTCTCTTCGAGTTGCTCTGACCGGATTCATTCTTGGAGGCATTGTTGTGGATTGGAAGGAGATTGAAATGAATTTGGGGTTTTGGAGAAGAGAGGGTTAGAGAGAAATTAGGGTTAGCCGTGTGGAGGAAGAGAGGTTATGAGAGGTATGGGGATGCTAGGATGAATGCTAGCAAAAAAAAATGATGATGTGTCGAACCATGAGAAGTTAAAAAGGACGGTTAATGAACAAGAACAGTAGGGATCGATGCATGGGTTTTGGAATCGATCCAAACCACGATGAATTTGATTTTTAAAAGCTGTAGGGATCGATACCAAAAGCGTATGGATCGATCCATACTGAAGCGAAATTAAAAAAAAATGAGTTAAAGTGATAGAGATCGATCCCTAGGTCCTGGTATCGATACATGCGAATGCAAAACAGACTTTTATGATTTTTTTTTTTTTTTTTATTCAGAATGCAATGCCTATGAATCATGTTATGAAAATGATGCTTAAGAATAGTTCTCAATCCAGATATTAATATTCAAACACTAAATGCAAACGAATTTACATAAACGAACATAGAGAATTTGTTCTAACATACACAAACACATAGATCCAAAGAGTAGTAAAGAGGATTGATATTACCTTTGTTGATGTACCTTTGTGAAGTATAAGCTCATAACTTCTAAAACACAACTTATCAACCAAGGTGAGGCAAAAATAGAATCTAACAAGCTTAAGATAGTAATGAAGAAAGATCAAGAATCCCTAATTCACGACGAATGTTAAAGAAAGGTTCCGTTGCTAGTGGTTTAGTGAAAATATCAGCGAGTTGATTCTTAGTATCAACATGCTCAAACACAATGTCCTCTTTCTCAACATGGTCGCGAAGAAAGTGATGCCTAATCTCTATGTGTTTAGTGCGTGAGTGTAAAACAGGATTCTTAGTAAGATTTATAGCACTGGTGTTGTCACACTTTATTGGAATGCGTTTGAGTTGAATATCGAAATCTTGTAGTTGTTGCTTCAGCCACAAGATCTGAGCGCAACAGCTACCAGCTGCAACGTACTCAGCCTCAGCAGTTGACAATGCGACAGACACCTGTTTCTTGCTATGCCAACTGACCAGAGAGTTTGAAAATAAGTGACATGTACCACTAGTACTTTTCCTATCTGATTTGCAGCCAGCAAAATCAGAATCGGAGAAACCTACTAAGCTACAATCGCTTCCTTTTGAATACCAGAGCCCATACTTAGATGTTCCATGAAGATATCTAAATATGCGCTTGACAGCTTTCAAGTGTGACTCTTTAGGATTCGATTGATATCGTGCACACATGCAGACACTAAACATGATGTCAGGTCTAGACGCAGTAAGATACAAGAGAGACCCAATCATACCTCTATACTGTTTGACATCTACACTCTTACCGTGTTCATCTTTATCTAGATATCCGTTGGTAGGCATAGGTGTGTCTATTGATTTTGAGTCGTTCATTCCAAAGCGCTTGAGCAGCTCTCTGCAGTATTTTGTTTGACTCACAGCTGTTCCCTCATCAAGCTGCTTTATTTGGAGACCGAGGAAGAAATTAAGCTCCCCCATAAGACTCATTTCAAATTCGCCCTGCATAACTTTTGAAAACTCTTCGACCAAGTGTATGTTAGTTGAACCAAAAATTATATCGTCTACATAAACTTGAACTAAAAGAATGTGTTTTCCTTTGTGCTTAATGAAGAGGGTGGTATCCACTTTACCTCTTGAATATCCATGATCAAGTAGAAATTTGCTAAGTCTTTCATACCAAACCCGGGGGGCTTGCTTAAGACCGTACAAAGCTCGTTTTAATTTGTAAACATAATCTGGATATTCAGCATTCTCAAAACCAGGAGGTTGTGAGACGTATACCTCTTCATTTAGGACACCATTTAGAAACGCACTCTTTACGTCCATTTGGTAAAGCTTAAAATCTCTAGAACACGCATAAGCGAGCAAGAGACGTATAGCCTCAAGGCAAGCAACTGGAGCATAAGTTTCCTCATAGTCTATGCCCTCCTCTTGGTTATAGCCTTGTGCTACTAAACGTGCCTTGTTCCGAGTTATCACTCCACTTTCATCAAGCTTATTCCTAAAAACCCACTTAGTACCTATGATATGATGTTCTCGCGGACGCGGGACAAGTTCCCAAACGTCATTTCTTTTAAATTGATTAAGCTCTTCTTGCATGGCCATTAGCCAAAATTCATCAATCAAGGCTTCTTTGGCATTTTTAGGTTCCACTTGTGAAACAAAGGCGAAGTGAGAACAAAAATTACTTATCTTAGAACGAGTCATGACTCCCTTTGAAATGTCTCCCAAGATGTTGTCAATGGGATGGTCTTTTGAAGATTTCCAAGCTGGTGGAAGGTCATTCACATCAGCTGTCCTTTCTTCCTTATCTTTTTCATGACTAGTATCTTCCTCCTTCTCAATGGGAGCTGTCTTGGATTGATCAGTTTCCGCAACAGCTTCCTTGAGTATGTCTTCTGTAGATACACCTGCGTCATCAAAAGAAATACCTTTGCCGACATTTTTCGGATAAGACTCATCAAAGGAAACATGGACAGATTCTTCAACAGTAAGTAAACGCTTATTATACACTCTATATGCTTTACTTGATTGTGAATAACCAAGAAAAATACCTTCATCCGCTTTTGCATCAAACTTCCCAAGTTTTTCCTTACCATTATTCAAAACAAAACACTTACAACCGAATACGTGAAGATGTGATAAGTTTGGCTTTCTTCCTTTTAAAAGCTCATAAGGGGTTTTATTTAACATAGGGCGAATTAGAATCCTGTTTAGAACATAACAGGCTGTGCTAACAGCATCAGCCCAAAAATATTTTGGCAATCCACCCTCATTTAGCATTGTTCTTGCCAGCTCTTCTAAAACGCGATTTTTGCGCTCCACAACGCCATTCTGTTGTGGAGTTCGAGGAGCTGAAAAGTTATGCTCAATACCATACTTATCACAGTACTTATCAAAGAGATAGTTTTGAAATTCTCCTCCATGATCGCTTCGAATTGTAACTATTTTAGAATTCATTTTATTTTGGGACAGTTTTGCAAAATTCTTAAAAGCAGAAAAAGTTTCATCTTTGCTATGAAGGAATATAGTCCAAGTAAATCTAGAGTAGTCATCAACAATTACAAAACCATAATAGTTTCCACCTAAGCTCTTTGTCCTAGACGGACCAAAGAGATCCATATGGAGAAGCTCAAGAGGTCGTGAAGTTGAAATTACATTTTTGGATTTAAAAGAGACCCTTGTCTGCTTTCCCATTTGGCATGCATCACATAGGTGGTCTTTTGAAAACTTTATTTTTGGAAGACCGACTACTAGATCCTTAGATACTACCTTGTTAAGCAAATCGAAATTAACATGCGCTAAACGTCTATGCCAAAGCCAAGAATCATCATTCAAGGTAACTAGACATTTAGTGCTTGTTAAAGATACATCACAAAGATCAAGCATATAGATATTGTTTACTCTAACACCCTTAAACACAACATTATTTTCATCATGTTCAATTATGCAACAAGTTTTTGTAAAAGAAACTTTGTAACCCTTGTCACACAATTGACTTATGCTTAACAAATTGTGTTTAAGTCCCTCTACAAGATTGACATCAGAAATGGTAGTGGTAGAGGGGTTACCTATACTACCTTTGCCAAGTATAGCTCCTTTGTTATTGTCTCCATAAGTAACATATCCCTTTTTCTTTGCTTTGAAGTCTATAAAAAGCGATATGTCACCGGTCATGTGCCTTGAGCAGCCGCTATCTAGGAACCATCTCCTATCTTCGGATGCAAGGCACTCTTCCTACAATATCAAAAGAGAGTGGTTGGTACCCAATTTTCATTGGGTCCAAAGGGGTAAGTGGTAACATGGTTGCCTTTTGGCTTCCATTGATAGATGCCTTTAGGAACAAGAAACCTCCTAAACTTGCATTTCTCAATGGTGTGGCCAGCACGACAACAATAATGACATAAACCATGATGATGCAATTGTTTAGTTTTGTTCATTGAATCCTTTGGAGTAAAAGAGTATTTTGCATATGGAGGATTCAATGACTTCTTAAACAATCTAGTATCAACGGCGTAAGTCACCTTGGGTTGTAAAGCTTTTTCCAATTTGACTTTAAGAGTATTAACCTCTCGTTGCCAAATATGACAAGCTTCACAATACCTAACTTTACTACATCCGTTAACATCAATATCTTTTGAATTTTCTGCAATACTAGCCTTCAAGCTTTCTAAATCTTTTTCAGCTTTGTATACTTTACCTTCCAAGAATGAAAAAATTTGTTTATCGGAAGATAATCTTTTGAAAGCATCTACAGCTTCATTATGCAGTTTTTCAAAAGCGATTTTCAGTTCAGAAAAAGACATAGAGGAGACATTATTATAGTAGGCTTGTTTTACCTTCTTTTCTTCTTGTTTCTTCTTGTAGTAGGAATGGTCTTTGATGTGAGCCATAAGACATAGGTTTGCGGTTTCATCACTATCACTTGAACTTTGTGAGCTTGATGAATCGCTATCGCTTTCCCATGCTATATAAGCTCTCCTTTGTTTGCTGTACCGTTTAGGTGAATCCTTCCCTTTATCCTTTTTCTTCATAGGACATTCTGTTTTGTAATGTCCAGATTTGCCACAATTGAAACAAGATCCTCTACCTTTATGCTTCTTGTTCTCTTCCTGTTTTGACTCACTAGATTGTCTTCTAAACTTCATGAGGTTTTTGTCGGAATGCTTGTATCCATTCCTTCGAATGAATCTATTGTATCTCCTTACAAAAAGTCCCATTTCTTCATCATCCGAATCTTTGTCACTACTTGAATCATTGTCACTTTGCTCTTTTCTTGAGGACTTAGTGCTAGAGGCCACAAGAGCAATTGGCTTCTTCTCACCCTCTTTGTCTTTCTTCTTCTCTTTCTCCTTCTTACTTTTGTTCTCATACTTTTCAAGACTTTCTAGAGCTTGCTGATGTTCTTCCAGCTTTCCAAAAAGTGTTGTAATCGTAAGAGTCGTCAAGTCGTTGGCTTCCTTGATAGCTGTCACTTTAGGTTGCCATTCCCTGCTAAGACATCTCAGAATTTTGTTAGTAGCTACCTCATTGGAAACAGGTTTTCCAAGTGCATTTAATCGATTTGTAAGATGAGTAAACCTCTTTTGCATGTCGGAGATAGATTCTCCATTTTTCATGCGAAAGAGCTCAAACTCTTGATTAAGTGTGTTAATGCGGGACTGTTTCACTTCAGTAGTACCCTCATGGGCGATTTCTAAAGCGTCCCACATCTCCTTAGCAGTCGTGCAATGGGATACTCGATAATACTCATCAACACCAAGTGCTGAAATTAGTATATTTCGAGCTTTCCAATCACTCGACCACTTTTTCTCATCTTTCTCAGTCCAATCAGCTTCTGGTTTAGGTACTATGGCGCCAGCCTCATTGGTCATGGTTATTTGAAAAGGACCATTCTCAATGGCTGTCCATACTAGCCTATCCACAGAATTTATATGAACTCGCATGCAGTCTTTCCAGTAGCCGTAGTTTTCTCCGTTAAAGACGGGAGCTCTATTGTACGCCCCCTTTGGTTCAGAATCCATATCGTTACAGGCAGCCACAGAGCACCAGCGAACCGGCGCTCTGATACCACTTGTTAGACGGTGTGGCTAGTGATCGAGAGGGGGGGTGAATAGATCACCGCTTGTAAAATACGGTTTAAAAAAACCTTAACAGAGTTTTTGAAATATAGCGGAAAGTTTTGGTCCCGAATCGACTTCCGTCTATTCTGAACCGCTACCAAAAAGACCAGACACGCAAGTATGATGCTGGATTTGAATTGATTGATAGAAAACGTTAACACAAAATTTTCTCGCACTAAATGCACTTATCACAAATTCTGATTCCAATGAGTAAATCACAACAAACCGTTTTGTCAAACACTTGGCGTGTATGTGTTCTATGATAAACAATAGTGATGTTTCAATAAAAGGTTTTCTTGCCACTATTGTATCACGACACGTAAAACGTACTGCGCCAATTTGTATCACAAAACAGTTAACGAAAACGTAAAGGGAGATAGAGATAGAATACGATACACAGAGATTTGTTAAGGAAGTTCCCCACTGTCGTCCTCGCGTGTGGGTACGTCTCCCTCTCAATTTCAAAAGAAATTGAGACCTTTTCTTATCAATAGTTGCTGAATTCGTTCTTACAAAGGTTACAATACCAAGACAGAATTCTAAATCCCTAGAACTTCTTCTTCTCGTATAGAACCTCGACTTGATCAGAGCTGGATCAAGAATTCCCCGCAAGACTTGCAAACGATTCACCGGTTCCACGACCTGTTTGCGAAACAACCCCGTTTCCAAACCCTACGCTGCGGCTGAATCCGTTCTGCAATCGTGACTAACAAACCCGCAAGAACAATCCCGTTCTTGAAGGACAAACCAGTAGGTTTTTCCTCGAAACCCCCTTCACTCTTCAACCCAGCTAGATCCTTGATCGTTCCACTGACTCCACAGCTAGATCGTTGATCGTACCACTGAACGTTATCTCGTTGATCCTTCAATCCGAAGAACAAGAATGATTGTGTGTAATTGTTCTTGAATTGAAGAGATTGAGAAGATGATGAAGACGAAGTATCTTTCAGGTTTCTGAATGCTCAATCAATTGCTGCTACAAAGACCTCTATGACTTGTGTATTTTGCAATTTTCACTTGTGAATTCATGTAAAGCCAATACCTGCCACTTTGTATTTATACTAAACAAGACAGAACTGTTAGAATTAAAATTATGCAGAAAAACAGACTTTGGGATCGATCCCAACATCGTATGGATCGATTCCTGACAATTTTTAACTGTTAGGGATTGATCCCAAAATCTATGAATCGATCCCTACTGAAGGTGAACTGAAAAACAGAATTTCCATTAAATCAGGGATCGATGCCAGACACGTATGGATCGATGCCAGACAGTTTTTAACTGTTAGGGATTGATCCCAAAATCCATGAATCGATCCCTACTGAAGGTGAACTGAAAAACAGAATTTCCATTAAATCAGGGATCGATACCAGACACGTATGGATCGATGCCAACTGAACAAATTTAATTCTTTTGATTTCCAATAAAGCAGGGATTGATACCAGACACGTATGGATCGATGCCAAAGGTTATGTATTGATTCAAACCTTATAAAAAGTGTTTCTAACAATCATTTTAAGATGAAAATCACACATATTCACATGTAGAATGAAGCACAACAAATCATACGCGCGATTTGCAATCATACAAAAACAAAACCAAAGTAAAGGATTGTCTCACATAAGGCTCACGATGTTATAGCGGATTCCCTCTGGAATCGATTCGTAGCTCACACCCACTAGGGCACACAACATCACAAGAATGCATATCATGATGCTTGGTATACAATTACTCATGACATTCAAATGCACACATATACACATCCATAATCATGCATATACCATCGAACACAACACAATGCATTTTCTTGCCCTTAGGCCACAAACCATCATCACAACATTTCATCACATGCATTCACATCATATAACATCACACAAGTCATACGATATATATCAAAAGCATATTGCATGATAACACATCAAATACACACCATTAAAACGCTAAAAGTCGACAAAACGACACATTTCCAAATTCCCGACATAATTAAATCGGCCAACAATCTCAAAACCATTTTTATAAGAAAGAACATCTCATTAGCTTTTCAACGGTACTAAGAACGTCTCGATCCGAGTTACTGATCAAAAGTTATGCATTTTCAAAGAAAACAAATTTACTGAAAATCCCCAGGAGCGCTCGGCGGTGCTCCCTTCGCCTCTGCATCACCCGGCGAAGCAGCGGCGTACATTCCCCAACCAAAACTTTAAAAGAGTCAGCAGCGTGACAAGCTGCGCCTCTTGGGTATCGCCCGGCGGAGCAACGAATCGCCCAGCGCCCAAAGCGTCGCCCGACGCTCTGCACCAGAAGCAGAATTTTCTGCTGCGTTTTACACGGTTCCAAAACCCCAAAAATCCCATTTTCCACCCCAAATCAATTCCAACAACAAAACAAGTATCAACGATTGTTCATAAACACAGAGTGATCATACAACGCAATTTATATCGAATTGCGACCGTGAAAACATCGATTTCCATCAATTGTTCACAATTTCAACCAAATGGAAAACATATATTTTTCAACCAAACATTCAAATAAATACATACATATACATATACAAGCATGATATAATCGAAACTTCTCACCCTTACCCGATTATTCGCGATTGAAACGGAGGTTTCCTCGATTTTCCTCTTCTCCTCTCTTTCCCTTCTCTTCCTTTCTCTCTTCTCTTTTTCTTTCTTTCTATTTTTCTCTCTTTCTAACCTCTATTTTCTATTTTATGAAAAATAACCAAGCAAAAAGACCAAAATACCCCTACACTCAAATATCTCGCAAATGCTCCCAAAACGCGACAAAACATAACAACGAAGAAAAATAATATATTTCCAAATAAAAGTCAAGAATAAAATAATATAATAATAAAAATAATTAAATCGACTCGATTAAATAAATCTAACAAAAACTGGGGCGTTACAACTCTCCCCCACTTAGAAATTTTTGTCCTCGAAAATATAACCGATACGAATAACTCCGGATACGACTCTCGTATCCGACTAACCAAGCAACATGCCAACCAAAGGCACACCACGAATAACACAAACTGACAAACCACCTTGCTAACAACAGCTACAACAACGACACGACAACGACGACAACTACAACGACAAGATACAAAGCCCATACAATGCACTTGACGACTAACTCGCGACTCAAGGAAAACCACGTTACTAATACTCAGGTAACACTCCCCTGATTCCCCACACCGGAATTAGCTACTCGCACTCGAACCATCATGATGGAAACGAGGCAACAACAAAAACAAGAACCTAAAGTCCCACGCCACAACAACGTCTCAACAACCTCTACATAACCACAATACTAACATCCTCGCCACACAACAATATTACAACAATGCTACGATTCACCAATCGAACATATAACCAAAACATCCATTAACATAGTAGCCCATGAATAATATTTAAACCTTTCACCTAACACTTCCATTCTGAAACGTCCAATGGTATCATCATTCTTACATGTTTCCAATGTTCAACCTATGAACTCTTACAAGTCCCACACGCAAATACAAAATGTGCCACATCACGCTTCCACTGCGCACTCTGATTACTCGTAACCATCAAAACTACCAATCTCACGTCCAAAGTCTAACTCTTTCTCATATTCACCAAAAATCACTGTTCACTTTTAATATTCCCAACCTCACACTCTCCTGTGTTATCTCATACACCAAACACAAGTCTCTGAACTGCTCAAATAATTTTAATTCTCTGACCATCAAAATAGACATGTATAACAACTTTCGACTTAACTCATCACGCACGACATTAACTTTACCCGAAGATAATCCAAGATAAATTCATAACTTGTCACGAATTCCAACCCTCCTCGTTGTCTCATACTCTACTCCTTCAGACCAAACAAGTACTCAATATTCTTGGGATTACTAAACACTTCGAACCTAGAACCATAAGGATAATACCTCCAAATATTCCAACATAATACAACCGCAACCAATTCCAAATCCTGAATAGTATAGATCCTTTTATGAATCCTCAATTGTCGTAAAGCATAAGCCACGACTTTACCCTCTTGCATTAACACACAGACTAAACTCATCAAAGACACATCCCAATACCTCACAAACGGTTTATTAGGATCACACAGAATCCAAACTGGAGCCATAGACAACTTCTACTTCAGCTCACCAAAACTCACTTACAACGAACATCCAAAACAAACGACTCACTCTTTGCAAGTCAATTGAGATACCAGAAGTACGAACTTAGCAAAGTCTTCCATAGCTTGCAGTAACAACCAACTAAGCCCAAAAATTTCTAATCTCCTTAACCAACACTCAGAGTCTCTCATCGTAGAGCTGCATCTACTTCTGATGGATCCATTAACCATACTCTCATCCGAAATAACATATCCAAGAAAAATAACCTTTTTCAACCCAAATTCTCACTTGAATAACTTAGCATAAAACTTCGTCTCTTTTCAACACTTGTAATTCAATTCTCAAACACTCTACCTGTCCTTCCTCTGAGTTTATAACAGATCCGAATATCCTAAATCAAAACCACCACGAACTTATCCAATTAAATATGGAAGATACGATTCATATACTCCACAAACATTCCAGATGCATTACTATCACCGAACAACATCATTGCACCTTGTAATGCCCAACCAAATTCCAAAAGATATAAATTCTTAAAGTTTTGCAAAAATTTTCACTGGGTAACTGGTTACTCACACACAAGCTTAACCGAGTAAATAACACCCTAATCTGATGATAACAACCATAACCAGTCACATGAAAACGGTCGAATCCTCAACTCACACAATTCACCACTCTTATCAAACATTCCAAACAATTGTAATTTCATTCAAACTCAACCAAACCATTCCAGTCATCTATTCATGAAAGTGGACACTTGTTCTCAATCGTTACCTTATTCAACTGTCAGTAATCCATACACAATTTCTTCGCGTAACAGTCCAAATTCCATAAATCCCAACATGTAGCAACCACCGACCAAAAAGAACTCTCAAATATTACATCCACACCTAAGGGTTTTCTCAAAATTTCCATTAATGCCCTAAAACTTTAAAAACTGCAAAACTCACCAAAACTCTAAGTTTTGCTTTCCATAGTCTCAATACCATCATACACATCATGTTTGTTATTCCGTTCAATCATCCTTCCTTTTTGCTACTAACAAAGCTGGAGCTTTCTAAGACGACACACTTGGTCTCACAAATCCATTTTCCAGTAAATCTTCCAATTGCTCTTTCAATCTGAGTTTCACTTCCTAAAAGTTCTTCTACTTACTTAGCAGATCCAAACCTCCAATATTCCCCTTCGTCAAATTTGAGTTCACACTCTACTCTCTGAGAACAACCTTTAACAATACCCAATCGTTCTCTCTCAATGACTTCCCAACTTGACCAACATACCAAAACCTTTAATCTGTCTCATCTTCCGATATTAGAATCTTCATCGACTCAACAAAACAATCTGTAATCATTTTCTCAATTCCAACCAATTCATTGCACACACTATCAAAGCCGGAAAGATACGTCTATTCCATCCAACATAATTCCGTCTACTATCAACAAGAGATTAAGGGTGATCAGTTCCTCAATTTGTCAATAGACAGCCGACAATCATGATGGGGCATAAACCGTCTTTACCAACTATAATAGCATCTCTTACCTCATGTGCACAAAACTACCTAAGGCACAAATCCTTGGTTGACATAAACCTTACCTCCGTATTCCCTCCGGAATCGGGAACAACACTGTCCAAACAACACTTACACTCTTGAACCCAACTGTCGCAATGAGAATTGGATATCAAGCTATTATATTAACTTGAATCGCATTTCTTTTATTTCACCACCGTCTTTGATTTATCCAAGGGAAGGGAGAAAGATAGAATACCCACAGTATGTAATGCAAATGCAAAGTTAAGAGTCTAAGGTTCGGGGGTTGGTTATACCTAGGGAAGGTGTTAGCATCCTAGATATCTGTAGTACTCTACAGGAACCTCTTGTTTTATTATGTTATTTGTTTTTTTGTTTGCTAAGGGTTTAAGGGTAGGTGACCTAGAATTTTATTCCTAAGTGTGCTCGACAAGATATCGCATTTTGTGCCTACATATCCTGTCGGGAAGGAATCAGAGCACATGTAGTTCCTCTCTAAAGGATTCTAAAGTTGTTTAAAAGTTTAGGAGAAAAGATGAGTCATCATCTTAAGAAACCACCACAGTTTTTTGAGAATTGTTTGTATATATGGGGTATGGGATTGTATGTCCCTTTCTTTGAGATGATTAACATCTAATTCTCTTGTGTGGAGAATTAGGTGAGCTAAAGTTTAATTGTGAAATCAAACTCTAGGGGGGACTAACTTAGGAAGTCTATCCTAGAGTTGTCTAAATAATCTTATCTTAAGGGTGTAAAACCTATGGGGAGGTATGATGCAAATGAAATGCACCATGCACAATAATTTGATTATCATGCATGGGATTTTCCCTTGGATATTAATGCGATCGATTATTAATGAATTAAGCGAGCGTGCTAGCAAAGTGGTGCTAGTCTTGTGTCTAGTGACCAAAAGGTTGAATGCGATGCCTAAAGGCAATCGACTTACATGGGTAAAAAATGGGCTCGACGTCGGATCGAGAGTTTTAATGTTTTGAAAAGGTTTAGAACAACCAAAGCATGCATACATCAAACATGATGATAAATAAACAAAAGCATGAGCAAGACATAATATCAAACAAAGCTCTAATCTATCTCACACAGGCACACGATTAAGCGCAAGAGAGATCCTAATGGGGAATGATTTATTAAGAAAAGAGTTGATTTTTGGGTTTATTGTTGTTAGAGATATTATGTCAAGGATTAATTTAAAAGGTTTATTATTTAAATAAATGTTAATATTATGGTTTTAAAGTTTTATTAAAGAAAGCTAATAAGAGTTTTATTAATTAACGAGAGTTTTTAATTTTAATATCTATATAAAATGGTTTTATTATTTTATTATTTTAGAGATTAATTGTTATTTTGAAAAAAAGTTAAAGGTTTTTCTTATTTAAAAGGTTTTAATTATTATTTTAGTTTTAAAGTTATGTTAAAAAGTTAAAAGGTAATAAAGAGTTTTAATATTAATTTAGAATAGATTTTAATTTTAATATTTTTTATAAATAACAGTTTTTTATTATTATTTAATTTTAAAGTTGTATTAAAAAAGTTAGTAAAGTTTTTCTTAAAAAGATTTTAATATTATACTTTAAAAATTTTATTAAAGGTTTTTTTTTTCTAATTAAAAGGAAATGTTCTATATTTTATTATTTATTATTTAATTCTATCCTTACAAAAGGTCCTATCTTTTTATTATATAAAAAAAGATAAAAAGTTTATTTGTTATAAAGTATATATATTATTCTAAACTTATTATAAAAGATTTACCTAGAAAAACTCATCTTTAATTAAAGTGAATTTAAAAAAAAAAAAGTTGCATCGTAATTTAATCCTGAAAAAAAAAAGTTAGTTTTAATATTATTAAAAAAAGGTATTTGTTTTTTATTAAAAGAAAAGACTAAGAACGGAGGGGCTATGTGCTGCACGGGAGAGAGGCTCCACCATGGACCCCCAGATCTCAACCGCTTGGTGTGTGTGCGCTGTGATCGGACACATAAAAGGCGAAGGGTGTAGGATAAGTGCCGTGTGTGCACGTGTATGGAATCGTGCGGAGATAAAATAAGGAAAGGGGATACGCAGACCTTTCCTCTCTCTCGATTACAGTATCTCTCTCTTTTTCTCTTTCAGAAAAGGGTTTTGAAACCCTAATCACCGCCATCACAAACGGCCGCTCCCAAATCTCCGCGTTTCCTCTCAAATTCCTTCTCGAACAAACAAGCAATAAACCCTTTCCCCATGATTCCCAGCCCCATTTTCATTATGATTTGAGGATTACAAATTACAAATAAATAAAGCAATGAAAAAAAAAAGAAGATGCTGGCGCGACTCGGAACTACGTCGATGATGACGAAGACCCTCTGGCGGCTTCGAGACGTACACGGGGTGTAGTGGTAATGTTTCTGAATCTTTCCGTTGTGAATGTGCTTGTTTGCTGCGAATCCCTGTGTCCTCTTTTCTGTATGCGTGTATGTAATGCTGGGTGTAGGTATTTCATGAATGTTTGGTCGTGACTTTGATGATCTTCTGGTTTTGCATATGATTTATGAATGGTTTGTGGTGTAAAGACTGATAGAAGGGTTTTATGGATTTGACGAAAGATTTGGTGTAAGGTTTCTGGTATACAAATTGTATGTGTTGTCTGGTGTAGTGATTTTCTCGTTTTTGTTTTGTGAATAGTTCACCCCTTTATATAGCTTGAACGTATTGAATTCTCATTTTGGAACTTGAATGCTCAGGATTAAGTTGTCATGGTTTTGATTTCCACTTAATGTTTGTCTGATTGTGTATGATATGGTGATGAATCCTTTCCATTTTAGTTTAAATGTGTTCTAACATGTCTGAGTTTCTTTTGGAAAGAATTTGAATCGTGTTGAGAACATGTTTTGATTTGGTTTTGGAAAGAAATAAATGTTGTGAAAACTTGCTGATTTCTAATTTGGAAGGGTATTGATGTTCAGGATTATTTGATTTCTGCAGGTATCATAACGGCCAGTAATTGTTTGGGATTTTATTTTTCTACAGCCGTGCACGCCCTGTTATGACCTTTAGTGATACAGTAATCATGCTTCTAAACCGAAACCCGAGAATGCCAGGATGTGACGAAATGAAATTGGAAGCAACAAGTTCTGATAGTTGAAGTTCACCATAATTTCGCTTGCCAGAACCGTGTTTTGGATGTTTTAGTTCTAAACTCTTTGCTTCGCACCAGAGGTTTAGAGAACAGATTTCCACTGTAATAACTATTCCGACATGCTGCGTGGCTCTCGTTTCAATTGTTTGGAGAGACGCCGCAACCATTATCGCTGACTTGAGAGGTTTTGATAGCGGACTGGAGGGTAACTTGACCAGAACACATTCAGGTTGCATATTGGGAAGTATCTTCAACAACCTTATCCACAAGTAACTAACCATTTCCTATGTATTATTTTGCACCATGACTTGATTGAAATTTCCGCAACTGAATAAATACCGACAACGGTCGCATGATTCTTATTAGGTTATTATCACATGGAGAAGTCGACCCAACTTCCTGTTTTCTCATCTTTCCATGATTCTTTATCATTGGCTCTTTCTAATCTTCTAATCAGTATCGAGACTTTTTCCGAATGGTTTCTCTTTTTGTGGACAAGGTACTGCCATATTACTTATTTCTGAAGCTTTCTTCCAATGATCAATAGTTTCGGTCTCCTAGAGAAATACTTCTGAGGTCTGATAACGGTAATGGTAGAATTGGATTGTTTGGATATGCCTGCTCAGAAAAGCGTTCTCGTTACATCCCGTTTGAATGTTCTGCTGTGATGATAATAATGCCAAATTTTGAATGCAAGTTGTTCCGGCTCCAACACGACACAGTTATCCGCCTCCATCAAGGAATGAAGAGACAATAAAGTCAATAGCTCCACGAATTGTCTCAGATTCGGAAAGAGAATGTCCACCGCAAGAGGACGGGACCGTTGACGTCTTTTACATGAAGTCGTAAACCTTAATGTGACACCCTCAATCTATACCCCCAAGCTATTAAAGCGGTGAATAAAATTCAAAATTTCATCAGAGTATATTTACAAATGCACGGCATAGACCGGGGGGTCACATCAATTTGAAACAAACATACAACACCTGCTCATAAAGATATGCAACAATTCAGGTAGTAATACACCCACAATTCAGAAACAGAATAAAAGCGGAAAATCCGTAACTGAATCTCATATATATATATATATATCATAAAAGTTTGTTTGTCATAAACAAAACCATACATGTACAATCCAACAAATATATATACACAATACAAAATAATCACACTCGATCACCCCGACTACCCGGTGTCACATATCAGAGCCGACCGACAAAAGAATGAAGACCTAGCTTCACAAAAGACCTCCAACAACTCTAATCTGCAATGCCTCATAGAACATTATAAAACAGCAGAAGGGTGAGAAAAACAATCATAATACAGTTGCATATAATTATATATTAACCCAGAAATGCACAAGTAAAATATTCTCACCACAAATGCACCACCATCAATTACAACACAACACAGTACACTTATCAAGTATTCCATACCAACGCACATCAGTCATACACAATACACTCATCATCAATACAATTATACATATTCCATCTCATTAATCACATTCATAATTCCATACACAATTAATCCATGATTTATGCAAATGCACAGAGACCGACACAACGACTCTATGCATATGCCATGCGGTACCGACTTCCAATATTTCTCATCACTAGTTTACTCGAGAACTCTGCTGGAACCATCGCTCGTTACTTAGTGTAACTCCCCGTCGGGCATACGATGTTCCCCGTCGCACACACCCCACACGGGCACACGACGTTTATGGATCGCTCACACCCCACACGGGCACACGATCGTATATAATCATCGCTCACACCCCACACGGGCACACGACGTTATAACGGATTCCATCTGGAACCAAACCGTCGCTCACACCCCACACGGGCACACGACATTACAAGAATGCATATCATGATGCTTGGCATACAATGACTCATGACATTTAAAATGCACACATATATGCACTCATTTCAATCAACAAAATCATGCTTTACACTCAAGCCCAAAACAATGCATTTAATTGCCATACGGCCACAAACTATCATCACGACATTCAAACACGTGCATCCAACATATATCACAAGCAAATCGTATGATAACCCATCAATTACACCCAATTAACCGGTAAAAGTCGACAATAATACCACACATTTTCTAATTCCTGACATAATTTAATCAGCTAACAATCTCAAAACCTTCCTCATAAAAAAGAACATTTTATAAGCTTTCTAACGCATCAAACCACGCCTCACACCGAACCACAGATCAAAAGTTATGCAGAAAACAAAACTACACAAACAGCCCTGTTCGGTAGGCGAACCCTCTAGCGAGCATTCGCTACCACCTTCGCTACGCGAATGTCCAGCGAACCTACTACTAGCTAGAAAACAGACACAAAGTTCGCTAGGCGAACCCCTTGGCGAACCAAGGCAGCAACCACCAGACCCAAAAACATACAAAGTTTGCTAGGCGAACAACTCAACGAACCTTCGCTGACCTTCGCTAACTGGTTCGCTAAGCGAACCCGCGAAAACATCACTCGCTACTGCTTCGCCCCAGGTTCGCTAGGCGAACCAAGGAAAACTCAGAATTTCTCAGCGCTGTGTGGAAACCCAAAATGATATTTTCTACTACCAAAATATTTCCAAAACATCATATACCAATCAGAACTCAATACAATCATGGCAACAAGCATTCTACCACATTTACGTCGATTTCCAACCGCGAAAGTATCGATTTCTCACAAAATTCTCATTTTCAACCTAGAATTCCAAAGCTATGTAAAACAAGAAACATACAAGCAAGCACATACATAATCATACACAAACATAGTATAATTGAGTTTCGCACCCTTACCCGATTTAATCGTGTTTAATAAAGTCGGGAGATTGGTTTCTTCTTTTCTCTCTTTTTCTTCTCTTCTTCTTTCTCTCTACTTTTCTTCTTCCCTTTTTCTTTGTCCTTAATATTTTTCTCTCTTTCTATTCTATCATATTCCAAACTTAACAAAATAAACCAAAATGCCCAAAATACCCCTACACTCAAATATCTCGCAAACGCTCCCAAAACGCGATAAAATATAATCACGATGAAAAATAACATATTTTCACATAAAAGTAAGAAAATAAAATAATATAATAATAAAATAATCAAAATGACTCAATTAATTAAAAGACCAAACTGACAAAACTGACTGGACTGACTGGGGCGTTACAACTCTCCCCCACTTTGAAATTTTCGTCCTCGAAAATATACCTGAGATGAACAACTCTGGATACGACTTTCGCATCCGACTCTCCAACTCCCAAGTCAAATTGCCCTCAGTAGCGCCTCCCCACGCTACCTTCACCAGTGCAATATCCTTGCCCCGCAACCGCTTCAACTTGCGATCTAAAATACTCACCGGTAAAGTCTCGACCGTAAGGTTCTCCTTTACCTCAACCTCATCCATCGGAATCACATGCGACGGATCCGGAACATACTTTCGAAGCTGTGAAACATGGAACACATCATGTAAATTCGACAAACTCGGCGGCAACGCCACCCTATAAGCCACAACACCCACTCTCGCCGATATCTGGTAAGGACCAATAAACTGAGAAGTAAGCTTCTTCGACTTCAATGCCTTACCAACACCCATTACCGGCGTAACCCTCAAAAATACATGATCGCCCTCTTGAAACTCAAGATCCTTCCGTCTCCGATCATGATAACTCTTTTGTCTGCTCTGAGAAGCCTTCATTTTCTCACGAATCAACTTCACTTTTTCCGTAGTCTGTTGAACCAACTCTGGTCCAACCACCGAACTCTCGCCCGATTCATGCCAACACAACAGTGTCCGACATCTTCGTCCATATAATGCTTCAAACGGTGCCATTCCAATACTAGAATGGAAACTATTATTATACGTGAATTCAATCAACGCAAGATAACTATCCCACGCACCACCTTGTTCCAAAACACACGCTCGCAACAAATCTTCCAACGACTGAATCATCCTCTCCGACTTCCCATCCGTCTGCGGATGATAAGCCGAGCTCAATCTCAATTTAGAACCCAACGCCTTCTGTAAACTTTCCCAAAATCTCGAAGTAAACCTTGGATCTCGATCCGAAACAATACTTAACGGAACTCCATGCAACTTCACAATCACACTGATATAAATCTCGGCTAACCGCTCCAAAGAAAAACTGATGTCAATCGGAATGAAATGAGCCGATTTAGTCAGCCTATCCACAACCACCCAAATAGCATTATGCCCTCGTTGTGTATTCGGCAACACCGTTACAAAATCCATAGAAATGCTATCCCACTTCCATTCCGGAATATCCAACGGTTGCAACAAACCACTAGGCCTCTGATGTTCCACTTTCGACTTCTGGCACGTCAAACAAGCATACACAAACTGAGCCACATCTCTTTTCAATCCAGACCACCAGAAAATCTTTTTCAAATCTTGGTACATCTTATTCGCTCCCGGATGTATACTCAAATTACTCCGGTGTCCTTCTTCCAAAATCATCCGTTTCAAATCCGAATCGTCCGGAATACGAATTCGCCCACGGAACCTCAAAACACCATTAGCATCCACTTGAAAATCACCACTCGCATCTTTTCCATCAACCAACATCAAATCCACCAATTTCACATCCAACTTCTGTTTCTCACTTACCGTCATCAGAAAATCGTTAGTAACCTTCAACATACCCAGCCTCACACTATCCGACGTCACTTCACACACCAAACTCAAATCTCTAAACGATTCCAAAAGTTCTCACTCCTTAACCATTAAAGCGGACATATGCAACGATTTTCGACTCAACGCATCGGCTACCACATTAGCTTTACCAGGATGGTAATTCAAGCCAAAGTCGTAGTCCTTCAAAAATTCCAACCATCTTCGTTGCCTCATATTCAATTCCTTCTGATCAAACAAATATTTCAAACTCTTATGATCACTAAAGACTTCAAACCTCGCACCAAAAAGATAATGCCTCCAAATCTTCAACACAAAAACCACAGCCGCTAATTCCAAATCATGCGTAGGGTAATTCTTCTCATGCACTCTCAACTGTCTCGAAGCATACGCCACAGCCTTACCGTCTTGCATTAGCACACCACCTAGACCAATCAAAGACGCATCACAATACACCACAAACGGTTCAGTAAGATTCGGCAAAATCAAAATCGGAGCTGTCGTCAATCTTCTCTTCAGCTCATTAAAACTTTCCTCACACCGAATATCCCAAATGAACGCTTGCCCTTTACGAGTCAACTGGGTTAAAGGAAGTGCTAGCTTCGAAAAACCTTCAATAAACCTTCGATAATAACCGGCCAAACCCAAAAAGCTTCGAATTTCAGTAACAGATCTCGGAGCCTCCCATTGTAGAACTGCTTCTACTTTAGATGGATCCACAGTAATACCATTACCTGAAATTACGTGTCCAAGAAAACTCACTTCCGACAACCAAAATTCACACTTTGACAATTTGGCAAAAAGCTTCTTTTCCTTCAAAACCTGCAAAACAATACTTAAATGCTCCGCGTGCTCCTCCCGAGACTTAGAATAAATCAAAATGTCATCAATAAACACAACAACAAATCGATCCAAATGCTCGTGGAAAATAAGATTCATGTACTCCAGAAACACACCTGGCGCATTAGAAACCCCAAACGGCATCACCGAATATTCATAATGACCGTATCGTGTACTAAAAGCCGTCTTCTGAATATCTTCTTCTTTCACCCTAATCTGATGATACCCCGACCTCAAGTCAATCTTACTTAACACACAAGCACCAACTAACTGATCCATCAGATCATCAATCCTTGGAAGAGGATACTTATTCTTAATCTTCACCTTATTCAGCTGGCGATAATCAATACACAACCGCATACTTCCATCTTTCTTTTTCACCAATAAAACTGGAGCACCCCAAGGAGAAACACTTGGCCTCACAAACCTCTTCTCCAATAATTCATTCAACTGCTTCTTTAACTCAACCAACTCAGATGCCGACATACGATAAGGTGCCATAGAAACAGGTCTAGTACCAGGAACTAGATCTATTGAAAACTCCACCTCTCTCTCTGGCGGCACATCTGAAATATCCTCAGGAAACACTTCAGGAAAATCACAAACAACAGGGAACACATCGAGCAAAACTTGACTATCCATAGTCAATGACGTAAATAACCCAAACAACTGAGCTTCCTCCGCCAAGAGTTTCTTCAACTCTTTGGTAGATAAGAAACTCGAATCTTCATCTTCTTCGAGAGAAGGAAACCTTACTAACTTATGATAACAATCAATATGAACCCTATTGAATTGCAACCAATTCATTCCCAGAACCACATCTAAACCCTCCAATGGAAAACACACTAAATCCATCTCAAAGTCTTTCCCATAAATGGTCAAAGGACAACTCAAACAAACCAAGGAAGTAGTTACTGACCCCATTGCTGGAGTATCAATAGCCATCTCACCATCCATCAAAGACAACACAAGATTCAAACGCTTCGCGCACTCAGATGAAATAAACGAATGAGTCACTCCAGTATCAATAATAGCAACTAAAGGCATATTATTAATAAAACAAGTACCTCTTATCAGACGATCTGCATTTGAAGTCTGAGTCCCCGCCAATGCAAACACCTTCCCACTAGCTGGAGCTTGCTTCGGTTTCTGACACTTTGTACTAATATGACCAGGTTCACCACAGTTGTAACATTTCACCACATTCTTCATGGCACAATCAGCGGCAACATGCCCTAAACCTCCACAATTAGTACACTTCCTCAAATCTTTCTTACATTCGGACTGACGATGTCCCATATCACCACATCTATAACACCTCAGAGGACTAGACATACCTCCACCACTTGATCTCCTTTCAAAAGTACCCCTTTGTTTACCCTTATCAGCTGGTGTTACATACGGACCACTACGGAACTGTTGCTTCCCTTTTCTGTCACTCACACTCTTGTAGTGAGTAGAACGAGCCTTACTATCCTCTTCATAAATCCTACAACATTCCACCAAATCAGAAAACCTTCGAATCCTTTGATAACCGATTGCCTGCTTAATCTCAGGACGCAATCCGCTCTCATACTTCACACACTTAGAAAACTCTGCATTCGCTTCAGCATAATGAGGATAAAACTGCACAAGCTCCACAAACTTAGCAGTATAATCAACAACAGACATATTACCTTGTTTCAATTCCAAGAACTCAATTTCCTTCTTTCCTCTTACATCATCGGGAAAATACTTCCTCAGAAACTCCCGGCTAAACAATCCCCAAGTAACTTCTTCATCCCCAACTTCCAACACCTGACGAGTACTAACCCACTAGTCATCCGCTTCTTCCTGTAACATGTGAGTTCCCAGTCTCACCTTACTGTCCTCAGCACAATCCATAACTCGAAAAATCCTTTCAATCTCTTTCAACCAAATCTGTGCACCATCAGGATTATGTCTCCCTTTAAAGACAGGCGGTCTGTTCTTCCTGAACTCATCATTACCCGCAACATTAGGTGCACCCTGCACAGCCCGAGCCATTGCTTGCATAGCAGCAGCCAAAGCAGCATCATTCCTACCGGCCATATTCTGTTCATTTCCAATAACAGAAACTATGGTTAAACAAACAGCTCACTCCAAACGCCACACCGACAAGGACTGACACAAACAGACACGAACTGACACGGACTGGCTCTGATACCACTTAATGTGACACCCTCAATCTATACCCCCAAGCTATTAAAGCCGT